>OX465377.1:3771103-6171103 GCA_950004255.1 Mesopsocus fuscifrons
ACCGTGTAGTGTCCTGTTGTCCAGCGTAAAGATGAGACGCCTCCTGGAGCTTATTTTCAGGTACGTTCAATTTTGACTTGGCGCAATACACTATGGGCGATCCTCAGCCAGTGTAGGCCATCGCCAGTATGTAGCTCAGCTGGGTGACGCTGCTACTATATCGCCCAGCATGGTCCTATATGGCCCACTCTGATCGTGTATGGGGTAGGGTGGTAGAGTCCATTGTGTGGGCAGCAGCACTGGTGAAGGCTGCTTTCTTGGGCCAGAGTCGTAGGTACGTAGAGGATTTCTAGGAGTTCAACTTCTCTTAAAACGTTTTGGATTTTCCTTGCAGGCGATGCTCCTGGATCTTGTACCATTTCTTGTTCATGACAGTGAGCTTCGTAACAATTTTGATAACCCATCGTGAAGCTCTGCGGTACCTGCTGAAGTATGATGCGGCCTACTTCTTTGCCCCTATAATTTGGAAGCTACTTTTCCATGGCATAGCTTTGCCGAGAAGACGTCTTCGAAGCATGATTATTATCACACTTTCCACGGTGATATGCAGCCTCTATTTCGCTTTTTTCTTATCGCTCTGCTGTCTCAATGAGGTGAGAGAATTTTGTATTTGCAGTTGTCCAAAACAGTGCTGTTGATTGACGTTTTTGATGCAGCTGCTGGATACTTCTTTGTCAAAGATTACCCCTTCATAAAATTCCAGTATGTTCTGACTTTTATTTATCAGGTAACGTATATCTACCTAGGTGTAACGGAGATTTCTAACTCATATTACTTTCTCGCTAGCCATATATGGCGAGAAAGTATTGTTTTCGTGCAAAATTTCGAAATTGAGATTTTGGGTTTCCCATGATCCTGGGGGTCCCCTGAGTCCAAAAAAGTGGTTTCTGGAAAAAGTCTGTCCGTCCGTCCGTCCGTCCGTCAGTCCGTGCAGTGCTCTAGCGCCTATACCGTTCATTCGATTTTGATGAAATTTGGTATGGACCTGTCTAAAATTACTGCCGAGACACATTTTTAAGGATTTTTTGATTGGTCAAAAATTGCGGCCGCTATTGTCAAAAAACCGCCAAAATAATTCAAAAATCGTGTTTTTGGTTAGTTAGACAAGCGCCGACGGTACACTTTTCAATCTATAACACTTAAAATTGGTATGTGTGTTGACAAATAGATGCTTCGAGGTCATTTTCAACTAAAATTGAATTGGTTGAAAATTACGGCCGTTCTGGACCAAAGTTCGATCGTTTCGGCGCCATTCACATTTATTGACCGATTGTCATGAAATTTGGTAAATTTGTGTAGAACCATGTAACTTAAACATCTGTCGAACATAATTTTGTTATCTTCAAAATTACGGCCGTTTTTGTCAAAAAAGTGTCGAAAATGAGTTGAGAATGAGAAACCACGTTTTTGAATGGTCGGAACGCATTTGGGACTACAGTAATAAAATTAAAGACGTGAGATTTGGTATGAGTGATCTCAGATAGATGCTCATGGGTCATTTTCAACCGATTTCCGATAGCTTAAAAATTACGCCCGCAAAAAAATCTCAAAAAACCCAAAAAAAAAAAAAATCATTCTGGGCGAGAAAGTTAAGTGCGACTGTTGTCGGACCCTTTATTTTTTTTTAGGTGAAAGAAGCAGTTTTTTTGGCGGGATTGTCAGCGACCGGATGGCTGACTTTAAAAGTCATCTATTCCGTTCCCATGGAGCTTTTGTGTTTCATATTCTCATACTACGTGGCGACTCTGGGTGCCGCCTTTGTTTTCCGGAACATCACGCTCGGCAATGGAACTGATACCGAACATCCGATCTATAGGCTGCGTTGGATGAAAGAACAGTGATCAAGGTTTTGCGACCAGTTTTTGTTAAATCCCCTTGATTAAAACAGACTGAACATCAAGGCCTTTTTTAACGATGCAGTTTTGAGCTGTTTCCTCGCCTCTAGCTCACATTGCCCGACCATTCACACACGTCAGTACTGTGAAAACGAAGTTAGTTAAAACACGGAAGGTATTTGTTTATAGCTGTGAAAGGGTGTGCATTCAAAAACTTTCCCAGTGGTTTCGCTCTTCTCTGCTGGCTGTTGTGTTGTTAGACTCATCTTCAAGCTGTTGGGAACAAAGAAGGGTTAGCTAGGGGGTCTATCCTCTACCAAGTCGACTACAGAGGTAGTGGGGGGATCGAGATGCACTCGAGAGGATGCTAGAGGGGAAAAATTTAGTACCTTAGTACTGGCACCTGGTAAGGCCTCGATAGCCGAGTGGACTAAATGGTCGACTTTTGAGGAGCAGTGAGAGCCGGGTCACACCGGTTCGATCCCGATCCTACCAAAAAGTTTTCTGCTCGGCATTCACCTCTGATATGTTCAGCATGTCAAGTGAAATGTATATCGAGGCTGTGGTGGTTCGGAACCCACCTAAAACTGTAGGTCCCCATCGTTTATTCGATGGCTGGGGAGCTGGTATTTGGTAGTGCTAACAGTTGAGCACAATGGATAGTTCTTGAAAACGGTCTAGTTGCTGGGCTTGTCCCCCCCAACCCTCCGCTAACTAACTGACTGGCACCTGGTAACGTTCCTAACAGACAAGCGTGACGGTTGTCTTTGAGAGCTGGGTTCGATCCCGATCATGTCAAAGTTTTTATTATGTGTTCAGCAGTTCAGCATGTCAAGGGAAACTTGTCCTCCCCCATAACACATTTTCACTTCGAAAACAGGAAATTTGGCTTTCCCCACCAAACTTTCAACTGAGAACTCATCCGCGGTTCATAATGTAAAACAAACCCCTCAAAACTTGAAGCTGCACACCCGCAATATGTGATAAACCGCCAAACACCCCCATAGTTATGCCAGAGATAAAGCAAAACCTGCTAATCAAAACCAGAGTTACATTGTGCTCAGGAGTAAACAACAACCCCTCAGCACTGAAGCTCGCTCCCACCCCCTACAGTCACTGAATCAGCTATCGTGCCGAAACAATAATACACCAGACAGTACAATGCCAATTATTGTCAGTGATAAGCCTCATCTCCATCCCGATCACTGCTTACAACGCTGGAGTCTGCTTACTTGCAGATCAATAATTGTATGCGGTTACCTAGAAAACTAACGGCTGAAATTTTTTATTCTGAAATATAATAATTTTTTTTGGGGTGGTATTTGACTAAAATCACTCAACGTTTAATCTCAATTTCAGTACCTAACTAGTTTCTTGTGCTATAGAGAACAATAAAAAATTATCAAAATTTGGTTGTTACGGGTCCGCTATACCTGACGATGCATTTTTTGCCGCCCATAAGATTAACATTGCGAGCGGCGATTCACTTTCAAGGTTTACCCTTGGTTGGAAAGACACAAAATTTTACCTGTACCTAGCCCTAACAATTTTCTAGGTCGTGTTCGAAGCAGATTTCCCATTTTTTTACTTGTTTTCGAGATACAGCACTTTTCTTGAGGTATGCGATGCTAGCATTTGCAAAACAGTTGCAATAAAAGAAACCAGTGTGAAATTGGGAAATCTGCTTCGAACACGACCTAGAACATTGTTAGGGCTAGGTACAGGCAAAATTGTGTGTCTTTCCAACCAAGGGTAAACCTTGAAAATGAATCGCCGCTCGCAATGTTAATCTTATGGGCGGCAAAAAATGCATCGTCAGGTATGCGTCCTCTTAATTACCCGTTAAGCTACACCACTTCGTCGTAATCTCGTTGATAACTTTGCGTCAACAAACGCGAAATAGACCTGCTGGTGCCACTTATGTTTTCAGCCATCAGAAACTACCCTTTCCGGACTCCCCCTTAATATTTTCCGTTTTTCAACTAACTGAGAGCTTAGCTATGATTCATCCCCTGGCCCCTGGGGGGACACAGGACGGTGATCACGACATCACAGGACCCTTCCATGCTATGATTGCCAAAGGATTCCTCTACCTCCCCCCCCCCCCCCCCCAGCCCGTCCAATTGAAAATTACTTCTACCCTCCGAGGTTTGAATTTTAATCAGAAGTATGTTAATGCCTGGTGACGAGCTAATCAAGCCTTCTACCACTGCGATTATTTTCCTTCTGCCCCCCCCCCCTTCCCCCCAGGCCCTCAGGGGCTCCCGACAAAACGCCTAATGGGCTACGAATTTTAACAACCCGTTCAATCGATACTTCGGTGATTAGGCGGTTTTATTTTGTTGTTGCAACCATGAGTAGAATGGCATGCGGGATATACAGCTTTTATTAGATAGGGAGTTTGGCAGCGTGTTTCGCTGGGAGAAACCCGAAGACTACAGTCTGGTGGGAGTTTCAAGTTGCCCCCTACTCAGGTAGAAGTGTCGGTGTGTTCACGCCTGGGCTCGGGGCTCGACAAAAAATTTACCCAAAAAATCAGGTATAGTAGAAAAACGAGGGGGTAACCACTACAGAGATTCTTTGAGGTTCCATAAAGATTTCCAAAGATTCCCAACGATATTCATAGAAAGATAAACCACAAAGGGGTAACCACTCAAAAAAAAATTCCAAGATTTCCTGAAATTTCATAAAGATTTCCATTGATTCCAAACCAGTGGTTAACTCCTCGTAGAAAAATGAAGGAACCGAAGTTCAGTGAGTCTGACGAGTTTATATTCACTAAAGAAGAGGAACTCTCACGCAAGTGAACCGCATAAAGATTGAATCACTGGCCTGCCAATACGGGCGAACAGACAGTCATAATAAATGGGACGAAAGTAAGATGAGGTTGGGGTGCAAGTGGCGGACCGTGGAGAACCTGGGGAAATCGAAAGGCTAATATCCTCCCCCCCCCCCCCCCCCCCCCCCCCCGGCCCCAATATTTCAATTTGGAGCGGCTGCGGTGCGGCCCTATACGCATCGCTGCCTTCGTAACCCCCATGGTCATATGGACCCCCCCCCCCCCCCCCCCCCTATGGTTACCCTTCTGAGGGGACAAGTTCGGAATCCATTTCGATTTCAAATTACAGGAGGTAGAGGAAATTTTTGACAAGCCCAGGAACCAGACCGTTTCAGGATTATCCATCGCGCTTAGGTGGCAGCACTATCAAATATTAGCTCCCCGGTCATCGTGTTTGTGTACGATGGGGACCTACAGTGTTAAGTGCATGGGTTCTGAACCAACCAAAGCCTCGATATCTATTTCACTTGACTCGAGGGAGTAACCACTCCAGAGATTGCGTGAGATTGCCTGAAGATTTCCAAAGATTTCCTGAGATTCTCAACGAGATGCACCCCGAAGGGTTAACTATTCCAGAAATTTCCAAGATTCCCTGAGATTTCATAAAGATTTCCAATGAGATTCCTGGAGTGGTTAACCCCTCGACTTGACATTAAAGACCGTCTAGGTCTAGACTCTAGAGTACCACTCAACAATCGAGACTGCTGCAGAAGGTATAAATTGGTTCCATCAGAAATGAAACTAGACGCAAACAGTGAAGTGACGAGTAAAAGAAAAGATTAGGTTGCTGAACTCAGTTGGACAGAAACATCTAAACTACCCATCTGGAAAAAAACGTGGGAGTCCGTAATCAAAATTAGATTTGTAGAGAGGAAAAAGCCTCTAGAGTGCATGGTGACTGTTCGCTTGTGAACATTCGAAACGTTCATGTTCGATAAGAAACCGTTCGCATGAACGCTTGGTTGCTTCAAATCACTCTCCGCTGTAGCCTCCACTCTACTGCTGCCTGTTATTGTCTCCATACTAGTTATTACACCTGATTTTTCGATTTTTCTTCTCTCTCTTTATTACTTTTTCGGAATTGAAATACATTTCATGGATTTGCTTTCTCGCTTCCCGTACATTGCGGGAAAGTATTGGCTTTCGTGCTGAAATTCGATTTTGAGATTCCTGCCATGTTTTTAACAGGAGATTGTGAAATCGGAGACCGTGAAAGGAGTAGTTCCAGAAGCTATCAACTATAGTAAGTAACTGACTTATGGTGAATTTCACAAGTTTAACGTGAAGACTATCGTGTACACGATAGCGCTATCGTTTCGGTAAAAAATGTTAACGGCTTTCACCATGCACCGTTGAAATAAATTTGACGTAAACAAAGCAGGCGAATTCTATTGACACAACAAAACCTAACGAGAGGATGTCTGCTTTTTTGAATCGATAGCTATTCGAACGTTAAAAGGCACTATCGTGAGGTGGTGGAATTCAGCCTTAGGCTGAATTTCACCACATTCTTATAGTATCCGATAGTGTCTCCTAACGAGAGGATTTAACGAACGGATTTACGTTATCGTATGTTCAGCTTACGACAAGTGCCTTGCGCTTGCACTTGTTTCTCTGCGATCGCACTTGTCGTAAGCTAAACATACGATAACGTAAATCCGTTCGTTAAATCCTCTCGTTAGGAGACACTATCGGATACTATAAGAAAGTGGTGAAATTCAGCCTCAATCTGGTTGAAGTAGACATTTTCGAACGTTTTTTTTATTACTTAAAAATGTCTACCCTTAACAGCGTCACAAATCATATCGCAAATAGAGGATGGTTTGCCTCTTCCCCTTAAGACCTATCATACATTCGCTATTTGTTCATGTATTTCTCGCACACCTTAAGAGGAAACTATTGGATATTTAAATGTTCTGAAATATAGTATGTCTTTTTAACGGCCAAAATTAACAGGTTGTCTTGTGATTTTCCGCGTTATCTCTGAAAGACCTGAATACTGCTTTCGACTGCGGTGCACAACACTTCAGCCCTCTAGCTCCCAGCAAAAAAATATGTTTGTGTTTTTTTATGTTTGTGTTTTTTTAACGACTGGACTGTTTGGTCTCGTTCCAATCGTAATTTGTTCCTTGTTTCATTTCCTCGTTGACTGAACATAGAGGTATTTCCCGGGTAACCATAAAAAATACGTGTAGGGTGGAAAGGGCCATTACACTGGTAGTTAATTTTCTTTTTCTCCCTTGGTTTTGATACGGACAATTAGATTTTGTATTTAGTCAATACGATCTCCCTTTCTGTCGTAAGCAGTGCGTCATAAATCCAGCAGTCTTTTCCACACACTGAACTCTTTTTGGGGATGAATATACACTTTTTATTTTGATTTTTTATGTGTACGTTTGTGACGTTTAATAAATTTCAGCAAAATATCAGCTTAACAGTAAGATAAACTATTCAAGGCTGAATTTCACCACTTTCTTATAGTATCCGATAGTGTCTCCTAACGAGAGGATTTAACGAACGGATTTACGTTATCGTATGTTTAGCTTACGACAAGTGCGATCCCCGAGAAACAAGTGCAAGTGCAAGGCACTTGTCGTAAGCCAAACAAAAGATAACGTAAATCCGTTCGTTAAATCCTCTCGTTAGGAGACACTATCGGATACTATAAGAAAGTGGTGAAATTCAGCCTTAATGAGAAGGAGCATACCATCCTCTAAAGTCTAAATCTTGCGGTAAGCTAAACAAATGCTTGTAAAATTATACCATTTAATTATCTTATCGTTAAGGTAGACTAGTGGCCACACTAAGGCTGGATTTCACCACTTCTTAAAGTGTACTATAGTGCGATTGCACTTGTCGTAAGCTAAACACACGATAATCTGTTCGATAGGAGACACTATAGTATAGATACTTCATCAACTAGCATCATTTACCTCTTGCAATAGGTACTTGATCAAATGGTATTTCCAGTGCCTGCGGTATGAGGCACCAGGTACCTGCTTTTGGACCATACGGTACCTCGGAATGACATTTCAAAGGCCCATAGCACTCCAGACCTACAAGTCAGAACCAATTATTGAACCATTCGTTCCGGTCTTGAATTTGGATCCACCCAAAGTGAAAGTATCGTCCAAGGAAATAAATTAAGGGTCCGCTATACCTGACGGTGCAGTTTTTGCCACCCATAAGATTAATATTGCGAGCGGCGATTCATTTTCAAAGTTTACCCTCGGTTGGAAAGACACAAAATTTTGCCTGTACCTAGCCCTAACAATGTTCTGGGGAGTGTTCGAAGCAGATTTCCCATTTTTTTACTGGTTTTCGAGATACAGCACTTTTCTTGAGGTATGCGATGCTAGCATTTGCAAAACAGTTGCAATAAAAGAAACCAGTGAGAAATTGGGAAATCTGCTTCGAACACTCCCTAGAACATTGTTAGGGCTAGGTACAGGCAAAATTTTGTGTCTTTCCAACCAAGGGTAAACCTTGAAAATGAATCGCCGCTCGCAATGTTAATCTTATGGTTGGCAAAAAATGCATCGTCAGGTATAGCGTCCTCTTAACTGAATAGGGCTTTATATATGACTCACTATTGAGGTACAGTGTTCTCTGTAACGAAAACCTCTCTATAACGAGCGATCGCTACTGCAAATTTGCATGGTACCTTGACGGTCGCTACCAGGACCTATCAGCTGGAAGTGCTGATATTTTCAAATTTGAAACCTCAAAGTTGCTGCTCGTCCTGCAGGTGTATTCCCTTTCTCGAACGCCAGCAAACCCACCCAACTTACACCTTCAAAATGTATTGTAAGAAGAACTGTTCTCTGTATATTGCATCATGGCGTGCCTTATCTTCTTACAAGAAATTTGTTAGCTGAGTGGGTTTTCTGGCGTTCGAGAAAGGGAATGAATACACCTGCTGGAAGGTTTGGAATCTCCACAGCCTCACATGATATGCTGAACATATCAGGGGTGAATGCCGATCAAAAAATATTTGATAAGATTGGGATTGAACCGGTGACACTCTCAGTGTTCCTCTAGAAACAACCATCTAGAATCCATGGACCATTCGGGTCTTGAGGCTGGATTTTCAATATGCCTGTTGCTGGATAATTCAAGCCGGGGAAAAATTCTCCGTATGGGCGAAGAGGGGTGCGGGGGAAGGGGACCTTTTTAATTAATTTATAAATTAATTAACTTTCTAAGAATAACACTTGAATTGTTTTCGGTTGATGGCTCGGTAGGGAGGCTGCTGAGTTTGCAGCCCACACTGCGTATATCCTTATCCCATGAAATCTGAAAAATGAATGATATTTTGTAATTTTGTATTTGCGGGACTGAAAAGTTTTGCATCGATCGATCTGTTGGGGTCACTTCTTATTCGATATTCATTAAACTACTGATTGTTTGTACAAGCTATATTTTTGGATGTTCAAAAGGTAGGTATATTATATTTCAGAACAAAAAATATCCAAGATTTTTCGGCTGAACGGCTGAAATTAACAGGCCATGACGTGATTTTACGATCGAGTGATTTTCGTCGAGAAACAATCTGTCCGAAATTAACCGGTTATGAAATCACAAAATAGTCTGTTAATTTATGACGTTAAAAATACATGTTATACTTCAGATAGTAATAAAAATATCCATAATAGTTTCCTCATAAAGTGTGCAGAAAAAAACGTAAACAAACCCGATTGTGTGGGCCCCCTTAGAAGGCGAGGCTACGTGCGGCTAGGTGGTCGGGTATACTTTTCACACCATGTAGTATAGGAGATGAGCTTAAATATGCGGAGCCTGTACTGGGGGACGTGTATTTTTAACGGGGTTGTGAAGGGGTAATTGATATGGATGTATCGGCATCCCTACCCGCGTCCCGGAGGTCGTCTTGTCCCCTCCGGCCATCTTGCTCTTGTTATTTATTACACCATCCGCTCAGGTCCATTAACTCACACTCAGCCACCGGATGATGTCCCCGACCGTTACCTATTGACGATAGAGGGCAGGACCGTGTCCAGGTCGTAGATATGACGTCCCAGAACCCAGAACGTGACAATGTCAAGGATGTAGAAAATGGCTCCTCAAAAGTGTAAGATAGTGTTCAGAACCACGTCCGATCGTTGAATACGAGGTTACTTGTATAGGACTGCGTCCAGGTGTCCAGCAGGTGTATTCCCTTTCTCAAACGCCAGAAAACCCAGTCAACTAACACCTTCGAAATTTATTTTAAGAAGAACTGTTCTCCATATATTGCATCGTGGCGTGCCTATTCTTCTTACAATAATTTTTGAAGGCGTTGGCTGAGTGGGTTTTCTGGCGTTCGAGAAAGGGAATACACCTGCTGGACCTGGTCCTGGCTCCAGGAGAGACATTCCCGTTCTCTTAACCCCAATGTGACACTTTCCAGTGTTATATTTCACACCCCTTGGTGTTAACTTTAGCGCTTCAGTGGTCTTAAAAGAGCGATAATACACCCCAGGTGCCTAGTTCTTATAGCCTGTTATTTAAATGTACGAGAATATTCAGGGCTTGATCTGTTGTTGGTGGAGGCCGATTTGTGATCAGCCAAGTGAGACTAAGTACTAAACCTAATCCGTAGGTGCTTACGTCCGTTCCTCCCACAATCTTTCTTATGCCTTATATGAGGTACCTACTCTTTGTAGGAACATGGTGGTTTGTAGTACAATAGAGAAACTCAGGTATAGTGAGCCCAAGAAAAACATTCATATGTTCCCCCTTCACAGGGAGAGTCTAAGAAGGTTACTTTGTCCGGGAAAATATGAATGTACGGAAAATTGGTGTGGTGAGCGCAGTAAGGGATGTTTCCGCCCCTGTATGAGGAGCTCACATCCGTTTGATTGAATGATGACTCCATCTTCCCGTCCCCACCCATCGAAACCGAGCTGAGATCCCCACCGATCCTGTTGGAAATATCAAGTTTCCGCTAAGCCTTTCCCGGGAAAGAAGTGGTGGAAGAGGCTGCTCTAGGGCTGATAGCACCCCCTCCCCACCCTTAAGTTTTGGGGAGTTCGCAAGGCATTTCGGTTTGACCAGTTTGCTTTTAAGGTGTATAGGACTCGGCAGGTTTAAGGCACAAACTTTAGTGAAACTGTTGTTGGCTTGAGGGCGGTTAGTCTGTTGTGGTTGGCTTGCGTCTTTTATTCGGAGTTAAGTCTGGTTTTCCCGGAATCCCTTGAAAGTTTTGTTCCATGGTCATGGTTCGTGGTTTGTCTTAGCGATATTACTAAATGAGACCTTTCCTGGCTTTGGAAACCCAGTCTGATTTCTAGGTAGTCAGGTACAGAGTCCCCTGTGACGATTAAATGTTACGAGGACGTGGGCGAGATGGCAATTAAAATGGTTTTATCTGAGAATTCCATGTTTAAATCCGGATTACAGAGGTACCTAGTATGGTTAAGTATATAGGACCGCAGTGTAGCAATTTTCAATTTTTTACTCAGTACGTAGTCAGTACTCACTCAGTTAAATGTAACTGAAGGTTAATGTAGTGTTTAGCCTACCGACAGGATACTATGGCCAATAGCCGCTAAACTGAGGATATATAGACCCCACCAAAAATACTGTTTATACCTTGTTTCCTTACCCCTCCCAGCCTGCACGATTGGAGTCCTCAAATACGAAAAAAAAAAAAAAACAATCTTCAGGAGTAATCTCTGGTTGGTTGTTTTCCCCCATTGGTTGTAGGGGTTGGTAGTAATTCGCGGGTACGAGGCCCCAGGGTCTGCCCTCCCGGGGGGGGCCCCGGGCTACCCTTCTGGGGGGGGGGGGCTTCCCTTCTACCGGGAGAGGGGCGTCTTCTGCTCCAGAAACTAATTTCCGGGACTTCCGGGGAGGCGGTGGAATCTGGCTGATAAACGGGGCCTACCCCCGCCCAGCACGCTCAACAAATAAATCCAATAATCAGGGTAATTCCCCTTTGGTGCAAGGGAAGAGAAGGGGTGCTTGGAAAATGCTTCAGACAGAAAGTAGCGCACTGCTGAAGGCTTGAGGGGTGCATGGTATTCGTCATAGGAGGAGACTCTTCCATTAGCAGCCGAGCAGTCCTTTGAGGAAGATTTAGAGCCGGGTCACACCGGTTCGTTCCCGAGCCTGTCCAAAGTTTTTCTGATCGGCATTCACCTCTGACATTTTCAGCAACTACAGCGTCATAGCATGTATCCCTGGAGGGTACAGGGTCCACCTTTCCTGGCCTCAGTACTCTCGGGGGTGATTTGTTCATAATCAATTTTCCCTGGACCTGGAAGGTCAGGTGTGACCACCAGACTTCAGGGTTGCGAAAACATTATCAGAAACTAGAACGGCGGCGCAGCGCGTTGCGGCTAGATGGACGACCACCTTTAAGAGCGCAAATAAATTTCAGCTCCGATGAGTGGTCGGAATACCAATAGCCAATGAAATTGTCTCCCATTGAAATTCATGTTAATCTAGCTCTTAGTGCTAACCGAACCGCATCCTCACGATCAGAAATTATTATTGCTCTTGCAGAATCAATAATAGGAAATGCCTCATGTATAGCTTTCACATCCGGTTCAGCTATAAAGTATAATATACTCTGTTCTTGTGGATATCGTGAGCTATAATACCATACAATGGTACAATAATTCGTGATAATACGTATGTATGCACGCTAGCTTTGTATTCTGTTTCCTGTGCTGTAATATGATTACATATAACATGGGATGGTTGTATTGATATATATTTGTTTGAGGTGGGTAATCCTGCCTGGCTTCACTTAAAGGGGTTTCAATTTCCCAGGTATTTTAGGGCCTGTGAATTTTTATGACTATCTGATTTCTGTTTTGCACACACCTTAGGGGATGTGGTGTAGTAATTTTGAGAAAACATCTGTGATTTTAGGTGGGCGTCACTACAGATTTCTTAGTGTGAGAGCTCGAAACTTTAGCGCAGCCTTAGAAAACCCATGGCTTGCTGTGCGCTGCCTTCACAGAGCGGCTTCTTACAGTACGGTTGCTCACTGCGGTTTTCAATACCTATTGATTCTTTGGAAAAATTCAAATATTGCACATTCTTGCCTATGAATGAAATATGCATCTCTCAGAAATGAATGGCGGGGACATGTCATTGTGAATGACTCAAAGCGTGCAAGCCTCAGCTTCTCCAGTATTTCTCTTTGTGGAAAATTCTTTTTCGCTCAGAGAAAATTCCTCTTTAGCACCAGACCAAAGAAACCGACATAGATAAAAGTTTTCATACCTCTACTCTGTTATTGTTAACTGTATATGGCAGCCATCTTGGAGTTTCAGGTTCGTTCTTGTCATTCTCAAGAGAAAATAGAAGCAACTGTAGCCATGGTTACCTCTTACCTCTTCCTGTTTCCCGGCTCTGTCAGACTTCAACACCCCTTGCTTACACCAAAATAACACTGACTACAACTCCTTAACAATGGTGTTAGCCTGCACCTTTTGGTGTTAAAAAGGTGGTATTTGGGCGTGAAAACAACGGGAGTACCCTTGATTAGTTAGTTAGCAGAGGTTTGGGGGGGACAAGCCCAGCAACTAGACCGTTTTTCAAGAACTATCCATTGTGCTCAGCTGGCAGCACTACCAAATACCAGCTCCCCAGCCATCGAGTAAACGATGGGGACCTACAGTTTTAGGTGGGTTCCGAACCACCACAGCCTTGATATACATTTCACTTGACATGCTGAACATATCAGAGGTGAATGCCGAGCAGAAAAACTTTTTGGTAGGATTGGGATCGAACCGGTGTGACCCGGCTCTCTCTGCTCCTCAAATGTCGACCATTTAGACCACTCGGCTATCGAGGCCGTCGAGTACCCTTGATAGGGTTACTCTGTCATTGAAAGGTATGCCGTATGGGTCCATGCCTTAAAAAGCAATTCCTGTAGGGAATGTAAAGTGTAATCCGGCAGTTTCCGGTTTTCCGGTTTCAGGGTGCGAATCAGGCACGTGGTCCGCTCCCCTGCAGAAGTCAGGGAAAGGGTTGAAAGTTGTAGGCAGCTAGGGCAAGAATTAACAGCCAACAGCCCTTTCCACCCGTAGCAACATCATTCTTTGTCTGCCCCAATCATCGAACCCTCATCAGCAGCCCTTGTTCCAATTTAATTTCATTCGGGGGATTTTGAGGAACTCTACCCCCCGACCTTTTTTGGACGGCGCTTTGAGTCTCACTTACCACCTCTCGCTTACAGTTGCCCTACCCATTTTAAGCCTTTTTGACACACTCCAAAGTTTAGGTTCCCCCTTGGAGCTGCGAAAAAGTTTCGTCGCCCAAAAAGGTAATTTGAAGGGGGAAGTAATTTAAGCGCTTTTAAATTTTTTATACCCCATCGTAAATGTACCTTCAGAGTAATTTATAATAATAACGAAACATTTTCAAGCGTTACTGATGGGAGTTTGGAATTGGAGCGATGGGATATGATATACAATATGATAGAAATGGACCATCATCATAATTTTTAGGTAGATTTCGAAGAAAAATCTACCTATTGTAGTCGTACCAGTAGTCTCACTTTTGAAAAATTTCTTCACAGTTATTCTTTTTATGACCCCTGGATCCCAAAACCACCATCAGTTCAAAAGTTTATATATATATATATCTATATTATAAGATTGAAGTGTACTGACACACTGACTCACTGACTCACTTATCATAATTCATTTTCTTCGCTCCTAATTGCCCGATCGCAATGAAACTTTTTGCAGGTTGTAGGGGGTCCCAAACGGAGTTGAACGGGGGTTAAGCGATCCCCGTCAGCAATTTCTGAGTCAGCAAAAAATCGAAATCAAAATTTTGAGCCGTCCTATTTATTGAGCCAGCGCGACGGTACTTGCAGGGTAGAGTGCCCCAATGGCCCCCATGACGAATATGATGTGAATTCGCGAAAATTGTAATTAGCCAGGGTCGTAGCCAGGGTCATCCGAAGGTCATGACACTTTTGATTTATTGAGCCACGCGGACGGCAGTCGCAGGGTACAGAGGCCTGGTGGCCCCAGTGCCGAATATAGTGCGAAATGGGGGAAATTCGAATTAGCCAGGGCCGTAGGCAGGATTAACCGAGTTCGATGACCGCGTGTTGTTTATGGACGGATCGTTACGATGGTCACAGGGTGGTCTCTACTGTTGGTACCAGTGACGAATATGGAGAAACCACCGGAATGGACGCATTATTCAGGGGCGTAGCCAGGATGAAAAAAGTTCGGACTTTTCATTTATTGAGCCAGGGGGGCGGCAGTCGCAGGGTACAGAGGCCTGGTGGCCCCAGTGACGAATATAGTGCGAAATGGGGGAAATTCGAATTAGCCAGGGCCGTAGGCAGGATTAACCGAGTTCGATGACCGCGTGTTGTTTATGGACGGATCGTTACGATGGTCACAGGGTGGTCTCTACTGTTGGTACCAGTGACGAATATGGAGAAACCACCGGAATGGACGCATTATTCAGGGGCGTAGCCAGGATGAAAAAAGTTCGGACTTTTCATTTATTGAGCCACGCAGACGGCAGTCGCAGCGTACAGAGGCCTGGTGGCCCCAGTGACGAATATAGTGCGAAATGGGGGAAATTCGAATTAGCCAGGGCCGTAGGCAGGATTAACCGAGTTCGATGACCGCGTGTTGTTTATGAACGGATCGTTACGATGGTCACAGGGTGGTCTCTACTGTTGGTACCAGTGACGAATATGGAGAAACCACCGGAATGGACGCATTATTCAGGGGCGTAGCCAGGATGAAAAAAGTTCGGACTTTTCATTTATTGAGCCAGGGGGGCGGCAGTCGCAGGGTATATTGCCCTACTGACCCTCATGAGGAATATGTTTAGAAGTGGTGGAAATTCCAATTAGCCAGGGCCGTAGCCAGGGCACCCCAGATTGTGCACATTCTGTTCATCAACCGATCGTCATGATATTCACTAGGTGTAATATACGGGTGGTACTAATGAAGAATATGTGACGAAATAACAGGAAGTGCGCATTAATCAGGGGCGTCACCAGGATTGGTAAATTATTTATGGACGTAGCAGGACGGGAGTCGGAGGGTGTAGTGCCGGAGTGACCCCGAGGAAGAATATGTTGCGGAAAGTGGCACAAATTCAAGGAAGCCAGGGCAGCATCCAGGATTACGAAACATTGTGCGATACATGATGTTGATGCACCGGACGTTGTCACTGTAACGAGGTGCTCTCTACTGGTGGTACTAACGTGGAATACGTTAAAGCAGAAGCGTGTACGAGTTTAACTGAGGCGTAGCCAGGTTGGGAAAGTTCTGACTTCTCATTTTTCGACCTAGCTGGACGGAAGTAGGAGCATGTAGTGCCCCAATGGTCCTAATGAAGAAAAGGCGGAAATTTTATGGAAATACGTGGTAGGCGGATCTGGCGGATCATAATTTATTAAAAAAACATGTCCAGATATTTACATTAGGTACTTACCTACATATCGAATTTGAGCAAAATCGGATGAACGGCGACAGACTGTCGTACGTATGTACGTCGGATGGACATTTTTTAAAAACCACTTTTTTGGACTCGTGGGACCTCCAGGATCATGGGAAACCCAATTCAATTTTAAAGTTCAGGGTCAAGTATATCATTTAATTGGGTCACCATACCCATCTCCCGGAGAGCAACCGAAATTTTTACAAATTTACTTTTTTGGTGAACCTGATGACGAAGCCCTCGCGAGGCAGTCACACATGCCTAACACGAATATTTTAGTCATAAAAGAATTGCAGGACATGTTACACACATATAACCCTTATGTTAAAGATTTTTAAGTAGCCAAAGAGTTTTGCCATAACAATGCTGACAATTACAATCTGATTATTTTCAGTGATCGGAAACCAAGTGAGGAACATGTAGGGAGATACAATGCACCTACGACCAATGAAATAGCAGTAGTGTTGGTAGGCGAACAATATGGGAAACGCGATATTGTGTTGCATAGTAGGGACGAAAAACTGCATCGCATATCTGAACTTCACCGTAGTTATGACCCTCTGCAGTATGTATTATGTTTTCCCCGAGGTGAGGACGGTTATAAGATTGGCATGCCTCTGGCCAAAGGGAAAGGTAGTATCTCGCAACTCAATTTTATTCATACAGATTAATGATTCGGGTGCATGGGACAAATAAACCATCTTCATTACTTCGGTTCCTTATTTAACCAGTATTGTACAGATATGTACGCTAAAATCGAAAGTGAGAGACTAAATTTCATAAGATTCAATCAAAACAAACTAAGGGCAGAAAGCTATATCCACTTACAAGACGCAATTGCCAAAGACACTGACGTAGGGGAACTTGGAAAATTAGTAATTTTGCCATCGAGTTTCACGGGGAGTAACAGGTACTTTTTTGAAAAAACCCAAGATGGTTTAACGTTTTGTAGGCATTACGGGAAACCGCAGTTATTTATCACCTTTACAACAAACCCTAACTGGCCAGAAATTTCAAGTGAATTATTTCACGGGCAAAATGCGACACATAGACCAGACGTCGTTGCTCGTGTCTTTCACCTCAAACTTATGGCGATAAAGACTCACGTACTTGAATGTTTATGTGGTGTGGTCACGATGGAAAAAATTCCGACTTATTATTTATTGATGACTTGGTTGGACGGGAGTCGGAGGGTATAGCACCCCAATAGCCCCAATGACGAATATGATGGGAAATGGTGCAAATTCAAGTTAGGCTGGGCCCTATCCAGGATTATGCAATATTGTGCAATTCATGTCGTTTGTGCACCGATCGCAATGATGGTCACAGGTTGCCATCTACTGGTCGTACTATTGATGAATATGGGAAAAGTACCCGTATGTACGTGATAAATAGGGGAGTAGCCAGGATGGAAAGTTCCGAAGTGTCATTTATTGACGAAGCCGGACGGTATTCGGAGGCTGCTGTGTCCCCATTGCCGCAGTGAAGAATACGAGGAAAAGAAACGGAAATATGGGGTAGCCAGGGACGTAACGACAATGAGAAATGTGCAGACTGTTTATGTATTGAGGCAATCGGACGGGAGTCTCAAGGTATAGTGCCCAATAGCTCCAATGACGAAAATGTTGCACAAAGGAGCAAATTCCAATTATCCAGGGCAGTAGCCACGCTAGCTCGGATTGCAGGGATACTGCTTATTAACTGGCCACCATCATATTTACCAGGTGTATTGTACTGGTGGTGCTAACGAGGAATGTGTGACAAAAATAACAGGAAGTAGGCGTTAACCAGGGGCGTACCCATGATGGAAAAGTTTACATTATCAATTTATTGAATTTGCTGAACAGGCAGCAACAGGCAGCAACAGGATGTGGTACCGTAATGTTCTCGGTGAAGAAAATGCAGTGAAATTCCGAAAATTCAGGGAAGACAGGGTCGTACCCAGGATTCAAATTTGTCGAGACATCTCACTATTTATTTAGCCAGGCGGAAGGTAGGCATAGGGTATATTGCTACAATGCCCCCATGACGAATATTTGATAATACGGTGGCAAATCCAATTCGCAATGGATCCTGTACCCAGGATAACCCATATTGTGCAAAAACTGACGCCGCTGAACTGTGGCACCGAGAATTTCAGGAACGGCGGTGCCGCTGGGGCGGCGGCGGACCAATACAAGACGCCGAGCGGCGCGAAGCGCCGCGAGGCGGCTTGTATATATATATATCTATCATTTTCACTTCCTTGTGAACACGCTAGCAGCCGTATTTTTGAAAAATAATTGGTTTTGACTATTTAATAAAATATAAGGGACTAAAATCTCGGTCGAGTTCGTTAATGGGGGAAATCGGACCAAGGGGGGGGGGGGGGGGGGGAAATGGGGGGACTTTTTCTAAATCTGGCTTTTTGGCCATAACTCCCTTAATATTGCAACTAATGAAACGTAGTTTTCTCTGAGGGTCGTCTAACAATACTGCCTACAACTTTTCTTTGTAACGTTTTTTGATCCCACCCTTAATGGTTGAATAGGGGTGGAAAAAGAGGGTTTTGCGCACAAAAAAATTCATAACTTGTGTCCTAGGGGTGTTATCGAGTTCTTTTGTTTTGTAATGTATTTGCCTCAATATTACCTACAACTTTTGTCTGAAAAAGTTTTTCGTCCGACGCACCGTTTAGGCAGGGGGTGGGGGGTTGAATTTTCAAAACGTCATAACTCACTTATTTGGTGAGATATTGAGTTTTATCTTTTTGCTATGAGTTTCTATTAATAATATCTACAACTTTTGTCTGAAAAAGTTTTTTGTAAAATCAGTTTCATTTTCTTGTTAAGGGGGGGGGGGGTGAAATTTCAAAACTCAATTCCTCCGTTTGTTATTGTAGATAATGCAATTGGATCAACTGAAAATCTTCTTATCCGTCTTTCTAAATGATTTTAGACTGCTTTTAGTTGATGGAAGTAATCTTCGAAATCTACCTACGCCTTTCGGGGCTGCCGAAAGGGATTTTAGGTGGATTTCGAAGAAAAATCTACCTATTGTAGTCGTACCAGTAGTCTCACTTTTGAAAAATTTATTCACAGTTCTTCTCTTTATGACCCCTGGACCCCAAAACCACCGTCAGTTAAAAAGTTTATATATATATATATTTATATATATATATATATATATATATCTATCATTTTCATTTCCTTGTGAACACGCTAGGAGCCGTATTTTTTAAAAATAATTGGTTTTGACTATTTAATAAAATATAAGGGACTAAAATCTCGGTCGAGTTCGTTAATGGGGGAAATCGGACGAAGGGGGGGAAAATGGGGGGACTTTTTCGAAATCTGGTTTTTTGGCCATAACTCCCTTAATATTGCAACTAATGAAACGTGGTTTTCTCTGAGGGTCGTCTAACAGTACTACCTACAACTTTTCTTTGTAACGTTTTTTGATCCCACCCCTAATGGTTGAGTAAGGGTGGAAAAAGAGGGTTTTGCGCACAAAAAAATTCAAAACTTGTGTCCTAGGCAGTCCGTTTAGGCAGGGGGTGGGGGGTTGAATTTTCGAAACGTCATAACTCACTTATTTGGTGAGATATTGAGTTTATTCTTTTTGGTATGCGTTTCTATTAATAATATCTACAACTTTTGTCTGAAAAAGTTTTTTGTAAAATCACTTTCATTTTCTTGTTAGGGGGGGGGGGGGGGGGGTGAAATTTCAAAACTCAATTCCTCCGTTGTTATTGTAGATAATGCATTTGGGTCAACTGAAAATCTTCTTAACCGTCACTCTAAATGATTTTAGACTGCTTTTAGTGGATGGAAGTAATCTTCGAAATCTACCTACGCCTTTCGGGGCTGCCGAAAGGGAATTTTTGTAATTAATACAGCCGCGCAATGTGACTTGGTGGACGCGGTTCTTAAGGGCGTCTTGTTTCTTTGGGGTTTTTTTTTTGTACATTTTATGAGGATACTATTGGATATTTAAATGTTCTGAAATATAATATGTCTTTTTAACGGCCGAAATTAACAAGCTGTGGTGATTTTACGTTCGTTTCCTGTGCTAGCGGGATGTAAAACATTGAATATTACCATTCGTATTGCTGTGGGATAAAGAAATATCAGTCCACTTGAACAGAGGGGGTAACCACTCCAGAGATTCCTTGAGATTCCATAAAGATTTTCAAAGATTCTGAACGATATTCACAGAAAGATGAACCCCAAAGGGGTAACCACTCCAAAAAAAAACCCTAAGATTCCCTGAGATTTAATAAAGATTTCCACTGATTCCCAACGAGATTCCTGGAGTGGTTAACCCCTCGACCGAAGTTTATGAAATCGATCCATAAAGAATTGCGACCTTTTTTTTTGTCAGGGCTGAAACTGAAGAAAGTCATTGTCATTGAAATCCGATATGAAATGGAAATATTGAGATTGGTCCCGATCCAAATCCGATATCGCTTTGATCAGTAAAGGTGAAGTCAGTTTTTTGTTATGATTTTTAGATATTTTGTAATTTAGAGCTACTCGTATTTTTTTTGGAAGCTTTGTTTATGTATTTTGCTCGCGAAGCCGCCAATAGGTAGATATCCTTCTATCTTTTTCTATAAACGCTAGTACATACCTTTAATAACCACTGTTCTTTTCCCTCAAAAAAATTGAAGGTGTAATGAGAAAATTTTGGTTGTGACGTCACGGATCGGTGTCATTTGGGACACCAATCCAGTGACGTCACCGAATAAATTCAGTATAACTTGTTTACCCCTTCCAAATCGAACATTCCTTATTGCTGTTAAAACTTTTTACCGAAATTATAGAAAAATTATTGTTTATTTAAATATTTTATTTTTAACAGTTGGCAGAGGAGAGACGCCTTTTTGCCATTCCTTCAGTTATTTCACGTTTTACCCTAAAATCAATAAAGGTTAGTTATGAGCCAATTTAAAAATTACATCTAACCTATGGGGGAGTTTCAAAATTCAATCCCTCCCTCTACAGTGAAAACTTTAAGCTTTCTACCTAATGAAAATGGTTGCAAGTTTCTAAAATGGATGAGTAGGGGTTCGCCCCCCTTCCCCCCCTCAATGCCCCCCCTCCTCTCCCCCTGGGTGCTTTAGAAATACAACATTGGAAAGTCGTCTATTTGTATCGGGAATGAGGGCTGGAAAAATCATCAATCTACCGGCTAAGAATGGTCTCGAGGGAGGGTAAAAAGACGAGTGACTTTCTGTCATCTTTTACAAATCATTAAATCATTCATTAAGGGGGGGGAATGGGGGGAATACTGAAACCTATAAATCCAAGAAGTATATAGGCTGAGAGAACTTCTGGGGTTATTTTATTGGTAGTTGACTTCTGACGGTAAAAAAAGCATACATCTAAGGCTCGATTAATATCGTGTACACGATAGCGCTATCGTATCGGTAAAAAATGTTAACGGCTTTCACCATGCACCGTTACCGTTTATTTAGCTTTCGAGTGGATTTTCCGTGCGTTAGCGAAAACGATAATTTTCATACCTGCGACTCATTTGGTGTAGTCTAATGTAGTCTAATCAACATTTTAACTTCTTTCTCCGAAAAAATAGGGGTTTTTTCACGTTTATTTCCACTTTTAGATTGAAATTGTTGAAATAAATTTGACGTAAACAAAGCATGCGAATTCTATTGACGCAACAAAACTTAACGAGAGGATGTCTGCTTTTTCGAATCGATAGCTATTCGAACGTTAAAAGGCACTATCGTGAGGTGGTGAAATTCAGCCTAACATACGTATTTCAGAACATTAAAATATCCAATAGTCTCCTCAACGGGAAGAAAAATCTTTTTGCTGCCACGTACTTCACGATTGTGTTTTATACTTTTAATTTTTTAGTACGGTTATAGCACCACCATCTTTCGAAGGAATTCGTTCTCCAGTGCAAGCTAAACATAGTGTCCTATTCGCGGTCATTTGTTCCCTGTTCGAATAGATCACTATGTTTAGCTTTCAGAGCCGCCACGGCCATTGGCGGTCGTGCAATTACCAGTGTTATCCAGTTTCGTAGCTGTAGCTATCGATCGAGATGCAACTGCGGGAAAGACCTGAAAACGGGTCCTGGAGAAAATTCGGAGATGTGCCTCATACGGAGAAGGGAAGGAGTAACTTATAGTGGTAGCCTTTCGAGCGCAAATGGTGCGCCCTACCCCCCTTAAACTACGCTCTGTCATAAATTTCCAATTTGTAAAAACATATTTTCATTTCGCAGCTCTTTGGGTGGTGAGGCCCGGTTGTGCTTCTCCGCAGATTTTCAGCGCTGCTCCCCCACTTTAATCCCAGGACCTTTTTGCCCTCGATGTCTTTTCTCCATTTTCGGCTTGGAGGTACTCTCTTTCCCCCTCTCGTTCCGTTTTCTTGAATACTTTCTTGTTGCTGTTATCGGCCTGTCAACAGGTGTATTTTTCTTTTGGCCGAAGTCGATGAGGAGTCAGCCAGGTATGGGCCGAAACCAGACAAACTTGCTTGGACCGGGATTCGAACCTCATAGGGTACAAATCTTTCTGTCAGACCTCTCGAATGCTGAGAGGCGACTGATGAGGAAGAAAAGAGGAAATCTATTGGTTCACCCGTATATTCATCCTTATTTCAGCATTAATTTGTATAGGACAGCCGCACATAGCCCTGTACACGAGGGGGTAACCACTCCAGAGATTCCACTGAGATTCCATAAAGTTTTTCAAAGATATACATAGAAAGATGAACCTCCAAAAAAATTCCAACATTCCCTGAGATTTCATAAAGTTTTCCCATGATACCCAACGAGATTCCCAACGAGTGGTTAACCCCTCGCCTGTACATAACCATCTTTATACTCGAGGGGGTAACCACTCCGGAGATTGCATGAAGATTTCCAAAGATTCTCCACAAGATTCGTGGAAAGATGCACCCCGAAGGGTTAACTACTCCAGAAATTTCCAAGATTCCCTGAGATTTCATAAAGATTTCCAATGATTGCATGAGATTCCCAACGAGATTCCTGGAGTGGTTAACACGTCGTTTATACCCTCACAGAATCACACAATGTATCTGTAAAAGTCATAGCAACTTAGTTTTTAGAAGCAAATGTCTGCAGAAAGTTCTGGAAGTCTTCACCCCTGAGTCTTAGGCACTTATTGCCATTTTAAATAATTGGTATTTAAGTTTAACGAAGCTTTTCAGCTGTAAAATAAATAATAAACCCTGTCTGTGAATCTGGCTAAAAAAAAATAATCGTGGGAGGGATCAATGAGCCGTGTAACCTTTGTGGAGAAGGGGGCAAAAATCTCCATCAGTCGATATCACAAATCACGGGTTTTTCATCCCCTCCCAACGCTGTTCCCCCCTACATGGTTAGAGTTCCATTAGAAATTGCCGTAGTAAATTGCAAGAAACTTGAAATGAATTTTACATAAAATTTAAGGAAAATATCAGCCTGTTTCATTAAAATTTTATGATTTACGATGGAAATCAAAGACGAGAAAGTTTTACAGTTAGATTTTGTGTTCCTTTTCATTTTATGTTTTTAAGTACTTTGCCAGTTTCAGGTTCCGTCTGTAATTGACATTTTTGGTATTGATTGAAGAATTTGTTGGAATAACTGACGAGAAATGTCGAGGCCTCCCCTGTTGACGTAGTGCTGTTTTTTGGTTATATCCTTTTTATCAGTAAACTGCTACTGAGAAATTTATTTGATCTGATATTTTATGATCGAGTAGGTAATGTTTGTATCCAACAGTTTTGCCAGAAAAAGGACCTCAGTAGCCATTTTTAGTTCACTTGTGTGTCTACCCTTAAGGGGGTAGTATACCGTCTGACGTAATTATTTATTGGTCTTTTTCTGCTGTTTCAGAGGGATGAACCTATTAACGAGATGGGCACTTCGGCTGCTCGTAACGAGGTGTCTTGTGATGGTCAGTGCTGTCGTAGTCGTGTCAGCAGACGACGTCCAAGAGATCGCTGAAGGTAAGCATGTACTAAAAATGAAGAGACGTTGGTCTTAGGTGCGACATACATTTTCGGCCCTCTGTAGCATTGTAGCTGGAAGCTTGGCTGTAGGACTGCAATGAACTGCTCAGAAGAAATAATATGGAGCGAATAGCTTAACGGTTTTTTGTAGTACATTTTACGGCCGCACTTTTGCAGTACTTCAGTTTCAATGCGAAGCACGGAGAAAACAATGCACAGGCTTTACTTAAATGTGGGAAAAAGCGAGGAAACATCTTGCTGGTTTCAAGTCCACTTAGCTCGTACATTCCTGAAGGCGCCAAATCCTTCCACAGCACCTGACGTTTAGCGAGTCTGAAACTATCCGGGGCTCAAAGGAACTGACCTGCACTCTGGTGAGAGTTGGAGTAACTAATATTGGGTACATAAACCGAAAAATGGCCCGTCCTTTAGTATGTCCAAAGAAAAATAAAGGGAGATATTGTTGTGTTCCTCAGTGTAATAATTATCAGAGAGAAGGTCTCAGTTTCCATGGGTTTCCGAAAAATAATATTCAATTGAAGAAAACATGGGTTCATGTACTGAAAATTGGGAAACCAGTGTCAAACCATATGAGAGTGTGTGGCGAGCATTTCCAACGAAGTGACTACATCCTTCCTGGTTTGTACTATTTTAATATTAATTCAGGTAGTATTTTGGTCTTTAAGTACTTATCCGTTAGGTTTTGAACGAAAATTGCCGCTAAATACCGAGGAATCTAACCTAAGTTGGTAAATACCTATACCTACACATGTAATGCACCTACCCATAATATGTTGACCAGTTGGAAACACAAGCACTGATCAGTGAATTGGTTTGAATGTAGGTACTTAAGGTAAATGCACCTATTGGTGACATACCACCTAAAGGTGACACGCCTCGTTTTGAATCAAGAAAATAACGGATTTTGAAAAGTTTGGTGGGATTTTACTAGTTATTTGGTAAGCTACGTTCTAGAAAAATGGCAAAACCCGACGTAAAGGTGTCATCTACTGGTGCCTTTACCTTAGGTACTGCCGTATAAAGTGGTACCTACTTAAGTATAGTAATGTGGCATTTTTTTAAATCATGCAGCTTACGATTGAAATGAAGGTTGGACCTACCTACATCTTGCTCACTGATTGACATAAGGTTAGGGAGCTAGTACCTAAATATTACGTTGCTTGCAGCATATATATACCTTGTTACATAATATTAGTACCTACCTGTCATTATATTATGGTACTATATTTATAATACCTAGATGTTTTATTTGTTACAGACATCCCAACAAAAAGACCCTGCTTGAAAAAGTGCGCAGTTCCCAGCTGCAACCTTCCTAAAGGCTCTATAATCTTCAAAAAAAACTCTCCCCTAAAAAAATTATATTACATTATATTTGTGCAACTGTCTTTTGAGTTATATTTTCCACACGTCACTATATGGTTCGCTTTATACACAGCTTCACCCTGCTCAATCATTCCGCGGTGTCCCAATGGGAACATTGCAACTATGTCTTGGAACGTCACCTCCATTATATTACACAAAATTAAGATTACAAATTAAAACTAAACAAAAAACACAAAGTAACACAATGAAAAACTAAAAGAAAACATAAATAATAACCACTTAAAATAACAAGGAACACATAGAACACCACTACACGACGCGAGGTTATGTCCCCATTTTCCGCCATATTGGATCACGTGTACCCACGTGGCACCACCGGAAACCGTTATTTGAGTCGCGAATTGAGTGTCGAGACGAAGAAATGGGGCGGAAATAGAGCTGGAATGGCTTCCATACGGACAAAAAGGTGTAAATTATCGTTTGAGCCCCCAACCCCTCGCCCGTAATGCGGCAACCCTTTCACACTTGGCCGGAAAGTCGAAAGGTTGAATGGGCAAAAAGAATTGATGAAAATGGGAGATCATGAATGGGGGTTGGGCACCCTGAATAGGTCTTTAACGTAACAGCTCCCAGGGCCGAATCCAACAAAAGCCTACCTTGAAAATTTCCTTTTTTGAATCGCCGATCAGAAAAAAAATCTTCGTAGTACCGGGATCGAACCTGCATGACAGGATCTCTTCTCAGCACTACCATCTGGAGAGTCTAGACCACTTTGCTGCCGAGGCTTTTAAACCTTTGTGACATCCCTACCCCTCTTCCGCCTCCGTCCATGATCTCCTATCAGTTTCCCGACGGATAGTCGTCGTTCTCCGATGGAGACTCCGTTTCGAGTGGAGGATTCGAAAGCGACTCTGAATAAATACAGAGGGATGGAAGCTCTGTCGACTTGAAAGCAGAGCAGCGGAGAGCTTACTGAGCTTTGGCTCACGAAATCCTCAACACTTTCAATTTATTCTTCTTTTTGAGAACTGATATACCTATATAAATTTTCTGTATGGATGTGGATGGACCCTTGTTTGCAAATGTTCAAGTGAGGGTGGTTTTATAGTATTATGTGTTGGAGAGAAGGTGGTGGGTAGTGTAAAAAATAATTTGAAGTTCAGATTACTCTATTGAACTCTATGGCTAATAAAACGACGAAGCATAGCAAGACATAGCTGTGTCCCAGACTGAAAATGAGCTGAACTTCAAAGCGAATTCAACCCTAATTAAAACGTATTACATGTCTACGTGGAGTCAGGTTAAGATGTCTGAAGTACGTCTGAAAAACGTCGCTTGAAGTAAACATCAAGCGATGTGCAAAATGCGATGCAATTGGGCACGAAGCCAGAGGCTCAAAGGGGATGCTGCATGAGAGGTTGCTGAAAAGGAGGCGGCAGTTACCTGCTGAATTGTAGGTTTTTCGAAAACCTTTTCAAAAAGCGAAACTCTCTTAACGTCTTAAGGGTTGGCCGTAGATTTGTGGTCTTAAGGCGCCGCTCCTTTATTATGTTATCTAAGTCGAAGGTGATTCCAGACTTCTGTTACTCAGAGCCTCAGATACGGTGTGGCGATCCTAGCCAGGCCATCGCCATTATGTAGGCAGCTCTGCTGGCTGACGCTGCTACTATATCGCCCAGCATGGCCCTATATGGCCCACTGTGATCGTGTATGGGGTAGGGTGGTAGAGACCATTGTATGGGTAGCAACACTGGCGAAGGCTGCTTTCGTGGGCCAGAGTGGTACGTACTGGCCCATCTCCACACCGCCTTACGACCCCCGTAAGCCATCATCAAACTTCGCCTTAAAATTCAGAGCCTTTTGAAAAAGAAATTTCGAAACTCTGGTACAAAATAAGAGAAACGTGATTTGCCAAGTTTTGAGCCGGTGGTTGGTCGGAAAAGGTTGTGGGTTTTGTAGGAAAGGCTGGTTAGCAATGAAAGGAATGTACATGAGGAAGAAATGTGAAGAGGCTAACCCGGATGAGGGTGAAGGGGAGCTAGAGGGGCGAATAAACTTATCCAATGTATGGATTAAAGTTCGCTAAATTGAAAATTGAAATATCTCAGATTTCTATGAATTCACTGGATCAGTGGCGCACCGAGAATTTTTCCGGGTGGGAGATTTTTTACTTTTACTTTTTGAAGTACATATCGAGAGGTTAACCACTCCAGGAATCTCGTTGGGAATCATTGGAAATCTTTATGAAATCTCAGGGAATCTTGGAATTTTTTTTGGAGTGGTTACCCCTTCGGGGCTCATCTTTCTATATGAATATCGTTGGGAATATTTGGAAATCTTTATGGAATCTCAGGGAATCTCAAGTAATCTCCTGGAGTGGGTACCCCCTTGCTACATATTTTTTTACGCATGGGGTGAGCGCCCACAGGAGTTGGCCGAAGCCAGAATGGGAGTGGGCAGGAGCTCGTCCATACCCTAGGTAGAAAATTTTCCTTACGCCGGGATTCGAACCCAGACCTATCAGGACACCAGCTGGTTCCCTAGACCGCTCGTTCACTGAGAGGCAACTCCAGGTAGTTGTTTCTCGAGGGGTTAACCACTCGTTGGGAATCTCTTTGAGAATCATTTGAAATCTTTATGAAATCTCAGGGAATCTTGGAATTTTTTGGAGTGGTTACCCCCTCGTTGTTTCTTTATTTTACGGGTTCGTATCTCTGAACCCTCCCCTTCGCCACTTGCGCCACTACGCCACTGCTGCTGAAGAAATATTCCTCTCGCGCGGTCTCAAGGAAAAACCAAAAATGATTTCTTTTGATCTGGGATTTCCCGTGCCTTTGTGAATACTAATTTTTGATTCAGAAACAGTTTTTATGCCTAATTCAAAAAGTTGCTACTTTGACTTTTTTTTTAGGACAGTTTGAGAAAAGTTTTGTGGAGTGGGCGGGGATTGAAGGTAATTAATTTGTAGCCGGGAGAGGTTTGGAGGTTAGTCTTTGAACTGCTTTCAATTCTTACTTGAGAAAACGAGACCTAAAGCTAATGACTTCGTTAGGTTTGATGACACTACTGGTCCGATTTACAACTTCCCGTCATTAGTGGTGTCTTAACTGACTTCGTGAACTGAGTGTGTTGCTATTCATACGTACCTATATAGGTATGCACTAGCAAGTTGTTAGAAAACTGGAAATTTTTTCTTTTGTACATTGATGCCAAGATAAGCCAAGGTTTTCCTACCTATACCCTATGGTTAGAGGAACATTCTTGAAGCGGAATCATGAACCTGCGGAATTTTTCTTGGTGTAAACTTTTTTGGCTGTAACCGTCTATACTATTTTTTTTTTCTCGTTCTTTGCCTTTAATTTCTTTGTAGATTAGCGAATTTGTCTGCAAGCACGGCAACGACATAAAAAATACTACGATGAATGACTAATAAAACGAGAAAGATGTTAAAGTTAAAAAGTCTGAAAAGCATTTAGTTTCAAAGAAAAATGTTCTTTCCAGGAAAGGTTTATTGATTAGGGAGTTAGTGAGTGGGGGCTAACCCCCTCCCCCCCTTTGAAAATATGCTGCTGGTCATTTCCTCATCATCTGGAGGGTCTGCTAACGAATATTACGAAAAAATGGACTGGGGGGGGGGGGGCTTTTTAAGGGTGGGGGTAGTAATTAGTATACACAGTAGTCTTTCTGGGGCTTCCTATTGGGGCTGATCCTTAGTAATAATTAGGAGTGTTCTTCGTGGTATAGGATGACTTTGAGGTTCTTTGCCGTTATGTTTGGTTAGTCTTCGCTGCGGGTATGGTAATTAAACGTAAGCTTTCGCCGGGGTCGGCTTCTGTCTTTTGCAAAGGCGACCTTAGCGTCGCTAGCTTTACGAAGACTCTAAGGAAGGGAAATGAGCTTTTTGTACCTTCCTTTCAAGCTTGATTTTATA
The DNA here is from genome assembly GCA_950004255.1 of Mesopsocus fuscifrons. Lineage (NCBI taxonomy): Eukaryota > Metazoa > Arthropoda > Insecta > Psocodea > Mesopsocidae > Mesopsocus > Mesopsocus fuscifrons. The sequence continues at coordinate 3,800,462 of OX465377.1, forward strand.
TGGAAAATAGATGATGAAAACTCCGTCTTCCTGCTTTAACCGCGGATATTTTCGTTCTGGTATAGATTTCGTACTATCCGTCGTGCTCAGCTGGCAGCTCTACCGAATGCCAGATCCCCAACCATCGTGTTAGTATACGGTGGGGACCTACTGTTTTAGATGGTTTCCGAACCACCACAGCTTCGATTTTATGTGAATATTCTAGATTCTCTCACACAACTTTCTAGCGAGTTGCGTGCAACTTGCTTGAGAGATTCCACAAAACAAAACGGGTATTACCACTTATAAAGTTTAAGGCTAAATATATATACATTCGCTATTTTTTTACGTTCCGACTTCAAACTTTGTGAGAAAACTATAGGATATTTAAATATTCTGAAATATAATATGTCTTTTTAACGTCATTACTCATCTCATGAGGCTATGTTGTAATTTCCCGATCGAGTGATTTTTATCACCAAAAAAATTGTCCAAATTTATCCGATCGGGAAATTACAACAGAGCCTCATGAGTAATGACGTTAAAAAGACATAATATTATTTTTCAGAATATTTAAATATCCAATACTTTTCTCACAAAGTTTGAAGTCCAAACGTTAAAAAATAGCGAATGTGTATTCAGCCTTAAGCACTGGCGTAAAAAGTATTTTATGAAAAAGTTGCAGCAACAGTTCGGTGTTCTACGGATGATATAACTGTACCTGTATTGCTCCGAAAATGTCGCAACATATTTCGAAGTTGCTGTGAACTTGAATGGGACTTGAAACTTCTTTTTATCAGCGGTAAGAAAGTTAAAACTACCATTTCTTTTTCTCCGCAAACAATATTCTCTCTGTAGAGCGGTGAAATTAGAAAACTGGCTTACCTGCAGTTATATTTTGTTAATAGTTAGAGGAAGAAGAGAAGAAACAATGGAAAAGTACACAGCATGTAATAACTTTATCTCCCCTAGGAAATTTCTTTTTCCCCCTCTTAGGCCCCACGCAGAAGGGGGAGAGGTGGAAGCCCCGGGCCCGATCTTGACTGGCAGACTTCAGTAATCGTCTCAAAAACTCCGCCATACCTCATATTCCCTTTCATTCTTAAACAAAATGCTTCTTACGCGACTTCAAAGAAATTCCCCCCCCCCCCCATTCCGCCATCATTTGCAGTGGGGGAGGGGGAGGATCTCATTTTTGTGTTAGGAGATCGGGGTGGAGTGCCTTCTTTATACCTTTCTTGACTTTCATTTTTAGTTTTCAAATTTATTTTTTTCAAGGCAGTTTTTTGTCTGGCTGCTGTCGAGTATACTTGAGCTTGGTGTTCTATAATCAGTATAGTGCCTCTAGTGACCTATCTCGGAAAGAGGCTTCTTTTGTCGACTATATTATGAGTATTATGAGTTTCTTCTTGTCTTTGAATTTATTTTTAGGTTCCTTTCAAAATGGGTTCGTGCAGAATTTCTACCTTTTTCGGGAGGAATATTATATAAGGTTTGATTTTAGGAGGGAGCCTTTAACGCTTGCCCTACCACGTTAGGACTGCGCTACTAAACATTCTGAAACATAAAATGTCTTTTTTAACGGCCGAAATTAACAGTCTGTGTTGTGATTTTATGATTGGTTAATTTGAGACAAATTTTCTGTTGACAAAAACCAGAACATATCCATATTATAGACAGAAAATATAAATATCCAATAGATTCCTCATAAAGTGTGCAGGAAAAACTCAGACAAATAGTGAATGTATGTTCGGTCTTAAATATATGTTTTCGAAATTCCCAAGTATACCTATACATTAGTCAGAATTTGACGATTTCTCCAGAGAAACGTCACATTTCATAGCTAAGCCACCTTTCGCACATCTCGGTTTTCTCTTCCCAGCTTTTTCGCTTTACTTCCTCCATCTGGCTCATAGCTCGTCATTCCAGCCTCCTATGACATATTACATGTATCACCATCCATATCACTTACCTCCCTTCAGCCTTGTCTGTTTTATCTCAGTTATACTCTGTTGGTTTCAGTTATACATTTTATCTCTCGCGTCAGTTGGTAAAAAAAGGGGGGGGGGGGACAAGCCCAGCTACTTTACCATTTCAAGAATTATCCCTTCTGCACTACCCGAGGGGGTAACCGCTCCAGAGATTCCTTGAGATTCCACTGAGATTCCATAAGGATTTACAAAGATTCCCTACGATATTCATAGAAAGATGGACCCCGAAGGGGTAACCACTCAAAAAAAATTCCAAGATTCCCTGAGATTTCATAAAGATTTCCAATGATTCCCTACGAGATTCCAAACGAGTGGTCAACCCCTTGGCTTGGCACTACCCAATATTAGCTCCCCACCCATCTTGTTTGTACAAGACGGGGACCTACAGTTTTAGGTGGGTTCCGAACCACAACCGTCTCCATATACATGTCACTTGATTTGTTGACAATATCAGGAAAACTTTGGTAGGGTGTTGGTCGAACCTGTATGCTTTCAATTTTACTTTTTTTCTGTATATTTTCTGGATATTTAAATGTTCTGAAATATAATATGCCCTTTTTACGGCTGAAATTAAGAGGACGCTATACCTGACGATGCATTTTTTGCCTCCCATAAGATTAACATTGCGAGCGGTGATTCATTTTCAAGGTTTACCCTTGGTTGGAAAGACACAAAATTTTGCCTGTACCTAGCCCTAACAATGTTTTAGGGAGTGTTCGAAGCAGATTTCCCAATTTCTCACTGGTTTCTTTTATTGCAACTGTTTTGCAAATGCTAGCATCGCATACCTCAAGAAAAGTGCTGTATCTCGAAAACCAGTCAAAAAATGGGAAATCTACTTCGAACACGCACTAGAACATTGTTAGGGCTGGGTACAGGCAAAATCTTGTGTCTTTCCAACCAAGGGTAAACCTTGAAAATGAATCGCCGCTCGCAATGTTAATCTTATGGGCGGCAAAAAATGCATCGTCAGGTAAAGCGGCCGTTAAAAAGACATCATATTTCAGAACATTTAAATATACAATAGTATGTTCGGCCTTAAATAAATAACTCTCCCCAATAGTGGCTCCTAGAATATTATTTACAATTTTATTAAATATCATAGGCTCTACCTAGGGTTATTTTGAATGGAACCTTTTAATGGCTGACACCAAAAAGACCAAAATGTGAAAACCTCACGAAATTTCTCACTAAAAGGGACCTTTGGAACTGAGTTAGTCGCAGGCAGTATTCGGGATGTGGTGGGGGTATAAGTGCGAGAGGGGTGGGAGTGATCTCCAAGGCGGGTGTACGTGCCTCGTGTACCAAATCACTATGTTACATGTGCGTTTGGTCATATAGGACGGGCCTTTTCTGTATCTGCAAAAAAAGAGTTACGTGCGAAATTTAAGGCTGGAAAGCCAGTTTTTGGTACCGCTAGACGTTTCCTTTACCTCTAAGGGATGTTTTTGTCGAGGGGTTGACCCAGATTTGCTCGAACGAAAACTCTCTGCATTTCTGTATCGAATTATTGGTGCATAAAACATGAGGGAGGGTTGTACCTCATATTTTGAATTTATCTGGGATCGCCATTGAACAAAGCTTTATTGTTCGTTGGTTTGTTCTAAGTGAGTCTACCGATGATGAAACCAACTTTTGACCTGCCTATATGTCTCTATTATCTGAAGACACTTTGTTTGAGAAAGAAACAGTGTTCTTGTTTTCTTAAATAACAGGCTAAGAAGACTGACGTAGTGTATAAGCAATCAGTTGTTACTGGGCCATCTTACAAAGTTAACAGTCTTTTTTTGGTAAGGTGACCCTATTAGACCCTTCTCTTATACACTAGCACCCTCGTCTTAGCATGTTATTTAAGAAGACAAGAACACTGTTTCTTTCTCAAACTAAGTGTCTATCTCCTTAGGATAATAGAGACAGATAGACAGGTTTGTACCTAGTCTTTTCCTTTTTCTTATGGCGAGGTCATGCCAGGCTAGGAGGGTAGGTACTAAAATCCAACTTCTCAGGGGAGGTACCAGGTATAATTCGTTGCCATACTGTAGACGTTTTTGTCCAAAGGACGATCCTATTGTATAGGTATCAAATCCTCATGGACAGAATTTTTTTTTCGTTGACCACTTCTCTGTTGTTGACAATAGGTAGAGAGGGGGAGGCGTGAAGAGGCGAATGGAACCTGGAACGGCAGTTTCCATGTTTGTCTTTATTTGGAATGGCCCGGGAGCGTACAACCGTCACAGAATCGAAAACCCATTCAGCTGAATTGGTTCATTCAAACAAAGTTTTTAATTTCCGAAATTGGTGCAGCTATAGAGTTTGAAATGGTAAGCATTTCCAGCTGTTTCCATCAGGTTTCGAGTATTATTGAATGTTTTTTCCAGAGGATATATCTTCTGGATAGGAGAAGTATTTTGTTTGTATTAATAATACCGCACCTGCTTTACCAGTGACCTACACTTTTAGATTAGCTCCGAGGTGCTGAGGATATACATCAGTTGGTCAGTTAATGCCAGTCAGAAAATTTTAGGTAAGATTGGAATCGAACCCGAGTGTCCTCCTCTAAAGGCAACCGCTTGGCTATGAGGCTCACAAAGAGATGTTGAAACGCTTGCCTATATTTCCATCAGGCTCGCTATCAGCCATATCAGATGAAGCATCTTGAGCATTGAGCGCAGCTTTAATTTCCGTTGCCGGGCCGTGCTGTCGGCTGCGCTGTTGCTGACTGCGGACTGTTATCGTATTGTGTCCCATCGCCTCTTGCTGGATTACTTTTCCTGCTGTTTTGCCGGTGCTGTTTTTTTATCCTGGTGGGTATAAATGATAGATTTTTGAGGAATGTTGCTGGTTGAACGAATATATGATTTCTGACCAGGGTTGTATGCTAAAATGTAGGTATAATGTTGACAGTTTATAGACAACATTTTTGACTATTTACTGTAGATTTGTTTGTTTTCTCAGGCTGAACCTCCTTCTCTATCCCCCCCCATTTTCTGTGAGCTATTAAACCAACAGGTTGAGAAATATTTCGGCTCTGGAGTTCAGTAAAAGGTCTCACCCTGGCTGTGAAGAGGTGGTAGGATGGGTATAGTGTTGGAATATTTAGTCAGGTTAGAGTTCTAGGCACAACAAAGTATCTGAATGAAGTGACGGCATCAGGACCAGAGGAGTCTCTCTATTACGACTGTCTAAAGACCGTGTACATTTTCTCGCTATAGAGAGAGGGTTGGTTTCATAACTAGTTAGGGTTTGTGAATTGCCTGTGAATTGTTGGTGAATTGCCTGTCTTAATAGGCAATTTTTCGTTTTAGAGAGTATTGCCATCAAAAGCTACTAAATAAAACAGGGGAAAAACTGAAGAAGACGTGAAAGTTTTTCCCTTTCCTGTAGGCTTATCTCCTAAAGATATATAAGAAGCATACGAGGAAAATAAAAGAGTTAGCTAACTTGGGCGGTTATTTGCTAAAGTTGCCGCCAAACATGAAAGATAAATGGAGAGCCTGTAAAATATAACGGAAAGTTGGGTAGAGTTGACGGGAGTAATTTTTTGCGTCGTTTCGTCCGTCTCCGTCCTGTCCGGACGGTTCCGGGGTATGGCGAGCTTCCGGTGTCTTCCGAACTTCCAGTGTCTTCCGAACTTGGCGCTGTCATTTTGGTATTTGTCTAATACAGAGTACCGGATCTAACAATCGTAGAATTTTTGTGTTTGTTTCAACTCCTAGAATAAATATCTAAATGCCAGGAGGTTATAGGGGTAGGTCATCCCAAACGAGCTCTAGAAATATGTAGATCTGAAAATGTCCATTCATTGCTAACTAACACAGAACTAAAGTTTTTTTGTTTTTGTTTTTTGGATCCTTTTATACATACATTTCCATGCAGACTTCTGGTTTTGGTACCACTTTCTTTCCACATCTCTAATTTCTCAATTTAATGCCTGTACACGGTAAACTACATGCTCTCAACCGGTCCCTCAGTTTACATGTCCTGAATTTGACCGCAAAACAAACTTAAATACTAGTTTTATAATAGAACCGCACATTAAACCTGTGCCAACCTCCCCTAAAACATAAAATTCCAACCCTTTCCCTCAAAAACTTGGACTTCTAAGACGTTTCAGTCACCCAAAAAGTGCTCGTTAATGTGGAACAAGTGGGAAACCTTAGGAGTGATAATTGGGGTGGATGGGATCCACAGCTCTCCGAAAGGTCTCTGGTCTCTTCTTCCCCCCAATGGGCATTGGTAATTGGGCATAGGAGTGACGTCACTCAACCCTCCCCTTCTTTTAAGTCCATTCCCGTGTCGCTGTCCGTCTCGGTTCGACTGACGAACTACATGTGGGTGTCAAGAATTGATTGAAACGTAATGGAGTGAAGGGGGATGATACAGAACGTACAGAGTTTTGAAAGTCACAGAAAGAAAATTTGAAGATTTCTGTGACATTCGGTGAATAGATACGAGTGCACAAAAACCTGTGGACTATCTTATTTGATAACTGCTTGTCGGAGGAGATTAGAAAAACATTTTTCTTCCTCGTTTTCAAATAAAAAATTTGAAAAGTACAATACTTAGGGTGCCTATAACCCAGTTTCTTACCATGCTGATAAAGTTAGTTAATTTATCTTCCCGATAAAGTAGCCGATAACTTTATCTTGCCGTTTAAAAGTTCATTAGTAAACGTTAAGGGTAAGGGCACTATCAGCAGGATAATGAAAGGCACCAAACAACTTTCCTTTTTGGGAGAGTAACGCTATCCATATAGTCTACTTTTAGTAGGTACTTCAAGGAAGTGGTGAAATCAACGTTAACATTATTAACTATTGCTGTCATAGTTATCAATAAAAGGAGAAAACCACCCTTAAAATTCGGGGTAACGTTTTGGTTACCCCCCGCGACCCTCGTCCCCCAAATTTTCCTTGTGATTCCAACCTCATCTTTACTCTGATTGTTATGCCAGCGATGTTCCACATAACCCAATTTGGTCCTGGGGGTGAAGGTACTGTCAGCACTTTGAGTGGGTCCCTTGCTGCCCTGCTGACCCCTCCCCCCCACCTGAAAAATCCAATTGAAATTCCGTAACACAACTGATAATAGTTAATGTTTTGCATATTACCTCGGCCGCGCTCCAAATAAATTTTCATCTGACGGAGAAGCATTTGGAATTTTAATGTGTTTCTACCGTGGAAAAGTTGAAATGTTTCCCCTTCCGTTTGGTTTCCTACGGGGAAGCGGCCCTTTATTAAAAGTGAGCTGTGAAAAGGTAGGGGAAATGGGGGATGGTTTTGCAAGCCGTTCAATTTTTGCCCATCACGGCGTCTTTTTAATTTAATGGCGTTCAGGCAGTTTATTTTTATAGACTTCTTTAACGCGTTCAAACCTCTCACCTTATTTTCGACGGGTGCACATTGCGTTTCTAGATAAGTGTTATTACGAAATTGATTTAGGATCGAATACACGTTTTTAGAAACTGGTTTTGCAAGCAAAAGACGCTACAGTGCCTCATTTACATTTTTCCTGTTTGGATTTTCTTTTCTCACGTCTGAAGAAACAGTTCTGGGTTTGTCGAGGTATTTTAATGGCGCTGTTCTGTGGAAATCTCTGAAAATCTTTGTGTCTTTTTCCATGGGTTAACCACTCCAGGAATCTCGTTGGGAATCTCGTTGGAAATCTCACGCAATCATTGGAAATCTTCGTGAAATCTCAGGGAATCTTATTCTGGAGTAATTAACCCTTCTGGGTGCAGCTTTCCACGAGTCTCGTTGAGAATCTCAGGAAATCTTTGGAAATCGTCGTGCAATCTCAAGCAATCTCTGGAGTGGTTAACCCCTCGGTCTTTTTAAAGGCAGAAACTAGTTGATTAAGTTCTGAAAAAGTAGGTAGGCTGGAAAAAACATCGACGAACAGGATTGTGGGGTAGGGGTAGGTATAGAGGTCTAGAGTTCGATTCCCACTTCCCTCCGTAGGTATGGCAGAAGAGCCGAATTTTCCACCGAATGAAAAGTTGTAAATTAGCGTTGAATATGATTGGGGGGGGGGGGGGGGGGGGGGGTGATGCGGAATCGTAAAAAAGGGCAAAATGGCCAAAAGCCGCCATTTTGAATCTCATCTGCATTCGGATCACACCTCTGAGGACGCCTTCATCTCCCTCATAAAGATATCTTTTCAATTTTTAATTTCCTCTTTTATTTCTTTTAAGAAAGAGAAAAAATATCTTGAATTGGCTATAATTATACGAGGGTGGGGGTGAAAAAAAAGCAGGGGGGTTAGTTAAAGTATATTTTTAGAAACTTCCCTTCCCCTGGCATGAGAGGTAACGAACCATTTTTCGGGACGTGCTGCTGCAAGAATTAGGCGTTAAATAGCTTGAGATGTTTGAAATTCCACTGGCGTCATATTTATTCAAAAGATTATAAGCCCTTCAAAAAATTCAGAACTTCCCTCGTACCTGTCAATTTTGGTTTGGAAATCTCACCAGTCTTTCCCTATATCATGTAAATTTGCTCGCTACATAGAGAGCTCGCTACAGGGAGGAATCACTCGTATGTATTATGCCGTACAATTGGGCAAGAAACACTAGAGCTAGAGCAATCTAGTCTAGAAAATGGCGGAGCATTTAAAAACGATACTTTGCCTCGACTCAAAACTGTGAGACAGATGCTTTCAACTTTCTCTCACAGGCGAGAAACTAAAAAATTATAAACTGCGGATTTGAAATGAAGGCTACAACTTTCGGGATGATTTAATAACGAACAAGAACAATTCCCGTTTTCCCTTGGCGCTGTATTTTATGTATCATCTTACTGCTAATTCGCGCCTTCTCTGTATTTTAAAATAACCCAAGGTTCCGTTACTAGAACTTCTAGAAACCCGATCATTTTAGAGTTTCTTCTGATCCCTATTTTCCATTAAATAATAAAAGTTACATCCGCGTTCTGTTTACCAAATGGAGCCTAAGTTATTTCTTGCCTATGCCGTATTTGAAATTAGGTTTTTAATCCAAAAGGGTGAAAACATATTTTAAAAATTGTTAACCAACTTTTTTCAATTTTTCGACACCTCTGATCTGTTGTTTCCTATGGGGGTTCTAGAATTGTCGGACTTTCTTGCGCGCCCGATCGGTTTCTAATAAAATGTATATAGGTGCTTACCGTTAAGGATTTGGTGGTTTTAGACAGGTACATACACACCAAACTTCGTCATGCACGATCACAAATTTTTTCGACTCAGGGGACCCCCAGGATCATGGGAAACCTAAATTATCGATTTCGAAAGTATGTAATATTGGCTAGCGAGAAAGTAAAAACTCCCACAGTGCGTAAAGTATTTAATTTATCTCAGTAAACCTATTATTGGCTTAGGAGAAATTTATTTACTCTATTAAAGTCAATTATGAGTGCACCCCTGCGTACAAGAAAATACGTTGGTCGTCCATTAAATCTAAAAGGGGATGGAGGAGCCTGGCTGCTCAGGGTTAGGGGAGCATGTGTTTAGGGGAGGCTTTAATCCCGGTAAATACTGATGGGATTACTGTGCGTGTACAGAAATAGGTACCTTGGGCCTTACATTAACCCCTTGCCGCCTTTTTACCGCAAGCAGCTTTGTACGATCCACACCTGCCCGTAAACCAAGAGAGAAATTTATGTTCAGTAGCCAGCCACCCTTGCGGATTTGCTCTTAAAGCCAAAGTCAAGCAACCTCGGCCATGGCTACCTCTTCGATGGGGGACCTTCGAAGTGAAGTACTGAAGGATCACAATGTTCGGGGCTAACGCAAACCGTTGCTCCAGTATGACTCGATTGCGAAATATTAATTTAGCCGCTCTCTATAACGAACGAAGCTAAGATCCCTTGACCAACTCTGACTCATATTGAAACCCTCTCTATAGCGAACTCTCTTTATAGCGAGCAAATTTGCATGGTCTGTTGCTGAGAGAGAAGTAGCTCTTGGCGTTAAAAAAGTATTATATTTCAGAACGAAAAAAAAAAATAATCTTATAGTTTCCTCAGACACTTGTCATTAAAAAATGCAGACAGGGTGACACTCAAAATTATTTTAACCCTTTATACTCTATACCGGGGGTCTTCAAACTTTTTCTCGATCGGTGCACCAAATTTTCAGAAATTTCGCGGTGCACCAATTATAGCGCCGAATCTAGCTTTCACAATGTAGGTAAATAAAGGCAGGGGTCAGGAGTGGGGGGAGGCTGGACGTAACAGCTTGCCTAACAGAAAGTGCTTCTTTGGGGAAAATCTTGGAAATATGAAAGAAGAACGTAGTGGCCGAGCGAGCGAAGAAAATTTGATATGCCGTGAACATGGGCGCCTGCAGGAAAAAATTAAGGGGGGGGGGGCAACCTGACCAACATTTTTTAAATACCCCATGTTCGATTTTAAATTTGATCAGATTGAATATAGTACCTACTCGTAGTTAGTATGAGGTGGAGGAGTGGATGAGCCGAAGAACTGGACCATGTTACCAACTCTTTATCCTTATTTGAGAGGGGGAGGGCTTATCTGCAGTATAAGAGGGAAAATGTAAAAAATAAACCAGTATTCGAGCGAGCGAGGAAAAAATTGTAACAATCTCCATATTTCCTACAAATTTTTACATACAAAAAAAATATATATATAGGTTTTTTTTTTTTTTTTTTTTTTAACGCGCGACGTTCAGAGAACATATGCGCCGATGAGTTGGTTTATTAGATGTTTATGGCCGAAGCCGAAGATGAAGTGGCCGAAGCCGAATATGAGTGGGCCGAAGCCAGTTAGTAGTGCGCCGAAGCCAATACATCCATGTCGGAAGCGGAAAATTTTTCCGTTCCGCCGGGATTCGAACCCGGACCTCTCAGGACACAAAACGGACCCCTTGACCACTCGGCCACTGAGAGGTATTTTTTTGTCTCTCATGTAGGCACGGTGCACCCGAAACTCCTCAACGGTGCACATGTCCACAGTTTGAGAATGGCTGCTCTATACTCTCAGATGTCAGAATGAATAAGCATAGAAATCATTGGTGACTCGTTGGCGGAAGTGAGGAGTGACTGCATGAGCGGCAGCAGGAACCATCTTCTCTTCCGCAAGCCCACAATAGAATCCCCGCACTCCTATTTACCCAACTTATGGAAGTTGTATCATTTTGACAGATTTGTGCTGCTGGCGCTTTCCTGTCTGACGTCTGTTGTGCTCTATTGTTGTGATAATTAGAGCGGCTGGTGGTTTTCTGAGTCAGCAGTGCTGTCAGGGTATACAGCTTTTACAGCCTTAGTTGCTTTAAGTTGGTGTATGGCGTCGATTGATGAGTCGTTTAGGTCTTTAGAAGACGAGCCGGAGCGCCGGTTCGATCCCATGAAAAAGTTTTTCTAAACGGTATTTCGAGGCTGTGGTGGTACAGAACCAATATAAAACTGTAGGTCTCAGTCGAGTACTAACACGATGGGTGGGGAGCTGGTATCTGGTAGTTTTGCGAGCTGAGTACGATGAACAACTCTTGAAATGGTGTAATTGCTGGGCGAGGGGTTAACCACTCGGGAATCTCGTTGGGAATCATTGGAAATCTTTATGGAATCTCAAGGAATCTCTGGAGTGGTTACCCCTCGTTGCTGGGCTCATCCATCCGGTCTCATATAAGCCCACAACAAATTATCCAACCATTAAACGAGGAGTCTGCAAGATCCATCTCTGTGGATTTGGATGACTCTTCTGAAATCACAGGAAGTGCTGCAGGGAAAGAAAAGAAGGATTTCTTGCGCACATCTTCCACACCATTAGTTGCAGGGGGAATGGAGGGGCAGTAATCAGCTGACCCCCTTCTTCCCCCTTCCACCCTATCGAGTTCTCGGCCCCAATTATTCTTTTAATCTGCTTCGCCATTACAGGTTCCCAGGGCGGCTATCGGAGACCGAAGGGGTGGGGAGCTTATAATCATTGCGAGTTTTCTCTTCTGTTGTGAAGAACTTCTTTTCATTTCATCCGAGATTACTGAAGCGGATAGGTATTGGTATTTATCAATCATCCGACTCTTGTTGTGGCAATTGTCCTCTTTTGTTGGTTACTACCGGCGTCGGTCGGGGACTCAAAGGACTGGGGTGTAGCTGGCAGACGGTTCTTAAGGGGGGTGGAAAGTCACTATAAGATAGCGGTGCTGTTCAATGGTTTTTGAGATCTCCCAGTTGTGCCATGTTAGGGGTTGCAAAATTATTGACTTTTAAAAAATACGGGGCGGCAAATTTGTCTCTATCATAGCTAAGGCCGAGGGGGTAACCACTCGTAGGGAATCTCGTTAGGAATCATTGGAATCATGTGTTCAATCGCAATGAAATCTCAGGGAATCTTGGAATTTTTGGAGTGGTTACCCCTTCGGGGTTCATCTTTCAATGAATATCGTTGGGAATCTTTGGAAATCTTTATGGAATCTCAGTGGAATCTCAAGGAATCTCTGGAGTGGTTACCCCCTCGGCTAAGGCTATACATATACAGCGAAGTTCACATTCTTTTAACCAATGGAAGACGATATAGTACCTACAAATACCTATTCCATTCCAGCAGCTCTATTATGGTTCTTCTCGGGCGTTAAGCTCCTAATTCTAAAACATGGTGTTCTCAAAGTCGTTAACTTGGCGTTAGCAGATCCGTTTTAGGGGGCATCGCACTACTGACCCACAAAGAGCTAGAGTGGGGGAAGCGAAGTAATATAGTCGTCCATTCGGCCGAACATTGGGTCATATATAAAGGGGTTAACGCTCTATGGGTACATAAACTAGCTTTTAAACGACGGTGCAGACGCAATTGCAACTGGAGGCAAACTGAGCCTGCTGGCTGTAAACTACTCGCAATTCGCCCATTGTCAACGAGCTCTTTTAGTGCTGTTTCCAACGACCTGACCTGGTAGTTCGTTATACAAAATGTTTTTCGAAAAAATAAGCATGGAGTTGAGATTTTTCTCTGTAGTTGATCTTGGAAAAGACTGTGTGGAAAAAAATAGAAGAAAATTGCGATAGACGTGTGCTACTTTGGATTGGAAGAAATTCGTTCGCTTTGATGTCCGTATGAAATTTATATTTGGTCAGTATTTTTAGTTAAACAATAGTTCAACGTTAAGGAAAGGCTTTTTTTTTTGTGTTCGAAATCTTCCTAATAGGATTTAACTCCATTTAGTACTGGAAAATTCCTTGTAGATTTGTTGGAATATAGGACGACCGGACATTCGTGTTTCTTTACCGAGGGGTTAACCACTCGTTGGGAATCATTGGAAATCTTTATGAAATCTCAGGGAATCTTGGAATTTTTTTGGAGGGGATACCCCCTTCGGGGTTCATCTTTCTATGAATATCGTTGGGAATCTTCGGAAATCTTTATGGAATCTCAAGGAATCTCTGGAGTGGTTATCCCCTCGTTCTTTACCGACCATTTTTTAACATAGCTTGTTAGAAAGACTTATTATGTCTCAGAATATTTAAATATCCAACAGCTTCGTCAGAAATGGTCGGAAAAAAATATAAACAAAGCAGGATTAATATGACCCTTAAATTTGATTTTTTTCTGGAAAAAAAAAGTTGCCCACACTACGTACCTACATCTACAATTCAAAGTAACCTACCACCTGAATATTGTCGGCAATTATGCTCGTAATTTATTTTATTGCCAATTTTTATTGTTTATCCGTCCTATAAAACAACACTGCATCTGTTTTCCGATCCCAGCTTCCAATGTCGGCTAAGGTTTACTGCTGATTCGAGCACCATTTTTCGTTTCTACCTGGAGTGGTACAATTCCAGATGAATTATTTTCCTCATTGACCACTTTTTTTTTACTTTCTCGTATTAAGAGGACGTTATACCTGACGGTGCATTTTTTGCCGCCCATAAGATTAACATTGCGAGCGGCGATTCATTTTCAAGGTTTACCCTTGGTTGGAAAGACACAAAATTTTCCCTGTACCTAGCCCTAACAATGTTCTAGGGAGTGTTCGAAGCAGATTTCCCAATTTCTCACTGGTTTCTTTTATTGCAACTGTTTTGCAAATGCTAGCATCGCATACCTCAAAAAAGTGCTGTATCTCGAAAACCAGTAAAAAAAAAATGGGAAATCTGCTTCGAACACTCCCTAGAACATTGTTAGGGCTAGGTACAGGCAAAATTTTGTGTCTTTCCAACCAAGGGTAAACCTTGAAAATGAATCGCCGCTCCCAATGTTAATCTTATGGGCGGCAAAAAATGCACCGTCAGGTATAGCGGACCCTTGCGAGAAAGTAGAATACGGCCATTGTCGATTCTTTTCCAGGGTACTACCGTAAAGGACTTGCACGTAAATAATTCTCTTGCAGTAATTGACCTCCTGGGAAATTTTGTTAAACCTGTAGGTATAGCTCTGCCAGCAGACAACGGATAATTTGAAAATACGCTATAGCTTCCATCCTTTCCTTCATTTTTCATTTTCTTCTCAGTTCCTCTTCTTCAAAACCAACTATGTGAACAATTCGATTCAAGACATAAACAAATATTAAAAATTCGAAATAAATATATATTTTCTATTGGAGAGTAGATAGGGGAAGGTCAACAGCATCAATAGCCGAGTGGAGATTGTTGTCTTTAGGGAAACACTGAGAGACGGGTCACACCGGTTCGATCCCAGCCCTGTCAAAGTTTTTCTGATCGGCATTCACCTCTGATTTGTTCAGAATTTCAAATATCATAAAGGTAGTGCTGCCAGCTGAGAACGGTGGATACTTCTTGAAACGGTCTAGTTGCTGGGCTTGTCCCGGCACCCCTCTACACAAACTAGGGTTAAGAAAACCAAAAGTATTTCTCCAATTTATAACATCCCTCCGATTAAGTTTGTCAGTTAAAGAAACAGGAAACAAACAAAAAATGTCATGTTTACTCGTTGATTTATATTTGTAGCGGGGGATGACTGCCGGCGCTAGTAATTTATATAACGCTGAGATAAACAATAGGCGAGATCTCTGTTTTTGGGAACAAAATCTTTCGTCTCCAGATTGCTTTTCTGTTTCTTAAAAATGTTTATTACCACTTATGGGAATGGAACTTGTTTGCCATATTTCTTTTCTATGGTTCTGAAAATAAAGAAATAAAACTAGATTTTGTTTGTTGGAATGGTAGTGTTTGGTTTCCTCCTCCTTTCTTGTTTGTTCTTACCGTACAGAACTAATTTTAAAATTGTTCCTTAGACTTAATTTCACCACTTTCTTATAGTATCCGATAGTGTCTCCCAACGAGAGGATTTAACGAACGGATTTACGTTATCTTACGACAAGTGCGATCGCAGAGAAACAAGTGCAAGCGCAAGGACCTTGTCGTAAGCTGAACATACGACAACGTAAATCCGTTCGTTAAATCCTCTCGTTGGGAGACACTGTCGGATACTATAAGAAAGTGGTGAAATTCAGCCTTGGTTAGTTAGTAGAGGGGAGGGGGGACCGTTTCAGGAATTATCCAGCCTGCTCAGATGTCAACACTATCAAATACCAGCTCGTGAGCCATCATGTTAATTTCCGGTGAGGGGACCTACTGTTTAAGAAATCACAAGGGAATGCGGATCAGAAAAAGTTTGATAGGTTTGGGATCGAACCCTGTTCCTCCTGTGTCGTTCCTACAAATTATTTCAGTTATTTTCAAACAAGTGGATTTGGGGGGGGGGGGGGGGGGAGGGGCAATGGATTACGTTTGGGCTCGGGGGCTACAAATCAGAGCTGACAACTTGTGAATATCTTGCAAATAGATTCCCATTATTATCATACAGAAACTCGAAGTTGCAAGTTTCAGCGATTGCGATCATTTCCAGGTCTTCATGGGGCTTTATTCAGCTGCTCGTGTTTTAGTACATTGGTTGGGTGGCTGGGTTATGACGACATCCTGCGACCCTCTGAACTGTTGGATATATATTTTTTCATAATAATAATAATATATTTAAAGTTAAACACAACAACTACATGCAGAGTTAATAATAGGTTTAAATTGTTCCGAGGAGTTAAACACTCGTTGGGAATCTCGTTGGGAATCATTGGAAATCTTTATGAAATCTCAGGGAATCTTGGAATTTATTGGAGTGGTTACCCCTTCGGGGTTCATCGTTCTATGAATATCGTTGAGAATCTTTGGAAATCTTTATGGAATCTCAAGGAATCTCGAGTGGTTACCCCCCTCGGATTGTTCCTAAAGCTCTTTGTATTCCTAAACCTAAATATGTCTACTTCCGAACAACTATTTCCAGCTACACTCACTTTTATGTGTTTCCACAAGGCAGCTCACAGTGGACTCAGTGAAAAGAGGGCGAGTATGGAGATGGATGTACAAGAGGAAGTGCGATATAAATGAGCGGTGCGGTGTCGGTATTGAGGCTGTTCAGAGCTCTGTTGACGTTCACACTCCATTGTGAAGCAGGCACTATTTACAGTGTGACTCTGTTATGGTGATATTACGTTGTTTCTGTTTACTTTGTTCAGATTAAATCCCTAGATTCACTTCCTTTGAAAGGCTCATTGGTAACTCATAGATGAGTTCTACCGCTGGTAAGCCCCCGACCACCTAGCCGCGCCGCGCTGCACCGCTGCTGAAAGCCTGGAGTAGGATGGAGAGCTTGGTCGTTTGAAAATTAGGTAGCTTGGCAAGAAGCCCAATATAAAAGTTATTTTTCTTTTTGTTTCAGGTAAGGAAAACTTCTGCTGTTTACTGGACCTTATTTTTTATACGCCACTTTCAGGATTAATAAAAAGACAGGTAACAAATCATATTAATTTATAGGCGTGGGAAATATCAGTAACGCGGTGCATACCTAAAGATTAGTTAGAAAAATTATTGCTAGTTAGAAAATTTTGGAAAAGTAAGCCCAAAAAGTTAGGAACCAGTAAGTGAAATTTGCTTGAATGCCCACTAAAGTTACTTACCCTGACTTAAGAAGCTAATTCGCCTTAAGGCTGAATACATTCGCTATTTTTTTACGTTCGGACTTCAAACTTTGCGGGAAAACTATTGGATATTTAAATATTCTGGAATATAATACGTCTTTTTAACGTCATTACTTATGAGGGTATGTTGTGAATTTACGATCGAGTGATTTTCGTCACGAAAACAATTTTCCGAAATTAACTGATCGTGAAATCACAACACAGCCTCATGAGTAATGACGTTATAAAGACATATTATATTTCAGAATATTTAAATATCCAATAGTTTTCTCACTAATTTTAAAGTCCAAACGTAAAAAAATAGCGAATGTATATATTCAGCCTTAATACATGTATACAGAAATGAAGTAAGTCGTCCTTATGACAAACTATGTTCAATTGTTCTCTCGTACCTAGGACACTTCATAACAACCCTTGAGAGAAAATAAAACCCCTAACTTAATAAATTTCCCTCAGAAAACAGAAAAAGCTACCCCAAGAGGTACGAAAAAAATTTCTCAAAATAGAACGAGAGTCACCTTGAAAAGGACTCTTGTCAAAAGGCGCACCTGCAAAGTGCAAACTGCAGTAAGAAATCCAACACCAGCCTCCTTGATCTGCATTGCACAGTGGGGGTAAGTGTGAAGTAAAAGATAAGTACCTGCTAAGGGTTTGAAGCTCACAAGGGGTAAGAGCCGAGGTTGCCCGAGCATTGCCGAGGTTACCCGAAGTGACGGATAAACAGGACTGCTGAGCTGTCGAGTTTTCAGTCACCGCGCGGACCTGCTCACAGGCGGGTGTCGCTACTTTCCTCTTTCTCCATTTCACGTGTAAAAGCAATAATATTTCGAGTAGCTTGTATAGAGTGTTTTTTGTCCCTGTTCCCCCCGGAAGTGACGTCATGTGATCCCCAAATATATGGACCTAGCAATGCCGTTCCCGCGCAAATTTGAATTTATTCATACCGGTTTGTTGTTTTTGTTGGAGATTGGATACTGCTGTTGGATTTTTCTTTCGCTGACTTTTTGGTTAAAGATACATTGTTGTAGTTGTGACTTTTTATTTAGACCCACACATACCTAAGGTTACGAGTAGTAGTCTGTAAATATCTTTAGTATAGTATGACAACCGATGTCAGGAGGAATCCACAACATAAGATCACGCACTTATATTCTAGATTAAATATATTATCAGTAAAAGTTGTATCAAGAAATATTGTATGAAAAAAAATGTTATCGTGTAATGAGACCCGAACGAAATTTTGCACCTGAAGCCTGGAGAAGTATCGTGATATCCTTGCATGCGTCCTGGACGGCCGTTCTGGCAAGTTGGCATCCCCGGACGTATGGTTAGTAGGAAGGGATGGCAGTTTTTGTGTGGGTACCCGCCATCCCTGAGTTGCCATTCCATCCCCCCCATTCCAGGACGCATGGTAAGCGGTGGCATTTCAGTCCCGTGCAATAGATTATATGTTATGAAGTTGAACATTACAAACCACCAATTATTGTCATGATAATAACTGTATGTAGTTTACGTTTTTCCTCAGCGTATAAAATACCATTAGGAAGTCTATGTCAGGCTACAAAACGCGAAGAACTTTCCTGAAGTTTTTTAATGTTTGAAAGGCTATAATGAGAAGTCAAAGTTGTAATTTCCAACGCAGATAGATAGCAGCCACATGTTTGGAGTAGAAGGAACATATTTTAATGTCGGAACCACATCTGTTTGCTGTTGTTTGCTTGCCAGAAACGCTTCCAAGTTTATTTTAGCCTTTATTGCCCTTCTGACAATTTATTTTATATGAGAATTTTGAAAGTCATCGCTGATTTTTCGGCGCCATTAATCCCGAATAGAACGCTGTCACTGCTGACAAGTTGACGATTTACTGCCGAGATTTTACCTTTTTGTCATCGACTCATTTATCATTTTTTTAGTTTTCTATGTATTTGAGTGTTCCTACCTATATAGGAAAGTATTTTGATGTTGAGGTTGGGGAACGTCTAGGTTAGGTATATCAGAGATAGCTGATTAGTTTGTGTGTGTTTATGTGGGTAGTACAGGTGGGGGAGGGGGGAGGGGGGGACAAAAAGGTATTTGAACCCTGAACTCTTAGGACTTAAGTCAGTTGTTGTGTAAACCCACTCAAAAAAAAAAAAAAAAAAAAAAAAATAGGTTCGTCTGTATTTGAGGTCTGCGGTTGTTCCAGGAACTCTTATTGAAATTGGAATTCCAGCTTCTCTTTATTTCACACTAGAAAAAAAGCCTGAAAAAGCTGTCCGGTTGCAGTTAGTGGGCGGATTGATCGGTCGGTCAGCAGTGTCAGCACTTTGGGAGACTTTTTAATTAAACGGGTAATGAATGACGTTAGGGCTCACCGACCGTGGGCAATCCCATTATTAAACGATGATTATAGTCTCTTCTATACCTGCCTAGAAGCACTAATCGCGATTAACTTATTATACCAAGGTTAATTATATTTTTATACACCATGGAGAATGTAGGTAACCGTTAAATTGTTTCATTAGGGTTTTTCTCTTGGCTAGGAGGACTTAAGAGGACGCTATACCTGACGATGCATTTTCTGCCGCCCATAAGATTAACATTGCGAGCGGCGATTCATTTTCAAGGTTTACCCTTGGTTGGAAAGACACAAAATTTTGCCTGTACCTAGCCCTAACAATGTTCTAGGGAGTGTTCGAAGCAGATTTCCCAATTTCTCACTGGTTTCTTTTATTGCAACTGTTTTGCAAATGCTAGCATCGTATACCTCAAAAAAAGTGCTGTATCTCGAAAACCAGTAAAAAAAATGGGAAATCTGCTTCGAACACTCCCTAGAACATTGTTAGGGCTAAGTACAGGCAAAATTTTGTGTCTTTCCAACCAAGGGTAAACCTTGAAAATGAATCGCCGCTCGCAATGTTAATCTTATGGGCGGCAAAAAATGCACCGTCAGGTATAGCGGACCCTTAAGACCGAACATACATTCACTATTTGTTTACGTTTTTCCTGTTCACTTTATGAGGAAACTATTGGATATGTTCTGGAGTATAATATGTTTGAAAAAACGTAAACAAATACTGAAAATTGGCCAAACTCTGATAGTATTGTATTATTTTTATTTTTCTATTTCTATTTTTTGAACTTATTTCTTCGGAGCTTTGTAATCAAGGCAGTTTGGTCCTATCTTCATGAATTCCGATTGAATTTTGTTGTTATTTGATTGTTTTTCTATCAGCGAAATTTTTTAAAATAGGTATTTAACTCGGTAATTGATTTCCAAAAAAAGAAGGAACCAGTAAAAGATGACACATCCCGGTAATACCTTCAGTAGTATCCAACCTCCGATAATGTGGCACAGTGACCTGAGTGTGTGACCATGATGCGAACTCCCCGGGTTCGAAGTGTGGTGGACCTGGCGCGAATTGTGCTATCGTGCTTAGCGCTGAGCCAAGTGCTGGCTTTGGCTTCAGCACAATTTGATAACCAGTGGATCTCTTACTATGAGCAGCCCTGCTGTGCCACTTCCAGGCACCTCAGGCATCATAAAGGTAAATTTTGATTTTTGTATTTCTATACGTATGGTAAGCAACGAATGGTACTAGGGTAGTTTCTAATCTTGTTGACATGGTGTCGTTATAACGCCTATTTTTTTTTTTTTTTTTTGGAAACTGAAGAATATTGAAATTTCTTTTTAACGTCAGAAATTAAGGCTGAATATACATTCGCTATTTTTTTACGTTCGCACTTCAAACTTTGTGAGAAAACTATTGGATATTTAAATTTTCTGAAATATAATATGTCTTATTAACGTCATTACTCATGAGGCATGTTGTGATTTCACGATCGGTTAATATTGGACAATTTTTTTGGTGGCAAAAATCACTCGATCGTAAAATTACAACATAGCCTCATGAGTAGTGACGTTAAAAAGACATGTAAAAAAGACTTGTCTTTTTAACGTCATTACTCATGTGATTTTACGATCGAGAGATTTTGTCACCAAAACAATTGTTCGAAATTAACCGATCGTGAAATCACAACATAGCCTCATGAGTAATGACGTTAAAAAGACATATATGATTTATATTTCAGAATATTAAAAAATATCCAATAGTTTTCCCACGAAGTTTGAAATCGGAACGTAAAAAAATAGCGAATGTATGGTGGCCCTTAACTCTCAAAATTTGCACCCTATATAGTTGAGTAAATACTTATTTAAACCATTGAAACTTAGGTTCTGGGCTATAGGAGAACAGGACGGTTTTATTGAGCAGTCACCTCGTTAGACATGGGTGTTGAAGAGCTGTTGTCACGCTTCTGCACCTACAAAACCACACCTTCATAGTGATGTAGATGTCCGTGGTTTTGTTCCTAAACGGCAGGCACACCTTTTTAATGCACTTCAGTGCCGACCCAAAAGGGAGTACGATACCTGAGAAGAAAACTGTGATTGAAAAAATATTATATTTCAGAGCAAAAATAATGTGCAGCTGTTTCCTTGGAGGGGCGTATAGAAATGTAAACTATAATTGCCACACTCTATAACGAAGCCCTCTCTATAACGAGCAATTTTGCTTGGTCCCAATCGTCACTGAGTAGTCACTCGTCACTCTTCAGTTAGGCCTTGCTGTACATAGAAAAACGTAGGTAAGCCTGAAATTCGATGTTCGTTTGCTAGCTTTGACTTTGACGGGTTTAAGTGTTCGCGTGTGTGTAGGTATACTTGAGAAACTTTATAGTCGAGCACAAGGAAACCACGAGGACGTGGTGCCAGGCTGTGCAAATTCTTCACTTGAGCCCTTCTGACACTTCTTGGCTACGTTATTCAACGAAAGCATACAAACTACAGGGGAAACTGGAAATAAATATTTAGACTTTAAGGTCGACTACACGTACTTGGTTCGCAATGCTACGTACTTCAAGCCCTACTCCGAAGTTACAGGGCGAGTGAAAGGTGTTTATAGGGGGATGTAAACCTGAGACTCTTTGTCGTGAGGTAGTGTTGTATTTTTGCATGAAACGGAGTAATAAGCCCACAGGAGCGATTTTAAACAGTCAACTACCAGTCCACATGTTTTTTTGACAGATCGCGAAAACACAACACTACCTCATGCGGAATATTTTTTTGAAAATTTTCGGACTAAAAAATGTATGATTTTATCGTCACATTTAGTAGAAAAGCTTGATAAATGTTTGCACTATTTACCGTAGCCATGTTACATTTTGGCAATTTTTATTTCACTTACGGAAGTGGGTAATTTCAACATCATTTCTCTACTTTTTCTCCTTTAAAAGCTAAACATAGTGTCCTACTTTTACTCGTTCGTTTCGCGTTCAAATAGCACACTATGTTTAGCTTTTAGAGTAGACACAACCAATACTATATTGCAATTACCAGTCTCCGGCGCGGCGGTACTAATATGTAAACATTAGTTTTGTCGAATATTTACTTCCGCACAGTGGTTTTGGTGGAGTTCGTCGAGAATGTATATACCTACAGCCTTTTATTACGGAGTGCCTTGTTTGTAAATGACTTTGGGACAAGTGCTGACGTTATTGGGTGAATGGTCAGTATCCTCAGAACATACTTATCTGTCAGAGTTAGATGTTTTCTTTTTGCTCAGTATCAGTATGTATCATAGGAATAGTAGTCCCAGCAAGAACAGATTGACTCACTTTTTTACAAATTTTTGGCTTGTCTGGATTTAATTTTATACGATAGGTACTATAATGAACTTGCTTCTTAAGGGTCGTCCGAGTATCGCTTAATAAATAGTTCATAAGCTAAGCATCTGCGTTAATAGCCAGTTGTAACCCTTACGAGGTCGTGGTTCAAAAATAAAACATCTCTACCCTACGGAAAAAATGCCTTTTTCGGAAATGAACTAAAAGACCGATGCTGTAAAGGGTGAGAATATGGAAACAAAAAGGACGTGGAAATATATCACCCCACAATTAATCCCCTACACTAGTAACGACATTAAACCGTGCCGGTCAAAGGGGTGAAAAAAAATCTCATTTTGAAACAACAAAGCATAAAAAAACAAAGGGAATACCCAGACTAATGTTTGAAAGTAAACATCCAATTATTCAGCTCGAGAGTGCTGAGTGCTATCGGCTGATCGATGATCAAGTTGCTGAAAGGGGGGCAGTAACAAATGAAATGGCTCATTAAGGCACTGATACTGTGAGACACTGTTTGCTACCCATTTATTGCTTCACTTATGTAGGTCAGCAGTTCATCTGTTGAAGAATTTCTTCTGGCTCAAGACCAGATGGGAAATGTTTTGTTTTCCGTCGTAGAATGCTCGTATAGCAAGGTTGTTTTCATCCAGGCTCAGTGACTGTCAGCATTTGTGGAGTCCGAAATTGTCAGCTTTTGTGACAGAGCATGTGTCAGCATTTTTGTGTCATGTCTTTCATTGTAAGTTTTAGCAGTTGTCAGCGTTTTTTGTCATTATTTCCTGTCTCAGCACTGTTTTCAAGATGTCCGCGACTATTAGCAAGTTATTAAAAGCGCCAGAATTTGTGTCGTAGGAGTCAGGTGTTGTCAGCCTTTGGCAACCGTGTAGTTGTCAGCATTTTGTGTCATTACAATAGTCAGGTATTGTCATCCTTTTGTCAGTATTTTTGTGTCGTGTCATTGCTTGTGTCAACACAGTATAGTACAATACTATTTTAGTGTTCTTACTGACGGATGGCTAATTTCAGTTGTTAATGTTGAGTAGATGTAGCCGCTTTACGTTGTAGTGACCTACGAACCGTTTCCTGATGATCTGACACTTATTCTCACTAAATTGTAAGCCTGAAGAGGCTGACGAACTCATTAGCTCATTCTTGTTGTGAAGGATGACCGGGCAAAATTTCGAGCTTGTCGGACTTGACTGAAGTGTAGGCGGGGCTTAACGGTCGAGGGGCCATAGTCCATAGACAGGACTCTCTATCAGCATCACAGCTGACTGGCTGACGGGTTTTTGCTGACCGTGCGCTCATTCATTGTCCATTGTTCTCAGGGCCGGAAGGCTTTCCGCGAAATTAGCCAAACACAGCGCTGTTATGTGATGAGGGCCTTGGCGGTTTATAAATGGAGAGCTGTCGTGAGGAAGCGGATAACCATCAGTTTGACACATCGCTGCTCCTTTTTTGTTTCTCTTTGGGTGAAATTTTGTGGAGAGTATCCCGTACAAGTGATTATGAGCTGCGTCCTGTTGCATAACTTTTGTGATGTTAATCTCTGTGATGGATGACTGTGTTTACTGGTTGAATTGTGGTTTTTCTCGAAAAAATTGTGGACTAGATGGTGTCAGGTTTCATTCCGCCTAGGTCCGGCTTGTGTCTATTCCGTAGTATTGTACCTTATAGTATCGCCACCCTGACCTGCCTGGCCCGAGGGCATTCTGTGAACAGTGCAGAATGCCCTCGGGCCAGGCAGCTCAGGGTGGCGATACTATACCACGAGTATTTAGGTTCTGGTGGGAGAGACTCAGTGATTCCCTAGCAACTTACCTACAGATAGAAATTCCCCAATTTTCAAGTGATTTTTTTGACAGCAGCAAACATATGGCACACTTCAGCTTGTTGGGGGGAAAATCAGGAAAATAGCAGGAAAATTGCTACAGAGGTAACATCTAAGCAAGATTCTGACTCTTTCCATCAAAGGGAAATAGTAAAATATTTCGCCGCTAGCTATGTTAATGTAGTTATAGCTTAATAGCTGAGGGTTGGGGGGGACAAGCCCAGCAACTAGACCGTTTCAAGAACTATCCATTGTGCTCAGCTGGCAGCACTACCAAATACCAGCTCCCCAGCCATCGAGTAAACGATGGGGACCTACAGTTTTAGGTGGGTTCCGAACCACCACAGCCTCGATATACATTTCACTTGACATGCTGAACGTATCAGAGGTGAATGCCGAGCAGAAAAACTCTTTGGTAGGATCGGGATCGAACCGGTGTGACCCGGCTCTCACTGCTCCTCAAAAGTCGACCATTTAGTCCACTCGGCTATCGAGGCCGTTTTTATATTAATGTAGTGGGTGGTAGAAATGCACCATCAGCTTAATTAAAAAGAGTGCTGTGGGAAAACTATTCAAAATTTAGAAACTTCAGTACGAAGCATAGAAAGAAAGACATTTTTCTTTCGTTTCTTAGAAAACCAGAGATTTCTACTTAATAGATGAAATGAATTTCCCGCGGTCTCGAAGGAGACTGTTACCGAGAATCGTCACCGTTATTATTTCCTCGCTCCGAGAATTATTTTTACTCTCCAGTTTTTATTAAATAAACATTATAAGGTACCTTACACAGTTAGTGATGGTAAATGTAGAAAAGATTCACCGTGGAACAGTAAATTGAGAGAAATAAAAGTTCGTTCAGAGGGTGCTTACCGGTATAAGAACCTTTCAAACCCGAAGGGTATTAGAATTATGTCAGTATCGGAATAAAGCGGTCTCAATATTTTGGATGTCGGAGGCTGTTATCGCGTCGATTACGACATTCGCGGCTCACGGTACCTTAATCTGGATGTAATCTTTCGAGTTTACCGAGGCGTAGACGCATATAGAAACTCCCTCACACCCCGGGGTAGATTGTCGCCACCCCCGTGTGAAGCTATGGTAATACCCAGCTTCCGGCTATTGGGGCCACTTCCCCCACCCCACATTGAGGGGGACACTTCAACACTTCCACCCCCTACCCCCCAGTACAGCAATTTCCCCCTTTTCGTCGTACATAAGCCCCTCAGCTGTGGATTCAATGCAGGAGTAAATTGGAAACGAGCAGATCGGGCTGCTAATAGGTTGTTTCTATTTCTATGGCACCCTTTTCTATAACGCTGACAGGATTTAATTACTAATTATTGTTTATCGGGTTGTTTAGACGGAACAAAATTCGCTATTTGTTTATTTATTTGCCGACTAGGAAAAATAATGTCTTTCTACTGTCACAGTAATTTTACAGTCGATCGATTTTTGTCATTGCCAGTTAATTTGTGACGTTAAGATGACATTATATTTCAATTAATTAATTAAATAATATTAAATATTAAAATTAATATCTAACAGTGTTCTCAAAAAATGGGGTGAATTTCACCAGTGCCTAAAGTCAACTATAGTGTCCCGCAAAAGTTCACTATAGCGTTATCCTCCCGAAAAAGGAGAGTTGGTGCCTTTCACTATCCTGCCGATAGCGCCCTTATCGTAACGTAACCTATAGCGGGCTTAACGGCAAGATTCAGTTTAAGGGTCCGCTATACCTGACGGTGCATTTTTTGCCGCCCATAAGATTAACATTGCGAGCGGCGATTCATTTTCAAGGTTTACCCTTGGTTGGAAAGACACAAAATTTTGCCTGTACCTAGCCCTAACAATGTTCTAGGGAGTGTTCGAAGCAGATTTCCCATTTTTATACTGGTTTTCGAGATACAGCACTTTTCTTGAGGTATGCGATGCTAGCATTTGCAAAACAGTTGCAATAAAAGAAACCAGTGAGAAATTGGGAAATCTGCTTCGAACACTCCCTAGAACATTGTTAGGGCTAGGTACAGGCAAAATTTTGTGTCTTTCCAACCAAGGGTAAACCTTGAAAATGAATCGCCGCTCGCAATGTTAATCTTATGGGCGGCAAAAAATGCATCGTCAGGTATAGCGTCCTCTTAACGGCAAGATTAAGTTTAAGGAACTCTTGAAAGGTGTTAGTTGCTGAAGTCAAGTAGTGCCGCCAAAAGTCCACTACAGTAACGTTTCTTTTCGGAGGGATAACGCTAAAGTCAACTTTTAGGGCATATTGTGGACTTTAAGAACCTGTGAAAGCCACCGTAAGGGGTTCTTACCTTTATTCTTTTGAGAGGAAAATGATTTTGCGTCAAAAGAGTAAAGACTGCTGACATTTTCAGCGATTTCTCCGTTGTAACGTTTCTAAATGCGGAAAAAGGTTTCTCCCTCAAAGGAGGGATGCAGATTGTTAATGTAACGGTAATAGTCGTAATATCGTAAACGTCATGTCCATAATGTTCATTTCTGCTGAAAAAGGGCATGTGGAAATTATTGAATGGCCGTTCTAAGGTATTTGGAGTACCTAATAAATTCGAAAATATACTGCAGCTGATTTCGAACAGTCTTAAAACTGCAATTTCGCCATTTACATACCGAATATTCTGTCTTTCTTCACCGTCAAGGGAGCATGAAAATTTGCTCGCTATAAAGAGAGTTCGCTATAGAGAGGTTTTCAATTCAAGTCATGGTTAGTCAAGGGGCCTTAGCGTTAGCTCGATATAGAGAGGTCTGTGTCATGGAGACTGCGACAAGCGACAATACCGTACAGAAGCAAAGTGATTACCATGGAAACCCAATGAGTAACGATCGATATTATCGATCGATTATAGCGACAAAATGGTGGTGCATAAACTGGTATCGATCGAGGTATCCTAAGTTTGTATCACTGACTCAAAATTCAACAAGCACTTTGCTGATAACAAGATGTCAATATGAACATAAACAAGTTTTTGATGTTTGTTATTGGATGTATAATGTTTTTGGGTCCCGCAGCCCCATCGTAACTACTGCTGACGAGTTCTTTCCGAGTTTGAATTGTTTTTATGCTGTGGCATTTCGCTTGAAACCCCCGCCTGACCGGCGCCTGCAAATCGAAACTCAGAAATCAATCGGGCTACCAAACGGCAAACGCTCTTGACATTTCGAACGCTGACGCTATTTTTCCTATTTGTTATTTTCCACGCGATGAGCACATTTGGAAAATTAATATGTTGCGCCGGATGTGCCAGCACTGACGTTACCTGGGGGAATCTTGATTTCGGCGTGATTGCGACCAAAACGCCCCCTTGTGTACTGGCTGTACCGAGTGCCAAGTTTTTTTTTCCAGTACCTGTACGGTTAGGTACATGCTTTTCCTATGTGCCTCTTTTAGGTACTCGTCAATTATCATTTGAGGGATTAGCTGTCGACAGACGAGTCTAATTAATAAGAAGAATTTTTTAACCATATATTTGAATAGGTTTAAGAGGACGCTATACCTGACGATGCATTTTTTGCCGCCCATTTGATTAACATTGCGAGCGGCGATTCATTTTCAAGGTTTACCCTTGGTTGGAAAGACACAAAATTTTGCCTGTTTGCCCTAACAATGTTCTAGGGAGTGTTCGAAGCAGATTTCCCAATTTCTCACTGGTTTCTTTTATTGCAACTGTT
The DNA here is from genome assembly GCA_950004255.1 of Mesopsocus fuscifrons. Taxonomy (NCBI): domain Eukaryota; kingdom Metazoa; phylum Arthropoda; class Insecta; order Psocodea; family Mesopsocidae; genus Mesopsocus; species Mesopsocus fuscifrons. Next base: position 3,828,530 of record OX465377.1, read on the forward strand.
TTGCAAATGCTAGCATCGCATACCCCAAGAAAAGTGCTGTATCTCGAAAACCAGTAAAAAAATGGGAAATCTGCTGAATCCCCTGAATCCCCTTACCAAATTGGGAAACATCTGTACCTCAGAAAATGACTGGATTATGTAGTCCGATGGCTGACACTCTATAGTGGCCTGATTTAAGTTGGTATGGGAGGCGAAAATGACGTCGCCTTTTGCTAAGCTTCGCGTCTTCTGCTATACCTATCTCGCTGTAAGCTAACTGTAGGAACCATCAACTAAATATCGATATATCAAAGTCTGACAAGGACACAGCTACTCTACTGTCTCAACTATAGAACCGGAAATCAAAATTTTCAACCCGCTATACATATAAACATTTGATACAAATTTAGAGATCTACAAAACCGCTTGGATGTCCTTTCTCGCGGCTAATATTGTTGAATTAGTTTTAGCAGGGCTTACATGTTGGTATACAAAAGACTGAGAAAGACCGATATTTTCCAAGAACCAAAAAAATTGATTTTCGCAAAATCACAATATTTATTTTTGATAGGGAAATAAGTCAACTGGTAGTAGACGTAATAAGGACGACAGTTTCCAAGTAGAGATTCTGAGGAAAGTCGACGTACTTCGGAGAACTACCCCTGGAAAAGGGCAAGGGATTTAATTCCAGTTAAAAGTCCCCGACACAGTATACCTGATATAGCAACCCTTTCATAAAAACTAAACGTAAACATCCAGCTTCAAAAACATGAGCTTCCTTTTCCCGTGTTTTCTGTAAATAAAGCGTTTTCAGCAGACGTCTCTCACACCCGGCAGGATTTTCAGCGAAACCTTCTCGGTTTCTTTTGTGCTTGGTGAGATGCTGACAATGCGTTCGCCACGCAACACGTACTGTATTGTCCCGTCCAAAAATATGAGATCTCAATTTGTTTCCCTCGTAGAGAGCTCAGATGAACAACGGATTAACTCACGTTTGCTCCCCTTAGGCTGCGTCCCACCATGCCCAGTTACAATTAAACTGGAGATTTACCAAGTTAAATTTAACTTAAAAGTTAAATTTAACATGGTAAACATAGGACAAAATCTCCAGTTTAATTTTAACTGGGCATGGTGTGACGCACCCTTAATGTTTTTGGAGAAGGTGGAATCAGGACATATTGGTTTGTGATAATCTGGTATTGTAGTATTTTTTGTGGTTTCACTTTTGCAATACTTTTTATTAAGGGGGACTATACATTCTCGACGAACTCCACCAAAACCACTGTGCGAAAGTAAATATTCGACAAAACTAATGTTTACGTATTAGTACTGCCGTAGACTGGTAATTGTAATATCGCCATTGGTTGTGTCTACTCTAAAAGCTAAACATAGTGTGCTATTCGAACACGAAACGAACGAGTGAAAGTAGGACACTATGTTTAGCTTTTACAGGAGAAAAAGTAGGGAAATGGTGTTGCAATTACCAACTTCCGTAAGTGAAATAAAAATTGTCAACATGTAATATGGCGACGGTAAATAGTACAACCATATCACAGCGCTTTTACTAAATTAGACGATAAAATCTACATGTCTTAGCCCGAAAGTTAAAAAAAAATATTCCACGTGATTTAGCGTGCATGGGGTTTTCGCGATCTGTCAAAAAAACATGTGGACTGGTAGTTGACTGTTTAAAACCGCTCCTGTGGGCTTATTACTCCATTTCATGCAAAAATTCATCGTAGCCTCACGACAAAGAGTCTCAGGTTTACTTATATCCCCCAATAAACACCTTTGACTTGCCCTGTAACTTCGGAGAAGGACTTGAGGTACGTAGCATTGCAAACCAAGTACGTATATTTCCCCTTAAGCTCTGCTTTCTCACGTTAATGCTGAAAATAAATGAATTAAACGAATTAAACATCTGTATCAAAATTAAAACCTCTGTAAGAATCCCGTCCATCTAGACGCTATACACCCTGATGTACCAGGTTCTCGAATATCCTACTCATGGACGGAGTCCTTGATCTCCAACCCTCTAACTGTCCCTACAATTCTTTTCGCAGGGAAAAAGGCTGCCCACAAAATAATTCATGCAGGTCGTAATGTCTACTAAAATTGTTACAGAATTAGGAGCAATAGGGGTAAACTCAGACGCGGGGCATTAGTGGATTCCCATGTAATGGGGCACTAAAACAACATTACACCGTCCGCACTAGCCCCAAGTGACGGTAGAAGCGGTTAATGCGACTTTACAGCACTACACAGTAATAAACAATAAATGCTGGCACTATACGAACTTATACACTCCGCAGTTTTGTCGTTTTTCCAACTTTTTCTTACGATGTTAAGTAAATAGTTTTTCTCAGAGCAATTTCACCTTGTTATATTCTGGCCTCCATAAAGAGATACGAAAGGGTTCTTTTTTGCTCTTCCGTTACTTAAAACTTCTGTTATAATTTTTAAACCGCAGCTGAGACCTGTTTTTTTCCCAACTTTGTTCTGAATTATAATTTGTCTTTTTAACGCCTAGAAATTTAACTGCCAAGATACATTAGCTATTTGTTTACGTTTTTACTTTAAACTTTGTGAGGAAACTTTTGGATATTTTAATGTTCTGAAATATAATATGTCTTTTTAACGGCTGAAACTAAGAGGCTATGTTATAATTTTACGATCGAGTGATTTTTGCAACAAAAAAATTGTCCAAAAATCTTTCGATCGTAAAATCACAACATAGCCTCATGAGTAATGACTTTACAAAACATATTATATTTCAGAATATTTAAGTATCCATTAGTTTTCTCACGAAGTGTGAAGTAAAATCGTTAGCAAATAGCGAATGTATATAATGTATGAATGTATACAATGACTGTTGTCAATTTTTCCCCGGAAAATTTTCATGCAGACTTCGGAGCAGTCTGTTGCAGTTCGATTTCCACTGTAGTAAAATGTAGTAAAAAAATTTCTTCCGGAAACTTTCCCAGAAAAAGGGGAAAGCAAAAACTGTCCTGTTTATTCCCAGTCATTGGCCCGCAGGATCTTAAAGGAAAAACCCCAGCGTCAAAGTTCTTTAATTTTTTTTGTAGGGACGTGAAAAATGATTTTTCTGCGAGGTGCTGGGAACAGCTGAGGTCGGAATTAATGTTTTCCAATCCTCAGTCATTACTTAAATTTGTGACCAGAAATGAAAAAGAGAAAAAACTTAACGGGCAGGAGGCTGGCTTGAGAAAGAAGGTGGGGGTGTTTTTCCCGTGATATTGGATAGCTCAAGGTGTTCACCCCCCGCGATTGCCCCGGAACCCAATAGCGCTTGCCGGGCTATTGCTTGCTTGCTTTTTTGCTTGTTTGACTTGAAGGTTTTATGTCTGTTTTCCTTCTTTGTTGTTCGCGTGTGGCTATGGCTTGTTTGCTCCGTGGCTAATTAACTGTGTTCTTGGGTATATTACATTGAGGGTGGAAACAGTTCCTAAAATTGCTGTTATCTGTTCGTTAAAAGCCATTATAGTATACTTTAGAGGTGCAGGAAAAAATTCTCCAATGAGCGTGCGCGGTGGTCGTTACTCGGTATACTTCTGAAAGAGAGAGGCAGGCTAGCATTACCAGGCATTACGCGGCGTCTGGAGATAATGTCTTGATCTAGTGTGGGAGCAAGATAATGTCTTCATTCAGGTACATCCAGGCATGGGTGCGACAGAGAGGGCACACCGACAAGGCCAGGCCTGGCCAACGACCGGCATTCCAGGCGGGCAGCCATCGGACCACAAAGACCTCCAGTCGTCTGCAAAGTCATGCAGAATATTGTCTGTAGGAGAAGGCGCCCGGCTTCTAAGCCGCAGATGAGAGGTTCGAATACATGTAGCTGAAAAATTTCTTTCTGTGTATAGTTGTCATTTAGGTGGTTAGGAAAATCAGTGCCTTCGCCTTCCTTGGCATTTTTCTAGGTCTGCTGCACCGCTTTCTATATCCTACTCCGTGCTATCAAAAACGCATTCCCGAAGGTTGGTGCTTCGACGTTTGGTCGGAGTGGGGTGTCACCTTAACAGACATTCTTCAAAATTAGTGAACCATATAGAAGGTTCTCCTCAAGTAAAATAGGTAACCCCCCAGTTTAAGGCTGTGCAGCCTTATTTTATCCTCTTCTCGTTTTGAGAATAACGTGGAAACTTTTCCCAATGGTCTGAAAAATCGTAATCGGGATGGTTTGTAAACGATTGTAAAGCTTTCGCGCGAATGGGCGTTTGTAAAAACGATTGTAAAGCTTTCGCGCGAATGGGCGTTTACAAAAAGAGTTATCTCGACTTTGCCGCATCGGCCTCCTCGCCTCACGCCTCGGGCTCCAACTTTTCTACCCACAAATTGGAGTTTTCTACCCTCTCTCTAAATGAGTTGTTCTCGCAGACGAGAAAAGAAACGCTGCAATTTCCACTTCAGTTGGGTCTTAACAGGGTCTTGAAACTAAGGGTTGCTTTTTAACAAGAGGTCTGCCGGAATATAAAGAAACTCTGAAAGTCGTAATTTCGGTCTTGACGTGAAAAAAATTAGCTGACTTCCCCTCTTAGTTCGCGTGGAAACCATAACTTGACTCCAGAACAGAAGGGCTGGAGATTTTTTTGAAAGGGTTACTTTAAGGTTCGGTTTCAGCTGATGGTGGATTTTTAATTTTTTCCATTGGTTGGAATGAGATTTGCTTCGACGCAGTCTCAGTTGTTACTGACCTAAGCATTCACCGAATTCTCAGTAGAACCTATTCATGAACTAAGGAACAACTGTCGTAAAGCACTTGCATGCTTATTCAGCCTTGAGCGACACCTAAAATTAATGGAAATGATTACCTATCATCCATGCAAGAGTTTTTCGAATCTAATTAAATCTCTTCCTCTACCCAGTAAATAAGCAAGTCGTATTTTGGTTCCCAGCGGTTCTAAAATACTACGTAGATTAAATTTGAACTTGAGGTTTCTTTAGGACATGTGAGCTGAAGACAGCTTACTTTTTCAGCTATGTTTATAGGTGACACTAGAATCAAGTTCGGATGTTCTCGAAAAATAAAGCTAAAAGTCAGGAAGTAACCTAAAAGGTGGGTTTCTGCCAACCTTCCCACGTTCTTCTTAGTAAGGTACGAAAGGTTTTTGAAGTATCCTTCGTCTCGTTGTCTATAAAAAGGGTATTTTTTGATAAGACGTTGGCTTCTTCGGTCCTCGATTGGAGAGAGGGTTCGCAAGTCCACAAGCTTTGATGGCAGGGGATTTGTCTCTTCTTTTCCTTTTTCTTTTTCGAATTCTCGAAAGTTTTAGCGTCGAAACCAGTCTTTTGTGTTTATCATAAGAGATACTTATTTATTATCCCACGATTCTAAAATTGGCTCAACCCGGTTTTTAACAATTTTTATCTTATCTTTTTGTCCTTTAAAAAGATGCAAACGGTAACCTCCATTTGAACTTGAAGAGCCTGTGTGCGGACCAGTACGTACGTACCCCTCTGGCCCACGAAAGCAGCCTTTGCCAGTGCTGCTGCCCGCACAATGGATTCTACCACCCTTCCTCAGTGGGCCCTATAGGACCAGCTGAGCCGCCTATACATAATGGCTATGGCTTACACTGGCTCAGGATCGCCCTGTGTATCTTGAGCCTTAACTACGAGATGTCCCGTATCTAGGTCGAGCTGATCTGTACCTATGGAGACAACCAATAACGAGGCACTTGAGAAGTTTTGACTTGGTGTGAGGTTTCTTATCAAGGATCTTTGTGTAAAGTAGGTACATAAGAAGGGAAGTTGTGAGTAATGATAGTGTACAAAATAAATCAAAGTGTAACAATTAACAATACTACTCGACATTAATGAAATACCTCCAGGGAGGACCCCAAAATGTACAGAAATAATAATTCAGAATCAGAAAGCAGATAATCAGATAACGGCCATAAATTGGTATTTATCCAGCAAGGGTGTTTTGGGGGGGGGGGGGGGGGAACTTCCAGCTGACTAAACACCGTGAGGGGGGGGGGGGGGCAGGCTAATGGGGGGCAACAGGAGTGAAAGTGTTTCGTTGTCGACCCCTCGATTTGCTCCTCAATGAATACTTAACAGAGGCGACCGGAAAAAGCGCGGGGCGCGGTTTGAATTTGTTCGTGGCCGCAGACGCCCGAGTGGGTGGCTGCTGACACGACTCTTCCATAAAGCTTACCGCCTCCTCCGGGCCCTTCGCTCACTTCTCTCTCAACTCTCCTTCCACGTTCACACCCCCCATTCGTCTCAAAATACCCAATTTCTCGTATTTCAGAAGTGGCTGAGTATTTCGCCCTCCATTTCCTTCTTTTTTGTGGACAAAAAGTTCAGTGGTTTTGATTTTAAGTTGGTAGGTTTCCTGAGACTGTCGACAGAATTCGGGTTTTGCTTTCTCGCTAGCCAAAATAATAAGAAAGTATGGTATCTTATAGTTTCCGTAGAAAATTTCGAAATCGAGATGCCATGATCCAGGGGTCCTGGAGTAAAAAAAAAAAATTGATTTATAGAAAAAGTCTGTCCTTCCGACCATCAGTCAGTCCCCTTAACTTGTGACCACCATTTTTTCGCCGTTGCAGGTCTCTCTTTAGAACCTCCATGGTAAAATCCCGTAAGCTTCAAATTTTGGGGACGATATTTACGGTGACCCTTTCCGCTGATTACAGAGTGTCGAAAAAACCCCCTCTTCCGTTGGAATGAAACTTTTTGCTGTGAAAATTAGTTTAATTTCTATTACAAAAACCGGAAGGAAGGCCTTCTACTGGGGAAGCTGGCTATGTGGAGTTACATCCGTTTGTTCACATCAACATTACCACATATCTTCAACAAAACAGTTTATTTTTTTGACTAGAGGTCGATCCGGTGGTCTTCAGTTAAATGTCAGTTACCTTATCCTCCCGTTAGGATAACCGTTGGTTAGAAAATTTTTAAATGAAACGTTATAACTGAGCAGTGTTACCCCTCGCTTAGGGGTGAGTTGCACCATCATCAGATACATTTAGCTGGAGGTTAGTACTCTGTTTATCTTACGAACTTCCAAATGATATTGGTTCCAACCTTCAGTTAATTGAGGGTCGGAAGAACTACCCTAGATGAAAGTATCCTAATCTAAAACTGAAAAAAAAAAAAAAAACTTCCGATTATCCCATTTAATGTTTGTAAAAATTCTACACGTGTAGTCCCTAACGTTGCAGCTATTTATTAGAGTGAAAACTGGCTAAGCTGTTTCATTTTACTCCCCCTCCCTTCTCCCCCTCCCCACAATTCCTCACCCTCTTGCTTCTAATTAATTATTATTATTTCTCCCAACTAATAATGACTTTCCTCCTTTGTGGAATTCCTTTTTATTACTTTTTTAATCGAATCTTTTCATTTAAATTCTTGAATCGCATTTTCATTTGAATTAAATAAAGATATATATTCGCTTGCAAGTTTCGTGATGGACTTTCTGAAATATAATTTTTTTTGAGACAGCTGTGGTTTGGAATTTTTTAGGGGAAATTAGTTCATTTGCCAATTTTTTGTCCTTCTTAAGGCTGAATATACAATCGCTATTTTTTTACGATCCGATTTCAAACTTTGTGAGAAAACTATTGGATATTTAAATATTCTAAAATATAATATGTCTTTTTAACGTCGTTGTCATTACTCATGAGGCTATGTTGTGATTTTACGATCGAGTGATTTTTGTCAACAAAAAAATTGTCCAAAATTAACCGATCGTGAAATCACACCTAGCCTCATGAGTAGTGACGTTAAAAAGACATATTATATTTCAGAACATTTAAATATCCAATAATTTCCTCACTGTGCAGAAAAAACTTAGAGACCCCCGACTGCGTAATAGATGTAAAAGTTTTTTGAGGCGATCCCTCGGTGTTAGTAGACGATGAAGACCTACAGCTTTAGGTGGGTTCTGAACATATTAAGAGGTGAATGGAGGCAGAAAAACTTTTATAGGATCGGGATCGAACCTGTCCTCCCGGACCAGGACAGGAGAAAAAGGAAGGAACAGTACCTATGTTGATGAAAGAGAAATAGGGGATTCATCTAAGCTGGAATAATGCTTTTGTCAATAGACTGACAACGTATTTCAGGTTTTCTGTTCCATTTTTGTATCCTGCTTCTTTCACTAGAGTTCATTTCGTGATTTTGAGTTTTCCACTGAATATCAGGCTCTCGGCAAACTCAGGCGCTTCTTCTTCACACCTTTTCTCTATTTCCTTCACGTAATAGCTCTTTACTTTCTTATTTTTTCCGCTTTTTCGGAGTGCTGTTTTCGACGTTTCCAGTTTCGCGTCAATATTTTTTTTAATCTAAGAGCTGAGGGCTTAAACCGAGGGGTTAACCACTCCAGAGATTGCCTGAGAATGCATGAAGATTACCAAAGATTTCCTGAGATTCTCAATGTGATTCGTTGAAAGATGCACCCCAAAGGGTTAAGGGTCCGCTATACCTGACGGTGCATTTTTTGCCGCCCATAAGATTAACATTGCGAGCGGCAATTTCAGCTACTGGTTTTCGAGATACAGCACTTTTCTTGAGGTATGCGTGCTAGCATTTGCAAAACAGTTGCAATAAAAGAAACCAGTGAAAAATTGGGAAATCTGCTTCAAACACGCACTAGAACATTGTTAGGGCTAGGTACAGGCAAAATTTTGTGTCTTTCCAACCAAGGGTAAACCTTGAAAATGAATCGCCGCTCGCAATGTTAATCTTATGGGCGGCAAAAATTGCACCGTCAGGTATAGCGTCCTCTTAACTACTCCAGAAATTTCCAAGATTCCCTGAGATTTCATAAAGATTTCCAGTGATTGTCTGAGATTCCCAACGAGATTCCTGGAGTGGTTAACCCCTCGGCTTAAACATTTGTTGTATGGTTTGATGTTGTTTTCATCTTGCAGGCACCTCGTGGGCTTCCTTTTTTGGATTAGTTGTACAGTAAGCGCAATGTGCGATTGTCCATAAAGTGCGAAGCTACAGCTCCTTGACAGATTCCTGACTCGTTTTGGAACCCTCTCTATAGCGAACTCCCTTTATAGGGAGGAAAACTTGGTCCGTTGACGGTTGTAATAATGAGAGACTACAATACAGCAAGGTATAACAATTCCCCACAGGAAAATCCCTTCATTTCCCCTGCCTATCAGTGCTGGTATAGGTAGAGACGGATTTTTCTCCTTGAGATTATCAGTACCCACCCCACAGTATTGTATCTTCCCCTACTGCCGAGGGGTTAACCACTCGGTGGGGATCTCGTTGGGAATCATTGGAAATCTTTATAAAATCTCAGGGAATCTTGGAATTTTTTTTGGAGTGGTTACGCCTTCGGGGTTCATCTTTCTATAAATATCGTTTGGAATCTTTGGAAATCTTTGTGGAATCTCAAGGAATCTCTGGAGTGGTTACCCCCTCGCCTACTGCCTTCATATTGCACTTCCTTCAAAACGCATCTCTCTCTATAACGACCGTGTGGGAACCGTGTAAATTATTTGTTCGTTATAAAGAGGGTCATTATGCAGGTGACAGGTATTTTTCCTTCCGAAAACCCTACAAGAGCACTGAAACTCGACGACGAAAGATGTACATCTTCGCAATTCTTATTTCTAAATGCAACACTTTTCCTTTGGTGACAGTAGTAGCGCTCCCTTGGAAGTGGCATCATACGTCTAGGATAGAATCCTCACTAGAGCCTTTTATATAGCGAGATACACACGTGCAGACACAAAAGGCGCAATTTCCCCGCATACAAGACGACAGGTCTGGAAATCAAAATCCGTGAAAACCAGAGCGGAAATTGCAAGCGTGGAAGAGTACGGAACATAATCGCGGGAAATTGTGGAACGGAAAAGCGGGAGGGGGTAGGGAGGCTTGATATAAGTCCGACAGCCCCTCCCCCCCCCCCCCCCCCCCCCAACTCAACCTGAGAGAAATACTGAAAGTTTCTTTAACCAAGTGCAGTAGTTAGTTATGTTCCTTTATGCTATCACATTAACTCTAATGCGTTCTGGACAGCAGTTCTGAAGAACTGGCATTCCCGGACGTACGGTTTGTGGGAAGGGATGGCAGGGGGTGGAACCCATAGGATGAGAAAGTATATGCGACCATTGTCGTACCCCTTGTCCATCACGTACCTAATACTTACCATCATCCTGTTGATACGAGCTTTGATGAAAAAAGAATGACGAAAAATAATCATTGTTTATGTTCGTCAGGTTGTTTAGCTCACTGAGCTCTTTGCCACCCTATAACTTTTTGGAAAATAGACGAAGGTTTGGCTTCAATGATGGAAAAGACGCCTTTCTAAATATTACCCAAAGGTAACCTGAGTTTCGTTCTCGTGTGCCCTACTTTGAAGAAAGTAGAGAAAATTGGCGCTCGGCGTTTCCCTGCCAGCATTAAATCACAATAAGCGAAATGAAGCACCCGCTAATTAGGTTAATTACGAGTTTCATCCCAATTTTTGGAAAGGCGTGGATTGGAAATAGTCCCTAGTGGGCCATAACTTTCGAGCCCTGCGCGCCTGTGAGCGTACCTGTAAACCTATTAACGTTATAAATTTCCTCGAACTTCGTAGATTTTGAGCCCTTTTGCTTCTCCTGCAGGTATAGAGGTACGTGACTGGGAAAATTTAGAGTTTTGAACGGTCGACTTCTAACCGTCATTGGTCCATCTGCACAGAAACGTAAACTATGATGGAACCATTTTTAGCGCAGACATCTGTCTCTATTATCCTAAGAAGACAGACAATTTGTTTGTGAAAGAAACAGTGATCTTGTCTTTTTAAATAACAGGCTAAGAAGAGAGCCCTAGTGCATGTATACGAAAAAATTACGGCCCTGTAACTGCTGTTTTCTTATACACTCCAACAGTCTTCTTAGGCTGTTATTAAGAAGACAAGAACACTGAATTATGGGCCATGCATTGAGGAATTTTCCTGATGTCTTCAGCCTTGTCTGCTCTGGGACTACTCTGGTAGCTAGCCTTAAGAGGACGCTATACCTGACGATGATTTTTTGCCACCCATAAGATTAACATTGCGAGCGGCGATTCATTTTCAAGGTTTGCCCTTCGTTGGAAAGACACAAAATTTTGCCTGTACCTAGCCCTAACAATGTTCTAGGGAGTGTTCGAAGCAGATTTCCCAATTTCTCACTGGTTTCTTTTATTGCAACTGTTTTGCAAATGCTAGCATCGCATACCTCAAGAAAAGTGCTGTATCTCGGAAACCAGTAAAACAAGCGGTACGACACGGTCGGACAAAACTTTACCTGCTTATTTGCGTGATTCCTAGAAATAAACCCTTGGTTAAATGATTAAAGACGGAAAAACTTTTTGACGAAAGGAATGGTCCCAGAATGTTCTCCCGAGTACTTAGAGACCCCACACGACATACTTCGGCAACCACACAAAACTACCCCCTAAAAGGAGGTGGGGTGGATGGGGAAGCTCGGAAAAACGTTTCGACAAAATAAATTGTCTCAGAACGTTTCCCTGAGCATTTTGATACCCCATACAATGTACTTTGGAAAGTATCCAAAACTCCCCCCATAGGGGGGGGGGGGGGGTGCGGCGAAAAATCATTTTGACCATATAAATTGCCTCAGAACGATCTCCCGATCATTTTGAGCCCCCACAACCCATATTTCGCAAACCACTCAAATCTACCCCCCTTAGGGGGTGGGGTGCTTGGATACGTTCAGAAAAACTTTTTGATACAAAAACTTGCTTCACAACGTTCGCCCGAACAGTTTGAGACCCCATAAGCCGCACTTTAAAAGTCACTCAAAATTGCCCCCCCCCCCCCTGGGGGGGGGGGGGGAGGCTCGAAATAAGCCATATACCATTTGTGACGAGTATGGCCGTTGTCACGTGTCATATCCAGAACTACTCATATACCACAAACAACTGAATCCACTGATTTCGCCCTTTTACAGGTCCAGGGGGACTTCCCCCCCTTTTTTAGCGGCCAGGGAGTTATGCGGGGGTAGTGGGTGGTATCATTGGATTCGTAATTATTTGTTCTATAATCGTCTAAAATTTGATCGAAATCGTTAGAGCCGATTTTGAGCAAATATTTTTTTTCTACTTTTTGGGGGTGTTTTAGGGGGGTAACCCCCCTTAATTTTAAAGGGGGGAAACTGGGCTTCTGGATTTTTATTTCTTCCAATTTTAGAAAGGTCGCTACCGATTTTGAAGAAAATCGGTTGAAAAGTGTGCTGTCCAGGTCAATGCCACATACATAGCTACATACATACATACATACATACATAGCTACATACATACGTACTGACACGGCGTACCTGACCTCTTCTAAAAATTCCTGGGGGCAAACTTTTCGTCGGATGACAAAAGTGAGTTGGTTTTCATATTCCGAAGGCATGGACGTTTCCGAAATGTATATGCAAGTTCCAATCGCTTTTGAGGTCTGGGAGCAATGACGGTTCAAAGTTGAGGTTTGCCGAAAATTGGCCCGCACGAATACAATACTTTACCTTACGTATACTCCGTATACAGGTAAAGTAAAAATGGGAAAACTGCTTTGAACACGCACTAGAACATTGTTAGGGCTAGGTACAGGCAAAATTTTGTGTCTTTCCAACCAAGGGTAAACCTTGAAAATGAATCGCCGCTCGCAATGTTAATCTTATGGGCGGCAAAAAATGCACCGTCAGGTATAGCGGACCCTTAACTGGTTGGAGGAAAATTTGACTGTCGGGCGTGAGCTGTAGCTTAGAAGTCGCGTTCAGTTTGAAGGGCCAGGTTCGAATCCCGGTCGCTGAAAATTTTCCCACCTAGCGGGATTTTTTGTATTATAAATTATGCGACGGGAAATCGTTGGTTAAATAATCCGTAGGGATCACGTGGACCCGCTGTGAAGGTTCTAAAACAAGAGAACGGAGGAAAGGATGATAATTACAGCATTATAATTTCCGTATGGCACACAAGGTACAAAAATAAATGAATTATGAGCTGGGGCTTGATCGCGTATTCCCTCTGATGTACCGTCATTATCGGTCGCAGTTGATCAAGTAATTAAAAAATTTGCTCCCGTCCTCTTTCGAACCACTCGGATGTTTGTCAGCGACGCTCACTCAGGTAGTTCCGTTTGCACTTCCCCTTGGGACTCGACCAGTTTCCAGTTTAAATAAAAAAGGGTTCCGGATTTTCTCTGCTTTCCGTTTTTTTGCCCCAACCTTGAACTTTGATCACAAAATGACAATTTTTACGAGGCGAAATTTCTCCCTTTTGAGTTTCGGTGTACTGTCTTTTAGAATGAATTAAAATTTTCATTTAGTTATTTTTCTTGTGCTGCTTTTTACTTTCCCGTATACGAAGTATATATGGAAAAATTGTGATCGTGCAGAAGGTCAATTTCGAGATTTTAATTGCAAAGCGCCTATCAGAGGTCTCAGACCCCAAAAAATCCTTTTTACGCGTTGTATGGGTGTAGGTATGTGTTGCGTTGTATCGTTTTCGTTCCAGAAGAAGAAGTAATCAAAGCCCTTACTTGTTAATTTCACGGACTTGTGACAAACAAACCCTTTACAAGACGTTGTTTTTATCGTAACAACATCCATTTCTCCAATCTTGAAGAAAATCCTGAATGACAGAGCCAAAAAGTAAGCGTTAATTAGTGAGAAACAGGCTCTTTGTGCTTCTACCCATTAATTTAAGTCGAAAAGTGACGTAGCAGAGGTGAATTTTGGAAAATCCTCCCTAGGCCCATTAGGGCCCGGATCAAACTACCCCCACCTGTCACAGGTGTTGCCTAATTCATTATTTTGGTGGTTTTGGGGTGCATGGCCGATGCGTATTGTACCGAACCCCAGTGCCGGCTCTGGGTTTTTTGGGTCTGGATGCTGTACAGAAATGTAATGTTAAACGAATATTTAACCTAATTAAAAAGCCTCATTAATTCTGGACATTGTGATGTCCTCGCCCCAAAAGTATCTGCCACTGTATCGCAGCCATCAAAGATTTAACGGAGCCCTGCTTAGTTAAGCTGTGAACTGGCCTGTGTTATTCGGGCATAACAATGCATGTTTTGTATTATGATTGATTAGGTATTATGATGGAACCATCTTTAGATCAGACCTATCTGTCTCTATTATTCTAAGAAGACAGACACTTTGTTCGGGAAAGAAGCGGTGTTCTTGTCTTTTTAAATACCAGGCTAAGAAGAGGGTCCTAGTGTATAAGAGAAGGTACTGATAGGTGCACCTTACGATAAAAAGATGGTTAACTTTGTTAGATGGCCCATGAACAGCTGTTCTAGACACTACTTCCTTCTCAAACAACTTTTCTGTCTTCTAATGAAAATAGAGACAAATAGACAGGTCAGCGCTAAAGTTGGTTCCAACGAAGTTAGCGAGGGGTTGACCACTCTAGAGATTGCTTGAGATTGCATGAAGATTTCCAAAGATTTCCTGAGATCCTCAACGAGATTCGTGGAAATATGCACCCCGAAGGGTTAATTAATCCAGAAATTTCCAATATTCCCTGAGATTCCCAATGAGTTTCCTGGATTGGTTGGTTAACCCTTCGGTAGTTTGCTAAAAATCGTCTTCCACGTGATTTTTTTGTTGGGTTCCTTCAACCCAACAGCTCGGTGCTCAAGACGCCACTGACTAAAGGGGGGACCGATCGGGGGCTAAGGGAGTAAAATGCACCGAACTAGGAACAAAGGTAATGAATTATTCGCAAAGGCGTGCGGTCGGAAAATTCAGTTTTGATTGTCTTTTTCGGATGCGCCCCCTCGGTTCCCTCTGGGGCTGGGGGTGAGCAAGGATGCGCCCCTTCCCAGTCTCTTCGGTGTTTCTCTCAGTGAGTTATGGGCCCCTTTCTTACTTACGTTATTTATGCATTAGCTACGCGGATTGTGCGAGCGCCCTCCAAGATCTTTGAACTTTAAAGGTTATGCCTTGTTTCTCATAATATGGTGGGTCGGGGAACACCTTTCGCATTATGTACCTTACTGCAAGACCCCTGAGTGCAGGAAGATGTAGATTTTTTGTCTGCTAGTGAAGGTGCGTTCTTTGGCGATAATCCTGTGGCCCGTGGTATTACCATGGTACCAGTTGAGGGTTAACCACTCGTTGGGAATCTCGTTGGGAATCATTGGAAATCATTATGAAATCTCAGGGAAACTTGGAATTTTTTGGAGTTGTTACCCCTTCGGGGTTCATCTTTCTATGAATATCGTTTGGAATCTTTGGAAATCTTTATGGAATCTCAGTGGAATCTCAAGGAATCTCTGGAGTGGTTACCCCTCGTTTAAAATTGTCGATACCTGAATTAGAACCTTGAACCTCAGGCGCTGGAGTCTAGTGTTGCCTAATTTGAGTTTAGCTGGCTCTCATATTGGCATGAAAGGATTGTTTTTGTACTTTTACATTCTTTCCCTCCGACTCAAACAGGACAACCTCAAGAATGTACATACCCTAGGCGCCCAGTCCTCATAGGTTCATTGCAGCATCTATGCGAAAAATTCAAAGTTTCAGAGTTATGTACAAAATGTATGTATGATACTGCAAAGCCTCTATGTAAGATAAATATATTTATTATTTATGTTCAGCGAAATTATTTCGCAATATTTGCTGCGTTTGGTATTGACTTTGGGGTTAGTACGAGTGTGTTTTTATGCGGCTGAACGGTTTGGCTCCCTGGGGGTCTTTGTGCAACAGCCACTGTGCGTTTGTCATGTAATATTTACTAATGTAATAATTAATTTCAAACGTGTTCTTTTTGCGTTTATATTACGCATGCTTGCATATACACTGGCATACGTTTCTAATTTCTATTTTCAGATTAAATTAAACAAAAAACTTCGTAGTAAAATAATCACATTGAGCTTAACACAGTCTATACCCAATCTGTAATGTAAAAAAATCGAAATATTCTTTTTATTTTCCTTTATATTATCTAGAATCTACACTGCAGGAAGCGTTATTGATTTCAGGCTCATTATTTATTGAGCTTAGTTTTTTGCTGCGAAAACTACTGAAACATTTTTTATTTGTGTTCTTGGATTGTTATTCAGCACAAGTCTGGGCACTCTTTTACAGTGTTATTTATCGCTGTCGGTGAACAATGCGTTTCATTGCGCTTCCCCCCCCCCCCCCCCCCCCGACTTACCATTGTTTTTGCCCTTGAGGAAATCCCATTTTTTTCCTCCCTCTCATGACATTGAATTTCATCAGCCACTTTCAGAGAATCCGGGCATCCCTAGACTGCCTCAAAATGGGGAGGGATGGACAGTTTTGAAGGGATGCCGTCCCGATCTTGGAATTCCAACCTGACCGAATTCCACGCATCCCTGGTGGGCGTCCATTGTTGAAGATATTCCCTTTTTGAATTAATTCCTTATTTCGCCTATTTTTCTTGTGCATTTTTTTCAAATTGGACTCAGAATTGTTTTGAGTAGATTTATTAAAAAATATCAAGAGTCAGACGAAATACTGTGATTATCGCAATAAAATCAAGGTTTCGTCAATTTCTGGTAAACAAAAGACAAATCACAGGGATGCGGGGATGGATGTATCGTGTGTGGGCACCAGCCATCCCTGATTTCACATCACGAACCCGTATCCCTGGCATCCCTGCCCGGCAGCTAGGACGCCGTCCAAAATGCATCGTATGTATGGGAAGAAAAAAATCAACAAACCGGATTTTGTGGACAGACTTATAGGTGGCGTAATCCTTACGGCAGACACCTAGGGGGTGGAGGTCAAAAACAGCATGAGTCAGCAAGCTCATTATCACATTCCCATAAGCTCAACATAGTCATTGGCTCTGTGATAAGTCTCACAACGAAGGAAGCCCTGTAGGTAGACAGAAAAGGTGTTAGATTGGGGTATATACTGAAGCCATAGGGGCGTTCTATTGACTGCCACCCACGTTATCACCTAGCTCAGTGACACTTCCCCACATGCAATGCTCACCTCGATTAAATTTCGACACCCCTTAATTTTCGACTGCGAGTTTTCCATGGTATTGGAGGTCCCCCCGCGAGTCCAAAAAAAAAGTTTGTACCTACGATGTCAGTCTATAGGCTGGTGTCCCGTGTCAGGCCAGGTGTCACGTGTCAAAACCCATTCATCACAAAACTATAAAACCCCCCTATCCCATCAGGGAAAAATCTGAGCACGGCGGAAGGAGAACCTGGTGCCAAAAATGCATGCCAAAAAGTGGAACTTGCAAACACTCATACCTTCTTCTTCCCCATCTTCATCCTTTACCGGTAATGCAGAAACACGTGAGGGTGTTTGAGAACACCGTAACATCCAGGTCCATTTCCATATCATTGACACCATGACATTCCAACCCGTTACACGGTGACTGGGGCTACAATTGCTGAATATCTTACAGATAGAATGGGTTAGAGATACGGTAGGCTGGTTCCTTGCCATATAGGACGAGGTTCGGTGGGCAAGGGGTTGAATATAAATGGCAGATAAATTGTAAAGTTGAAGCAGAACGTTAACGGCATGCCTCGGCGTTCCATTCCCCCCCATGAGATAGAAGGGGGTTCAGGGGGGGAGGGCCCCCATGCGTGTCTTGTTCTCACGTACCGCTAGCTTTAATCCATGGGCCAAAGTTTCCAGCTTTCGAGCTTTCCTGTCGTTTGTTTAGAGACTAGCAAAACGTGCGCAACCTTTAAACCTTTTCTAAAACGTTTCCTGCGAGAGCTACTGCTCAAGTTTTTCGTTTTCCTTTTTGGAAAAAATGTGGGTTTAGTAGGGAGAATAGAGAGCTAGCTTTTAAAGACAGACTTAGAAAGCCTCTGGATATCATAAGGTACACTTTAGGTTTGCCTCTTGAGGTACTTGTATAGCTTAATGAAAGCAGCCAGGATGTCAGGCCACACCGGTTCGAACCCGATCCTATTAAAGTTTTTCTGGTCGGCATTGGCCTCTAATATCTTTAGCGTCTCAAGAGAAATGTATAGGAAGACTTTGGTGGTTCGGAACCTGGCTAAAACTGTAGGTCCCCATCGTGCATTGCTTGTCCCCCATCCCTCTGTAGTTACTAACTATTTGACATTTGAATTTTGTAACTGGAACCAACACAACTGCGTTGCTGGAAATAAAGCTATAGGAATCCCGTTTATAGGTACAAATTTAATTAATTGTTCGTACTCATCCCTCGGGCAGTCTTCTGAGAAACCGTCAGAACTTCACCTTGCTCATAAAACGTTAAAATTAAAATGAAAGAGTTGATGAGGTGGGTCTAGTTGGCGAAGAATTTACTTGAAAAGAAGAAGGGAAAGAGTATAAGGAACTGAGAAGCTCAGGTTAATAGCAGCCCAGCGCCTTTGCGCCTCCAGGCAACATTCTATTTCGGTGGAGGCGCCTGAGTTTCTAATTTACCCTTTGTAGTTTGAAACATTACAGGCTTTCTTACGGAAAATTGGTGTATCCTCTTTATTGAGCTTCTGATAGGTTTATTTGCTGGGTTCAGGTGATAACGCCTCATATTTTATGAGTTATGTATTAAGTAGCTGCATGGGGGTTATTTTCAATTTAGGTTCTACTGAGAGCTTAGTAATACTATTAACTTCAGCTCTTCTATCGATCGTACTTTGCTGTTAGCTCTATACCGTATACCAGCTCCCAGTCATCGCGGACGACGGGGACCTACAGTTTTAGACGGGTTCCGAAGTATCACATCCTCGATAAATTTACTGATCACATCAGGGGTGAATGCCAATCAGATAAACTTCGATGGGATCGAGGTAGTTGTGACCCGGTGCCTCGAAAGGCAACCGTCTAGAACCTAGACCACTCAGCTTCTATAGAAGCTTCTAGAAGGGTGCAGGTGCAGAAGGAGGTTTTCCTAGTAGAAATCAATCAGAATGAGAACAATGCGCCAGTGCCTTGAGGGGACAATCAGTGCTTAGCCGCAGATTTTCTCAATCACCCTTCCGTCCCAAGAGTTGCACTGCTTGTAATTAAATCAAAAAGTTTGGCGCAAGCAAAGGGTGGGAATCAGAAAGGTTTGGAAAATGCAGAAGAACAAAAGGATGTTGGGGGGCGCCAGCCTCTCGAGGATCCACCTCGAAGAGAAAAGGGCGAAAATTGTCGAGGCCGTGCGAAATAATATAAAATGCAAATGCTCGTCGGGAAAGTGCTGATACTTCGGCTGGTGATATTATCATCTTCTATTGGACCTATTCGATATTGGTCCATTACCAAAGGTTTCAGTCAGTTCGTTTTTTGAATGTTTTATCGTGTGATTCAGAGGAGGGGAAACTTTTTCGTTGTTTTTATTTTTTGAGATTTTTTCGTAAGATATTTTTAAAGTGTTTACTTACGCGTCATTACCCGCGACACTGGAATTTCATTTTAAGGTTCTACTGACTGCTGATGATGCCTTTCTCACACTCGTAAGGCTACTTAATGTCGCGAATGGCGAAAATCTCGCCAGGCGAATTATTTTTAATTTTTCCTCTTGGCTAATGGGTCTCTCAAAGTTCGTCAAGACGTAGTCAAGTTCCTAAGCAGATTCCCCTGTTCCTCAGCAATTTTTTCGATATCAACTCTTTTGCCAGTGCTAACATGGTATAATAATTATAATTCAATTTCTGACGGAAGAAAATGGGGAGATTTCGAAGACCATTCGGAAATTCGGAAATCTACATCTTGGGGTGCGTCCCACCATAACGCCGATTTTCTCGGACACTTAACATGGTAAACATGGGATACAATCTCCAGTTTTCTCTTAACTGGAGATGGTGGGACGCACCCTTATTCGTATAATTCTGACCAAGGGGGGAAACAAAATTACAGCTCGCAATGCTAGTCTAGCGAGTGGCACCGTCTGCTGACGTCGAACCTTAAAGCTTGCTCAAGCAACCCCCTAAATAATTAACCCTTAGATATCTTTCCAGTGTTAGGATTAATATTTAAAATACGAGAATCCATAATCGCCCTCATTGTTTTCTAATTTGACGCTCCCCCACTTCTTCAGTGCTTAATCTCTCCTTTTAACAAACGCTTTTTCTCAGTTATCGCCCGAGAGCTTTTAGGGTGGCTTATCAGACAGTTATAATTTTAACTTGACGATAGCTCAAAGTGTCCTTTATATTGTATGTATGTACGATAGCTTGGGGAATGTAGTGTCAGTAATCAAATTTCTTCTCAGCCATCGTGGCAGCAGATGGTGCGTGCCACGTTTGTTTACTTTTCATTTTTTTCTTAAAAAAGGTTTTGTGTTTTTTTTTACTGTTTAATTTTCCAAAAATTATTGGTATAAGATCGTCTACCGTCTTGCAGTAGTTTGCTTCGGAATGACAACGCTGTTCTGAACTTTCAGTGAATAGTAAAATTTTGAAACCTTTGAAAGCCACCCTAAGGGTGCGTCCCACCATGCCCAGTTAAAATTAACTTAAAAGTTAAATTTAACATGGTAAATCTCCAGTTTAATTTTACCTGGGCATGGTGGGACGCACCCTAAGACAGCTTAATTGTATTAAAGCACGATCTGTCATTCTGTCAAGTTTGGAAATGGTAGCCATTTTGTTTTTGATGTGGGACTCATGTATATTAATGTATATGTATTGTGGACTCAAGGGGCTTTCATGGCTAGCAGCTGGACCATGTTATCTCTGGGTAATGTATGTATTATTTACCCTGCCTCAACCACGTATTATTTCATTATCTTTGTTATCAAATATTTAGATTATTCTAGTTTAGTTACTTATCATGAATTCCGTTTTGATTTTCTGGATTTCAAGTTTATTGTTTTGTGAGAATACCCCCTTGTTTGTTTAAATAATTTGAAGAGCGAGATTTTCGACGAATAAACCGGCATCCAGCATAATTTGAAAAACTTAGGAACACAAATTTGCCCCTACTCTAGGGTCGTTTCATGGGCAACTCAAGTCTCCCACCCCAACTTGCCTTTAGGTACAGATAAAGGTTAACCCCATCCTTTTCTGACATAGAAGAATGCGAGATTTACCTGTTTCCGCACCTGTATCTCGGTAACACATTTATTGGTGAAATCACATCCAAATACACCCCTGCACTATCGGTACTAATCATCCAGCAGGTGTATTCCCTTTCTCGAACGCCAGCAAACCCACCCAACTAACACCTTCAAAATTTGTTGTAAGAAGATAAGGCACGCCATGATGCAATATACGGAGAACAGTTCTTCTTACAGTAAATTTTGAAGGTTTCAAGTTCATAATATGTGAATTCTATCACGGAAGTAAGTCGGTCATAAATAGTTTAGTTAGGGTGCGTCCCACCATACTCGCGGTTAACGTTTAAACTCCAGTTAAATTTAAATTGTTCCACGGTAAAAGCCAAATTTACCTGGAGTTTAACCGTTAACCGAGTATGGTGGTGGTATCATAGAACATTATAATTCTCACCGGTTTGCGATCCCTGCCACAAAAGGCATCCCTGCGGCGGCGGTAAGAAGAGTAGGAAGTGAAACTAAGGTAACTGCGGATGAGACGTTAGAGTTAGGTAACTGTTAGGTAAGTTAACTGTGGATGAGACGTTAAGGTTTAACCCCCCCAGCATTAGTTATATTATTAATTATGACGAAGATGATCTCCACCGCTAACTTTTGTGTAATTGGCTCGGCAGCTAATCACTCTTCCCTCCCTCTCTCTGTCTTTGAAGCATTAAGACCACCCTTCTTACTTAAGAGGGTTGTCTTGGTTTGTCGTACGGATCCCCAGGTGGATTTAAGTAATGAGGAAGAAAGGGGCTGTCGTCTCCAACTTTTTTTGGGGTTGGTAATTTTCTTTTTTCACCGGTCAATTGCGTACTTTTAGTTTTTCGTTTTATGATTTTTGAGATGTCGCCTTCCAGCGGGTTAACGATAAACCTACCCATTTTGGTTGTTATTTCGTCGTTAACTTGGCGTTAGAGAACGGGATAGACCCTCTCCCTGATGATTCATGGAACTGATAGGGACTCACCAGTGACGTAGTCTCAACCTTGACCATGTAAATTCACTATAGTTCGTTATAGAGAGAGACGGTTACGTTTGCTCGCTATATAGAGGTTTTCGCTACAGAGAATGACAGTTGTATAAAACAAATAATATTAATGAAATAAAACAACGCAGATGTATTAACACAATCTAAGGCTTTTGGAGGAGCTACCCTGGCCTTTGCTAAGGAGAAATTTATTAAAAATCTCTTGAGTGAAAGAGGTCGGTTTATAAAATATCCTTGACAGACGTAAATGTAAACGAGGCTGCAGAATTCACTGCGGAATACTCGACAGCAGGGCACGACGTCCGTTCTCCGTTCTGTACGTATGTAAATTTCTGCGTCCTAAACACGGCTGTAGAACAATTAACCTGGCATGCACGTCCTAACCATTTACATTTATTCATAAGTCTCCCCCCCGCCTCACCCTGTACAGAGGTACAAAATAAATGCAATTTTTGTATGCAAGAAATTTTTCCATACCAGATACATTTGTCATTCTGGTCTCGCTTCTTTCTACCCCTACATAGTTGATTTTAGTCGAATATGTAAATCTAGGGTGCTAACTTTTTTGAATACCCTGATTAGGGGGTATTCTGAATTATGATGTGGGATTTCAGTGATCGAGAGTGAAAATTTGAATTTTTGTGGCGTTCGGCGCAGACAACCGCAGTAGTGAAGTTTCTCTCTGTAATGACGGACAAAGGACTATATAAATTTACTTGCTATAGAGGGAGTTTTGCTCGTTATAGAGAGATTATCTTACAGGTCTGCCGAGGGGTTATCCACTCGTTGGGAATCTCGTTGGGAATCATTGGAAATCTTTATGAAATCTCAGGGAATCTTGGAATTTTTTGGAGTGGTTACCCCTTCGGTGTTCATCTTTCTATGAATATCGTTGGGAATCTTTGGAAATCTCTACAGAATCTTAGTGGAATCTCAAGGAATCTCTGGAGAGGATGCTTTGGGTACTTCACCGTTCGGAAACTGAGCGCATGGAAAAAAAAAATCCCC
Organism: Mesopsocus fuscifrons; assembly: GCA_950004255.1. Taxonomy (NCBI): domain Eukaryota; kingdom Metazoa; phylum Arthropoda; class Insecta; order Psocodea; family Mesopsocidae; genus Mesopsocus; species Mesopsocus fuscifrons. Next base: position 3,851,475 of record OX465377.1, read on the forward strand.
TCAGAAAATTTACAATCTCCATTTCTCTAGCTGAATGATTTCCGTTGGGACGGAATTGTATGGTGGGAAGGAAGGGGTAGCGAATAAACAAAATGAAAATCTGGATGACAATACCTTGGATACGGTAACGACGGCGCAAATGGGCTGTTGCCCATGATTGAGTTTCGCGGAGTATGGGTGACTGTTCCCTCCGACGACGGGCGCAAATACACAACGATAAAATTCGAAAAATAATAAAACGTGAGACGTCAAAGTCTGCCAATTTTAAAGTTTCTCTCAATGAATGTGAAGAAAGGTCTCATGGTGACGACAAAACACACCAATTAGGGGTCTAAGGTTTCCAAGGCACTACCCCCGGGGTTGCCCTGCGACGTCATGTAACCACTCCAGAGATTCCACTGAGATTCCATAAAGATTTCCAAAGATTCCCTACGATATTCATAGAAAGATGAACCCCGAAGGGGTAACCACTCCAAAAAATTCCAAGTATCACATGTGTGGTGACAAACCCCTAGCTACCTAGGGCTAAGACTACTCCTCCTACTAAAATTAAAGATTTGAGGCTTACCCTTGATGTAAAGAAATGTACGCGTCGTTTCCTCTGGACCCACTTTTATTTAATAATTTACATTAATACCACATTACGGCAAGAACATGATCAAAATCAAAATCAGGATGGAAGTATCCTCTCACAGGTTTTGCCCCTGCATTTATAGCTGACTTCCTAGCTGTTAGTAAATGTTTCTATCCATAAGTTATACACAGGTTCTATCTTTGAGTTTCTTTGTTTCTCAAATTACTTTCTTAATGTTAACTGTTTTTGCCCACTTAAAAGAATGAAATGTGTATGCACCTATAAGTGCAGTATGGGTCCTGCGTTATTAATAACTTAGTCTCTGGTGACCTTTTAGGTGACCTTTAAATGTGGGTCGAATGCTGATTTCTTTGTTCTGCGATTCCTAGTATTCTGTCTGCGGGTTCAACTACCGTTAAAGGTCAAATCATAGTGAAAATTATGCGCAAAACTATCGGAACATTCTAGACTAATTGTACTGAGCCGAAATGATCTCTGGGCTATGACATCTTCCCGACCAGCGACGAACAGGGTGAGGAGCGAAAACGAAAAGAAAATAGTCAAGAGATCAGTCGGTGGCAGAACAGAATAATCAATAAAACAGTAAACGTGGCATCCAGAGGGTATACGAATATAAAAGAAAAAAGAGTCTGGGGAGAGGGCACACACACAAGAGCACTGAGCACTGAGCACCAGTCGCAGCAGATGAAGTTCGTTGGGGGAGAGTGGAGACGTCCGCCTGGAATGTAGGGAGATGATGGCGCCGCCCGTCAATAGGAAGGGAGCATGTGGAGCCGACCAAGGAGTTCGCACCCGTGGTAGACGTAGTGGAACAGGGCCATCGTGGGGCGAAGTTCTGGTACACACTGTCAGTGTATAACGCCACGGGGTAGGCGTGGAGACAGGCAGCAGACACCATGAGGCGGTGGCTGACTGGACGGCGTGCTGCCGGAGAAACGACGCCAACAAGAGGATAGATAAAGTCATGTGTAGCAAATGGCTTGGCTGAGCTCCATACTGAGGGAGGGATATGGTGCGGCGGTCTGCCATATATGCTGATCCTGGCGGGGCAGTTGAGGTGTGCTGGCAGTGGCGCAAGTTGCTACTCTGGGGCGAGCAATCGGTGCCTGAATAACACGTCTGATGTCTGCGCTGGGTCAAGACAGCACCAGGTCAGCACCACCATGTGCGCACGGGGTAGGCGGTGTGAAGTAGGAAGCATCGGTTACACCGGATCAGAAGAGCGCTGCGAACTCAGTAGCAGTGAGTGTGTGTGTGTGTGAGTAAGGGTACAATATTGAGTAAAGTAATGAGCGACATGAAAGAATAAGACATAAGAAGTTCTAAAACTATAAAGTTCTATAGGTATAACTAACCATAAGTTCCAAAACTAATACAAGTAGAGAAACACTACAAAGTGTGGAACGATAAATCGATGTGAAAACGAGTAAAAGTGAACATGTCATGAGAATGTATCCATAGAATAAGAGAATGAGTCAAAAAAAAAAAAAAAACATGGCTTGAAATGTAGGTAGGAAATAGGTATTACACAGGTATATGAACACGTAAACGAACATATGCCATAGCGACAGGCTATGGTGTGCTAAATATGTACAACGTAAAGAAATTTTTGCCTTGGAAATAGCAAAGGCAATCACTCGTACATACATACATGGATGTAAGCATGTAGAGAAAGGAGTAAGGGGGAAAAGTCGTCCCCTGAAAAGTGCATGATGGCTTGGCATAAAAGGTAAAAAAAATTCAGCTGGTATACACATAGGTATGGCGAAGAATCTGAAACATAAATCAATAGAAATGAAAATATGATAGCTATCAACGCATGAAACGTGAAAGAGAAGAGAGACTGTCACAGTCTTACCAAAAAACGTCGCTGTGCTGTATACGTAACCGTAATGGCGCCGTGGCTCCACCAAGGAAACTTTGTGACATAAGTTCCTGTGGGTGAGTGTGGCCATCGGTGTCCATGTGCCATCGAACGTACGAAGGGTGAGGCATGTTTTTCTCTTGAGATTGCAAGGAACCATGGAAGCAATGTGAAGGCTGAACATATTGAAGAACAAAAACGAAAACAGTCGTCGAATTCCGTGGAAAACTTGAGTATGGTACTCATGGTATCATATCTGCAACGCAAAAATAGGTTAATATATGTGTCGACACAAAAAGATACTGAAAAAGCTGCCTTCAAAAGTGACCTAAGAAAGTACCTGTATACAACCGTAAGCGAGGGTGGGGGTAAGGGTTTTAAAAATAGAACGTACCCTACGTATCTTAAAGTTAGATTAAAGTTTAATTAGTAGTAGGAGTTATACTAAGATTTGGCGCGCCTCATTCATACCATAAAGATAAAGATTAACCTAATGTACTCTAAACTGGTCAAAGTCATATCCTAACAAGTAAAATTAACTTAAAATGGTATAAGGTTGGGGGAGGGGGGTTCGGCCGGCTAGGTTGTATAGGGTGGTTTCTAGGTAATAGTATAAAAGAAGTACCAGTTAGTATTATTTCAATTCATGCAACATGTCACTCAGAGCTTGTGCATAATGTATTAAAGACTTCCTTTGCCTCCTTAAAGAATCATGGCCTAATGTGGGTATGCTATCAAGTTCACATAGAATGGCTGTGATATCCTCATCTATGTGCTGAAAAATCCTATTGTGAACGGTTGGGGATCGCACACAGGATTCTATGCGGTGAGCTAGGTTGTTAAGAGTCACTATATGTTTGCTCAAGATATTACTAAAATCTGTAGTGTTGATAAGTAAAATGTGATTTCTCGTCATCGCGCGAGTGATAGGTCTATGAGTAACCTGGGCCTTGGCTGACCTTTGTGTAATCGTTGCTTCAGCATTGGGAGCTCGGTGTGTCGAAGGGTTATCGGTAGGCATAGGTTGTATGTTCACGCTCTGGGGTTGTACTATGGCATCTGGGGTAAGTAGTTGGCTACCTGGTTGCGGGGATGCTGTGTCCCCATTGGATTGGTTTGTCGGTTTCGCCTGCAGGTGGACAGGAGCTTTTATCGCCTGTTTTGAGACCGTAACCTGTTTTCCAGTGGAGACCTCGCGAGCTGTGACACCATAGGGTGTCTGGCTAAGACAGATATATGGGCCACGAAATGCGCCTCGAGAGTATCCAGTTTCCAATTTTGTGAGGGGAGCCTGATGCTTAATGAAAATCCGGCTACCTGGTGGAATATCTACATGTTGGACCTTGTGTTTGGTATCATAGGTATCCTTAATGCGAGCTTGGTATTTCTGAAGCATATTTTGGATACGAGAGTAACTAGTATCTAGGGCAGCAAGTGTTACTGCACATGTGTCGTCCGTTTCAAAATATTTCTTTCGTTCGCGGAAGGAAATGTCTCCAATCGAGAGTTGTGGTCTGTTGAAATATAACTCGTAAGATGTAAGGTCTGTGTTGTAAACATAGCGTCCATTTAGTGAAGCGAGTGCGTATGATAGGTAGTCAATCCAATCGTCGGATTTATCGATCAGAAATGTACCTAGGATCTGTTTTAGGCTGCCTATACAACGTTCGGCTTTGGCCTGAGATTCTGGGCGATATGGGAGTCCAAATTTAGCTTCTATATTGTAGATAGAAAAGAATTTTTGAAGTTCAGAAGATCTAAAATTGGAAGAATTGTCAAGCCTGATAATCAGTGGCTGACCGTGTACCGAAAACATCTTAATAAGGGCCTGAATGATTGAAGAAGTTTGGATATTAGTCAAAGGTTCAACTACTGTGTAACCGCTGTAGGTATCGACAAGAAGTAAACCATAAATGAAGGGAGTCTTATGTGTTTTGATAGGGCCAAAAACGTCTAAAACTGCCATTTGCATTGGGCCTGTAACTAAGTCTGGTGGACATAAGGGAAGCTTGAACGGATGCTGGTTTGATTTGCTCCTATTACAAATGTCACATTTGGCAATGTAGGTACGGACCAAATTGTCTAAGTTTCTGACATAGGCGTGACGCCTAATGGTCTTGCATGTATTCAACACTCCAAGATGGTGAGATAAATTAGATTCATGGAAATACTGAATAATTGCCATTGACTGTGAAGTAGGTATGACCAGTTGTGAAATAGGATTTCGTGTTTTCCTATAAAGTAGACCTGTGTCATCAAAAAAATATTTGCATCGTCGAAATTTGCCTATTGTTTTGATAATATTTCGGATGTGTTGGTCTTCCTTTTGACTTTCGAGTATCTTTGCTCTGTCTAATGCGGGTACAGAGAATAAAGGGTGTCCATGGTTGAGGTTTAATGTGCTTGGTTGGGTATTCGTAGAATTATTGGTAGCTTGTCCAGTGTAAGCTGAGAGAGCCTGTGTGAAGATTGTATAGCTCTCTTCCTGCTTAGCTGATTTAAGCTTCACCTTATCTGGCTTGCCGTGGGTTTCCAAAAACTTATCGTAAAAAGATAGGAATGTTTCAAATGAGATGGGGTGTTCATCTCCTGTCTCAGGAACAAATGAAACAATTCCATTGTCAATCTGTATCCTACTGAATATGTCCGCGGGCATTGAGTCACCGGGGAGGTGCTCAATGGTGAACGAAAAATCATTCAAGTCGTTTAGGATGCGGGCCATGACAGAAGTTAGGGCCCTCCTAGAACTGTAAGCATGGAGAATAGGCTTATGATCTGTCTGTAGTGTGAATTCTCGGCCTAGAAGGTAAGATTTGAAATGCATAATGCTGTCATGCACAGCTTGCATTTCTCTTAAAAAGGTTGACCTTTTCCTCTCTGAGTCGGAGAGCTTCCTGGAATAAAATGCTAAGGGCTTTAATGTGCCATCCTGATACTGACTCAGCGTACTTCCTAAAGCCCAAAGGCTTGCGTCTGTACTGAGGACCATTCTACCGTCCAACTTGTTGCTTTTATGATTGGATGATTTTTCAAATTTTGGGTATGCCAGCATGGTGGCATGAGCCAACCCGTTTTTCAAAGCCTGGTACTGAGCTTCGTGTTCTGGAGTCCATTTAAAGGGTACCTTGTTGCGAATGAGATCATACAACATAGCACTGTTCTCTGAGAAGTTTTTCAGACAAGATCTGTAGTACTGCATGGCTTGAAGAACTGATTTCAGTTGCTTAGAGGTTTTAGGACTTGGGATCTCCCTAAGTTTCTGGAGCTTATCCGGATCTGGTTCGAAACCATTGTTGGAAATTTTGAAGCCTAAGAATTTAAGGGATTTCTTAAAAAAATGTATTTTCTTCGGGTCTATTTTGAAGTTAGATGTGCGGAGCATTTGAAGGCAATCAGCTATGTCCTTCAAGTGGATTCTCGGATCCTTAAATTTCGTAAAGATCAAAATGTCGTCTGCGTAAGCGGCTATCTTATCCTGTACTTTGTCTCTACGAATGCTGGCTTGTAGGCCTAGATTTAGGTAGTATGAGGAGAGGGTACCTCCTTGCGGGAGCCTCTTAAATCTCCATCTGCGGCCATCAGGTGATTCGAAACTTAACATGTCACGTGAACCTGGTTCGACTTCAATTTGAAAAAATGCACTGAATAGGTCTAAACTAGAGTACCAGTGGGTATTGTGTAAGCTGTCTATGATTTCTTTAATGGTAGTAGTAGGATAAAAAAGTTTGTCTGTACGGCTGTTGACATTTCTCATATCAAGGCATGGCCTCCAGCCTCCAAATTTCTTGGCTATTAGTAGTAGTGGACTAGACCATTTCCCCATGAATGTTTCTTCTATTACACCAGTATCAGCTAATTCCTGGATTCCGGCAAGTATGTCGTCGTAGCGGTGTCTTGGTAGAGGGTACTGTTTTGTATAAACTGGCGATGCACCTGGCTTCAAAGGAATATGAGCCTTAACTACATTTGTGGTAGGTAGAGGCTGTCCTTTTTGCATAAAAACATCCTTATATTGGAATAAAAGATTCTCTAAGTGTGGTCTAATCTCCACTGGGACATGAGAAGCATTGGCTAAATTCTTAAGAGCTTTGTCTAAATTCTCCTGTTGGGATTGCTCCATTCCGGTAAAATATGAATTATCTGTTGCATTTTCGTCCTCGTCTTCGCGTTCCGGGTTATCCGAACACGTATGCTCTATAAACTTATCCTTAGTTGCAAACAAATATCCTATAGTTTCACCTTGTGGAATAAATATAGGTATATCAGAATGATTAGTTGCAAAAATTTGGAGATACCTATTTTTCTTATTTTTGAAGTTATGACAACTATGCATTAGTGAAATTTCGTGAATGGAATCACGCGAAGGGCAAAAAATTCCGTCACCAAAATGTTCTCGTGTAGTACGAGCATTAATGAAAGTAGTCTGCTTCGGAGCCATGGTGATAGGCGTTCGTATTATCACTTTAGTGCCTGTAGGACTAAGGTCATGTTCCTGGTCATTTTCATACGTCTGACTAGTGGGGATATTCTTAGCATGTACTGTTTGGTTTCGTGGGAGTCCTTTGTCCCAACCTTGTTTTGGTTTTGTTCGATAGTTGGAGACTACAGGAAATGGGGACTCCATTCCTGAATCTGTGTCTACCTCCTCGGACAGACTGGAAAATCTATTGGTCGTAGGTATGGAATATTCGTTTGAGCTATCACGCTGAGTTCTGCGAGGTTGCTGAGCGCGTGTAGGTAATGAGTAGGCAGGTAATTGTCTAGTCTGCTTATGCGCTGGGTATGGGTAGAAGCTATAGGTATGGACTGGCGGTCGAGCGGTGAACGACCGATCCGAACAGCGGTCGGCGTTACCTACTGCTGACGCGGAAATTCCTGTCCTGTACCGCTCGCGATCCGGCCTAGTTCTACCGTGCCAATTCTCGTTGCTGGTACTGTTACGGTAATTTGGGTATCGATGTGTAGAATTTGTGGGTGTTTGGCGTGTCCTGTGGTTACTATGGTGGGTAACATTGTGGGTTACCAGTGCATCCCTATATGTGCGATTTCTGTGATTGTGTTCATGCCGAGAAGTTGGTTCATCACAGTGGGGTTTGGGGTGTGGCATAGTTTCCAAATGGGTGAGCTGTCCCTTGTATTTTACGCATGTGTTCCCTTCAACTAGATGGATCTCTCTGTGATAGAGTGTATTTCTACCAATCAATCCACAAACTGCCAGTGGGCAATTTTCGTCTTTGATAACTTGAAAATTTATATGGAGGGTGTCTCCTTTCAATTCCAAAGTAAGTGTGAGAGTACCAATGATATTTAAATCGTTGCCACTAATTCCTGTGACTGCCACGTGTGAAGGTTGAATATTTGTCTTTGCCTGTTCTGAGAGGCAACCGAAACGAATCAGATTGGTGCTTGAGCCTGAGTCTAATAAAAATTTGTACACGTTTCGTGTTATTTTCTCGGTTATGGGGAGCACACAAGGGGCAATATCCTTGTTGTTACTTGATATGCCACTGGCTACCATGTGTGGACTTCTGAAATTGGGACGCGTAATAAATCTATCTGCGCGTCCCCTGCCTACGAGTTTTTTTGGTTATGAAAACTCTGAGGTCTAGGCCTGTAACTGGGGTGGAAATTTTGTCTCTGCCAATTTTGTGGTTGAACTGGAGGTTGTGGGTAACCTCGCTGGTGTTGGCTGTAACCGTACGAGTAATTATAAGCTGAAGGATATCGACCTCCGTAGGAATCATGTTGGCCAAAATTTTGTGCAGCCCTATTTTTCCGCGTTACTTGGCGGTATGGGTTTCGAAACGGTGGAGGGTATTTTGGGGTGTGAGAGTCACGAGAATAGCGCATGTTTTGTTTTATAGCAAATGCGTGACCATAAGGTACAAGTTCGTCTATTGCTGCTGGGGCCTGTTCTCTGGTTGCCGTTAATTTTGAGTCAATAATTTGAGTGACCTTATTAACGGCTTTCTCGAGAAAAGCTGTTTCGTTGGGATCTGCTGGTGGGTTATATGAACAATTAAGCGATTTTACAAGTTCTAGTGCTTTTTGTACTGAATCCGGTTGTTGAAGGCGTACAATAGGTCCATGTTTCTTGAGCCCTGAGAGAAATATGTTTAGTTTATCATTCTCCGTGATGGTATTATGAGCCTGTGCGTAGGCTGCATTGGTATTGGAATCCTTGACTTTTTGAGCTAATATATGTAGTCGGTCTAAAAATGCTTCGGGAAGTTCATTGTCTAGTTGTTTGCATGAATAAAATGTTCTTTTCAGACTATCAACTGAGAGCTGTTGTTCATGTTTAGTAATTAGTTCGCTTTTAAACTGTTCCCATGTGCTGGCTGCGTTAATGTACGTAGGTAATAGGCGGGTGGTTTGCTTAACAGCTTCAGTCATTCGAAAAATGACAGCAAGTTTCTTTTGTGCAAGTGAGAAATTAGAAAAGGTAGCAGTATCTTCCACATTTTGAAGGAATTGTGAAATACTGTAGCTTAAATTGTTTGGGTCAAAAACTGGTATCTGATTTAAGAAATCGTGAGGTATGTTCATGGTTAGTCCGTGCCCTGTAGTATGGAATAGTTACTAGTAGATTGTGGTAAGGGTAGTGGTAAAGCTAGAGTGATTTCCCATTTTACAAAAATGTAATCTTATTGGGTAGGGCTAAGTTCGAGATGATTAACTGAAATTTGTAACATGCGATAGGGTGAAGCATCATAAACTGAGAAAACTGGGTAATCGAAATTGTGGGGTGAGGGGTAAGGGTTCGAGAACTTTCTGACACCATTCTTATCACATGTGTGGTGACAAACCCCTAGCTACCTAGGGCTAAGACTACTCCTCCTACTAAAATTAAAGATTTGAGGCTTACCCTTGATGTAAAGAAATGTACGCGTCGTTTCCTCTGGACCCACTTTTATTTAATAATTTACATTAATACCACATTACGGCAAGAACATGATCAAAATCAAAATCAGGATGGAAGTATCCTCTCACAGGTTTTGCCCCTGCATTTATAGCTGACTTCCTAGCTGTTAGTAAATGTTTCTATCCATAAGTTATACACAGGTTCTATCTTTGAGTTTCTTTGTTTCTCAAATTACTTTCTTAATGTTAACTGTTTTTGCCCACTTAAAAGAATGAAATGTGTATGCACCTATAAGTGCAGTATGGGTCCTGCGTTATTAATAACTTAGTCTCTGGTGACCTTTTAGGTGACCTTTAAATGTGGGTCGAATGCTGATTTCTTTGTTCTGCGATTCCTAGTATTCTGTCTGCGGGTTCAACTACCGTTAAAGGTCAAATCATAGTGAAAATTATGCGCAAAACTATCGGAACATTCTAGACTAATTGTACTGAGCCGAAATGATCTCTGGGCTATGACACAAGATTCCCTAAGATTTCATAAAGATGTCCAATGATTCCCAACGAGATTCCCCACGTGTGGTTAACCCCTCGTCATCAAGAGACCGTACTTTAAACTCGAGTCAACCTCATGTCTGTAGAGATATTGGGATTCAGTTTCCTGTATGGAGGTTTGTACACAAAACGGATGAATTTATGATGTCAATATAACAAAAATAAATGGGGGGATTGGTTTGCTCTGATACGAGGGTTGTTTGGAAAGCATGAAAGACGCGCTATACGAATAAGAAATTTGTGTAGTTACGATCTGGAACGCTGGTAAGGCGGATATCCTGTGAAGCCATCTTGTGTGCACAACCGGCCACCCATGTTTATAGCTTCTACTTCTTTAACCCCTTCAAGAGGGTCGTCCATCTAGCCGCACCACGTCGCAGTTTTCAATAGAACGGCGTAGCATGAAGTGCGGACTGCTGCTACCCCATGCTTCTGAAAACGTTGGCGTGGCGCAGCTAAGATGGACGACCTCAAAAATTTAAGTGTTCTGAAATATAATATGCCTTTTTAACGGTCGAAATTAACATGCTGTGTAATGATTTTACGATCGGTTAATTTTGGACAATTTTTTTGCTGACAAAAATCACTCAATCGTAAAATCACTACACAGCCTGTTAATTTCGGCCGTTATAAAGACATATTATACTTCAGAACATTTAAATATCCAACAGTTTCCTCATGAAATGTTCAGAAAAAATTGTAAACAAACACGATTGCGTAGGCGCCTTTGCTAGAATGAATGGATTTAGACGTACCTTTTAAAAGAATGAAATAAGTATAGCACTCAAATTTGATTCAGCATCCATAACCGAGCCCGGTTAACCCCTCAGTTTCACCCCCACTCCTTCCAGAACTGCAGCCGTTCTTTCTGGAGGGGGTTGAGCAAGTAGCGGGCACTTGATACCCCGTAAACTTCTTTTCCAGAAATATCGTCGGCTGGCATTTAGCACCGAGTTTATTTTCTACGGGGTGTTAAAGCTCGTATGATTGTTTTCTCTCTGTTTCTTTTGTGCTGCTGAGACTTTTATACTCCCCATTTTGATCTCGTATCTTTTGTGAAAAGTTGCGAGACTTTTGACAGCCGGGGCTTTTCAAACAGCCAAGTATAGAAGGTGTCGAGTCAACTTTTCTGTTTTCAGTTCTCTTCCGTCACAAAACAGCTGCAATCTTTACAGCTCACTTTTAGGACTCTCGGAAAATCTTGCTGTAAATGTCACACTGGTGATACCTTTAGGGACTTTGTAGCACGTCATCGGGAGACCCTGCCTTGTTTATTATGGTGCCTTTTGAATCTCAAAATAAAATTCTTAGTACGTAAACGTATATGAAGTCAATTGGTACCGCAGAAAATAGGTTGGTACCCGGATCTCGAATTCGAACCCGAAACTTCCATCATGAGAGCCGATAGCGTTGACCGTTGCACAGTTTATTGGCACGCGAGAGTCTCGCGAGAGTCTCGCTGAAAATCAGCTTGTAGACATAGCACTGACGTTCAAAGTGTATTAGAGCAATACTGCTCAAATAGGCAATAAGGCCCCTACAATTTGTGTGCAGGAGACATATAGATCTTCACCCCAAAGGGGGGGGGGGGGGGGGGGTGTGGTACCCTCATCCAATATGCCAGTCTGCAAAATTAGCCAGGCGGCCGCCGCAACCTCCCCTCCTAAAACTCCCCATCGATGATCATTGCCTGCAGTTAACAATGACCCTGGTCTCCCCTACCGAAAAGCTTAACCCGCCACTGCTCCTTTGTTTTATGTGGCCATCTAGCGTTATTTATGGCCCTGAATGGCTATAACGCGCTACTATCGCTATTTTTTATTCGGTCTGCACGTAGGGGAGCCAGTGGTCAATCCGCACATGTTTCAATTCGGCTTTTGTTGTTGGAAGTGCAATATGTTTCAGAATTTGAGTGATTGCTTTGCTTCCCCCTTTACTATGTCCGTTTTATTGGTTATATTGCTGATGCCTAAATCGAGACCGTTTCTTACAAAGCAATGCAGAGTAATTTATGTTGGTAGTAATACTGAACATTGGTAGGGGTTGTGTTTTCACTTCTATTGGATACATTTAGGCGGTATTGTACCACTTCTCTAAAGTACACTTTAGTGTCTCCTATCGAACAGATTTATCGTATCACTTACGACAAGTGCAAACGCACTACAGTATAATTTAAGCGTTAATGAAACCCGCAGCCTTAGTTGACCATGTCTCTCTTGAACTGTAAAATACGTTTTCGAAAAGCTTATGCGCTTAATCATCTACAACCTTTTCGAATAAATTGACTTTTAACAATTTTTTAAATGTTGTCAAAATTTCTTGGGATCCGATTTCCCGCAAATATTGGATATTTTTTTGGTTGTCGGATATGACGTCATAAATGACGTTTTCAAATAAAATTTCTTTATCTTCTTCTCAGCCTTTAGAAATAACCTGTATGGATTTATTTTTACAATACAACTGTCCGTACCCGTATAGAATAGGGAAACATGTAGTCAGCAATAAAGAAAACAAGCTAGCTTCTGCAGGGCCACGGGGAGCTTAAGCTGATGAAATGTCTCGGGCTCTTAGGGGTCTCCCACTGTAAAGATACCACAGTCGTTTCCCATATTCGCAGCATAGGCGCAACCTCTGTGAAACACATCACGGGTTGTGAAAGTGTGTGGTAGAGCAACAGCCCCCGGCACCAGGGCCTGACGCTGCTCTTTCCCCAAATTGAAGGACGATAGCTGAAAATCTTTTATTTTGGGTTTCTTTTCTATAAGAATCGAATCAGGGCTAATCTGCGGTTCGGGGATTTGAAAGGGGGGATGTCCGCTGAATGGTTTGGTTGTCTCCCCCCTAGACTGTTTTATTTTTCTAATCTTGGTTGGTCGTGGGCAGTTCCCAGACATTACTAAAAGTTCCAACAGAAGGGCCAGGGCGAGGGGTTAAACACTCCAGAGATTGCCTGAGATTACATGAAGATTTCCAAATATTTTCTGGGATTCTAAACGAGATTCGTGGAAAAATGCAGCCCGAAGGGTTAATTAATCCAGAAATCCAGTGGTTAACCCCTCGGGCCAGGGCCTGTGATATAGGGTCCCACCTTGTGACTTCTGTATACAAGGGGGTGATTTCGTCAGAATCACGCCCGACAGTCGGGTTTTCCCCCAGCCAGTGAAGGCCAGGCATGATTCACCACTCTAGTACATACTACACAGCATTGAAAAACTCAAGGTACAGTCGTTTTGGTCCATTCTACCGCTTCGCACTTCAGAGTTTTCCATACTCCAGATATGGTGCTGTAGCTACTATACCAACGTACATGTACAGGGAGTAGACTATTTTGGTGTACCTTTCAGTGGCCAAGTTGTCGAGAGACTGACTTGTGACCTGATGAGTGTCGGTTCGAATTCCGGCTTGTACTAACTCCTCTTGTGGCGTTTTGCCCAACCCTTAAGAGGACGCTATACCTGACGATGCATTTTTTGCCGCCCATAAGATTAACATTGCGAGCGGCGATTCATTTTCAAGGTTTACCCTTGGTTGGAAAGACACAAAATTTTGCCTGTACCTCGCCCTAACAATGTTCTAGGGAATGTTCGAAGCAGATTTCCCAATTTCTCACTGGTTTCTTTTATTGCAACTGTTTTGCAAATGCTAGCATCGCATACCCCAAGAAAAGTGCTGTGTCTCGAAAACCAGTAAAAAAAATGGGAAATCTGCTTCGAACACTCCCTAGAACAATGTTAGGGCTAGGTACAGGCAAAATTTTGTGTCTTTCCAACCAAGGGTAAACCTTGAAAATGAATCGCCGCTCGCAATGTTAATCTTATGGACGGCAAAAAATGCACCTTCAGGTATAGCGGACCCTTAAACATTATTTTGATCCTAAAAAGAAATTATTCTTTACTATTCACCCAAGAAGATCAGAAACCAACATAAAGAGTAACTTAAAGAAAAAGAGGAATGTGAAAATAAGTTAATAAGGTGGAAGAAGGTTCATACAGGAAGACAATTCTTCTACTTCCGCTGCAAGTTGAAGTTCTCTTGAAGGTAACTAGAACACAGACACAAAGGAGTACTTAACCCACGGAAGTATATGAGCCTGTGTTACCGGCAGGGTATCAAAGTGGCCGCTGATACTGCTGAGAGTGCTGAGGAGAGAATTGTTTAAAAGGACGCCAAAGGCGGATCCAGACCGACTTTCTGGGGGGGGATTTCTCAAATCTATTACCAAGACTTAGCCTAGACAAGTTCATTTTTGAGAAATGTTTTGTTAAAACTATTTTCAGCTTAGTTTCATGTATGTACAATAGCTAGATAGGTACTCTAGGGGGGAAGTTTGCCCCCTTTCCCCCCTCTGGATCCGCTCTTGGGGGGAGACTGGGTGGCGCGGAAACCTCAGAGGTTCATTAAAAAAGTCGCTGAGGAATTTGTAAGTGGCGGAGGTTGAGCTAAGGTTCGCTGAGGCGTCATCTGTGAGTAATGGCTTTATTTCAGCGCCGTTATTGCCCATTTTGGGTTCTGGTGTGACCTATACTCTGCGGGTCAGCGACTACCGACCTCCAGCTTCGCCTTTTTATTAGTTCATTTTGAAAGGTTGCTCTTTTAGATCTTTGGATTTTTTTAAGAAAGTTTTACGCTGTAGGGACTTTGTTTTCTAGGAGGGATTAGGATAAAGGCAGGTCGCAGTGCGAAGAAGTAGGAAACTATTGGATATTTAAATGTTCTGAAATATAATATCGTATGTCTTTTTAACGTCATATGCTATGATTTTACAATCGGTGCATTTGAACTAATTATTTGCTGACAAAAATCACTGTATCGTTTAATAACAACATAGCCTGTTTATTTCGGCCGTTCAAAAGACACCTTATATTTCAGAATATTTAAATATTCAGTAGTATCCTCATAAATTATGTGTTGTTTGTGTGTTTTTGTAGCCCTTATTACTTTTGGCATCTGCGAGGGGGTAACCACTCCAGAGATTCCTTGAGATTCCTTACGATTCCATAAAGATTTCCAAAGATTCTCAACGATATTCATAGAAAGATGAACCCCAAAGGGGTAACCACTCCAAAAAATTCCAATATTCCCGGAGATTTCATAAAGATTTCCAGTGATTCCCAACGAGATTCCCAACGAGTGGTTAACCCCTCGGGCATCTATGAAATTTCATTATCAAAGACGGCGTAAAAATACTACTAATCTTCTGCAAATTAAACAAAAATTCACATAATAAATCATAATCTCCAAGAATCTCCAAGATCTGAGTAAAACCTACAATTCTCAAAATCCACTCATTCGGTACCAAATCCAATGAGGAGGTATTCTCCTTGGTATTTTCCAAAATGGCGGCTGGGTGTTCGTGTCTCTGTGCTCGCAGTATCGCTTTTATTCGCTTTTCTTCCATTACTGGGAGACTTGAAAATGACACATGACTGCTCCCACAATATTGCGGAACTCTTTTGCTTTGTGGCTGTGATGCCTCGCCCTTGCTGAGACGTCTCATCCGACGGATGCTGACTCCCGAAAAGTCAGCTTTTTTCTGATGGGGATAAAAATATTTTATTCTAGAAATTTCTGTGATTTGTATATGTGAAATCAAAAAGGTTCCTCGTAGGTACGAAGTTTTCGTTAGTGAAGTATTTCATTTTCTGAGGTATAGTACCTATACCAATTTATACTATGTCATTATATAGGATTGAACATGTATTACCTATATTCCAGTTGAAAGAAAATATTAATTAGTTGCCTTCCCATAGATGACTTTGAAAACATTCAGGGACCAGATGTTTTTTCTCGCCCCTTGACCATTCGACCACTGAGAGGCACTACTTCGTGGGTAAACAATAATTATTACTTAAATTAATTTTTTTACACATTGGCAATGAAGTAAATAATTCTCTTATTATCTCGAGGTTTAAGAGGACGCTATACCTCACGGTGCATTTTTTGCCGCCCATAAGATTAACATTGCGAGCGGCGATTCATTTTCACGGTTTACCCTTAGTTGGAAAGACACAAAATTTTGCCCTAACAATGTTCTAGGGAGTGTTCGAAGCAGATTTCCCAATTTCTCACTGGTTTCTTTTATTAAAATTTTGTGTCTTTCCAACCAAGGGTCAACCTTGAAAATGAATCGCCGCTCGCAATGTTAATCTTATGGGCGGAAAAAAATGCACCGTCAGGTATAGCGGACCCTTAACATAAACTTCTCAAAACTATGTCAATGGCTTCTCTGGAATGACGCCTGTTTTCACTGTTAAAATCTAAATACTATGTTGCAGACTAAATAAATGTGTCGACAGCCTTAACTAAAGTTAAAATGCTTTTTACTAGATTGGTGGGATCCATCAAATAATTAATTAATAATTATTTTATCCAACACTGGGGGAGAAACTTTATTAAACTGCAATAATGCGAGTTATCAAAGAATGTTGACGATGCAGACAACTTTGATGAATTTTCGCGGTTGCCACCATCATTACGAATATTTCCTTCAGAGTCCTCCACTTCTTCCTCCCTTCCGAGACAGGTCCACTGTGGAATGCTCTCAACCACCTCCCCTCAACCCTCTAGAAAAGGGTCGCAGGGTTGGGGAGTTTATTGCATATTGTCCCGTGACATCTTCCATTTCTCAACCCTGCTAACTACCCTTAAAACTCCCTCCCTTTGCACTCCACCTCCGACAGCGCATGAAATTGAATGTCTTTTCGAATTTCTCTATCAATGACATAAGCCCCAAATCAAACTGATATTTATGGACCCTATTCTATTTCATATGGTGACTTCTTTGTTCCGCAATATTTCTTTTTGGTTGAAAAATCAAAATAACATTTGGGATTTCCAGAGTTTTTTGGGAACAAGGACTATCCCATTTTTCGCGTCGTTAAGGTGCAATTTCACAATAGCGTTATCCTCCCGAAAAAAAAAGTCGGTGCCTTTCGTCATCCTGTCTATAGCGCCATCAAGTAACGCTACCTATAGTGGAATTTTAACGATATTCGATTGATTTTAAAAGATCTGTACGAAAGAATGACAAAGAATCTTGTCACCCTTTTACTGTGCGTAATTCTGCCGAAATCACCCCCTTGTGGGGGGTGGGCTGTGGGCTCGAAAGATGGAACGACCCCACTAGGCCTTGGCACTTCTAAGTCAATGAGTGTTTACGATTTTTAGGTTGAAAAGTCATGGAAGACAAAAATGCGGCAACAGCCGTTGCCCACCCTTCAACAGGTTTATATTTTCCCTGACTGCGGCAATAATTATTCCCTCCAAAATGGAGGATCCCGCGGCTAAATGAACCCCCACACTGAAACAGAGCAGCAGGAAAACAGCAGGAAGTGTTTTTATGAGATGACCTATACATCACACCCACACGTGGGGGTGAGACCCCCCCACTGACCACACACGCGACCTTTGCAGTAAATCACCCCCTTTCAGCGATTACCCCCCCTCCAAATAACCGTGCGAACTACGCGGATTAAGATCCCGGCTTTGGATAAGTCGCGCGGTTTATTTTTTGGCGTTTATGGAAAATCAGGAATTAAATACAAGGCTGTTCGTTACATGAAGTGACAAATGGGACTGGCTTGTAGGTGCAACGAAATTTTGGTAGTGGGGGTTTGGGGGGGAGTAGCCCCAATGCAACAAAACCGTTTCAAGAACTAACCATTGTATTCAGCTGGCAGTACTGCCGAAGACTAGCTCCAAACCACCGTGTTAGGCAGACCAGAAAAATTTTTGGTAGGATAGTGATCGAACCTGTTCCTCTAAACTCTAAAGTCAACCGCCTACTTTGACTCCCCTCGGTTCATGTCCGGACGTCCGCCAAAAACGTTATAGAGAACAGTGGTGGTGAAATAAAAGGCTAAAAAGCCAGCAGCGGTAAAGTGAACGGCCAGCCGACTAGTTAAATATTAAACTCACGAAGGGTTTCAGAAATTGTTTTTTATTGGGGGAGGGCAGTAAAAAGAGGGCAATTCCGCGTATGGTGAACCTATGCTGGAGGAGAACCCGGTTCCAGGCAATCAAGGCGTTAAAACGGTATCACCCGATCTTATATCCTTCGAATACGTGCGGGTTCTAAAAGAAGGAAGAAGTGTTTCCCCTCTAATGCCGAAAACTACTTTCCTTTGAAGAAAATACTCTTGGGGTAAACAGACGGTGATGGTATTTTGTTAAAAGATATCTCACCTATAGGTGCCTTTACACCCTATACACTTTGTGTCCTGAGAGGTCCGAGGCAAAACTCCTGTGGTGCTATGCCCGATCGAAAAAACATTTCTAAAATAATTCCTTTATTGTTTCAGGTAAGGATAAGTCTACAGTAAATCGGTTGTTGGTGCATTTTCAAAATCCCAAGGAAGGTAAAACCTGTACACAGTTAGGCTGAATATCACCACTTTCTTATAGTATCCGATAGTGTCTCCTAACGAGAGGATTTAACGAACGGATTTACGTTATCGTATTCAGCCTTAGGCTGAATTTCCCCACCTCACGATAGTGCCTTTTAACGTTCGAATAGCTATCGATTCGAAAAAGCAGACATCCTCTCGTTAGGTTTTGTTGTGTCAATAGAATTCGCCTGCTTTGTTTCCGTCAAATTTATCTCAACAATTTCAAGCTAAAACGGAAATAAACGTGAAAAAACCCCTATATTTTCGGAGAAAGAAGTTAAAATGTTGATTAGACTACATTAGACTACACCAAATGAGTCGCAGGTATGAAAATTATCGTTTTCGCTAACGCTCGGAAAATCCACTCGAAAGCTAACGAAACGGTAACGGTGCATGGTGAAAGCCGTTAACATTTTTTACCGATACAATAGCGCTATCGTGTACACGATAGTCTTCACGTTAAAGTGATGAAATCCAGCCTAAATCTAGTCACATTTTTTCATCTGTTCGTTAGTGTCATCACTGTCAAGCCCACGTGACGCCAGTTGTGCAACAATCGCTATGAATTCCGAAATTAACCCAAGTTAACTAAGTAATATGCATTGGGTAAACTTTGAAAATGTTTGGAGGGGGAGGAGGGAGTGGAACGGCTGGGGGTGGCAGCGCACGCTGATTCAATCATTGGAGTGGGGGGTTGGAAACTTGAGGGTAGAGGTTGAAGAATGTCACGATACATGCCGTGTGTTTCTTATCCGTTCGTCCTGGTAAACACAGGTGAAACTACCCCTACGTCACGTGCAACTTGTCACTCATGTCTTACTCCAATGGACTGCTGCAACGGGACGAGGGGTGGAAACTAGAAACGGTCAGCAATGGCTACGGACTCTAGGGGATTGTTCAGGGGGAGGTCAGTTGCACTTAAGTGAATTTTGCGGGGTCCACCAAGTCGAAGTTAAATTAAGGGTCCGCTTAACCTGACGATGCATTTTTTGCCGCCCATAAGATTATCATTGCGAGCGGCGATTCATTTTCAAGGTGTACCCTTGGTTGGAAAGACACAAAATTTTGCCTGTACCTAGCCCTAACAATGTTCTAGGTCGTGTTCGAAGCAGATTTCCCATTTTTTTACTGGTTTCCGAGATACAGCACTTTTCTTGAGGTATGCGATGCTAGCATTTGCAAAACAGTTGCAATAAAAGAAACCAGTGAGAAATTGGGAAATCTGCCTCGAACACGACCTAGAACATTGTTAGGGCTAGGTACAGGCAAAATTTTGTGTCTTTCCAACCAAGGGTAAACCTTGAAAATGAATCGCCGCTCGCAATGTTAATCTTATGGGCGGCAAAAAATGCACCGTCAGGTATAGCGGACCCTTAAGAAGTAGGGGTTGTTTATCTAAGTGGTCTCACCGTAGTGGGGAAACCCTAGAATCGAGTCTTTCGAAACTTTAAAAAATGCAGTCACTCTCTATAACGAGGGAGCGCTACCTCTTCAATGTCACCCTCTCTTTATAGCGAGTGAATTTACATGGCCCCCTGACGGTCGCTAAAGAGAGGAACTATTGTATATCGAAGCAAAGGTGAAAAGTATTGGACGTAAATTCCTACCCTAACTTCATTTCACGTGACATTCCTAACCTAACATCACTCTCTTTTATTTTTTATATTGGAGTTTTTAACTGGAATTTTTTGCTTTCATCAAGCTCTATTAACTTTCAGTATTGCGCCCGTCCAGGTTGTTATTATTAGTTACCGTTGAGAATTCCTTTGAAAACAACCCATAACCAAGCTTGAAGAAAAAATGTTCGCTGATGTTTTTTGATGACCCTTCACTGAGGAAAAAAGTCCCTCGATAGTAAAATCACAACTTAACCAGCTACTTTTTGACGTTAAATGACAAGTGATATCTCAGAACATATAAATATCCTAGGGGTTATCCACTCGTCGGGAATCTCGTTGGGAATCTTTATGAAATCTCAGGGAATCTTGGATTTTTTTTTTGATTGGATATCCCTTTGCGGTTCATCTTTCTATGAATATCGTTTGGAATCTTTGCAAATATTTATGGAATCTCAAGGAATCTCTGGAGTGGTTACCCCCTCGTAAATATCCAACAGTTCCCCCCAAAAAATGGGAAGAAAATGCATAAACAAACAGGATTGTGTAGACAGCCTTAAAGGCATTTTGAAAACTGATCTTATAGTCCCAACTTCGACCGTCTTTATCACCGTTATGACCTGGTGGTGATATCCTTGTTAAAGGCCTGAAATATGACGCAGAGCTCAAACATCGATAAGGGCGGGCGGCGGTTATGCGTTATTATCATGTGTAAATGAATTCGTGACTAAAGCTCATTTGGATCGCTTGCCTCGTTTGCTGAGGGCTCGATCACCCGCCAACGACCCTATACCTACCTGTGTATGGGCTCTACTGTATTACTTAAGCCAAGGGCACCTTAGTCACAGCAAATCACCGTGTACATGACCCGCTTTCACATGAAACTACTCAATTATTGCTAATGGTTCCTCATAGAACCATGTTAACAGAAAGCTCAGCAGTAAATGGGTTGATGCGGTTAAGTTGAAAATGTCACTGATCTGGCCTAAATCTCGGATTTTTACAGAACGGCTGGGAATAAAATCATGTGGTTTTTTCAATTTTGAAGAGTGGTGTGTGGCTTAATTTGAGCAGAATTTTGGAAAATCAAAAAATTCCTGATTGGAAAATTTCAAAAATTGGTTCAAATTGCGCCTTAGTGCAAAAACCGCGTAATTTTACTCCCATTCGTTCTGTCGGAATATTTTGGTGTTCTATAGCCGAAGCCAAGAGACTGCCGCCTGGCTCCTGGAAGTCTAAAAATGTTCCTGTGCGGATTTTCGGTATATAATCTGACAGTAGTCAGCTTTATCCGATCTACTTTTGATCGATGATAATCCATATTTTGGATTCGCCCGTCCACTCTCGATAAAAGTGTCCGTATTATCGTCGGAAGACGGGTCAAGATTTTCTTCTAATTTACTGACCACTCTTTGTCAAAACTGAGGCGTCTTATCCCCTCCTCCCCCGTCTGGTGGCCGGAAAATGGACCCAAAATGGACGCCGATATATCAATTGGGGGTTGTTGGTTGACAGACCCCCACCCCTTCCAAACCATGCGGCCTAGAGGAACCCTAGACCCCCTCCCGAATTCCGCAGCGTCACTCAAGCTTTCAGCTCTGTAGACCCTTCCGGGCGATGGCCCCTTTTAATGCTCGAGCGCTTACTAAGGCCATCGATTCGCATTCGCGCTTTTTTTCTGTCAGTGCGAATTCGAAAAGGACATAGAATGAATTTTGCGCTCTTTCTACTCTTGAGAGTCAAACCTCGTTGACACGCAGCAGTTCTATGAGGAGTTTTGAGGTTGACAGCTCCCCAGCCTGAGTGCAGTAAATATTATGATGGGGACCTACAGTTTTACGTGGGTTCCGAACCACATTTTAATTGAGGTGCTGAACTTATAGAGATGAATGCTCGTCAGGCTCGACTGTGCTACTCTATAGACAGCCATCAGTATACCTGAGGGGTTAACCACTCTATAGAGTTTGTTTGAGATTTCGTGAGATTGCATAAAGATTTTCAAAGATGTTCTGAGATTCACACCGAGATTCGAGGAAAGATGCACCCCAAAGGGTTAACCACTCCAGAAATTTCCAAGATTCCCAAGATTCGAGTAAACCTCTCGGCTAAGCTACTGAAAAACCCTCAGGCCGTAGTGTAGGATTCGTTCTTTCCCATATCTTATTGTACCTCGTTCAGATCCTCCTGTGGTTTTTCTTTCTTCCCTTCATCCCTTTCTTTCTTCATCCCTCTCGGTAGAAGCTGTCTCTTCTTTTGTCAGTTTGTAGCCGGACTTACTATGTATATACTGATCGTACCGAGGATCGTATATTATCGAGGAGCGACTCTGGTACAACATTATCCTTGCATCTTTGATAAAAAAAATTCTGAACCACCAAACAATTGAAGGAAAGCTTTGATATGGTCTTCATTTACTTTCTCTCCCTTTGTCATCACTGGTCCTTCGCCCCCCAACAAACGAACCCTAGCACCCTTTTTATCCGAACGTCTGACAGGGATAACAATCTCGAGAGGACGGACGTCCTATTGTTTGTTATAGGGTCCCAGGGTATCAACAAATAAACTCCCCTTCATTATGTTCAAGGACGGGGGAGCTTATCTGCTAAGCAAACATGACCTTCATCCCCCCGTGCTTTTTTTTGCAATGGGGGTTGTAATGTTCATTTGTACGCCCCCTCCTATTCCCTCTGAAACGGATGTTACCACTACCCTCTGGGCTCTTTTATTTTTTTGAGCTCACAAATATATTAGGTAAGGGTGCCCGTGATGGGTTTTACGACTGTTGCTGCAATTTCGAACAAAATTCAACTGTTTTACTGTGAGTTTTGTTTCGGTGAAAGGGTAGATGTTTCAGCGATCTCTGTTATGCGATATAGGTTTTTTTTTTAATTTCGTTTTCCTCTTATAGGGTGTCCCGAAAAGAGCGGTACCTATAGAGCAGGGGTTGAAGGGGGTGTATTTGGATGAGATATTAATGACCAATAAACGGTTATTGGACAAATTGGCGTATGGACGAGTATTGCCGTATTTTAACGCTCGGATACATATTTTTAAACAATTTTATCTATGTTATCTATAAGTTATATACCTCGAGGTATCAGGCATGAGGACAGGAACTTCTAATACCTTTAATATCTTTGAGTTCAATTGCTTAGAAGAGGGAGGGCACATTTATTTCGATCTCTGATTTCCCTCTCGCATCAAAACCAATCTCTGACGTAAACATTTAATCAGGGACTAAAATACCGTGAACCTCCCCCTCATCTCTCTCCGTTCGAAAATTCGCAAAAATCAAAATCGTGAAAATACGCGAATGTGCGGCTGATTTGCTGCGAAAGCGAGGAGCGCCGGTTACTGTGCAAATATCAATTTCTTCTGTGAATGAGAATAAGGATTTCCCGATGAGAGGGGAATGGGTTAGAGTTGGGGGATATACTGAGTGGTTGTATGGATTCACAGATTGGTACATCTAATCGAAGCTTTTGGAACCACCCCCACACTCCCAAATGCGTCATTACGTAAGCTTAGGTAGTGCGAGGGGTGGTGAAAAAGTCAGCAGTCTTATTGAAACCAGCACTTCCCTCATTGCTTTTTTCCCCAATACCAATTTCTTTTTCGTTTATTTCTTTTTTGGTTCGCCGCCTTGGAGGGTGCGTTTTTTTGGGGGAGACGTTAGAAAAATATTGATAAGACTTGGTTTTTTGAATGAACACAGAGGTTTATCTGCTTAAGCTCGAACTGCTATTGGAACGCTAGGGTGAATATTTAAATGTGTGGGGTACGAGGGTGGGTTCATTTCAATGTCGAACGCCTTCGCTGTGTTCCGTACACCCTTCGCAAATGGAGAGTCGGAGCCTCACTTCCGGCTGATGGCTTCTCAATGCTATTTCCATTTCTCAAGAAAACATGAAGGGAAGTTCTGACTATACCCCTCTACCTAGCTGCGCCTCGCCGCACCCTGAAAACGTATGATTTTCTCGTACACTTTCGTCTGGCGCTACTATGCGGACGGAGCACTTTAAATCCCTGTTTTTAGTGAAGTTGGCTGAGCCCTTCGTGATTTGTCTTTGGCCACTATTCTGACTCCTTTCGGTACTGGAGTAATCCTTAACCAGAACTCGAGACAACTGGAAGTTTTGTAGCCATCGGACTTTTTTAAGAAGAATCCCGTTATCATCGTCACTAAGGAGACTCTCAGACTTTTAATTCAGATTCTTAATTAACGAATTTTCTTTGACGGATCAAATAAAATTGAGAAAATGACAGAGCTTATTTGGAGTTTCCCGTTTAAATTGGATGGGAGCTGTTGACTTGCCTTGAGTTTGGAACCTATTCGAATCTTTTTGTCTTCTGCTACTTCTTAGTTTACCAATGGGGACTCTCCCCGTCTGGGTTCGTAGGAGGTGCACAAAGGACCACAATTAGAAAGATTGTTCTAGAAAGAAGGGTTTACCTGCCGTAAAGAAAATGAGCAAAGTTTTGCCGGGGTCGGGGCTGGGGGGGGGGGGGGGGGGAGGAAAAAAGTTTGGGGGTGCCCTCAGGAAATTTCCATTTTATTGACTGGCGCTGTGATCTGTGACCCTTGCCCTCACGTCTCGGCGCCCTCCATGCTGTCTTTTCAGAATTTAGCCACCCTTCAGTCGGGGATCTTATGAGATGGTACTCCCATAGTGCTGACTATGCTAAGGGTGGTTCTGTATGATCGAAAAATGAGTCTTAAGAATTTAGGTTTCCCTCCTGTGTGAGCTATTGCCATTATAAACCCATCTTCTATTTCTATAATTTAAACATATAACTTTAATAAAAATAACACGGGAGATCATGCAAATTCAAGAGTGTAAAAAAAACATATTCAAGAGATTACCTATCGTAATATTTAAAAAGAAATGCTAGAAAATATTGGAGGAAAATCTATTATCCATTGTGCTCAGCTGGCCAAATACCAGCTCTCCCGCCATCGTGTTTATACAGTTGGCTTCATGAACGTATCAAAGATGAACCAAACAGAAAAAATTTTTGTGTAGGATCGAGATCGTACCAGTGTGACGTGTGACTCTGCATGGTATCGAGGCAGTTGACGTCTGCACATGGTAGTTGTTAAAATCCTCCAGAGCTCCAGATCAGAAAATTTTCGAAAGAGAAAATTATTTTATTGTGGAACAATAAACCAGTCGGAAAACAGAAATATCACTGTGGGCCTGAAAATTCAATTATATACCCCACAAAACTACAAACATCAACCCACTAAACTCCCATATTCCATTTGCATTTAGATTAATAGAAATATTCGGGGAAGAAAATTTGAATGAAGATTATAATTTGTGGACAAAAGGGAATAACTCAGCGATGGGTAAACCCCGTACGGGAGGGGGTAGGGGTTTGTATTGGATTTTCAGTTTTCGCATAACGCTCGTCAGGTCAATATCATTATGGAAAATGAGAAATGAGTCCCCTCTCCACCCCATTTCTACGAATTACCCACCCCCTCAACCACCCCCTCCGCAACAATCCCGTTAGTTTCTAATTTATCTCGTTATTTACCTGTGTGGCCACTTTATGTTTGTACCTGAGAGAAAATGTATAACACAGAGCCACATTTGAATGGATTTTCGACTGTTTTGGTTAATCCTAGTTATGGAAATATAATTTCCGATAGTGTCCATAGATGTATTTTGACGTTGAGGTCAAATGAAAAGTGACGGTTGGGGTTTTCCCAGCTAGAATTCTCCAGGTGACATCCGAGTATAGGCATTGCTCAGATTTATTCCTAAAGAATGTAAAGAAACCTAGATCCCATTGCGTGTTTACATTGTACCTGTGTTCTGTTCATATAGGGTGGAATTCATCAGTATCAAAAGTCTACTATAGTGTCCCCTAAAGTTCACTATATAGCCATATCCTCCCGAAGAGAAGAGGTGATACGTTTAAGGGTCCGCTATACCTGACGGTGCATTTTTTGCCGCCCATAAGATTAACATTGCGAGCGGCGATTAATTTTCAAGGTTTACCCTTTGTTGGAAAGACACAAAATTTTGCCTGTACCTAGCCCTATATAACAATGTTCTAGGGAGTGTTCGAAGCAGATTTCCCAATTTCTCACTGGTTTCTTTTATTGCAACTGTTTTGCAAATGCTAGCATCGCATACCTCAAGAAAAGTGCTGTATCTCGAAAACCATTAAAAAAATGGGAAATCTGCTTCGAACACTCCCTAGAACATTGTTAGGGCTAGGTACATGTCTTTCCAACCAAGGGTAAACCTTGAAAATGAATCGCCACTCGCAATGTTAATCTTATGGGCGGCAAAAAATGCACCGTCAGGTATAGCGGACCCTTAACCATCGAACCAAAATAGCGCCCTTGTCGTAACGTCAGCTAGTGGACGATAAATGTACTAACTTTATCTGGACCATAAGAACTGCTAAATACGAAGTAAGTTCCGTATAAGCTGCTACATCTCCAGTTATAAGTGAGATTAACATTGGTGTTGACGTTTCACTTGTAGCTTACAAGCAAATGCGTTGGTGCCAAAAGAACCGCGACTCCCACGGTAAAGCCCTAAATCTAGGCTGGCACTTCCCTAAGCCAGAGCGAGTTCCGTTAAGTAATATTTCCCCCCAGAGGATACGACTACCTGGTCGTGGTTATTTAAAGTGTCCCATGCGACCTCCGGCACCAGTTCAAGCTAAAGTGCATATAGAGGTGAGGCTTATTCCATTCTCCCCGGCCTCATATTGACCTTATCAAAAATGCAAGAACTTGGTTTACCTGAGCCGTTTCCCGTGTTTCTATTCAGGCAGGCCGTAAAGTCACCCCCCAACCCTCTACCTCCAGTGGCGGCTCCTACATTTTCGCTTGGATGTTGTAGAACTGAGCATACATTTCCTCCTCGACTGAAAAAACTACATGGCGCTTCAGCCCCAGTGGGATACAGGGTCCCACCTTTGACCTTATATACCAGGTCAGAGTTATCTTACATGATAAGAAGATTTCCAAAGATTTCCTGAGATTCTTAACGAGATTCATGGAAAGATGTACCCCGAAGGGTTAACTACTCCAGAAATTTCCAAGTTTCCCTGAGATTTCATAAAGGTTTCAATTATTGCCTGAGATTCCCAACGAGATTCCTGGGGTGGTTAACCCCCCGTGGGTTCTCTAGCGTCATGGCTTGTATCAGTGCCATTGCATCCATCACCTTCTTAAAGCTTCACTTATTTTCGACATTCTTGCCACAAAAATATCTGACACCGTATGTGAGTCCCTCGTAGTTGAGTTGAGAACCCACCACCTCGGCTGCCCGTGCTATACGGCCAAACAGTGCATGGAATTTATGCCCCCCCGCCGCCGCCTATTACGATATGAGTTAGGAGGGACAATTTCTCAGGGAGAAAGTAATCCTGTTCATTATTTTTTTTTACCCAAAAATCTTCTTCCTCACGATTTTTTAGGTGTTGTACAACCCAACAATTTCGCACGAGCCGCCACTGGAAACTCCTATTTCCATCTTATCTCATCCGCTCCCTTGACGCGTCTTCTCAAGATTACTGGAAGGTAAATCAAACTTGGGAGAATTCTATTCTCATGGTTTGCCATTCGAGCTGTACTTCATGTACAGCCTATGCAAATCTTGACGCAGATTCTCTGCGAGCTTCAGGGCGTGAACTGTGTGTCAATCTTCGTTTCCTCTGACTCGCACTCTGGTTCTGTGAATTTCGCAAGCTTGGGTTGTCTCTCCGTACAACGGCCGTCAAGGGATCATGTTGTAAAGTTGCTCGCTATGAAGAAATTTCGCTACAGAGAGGGAGTCATTGTGTAGGTACCGTACCCAATCGTTATAGAGAGGTTTTTGTGATAAGGACAAATATTTCAGCAGTACATCTATACCGAGGGGTTAACCACTCTAGAAATCTCGTCGGAAATCTCAGGCAATCATTGGAAATCTTTACGAAATCTCAGGGAATCTTGGAGATTTATGGAGTAGTTAACCCTTAGGGGTGTATCTTTCTCGTTGAGAATCTCAGTAAATCTTTGGAAATCTACACGCAATCTCAAGCAATCTCTGGAGTGGTCACCCCCTCGATCTATACCTTGGTGGTACTAAAACCCTAGAACGACTAGGGGCTAGTGGTATATAGGGTCCCATCTTTCAGGTTCAGGTCCTCCAGCTTCAAGGCTCAGTTCCCTACCACTAATGTTAATTTCCCGTAATGTGACAATGTTACCTTTTACGCCCCAAGGGATCCCCCTCGAAAATAGTATGAGAGTTGGTATTCTAGCAGTCAGTTCTCACAGAAACTTCTCCGACAGAAATCTTGAGTCTAGGACTTCTCCTTCACTGACAACTGACTTCTCCCCAATTCTTGGTCCCGCAGAGGTTGGCGGAACGTTTTGACGTTTTGAATTAGCCCGCAAACTTGTTTCACTGTCAGTTATGTCATTTCTATGAGTCACAGGAGATCCTCTAACCACCGGAAAATGTGAAAGATTCCAAACTTGTGGAAATGTTTGTCTTTGTAGTTTTGACTATTTTGAGAGGGTTATTTTGAGAAATTCTGTCTGTTGTCTTTCCTGCCTTTGAAATTCATACTCAGCGCAAAGGGGCTTATTATTTTCGTGTAGTGTGTCGGTTATTAACAATTAATGATGGGTTTCACAAGTCCAGTTTAACCGCTACATAAGATTACATGCATATACGTATTATTATGCATGCATGTGTATACAACTCAATGCAAGATCAGTGTTATGCGCCCTGCCCTCACCCTAAGAAATAATTGAGGGGTGAACCACTCGTTGGGAATCATTGGAAATCTTTATGAAATCTCAGGGAATCTTGGAATTTTTTTTGGAGTGGTTACTCCTACGAGGTTAATCTTTCTATGAATATCGTTGGGAATCTTTAGAAATCTTTATGGAATCTCAAGGAATCTCTGGAGTGGTTACCCTCTTGGAAATAAGCCTAGTACAGTCTGTGTAATGTAACAAAGTAACAATAAATAATTTTTTTTTTATTCTTCGCCCCGAAATTTGGATCCCATATTCCTGGAACCTTCTCTCAATAATAAAACATGAAATATGCCCTCTAGAGCGGGATGTGATTGCCGTATTTCGGAAAGCTGTAAAAGATGGCAGCGTATAGGTTTTCTATTGCCGCCCCCGTCGCTCGCAGCCCTATTTGTCATAAGTTGTGCCTTTAAAATACCTTACTTTCCCTTTTAAATCACCCTACAGGGAATAGAAAGAAGGGTAGACCCATCCCAAATTTTCCAAGTCCCAATTCTCATCCCTGTATTCAATTTCAAAATTGAGATTTACGTCTCTTCGCATGTCTTACTTCAGAACTAAGTCATACCTGAAAGTTAAGTAAAAATCAGCAATTTTGAAATTTTTGCCCCTGCAAATTTGTGATTTTACTATTTTGTACACCATATACAAAAATCAAATTTCTCTTAGGCTGGATTTCACCACTTTAACGTGAAGACTATCGTGTACAAGATAGCGCTATCGTATCGGTAAAAAATGTTAACGGCTTTCACCATGCACCGTTACCGTTTCGTTAGCTTTCGAGTGGATTTTCCGTGCGTTAGCGAAAACGATAATTTTCATACCTGCGACTCATTTGGTGTAGTCTAATGTTGTCTAATCAACATTTTAACTTCTTTCTCGGATAAAATAGGGGGTTTTTCACGTTTATTTCCACTTTTAGATTGAAATTGTTGAAATAAATTTGACGTAAACAAAGCAGGCGAATTCTATTGACACAACAAAACCTAACGAGAGGATGTCTGCTTTTTCGACTCGATAGCTACTCGAACGTTAAAAGGCACTATCGTGAGGTGGTGAAATTCAGCCTTACACCAAAATGGTGACTTTCGTGTAAATCTATACAAGCACTACTGGCCACTGTACCGTAAATTCCACTGAATGTGCCTCTCAGTGGCCGAGTGGTCAAGGGGTCCGCTTTGTGTCCTGAGAGGTCCGGGTTCGAATCTCGGCGGAACTGAAAAATTTTCCGCTTCCGACATGGATGTATTGGCTTCGGCCCACTGCTAAAATGGCTTCGGCCCACTCATTATTCGGTTTCGGCCAAAAACATCTTAAAAACCAAATCATCGGCGCACATGTTCTCTGAACGTCTCGCGTTAAGGGTCCGCTATACCTGACGGTGCATTTTTTGCCGCCCATAAGATTAACATTGCGAGCGGCGATTCATTTTCAAGGTTTACCCTTGGTTGGAAAGACACAAAATTTTGCCTGTGCCTAGCCCTAACAATGTTCTAGGTCGTGTTCGAAGCAGATTTCCCATTTTTTTGACTGGTTTTCGAGTTACAGCACTTTTCTTGAGGTATGCGATGCTAGCATTTGCAAAACAGTTGCAATAAAAGAAACCAGTGAGAAATTGGGAAATCTGCTTCGAACACTCCCTAGAACATTGTTAGGGCTTGGTACAGAGACAAAATTTTGTGTCTTTCCAACCAAGGGTAAACCTTGAAAATGAATCGCCGCTCGCAATGTTAATCTTATGGGCGGAAAAAAATGCACCGTCAGCGTCCTCTTAAACAAAAAAAAAATGCACTGAAACACTGGATATCCCGCCTAAGGTCGGAGCGACAGACGGAAAGGAGTCGTTTCCCTCGTTTCCTCCTCGCCAAAGCTTAATAACACTTAATTACCGCCGAGAAAACACCTCGTACACATTACAAAGCTGGTTCCCACCATATGCTCAGTATGGTTTGAAACACATGTGGAAAAAAAACTAGCCCAATGTTTTGTACGGTTGGTTGAAAATGGGGGGCAGAGGGTATAAGCATTTGGACCATTTGGGCCGTTAGGAAGCCTGAAGCAAGACAAGGGTAATGCTGCTGCTAGGGACGTTAACCCAATTTTGAATCCAATTTAAAAAACGAATAGTTTCCTTTTTTCCCTCCGAAAAGAAAATTAGGGAAAATTGAGGAAGGGATAAAGGGGGCTGTGTTCAAGGCATCGTTCTCTGAATCAGCGCTGGAAAGCATGCTCGACATTGGGAACTATTTTACAAGACCTCTAAAAAACTGTTTATTTATTTATGGGCCAGCTGAGCAGCAAGAGGAGTTCTATTCCCGACGTGACGAAATTTTTTTTTGGTGAATCTTACCCGGCCCTGGGCCTATCCAACCTAACTGGGAACCGGCTAGGGGAATTGTCAGATATCTAGGTACTGCTGACCAAATAGCCCCCCGTATACAGAGGTGGTGTCACTGGTGTCTTTATAAAATTTATTATAGGTACTGTAAAGTAACTGACCGAGGGGTTAAGAGGACGCTATACCTGACGATGCATTTTTTGCCGCCCATAGATTAACATTGCGAGCGGCGATTCATTTTCAATGTTTACCCTTGGTTGGAAAGACACAAAATTTTGCCTGTACCTAGCCCTAACAATGTTCTAGGGAGTGTTCGAATCAGATTTCCCAATTTCTCACTGGTTTCTTTTATTGCAACTGTTTTGCAAATGCTACCATCGCATACCTCAAGAAAAGTGCTGTATCTCGAAAACCAGTAAAAAAAAATGGGAAATCTGCTTCGAACACTCCCTAGAACATTGTTAGGGCTAGGTACAGGCAAAATTTTGTGTCTTTCCAACCAAGGGTAAGCCTAGAAAATGAATCGCCGCTCGCAATGTTAATCTTATGGGCGGCAAAAAATGCACCGTCAGGTATAGCGGACCCTTAACCACTCTTTGGAAATCTCGTTTGGAATCATTAGAAATCTTTATGAATTTTTTTGGAGTGGTTACCCCTTTCGCAGTTAATCTTTCTATGAATATCGTTGGGAATCTTTGGAAATATTTATGGAATCTCAAGGAATCTTTGAAGTGGTTACCCCCTCGTAACTGACAGATATTAATTATACTCCAGGGATTGAAGGAAAGAGTACCGTTACTATTATTTAGCCTTATCTCTCATTATCAATGCAAAAATCAATGAGAATTTCCTGATAAGTCTGCATGGCGGACTACTCCAACGGAGACTATGTTTCCCCCTATAAATCTCCTTTAAATTACCGTCAAAGCCCTGGAGAACAATTTGCGAACAGAAAATAATGATTTTCTGATAATTCTGTCTGAGAAGTCTGAAGTCTGGGAAATGTTTATATGTATACCTATTTCTTTAAAAATATCAAGCAAAGTGGGGTTAAGACCAGACATACCTTCGTTATTTTTTTACGTTTTTTCTGCACACGTTATGAGGAAACTATTGGATATTTAAATGTTCTGAAATATAGTATGTCTATTTAACATCATAAATTAACAGGCTGTGTTGTGATTTTACGATCGGTTAATTCAGACAAATTTTTTTTTTTTTGACAAAAATCACTCGATCGTAAAATCACAACACAGCCCGTTAATTTCAGCCGTTAAAAATGTAAGTTTGGTCTCAATTTCGAGACAAATCAAAACGTAAGGGTCTCAATTATCTTTCTAATTTAAAATTCCGAGGAACACCAAAAAAGATACTTCCAGGAACGCAGCAACAAAGAGACAGTGACAGATCTCGTGCAAAATAATAATTCAGCGGTCGAGACTCTAGCCAAGACCCAAGACCGATACCCTGAGTCGCGTGTCTCGCTCGCATACCGAACCTCTAACCTCTCCTTCTACAGCGAAATGTACATCAAACTTTTAAAGCATGCAACATGCAAACAAATGAATAGCCCACCGACATAATAATTTGATAACTACGGCGATTCACTATAGTAATGATACCATGGGGGTTTATTCGTTGCGATCAATGATACATGGCTGGCTTTTAACTTTGTCGTAAGCTTTTTAATCATCCATGGTATCTGATGAAAAATCGAGTACGCGCGCTTTCTGGCGCTTTGATGTTGTAGCAGGGGATTAAGTAATGATCTCTGCTTTCTGTGTCGAGTGGCCGTTGAGAAGTCGACCTGTTTAGGTTTTTTCTGCACACTTTATGAGGATACTATTGGATATTTAAATGTTCTGAAATATAATATGTCTTTTTAACGCCGAAGTTATCAGGCTATATTTCCGTCAACAAAAAATACCAACCGATCGTAAAATCACAACACAGTCTGTTAATTTCGCCGTTAAAAACACATATTACATTTGAGAACATAAAAATATCTATTAGTATCCTCATAAAATGTGCAGAAAAAAACGTAAACAAACACGACTGCGTAGACGCCCTTAACTGACTCGACTGATTTTTTTTTGAAAGTACAAATTTTTTGACAGATCCATACTAAAGCCTGCCTAATCGAATTCTTTCTTCACTATCTATACCCAAGTATCAATCCTAATAAATACATAAAGTCAAATCTTTTGGTATACGGAAAAATTGACCATTTTCAACATAACGAAATAAATGATTGTGTGGAGGTGCCTTTAGACGTCTCATCTGAAAATCACGATGCTCAGCCTCTGCGCAGTGCGATCCCCAGTCACGGTTACTGGATCAGCTCCAAGTCTTATCCTCTTAAAGAGAAGTCAGTTAGGATAACAAGGTGTGACACCCGAGCCCTAGCAGCCCCAAGATAGGAAGAGAGAAGGAGACGTAATGGAATAAAAAGACGTGTCATTAGGCAAAGCAAACAAGCCTATTGCCACGACGAGGGGTGAAACAGTGCTTTCGTAGCTAAGAAGATGTCACCAATCACTCTGCCACTATAGGCGCGCTGGCCTTTTCAATTTTGTACAGCCTCTCAAGTAGAGTAATACAGTCTGACGTTGAGATTTACATTTAAAGTGACGTCATGTCAATAAAAAAAATATCTTGGTGGATTCCGTTTAGTATAGTGCTGTCTCAAACTGAGACATTTTGGAGGGGACGGGAGGGGTTGTCGATATTTCACAACATCAAGCCAGGTGTTTGCGAAGTAGGCGTTCCTTGTCAGTGAGTAATGGTCTCATATCTTGCGAGTAGTTCACGCATGACGGCATCTGTAACTTGGCGACATCTGTTTTTGATTTCCCAGTTTTGGGTGTCGCAGAAATGTGGAGTTTTGATGTTTCAACCCCAAAGCGCTGGTGACATTACGTAGCAACATCAAGTCTGAACTGCGGGTAGGTTTTTCAAATACTTTAAGGGTCCGCTACATCTGACGGTGCATTTTTTGCCGCCCATAAGATTAACATTGCGAGCGGCGGTTCATTTTCAAGGTTTACCCTTGGTTGGAAAGCCACAAAATATTGCCTGTACCTAGCCCTAACAATGTTCTAGGGAGTGTTCGAAGCAGCTTTCCCATTTTTTTACTGGTTTTCGAGATACAGCACTTTTCTTGAGGTATGCGATGCTAGCATTTGCAAAACAGTTGCAATAAAAGAAACCAGTGAGTAATTGGGAAATCTGCTTCGAACACTCCCTAGAACATTGTTAGGGCTAGGTACAGGCAAAATTTTGTGTCTTTCCAACCAAGGGTAAACCTTGAAAATGAATCGCCGCTCGCAATGTTAATCTTATGGGCGGAAAAAAATGCATCGTCGGGTATAGCATCCTCTTAACAACATAAGTCGTCATTTTCTGCTGGGGTACACCAAATTTCGTCAGTAGCTGGTTCAGTGGTGTAGATGCGCAAGAGCAGCAAAGACGGGATGGTGTGATATCGTGTACCTATCGTCTTATTTCAGGCCATGTGAGCTCAGATATCAGCGATGAGAAGAATAAATTATTACCCCATAATTTCGAGGGATGTTTCTTTCCAAAAAAATCATTACTGATTTTAGTAGTTCCAGGGTAGCAGGTACTTCCTTGCCATATTGGTTTACGAAAAAGTCAAAATCAAAAATCAAACTTATCTGTTGTTTCAGAAAGGACCCTTAAGAGGACGCTATACCTGACGATGCATTTTTTTCCGCCCATAAGATTAACATTGCGAGCGGCGATTCATTTTCAAGGTTTACCCTTGGTTGGAAAGACACAAAATTTTGCCTGTACCTAGCCCTTACAATGTTCTAGGGAGTGTTCGAAGCAGATTTCCCAATTTCTCACTGGTTTCTTTTATTGCAACTGTTTTGCAAATGCTAGCATCGCATACCTCAAGAAAAGTGCTGTATCTCGAAAACCAGTAAAAAAATGGGAAATCTGCTTCAAACACTCCCTAGAACATTGTTAGGGCTAGGTACAGGCAAAATTTTGTGTCTTTCCAGCCAAGGGTAAACCTTGAAAATGAATCGCCGCTTGCAATGTTAATCTTATGGGCGGCAAAAAATGCATCGTCAGGTATAGCGGACCCTTAAGGGTCCTTTACAGATAAAGTTACCTTGCCGTTCAAGTATAAGGGCGCTACCGGTAGGATGGGTTTCTTTTCGGGATGATAGCGCTATAGTGAACTTTTAGGGGACGTTACACACTTTAGAATCTAGTGAAATCAACCCTTAGTAGAACTCCTTTCTGGAGGAAAATTTAGTGGCAGTCTTTAGGGTAAAAGTATATGATAATATCCTATGGGGATGGCTGAGCGATGGGGAATGCCCTCACTAATGCGGTTATTAAAGCAATCGTTAAAACCTGAGAGATGGGGTAGAGTGGGGAGGATGGGGTGAGTGGGGGTGGGAAAAAGCACCCTCGTGACACGTGCCCACAGGGGTAACCCTCAAGCCCCTACCAGTTTTTTATCAGCTTTTTTCATGGATGAGTAATTTTTTTATACTCGAAAAATAAAGATTTGGTTAGAGCTGTTTTCGTTATTTCTTACAAGCAATAATTACGTTAACGAAAGCTGCTCAAGACTGGCTTGAGTGTTCCATCTAATTGGGGGTTTATACGAGTTATTTTTAACAGGAATGAAAGAAAGTTTACATGTAGTGACTATCCTTCCTATTAGTTTTTCATATAACCTTCAGATAAAGTCCATATTGTACCAGTTAAATGCAGCAGCTCGGTAGCAGCTTTTTTCGTGGTTTTTAGAGTACGGTTTTTGGTTCATCAGCAGTATGGGAAAGTGCCAAATGTGTCCGAAGCAAGAACTGTTATTTAGGGAACATGGCCTGCACCTGATCGGCCTCAGGCTCGGGAAATGCTGAATTTGAAGGGTGAATTAAAAAGTAACAGAGGATGTTTGACGAACTAGGAGTGCGGGATCACCATCCATCACCCCCTTGCTGACGGGTCCTGTGTGTTCGCTGACGGCCAGTGGGACTTCAGTTTAGTATGCAGGCCCGTAGTCAGAAGTAATGAAAATGGGTTGGAGTCTGATGAAGACTATTTTTGGGAAAATAATTACAGTTGTCCCTCTCTATAACGACATTCCCCTCTCTATAGCGAGTGAATGCTACGAACCTTGACTCATTCTGGAACACTCTCTATAGTGAATCCTCCTTATAGCGACGGTCGTTATAAATAGAGACTACTGTACCTATTGGAGCGCAACCTATCCTAACTCGAACCCAACTTGTGCCAAACCAAACCTTGTAACTTGAGGTTAAGCTAACCTAACTCAAATACGTATAACCTAACTTTCGAGTAAGTTCTAAGTGTACCTATACCGCCAACACAATGCTGACTTGACCTTTTTGGTGTAATAAGGTCAGTAGAGGTGACATGAAGGTAAGGCTAATCTTAGGCTGACTTAGCAACTTTCCGGAGAGAAGGAATTGGCCCCAAAAAGAAAATTCAGAGTGCTCAAAGAAACCACCTCATTCCTTTCTATTCGAGACTCTTAAAAACGTCAGCAAAAAGGTAAAAAGGTTCGGGAGTGACGGATGATGAGCTTGTCATGAAGACAGCATGAGACATTTTGCTGAGAATTGGCACGCCCTTAATCTGGTTCCTCTTGTCCAATCCTGACTGGATTCCTGCCCTGACAGCTGACTCGTCTGAGCTGATCCAACAGTCAGCTACCAGTTGTTCTTGAATTTATCATGGTCTCCTTCAAGTTTCAGCTGCACCTTTTTCGGAACTACACCGCTGTTTCGTCTAGTCTACTCGTATAGTGCCAAGTAGTGTTGGGCTGAAAAAAATAATAATTGCTGACGAAATTTCATCCAGCCTTATGAAGCCTGGGACATACTGTACTACAGTAGTAGTGCTGGATTATATCAGTTCCTAAAGTGTACTATAGTGTCTTCTAAAAGCTCACTATAGCGTTATCCTCCCGATAAGAAAAGTTGGTGCCTTTCACCATCCTGCCGATAGCGCCCTTAACGTTAGCTATAGTGTTCTTTTAACGGCAAGATAAAGTTTGGGCTGCTCTTTTGTGAAGATAAATTTATGAACCTTATCTGGACAATAAGGAACTCAAGTGGACTGTAATTCGACTGATTAAGAGGATACCTGACGAAGCATTTTTTGCCGCCCATAAGATTAACATTGCGAGCGGCGATTCATTTTCAAGGTTTACCCTTGGTTGGAAAGACACAAAATTTTGCCTGTACCTAGCCCTAACAATGTTCTAGGGAGTGTTCGAAGCAGATTTTCCAATTTCTTACTGGTTTCTTTTATTGCAACTGTTTTGCAAATGCTAGCATCGCATACCTCAAGAAAAGTGCTGTATCTCGAAAACCAGTAAAAAAATGGGAAATCTGCTTCGAACACTCCCTAGAACATTGTTAGGGCTAGGTACAGACAAAATTTTGTGTCTTTCCAACCAAGGGTAAACCTTGAAAATGAATCACCTCTCGCAATGTTAATCTTATGGGTGGCAAAAAATGCATCGTCAGGTATAGCGGACCCTTAACCCCTAGTTTACCTGAAATTATCCTACATAAACGAAACAGGTACGAAACACCACACTGGTTTCAGCAAACATTTCTTTGTCGATAAATCTCAAAGAACTTCTACTTTCTCGATTTACCCAATCTAGTTCGTATCTACTTACATTTTCTGAAGAAGCATTGCTATACCTACCCGTATATCTCAGGAATCGACACATCGTAATCCTGATCTCGATCCAATCTTGTCAAGAATTTGGGGAGACAGCTGACTTTAGCGAATTGGGATACCTTAAACGACTTTCACCCCTAAAGGTCCTGCCAGTTACGGTTCCCATGAAGACGTTCTGTGTACCTGAATTTCTATACTTTCTTTGGTTTCTGGACCTGAACGAAGGTTTGTCTGGGTTCAAATCCCGGCGTAAGCAATGTTTTCCTCTTACTGTAGTGTCTTCTGCGGTGTTGTTAAAAAAAGTGACATAAAATCAGAAGCTAGAAATTTTCTTTGAAAGTTATCGAAGCTTGTATGAGAACAGGGGGAAAAATGAGTTTCAGAAAAAAGGTAAATTGAAAAACATATCAGGCGTTTGATTCTCATGTGTGATTTACGGGGGTTGTGTGAGTTGGGTGACAACGTCACGAAACCAATTATCTGATTACACGATGTTTTGTCCTGAGGATTGATTGCTATGTGGAGGGTAGAAGGGAAGGGGGTAAGGTTGAGTACCTTTTCTGCTGACTCCGTGTAGGTTTGATGGAAAAAAAATAATAAAATAATTTTGTGGTGCTACTGCACTAGAAGGGCCAGGGGCTGCTGGTCGCCACCTTTCGTCACCTCGGTGACCTCGGTACCCGAGGGGGTAACCATTCCAGAGATTCCACTGAGATTCCATAAGGATTTCCAAAGATTCCCAACGATATTCATAGAAAGATGAACCCCGAAAGGGTAACCACTCCATAAAATTCCAAGATTCCCTGAGATTTCATAAAGATTTCCAATGATTCCCAACGAGTGGTTAACCCCTCGTCTGTACCTTGTGGTATATTTAGTGAGAATGAAG
Source organism: Mesopsocus fuscifrons (assembly GCA_950004255.1). Lineage (NCBI taxonomy): Eukaryota > Metazoa > Arthropoda > Insecta > Psocodea > Mesopsocidae > Mesopsocus > Mesopsocus fuscifrons. Next base: position 3,890,061 of record OX465377.1, read on the forward strand.
CCGATCGGTCACCTTTTCCCCCAACAACTGACTTCTTTAAAACCAGACAGTAGAATTACATTTTCGTACAGTAACAAGGTTCCCTTAACCATTCTAGCGCCACTTGTGGTTTTCTAGCCTTAACAAGGTCAGTGTCCATCTTCACAGCCTTGGAAACCGTTCCTCGAAACTCAATTAGCAACAGAGTCGGTCCCGTCTCCGAGCTATTCCCCTGAAAACAGAGAACTGCCAGAAGCAGCCTTCACCCTCAACCACATGACCTCACTGATTGCCCGATGCGCCGTGCTACACAGACTGAGAATCTGAGGTCAAAACTCATCTAACTAAAATGTTGACCCAACCTGGGGGGTTAGTCTTCCTATTCGCAAAGTGTCAGGAGCAATGGAACCATCAAGCGGGGGTATAGAGACCGCCAAACTCCAAATGCATTTTCAACCCCTCTCCTAATGCAACTCTCTTGAGCGACTGGTCACTCGTTTGCTGATTTAGCTATACTTGGCTTATGACGGATCGTTTCGAGTGTTTGTCAGCACTCAAAGCTGGGGAAAGCACTCAGCAGCCAGTGGCGGCTCGTGCTGTTTTGGCTTGCGTGTTACGTCTCACTTATCCTCGCCTCAAAAATACCTGACATGGTACCGGAGCATAGGTAGTTGAGTTGTGAACCTAAAAATCTTCTCCTTTGTAATTTTTTTGGGGAATTTCACAACCTGATACCTCATAGAGCTCGAGCCGCCACTGCTGGCCGTACTATCGATGGTACTTCCGCCCCCTCCCCCCACTTTAACTGGAACTCTCTGGCAAATCGCACATTAAACAAGTGAGATAGATTCGCTCTTGAGTTTTATTTTATTTGCTGACTCATTGTTTTAAATAGTCGTTTAGGGTTTTCGTCATTGAGTGTTATTAACTGTTTGTTGTAAGCCGTTTGTCATTTGGAATTTATGATGTAGGCTTTTTCTGAAAGTGACGTGAGGTAGGACCTTTTTTGACTGATCTGTGTGTGGCGACTTAGGTTAATCTACCCTCATTGTGAAGAGATCACTGACCTTTCAATTTTCTAATTCGCTTATAGTATATAGCTTGTCTATTAAGAATAGACATTTATTATGTCATTTATTTGTTTATTATTTATTTATTTCCTCAAGGAGTTAACTTTTCAGTCTTATTTCACTCCTATGACTCTTAAACAAAAAATATTCAAGAACACATTCCCTATTTTTTTTACGTTTGGACTTCAAACTTTGTGAGAAAACTATTGGATATTTAAATATTCTGAAATATTATATGTCTGTTAACGTCATTAGTCATTACTCATGAGGCTATGTTGTATTTTACGATCGAGTGATTTTTGTCAACAAAAAAATTATCCGAAATTAACCGATCGTGAAATCACAACATAGCCTTATGAGCAATGGCGTTAAAAAGACATATTATATTTCAGAGTATTTAAATATCCAATAGTTTTCTAACGAAGTTTGAAGTCCAAACGTAAAAAAGTAGTGAATGCATATTCAGCCTTAACCAGTGTATCGAATGCTACGTGCCAACGATTGGCTGACGATTTGGCTTGTCACTATTGCCAGTTATCACATCCCAACAATTGGACCTATTATATGGCTAGGTAAACTAATAGACATCTACACTATTCACTATTCAGAATATATCTACACTGAACGTATAGCCTGAGACTTTAGTCACAGTTGATCCAACATTTGCCCTAAATGGATTCGCACCCTAACTTCCAAATTTTGGTGGTCATTGCAATGCCTCCGTGACAGCTCTGTTGATGGCTGTGGCGTTTCCATAATCAATAGCTGATGAGCTGTGCCTGTATAGTCTGCTGAGCGTTGCTGCGGTGCCAACCCTTTATTACCAATGCATGGCGTCGTAGCGGTCGCGAACGTCCCCTTTAATCAGCATTGTCGGTACCTCAAAGCCTCATTCAAAATTCATGACCGCATGAACATGAACCTGCTTTTTTCACCTATAGGTATGTACTTTGCGCTGGTCAAAGTCATGAATGTTCTGGATCACCCGGCCAGACTTTCCAGCTGATGAATTTTTTGAGTTCGTCCCTGTTAACTTGTTTAACTTACCCGGGTTTTGTGAATGTCGTCTAATAAGAGCTTTATAGTCCACTTTAGTCACAAGTGGGTCTTCTGTCTTAGGCTTCTGAATGCTGCTTAACTTGAAACAGTGAAACTAAGCCCGCACCAACACCTACATTATTCATTTGAATTCACAAGCAAATAATAACTTTCATGCAATCCGTATGTGGGCTGTCTTTGATCCGACATGTGCTTGTAGGTGATCAAGTTCTTGTTTCTCATGGTGCGAGAAACTTTTGAAAACTATTTAGGATATGGGATATTTACAGAGGTTGCCTCAAACTTCCGGATAACTAACAGTGCTTTGAGTCGGGCCCCACTGGTTCGCTTCCATAGTCGTATCAAATTTTTTCTGACCTAAATTCACCTCTGGTACGTTTAGCTGGTTCGGAACCGACCTAAAACTGTAGGCCCCCATCGCGTACTAAAATGTTAGATAAATCTTGAAATACTGCTGGGCTCGTCTCGTCCCCCACCTCTTACTACTGAGAATGTAAAATGCACCCAAACGTTCAGAAATTCTTGGCTGGAGACTCGTAACGGTTGCGACAATTTAAACTTGAGATAAATAAATGTCTGAATTTATTTTCAATTTGTACTGTGAGTGAAGGTTGGGCTGTCTGCCAGGCTCCAGCTATCACACCCTTTCGGGGTATCCACGACCAAGTCCAACACCATTTGCTAAACATAGGAGAAATAACTCGTGACGAGAGTCACCCTTGTGTGTTCAGCCATCCATCTTCCACCGTAGGAGATAAAGGCGAGAGAGCCCAGTGAGTGAGCTAATGGTAAAACGGGCGTTTCAATTTACGATGCAGAGATACCAACATGAGGGAAAAAAAAGGCTCGCTAGGATACGGGAAAATTTTAATTGAATCCGGTCAGTCCAGTGGAAATTTTCTGCTCTTATAAATCAAACTGAAGCGGCTGGCCATTGTGGTGGCAAGACTGTCGCAAAGTCTACCCGAGCGAGAAGAGTGATATCAGCCGTTCTACGAAGCGAAGCCGTGCGTTATTTATTCGGTCGTATTGAAATACAGTCGCATAATAAAATGCAATGTGTTATGTAGAACAATATACCTAGTGTGAAAATTAACGAGGGAAAAAATCTAAAGAGTGGTTTTTTGTGGAGCCGTTGGATATTTCTTAGATAGGATATGAATGTTTGGATGTACGAGTCATTAAGCTTCAGAAACCTATAGATGAGCTTGAAATTTCCACTTAAGGGGAAATACACCCATTTGGTTCGCAATGCTACGTACTTCAAGCCCTACTCCGAAGTTACAGGGCGAGTGAAAAGTGTTTATAGGGGGATGTAAACCTGAGACTCTTTGTCGTGAGGTAGTGTTGTATTTTTGCATGAAATGGAGTAATAAGCCCTCAGGAGCGGTTTTAAACAGTCAACTACCAGTCCACATGTTTTTTTGACAGATCGCGAAAACACAACACTACCTCGCGCGGAACATTTTTTTGTACCGTTTCGGACTACAAAATGTATGACTTTATCGTCACATTTAGTAGAAAAGCTTGATAAATGTTTGTACTATTTACCGTAGCCATGTTGCATTTTGACAATTTTTATTTCACTTACGGAAGTGGGTAATTTCAACACCATTTCTCTACTTTTTCTGTAAAAGCTAAACATAGTGTCCTACTTTCACTCGTTCGTTTCGAGTTCAAATAACACACTATGTTTAACTTCTAGAGTAGACACAACCATTACGATATTGCAAATTACCAGTCTCCGGCTGTACTAATTTGTAAATATTAGTTTTGTCGAATATTTACTTTCGCACAGTGGTTTTGGTGGAGTTCGTCGAGAATGTATGGTGGCCCTTAAGGGCGACGTGTTTGTTTACGTTTTTTTCTGCGCACTTTATTTGGAAACTATTGAGTATTTAAATGTTCTGAAATATAGTATGTCTTTTTAACGTCACAAATTATGATTCTACGATCGGTTTTGTTAATTTCGGTCAAATTTTTTGTTGACAAAAATCACTGGATCGTAAAATTCGAGGGGTTAACCACTCCAGGAATCTCGTTAGAAATCTCGTTGGGAATCTCTCTGGAAATCATTGGAAATCTATATCGGTAAAATCACAACATAGCCTGTTACTTCCAGCCGTTTAAAAGACAAAAGAGTTAGGTATTATATTTCAGAACATTTAAATATGGAATAGTTTGCTCTTAAAGTGTGCAGAAATAACAAACGAAAAACACACCGGCAAATGTTTCTGTGCTAAATGAATCCCATCGCCTATGGAAACAAATATTCGAATATTTGTCGAATTACCATAAATTCTTATCAAACAGCACGTTTTCAAGTATGTGAAACCGTACACCACTCCGAAATTGATAAAAAAGTAAATGGCATTAAGATGGAGAGAAGGGGGATGAAATAAGCAGCGACACCCTACCCGACGAGATGGGAATCAGCGATATTCAATCCTATGGAATAATGGACGAAATTGTGCTCTTAAGATAGATATCAAATATTCATCAGTCTCGCCCGCTGAATTGACTTCATAAAATGCCAATTCTCCTTCCCCCTTTTCCCCCCTAGGCCCTCCGCCTCCCTCATCAGAGGGGGAGACGCTTGTTGTTCTTGAACAGTCTGACACGGCGCCTCTGGGTATGTCTATGTAGATGACAACCAAAATGGAGTAGGAGAAAGATGACTGGGGTAGCGGCTTTTCCTTTTTGAGGTTCATTTTTTTTAGGGGGGGGGGGACTTGATGAGCAATGTTATTAGTATTTGAAATTCTACGTAGAATTGCTGGCAGCGGTAATAGTTGCCAATTGAATTGGCGCTTTTCTCTGTGCCCGCTTTTTTCCCTTTGTCGCGTTTTATTCATCCCCGAGGGGGTGGGGAGTGCCGTGAATTTGATTTTTAGAGGGTTGACTCGGATGACTGAAGGATCAAATTAATTTTTTTTAATAATTCCTGTCACTGGTCACCCCGGTCACCCGGAAGGATCCGGTTGCAATTCCAGCCCCTACGGCCCTACCTAGGTATAGTATTTTTGCGGAATCCACTGATTATTTTTTTGGATAAAAGCAGAATGGTTTTTGCTGCCATCTTTCCAATTTATTTCAGAATAAAAAAGACACCAGAAAAAATCAAAAGAAATGATTCTGAACCGTCTGTATTGGGTCCTACGATCACGAATCTTCCCCGATCTTGAAACTTTAGGTATCTCTGACGGTGCAAGACTTTGTACCAATATTTCTCCAACCCTAGAAGCTTCTGGAAATAATCTTTTCGGAGCCCACTTCCGTACGTTTTTCCACTATAAACTTTCCTCTCGAAAAAGAACACAGACAAGAAATATAATTTCCTAAGGGACCGTTAGGCCAGGAGCAGGGAGAACTCCACCCCCCACCGCAAATCCGTTTACAACCAATACAAAACTTCTACCCGATAATAATAACTACAATGAGTTCGTGACCCTAGCTAGGGGTAGGGGGTGGTTTCCCGCCAAAACCGAGTAAGTTAAGGGAAAGAAAAGAAACGCACACACGTCATTACGGGACAGTTCCGTGCCTGTAATGGCAGGGTAGCCAACGTGCCGGGGCCAGATTTCCCCGATTTCCCTTTCTCTCATGTATAATTCCCCGTAGTTTTCCCTTCCCCACCCTGGCACCCCATAGTTAACATACCCCTAAAGATGTTAGATAATGTGTTTACTTTGAATTTCACTCTAGTGGAATTGTGGGATACATACCCACAACGGAGTTATATTGTATATAGTTAAATGGAGGCACGCACTACTCGTTTTTTATGTACGAAAGACATTTCCAATTCGTTTGATGTTATAACGAATGTATAATACATGCACATATTTTTGTGTTGTAGTCATCTTTTCATGTTTGGGATTATAATCATGTAACGGGAAGAACGGGGAATTTTAAATGAATATTTCCCCTCATGTTTCGACAATATTGGTTTTTGAGTTTCGGAACTTGAAAAGCTATGGCATTTTCCAGGGGTCCGAATTTTTTTTATTAAAGCTACATTTTTGATCCGGTATAATTTACCTACCTTTCATATAGTGACTCCAAAGTTGACAGAAAGGTGGAAATTAAAAAAAATTCCACGCTTTGACTTTGTCGTGTGCCTAAAAGGGGCGTGGGACTGCAAAAGGGTTAAATAATTCTCATTTGTGAAGAGGGAAGGGCATTAGGTCTGTAAATAACAACAGTAAAGTCCATTAGGTGTCTAATGGGTCGACTAACTAGACAGACTGCGTGGTAACCAGCTTCTGTCGGACTTCGCCATTCAGGTCAGAAATATAAGCCTATTGTTTTGGGAATGCCTACCCAATTAGCTGAAAAGGTCAGGGGTATTAGTACACAAATCAAGGAAAATCAACTGAGGCAAATATGACGGCTGTCCTGGCAGTTGCCGTCAAGTTTCTATAGAAGTAATGCCAGACTGTATATCTTGTACAGGTATAATAGGATGATACGGTCAGATTTCTTGGTCGGTGCTGAAAAAGGTTCGATAAGAGAACCTTTTCCTTACAGTTTCTGCCTAATTTTGTTTCATCAACCCGAGGGGGTAACCACTCCAGAGATTCCTTGAGATTCCCTGTGTTTCCATAATGATTTCCAAAGATTCCCAACGATATTCATGGAAAGGTGAACCCCGAAGGTGCTCTCGAAACTACTCCAAAAAATTCCAAGATTCCTTGAGATTTCATAAAGATTTTCAATGATTCCCAACGAGATTCCCTCGCATCAACCAGTATTGATGAGAATCAGTCTAGTTGGTAGAGGTGTCGGGGGGGCAAGCGCAGTAACTAGACCTTTTCAAAAGTTATCCGTCGTGCTCAGCTGGCAGCACTACCAAATACCTGCTGCCCAGCCATTGTGCCCAGGGACCCTCTTAAGGCAACCAGCCACACAGACCTTTCAAAGGCAGAGAGTTTAAAAGGGATGATTGAACGTTAAAAATTCGAAATTCCTGCTTCCTGTTTGCTCCTGAATTCCAAAGTCCACCTAAAAAAACCTTTTAAAATGACCTGAGCAAAGGGGATGTGTGCTTGACTTGAAAATGCTGAAATATTCCAAGCAGATGTTGAACGTTTTTTTGGAAGCTTCACCCCTGCCGTTCTAATAACCTCACATGGGAGAGAGCGGCAGAAAAAAGAAGAATAAAAAATATAAGAAGGCATCAAAAAATATCTCAATATTCTTTTCCTGAAAATAACCTTGAAAATTGAATAAGAAAAGTAGCACCGGCGTGGAAGGTCCAGTGAGGCATAAACCTCCCCCCCCCCCTCTCCTCCTCTTCCCCACTCCCCCACCTCCTTTTCTACCCCCCTTTACCCCCATCCTTACCCCCGGCACCTTCTTGTCCCAGTGGACTATGGAGAATAGAAATGCCATTCTTATAAGCATTCGTGATACTTCGCCATTTACCAAAGGGTTTAATTTTATTCAGGTATAGGTAGGTGTTACGGCCTTAGTAGCTGAGAGGAACATCAAGAACCAGTTCGATCCCAATCCTATACAATTTTTTTCGATCGACGTTCACCTCTCATATCTAAAATTGTAGAGAACTGTGAACTGTGATTTGGTAGTGCTGCCACCTGTAGGTCTATTCCCTTTCTCGAACGCCAGCAAACCCACCCAACTAACATCTTCAAAATTTATTGTAAGAAGAACTGTTCTCCGTATATTGCATGATGGCGTACCTTATCTTCTTACAATACATTTTGAAGGCGTTAGTTGGGTGGGTTTGCTGGCGTTCGAGAAAGGGAATACACCTGCTGACCACAGTAGAAAATTCTTGTCTTGTATTTGTCCCCTGTTATTACAGAGTACATTTAACAAAGTCTGTTAGTGGGAAAAGAAAGTTCGGAAATGACGTAGACTCGTTGCCCGCGCTTGGGCGGGATTGATCTGATTGGTCTTTGCCATCTTGTTAACAATATCACACCTGTTATACTGTACTGTACCTTACTGGAAAATGTAATTGTTAAGAAAACTTCCTATGCTGTACCTAATTTGAGGTTGTGCGACGGTTGACGGGTTTCATAAGGTACGTAGTCACTGACTGAGACAGTGGCTGACTGGCTGACGACTCAGTTGTCTGTCTGCGACTTTAATTGCTTTTAGATTAACTCAGCCAATTTTCCGACTGTCGAGACAGGGCCCATTTGAATAAAAGGGTTCCCAAAATCGGTGGGGGGGGGGGGGGGGAGGGTTGGAACTCGTAACAAAGTGACTTGTTCTTCGCATCGCCGCACACGGAAACTACCACAAGTCCCATAAAACGGCACCTTGGAGGGGGGCGATGACCCCCCTCAAATATAGGGGCAGTGGCAATAAAAGAACAAAAGGTTGGGGGGTTTGGGGCTCCCCTATAGGTCTATAACTCAGGGAACGAGTCTCCTGCGGATTGAAATACCGGCTACAGCAGATTTTGTAGATTGCTGCCTGTGAAACAACAATAAAACACTGACTTGCTTCTTTTGTGACCTGGGAGGGGGGAGAGGGGGGCTAGGATTACCGAAGCTGAAGTCTGTATTTTATAGCAGTCTTCCCTCATCTGACAGTTGCTTTCTAGTGCCTCACCTTCTGCCCAAAGCCTCATGCCGAGTGCTAAAATCTAAAGTGGCTACATCTCAAGATTACGCATACTTTTATCTTGAAGATATTATAAGTTATACCGGCTGTCTCTTTGTGGTCTTGTGGGGATAGATACATTACAGGTAGACTCCTACAGCTGAGGTCCTGGGTTCGAATCCCGGTCGGTACAACCATTTTTTTTTTTTTTGTAACTAACTACTAATTTTTTTGTGAATTTACTAAGCGATTATGAAATAGGTAGGGGTAAACTTTGATCCAGGGGCTATGAAATTGAAAGCCATGAAGAAATTTTTTGAAGGTTGTAACACCTTAACCACTCCAGTAGCTTCAGTAGCCTTGGCTTGCCTCCTACAGCTTATCCTTCCACCTTGGCTGGTTAGGTAGGTACGTGTTCTTTTTGCAGATGTTTAGTTTCAATGAAGTAGCGCTGACAAATTGTCGGATTTAGTACAGGCTCATTTTTACAGGAGCTTTCAACAACTCAGTGACGTCGCTTGGAGCTAATTTTTCGCTTTGCAGCGCGTTTAATGAATGTCGTTGTGGTTACGCTCATTTGGGACTTTTTGTGCTCACCTTCAACTGAATTTACATTATCTGCTTTGACAGACTTAATTATTCCAATTGGATATAAAGGCATTTCCCATAAAAAGCTATTTTACAGTTGTCACGAGAATGTTTCGCTTTTGAGCATCGTGGCTCTGTAGATTATCTCTCATATTATTAGTTGCTTGCCTAGGAAAGGGATGAATTACTGACCAATTGGTTCTCTTCCTAATCAGGGGGGCCAAGTATTGGTGGTTCGTAACCCACCTAAAACTGTAGGTCCCCATCGTTCACTAACTGCTGCCAGCTGATCACGATGGATAATTTTTGGCCTGGTCTATAGCTGCTGGGATTGTCCCACCATCCTGCTACTAACTTCTACACGGGTGGTTGAGGTTTGTGGCTTTAATACGTGGCCGCCTTTAAAGAAGTTCCGAAATACGTAAGTGGGTGGGGTCGGGAGGAAAATATATCGACAGTTGTGGTTTACCGGAAGGGACCGCCATTCGTTAGAGGTCTTGCCTTGAGACAGTCATAAAAAGCCTTCTGGCTGCAGGAGGGTTGCAGGGGTGGGCCCCATGTATCAGCAAAATTACCCCTATTTTATTATTTATCTCGATGGGAGAGCGCCCCAAGTCACGCACTTCTTCTATCATTTTTTAATGTCTAATTTCCGTTTTTATGCTTAATTTTCTTCCTTCTTGTTTCAGATCACATAAGGGAGTTTACTTGCGGCAAGTTGTACTATAGAACTTTCTTTCTCGACGAGAAGAGGCAATCTCTCTACGTTGGAGCTATGTGAGTATCTTTTATATTATTATCGCTAACTTTAAAGGCGTTATTACATGGTATACTAAACCCTCTTAACCTCGCTCTTAATCTGAACCTGGGTCGTTATTTCCGTCATTATTGTGGGATATCACTGATTATAAGTAACATAGCTTCCACCTTCTGTTATAACTTATGACAGAGTGTTGCGAACGAAAATACCTCCCCGGCCCTGTTCTTGGTAGATTCCTCTCAACCACCTAGTAAAATAGACTGCCATGTTGCGTATACCAATTTGAATGTCGACATGCTGTGCCGTATGAAATTTCAATCAAGCGCCTAATAGGAAGTGACCCCTTTGACCTTATCTTTTTAATTTATAAAGACCGCAAAAATTTACTTCACAACAGCGAGGCATCTTCCCAAACTTTTCGTTGCTATGTAGTTATTATAAACAGTCCCTATGATGATGGGCCTCTTCAGTGTAGTTCCAAATACATATATATCAGTCAGCAGTCGGTACCTGTATTTTTATACCTTGAAAATATTTTACATTTTTAATTTCCTCGTATACAGTCGACAGTTCTCCAGTACTACCAAGAAACATTGTCAACTCTTTTTCTGTACGAAAAAAAAGAAACAAAATATTTATTACATAATAACATAGTATTTAATTAAACTTTCACTTTATGATACGGTTTTAAAAACGTGTGTGTTTTACCCTGTACGTATTACTGCTAGTGGCAGACTGAAATGATCAAAGGTCTGTCGTGCATCTGACTTTTAAAGTGGAGGGGTTGAAAATGGGGGGGGGGGGAAGGGTCGCTGTCAGTTTTGAGGGATGGCAACAAGCTGGATATATACTGTTCCCGACGTACTTTTCAAAAGGTATATCATACGCTTACGACAACTCTTTTGTCTTTTATTTTTGTTAATTAGGTTAGGGTTGAATGGTCGTGACTGTCATAATTGCACCCATATTTAACTTATGGGTAATGTTTTTTTGGTTGGTTACTTTACCCGCGCTAAAGGGTGTTTTCAATTTCTCGCTAGCCGAGAAAATATTGTTTCTTTGTGAAATATTGAAGGTGAGATTTTACGAGTAGGTTTTCCAGGGATTTCTGGAGAAGTCTCCGTCCGTCTGTCTACTATTTTGTTGTGACTCCACCTATGTTTGTTTGAGTGGTCCAATGGTGAAAGTCTGGTCAAAAAGTATTTGGGATTTTTGGGGGGTTTAGCCTCCACTGCCTATAGGTTTCGTGGCTGAACCTTGTTTTACTGCAACCCTGAGTTGTACAAAATCACCGAAAAATCAGGTCATTAATTTACACTCGAGGGGGTAACCACTCTAGATATTCCTTGATATTTCCTGAGGTTCCATAAAGATTTCCAAAGATTCCCAACAATATTCATAGAGAGATGAACCCCGAAAGGGTAACCACTCCAAAAAATTCCAAGATTCCCTGAGATTTCATAAAGATTTCCAATGACTCCCAACGAGTGTTTAACCCCTCGTTTACACTTCTGTGTCCCACCATCCTCGATTAAGAGAAAACCGTCCTTGTCCCCCAGTTAAATTCCAGTTATTTCATGTTAAAATATTTCTTTACTAACTGGGCATGGGCATATTGGCATAAGAGAAAAAAACTCGGATTTTCTGGGAAATTTAACATGGTAAACATGGGAGAAAATCTCCAGTTTTCTCTTACCTAGGCATGGTGGGACCCACCCTTAGATGAGTATTGCACTAATCTTCAGTTAAATTTTAACTGGAGATTCACCATGTTAAATTTACATAAACATAGGACAAAATCTTCAGTTTAATTTAAACTGGGCATGGTGGGACGCACGCTTAGATGAGCATCGCTCTAATCTTCAGTTAAATTTTAACCGAGGTTAGTGGGAAGAGTAATCTCCCAGCCTGATGGATAGTAATTACTGCCACGTTTCCAACTAAATTACTTTCTGGACATTTCTAATAGAAGAAAGAAGAGAAAAAGAAAACAAACTTTCAACTTTGGTGATGAAACGGTTTAGAATTGAAATAGGTTGTAAAAACGTTGACGTTCTTTCAAAGAAATTCTATCTGAAGACCCAAGTTGAGCGTTCATGATTTTAACCTTCAGGATCTATTTTCTTTTTCACTTTCGAAGCGTTAAAAATTATATCTGTCACCTGTTACTATCTCCAGTGGTACGTAGAATTAAAAGTCATCGGTACGTCGTAAAAAATCTACTCTAGGGAAATATTTCTTCGTTCTGAAATATAATATATACTTTTACCGTCAGTGAATATTGTCAATTTTTGTCTGTAACAAAATTCATCCTATTTCAAGCTCTTAACTGAGTTACTTAGTTAACGAGAAAATAATCGGATAATTTACTGTGAAATATCTCATTGAGGAAAGTAAACAAACTACATTTAATGGCTGCTGTAAAAGTCAGACAATTGAAAAAGGATCCATCGATTTTTTTGCATGTTGCGTGTTCTGAAGTTTTTGACCAGTTGGTCAGTGCACTGTATAGTGTAGGAAACTTTGCTTTCAAAAGGACATCAGTTAATAACAGAAGGGGAAATAGAACCGTCAGAAAAAATTGGAGTTTTTGTTGTAAATATATATTTGAAGGGATGGGGTCCAACTTTTATATAGGGAGGCCCGCATCAGCCATGTTAAAATCGTGACAAAGCGTGAGGGGGGGTATTGAATCACCTAAAGGAAATGAGAAAAGCCCATTCTCTTGTTTGTTCGTCAAATCCAAAGATATCCCCGCTTTTGTTTAAACCCCCCCCCCCCCCCCCATTCGTATAAATTTGCCCCTCCCCAGCATTTTGTACTATATCTCACTTGTTTGAGACAAAAGAATCGAGTGCATGAGACGGCGGTGAACACTGTTTGTTTTGACAAATGTTTGAAAAAAGCTCATAGGACCCCCTGGCAAGAAGTGGGGGGGGGGGGATTTTCTTTGCGGAAATGAATTAGTTCCTGGAGCCGTCCGTCCGCTGGATTTTCCGGCCCCCCGAGCTCTGGAGACAGGCTTTGCTAATATTAATAAAATGAAATTGCGCTTCAATTTGAAAGCCTCAGGTACTTTGGACAAGTTCGTATGACGGAAGTAAGCGAAATATTGTGGTTTCATTTCATTGTTTGATGAAAGGCTTGGTTTGCCTCCGGGGGAATAACCTCTATTGGAAATTTACTAAAGTGTGTGGTGTGTCTGTTGGTATGTACTGCGTTAAGACAGAACATACAATCGCTGTTTGTTTACGTTTTCTCTGCACACTTTATGAGAAAACTATTGGATATTGAAAAATTTGTCCGAAATTAACCGATGGTAAAATTTAATTTGCTAATGTTATAATATTAATTTCCGCCGTTAAAAATACATATTATACTTCAGAACATTTAAATATGTCCTCAGATAATTTCTCAACGCCTCGATAGCCACGGTTCGATCCCGGTCCTGTGTAAAAGTTTTTCTGATCGGCATTCACCTCTGATATGTTGAGCATCTGAAGTCAAACGTATATCGAGGCTGTGGTGGTTCGGTGCCCACCTGAACCTTGAGGTCCTTGTCTTTGAAGTCTTGAGAGCTAGTTTTTGGACGTGGTCTAGTTCCTAAAATCAACATAGGCGTACTGATTCGAAATTTGTCGCAAATGGGGAGGCGCCTTCAGAATTTGGACCTGTGCGCTGGCGATACGTTGCAAACCTCGATCGGTCATGCTTGAATGACCATGTCAGGTTGGGGGAGATTATGTGGAGGGGGAACCTCGTTATGGGAGCCTGTTCCCCACTAATTGGGAGCAGTACTGGACCTGGAACTGACCACATCAACAGGATCCTTCACCGTGCCTGTCAGTCCGTCATGACACCGACCAAAATTAACACAGGATTAAGTGTGCCATCCGGTTGGGTGTCCCCCACTGGTGTCACTGCGGCTGACTCCACTCTTGGTTGACTGTTTTAAAAATGCTGAGATTTCTAATTACCTAGGTAGTGTTTGCATATCAATTTTTGTCTTTTGGCGAAGTCTTAAAAAATGTAATACATAGGCGCACATTGGTACACAGGCGTGTAGCATTTATAACGCCAAGATTAGAAGGTTGGTAGCTTTCTCCTTTATTTCAGCAAATTTTTAGTGTTTCGCTTGTGTACAGAGGTCAGGAAAGATGGGTCCGAGGGGGTAACCACTCCAGAGATTCCTTGAGATTCCATAAAGATTTCCAAAGGGGTAGCCCTGAGATTTCATAAAGATTTCCAATGATTCCCAACGAGTGGTTAACCCCTCGGATGGGTCCCTGTATCCCACCTTGGCCTTAGCCCTCAAAGGGATGTAGCACCTATACTCCAAGCTCATCTACGATGATAGTAAATTCAGACTTATCGAAGGGTGGATAGGCTACAGATATGTGAATTGTCGTTGTTAAACTCTTTTAGATCTTTGTGCTACTTCTCAAGTCTACTTCTGGTTCTGAACGAAAAATAATTTTGGGAACCCTGTGTTATTTTGAAAACAATGTGTGAAGTTACTGTCATCCAAGATGCGCGTGGAGTATGGGAGTTAGTTTTGATACTCGTGGATTGTGTGGTGGTGGGGTGAGGGTATGTTACTTCCTTCTACTCTGCTTCTACGAATAGCGTCCGGTGACATAGTGAATTATGATGATTGGTCGTGAAATGAGTTGGCTCATTACTTAGGGATCGAAGATCACTCCCAAATGGCTCACAGGCAAGTAGAAGGAAACGAATAACTCGGGAAATGATTGGAAAACTTGCTAAAACTGACGATGAACAGAGTCCCCGCAAAATGCCATCCAAGGTTCCGGCAGTCCCGTCACTTTCTACCAAGGCAAGAAAAATAGGTTGTCATACTCTGTAATGAAAACCTCTCTATTACGAGCAATCGGTACCCTACCTTCACAATGTCATATTCTCTATAGCGAACTATATAGGGAAGTGACGGTCGTTATAGAGAGAGACTACTGACCTTATGTCTTAAGTCTTAAGTCTTTTGGTTCCGGTTTGGTTTTGGTTTCCCAGTTTACTTCCCAGTTTAGTAATAGGCCATAGTTAGAATATCTGTAACAAAAACCTCTTTATAACGAACAAACGCTACGGTACCTTTACGAAACCTGTCTTCTTTTGACTCACTTGCCATGCATAAGCTAAACATACAAGATAAATCTGTTGGTTAAATCTGTTCGATAGGAGGCACTATAGTATATTTTAGGGAAGTGGTGAAATCGAAATTTGAAAAATTGGATCATTTTATTTTGGGAAAGTGACAACGTTGACCTCACTACCGTGTTTCGGCTTGATGAAATCAAAAGCCACGGGAATGAAACACAAATTTAATTCCGAAGTTTATGTTTTTCAATTATTCTGTCTTTTGATGTTGGAAATATTCCGTTCCAACGATGTTCGTGCTTCCTTAGCAAACATCAAACTTGTCATTCGAAACTTAAAACTGACTGCTGAAAGAGCATCCACAGGCAGACCCACTTCCACTGTTCCTTGCTAGAATGGAGAACTTTGTCAGTTACTTCCCGTTCGGAGTTTTAAGGATTCCTGAAGAACTGTTGCTTCTGTTTGATTTATAAAAATCGCGGGTTGGTTTACGTTTTTTCTGCAAACTTTGTGAGGATATTATTGATACTTAAATGTTCTGAAATATGATATGTCTTAAGAAGCTATATGTTGTGATTTTTCGATCGAGTGATTTTAGTCAACAAAAAAATTTGTTGAAAATTGACCGATCGTACCTATACCTACATACGGTGAATTTAGATAGATCTGTATGTATAATTGTATATCTTTGTTGATGTAAATTGCAAGAAAATATTAATTTTGGTTTGGTAGGAATTTTTACTGTAAAATTTCATTGGGAGTATTGTTTCGATGCAAGCTGAAAAGTGCGTAGATTTACAGTTTGACTTTATTTTTCTCCAAGAACACGTATTTTATAGCATGTTTTAGATGGTACGTGCCCTGCAGGAAGCCTTGAGTTATGGTTTCCGCCCCAAGGTTTGGGGTGAGATTTTTCACTACCCACCCACCCGAAACAGGAAACCTCAAAGAAGAAACACACGTGAGGGTTCTGTAGTTTCTCTAATGATTTATTTTTTAATGAAATTGGCATTCCAAGAAAATGTATGTTTTTAATCACGATCAATGTCATCTTAGGAAAATCGATCGGATGTCTTTTATTCCACTAACTGGAGATTATACTGGAGTGTTTAACTGTAAAGACTAAATTTGGAAACTCTTGGAAGAGATTTAGACAGAAAATTCGCAGCAAAGAAAGACCATCAACGAAGTACTAACAAACAGTGCTTGTTTCAAAACAAATGATGTCTGAATAAAAGGCAGGGGGTGGAGTGTCTTGCATTCCCGAGCGGTCTTTAGAGGCACACCGGTTCGATCCCGGTCCTATCAAGATTTTTCTGATCACCTAAAACTATAGGCCTTATCGTGGGGAGGTGTTCTTTGTTAGTGCTGAGTGCGATGGATAATTCTTGAGAGGGTCCACCAGATAGGAGAACGCCACCTGGTGGATGGAGGGTGAAGCTTCGTCCTGTCGTTGTAAGCAAGGTATCATTACAGTGATTGCCACCCCTTCCCCACCATTGAAGCTTTTGGCCTTCATTAACCGAAGTTTTAACGACGTAGACTCATTAAAGGCTGCCATCAGACCATCACGGGCACCAATGACGGAAGTCCTCCCTTTCCTCCCTTCTTGAGTCCCCAGCGTCCCCCCTCCATCCCTTGTTCTTTCCAACCTTTGTTTTTAAAAAAGTCTTGTTTGTTTGTTGGTTCTCTCCTCAGCCGGTCTTTTAAATGTGTCGCGCCGTTAAGGCTGTATAGGTACAATGCCACACTGTTCATTTTCCTATTGCCGCCTTCCTGCATTTGGGAGCTTAAATTAAATCTATTAAATTCTGTTAAATTGTGACTGAACACTGAACAGTCAAGGTTTTCAGGTTGTGTCCAACCATGGTTATTAAAGGTAAACCGTCGATTTCGTTCCATGCTTACCGTGTTAAATTCCCGAGAAACTCGACGGTTGTTCCTTAAGAGGACGCTGTACCTGACGGTGCATTTTTTGCCGCCCATAAGATTAACATTGCGAGCGGCGATTCATTTTCAAGGTTTACCCTTGGTTGGAAAGACACAAAATTTTGCCTGTACCTAGCCCTAACAATGTTCTAGGGAGTGTTTGAAGCAGATTTCCCAATTTCTCACTGGTTTCTTTTATTGCAACTGTTTTGCAAATGCTAGCATCGCATACCTCAAGAAAAGTGCTGTATCTCGAAAACCAGTAAAAAAATGGGAAATCTGCTTCGAACACTCCCTAGAACATTGTTAGGGCTAGGTACAGGCAAAATTTTGTGTCTTTCCAACCAAGGGTAAACCTTGAAAATGAACCGCCGCTCGCAATGTTAATCTTATGGGCGGCAAAAAATGCACCGTTAGGTATAGCGGACCCCCTTAATCAGTTAACGTTTTTGAGCACTTTTAAATGTTCTAAAATATAATATGTTTTTTATAGTCAGAAGTGAACTGTTGGAATTTTACGATCAAGCAATTTTTGTCCATAAAAATTTTGACCAAAAAATGGATCATAAAATCACCGAGACGACCCCCTTCAGGTATTACATGAAACTGAGTATGTAGAGTAAAATTGTATAGCTGGTTGAGCTATCGTAAGCACTCTCAACCCCCTAGCTAACAGGATCAGAACAGAACAATTTCTTTGACTTGGAGCTTCTTGAGAAGAAGCAAAGAGGAAATGAGGCTTCGCAATGGCTTTGAAAAAGGCTTCCTGCTTTCCTTCTCAAGGGTCTTTTACCCCCACCCGTCCCCCAAGTCGCAGGGATGGACGGAAGTAATAGGCAATACCCTGGTGCTGTCCGAGGCGAAGGGCCGTCCCCGATTAGCACATCAAAGGGGTCCAAGCATGACAGGGGGTGGCGTTTGTCGGTGTCAGGTGTGACTGTTCAGACGGCGCGTCAGCAAAAACTCTCCCTTCCTGAGTCCTTTCAATTTTGGATCTTGGATAAAATTTGTCTGAAGTAGTTGAGGAGAAAAATGGTTTAGAGGGGAGTTGTTAAACGTTCGAGATCGAACTCTGGCAGTCCGGAATTTTTCGTGTTTTTTCCGGACATGTTCTTTTCTTAAATTTGCACGTACCTACATTTTTCGTAAAGTTGAACCTGGAAATAAAGTTCAAAATCTACCCACGCCTTTTGGGAGTGAAATTTAAGACCGAACACACCTCCCTTATTTGTTTACGTTTTTCTGCACATTTTCTGATGTAACTACTTAATAGATATGTAAATGTTCTGAAATATCATAACTTGTGACCTTAAAAAGAATATATAAATAGCAAATAGTTTCCTCTTGGAGTGTGCAGGAAAAACGTAAACAAGTTGCGAATGTATATTGAGTCTTGATGCACCTATTTCAATATCATAGAAAGGTTTTTGTTCAGGGAACAAACTTAGCTTGACGTTTAACTTTTCTATACCAACTTACCGTAATATCCTTCCTAACCTGAACTTACTTTCCGAAGAGACAGCCACCGTCAAACTAACGGTGAAGTTGTCTCCCGTTATCTGTGTTTATAGTTACTGGAGGCGACTCGAGAAGACTTGAATTTTTTATTCTGAAATATAATAAATCTGTCCATTGTACTGTACTCTCTATAACAAGGTACAGGCCTGTTTTGTTTTGGTACCCTCTCTAAAGCAAACTCTCTATATAGCGAGAATTTTTAAGTAATATCATGACCGTCGTTATAGGAAGAGACCAGACAAGTGCCAAAAAATTTTATCAAAAATCACACAAGAAATACTTATCTATATTTTAATTTAGAACAAAATATATCGAACATAGCTTCATTTAAAACTATTCTTCTGCCGCTTGTGTTTTGAGCCTTATAACAAATGAAATCTCGGATTCAGGAAGTGCTGTTGAATTATTTCAGTTGTGAATTTTGTATGGAAATAGTGAGACCCGATTTTGTCTCGAGCAAAATTCAAGTGGTGTTTTCCCGGTTTTGAATCAGCTGTGGAAATGGAAGAAGGATGCCGCACTGTCGCAGACTATGGGGGAATGATGTGACAATAGCCTGCACGTGTTGAATTTTCTCCGCGTTTAATATTATAAAATCCACTTTATTCTCTCTGTTGTATCCAAACCTTGAGATATTCAGAAGTAGAGAAGAAAACTCGTCTCACCGTCAGTCAACCAATTAGGATGAAATTACACGTTTTAAAATGAAGCCAGCTAATTTTTTTCTTCTTTTTTAATTTTGAATTTTTAATATGGCTGGAGGCACGGCGATGTACAATGGAGTGATAGCGCATCCCAGGGGATGGAAAAAAGGGGATGGAATGCCACCCTGGGGCTGATGGTCTTGAAAATCGCACCCCCGATCCATTCCCAACCTTATTTTTCCCCTCTAGAAAAGTTTTTTGGATTAGCCAAGCTGCAGGTTGCACACAAGAAATTCCTTGAGGGGAAAGCGGCGGGAATCCCAGAAGATGGAGTTCGTGCAAAAAAGTTAATCTCACCTTTTTTGCTGTTTGTCTGAATCAGCGCTATTGCTTATTACCGTATTATGGAATAAGCCGTGAATTCAGCACTTTGTTTTAATTAAGTTGGGTGCTTTCATCTTTACGACGTTAGAAACATCCCCCTTTTCTCGGTTTTTGAGGGTTTACAACCTGTATACATTCTCTGGGGGACTTTTATTTTGTAATACTGGGGAAGACATTTGGAACGTCTTATTTAAATGGGTTTTGGACGTCGGTTCTGGTGGGTTGGCATCCCCCGGGCGTGTTGCTAGTTAGTACTTGGGATGGCAGTTTGTGTGTGGGTAGCCTCCATCCCCGAGTTGCCATTCCAGCCCCTCCATTCCAGGAAGCATCGTATGTGGCTAGCTTGAAAGAAATCCAGGCCTACGAGTCGCACGTCTCTTGTCTTTTCAGACTTTTCCGTCACTGTTTTTGATAGCACTGAGTAGGATAGGGACAGCGGGCTGCGGCTAGATAGACCCTCAGTAAATGAATCTCGGCGTCGGTACCGTCAACAGAAAACTATTGCAGCTTGGCAAAGCCGTTTCCCAAGTCCCAGAATGGTAATGTGCAAATTTGAATAAATCTCTCAAGATTGAGCCGTTTTAATTTTCCTTATCTTAATTGATTTATTCTTTGAAATAATTGCATTGTTCCAGAGGGGTTGAAGTCACCAGGGGGTATGTTAATTTCAACGACAACTTTGTCAGTTGCACTGAAACCAGTTTGAAATCGTAATCGCTGGAAGGCGGTGCTATCAGGCACGTTTTCCAGATACGGGAATCCAGGTGGGCGGTGACTCCCTTGTGGGCCGTGATCTTAAGTGTTTTGAATTTGGCGCCTTTTTATCTGCTCCCACTTCGCCGCTTCGTTATCGGAGCAAGTCTTGGCACGTTCTCGCGGGGCGTTTCTCACCCTTTATTTCTTATTTACTTTACTGCTTACTATGTTTTACCTTTTCTTATCTGACAGGCTGGGTAATGTACGGCTTTGGCTGAAAGGTGTTTGTTTTTTTCTGAAAATTTATGGGTTGAGGCTTTCAAGAGGTTTGATTGTACAATTTTATCGAATCCTGATGTAAGGTGCGAAATCCTCGCCTGCCGTTAGGTTTTATCTTCGTTTTTTACTGGTTTTGTTGGTTGGTTTTCCGGTTTTCTACGTAACGAATATGGATACCTACCTACTGTACTTTTTTTTTTTTTTTTTTTTTTTCCTTTTTCGCGCACTGCCTATTAAGGCATAATTTCTGCGCGGAGGTGGGTTTAAAGAACCTAACCTAAAACCTGACCTAACCGATACCTATAACCTATAACCTACTACCTACAACCTGTAGCCTATCCTATACCCTATACCGCGAAAGGGGGGGGGGGGATTATAGGGAGGAAAGGAAGGGAGTGGTGTGAAGGAATGGGAAGAGGCGGGCAAGGTGTGTTGGGTTATCCCCTAATAGATGTGAGAGAAGAGGTGGGGTGGGTAGGGGAGGACGAGTATTACAGTGGAGTGGGCAGGAAAGGAGGATGTGGGACACAGTGACAGGGACGGAACAGGACGGACAGGTGGGGGGTGGGTCGCGGGCCATCAGATGGCCATGGGTGTAGTGGGTATGGCCAATTCGGAGCCTGGCGAGCAGCACCTCATCACGCCTGCGCGGTTGAGATGCTGTACGCCAGGTTCCGATGCGTGGTTTTATCACTGCCAATTTGTTTCCTGCAGCGGCTTCACACGACCACTCGTGCTGCCACTGGTTCAGAATGGCATCTTTAATGACCCGCTTGGCATCAGAGAAGGTGGTGGTAGGCCAAGGGACAGATGGGTGGACAGCGGCCTCCTTAGCCGCAGAATCTGCAAGGTCATTTCCCTTAATTCCAACGTGTGAGGGAACCCAGCAGAATTGTATAATTTGATGGGTGCTCAGTTGGAACAGTAGTGAACGAATTTCCATGAGGAGAGGATCCGGACTAAAAATATCACGTATAGCTTGCAATGCACTGAGGCTGTCGGAGAAGATAATCGAACATGGAATTAAATTGTGGAGAATATACTTAAGGGTTTGGAGAATGGCATAAAGCTCTGCTGTGTAGGAGGAAGAGAAAGGTAGGAGGGGGAAGGTTTGCGACTGGGTTGAAGATGAGAAGGCACCCGCGACTCCAGTACCCGTTTTGGACCCATCTGTATAAAAGTGACTCCATGCCGAAGTTGGATATGTCGTTACCATGTCACTAAATGCCTGTACGTATAATTGTGGGGGGGTGGTGGCCTTTGGGAGAGCAAGAAGGGAAAAATTACACTGTGGAGGGGGGAGGATCCAAGGGGGGGGCTGTGATGGCGAAGGAGAGGGAGTGGGGGAAAGGGGGGGAATGTGGACATGGTACAACTGGAGCAATTTGTGATATCTGTAACCAACGGGCTTGGAGGATTGAGGGCGGCGTTCATATAGTGGGTGGAGGCTGGTGGCGATTATACAGGTGTGGGTAGGGTGGTGGATGGTGTTGCTCACTTTTGTGCAGTAGTTCAGAAGGAGCCGGGCCCGCCGCTTTTCCAAGGGCGGCTCATTGGCTTCTACATAAAGACTTACAGCTGGACTGGACCGAAAGGCCCCGGTACAGATTCGCAGGGCTTCATGGTGGATAGCATCTAGACTTTTTAGCAGGGAGGGGCTCGCCGACCCATATACAATCGAGCCGTAATCAATTTTGGACCGGACCAATGCATGATACATACGAAACAGTATTTCACGATCAGCTCCCCAATAGTAACTGCTAACCACTTTTAGGAGGTTGAGGGCTTGCGTGGCTGTGCGTCGCAGAAAGGTAATGTGGTTGGCCCATGTTAGTTTCCTATCGAAGTGTAGGCCAAGGAACTTGTGTGTGAGGGAAATTGGGAGGTCCTCGCCGTGTAATGTAAATTTTGGATTCGTTGCGCATCTCTTTTTACAAAAATGAACCACCGCAGTTTTAGTTGGGGAAAATTCCAAGCCTGTTTTAAGTGACCACTCTTCCAGGGCTTTAAGGGTCGGGTTCAATTTTGCCGTAATGTCATCCAATGTTTTGGCCTGGTAAAAAATTCCAAGGTCATCAACAAAGAGGCATGTGAGAATATCATTCGGAATATACTCTGTGATAGTGTTCATTATGATGTTGAACAAGGTACAACTCATACTCGACCCCTGCGGGGTGCCGTTGTCCAGTCGGGAGGGGGAAGACAGGATGTTGCCACATCGCACAGAAAAGGTGCGGCTACGTACGAAAGATTGAATAAAAAGTGGCAAGTGTCCCTTCATTCCCCACCCATGTAATTGTTTCATTATAGTACAGCCCCAAGCTTTATTATACGCCGATTTTATGTCAAAAAATATAGCAATGGTATGTTTCCGCTGGAGAAAACCGTCCTGAACGTAACTGCTGGCCCGAACTAAGTGGTCAAGAGGTGAACGACCTTTTGCGGCGCCGCATTGCACAGGGGCAAGTAGGCCACTCTGTTGTAGGTACCATACAAGGCGCTTATTTACCATTCTTTCAAGAATTTTGACCATGGTATTGGTCAGTGAAATTGGACGATATGATTCAGGTACACCACGGTCCTTACCTGGTTTAGGAATGGGGACAACTACAGCATGCTTCCAGGCCAGGGGAATATCGTGACTGTTCCAAATAAAATTATATATTGATAGGACATATTGTTTGTATTCTGGTGAAAGTTGTTGGATAAACGAGTAAGGGATGGAATCTGGACCTGGCGCTGAATTCCTACAAAGCTTATTTAATACATACTCCAATTCACTGAGGGTGAAAGGCAGATTGTATGGAAGTTGGTCACCCCCCGAAAAATCATAGTGCTTGTCTTCCAATTGTCGTTTTTCCAGGCGCGATACTAAATTAATTTCGTCATTGCTGGACATTGATGCAAAATGATTCGATAATACATTACATTTCTCTACTGGTGTCACATATGTTTGCATGCCGTCCGTTAGAGGTGGAATGGAGGAGGTCGCTTTCCCTCTAATTCTGCGAATGCGGTTCCACACTTCGTGAGTGGGGGTATTTTCAGTAAGGGTCGAGGTGTACTCCACCCACGAGGCTCTGCGGGCCTGTTTTAATATTTTTTTTGTTAATGCTTCCTGGTGCTTTAAAGCCAATAAATTGTTGGTGGAAGGATATCGGTTGAATCGATAGTATAGTGAACGCCGGAGTCTCACCGCCTGCCCACATTCCGCGGACCACCAAGGCACGGGGGGTCGCCTCCGCCGCTGCGTGACCTTGTCAGTGCCGGAAACCCTGTTTACGCACACATCTGTCCGATCGTCATCAGCGATAGGCTGGGTGGTCGGCAGTACTGTGGTCCTAGTGCGCTCATCTAGCCGATCATCTTCAGTAGTTATCTGGCTTGTCTGCAGTACAGCGCTAGTTGTACCCTCATCTGCGGGAAAGTCTTCAGTATGAGACTGGCTTTTCCCCAGTACAGTGGTAATTGAACCCTCATCTGTGGGAAAGTCTTCAGTATGAGACTGGCTTTTCCCCAGTACAGTGGTGGTTTTATCCTCATCTGTGGGAAAGTCTTCAGTAGGTGGCTGGCTTTTCCCCAGTACAGGCGTTATTTCTGCGTCCCGACACTGAGGATGACGACTGGCAGCAGTGGGCCTCCCATGCTCCGGTGACCGCGGGCCGGTGGCAGGTAGGGCAAGCCGTCCGGCATTCACTAATTTAAACTGTAGGTCCTGAATGATTTCATTTATATTCACATTCGCAGAGTTAGAGACGAGAGCGCTCGGTTCAGGCAGCAGTGCCTGTCGGTAAGTTTTCCAGTCAATTTTCTTAAGGTTCCACTTAAGTGGAAATGTAGTGTCGGCAGTGAAAGACAAGCACGTGATATGTATCGGATGGTGATCACTGCCTCTGCGATCCTCAGAAACTGACCAAGAAAAATCACTTGCAATTTTTGCATGGGTGAAAGTCAGGTCAATTGCAGATTTTGTGCTAAGGGTTGAAAAATGTGTACTCTGACCATTATTTAAAAGGTGGATCGGGTGTACCATTTGCAAAAGGACTTCAACCTCTTTACCACGTGGGTCAGCAGCTAGCCGTAGACGGTCCCACAGAGGACTATGCGCGTTAAAATCACCACAGAGGAGATAGGGAGGCGGTAGTTGTAGTATTAGCGACTGGAGTTCATCACGTTTTAAGGGGTAGCTTGGGGGAATATACAATGAACATAGGGTTAACGGGCATTGCAAAGTGGTTCGTATCGCAATAGCTTGCATTGGTGTGTTTAGTGGTAATACAGTGGCCGGTAAGTGATCCTTAAGGCAGATGGCTACGCCCCCCCGTACCCTGGAGCCCAGGGGAAAGTTATCAGCCAAGTGAAACACATTATACCCTCTTAAACTAACCTTCTGATTTGCCCGGAAAAGGGTTTCTTGTAAAACAAATGCAATAGGATCGCTGGTCGATATTAATAATTTAATCTCTTCAAATCTGGTTAAAAATCCATTTAAGTTCCATTGTATTATCTGCTCCGACATTACGGGAGGGTACCAGGTATCGGTGGTTTCTGTATTGGTTCCGGAGACCTCAGTACTGGAGAGCTTTGACTGGCAGTATGTAGCATAGGTGATGGGAATTGGTGTGGGTGATTAGGTGGAATGGGGGTCAAGTGTTGTTGGTAAATCGATGCACTGGGATGGGTATTTGGTATCATAGGATGCGCCCTAGGCGTGTCGGGACCGATGGGTATCTGAGAGATGGGTACTTGGCTGTATATGGGGTGGGAGTGTGGGGTGTTGCAGTCAAGCATGACCACCTCAGAAGAGGCATCTGATTTATGGTGGTGTACCTGTGCCTGAGCCTGTGCCTGGGGCACCTGTAGCTGTGTGGGGTGTGGGGGGAAAACCCCGTTGAGGACAGCACTGAAATTAGTTAATAATGAGGTGACGACTTGTGTGAGGTTTGCTACCTGAGTTGTCAGGTTCTGGATGGCAGACCTACTGTACTGTACCTACTGTATGTTTTATTTGGTTCAGTGACGTAACTACCGTGATGACTGATGACTCATTTATTTATTTTCTTTTTTCAGGGACCGAGTTTTCCGGTTAAATCTCAGTAATATCAGTCAGGCCAGCTGTGAGGTAAGTTATTTTATTTATTAGCGATTCCACTGATTAACTTATTGTACTTACTTTCTCTATCTGGTGGAAGATAGAGGTTTGCCAACCCAATGGATTGAATAAATAAATAAGGAACTACTAAGCGTCCCGTCACGTAAAACAAACCACGGAGTTCCCTTTTCTCGTACAACAATCCTTCGCCCCCATAAAAACATTTGTGCAACAAACCTTAAAGTTGTCGGTGTAAAAAGCGATGTCGCAGTCTGCTTCGAAAGGGGGTGGCGAACTAGAGGGTTGTGAGTCAGGGGTGTCCGTTGCGGTTCGTGGAGAGGCACCCCCCATACGTCGTCCGACCGCAATTTTACCCACTCCTGACTCTTTTTCTTCTGCCCCGGAAGCTGGTGCCGTAAATTTCCCACTCCCTCCCTTAACGTTGGTTATTTTATGCCGTGTGTTTTGTCCCATTTCGAGTTTGGGGGCCTGGGGGGTTGGGACATGTGCACTTCCGGTACGGGTTTAATTTTACATGG
This sequence comes from Mesopsocus fuscifrons, assembly GCA_950004255.1. Taxonomy (NCBI): domain Eukaryota; kingdom Metazoa; phylum Arthropoda; class Insecta; order Psocodea; family Mesopsocidae; genus Mesopsocus; species Mesopsocus fuscifrons. The sequence continues at coordinate 3,916,286 of OX465377.1, forward strand.
CGTAAAAGCTTACTACTTCCTCCCCCTGCCGTGGTAGCCTGTCCTCCGTCGAATTGGTCCCAGGGGGTGGCCCGACGTGAACCTGGTTTGGTATTGCTGGATTAGGACGGGAATTCTACGGCTAAGTGCTCTGCTGCTTTTTTCTCTGGATTTTTTTTTCTAAGGTCCCTTCGGTGTTTTAAGGTACCAAAAGGGTTGCTCCTTTACTTCATCTGCTATTCTATGGATTTTTGTAAAGAAATGGGGGCGACACTGCTCACAAAAAGGCTGACTTGAGTAGCCAGTGACTGTTAAACCTAGGGATCTTGTTTGTAAGCGAAACATGTCCAATCCTTTGGAATTTTAGGAGTCATTTGGGCCTAGACCTAAAACAGATAACAATGATAAGGGCCCAGTACACTATGGACCACGAAAGCATCCTTCACCTTCGTTATTTCGGTCAAGAAGGGCCAAATAGGACCAGGCTGGGCGAAATAGTAGCCGAGTCAGCCATCTGCCTGCATAGTGGTGATGGCTGATGGCTGATTCAGCTACTATAGGTATATTGTTGGGAAACCTTTATTTCTGGCTCCTCTCAGTATTCTCGTTTATAAAAGGTTCAAAACAAGGGCCAAAACAAAGCGCTGCAACCTATTTTGGTACAGTGTTTTATATTTATTCCACCAGGAAAAGAAAGTTTCGTATTTGCGAAAGAGGAAAAAGAGGAATATAAATGAAAATATCAGAGAAACAAAGAAGATGCGAATTGAGTTTTCCTTCTGCTGTGGCGGTTGGAAAAGGTTTGCATTTGCATTTTGTGTTGCCTTTTTATTTCGCCCATTTGCGACGGTTCTATGCAACAACAGATGTAGATCCTCTCTCCAGTGCTTTCTATATATTTATTTTATTTTTACGGAAACAACAGCTAGTTTGTTGGAGATGCAAGCTACGTAATGGTTTGACTGCTGCTCTCACAGACCTTAGTCAAATTATCAGCAAACAGAACTCGTTCAGAGTTCACTTTTCGACTGACAATCTTTTGACTTCTTTCTCGTTAAGAAGTGAATATTTTAACCCCCGAAATTTTTCAAAATTTGATGGTGTAGATGTGTACCTTGGTGTCTACTGTATGTACCTTGGTCGATGCCTGATCCTGTAAGTCAAATAAATAGTTTAACCCTGCTTCAGCGTGGACCGATTTAGCTCAGTGGCTCACTGAAGAAGAAGGTTCTACTTTCGAATTGGCCAGATTTTTTTTTGAAGAATCTTGCCCGGCTCTGGGCCTATCCTGTACCTAGTGTACCTGATGGGTACCTGGTATTCACTGGCCGGGGGAAAACTCGACTTGCAGGCGTGTAGAAAGTCACATCAGCTGCTAATTCGTTTAAGGGTCCGCTATACCTGACGGTGCATTTTTTGCCGCCCATAAGATTAACATTGCGAGCGGCGATTCATTTTCAAGGTTTACCCTTGGTTGGAAAGACACAAAATTTTGCCTGTACCTAGCCCTAACAATGTTCTAGTGAGCGTTCGAAGCAGATTTCCCAATTTCTCACTGGTTTCTTTTATTGCAACTGTTTTGCAAATGCTAGCATCGCATACCTCAAGAAAAGTGTTGTATCTCGAAAACCAGTAAAAAAATGGGAAATCTGCTTCGAACACTCCCTAGAACATTGATAGGGCTAGGCAAAATTTTGTGTCTTTCCAACCAAGGGTAAACCTTGAAAATGAATCGCCGCTCGCAATGTTAATCTTATGGGCGGCATAAATTGCACCGTCAGGTATAGCGGACCCTTAACTCAAATTTGACCAGCTGAGTTGGAAATAAGTGGGCCTCCAGCTTCCTGAGTTCCGAGGTTCTAGAATTTTCACATAAAATGTATTGCCTAGAGTTAGCTAGCGGTTTAGCCGCAGGGAGCGCTAATGCCTGGGGGATAACAGGGTTTAGGGGGCATATGTCGGCTAATCTCCTCCCAAATTGTTATGATAATCAACTGTAGCCCTCCCCTATTTGGGAGTTAACTGCCTCTTCCTAAGACTATCTGTGGTCTCCTAGACTCTTTGTGGGTAGGTCCCAGTAAGTCCTAATGGTGGCGAAGGGTTGAAACCACCCTCGTATTGCTGATTTTCTCCCGCTGCGCTCTTCTCCCCCTTCTAAGGGTGCTTCCACACTACCTCTTAGTGGTTTTCGATCCATTGTGCACGGATTTCTGAAAGTCGTTGTAATAGAACGACGGTGTGCTCTTCTACCTTTTCAGCAGTTCTGTTGACTATTAAAATTACTGCTGTAAGGTTTCTGCGGTTTTTCCTGTATTATGTGTGGATTTTGAAACGGACCCGGTGCAGAACCTTTGGTGCTGACTTGCGGTCTACCCTTTCGTAGATTCGCACCCTTTTCCCCATAATTCATAAATTTCTGATTGTTTCCTCCTCGTGTAACTCTTTGCGGCTGCTGAAAGGATTTCCGAGCTTACCATCTTTGGCTTAACTTCCCCTTCAGGTTTTGTGCTTTCAGTAGCCCTTTCACGAATCTGTGAAATTATTTCTGGCTGTTCCCCTTTAGAATATGATAGAGAGCTCGCTAATCATGCTGTTGAACCATTTGTTTGCATCTAATTTTGAAGTTGGTGTCAAAAAGGGAACTGGGCAAGCTCTGTAGCAAGAGGTCGGTTGAGATTCTGGCGTAAGCATCCCCTTGACACGAAAGGGAGGTAGGTACCTTTCGTACTATGCCGTGGCCCTCCTAGGGCTGTTACACCACGGAGGTTTTTTGTCAAAAAAAGTGTCAATAAAAGTAATACCTGAAAGATTGAGCCACAAGGAGCTTAATATTTTCCGAAGGCTGAAATGTTAGTTCAACAGGGAGACTTATTGGTGTGTCGAGCTTCAAGGGTTGGTGGAAGGGGGATGGAGGTTATTAAGGAAACGCCATCAGGCAGGTATTGTGCGCGGGCAGTCATCCGTTTTCTTATTCTTTGATTTCTTGCGTCAATCTGTCGCACTTTAACAATAGGGGGCACATGGCTCCCTTCAGTCATCAGTCTTCCACCTTGCTTGATTGGACGTCGCTGATTCATTTTGATATACAAAGGCAATTTTTTTGCTTTTTTTGTCCTGGGGCAGCTGTTGTGTTATTGACGTTCTTGTGATCTGATATTGAGGTTTTCTCTGCTGATGATTCCAGCGACTACTTTTTACTTTCTTGCCCGAGTTTAATAAGTTTCCTGTGCAGAATTTTTATTTTAAAATTGGAGGTACCCCGAGTACAAAGTGTCCGTTCGACGGTCTCACAGGTTTCACAGTTCAACTGACTTCACCCAAATTTGGTGCATAGGCACATAATGTGAATGGCTACAGCTTATTATATTGCTCAAATAGTAATCACTCAACGAGGGGGTAATCACTCAACGAGGGGGTAACCACTCCAGAGATTCCATGAGATTCCTGGAGATTCCATAAAGATTTCAAAAGATTCCCAACGATATTCATAGAAAGATGAACCCCGAAGGAGTAATCACTCCAAAAAAAAATCCAAGATTTCCTGAGATTCCATAACGATTTCCAATTATTCCCAACGAGATTCCCAAAGATTGGGATTTTCTAGATTTTCCACATGGGCTCATAGTTAGACTTCTTTTCAACCTTTTGCAGATTCGTTGGTTTCATTGGTGTGCCTGATAATGTTAGGTACACACTAACTTCAGCTAGTGATGTTTCTGGTTCAAACAATCCTCAAGAGACCACGTCATGACTCTATGGGAAATCTTGGAAGGTTCACTTTAAATTTTCTACCTATATCCCCTCCAATCCAATCTGTACGCCCTAAATTAGATTAAGGCGGCTCTGATTGAATTAATTTTAAGACGAATCTCCTTTGATGGGTGCACCATCCCACCCAAGTACCTGCTGGCATTCCTGGGAGATTAAATCTGTAGGATGTACCGTGTCATGTCTCTGTAATTCGCTTTTGTTGCTGGCACTGCGTGGTTTCTCGAGCTCTGCTAGCCCAGTTGTGGTATTCAACTGAGATGATCTTTGCATAAGTTCATCATGAGCGGTAGAACATTTGTTGATTATCACAAAGACGAAAGTTTAAGAGGTAACATGACAAAGCAAGGCGTTCAATTATCCCCGGGTCACTAAGCATTATGGGGCAGGTGCGCTTTCGGATTTAAACGCGCTTAATCTCAATGTGTTGCTCTTTAAGTTTGTTGAAGTGCTGACGGTCTTCGTCGCACATCTGGTAATGAGGGTAGGGACAGTCTCAGCTATTTGAAAATTACTCACGAGACGCCGATGTTTTTGTTTACAGCTTTTGGTTTTCGGTATATCTTTCCAGCATGCCTGAAAGTCCTCGTATTTAAATGAGGTAGGATTTAACTATTCAGCTGTGCCTGTCAGTGGTTATGGGGTTCGACATGTGTCCTGAGAGGTCTGGGTTCGAGTCCCGGCGTCAGAAATATTTTCTGTTTACGGCTACGGCCAAACTCCTGTGGTGTTATAATTAATTTTCTTACAAGGTTAAATTCAGGAATCCTGAATCTTGGTCTAACGGAGTATTCCATATCGAACCCAGCTATGTGGAAAGGCAAGAAGCCCGTCAGTCAGTCAGCAATTTCGAAAATAAAACACGTAAGCAGCGAACGGCACCGTTATGAAAATTCTTGGCTCGTCATCTCCATCCGTACAAAAAGAAGAAAAGCCTCATCCGAGGAGCTGCTTATTGATTGATTTCTGCGGAATCGTCTTGGAAAGTGATTTCCCCTCTCGGAAAGATACCGAAGATTTATCCCAAGAGTTAACCTCAGCGATTTGTAAAAAGTTGTCGCTTTCGAACAAGAAAATAAAAAGCAAGATGATAAAAAACCGAAAGGAAGTGGCGCAGGGAGGTTCAAAAAGTTACTGGTGAAGGGGGGAAAATTGGGGAATGGAGACGTGATCTATAGGTGGGGGCAATCAAAATCTTCTACCTATTGCCCCATCGCCCCTTCGTATATCCCCCTCCCCCCCTACCCTTCCCTTACCCACATGTATTACATACCAGCCTTCCCGTCCTCTCTTTTCCAAACAAATTGACCGCACTCAGCTGTTTTCCCACTACCTGACACTTATCCCCCCCCCCGAGTATAGGGACCCATTACATGCCTATCTTCTCCCACGCCGCGCCGCCTTGTCTTGATCAAGTTCATTAATTTGCCTCTGGAAAGAAGGCAAGAGTAAACGGAAAATGTTCCTTCGAACCTAGACCTCTCAGAACATAAGTCGGGCACCTTCAACCCTTATAGTGGCAGCTACCCCTATCGTTCTTCCATTTAAGGTTTTTGAGCAACCCCTTAAATACCTATTTTCCTTAAGGCCTGTTTTGGATTATAAACCTTGTATTGTACAGATAGATGACTTATTCTGGGGGTTATTTCCATCCCCCCGTCTCGCTGGTAAATATTTACAGAGACCGCGGGGCCTCGGGGCCTCGAGGACCACCCTCACCCGGGTCAATGTTTGTCTTCGGCTCTTGAAACCGATCTCTCCTTCTAAATCCCAGAACCGTCCGCCAAGGCGCCTCGTTCATCGCTGTTGGATTAAAGGCTCTGTCTGGTAAAGGCTGTATTGCTGGATCTAAGGTTCTGTTGGAAGGGGTGAGAGAATTTTTTTCTGTATAATAACATCAGATGTTAGCAGCAACAGTGACCAAGAAACATACGTTGTTCTTTTTTTTGCTGTCGTTGGACTTCTTTCCCTTGGTTGGGAAGACTCCTGAGTTTCGCCAAGATGTAACCTTAGTAATATTCTAGTGACCCAGTGGTCAATGGTTTTCGAAAGCTCCCCCTTTTTCCCTTTAATAAATTAAGCCATGCCATGTTATAGCGTTTGCAAAACTGTTGAATTTGAAATAGCTACCGCCGCTACAGCAGCTCACAGTGTTAATCTTATCGCTGGCAGGAATGCATCGTCAGCTGAAGCAGGGCCTTAATGCTTAGTCTCGTGATTTCTCACTGTCTTCCTTTGTTTTTCTTCTCCAGAATAATTTGGATACTAAAAACAGTTTTCGAATTTTTCCGATTGTTGTAAAAGAAGGAAATTGCTATAAAACATTTCAGTTTATGCACGATAAACGCCTATAAACCAATGAGGAGATATGAAGACATTCAGAGCAAAGCCGCATAATATAAAATATAAAACGCATTAGGTCTCCCCGGGTCTCCCTTTTGGATGATTGTCTGACCCTTTCAAGGGCTACATTCCGGATACAGGAAACGCGATGAATTCGGAATCAGCAGCTACATCCGGTCACTTCGCACCCGGAAAAGGGAAAAATTGCAGCGCAGACAACACAAAAATGAAATCAAAATTCATGTATCTATTTGGCTCTCCCCCGAGAAATCAGGCTCTGCTCCTAAGTCTTTTAAGCCTGAGAGGTTCAGCAGAAAAGGTTAAAATTGCGGTGAGATGACGCAAACAAGGCATTTTTTTTCTTTTTTTCATCCCGAGGTGGTTAGTGGAGGGTTGTGGGGAATTTGTCTAGTACTATCCCGAAAAAGTGACTAAGGGTGCGTCCCACCATGCCCAGTTAAAATTTAACTGGAGATTTACCATGTTAAATTTAACTCAAAAGTTAAATTTAACATGGTAAACATAGGACAAAATCTCCAGTTTAATTTTAACTGGGCATGGTGGGATGCACCCTAAGGCTACATCTGGGCAAAAATCAGCGTCTTCTCAATCAAAGATAAAAATTAAAAATAAATTAGCCGCTCGTAATGTTTAATCTTGATGGTAGCATAAATGCATCGTCAGGGAAAGCAGAGCCTTAAGTTTCTCACTAGCACGCCGCCCCTTAAACCAGTCAAATAAATTGGAGAATGAGCCTTTCGGTGCATCTTAACCCCCTTCTGGCTCACTTGAACCCGTTGTCGCCTAATGGCAGCCATCGACTTCCTTTTAGGTGGCTTACTGCTGAATTGTTTATCGCCATAGGACTTAAGTGACTTCGCTTTCGCCTCGAGAGCTTTAAGTGTTTTCGCGATTTGACCTAGTATATTGTAAACCTATCTCAGCACTTCAAAATTACTATAGCGACTCCGATTGGATTGCTTCCCGCCACTCAAGTATGTTGATTTGAACAATGCCATTAGTATTGACGGATTACACCGGTTCGATCCTGATCCTATTCAAGTTTTCCTGCTCGGCATTCACCTCTGATATTTTCAGCGTGTCAAGTGAAATGTATATCGAGGCTGTGGTGGTTCGGAATCCACTTAAAACTGTAGGTCCCCATCGTATGCTAACGTGATGGCTATAGGGAGGTGGTATTACGAGGGGGTAACCACTCCAGAGATTGGTTGAGATTGCATGACGATTTCCAAAGATTTCCTGAGATTCTCAACGAGATTCATGGAAAGATGCATCCCGAAGGGTTAACTATTCAAGAAATTTCCAAGATTCCCTGAGATTTCATAAAGATTTTCAATGATTGCCTGTGATTCCCAAAGAGATTCCTGCAGGTGTATTCCCTTTCTCGAACGCCAGAAAACCCATTCAACTAACACCTTCAAAATTTATTGTAAGAAGAACTGTTCTCCATATATTACATCATTGCGTGCCTTATTTTCTTACAATAATTTTTGAAGGTGTTAGTTGAGTGGGTTTTCTGGCGTTCGAGAAAGGGAATACACCTGCTGAAGTGGTTAACCCCTCGTGGTATTAGGTAGTTCTTGAAATTGTCCCCCTTCTGAGAGCTAGGGTCTGAAGTTAGTGAAGTTATATTTCAATGCGGTGACCCCGTGCTAATTCCCATGACCTTTCATTAAATTTGAGCAAATTCCAGCACTTTACCCTCTCTATTTAGCAGCTGAAACGTTTGACAAATCACAAAATGGACAACAAAGGTCAAAGTCAAATAAAACACTCTCGGTTACAAAGTTTGCCACCCACGAGCGTAAACCTCCAAAATGAGGCCACTTATCCTTCATGCAAACAAGGTTTACCCATTTTGCCCGCAGAAGTGGGACATTTAGGACAAGGGGAAGGGCCGGGACCTATGACATCGGATTACACACATATATGGGAGGTAATCCGTTATATAATCCGTTATCGGACCTGGATTACGACGATTATCGCCGGAGCTGCCAAATCAAGCGCCGAAAAACCAATTTCCGAGTGTCCGTTACTATTTGGCAACACTGTGATCCTGTGCTGATCCCAGTAGGTCATTCCAGTAGCTTTTCTTGCTTTTTTTTTCCACTTTTTTCCTTGTATGTATACCTAGTAGTTTTTGACAGGTACGCAGGTCTATTCAGGATCTTTGATCGTTAAAAGTGTGTTGATGTTGTGATGCTGAACCTACCAACTGGGTTGTTGTCGCATCGTTATAGTAGCGTTAGAGTTGCGATAGGAGAACGAGAATATGTCCCCTGAGGTGGTACACCGTTGCATGCACGAGGGTTATGCTGACCATGTACGATCCCGAAGTTGGCATACTCGGAAGTACGGTTTGTTGGAAGGGATGGGAGTCTTTGTGTGGGTATACCCTCCATCCCTGAGTTGCCATTCCAAGCCCGCTATAGAGATATAACAAGACATGGTGGATTCACCGACAGTAACATAGAAAATAGAGGAATGGGGTAAGATTTGTACTTGGTAAGCCCTAGAGGTCGTTTTCAGGGGTGGGGGGGGGGGTGTCGCGAGGGAGTTTCCGCCCCCCCCCCCCCCCCCCCCCGCACGGGTTAGCCTTGTAATTGAAAATGTAAGAGTTGGGAATTGAAGACGAGGGTCGAGTGTAAATCCAGGATTAGGATGAGCTTTCGATTACCTCCCTGCTTACCACTCCCATCGTCTCACCCCGTCATCTTAACAGACTTTTTCATCTTCTTGCTCTTTTTGCCCCTTTTTGCTATGTCTGGTCGACCTTGCCCGTCCCAAAAAAGGCAGAGTTCTTGATATTCTCTATAGCCGTTGTAATTTCGGATAGAGGGGACCCACACAAAGACTGCTATCCGTTGCCACTAATTATACTTCCGGGGATGCCGACTTGCAAGAACGGCCGTTCAGGACGCATGGTACACCTTATGCGCTCCTCGGCAGGCTCTGGCCCATGCACTCCTGGCTTTACATGAACTACAGCAAATAGTCAACTGCTGAGATTGTTAGGTGTTTGTAAACAATACCCCTGTTTTTTTTTCGATATTAAAACATTCCGCTACCTTCCATTGGAGACGCATACACGTTGCCCAGGTACTACTAATAAGGGCAATCTCAGGTTACAGATTGGTAATTATGGAGATTGATCGGTGGGCGCACCTCTGTAGTCTCCCTTGCCGCTAATCTTGCCGTGATCAGGATCATGATCTATGACAGATCTCTCCCTCTAGCCCTGGGGATCCAATATCAGTAAGACGTCCTATTGAGTTGTATGTACATAAACAAATAACTCACCGCGCCTGCTTAATTATTGGCTAATTATTGGCTTTGGTAAACACCGAAGGCTATTTTGTCTTTGTTGTTGACAATTATTTTGACCACTGATGGAAATGAGTCAATATTTGACCGATTGACCTATTGACCGAACTACAATGGACTTTGGGTGATTCTGCGGGGTCCCCGGGGTCCATGAAAGTATTTACAAAATGAAAAGTAGGGTGTAGGCGAGGGGTTAACCACTCGTTAGGAATCTCGTTGGGAATCATTGGAAATCTTTATGAAATCTCAGGGAATCTTGGAATGTTTTGGAGTGGATACCCCTTCGGGGTTCATCTTTCTATGAATATTATTGGGAATCTTTGGAAATATTTATGTAATCTCAGTGGAATCTCAAGGAATCTCTGGAGTGGTTACCCCCTCGGGCGTAGGGTAGAACCTTGCAATGTTTGAAAATATTTTTGGCCCAAGTTTAGGGCAATGTTGGCTTTGTAAATACTCGTATTTCCTATAGGTCACGTGACTCACCTGCATTGGGTGCTAATGACGTGACACCTATACGCTTTATCGATTATCGACTTATCGAATAGCTGGGCCGCACCACCGCAATGCATAACTGTGAAATTCTATCCCCAAAACAGGTTTAATGCATCTCTGAAATAGTTGAATAGGATTTTCGGGACGTCTGTGACAGCCAGCCACCGTAAATCTCTCTGCTGTTGTACTTCCAAATGGATAATCTTGGATGCTTTCTTCGGAGGTTATGGATTGCGACACATTCTATAAGAAGCAGACCATCCCAAGTCTGGAAGATGGTGCTGAGTCGCACCTAATCTCACGGTATAAATAACGATTTTCCCCGTCATTTCGCGCCTGATGGTCTCTATAAATCAAATGCTAGTGAAAGAATAAACGACTGCGAATCGCTTCGGGCTCAATTCAAAAAGTCACGCCTTTTCGAACACGCGAGGTTTTAGGAAATTGGGAATTTCGCCGTTACTCGATAGTTTTATTATGTGGCGAAGATCCACGCCTCACAGCTCACTGAGTTATGAAACGAGAGGACCCAGGTTCTAGTCTCCACTTACTGAGATTTTTTTCCTGGTGAATTTTCCCTGAAGGGTAACTGGCCTTCGCCGGCGGGGGGAAAATACGACTTTCGGGCGTGATACCGACCAATCAGCCATTTAGCCAAGGCCAGCCTTGTTCAAGACTCAAGCAACCTATACGTGGTTACCTTTTGGACGGAAGACCCCACTCATACTGTCTCTCGGATTATGTCACCCTATACCGAGGGGGTAACCACTCCAGAGATTCCTTGAGATTCCATAATGATTTCCAAAGATTTCTAACGGTATTCTTAGAAAGGTGAACCCCGAAGGGGTAACCACTCCAAAAAATTCCAATATTCCCTGAGATTTCATAAAGATTTCCAATGATTTCCAATGAGATTCCCAAGTGGTTAACCCCTCGCTCGATACCCCAGACTGAAGTCCTAGAATACTTTAAAAAAAAAAAAAAAGTGGGAATTTTTTTGGGATTTAATACTCTCTTAGAGAGGTTAGAAAGCCTAGGGAAATAAGTAGTAAATGTCGAAGAATATGTTGTGTGCTCATGGGCATTCACGTACGAGAGCAGGCAATTGTGGTTTTGGTCCTAAATTAAAAGATATACCTGAGCCTTAAAAATAAACTGTTTTAGATAACAACCTACACCCCGTAATTTCCACCCAAACGAAAATTCCAGCACCGGAGATATTTTCTTCTCGCCTCATTGATGTTTTGGAACTCGCGTTAGGCCCATTAATTGGAGAACCCAAAAAAGGACGTAAGCTTTTACGTTCCATTAATAAATGAAGCAATTAAATTAAATAAAAACCAATCAGAAAACAGTATTAATTGGTTGAGGTTGTGAGACTCATGGTCAATTTTAAAAATGAGCGCGGGCTTTAACGGAGTTAGCCTTCCGCTGCGCGTCACTGTCGAACATCACTGCCTCGTCACTTTTACGTTCCTGCTTAAGGGTGCGCTATACTTGACGGTGCATTTTTTGCCGCCCATAAGATTAACATCGCGAGCGGCGATTCATTTTCAAGGTTTACCCTTAGTTGGAAAGATACAAAATTTTGCCTGTACCTAGCCCTAACAATGTTCTAGGGAGTATTCGAAGCAGATTTCCCAATTTCTCAGTGGTTTTCGAGATACAGCACTTTTCTTGAGGTATGCGATGCTAGCATTTGCAAAACAGTTGCAATAAAAGAAACCAGTGAGAAATTGGGAAATCTGCTTCCAACACTCCCTAGAACATTGTTAGGGCTAGGTACAGGCAAAATTTTGTGTCTTTCCAACCAAGGGTAAACCTTGAAAATGAATCGCCGCTCGCAATGCTAATCTTATGGGCGGCAAAAAATGCACCGTCAGGTACAGCGGACCCTTAAGGGGAAACTAAAATTATTTCCAATGACGAAAATACGAAAATACAATAAATATTGCCCCCTTAAAGTTCACTATAGCGTTATCCTCCAGAAAAGAAAAGTTGGTGTCTTTCACCATCCTCTCGATAGCGCCCTTATCATAAGTATCATAAAGTTAGCTGGGGCACTTTTACCGTCAAATTTTCTATTTTTCGGGAAGATACAGTTACATTTACTTTATCTGTAAGTTAAGGAACTGTGAAAGACACCCTAAAGTGGTGTTCAAGCGGTAAAGTTTGTTTACCTTGGGCTTGCGCAATTTTTTTACGAAATTTACAGACACATTTCAACAATTCCCGGTTTTTTGGTGAATTTTTTTGCCGTTGTTGATCGTCCTCTTAACGGTATATTTAATACCTGTTCCCCCTGCAATTTCATTTTTCCGTCAGCTGCTTAAGCTTTTAAGCACTGAGTGATTAAGCATCAGAGGAAGTATATGCAGCAGGACATTGCGTGGAATTGAAACTCGTTTCACTCTAATAAGTCCCATCACACTTTTGCCATTTTCCATTTGCTGCTGAATTAGCGAACTGCAATAACTCAGAGTGTTTTGAGTTTCAATAAAATCGGCCCCAGTTTTGATGTTAGTAATTAGGTCTATTATTTTGTAGCTTTCGAGTGGGGGAGATATTTACTGCTGTGTGTTACAGGGGCGACATGTTGCAGATTAATTTTGCGCTGAAAATGGATTGGAATTTTGAATTTTAATTGAATTAATCGAGTGGAAATTTTTCAAAATTAGCAAGTTTTTTTGAACGCTTTGTGAAACTTTCAACTCATTGGTAGTATAGCTTTAAAGGGGATGGCCTCTCTTGCACAAAGTTGTCCCTCTCTGTAACGAATACTTCTCTATAACAAACACCTCTCTATTACAAACACCTCTCTAGAACGAACACCTCTCTATAAGAAACACCTCTCTATATCAAACACCTCTCTATAAACAACATCTCTCTCTATAACGAACACCTCACTATAACGAACACCTCTCTCTATAACGAACACCTCCCTCTATAACGAACGCATCACTATAACGAACACCTCTCTCTATAACAAACACCTCTCTCTGTAATAAACACCTCTCTATAACGAACACCTCTCTCTGTAACAAACACCTCTCTATAACGAACACCTCTCTATAACGAGCTAATTTATATGGTTCGTTATAGAGAGACTGCTTTTGTTTCCAGCTTTTTGTGTATAACCATTAAAGACGCTAATGACCAGTGGGAGAAATAAAAAACATTTTGGAAGTAATCTTAGCAGAGAAGCCATTGAATGGAATCAATCCCTTACTGAATGTACTGCGGAGAGTTTCCTCATTGCGCAGAGTCTTTCCCAGGGGGTAACCACTCCAGAGATTCCATAAAGATTTCCAAATATTCCCAACGATATTTATAGAAAGATGAACCTCGAAGGGGTAACCACTCCAAAAAAAATTCCAAGATTCCCTGAGATTTCATAAAGATTTCCAATGATTCCCAACGAGTGGTTAACCCCTCGAGTCTTTCTCTGAAAGTAAATATATTGGAAATGCACTGATGGCATCAGCACAATTTCAAATTTTCCCTCGGTATGATGAGGAATATTGGTGATGAGGCATTTGCCGATAATGGGAAGCGTACGCACATTAAGGGTCCGCTATACCTGAAGGTGCATTTTTTGCCGGCCATAAGATTAACATTGCGAGCGGCGATTCATTTTCAAGGTTTACCCTTGGTTGGAAAGACACAAAATTTTGCCTGTACCTAGCCCTAACAATGTTCTAGGTCGTGTTTGAAGCAGATTTCGCATTTTTTTACTGGTTTTCGAGATACAGCACTTTTCCTGAGGTATGCGATATAGCATTTGCAAAACAGTTGCAATAAAAGATATACCTGAGCCTTAAAAATAAACTGTTTTAGATAACAACCTACACCCCGTAATTTCCACCCAAACGAAAATTCCAGCACCGGAGATATTTTCTTCTCGCCTCATTGATGTTTTGGAACTCGCGTTAGGCCCATTAATTGGAGAACCCAAAAAAGGACGTAAGCTTTTACGTTCCATTAATAAATGAAGCAATTAAATTAAATAAAAACCAATCAGAAAACAGTATTAATTGGTTGAGGTTGTGAGACTCATGGTCAATTTTAAAAATGAGCGCGGGCTTTAACGGAGTTAGCCTTCCGCTGCGCGTCACTGTCGAACATCACTGCCTCGTCACTTTTACGTTCCTGCTTAAGGGTGCGCTATACTTGACGGTGCATTTTTTGCCGCCCATAAGATTAACATCGCGAGCGGCGATTCATTTTCAAGGTTTACCCTTAGTTGGAAAGATACAAAATTTTGCCTGTACCTAGCCCTAACAATGTTCTAGGGAGTATTCGAAGCAGATTTCCCAATTTCTCAGTGGTTTTCGAGATACAGCACTTTTCTTGAGGTATGCGATGCTAGCATTTGCAAAACAGTTGCAATAAAAGAAACCAGTGAGAAATTGGGAAATCTGCTTCCAACACTCCCTAGAACATTGTTAGGGCTAGGTACAGGCAAAATTTTGTGTCTTTCCAACCAAGGGTAAACCTTGAAAATGAATCGCCGCTCGCAATGCTAATCTTATGGGCGGCAAAAAATGCACCGTCAGGTACAGCGGACCCTTAAGGGGAAACTAAAATTATTTCCAATGACGAAAATACGAAAATACAATAAATATTGCCCCCTTAAAGTTCACTATAGCGTTATCCTCCAGAAAAGAAAAGTTGGTGTCTTTCACCATCCTCTCGATAGCGCCCTTATCATAAGTATCATAAAGTTAGCTGGGGCACTTTTACCGTCAAATTTTCTATTTTTCGGGAAGATACAGTTACATTTACTTTATCTGTAAGTTAAGGAACTGTGAAAGACACCCTAAAGTGGTGTTCAAGCGGTAAAGTTTGTTTACCTTGGGCTTGCGCAATTTTTTTACGAAATTTACAGACACATTTCAACAATTCCCGGTTTTTTGGTGAATTTTTTTGCCGTTGTTGATCGTCCTCTTAACGGTATATTTAATACCTGTTCCCCCTGCAATTTCATTTTTCCGTCAGCTGCTTAAGCTTTTAAGCACTGAGTGATTAAGCATCAGAGGAAGTATATGCAGCAGGACATTGCGTGGAATTGAAACTCGTTTCACTCTAATAAGTCCCATCACACTTTTGCCATTTTCCATTTGCTGCTGAATTAGCGAACTGCAATAACTCAGAGTGTTTTGAGTTTCAATAAAATCGGCCCCAGTTTTGATGTTAGTAATTAGGTCTATTATTTTGTAGCTTTCGAGTGGGGGAGATATTTACTGCTGTGTGTTACAGGGGCGACATGTTGCAGATTAATTTTGCGCTGAAAATGGATTGGAATTTTGAATTTTAATTGAATTAATCGAGTGGAAATTTTTCAAAATTAGCAAGTTTTTTTGAACGCTTTGTGAAACTTTCAACTCATTGGTAGTATAGCTTTAAAGGGGATGGCCTCTCTTGCACAAAGTTGTCCCTCTCTGTAACGAATACTTCTCTATAACAAACACCTCTCTATTACAAACACCTCTCTAGAACGAACACCTCTCTATAAGAAACACCTCTCTATATCAAACACCTCTCTATAAACAACATCTCTCTCTATAACGAACACCTCACTATAACGAACACCTCTCTCTATAACGAACACCTCCCTCTATAACGAACGCATCACTATAACGAACACCTCTCTCTATAACAAACACCTCTCTCTGTAATAAACACCTCTCTATAACGAACACCTCTCTCTGTAACAAACACCTCTCTATAACGAACACCTCTCTATAACGAGCTAATTTATATGGTTCGTTATAGAGAGACTGCTTTTGTTTCCAGCTTTTTGTGTATAACCATTAAAGACGCTAATGACCAGTGGGAGAAATAAAAAACATTTTGGAAGTAATCTTAGCAGAGAAGCCATTGAATGGAATCAATCCCTTACTGAATGTACTGCGGAGAGTTTCCTCATTGCGCAGAGTCTTTCCCAGGGGGTAACCACTCCAGAGATTCCATAAAGATTTCCAAATATTCCCAACGATATTTATAGAAAGATGAACCTCGAAGGGGTAACCACTCCAAAAAAAATTCCAAGATTCCCTGAGATTTCATAAAGATTTCCAATGATTCCCAACGAGTGGTTAACCCCTCGAGTCTTTCTCTGAAAGTAAATATATTGGAAATGCACTGATGGCATCAGCACAATTTCAAATTTTCCCTCGGTATGATGAGGAATATTGGTGATGAGGCATTTGCCGATAATGGGAAGCGTACGCACATTAAGGGTCCGCTATACCTGAAGGTGCATTTTTTGCCGGCCATAAGATTAACATTGCGAGCGGCGATTCATTTTCAAGGTTTACCCTTGGTTGGAAAGACACAAAATTTTGCCTGTACCTAGCCCTAACAATGTTCTAGGTCGTGTTTGAAGCAGATTTCGCATTTTTTTACTGGTTTTCGAGATACAGCACTTTTCCTGAGGTATGCGATATAGCATTTGCAAAACAGTTGCAATAAAAGAAACCAGTGAGAAATTGGGAAATCTGCTTCCAACTCTCCCTAAAACATTGTGTCTTTCCAACCAAGGGTAAACCTTGAAAATGAATCGCTGCTCGCAGTGTTAATCTTATGGGTGGCAAGAAATGCATCGTCAGGTATAGCGTCCTCTTAAGTTGCCCTCCCTGTGACACGCCCCTGAAGATATCCGTCCCTAAATCATCTTCGCCACGTAACATGCAGGAAATAGTACCTGGCCAGGTTAAATTAGTGGAGAACAGGTCTAAATGGTCAGTCCCTGAGGCCTAAATCATGTCCGCCCACGCAAATAGCATCCTCCTCAACTGACGGGAAATTATACATCCAATCGATCATAGCTAGTTGGATATAATACGTCTCTAGAGAGTCATTCCATCCGCACACTGCTGTGTGAGTGCTGCTTTACGACTAATCCATCATAGTGTTGAATTCCATGGTCTGAAATATCCGCTACATAGTTATATGTCACCTCCAATAACGTATGCTGTATCAAGATACCTGACGTTGCATTTTTTGCCGCCCATAAGATTAACATTGCGAGCGGCGATTTATTATCAAGGTTTACCCTTGGTTGGAAAGACACAAAATTTTGCGTGTACCTAGCCCTAACAATGTTCTAGGGAGTGTTCGAAGCAGATTTCCCAATTTCTCACTGGTTTCTTTTATTGCAACTGTTTTGCAAATGATAGCATCGCATACATCAAGAAAAGTGCTGTATCTCGAGAACCAGTAAAAAAAAAATGGGAAATCTGCTTCGAACACTCCCTAGAACATTGTTAGGGCTAGGTACAGGCAAAATTTTGTGTCTTTCCAACCAAGGGTAAACCTTGAAAATGAATCGCCGCTCGCAATGTTAATCTTATGGGCGGCAAAAAATGCATCGTCAGGTATAGCGGACCCTTAAAGCTGTTTTTTGTCGAGTTATAAAGTCCATATACTGAGGATACGGAATTTTCACTCTGCGCCTGCGAAAATGGTGATTATGTAATTTGAAAGTGGGTGTACACGTGGGGTCTATTTTTGCGCACCTAAAAAACAACTGACAGGGACTGAGGCTTGTGCCAGTTGTCGGCTCAGTCAGTTGACGTCTGACCGTCTGAAGTTGGCCATTTTCTGTGGAAACTGTTGGATATTTGTTTGTTCTGAAATATAGTGTAGCTTTTAAACATCAGAATTTATAGTTTAAAATGTTGTGATCGAATGATCCTTTGACAATAAGTAAATGATAACAAATCATTCAGTTTAGTTTAAATCCCACCACGCACACTCGGTTAACAGTGAATCCTGTTAAATTCCAAATACTTCATGTTTAAACGCGACTTTAACGGAGGTTTACAGTTAACCGAGTACGGGGGAAATCCCACCTTATTATTTCTCTCAAAAAAATCCAAAAAACGCAAAAAATAAAAAGTTGTAGGACGTTCGCGGATTTTGAAGGTATTAGAGTTGTTCAAACTCATCCTTCCGTACCCAAACCATATCTGTTAATTTGGATTCACTCTGCACTGCTTGCTTCGATATCCTTGAATCCCCTCCGAGATTGGCATTCTGACCTCTCGAAAGCACCGGAAACTTAGGAATTTCGTGGGAAGTATTCCGATTTCCGCTGTTTCATTTGTTCACGTACGTGCCGAACATTTCTGATATTTCACCCTTTCGGGTTTCGCAAACCCTTCGAGTGAAGAATCATTGTATCCCGAGGGGGTAACCACTCCAGAGATTCCTTGAGATTCCACTGAGATTCCGTAAAGATTTCCAAAGATTTCTATAGTCATATAGAAAGATGAACCCCGAAGGGCTAACCACTCCAAAAAATTCCAATTTTCCCTGAGATTTCATAAAGATTTCCAATTATTGAGTGGTTAACCCCTCGTTGTATCCTCTCTTTGCTAGGGCGCTACCCCACTATGAAGAATTGTCACATCACTCCACCAATGGCCGTGGCTGCTCTAAAAGCCTTTACATTTTAGAACAAACAAATAGGCAACAGTTTCCTCAGAAACTGCAAAAACGTCAACAAAGGCATTTTGAAGGTTGTGTAGGCTGAATTTGGAAACTGTGATGGTGTAGGGAGGTGTAAGTAGTTGGTGACTGACTGAAGTGCCCAGGTGGCAAGAGTTTTTGCACTAGGTGTGCACTAGGTAGTGTACTACCTTAAATCGTCCCAGTAACAAGTCAGTGCATGTTAGCTGTTCAATTTGCACTGAGAAAGCGGATCTTGTCTTCACAAATCAGAAGAAGCGTTGGGAGGAAGTCGAAAGTGGTCCTTGAGGAAATCTCGGCAAGAAAAATATTCCAGCGTGCTCGGTTTCGTTCTCTGGTGTACCTACATCACTCTTCTGGATAATTCCCGTCGGGGTTTCCGCTATTTTTGTAATGCCTGTCTTAAGACTCTTCAACGTATTCCAAATCGATGTTTATCCAGCTGGAAGTTATTTTTGCTTTGGCCGTGAGAGGATAGGAAGGATGAAAAAGTGGTTTCAGTGCGTACCACATTTGATGCGTCCTGGAGTGGAGGGGCTGGAATGTCAACTCAGGGATGACAGAATAAACTGCCATTCCTAACCCACTAACCATACGTCTGGGGATGCCAACTTGCCGGAACGGCCGTCAAAAAAACTCATCACATTGGAACAGCCCTTGCCTACTGTGACGTCTGCTTTTATTATATTTTACAGTTTAGATAAATTTTTCGTTTTTTGATTTTCCAAGTGTTTTATAGTCTAATATAGGTGGGTCAAAAACCCTTCAGCTTTTCAGTATTTCTTTCATACATATAAGTACAGCATGAGTGCGTATGGCATGCACATCTAGCTTATTGTATAGGGATGAAATTAACGTTGTTCTATGTTTGCAGTGGTAGCGTGTTGAGCCCACTTGCTTTTTCCTCCCTTGGGATTTCCCCTCCCTTGCCCCTTTTCCTCCCCCCCCCCCCCCCCCCCCCCCCGCTCCCTTTTCCCTACGTCTCAGCACGCACCAGTTCCGTGCATGATATCGCATTCTTGATGTTCGATTTCCTGTTAATGTCACTGTGCTAATTTTGTGTGGTGTGTCATAGTACCAATTTTTTCCACGTAGGACCATTTCTTTATCGCTCACTTATCGCTGGGTGCAAAATATTGATGAAAACAACTTCGGACATTCTCTATTATTCTAAAAAGACAGACACATTTTTTGAGAATAGTTTTAAATAACAGGCAACAAATAGGGTCCTAGTCTATAAGAGAAGGGCCCAATAGGGTCACCTTAAGAAAAAAGGACGGTTAATTTTGTAAGATGGCACAGTAACGACTGCTTGCTTCTACACTCCATCAGTCTTCTTACCTGATATTTTAGAAGACAAGAACACTGTTTCTTTCTCAAACAAAGTGTCTCTCTTCTTATTGGGATGATAGAGACAGATTTATAGATACAGGTCAGTTTCCTCATAAATCTTGGGTCCTCTTGCTATATTCCTAACCTAACTTAGGGCCATTTTCACCAAGAAAAATCAACGTTGATTTGAAATAAAAATCAAATTTTACCCTTGCAACACCAATAGTGAGGCTCGAGTTTGTTGATTGCCATAGCAACTGATTCAAATCAGCTTGATTTGAATTTGATTTTTCTTAGTGAAAATAGCTCCTAATCTAGGTCTCTCTTAAAACCTTGTAAGACTGAAACTTTATTTCTGTTTTCTCTATTTTCAGAGGGACTTTTTAAGCCTGGAGCCGAGCAATGTCGCCAACTGCGTGTCAAAGGGCAAATCAGAGGTAAGTCGAAACTCCAGAGCTGACAAACACTGTGTAAATTTTCATTAGAGTTTCCCTAACTAAGTAACTAACAATCCTACACGTTAGATTATACAGAACCCATGTATTTTAATTATTCACCCTATCGAAAATAAGAGCCCATTTATACAAATCTAGTTGATCCGTTCTCCCCTCCTACATATATTTTCTGATTAGCCAACTCTGGGGAGGTGGGGGAAATAGGGATATTGTGGCGTTCCCGCTTTTATCTCAACGGCCGAACGTCCGTCTTCGCCCTACGTTCCCCTATAGGTGAAGATCCAATTACTGAAATGGTGGATGTTCATTTCATTTCTCGAGCTGAATCACTTGAAGTGAATCACACAAAAGTTCTTGAGTTTAAGGCTAAGCAACGGGAGGCTATGCATTTCTACGACCCGTATTAACATCTTAAAATCCTAGTAAACCTAGCGCAGTTTCCAAGGGGTTACGTGAGTGAAAAAACTGGGGTTGGGGGTTGGTTACGTGTTTACCTGCACCCTGAACTGAGCTATAATGTTCGGTCATCTACACTATGTTTCACTCATTTAAAAAACGTATTATATTTCAGAACATTTAAATATCCATTAGTTTCCTCATAAAGTGTGCAGAAAAAACGTAAACAAATAGTGAATGTATGTTCGGCCTTAAGAGGGAACAGCTTGGCCAGCTTGCCTTTGATAATGGTTCGATTCTTGGAGCATTTTATTTTTCTGCTTTTAAAGTGGATAATTAGGTCACTGAAACGTTATTTTTTCTCCAAATTCAGTGAAAGTTATTTAGTTATGAAATGAAACCACCGTTCTGGCCGAGGGGTAACCACTCCAGCAGGTGTATTCCCTTTCTCGAACGCCAGCAAACCCAATCAACTAACACCTTCAAAATTTATTGTAAGAAGAACTGTTCTCCATATATTGCATCATGGCGTGCCTTATCTTCTTACAATAAATTTTGAAGGTGTTAGTTGAGTGGGTTTGCTGGCGTTCGAGAAAGGAAATACCACTGCAGGAGATTTCTTGAGATTCCCTGAGATTCCATAAAGATTTCCAAAGATTCCCAACGCTATTCATAGAAAGATGAACCACAAAGGGGTAACAACTGCAAAAAATTCCAAGATTCCCTGAGATTTCATAAAGATTTCCAATGATTCCCAACGAGATTCTTGCAGTGGTATTCCCTTTCTCGAACGCCAGAAAACTCACTCAACTAACACCTTCAAAATCTATTGTAAGAAAAAGTGTTCTCCATTTACTGCGTCATGGCTTGCCTTTTCTTCTTACAATAAATTTTGAAGGTGTTAGTTGAGTGGGTTTTCTGGCGTTTGACAAAGGGAATACCACTGCAGCAGGTGTATTCCCTTTCTTTAACGCCAGCAAACCCACTCAATTAACACCTTCAAAATTTATTGTAAGAAGATAAGGTACGCCATGATGAAATATATGGAGAACAGTTCTTCTTACAATAAATTTTGAAGGTGTTAGTTGAGTGGGTTTTCTGGCGTTCGAGAAAGGGAATACACCTGCTGGAGTGGTTAATCCCTCGGTTCTGGCTTTGGAAAGGATTGATTTGAACTCTATTTAGAACGGTTTTTAACTTCTCTATGCCACTGACTATCCAGCTGAATAGTAATTGAATACTGTGAAACCAGCTATGTTTTTGGTGGAAATGATTTGGCTCTTTGATCGTGACTCGGTGGAGTGCAATGAGACGCTTCGGTGAGTCGGTTCATTCTTTGGTCAGCTCTAATTTTGATTGGTCAGAAGAGGGGAATCACTATTTGCTGATTCGATTACTGCCGCGGGAGCTTTTCCGGGGGTTAGTGCTCACTCTAGGTACGTTGGAGCTGACTCTGTTGACTAAGAGGTGAACTGCGGGCTACATCTAATTGGGGAGCTGGTGTCGCTGAATTTGGGATCTGTTTGACTCAAATATTTAGTTTTATGTCGTAGATTTAGATTCTTGCTCTGGGAAATTGGGGGAAATTTGAACAGACAACTAGGCTGTACTTTAAATACGCCTATATAGTGCCCAGAACAAGATGGAAATTCCAGCCCTGGGCGTTCTCCTTCTGGATCACTTCTCCTCAGCCAGGTTAGGACCTCTTACTGCTCTCTAGAGCAGAAATTTCTCACCCTTGCTATGGAGTGCTGAAACAGGTTGTGTAGGAGTGGTTGAGGGAGCCAATAAGCTCCTAGCCCTACCTTTCCGCACTTGGTGCAGCTTGGTACTTCAACTTTGTGCTTGAGAACGGAAATTACGCCCTAGTATTGGAATTTTCTCTTCTAAAAGCATGCTATAGTGCGGTTGCACTTGTCATTAATCTGTTCGATAGGAAACACTAAAGTGAACTTTAGAGATGGGGTAAAATCTAACAGTTAGAGGAATATGACACTGAAGGAAACAGAATCTGTATAGCGGAATCAGTTGAGTTATGTAGTGCTTTACGATAGAGAGAAAGCGGAAACGCACCAAATTTGATAATACATTATGTAGGAACATATTATGTGTAGTTGTTTTGCAGGGAACACTCAAACTAATCCCTCCCAACACCTCCCCTTAATTTCGTGGGTAAACATCTTAAGTTACTGGCAACTTTCGGGTGAAATCGAGTTTCAGTTATTCTTCTCCCTTTGAATATTTTATTCCTGTCACCAAGGAAGGAAAAGTTTCAAATTCTGGTGGAACTTATCGATATTTATTTGTTCTGAAATATAATATGTATTTTTAAGGTCAACAAACTGATTTGTCAACAATT
Source organism: Mesopsocus fuscifrons (assembly GCA_950004255.1). Lineage (NCBI taxonomy): Eukaryota > Metazoa > Arthropoda > Insecta > Psocodea > Mesopsocidae > Mesopsocus > Mesopsocus fuscifrons. The sequence continues at coordinate 3,939,233 of OX465377.1, forward strand.
ACTCGAACGTAGAATCACAATACTGAACAGTGAGGCTGAAGTTGTACGATGCGTCCTGGCCTGGAATGGAGGGGCTGGAATGGCAGCTCAGGGATGGCGAGTATCCACACAAAAACTGACATCCCTCCTCACTAACCATACGTCCGGGGAGGTGAAGATGAAAAGCGTGAAGATCTGGCTGAATAGGGGTGCCTGGTTCAATGTATAGGTAATGTAATCCCTTGCAGCAGGAAGGATTCTTTCTTTTTAAGGAGGTCGTCCATCTAGCAGCGCCACGCCGCACCCCGCCGAGGTTTATGATAGCATATAACGAGATGCTGACCAAGCTGTCCACCGTACTCCATTCTGTCGAAAACCACGGCTATAGATGAACAAAACGTTCGTTTCAGCGGTTGAAATTGGATTCGTAAAATAACCCATCATAAGGCGGATAGGAAGGAGTCACCGTCCCTGACAAGTCAAAAATAAAAAACCTCCCCTATAATGATATTCACCCCGTTTCCCGTAACTTGTCCAACCCCTGGGAAAAAATAAGCTAATTTCTCAAAAATGACATAGAGAGGTTTCTTTTTCCGTTGCTTCAACTTCCCCAACGAGACTTTGTACCGGGCCCATGCAAATTTCCTTTTCCTGCAACAATTTTCCCAGTCAAAACAGAATCAATCAGCGCGAGACCAACAAAGTTTTTATATTCAAGAGGTTAAGGGCGTCTACGCAGTCTTGTTTGTTTACTTTTTTTCTGCATATTTTATGAGGATATTTAAAGGTTCCGAAATATAATGTCTCTTTAAGACTAAATATATACTCGCTATTTTTTTACGTTCCAATTTCAAACTGAGGCTATGTTGTGATTTCACGATCGGTTAATTTTGAACAATTTTTTTGGTGACATGGCCTCATGAGTAATGGCTTAAAAAAGACATATTATATTTCAGAATATTTAAATATCCAATAGTTTTCTTACAAAGTTTGAAGTCCAAGTTTAAAAAAATAGCGAATGTATGGTGACCCTTAACGGACAAAATTAACTGGCTATGTGGTGATTTCTCGGTTAATTTTGGACAAATTTTTTTGTTGGCAAATATCACTCGATTGTAAAATCACAACACAGCCTGTTAATTTCGGCAGTTAAAAAGATATATTATATTTCAGGACATTTAGATACCCAATAGCGAATGTATGTTCGGTCTTAAGGAGTGGGCAGAAAATATTACTTAAGCCGGGATTATAACCCAGGTTGCTCGGTTACTGAGAGGCACCTCAAATGTTGGACGTTATCTTGAGAACCCATTTCACCTTGAAACTGTGCAACCTCTCGAATTCACAGATCTTGTTCCCCGATACTCACTGGATCGTGCAGCTAGCTGAGGTGCAAGAAAAATATAACGGGAACTAATTTAGCAATATTGGTATTTTCTTTTTTGATGGAAAAATGAAAGAAATCCCCTGAAGCTAAAGTAAACTTTGATGCTTCAAGTTAGGTTATTTTAATTTTTTTCTCTAGATGAAATTATTAATTATTTTTTCGCTTTGTGATTTTTTTTCGTACCTACATCTCTTTCCGATCGATTTAGCCAGAATCTCGTCTGCTGTTTTGTTTTCTTCCTCTTCGGCTTAATTAAGGTGGACATGACATTAAGTGACTGTGATCCTAAAGCTAGTGGAAAAAAAATTCTGAAGGCCAATCAGGTAAATCGATGGTAGGTGAAAAAGAATTTACTTGAAGTTGGAGAAAAGTTTGGGAGTCAGAATGAAGACAAATGAAGACTTTTGGAGTCAAGTTTGACAGTCCGACAAAACTAGGAACCTTGACATTTTGGTTAAGAGGGAGATACACCCCTTGACGTCATAGAACCCTGGAATTTTGGTTGAATGCGTTTCAATCCAATGCATTTCAATCTGTTCTATCTATATCTATCCCTTTTATCTATTCTTCTATCTGATATCGGCTTATAGGACAATCCTTACCGTATTACTTATTACCAAAATATATAGGTCATGGTTTGTTTAAAAAAAAACTAAAAATCATCGTAAAGTAACCAGTGATGTTAGACACTTTGTTCTTCGTAAATAATAATAAGTAAAGAAAGGATTGTTCTATTACCTTCTTAAGATGGCTTTCACAAATTGGTAAAGGCTAGTTTAGTGCTCCTAAAAGTAGACAATAGCGTTATCCTGACTTTAGCTGCTTGTGAAATCCACCCTTAACAGTAAGAAAAGGTCCATGTATCAGTCCTTTTGAAAAGGTACCCGAGATCATTTTAACGGATTTTTTTTTTTTGAAAAAGTCACCCCTGCATCTTTCTCATTGTTTGAGTGGAACGTGCGCCGAATGCTAATCGTTCTTCCCTTTTGGGAATAGTAACAGGGGGGGGGGGGGGGGGGGGTAGTTTGTAGTTGTGAAAGTTATTACAGGTTTTTCAAATCTCGCACTGGAAAATTTTTTTTTAATGTGTTTTTCTTCTTTTTCGAGCCCACTACTTCTATGGTTAAATTAATACAATGTAGCTGATTAGATTATTTTTTGTTACGATGGGAGCACCCCCGCGTTCTGTACCTGAACTGAACTTACGAAGTTGATTGAAATGGATGTAATAATATTTTGTCTCGGTGAGTTTTTTTTCGAAAGACTCGCAACTTCAACCATAACTTACCAAAATCCCTTCATGTCAGCAAAACATTTCCAAACAAAATAAAATTTTCCCTTGAAAGAAAAGAAAACACGGTTCAGCCCACATTGCTGAGGCTTCTGATAGGCACGTAGGCGGTGTAGGGGGGACACCGGGTGTGACTTAACACAATAAAATAGGATGCCTTTAAGGGGTAGACACAGACCCGCCACAGGTTAGCTAGGTGAGCTGGGTTTTACTCGTGGATTCAGAGACTATAGAGACCTATCATAATATCATCAAATGTTAAGCAGAGCACATGCAAACTACGTTCAGGTTGAGAGGGAGTATATTAAGGGTATAGTTGTCACGGAATCTACTTTTGTAATAAAACAATAAGGTGACCAATAAACTTCGATGAATCAGTGGCAACGGCCACATGTAAACAAGATACCAACCACTATTTAAAGTACCAAAGCCACATAGAGGAGGATCTCGTGTCAACCTATCTATCTAACGAATACATACCTACTTAGCCTAATTATATTGGATGGTTATATTATAAGAAAACAACCGGTAATGTAGAGGGCGCCAGAATCAGTAGTTAAACCCGACGAAACAAAAGATACATGAGCTGATTCTCTCATGAAACGTAGATAAGTTATAGGTAGATAATTCTTCAAATGTACATATCAGGTTACGGAAGTAATAGCTTGTGATAAAGGTGGTAGGAGCTCATGGCACATCTCAGCCGTCAACATAACGTAGGTAAAATCATTGTAAATATTGTAAATTGATGTGTGTAGATTTTATGTAGGTAGGTATGGGTACTTGCGGTAAGGTCATCTTTGAGGTCATTGGTGACGTGGTCTCGCGAAGCCCCATTTCGGCCCCTTTAGCCCCTCATCAGGATTCTCCAAATCGCCGTCACAGACATCATCACGCAGCAATCAGGACTAGCCATTGTGGAATGCGATCTATGTAGGTAACCTATAAGTAAATGAACGGAACCCTCAAAACTATTGCTCTCAGAAAACCTAAATACTTCAGGAAGATGAATAATCAATGAATGACCTCTTAATAATCTCCAGAGATGAATAATAACAATAAAACACACACCTTTCAATAATGAGCCGGCACTTTACGCAGGAATCCCCGAACAGATGGTCAACAAGGAAGAATATGATCAGCTTGCAATGACAGGCGGATGGCGACTGCCAGAACTCCGTACGGTGACTCATCTCTCTGCAGCTTTCAGCATGTCTTACAGAATGAACTTTCCTGGTCTCCCTGACTATGTACCCTACTACTATCTTCCTAAACATATGTACCATCCCGGTACATTGCTAAATATGTACCATTCCGGTACATTACTCCAGTCCTTCAAAAGAGAAAGTCCGCCAACTAAACTAAACCGACTGACGAGATCCAACCACCGACGCCAATAAAACAGCATAAAACACCTTACAAAGACGTTCACAAGTAGACTAAATCTAAAACACACAGCTAAAACCTAATTCATAACTAAACTACAGGCTCGAACACACGTCCTGAGATCTGAGTCTCTTGAAGAACAGCCGAGCTAGACGGGCACAAGCACTTGCTTGTCCAATCATATGATAATCAACGGATTACCGCGAAGTCACTTCATCCTTCTTCCCTCGAGATAAACGGTTTCAAATTTTCAACAGCATAGGTTCCAGTCACTTTGCCTCCAAGCGTGCTGATTTCGTATTGAGTATCTGAGAAGACTCTGCTGATTTTGAACGGTCCTTGGTACTTGTCCGACAGCGAACTAGACACCTTATCAATTGCCGACGACTTTGGGAACATCTTACGATAAACGAGATCTCCAACCTTGTACAACATTGACTTCCTCCTTAGGTTGTACCTTTTTGCTTGCGTAGTTCTTCCCTTCAACACTGATTGCCTTACGGTTTCCCAAATTTTCTTCATGCGCCCTTTTAGATGATCTGCCTCCTTTTCAGGATCAAACGGTTCGAGTTCACCACTCTTAACACCACTACCAACATCAAAGGGTGTGCGAACAACTCTGCCAAAAGCAAGTTGGTTGGGAGCAGTACCCAACGTCTCTTGAAGACTGTTGTTGATCGACAGAACGACGTACGGTAGGATTTCTGACCAATCATCATGAGATCTGCATAGAGATCTGAGCGATTCCTTAAGCGAGCGATGTGAACGTTCCACAGCATTTCTAGATGGACTGTATACTGGAATATAATGAGCTGTTGCACCAACGCTGTCGCAGAAACTCTTGTAGATCTGACTCTTGAAGACGCTTCCGTTGTCTGAGACAAGGACTTCAACTGCTCCATGGACTAGAACAAGATCGTTCTTCAAGATTCGCACTACTTCATCTGCTGTCGCACGTCTCATCGGCTTTGCAATCAAAAATCGTGACGCATCATCCAAACATGTGAGGACAAACTTGTAGCCAGTCTTTGAACGAACTAACGGTCCAACAATGTCAATATACACCAACGAAAACGGACGAAGATTTGCAGGCCTTACCTTCATCTGACCATACTTTCCCGAATTCAGGTTCTTGCTGCGCGCGCATCTATCGCAACTTTGGACGTACTTCCTCACGTCTCTAGCTAGACACGGCCAGTAGAATCCTCCCTGTTGTATATTGTACATAGTTCTATTCGCTCCTTTGTGGGCTCCAAACTCTCCATCGTGAAATCTCTCCAAAATCAAGCTTCGACTGTCAGTAGGAACAACCATCCGAAGAACAGGGTCATCCAATAACTTGTCTCGCACTTGTTTGAATAAGACTCGGTCTTTTACTGTAAACAATGGGTAGCTAGCAGGATCAGACAATACTTTCAAGCGCAAGTCGGTATACCACGGGTCACAACTCGCTTGAAACTCTGGAACTGCCGCTTCATCGATCTGGATAGACGCTATCTTGTTCTCCTCAACTTCTTCAGGTGTAGATCTACTAAGGAAGTCGGGCGCAACATTTTCTGATCCTTTCTTGTACTTGATGATTAAATCGTACTCGCTGAGTCTGCATCTGTACCTATTTAGCTTTGACACGGTGTGCTCTGTCTTAAAAAGCCAAACAAGTGGTTGATGATCTGTGTACACAACGACTGGGTGAGGTGAGGCCTTAATATACTGTGAAAATGCCTCGAGTGACTTGATCAATGCTAGGATCTCCTTATGTGTCGTATGCATTGCTGATTCTGCTTTGGTGAAGCGGTACGAGTAGAATTCAACGACTCCTGCAGTTTCTTCCCCATCTACCCCTTCAGCATACAGAATACCTCCCACTCCTTGATCGCTTGCGTCCACCTCTATCCGAAATTTACCATTCAAGTCTGGAAGTGTCAAGACTGGATAGGAACTAAGAGCTTCCTTGATGGATCTTAGGGCTTGCTCTTGCTCTTCACCCCAATTCATTTTTTGATCTTTCTGCAACAGTTTGTAGAGTGGCTCCAACATGAAACTTGCGTTATTAACGTATTTCTTGTAGAAGTTAACGGTTCCCAACAAGCTTCTCACATCTTTCAGGGTTTTTGGTCTTGCAAAGGTCTGAATTGCTATAACCTTCTCTGGACTTGGTGTACAACAGTTGCCTTCAAGAACATGGCCAAGTACCTTCAGCCATCTCGGAACTAGCTGGAACTTCTTCCAATTCAGCTTCAACTCGGCTTCTCGCATGATGGTCAGGATACGACTAAGTTTCTGAAGGTGATCATCAAGTGTCATGTTTGAATAAACATAAATATCATCAACAAAGACTTGACAGTAACCCTCACAAACGGCAGGTGCCAATACTCGACGGATTGCATTGGAAAATATCGCTGTAGAATTCCTGAACCCCATCAACAGGACTTTTGGCTTGTACGTGCCTCCCCATGGTGTGATAAATCCAAGAATGTTCTGAGCCTTCTCTGACAATTTTATTTGATGAAAGCTCTGGGTCAGGTCTATTCTTGTCCTCCAGCGGTTTGCACGTAGGCTCAGGATCAGGTCGTCAGCTCTAGGAACTCCTCCACTCATCGGTAGTACAGCTTCATTCAGTTTTACGAAAGAGATCACCAAGCGCCTGTCTTCGCTGTCAGGTTTTCGCACACAGAACGCTGGTGCTGCCCAAACTCCATCTGATGGTGCCAACTTGTCTTCATCAATCAGCCTCTGTACTTCACGTTGAAGATATATAATTTCATTGCTAGGTATTCTGAAAGGTTTACAACGAACGGGCATCTGACTCTCTTTGACGTAAATATCGGCTTCATAGTCCTTCAACAGACCTGGTGAGTCTTTGTACCGGTCTTTCCAGTCACAGACATACTGCCTCAACATCACACTATCTTTGCTTGTAAGTTCAGGGTGATCAAATTCTAGGTTTGGACATAACGCTGTAGGGTCTGGTTCACCCCAACATCTTTGTGCACGTTCGAAATCAAGCTCTTCTTCTGGTGGAGTCTGCATACCTATAAGCTCACCATCTGGCAACTGGATAACATCCGTCAAAAAATGTGCAGATATGCAGTTGACAACAGCGGGGTTTTCCGGTTCTGACATCTGGACAAGATCTACAACCCCATCTCCTAGGACGTCTGAGAAATACAGCTTGCCTTCACCGTAATCGATCTTCGCCTTCATATATTTCAAGGAGTTGCTTCCTAAGATGAACGGAACGCTCAGCTTCTTCACAAGCAGACACGTGACCTTGAAGATTTTTCCTCCAATTTGAAAATTAATATCTGCCACACCTGATATCTCCAAAGAGCTCCCATTGGCTGCACGTCCGCTAAGCCTTGCTGGTCTGAGATAGAAACCTTTGGTCTGCAACAGGTCCCATAGATAACTTGCACAACACGTATGAGTCGCTCCACTATCCGCTAGCGCGATCATCATCTCATTGGCTAGGTTTACATTGACGTATGGTCTATTATCAGGTGATCCGCTGGTGCTGCTGATGCGGACAACTTCATCGATGATTTCGACACCATCATCCTCAGTGGCGTTTTCATCATCTCTGTTGGTAGGTTCAACGCTCAGAATATCGACATTATTATTGGTGACTATTTCGCAAGATTCAACAACAGGTTGTTCTTCCAGGGTTTTATCATCTTGTGGGGTACCTGGGTCAATCCCACACTCTATGCGTTTCCCGGTCCTCCAGGCGGTTTGATAGTTGACAGCTTCTTCACGACTTCATCAGCAATCCTGCTGATATTCTGCGCACTCAGCATACTCGCAATGCTAGGTCCGGTGTTTTCCTGCCTAGGTCTCTCATAATACGAACTACTGGACCCGATTCTGCTGCTGCTGTTTCTAGAATTTCCACCATTAGGACAATTTGTACGAATGTGACCAGTCTCGCCACAGGAGAAACACACTGAACGTCTGGGCTTGCTGCATTCATAGAACTTATGGCCGCTTTCTTTGCAGTTAAAACATTTCATCTCGGTACGAGTGTCCAAATTAGAATTAGCATCATTGACACGAATACTGTTCACTCTAATACGTTGATCTGGACCAGTACCTTCCCTTCTACCACTAAAATTTCCTTTAGACCCTTGGGGTTGGAAGGATGACTGTTGGTTCTTCGTTTCACCGTTTGCGCGCTTTTCTTCTTCTAAATCTTGATCAATTTTCAGTGCTGCTACCTCCAATTCTTTCAACGATTGAAACGTGGTGACTGAAGTTGCAAGACGAATACGGTACTCCCTGGTCATCTTACGTAGAATCGCCTTCATCAGCTCTTCATTACTGACAGGCTCTAACAGCTGTTGGTTGTCAGCTAATAGCTTGTTGATATAAGCGGTAAGGGTTTCTCCCTGCTCCATGTAGGTATGAAGAAGACGGTCCTTTAGGTTATCAGCAACATACTCAGGCATAAACCGCTCAATCAGCTCCTTCTTGGCTTCTACCCAAATTTTGAAGCTGTGCTCATGCGCTCTGAACCAATTCAAGGCATCACCGGTCAAAATGTGACGACACACCTTAATTTTGTCAAAATTAGTTAAATTGTACGCCTCCCACTCATCTTCTAAGTCTCGTAAAAATGTTTTCAGGCTCTCTTCCTTCTTTCCAGAATACTGCAGGTTGACAGTTCTACAGTGCTTCAAACATTTATCAAATCCTACACCATTGCTTGTAGAAGGCCTTGGATCACCACTACCCGTACTCCTAAGCTTGGCTAGCACGAGGTCTGCCACCTTTTCTTTTTCGTTATCAGTCAAAACAGAACATAAATCATCATCATCATCCTCTTCATTATTTTCTTTGTCCTTATGTTTGTTCTCACCTTTGGTCTCACCATTGTTCTCATCTTTGTTCTTATCCTTATCATCAGCTTTGGTCTTTTTCTTTTTATGATCATTTTTACTCTCATTCTCACTACCAGTAGGCTTATTCTCATCTTCTTTATTCTCCAACTCCTCCTTCTTACGCGAACTCCTAGTAGACCTCTTATCTTTCTTTCCCATCCTTGTAGATTAGAAAATTCACCAGGAAACAAATAACACTAAAAATAATAAAATGGAATGCAGCTTCTGACCATACGGGGCTCCGCACGACGACTTCACCGACCAACAATAGACCTCGAATGACAAGTAATACCTACTTCCTAAAATAAGCCTAAAAGAAAATGAAGTGTGAAGATCCGGCGCTGCTACACTCACGCAACCAAACTCCAAACGCCGTCTAGTTGCAGCATAACAACATCAAACCTACACTAACAGTGTGAACACACCTTAAGGAATCACAAGTCGAACCAAAACATTCCTCGAAACTCACGGAACTGCTCCGGACAACCTCGATCCTAATAACTGAAAAGAAACAGGTCCTAACTGGAACGGACGGTGACATATGGAATCCTCAGCAACTTGCCCCAAAAATCAGCTTGTAACGTTGGCCCACAGTTCCCCTCCTTTCCCAAATAAATTCAAATTAAACTCCCAACTATATGTGCCATAAACTTCCAACCATAACAATTTAATTAACTGTGATACCTACATAAACATGTACCTACTTCGTATACTCTCTCTCAACCGATTACTTATCAACAAAATGGCCGAAATGTAAAATAACTTTCACTTTAAATTCAGAATTTCAAAAATCAGGAAAATACTTGCAATACTCATGTGCTCTACAAGATTCAAGGAAAAACAAACAAACATACAAGCAAGTCTCAGCCTGCACGTTGGGCGTCAAAATATGTGACTTAACACAATAAAATAGGATGCCTTTAAGGGGTAGACACAGACCCGCCACAGGTTAGCTAGGTGAGCTGGGTTTTACTCGTGGATTCAGAGACTATAGAGACCTATCATAATATCATCAAATGTTAAGCAGAGCACATGCAAACTACGTTCAGGTTGAGAGGGAGTATATTAAGGGTATAGTTGTCACGGAATCTACTTTTGTAATAAAACAATAAGGTGACCAATAAACTTCGATGAATCAGTGGCAACGGCCACATGTAAACAAGATACCAACCACTATTTAAAGTACCAAAGCCACATAGAGGAGGATCTCGTGTCAACCTATCTATCTAACGAATACATACCTACTTAGCCTAATTATATTGGATGGTTATATTATAAGAAAACAACCGGTAATGTAGAGGGCGCCAGAATCAGTAGTTAAACCCGACGAAACAAAAGATACATGAGCTGATTCTCTCATGAAACGTAGATAAGTTATAGGTAGATAATTCTTCAAATGTACATATCAGGTTACGGAAGTAATAGCTTGTGATAAAGGTGGTAGGAGCTCATGGCACATCTCAGCCGTCAACATAACGTAGGTAAAATCATTGTAAATATTGTAAATTGATGTGTGTAGATTTTATGTAGGTAGGTATGGGTACTTGCGGTAAGGTCATCTTTGAGGTCATTGGTGACGTGGTCTCGCGAAGCCCCATTTCGGCCCCTTTAGCCCCTCATCAGGATTCTCCAAATCGCCGTCACAGACATCATCACGCAGCAATCAGGACTAGCCATTGTGGAATGCGATCTATGTAGGTAACCTATAAGTAAATGAACGGAACCCTCAAAACTATTGCTCTCAGAAAACCTAAATACTTCAGGAAGATGAATAATCAATGAATGACCTCTTAATAATCTCCAGAGATGAATAATAACAATAAAACACACACCTTTCAATAATGAGCCGGCACTTTACGCAGGAATCCCCGAACAGATGGTCAACAAGGAAGAATATGATCAGCTTGCAATGACAGGCGGATGGCGACTGCCAGAACTCCGTACGGTGACTCATCTCTCTGCAGCTTTCAGCATGTCTTACAGAATGAACTTTCCTGGTCTCCCTGACTATGTACCCTACTACTATCTTCCTAAACATATGTACCATCCCGGTACATTGCTAAATATGTACCATTCCGGTACACGGGAGGGGTAACTTGTCAGCACAAAAACGTTCTCAACATTAATTTGAGTTGAGCAGAAGAGCTGACCTTCAACAGGCTAACCTTTTGGGCCTCCAGGGACGCGACCTTTACCCAACCTGACTTTTTCTCCAACTTTTTGACGACGAAATTATTAAGGGCTGCGCGTATGGGCACGTGCAGGGTAATGGGGTTAACATCTTGTCAGCACACGTAGGGGATGGAAGTTTTGCTTACTCAGGGGCCAGTTGATATGTATCGCCCCTGAAGGTTGGTATATTTTGGAGGTGGGTCACCCAGTGACGTCACATGAACGTTATTCCAGGACAGAAAAATATCCTGCCGATTCCTCAGAAGGATATCAGTACACAAAATAATACTGACCTTTAAATTTTAAAAGTAATTTAATTAATGTTGAAAAATTACCTGGAGTCTAGGAGTGTTTTCTTTTCATTTTGTACCCCTCCGCAGGCACTTAGACTAACAACTACCCTTATTTGGAGAGGGTGGATAGCATTTAGTGTCGCATCATAATACACATTTGCCTGCAGCCCCTCAGTGAGTCACCCCTTTAATAACCCACCCCCTGGGTCGTTAGAATACCCCCCTCCTCCCCAAAAAATAATAAACGTAAGATTAATGACCTCAGTTCCACGTACGTGACTGACGGCCCCTTTAGGTCTTTTTGGACCTTTAGGGACAGCTGGTGACATCCCCTGTACGCACCCCCTATTTGTTTAATGGTTCTTATGTGAAGAAAAAACTAGTTCCTGACGTTAAAAAGATATATTATATTTCAGAAGAAATAAGTATCGAACCGTTTACTCAGGAAAGTGGTATAAAGAGACGTCAGCGTAGAGCGTCATGTTGACAAAAAGAATACTTCTCAAGAATTAACCGTCTTGTATGGCTCCACTCTTTTAGGTATTTTTCGAACCACCACATTCTCCATACACTTGAAATGCTGAACATACTACAGGTGATTATCGATCGGGATCGAACCGGTGTGGTCCGACTCTCAGTGGTCTGAAAAACAATCAAAACTCACTCGGCTATCAAGAGTGTTTGGCCTCAAGCTTGCTATAACCGACGTTAAACCGATCAGCTATATATCGATGGATCAGGGGGGGGGGTGTTCCAGAAGCAAGCCACGTATAAGCGCCCCCCCCCCCCCCCCCCCATCTGATGTCTTTGCCTATGCTAATGCCTTCCTTGATTAGACCGTCGCTGAGCCAAAGGGCGGGGTGGCAATCAGCCCCGTTTCCTTCTGCTTTTGGCGCCAAACTTCAAACGGGATCTTTCGGCAAATAGGAAAATTCCAAACTTAGTTTAGGTCAGTGCTTCTCTGGGATTATTAAATCATCACTGCTACAGTCAACCATAGGTTCTGCTGAGCAAATTATGGTGAAACCAACTTAGACCTGTCTGTATCATTATCCTATGAAGACAGAGACGTTGTTTGAGAAAGACACATTGTTCTTGTCTTCTTAAATAACAGGCTAAGAAGACTGATGGAGTGTAAAGCAAACAGTTGTTACTGGGCCATCTTACAAATGAACCGTCTTTTTTTCGTAAGGTGACCCTATCAGACCCTTCTCTTATACACTAGCACCCTCTTCTTAGCCTGTTATTTAAGAAGACTTGAACACTGTTTCTTTCTCAAACAAAGAGTCCGTCTTCTTAGGATAAATAAAATAACCTCGTAGAGAAAAGTTTCAATTTTTTCCTTTGGCGGTGGTAGGTAAGGAAAGGTTGAAGACTCGGTGACTGTCGAACTTTTTGAGTTGCCTAACCGCGAAAGTAAAAAAGGAATAACATTTTTCTCTCTAGATATACCTCCTATACAGACAATGATTTTGGAGCAGAACTCCTGAAGCTTCAACAGAGTCCCAAACTGAATATAATTAATAAACTTGTAAAGGGAGGGTTAAGAAAAACGAACAAAGGAGTAAAACAATTAAAAGGAGCGATTAAGGGTTGTTTTAAGGCCTTTCTGAGCGATGAGGGACCCCATGAATAAACAGGCGGGAGGTGAGACCTTGGAGAATATTTCAGCAAAGGGTTCTCAGCCCAAAAGGTTTCGGCCCGGAGGGTTTTAGCTACCCATGTTTGGGTACTTGTCTCAGCTTTGTTATAGGTTTCACCCAGTAGTTTTTGTCGAATTTGGGGGATAGAGGTGACTGTTTTTCTTCAGCAGCCTATACCTTTTTGGAGAGGTTTTCTTTGAAGTTATCCTGAGCCTTGTTGTTTTTTGTATAAGGACACGTGCTACTTGGTTTCCATTTTCGGGTGGGGGTTAAATAAGGAGTAAGGGTGGATTTCACCACTTCTAATGTCTACTATAGTGTCCCCTAAAAGTTCACTATAGCTTTATCCTATTGAAAAGAAAAAATTGGTGCCTTCATGACCCTGCCGATAGCAGTGAACTTTGAACAGCAAGATAAATTTACAGACAAGGTAAGGTGGTGAAGGTGGTGAATTCAAAATTTTCTGTAGATGATTTGTGTGATCATGTGATCCTGTGGGGGATATAGGTACAAGATTATCTCCAAAATTTTGAAACTTTCCAATTATCCCTCATATTAAACTGACCTACCCCAAAATTTTAGAGAGCACTCTAACGGAATGAAAACAGGTATATACCCAGTAATCTTCCTCCCCGGGCAGTATCAAATTATTGCGGTCCGCTAAACGTAGAAGCTGCAGTCTGCCAGTCTTCACCGTATCGCCACTCTGCAGTTGCATGTGAATTCGATATTCACAACCCCTACCCACCCCTGAGATGCCTCTACCCCCCGCACTTAACCTGTTTCAGAAAATGTCTTCTTAGCTTGCCCTGAAGTCGGAACGGACTTCTTAAGTCGCTGATTGGCACTGGGGAGTCAGTCAAAGAGGGGATGGGGTCCCCATCTAGAAATTCCGGCGGCGTCTCCCTAATGTTGTTAATTCCGCCCGCAGGGGCGCTGAAGGAATGCGATACCCGGTTCGTGCCTGGAAGGGTGGAGAAGTGGGGGGAAAGGGGTGGGGAGAGCTCCCCGCACAAGTTTTTTGGCCGGAAGCCATGTCTTATTAGCCCCAAGTGGAACCGTTCCAGTTAGGGAATTTTGGCGCGAGAATGGAGGTTTCGATTTCGATGGATCTAACTTGATATTTCATCTTTTAGTAATAAATCGTCGAGCTGTTCGCTAAATTGTCTTTCTTTTTGAAAGTTTTATGGGAACTGACTATAGACGACGACTATGATGAAACCAACTTTAGCGCAGACCTATTTATCTGTCTCTAATATCCTAAGAAGACAGACACTTTGTTTGAAAGAAACAATGTTCTTGTCCTTTTAAATATCAGGCTAAGAAGAGGGACCTAGTGTAAAAGAGAAGGGTCTTGATAGGGTCACCTTCGGAAAAGAAAGACTGTTAACTTTGTAAGATGGCTCAGTAACAACTGTTTGGATAAAACATAATAGGTGCATGTAATAGCTAACCATTTAAGGGTCCGCTATACCTGACGGTGCATTTTTTGCCGCCCATAAGATTAACATTGCGAAGGGCGATTCATTTTCAATGTTTACCCTTGGTTGGAAAGACACAAAATTTTGCCTGCACCTAGCCCTAACAATGTTCTAGGGAGTGTTCGAAGCAGATTTCTCAATTTCTCACTGCTTTTCGAGATACAGCACTTTTCTTGAGGTATGCGATGATAGCATTTGCAAAACAGTTGCAATAAAAGAAACCAGTGAGAAATTGGGAAATCTGCTTCAAACACGACCTAGAACATTGTTAGGGCTAGGTACAGGCAAAATTTTGTGTCTTTCCAACCAAGGGTAAACCTTGAAAATGAATCGCCGCTCGCAATGTTAATCTTATGGGCGGCAAAAAATGCATCGTCAGGTATAGCGTCCTCTTAACCTTCCGGCATCGACACCTAAGCAATGCCGAATTATAAAAACCCCCAAGTACCTGGGTACGTCGCTGAATTTTTCACTATATTGATTTCCCTGAATCTGACACTGACGTGACAAGAACAAGCGTTCCTGTCACGTCTGCGATTGTTGTTCAGCACCTCTATAATAGAGTGGGCCTGCGCCGCCTGTGTGTCAGCTGTAGCATGCTGAACTGACTGGTGGAGAGACTTACTGTCAGAAACACACGTTTCCTCTCTTCCCTCATGATCTATTCAGGCCTCAATTCCGTGATTGTTCTTCGCCACTTATTTATAAAGGGGGGGGGGGGGGGGGGGGGGGGGGGGAGGGCACGCACTTTATGTTTAGGCCTTGGGAAATAGGTCTAGAAAGGCTCTTGCCTTTTTAACCTCGTGCTGCTTTACAGTGGCAGAAATGAGATTATAATTTTTTCGTTGAGTCCTAGCACAGAGGAAATATGGTGCTAAGTCATTTTTATTCATAATTGTAAAATATGGTCTAGCTATAGAGCGAGGGGGCAACTACTCCAGAGATTCCTTGAGATTCCCTGAGATTCCATAAAGATTTCCAAAGATTCCCAACGATATTCATAGAAAGATGAACCCCGAAGGGGTAACCTCTCCAAAGAAAATTCCAAGGTTCCCTGAGATTTCATAAAGATTTCCAGTGATTCCCACCGAGTGGTTAAGCCCTCGCTATAGAGTGATAGAGAATTCGGGGGGGGGGGGGGGGGGGGGAGCCCAGTACCTACTATCAAATAGCCTCATTATATAATTCACTTGCCATGCTGAACATATCAGAGGTGAATGCCGATCAGAAAAATTTTGGTAGGATCGGGATTGAACCGGTGTAGCTCCTATAAAGACAACCGTCTACACCTCTCGGTGTCTGTACTACCCTTTACCGCTCTCCTGTTATTTCCAAGCCGGAAATTAAATAATTCACAAAAAGTTGGCCTGCTGGAACACGCCTCCCACCTGTAATCAGCAATCAGCAGCCTTTTCGTGAAAATTAACAAACTTGCTGCGAATTAAAAGCACAACTTTTCGATTGGATGTTTTGGAATATTCCGAGTTTTGTTATTTCGTTTTTCTCAGCCGGTATTTATTTTTCGCACAGGCCATAGTTAAATTATCTCCAGCTGGCAGCTCGTTATATTTCTGTTTATAATATCCGACAATAACGAAATAATTTCAATCGGCTCCGTATTATAAAGGATTTGTGCCATAGATCCTGAAAAGTTTTTGAGAATTAAAACTGAGACTTTGGAATATCTTCTAGATGAAACTTTAAACTTATTAGATGTTGCATTAGTCCATAAAATTTGAATAAAAAGACGATAGCTTAAACATGGAACAAAGATTATCATTTTTGTTAAGTCTTCTCAAAGTTCTCCAAACTTGCACGCCCTTTGCCTTCTATTTTTTGGGTTAGTTTCCCTAAATAAAAGAACTTTTTGTGAACTCCCCGAAATTTCTTTCTCTTGAGGCTTTTATAATTTGTCTTTTTTTGGTGTTTTTTTTCTTCACTGTCTGAATCATCACTTTAGGTGCTGTAGGTCGTTGTGTTCTTACAAGACGGGGACCTTCAGTTTTAGGTGGGTTACGAACCGCCGGTGAGCAGAAAAACTTTTTGGTAGGATCGGGATCGAACCGGGCTCTCACTGCTCCTCAAAAGTCGTCCATTTAGTCCACTCGGCTATCGAGGCTGTTTTAAGTGACCTAATATTGAGACCTATTTATCCGACCTACTTTCTGTGTAATATTCGGAGCCAAATCTTGGCTAGACGAAAGCCATTGTGCACGTATGAGTCATTGATTAACACCTCCCCTTAGAAAAGCCACCGGATCCTCAGCGGCCATTTAACCAACGACGTGCAGTGTAAATGATGTCGCCAGTCTGCAGAAGTCCCTTGTCGCCACATTGTGATTTGCATAACCGCTCATTAGGCCTTGGCTATGGAAATGAAGCAAAGGTTGCGCCTTTCTGCCACAATGGCGCTGCGGTGCCTATGCTTCTCTGTCCCCATCGTGCCTTTTTTGTCCCCAAGGACGCCGTCTACTTGTGCCTAATTTTCATAAACCATTAGCTGCCTTTTTCGCAGTTTCCTTTGTTCTCTAAAATGAAGTTTCTCTTATAATTTGTAAGCCTTTTGTGCTTTTTGCTGAATTTTTGCGAATTTGTAGTCATTAATAATTTTGTGCTCTTCGCTACTGGCCGTTTACGCACTGATGGTGCTTGAAAATTTCCCGGAAAAAATATGGGAATTGTTTGTTGATGGGATGATGAAGGAAGGCAGCAGTTATTATTCTTGCTTGGTTGTTCTATAGAAGCTCTCACTTTCATTCTTGTAGCTTGAAACCAACAACCTATATTACAATAGACAGCTTAAGGCTGTATATACATTCTCGACGAACTCCACCAAAACCACTGTGCGAAAGTAAATATTCGACTAAACTAATGTTTACATATTAGTACCGCCGGAGACTGGTAATTGCAATATCGTATTGGTTGTGTCTACTCTAAAAGCTAAACATTGTGCGCTATTTGAACGCGAAACGAACGAGTGAAATTAGGACACTTTATTTAGCTTTTACAGGAGAAAAGTAGAGAAATGCTGTTGAAATTACCCACTTCCGTAAGTGAAATAAAAATTGCCAAAATGCAACATGGCTACGGTAAATAGTACAAACATTTATCAAGCTTTTCTACTAAATGTGACGATAAAATCATATATTTTGTTGTCCGAAACGTTACAAAAAGATGTTCCACGTGAGGTAGTGTTGTGTTTTCGCGATCTGTCAAAAAAACATTTGGACTGGTAGTTGACTGTTAAAAACCGCTCCTGTGGGCTTATTACTCCATTTCATGCTAAAATACAACACTACCTCACGACAAAGAGTCTCAGGTTTACATCCCCCCATAAACACTTTCCACTCGCCCTGTAACCTTGAGTACCTTGAAGTACTTAGCATTGCGAACCAAGTACGTGTAGTCGACCTTAAGTTGGGTACCAATCTGAAGGTTGCCATTCTAGGCCCTTTGAAATTTCAAACCAACTTCGAACACATAAGGAAGCAGGTATCTAAGTGGGAAATAGGTTCTTGGGTCAAGTTGATTCCGAAATTAGGGTCTGGACAGTTTTCCCCCCATGGTTGCCTTTAAAGTTTAGAGAAATACTGAGAGACGGGTCACACCGGTTCAATCCCGATACTATCAAAAGATTTTCTAATCGGCATTCACCTCTGTTACCTTCAGCATGTCAAGTGAAATGTATATCGAGACTATGGGGGTTCGAGACCCACCCCTCTACTAACTAGCCATGTTTATGACAAGAAGGGGTCGTATTTCTCGAGGGTATTGCCATATACCAATAAAAACACGGGCTGATATGCGAATTCTAAGAACCAAAATCTCAGTCCCCCTTTAAAGTTTTGAAGCGAGCAGATTGCAATCCAGCTCGAGGCTTTACAGAAGGGTGAGCATATTAACAACTGCATATAGATGAAGGGGGTGTGAAAAAACAAAGGGAAGTGCACAATAAGGGTTGACTAGCGTTCTGATAATCTACTTAGCATCCCCTCCCCTACATGTTGGATAGGCTCAAGGATATAAACCAGACACCCTTGCAATACCAATGCTATTTAATTTGAAAAGAAAAGAAACATCCCCTAGCTAAATCGAAAAGATTGTAATTGGGTTAGTTTTTTTCATTACAATCGCGTAATTCTAGCTCAACAAAAGACGTAACGAATTGGGTCGGGCATGGTTCGTTTCATTTTTATTGAAAGCTCCAAGGAAACTGTTTCATGTCTGACAAAATGAAGGAATGGTACTGTAGTCTCTCTTTATAACGACTGTCGAGGGTACATGTAAATTTGTTCGCTATAGAGAGGGTTTAAAAATTAGACTGGGTCTGTAGAGTTCGCTCCTTAGATATGGACCACTGTATAGGTGAAGGCGCTATCACAGAAATAAATTTTGTTCTACATTGTACGCAACGGAAAAGTGATACTGATAAGCAATTAGGAGAAGGTGATATAACCTCCAGTAGCCTTAAGGTCGACTACACGTACTTGGTTCGCAATGCTACGTACTTCAAGCCCTACTCCGAAGTTACAGGGCGAGTGGAAAGTGTTTATAGGGGGATGTAAACCTGAGACTCTTTGTCGTGAGGTAGTGTTGTATTTTTGCATGGAATGGAGTAATAAGCCCACAGGAGCGGTTTTAAACAGTCAACTACCAGTCCACATGTTTTTTTGACAGATCGCGAAAACACAACACTACCGCACGCAGAATATTTTTTTGTAACGTTTCGGACTAAAAAATGTATGATTTTATCGTCACATTTAGATGAAAAGCTTGATAAATGTTTGTAATATTTACCGCCGCCATGTTACATGTTGACAATTTTTATTTTACTTACGGAAGTGGGTAATTGCAACACCATTTCTCTACTTTTTCTCCTGTAAAAGCTAAATATAGTGTCCTACTTTCACGCGTTCGTTTCGCGTTCAAATATCACACTATGTTTAGCTTTTAGAGTAGACACAACCAATACGATATTGCAATTACCTGTCTCCGGCGGTACTAATATGTAAACATTAGTTTTGTCGAATGTTTACTTTCGCACAGTGGTTTTGGCGGAGTTCGTTGTGAATGTATGGTGGCCCTTAACTGTAGAAATGTTGTTGTCCGTCGTCCTTTGTTTCCTTGGAATTATTTTCAAACCTCTGAGGGACAGAAGAAGAAAAATGGAGCGGGGTTAGTCTCTCTCTATAACGACTTTCAAGGGACCATATAAAAGAGAGTTCGCTATAGAGAGGGTGACATTGTGGAGATACAAGGTTTTCCAAGGGACCGTATATAGCGGTCACTCGTTATAGAGAGTGTCTGTAGTCGCGTATAGTTATTCTTGTTCCTAGCATGCTGTTCCGGGTCCTATTTCTTTTATTTCTTTCGCTTATTCCATATTATTAGGTCATCATCAATAAAACCAACTGCTTGGCTCCAAGGCGGCCCCCTTCTGGGTATAAAAATACATAAATGGGCGCCAAAGGAAACCGGAAAGGCAGAGTTGGACCTATCCGCGAAACGGAAGTTGGGCGTCTTCTTAAAAGGCCGGCAAACAATTGGCCAGGCTTTATCTGCCATTACATGGGTCATAAGTAGGCACATAAATAAGTATGTGACGCCAGCCTCATGTTGCTTGCAGGATGGCTTTTTTCTTTACGTATGCTTGCACTTAGTGCCTTCGCTGGGCTATAACTTGCTGTGTATATATCCCCGATCACAATAACTGCTTTATGAGCTTTGTAAATGTGTATAGGATTTTCTGCCGGATTGATACGATATATCGTGTTGTTAAACGTATTGATCGATAGCAGTAATGGTAGTCAAAACTCTATGGCCATCTCCTGAGGTACCCTGCCCTATTTTTTTTTTTTTTTTTTTTTTTTTTTTTTTTACGTTTTGTTGACCTTGTCCCACCAAAAATAGGTGGAACTAAAGTATAAAACGCCTGGTTGTCCAGTTAAATTTCAAATTTAGAAATTCCTCTAAACTATAAAAAACATTTTCAAGTAAATATGATTTTAGCAATTTTTTAAAAATCGTTAAACTTTCTTCAGATTTAATTTCAACAGGGAGAGCGTTATATAGACGAACACCTAAAATCGGAGGACTGTTCAAACGAAGGGAGGTAGCAAATTTGCCTACATGTATATTTGAACACGACCGAGTTTTATAAGAGTGAAAGTTTGAATTAAGAGGGAAGTGTTCTGGGTGTTCGCGAACAAATAATAATACCTGATAAATGAAAACACAAGGAGCAGGGAGAATAGAGAGTTTCTGAAAAAGTGACCTGCAAGAAGTACGCGGTGGCACTTTAGCCATGATTCTTATGCATCTCTTTTGAATTTTTAAAATTGGCTCAATATTCTGTTTGACACCTCCCCAGAAAAGTATTCCGTAACTTAGAATTGAATGAAAGTAGGCAAAGTGATGCGTGCGATATACGGAGAACACGAGTTACAAATTATTCTTTGAGTAAAACAAACAGAAGCGAGTTTAGACCGAAGGTTTTGCGAATGCTGATGCCAATTTAGGTGTTCATCTAGCTGGACACCTAAAAATCGTGAAGACGTCTCAAAAGCAATGTCATTGTTGTTTAATTGAAGAAGGGGCCGAATTCGACTTCCTCGTAATGAAAAATTAATTGCATGTGTTTTTTGCACATTTACAGACATTTTATTATGATTAAAGTAAGCCACGAGGTTATCTAGACTTTCTTGAGCAATCTGTTGAAGGTCTGAAAAATTTTTATGGTGGAAAATTGCATTCGAATCGTCGGCATATAGAACAGCTTTTGCGAAAAGAGGATTCATGACGGTAGGTAAATCATTAATGTAAATTAAAAAGAGAAGTGGACCAAGAATACTACCTTGTGGAACACCGATTTTGATAGGTTTGAGGGAAGATAAAGTTTGGACAAGGGTATTTGAGGTTTTATCCAGTGTAGTGACTTCAACAGATTGCTATAAAAGCTGTAAAGCGAGGTTTAGGTTTCGGCCAACTGTTCGTTTGGTATTTATTGGCTTGGTTGTTGTCTGACTCCGAGTATGACCTTTCAATTTTTCTTTCTAAGCGATCAGAAACGAGAAGGTACTGTTTATTTTAAAAAACAAAGATTTATAGGTACTGTCTTGTATTTCTTGCCAAGGTAGTTTGGGTTTTTTGTCAGTATCAAAATAGTTTCTGAAATAATGAGTTGACGATATACACCAGAAAGGGAGAAAAATTGACAGCTTTGTAATTTTGCCTACATACTCTATGCCTCTACATTCCCGAGTTTTTCAGTGCCACATGCAAAAAAGGCTACGAAGCCTAGGAAGGGTGGGCAGGTTCAACCTTTCCTCCCCCGGACGGCATATTTACTGACTAAATCTCGCAGATCAGTCTTCGGACACGCTTCCCCCCTCCAAAATCCCGTTACCAAATTTATTCATACAAAAAATTCCTCAATTTTTCTAGCCAGTCCAGTTTTATTTTAAGCAAAGGGGCTGTAAAGGACTTGTAGGGGGTGGGGCGAAGTCTTTTTAGGTTACAAGACGTAGGGCCGGTGCCAAGTGGTCGGGTAAGCCTGGGCAGTGGCCAAATGGGGAGGGGGCTGGAGGGTATTTTGAATGCGTTCGGACAATGGGCAGAGCTAACCCTTTGCGGGGTAGCATGGGGGCATGTAGGGTTATAAACAAGCTTCCAACCCCGCACGGATCATTGAACAAAGCCACGGCCTGATCCGTAGTGTCGGCCGTGCCAAATTTACTATTGTACTACCTACCCCTCAAATGGGACTTCGCGTTAAAATATTGTTCTGCATTTACCGATCGATGGTTCCAGTGCTCTGCAATTCGACTTTGATACCCGTATTCCGTTAGCTTTGCCCGAGGGGGTAACCACTCCAGAGATTCCTTGAGATTCCACTGAGATTCCATAAAGATTTCCAAAGATTCCCAACAATATTCATAGAAAGATGAACCCCGAAGGGGTAACCACTCCAAAAAAATTCCAAGATTCCCTGAGATTTCATAAAGATTTCCAATGATTCCCAACGAGTGGTTAACCCCTCGGCTTTGCCAGTGGTATACAGGTTTGGGCATATAGTGGGAGTTTTTCCCCAGGCTTTAAGAAGGCCTGGGGGAAAAATTTGGACGAGTGAGGACTAGATCCTGCGCCCTCTTTGCTTCATGGCTCAGAGCCCTGTCATTTCGCTACTCCGGTCCATCTACGTTAGGCTATGTCTATAGGTAACATTCAGTGGTTCTCCAACCAAGAGAAAAAATTAAAAAAGAATTTGCAGCTCACATGTTAATATTGATGGGAGAAATGCATCGACAGTTAATTCAATCAAAAAGACAATTTGACGCAGACTTTTGAGTGAGGCAATATAATGAAGAGAAAATGGAAACGGCGTGCGATAAGTCAATTGCATTTCACCCTATCCTTAGCCGCTGCACAAAGGAAAAGGTGGAGGCTGTTAGCACCTAGTTCCTCTGAAAGGGGGGGATGAGTTGAATAAGTGTCGGCGAAGAAGAAAGCCGAGAGGAGCAAAGAGAGCAGGAGGGGGGAGAAGTCTGGAGGGGGGCAATCGATAACTTTGATGAGGTTCTTCTTCAAAGAAAAGCTCTTTCGCGCACAAAGAACCATAAAAATTGTAATGCAATTAACACGAGAGAGTCAATGTAGCGGAACAAGGTTACCGCAACTTGCGTCAAACCAATGGGCTGGAACCGAGCTTCCCCTCGTATAGGTAGGATACTGTCAGCCACTTTACTGTAGCCGCCAGATTTTATAGATTAAGGCTGAATATACATTCGCTATTTTTGTACGTTTGGACTTCAAACTGTGTGAGAAAACTATTGGATATTTAAATATTCTGAAATATAATATGTTTTTTTAACGTCATTACTCATGAGGCTATGTTGTGATTTCAGGATCTGTTAATTTTGGACAGTTTTTTTGGTCACAAAAATCACTTCTTAGTGTGAGGTATTTGGGTCTTGAAGACCTTTTTTAACTAAAATAATTTTACCCTGTATACCGAAAATAGCTTTCCGTTAGGCTGAAGCCGACTACCACCACTGGCCGAAGCCGAAACATCACCCAGCACCGATATTGCCCGGATACTCTTCCGAGAAACAGGAACGAAAAAGGAAGCATTGAATGGCAAGAAAATGAAATTCCCTCGGGTTGAAGGGGTGAATTTAGTAGAATCAGGGGGGAGGTAGATAAGGGAGTGACTGATATGACAGCTACCTGCTGATAACATTCCGCCCTTTGTGATTGATTGCACAAATACGATTCCATATACAAACCCAACTCGGCACAACTTTCTCTACTGTGATTGTGCATATTGTTGAGGGCGTGACTAGTGTGTTTCTATTTATGATCACTCTCTATAACGAACGAACGCAACGAACCCTTAATCTCACAACTTTACCCTCTCTATATAGCGAGGCAATTTACATGGTTTGTTATAGAGAGAAACCGCTATGTATTTTTTTGGGCCGTCTCAGAGTGCCCAAGCTCTGAGGGGTCTGTGTTTAAATCCTTGTGTAGGCGCGAGTTTCTCGCTTGTACTGGAGGTCTATTCCGAATCTGTTAAAGCAAAGTTAACGCCGAAATAACGACAATGTGGTGTTGTTTTAGCATTAGGAGCTTCACGCCAAATTAACGACCAAAGATCCGGAAAGACTTGCTGGTATAATAATATGTAACACTTTATCAGGCCCACTTGAGGGGTTAACCACTCGTTGGGAATCATTGGAAATCTTTATGAAATCTCGAGGAATCTCTGGAGTGGTTACCCCCTCGGGCCCACTCCTGGCTGCCCAAAATTAACTTATGGTGTTATATCTTCCTTTATAACGACACTCTTTATAACGAGCAAACGGTACAGTCTTGACAGATTTCCTCCTTGTCATCCTCTCTATTACGAACTCTCTTCCCTTGACCTTGACCCTTATCGCTATATAGAGACTCCAAATCTATAACCAAATCAGACAGAACACGGAGATCAGAAATAATCCTTGAAATGGGAAATAACTCCCTAGAGAAAAGTTTTGAATTTGGTTTGAAGGGAGTTGAGGGTAATTGGTGTGGTGTCCCACTTAACACTTGCCGCCTTTTGGCACCCCACGTTCCCTCAACGGAACCGCCAACTTAAGCTCTATTGTAGGAATCAAAAGGCTTCCTCCCTTAGCCAGCAATCGGAAGTCCTTGTCATCACAAAGTTGGACTTGCTGAAGTTGTCTCAGGTAGACGAAATTTCGAAAATCTTGTGTTTAAGAGGGCGTTCATTTGGGAGTCTAAATCGGTAGGCACAGTGTCCGGGTTCTCAGCCGTAGAAGCCAGGCTCAAATCCCGGTCTCTCAAAAAATTTTCTTTGTCTTTTGTCTTTTACTTGGCATCATTGCATATTATAGCTAACTGTGTTCTTTTTCTGTTTTCAGCATTTTGACTGCAGAAACCACGTGCGCGTTATCCAGGCGATAGGCGATGGCTCCAGATTTTATGTGTGTGGTACCAACGCCCATAACCCAAAAGACTGGGTCATTTATGTAAGTACCTACACCTTCATACATACCTAATACTGAGGCCATCCGCGCAGAAATTGTGCCTTAACAGGCAGTGCAAGTAAAAAAAAAAAAAATACTGAGGCCAGCATTTGGAAGTGGTTGGCAAAAAGACATACTATATTTCAGAATTCTAATTTTTCCTAACAAGGCTACGATAAATACTATAAATACTAAAGACATTCCGAGTAGAAAATACATGGATGATGGGTATTTCACTACGCCTGCGAAAACATGATTATGTAATTTGAAAGTGGGTATACACGTATTTCAGTTCATATTATGAAGACTAGCTTACACCGATGCTGTTTGTATTCTTTCTTTAAGGGTCCGCTTAACCTGACGATGCATTTTTTGCCGCCCATAAGATTAACATTGCGAGCGGCGATTCATTTTCAAGGTTTACCCTTGGTTGGAAAGACACAAAATTTTACCTGTACCTAGCCCTAACAATGTTGTAGGTCGTCATCGAAGCAGATTTCCCAATTTCTCACTGGTTTCTTTTATTGCAACTGTTTTGCAAATTCTAGCATCGCATACCTTAATTTTTTAAGGGGAAAAGTGCTGTATCTCGAAAACCAGTAAAAAATTGGGAAATCTGCTTCGATGACGACCTACAACATTGTTAGGGCTAGGTATAGGCACAATTTTGTGTCTATCCAACCAAGGGTAAACCTTGAAAATGAATCGCCGCTCGCAATGTTAATCTTACGGGCGGCAAAAAATGCATCGTCAGGTTAAACGGACCCTTAATTGTTGACAAGATAATAATTTTTCTAATACCTATAGCATTTTCTGAAACAAAAGACTTATAAAAAGTGTTTATTTCGGTCACAGTTTCGGTGTGAAACTTCGACTTTTTTTGTCCCAGTTATTGGTGCAAACCATTTTGATAACTCAAAAAAAGCTGTGCTAATGATTGTTAGTACAGCTAAGTTTACATTCTGCAGAATGCTAAAGTAAATACTCACTGTGAATGAGATCCTGTGAAGTGTTTTCGAAATGAGCTCTCGACGTATATTTTCCGTATTTTCCCCGCCCTTTCACATTTTCTTTTGGCGACCACTCGAGGCCGTCAATGGGTTCATAGAAAGTCTTGTACGATTTCTTTTTCTCTCTCCGATTTCTATCAGTACTTGGATGGAAACGAAATCGTTTTACTTATTTTCTATCTTTAGTTCCGTTTATTTGCCGATTTTTTGCTAAATGTGTCTTTGCGGTAAATGGAACTGCTTTCTCGCAGTTGAAAGTTTCATCGGCATTGGATCTACCTATAGACTCATAGACAAATACAGTTTCCTTGACACCAGTAAGCAGTAGCAGAGGATTGTGGGAGGGCAGATTTATCCACTGTGCTCAGCTGGCTCAGCTCCCCAAGTACATGCTCGGGACCTACAGTTTTAGGTTGGTTCCGAAACCACTACAGTCTCGATATATCAGAGGTGAATGCCGATCGGAAAAACTTCGATAGGATCGGGATCGAACCCGTGTGACCCGGCTGTCTATGTTCCTTTAAAGACAACCACGTACTACTCGGGTTACCCTGTTATAGGGCTTTTAAACTTGGTTGGAATGTAGGAAGCTCGTCAGGGGAAGTGGTCAGCATAAGTCAGCAGCGCAACGGAACTCGTAAAGCAACCCGCCCTGTTATTCTTTTATCTCGCTTGTCTGATGGGAGCAGCCATGTCCAAGAGTCCATAAAGTGAATTGAAATAAAACGTGTACCTGGGTGCTCTTGAATAGCCGGTGAAAGGTAGAAAAAAAGCATGGACCATACAGTGCTGTCGAACGGCCTAGATTTTTGCCAGTAAAATGTTTCTGTTCCCAATTTATTCTTCATCCGGGAATATTTTTGATTTCATGTTTTTGGAGGAAATATGAATATTCTGAGTTTTACGTTCAATACTGCGTCTAACCTGCTCATGCAGTTTTAACTATGTAGTGGTTTTTGGTACAAATTTAGAAGGAGAACCCCCATACTAGATTCTGATGTACCTAATGATATTTTAGATGGCAAAGAACCTTTGCCTTGTGCCTCTCCTGTTTGAACCTTCCTTTGTAAAATATTGACAAATACATCTGCAGTGCGTTTTGCGCCAAAAAAACATTGCTGAGCCGTGTAGGTCAGCAATGATTTAGTCTATCTCACGAGCTTGCTAATGTCGTTCGTTTTTCAACTGTACAGGCGCGCAGGCACTGCCCCCTAGGGCCCCATCCTTTACCCCCCCCCCCCCCCCCCCCCGGTAATCCCGCGCCCTCTCGTTACCCCACGTGTGAATTTACGGCCTAGACACAAGTTCCGCTTGCACCACCACAAGATTTACGCGTCGAACGGCCTCGAGCGTAAATTTTCCCCAGACAGGGTGCGAATCCTTCCGCCGTTAATGCGTTTCTGTGTGTTTTTAACGGTAGTTAACGGAGGAAAAGACCGTGACGTTTTGCTGAACGAATCATAGGTTCAGTCAGTCGCCAAAAGTTAATCGCCATAGCCGATTGGAAAATTTGGTCGCGGGGAGTCTTGTCGCGACTCTTGCAAAAATTTTCCCAATATTTCCTCGACAAACTGTCTGTTCGACAAATGAAACAGGCCTAACGCAGCCCTCTGCCTTACAAGTGCTCGTACTCTCTGGTCGGTCAGAGTGGCTTAACGTCATTGGGAGACCCTATCGCCAGACAACCTTTCTAGGTATTCAGGGTTCCATGTTTCGTGATCTTTGTACACAAGGGCATTGTACACAATTTGGGGAGAATCAGGGCCGGGCAAGATTCACCTGGAAAAATTATTGGGATAGCTCAGCACTGCCACTGAGCCCGTGGAAATTTCAGTTAAAGTATTGTTCAAATTAGCACGGAGTGTTTTGGGATCAGCCTACACGAATGCGTTTGGAAAGGTTGGTTCCCGGCAGAGTTATCTGAGGTCCGTTAAGAGGAAATACGTTGGTGGGGGGGGGGGGGGGGGGGGGGAAGCCCCTAGGGGTGGCCTGCCGTCCTGCATCCAAACGGCTATATGGTCCCTTGTGAGAACCCCCGTCCCTACCCCACCCCTTTTCCCCGTTCGAATTAGGGGTAGGACATGGACGTTTTCTGCTGTGATGGTATTGTTTTTTAGGTAAAAAAATTGATATTTATTTATTACTTGATCTACTACTATTAATTTGGCTCTATCTGTGATATGTGTACAAAATATTGGGAAGGCGTATTTTGAAAATTACGTGGAACTTTTTTTATTGGGGAAAAACTAGGACATTTTGTTTGGGAAAGGAACAATTTTCGGGTCTTTCAGGAACTCCAATAAAGGGGTTAAGCAGAGATCGTGGACTGTATAGTAAGATGAACCTGAGAACCACCAACTGAACCAGCAGGTGTATTCCCGTTCTCAAACGCCGGAAAACCCACTCAACTAACACCTTCAAAATTTCTTGTAAGAAGAACTGTTCTCCATATATTCCATGATGGCGTGCCTTATCTTCTTACAATAAATTTTGAAGGTGTTAGTTGAGTGGGTTTTCTGGCGTTCGAGAAAGGGAATACACCTGCTGAGAACCACCAACGCTCCAGAACGATCTGCACTTCCCAGTTGTTCTTTTACAGACAAAGTGTCGTGTCTTCTACCTCATTAGAATGAAATCAGAAGTCATGTTCGGATTGTAGTTGATCTATAATTTTGCGGTACTTCTGTTTCAGAGCAATATGACGCATTTGCCGCGTCATGAATACGTCCCCGGTGTGGGTATGGGTATCGCCAAGTGTCCGTACGATCCTTCCGACAACAGTACCGCAGTTTGGGTCGAAAAAGGTAACCCTGGCGACCTTCCCGGGCTGTACTCAGGCACAAACGCAGAATTCACGAAGGCTGACACTGTTATTTTCCGAGCGGACCTACATAACTTCACCACGGGCCGCAAGGAATATCACTTCAAGCGCACTCTCAAGTACGACTCCAAATGGCTGGATAGTAAGTTCTTTTTATTCTATTTTTTTGTAACTCGTAAGCAGGCCGGGTGACTCTACCCTAAAGAAGCTTTCGCGCGGTTGCACCACCCTAAAGGCCGTCTTACACTATTTAGGCTGAAGACCGAGGGGGTAACCACTCCAGAGATTCCTTGAGATTTGCAAAGATTCCCAACGATATTCATAGAAAGATGAACTCCGAAGAGGTAACCACTCCAAAAAAATCCAAGATTCCCTGAGATTTCATAAAGATTTCCAATGATTCCCAACGAGTGGTTAACCCCTCGCTGAAGACGGAGAGTTTTTGGTCGGTTGTATAGGTATATAGTTTCCACGCGGATGGATATTGGGACTTCTTCACTGTTTGCAGAAACTTTTTATTTGTAAGGTGAACCCTCTACTTAGCCTGTTTATAGTTAGTGTTTTTAGAACACACTAAAATGTTTCTTTCTCAAAGACTGTCTGTTTTCTACCATATTACAAAGAGTATTGGGTTGTCGTAGTCCCAACTGTAGTTACTCTAACTGTTGGCTTTAAAGAGTACTATAGTGTCTCCTATCGAACAGGTTTATCTTATCCACTCCAGGAATCTCGTTGAGAATCTCAGGCAATCATTGGATATCTTTATGAAATCTCAGGGAATCTTGGAAATTTCTGGAGTAGTTAACTTCGGGGTGCATATTTCCACGAATCTCGTTGAGAATCTCAGGAAATCCTTGGAAATCTTCATGCAATCTCTGGAGTGGTTAACCCCTCGATCTTGTCGTATGTTTAGCTTATGGCAAGTGCTGTCGCACTATATAGTCCAATGGTGTACTTTATGAAGTGGTGAAATCCAGTCTGTAAGAAGTGTCTTTCGAGTGAAACTAGGCCATTAGGTCGCATCAAGTATTTTCCTTTGTTTCTTTTATCTCCCCCTTTCCCGCCGTCTACATAGCTCCAGCCACTCTTCACTCTTCTCCACGTCTATTCTTTTAAGCATGAATTGAAAAGGGTGTATTAGAACAATAGGGGCTGTTCTTTCACTCTTATAAGCACTCATGTGTGCAAATGCCTTTAAAATGTGTGAATAATTATGCAACTTGTTTTCCGCACTGCACACAACAATAGGCTTCGTGATGAAGGTATATTTCAGGTAGAAAATACCTGCAAAGCTATCATTTCTGAAAGAATGTTAAAGCGTACCTATGACGCGAGTTATTTCATCATCTTGGGGGGGGAGGGGGTGGATTTTATTTCCAGATCTGAAAATCGGGGTTCTCTTGAGGGGGTAACCACTACTCCAGAGATTCCTTGAGATTCCATATAGATTTCCAAAGATTCCCAACGATATTCATAGAATGATGAACCCCGAAGGGGTAACCACTCCAAAAAAATTCCAAGATTCCCTGAGATTTCATAAAGATTTCCAATGATTCCCAACGAGTGGTTAACCCCTCGGGTTCTCTAGTTATTTCTCGGGAAATAGAGCATACGTATTTGAAATAAAAACCCAGTAATTTTGTCCATGAGCTAAGCAAAATTACTGTTTAGAACTGGACGACTTTGAGCCAAGACCTATTGCCCTTTTAGTCCAAAATGGTTACTTTCTCATAGAGAATATTTCGTTGTTAGCTCCCCATTTAAAATAGGATCATAAAAACCACAAGATACTCAAAAGTAAACTATACCATAGCCCAGTTTTCTAACGATGGGAATAAACAATATATTACGACAGTTCCACGCCATTACTCCTAATGTGCCCCCCTCCCCCCTTCTCAAGAGGTTAAGGGGGGGATGATCCTAACCTCTTATATGGGGGCGACGTTTTAAGATATTTTTAAGACGGGGGGGATTTGAGGCATGTAAATATTCAGTGCGTGCATCGGGCCCATGAAATGCGTGTTGCCTCGTTGTGAATTCTAAGAACCTCCGCCTCTCCCCCAAAACACCCCTAAAAACACCCCTTAATACCCCCACCCCATGTACAAACACAGGCCTACTTAGAAGCCCGGTTATTCAGTAGATGTCGCGTCTTTTGGCGACGGGGTAGGCACTTTTCGGAAACAGCGAGGAGGGGATAACAACCGGAGCCAAAATTATTTTTCGAGCACCGTTCTACTTAGCTCTGTTCTTGTTTTCTAACTTTTGTAAGGCTCTGCTTCACCTGGCGATGCATTTCTGCTCTTCATAAGGTTAACATTGCGAAGCAAATTTTTTAAAATATATAACCTAAGTAATGTTCTAGGGATATATCTAAACAAATGGGTGGAAGAAAAGTCCTATTGGCGATTGAGATTAACTGTAAACGTGTGACGTCACAAACCAATATGGCGGCCTGATTGGGAGAAGCTGTTACGGCCGTATAGTGAGGACATCAGTTTTCAGTTTTTAAAATGCTCGGTGTGGTGAATTTATCTGTTATTTTAGACTTTACTAAAAGTGATTTAAATAGCCGATGCTATAAAGAAGGAGAGGAAGTGTGGCGAAGCAACATTGTTGCAATCGGGCGGTCACAAAATTCAACTGACGAGTTTATTTTTTTAAATGCGCTCATCCTTCAAACCTGTGGTTTGAATAAAAGCCCTCACATTATCTCGGGGCATCTAAAGCTCCTTCGTGGGGAATGGGCAGTGATGAGAGCAGACTGCAATAGGCCTGAGAGCCGTACAGACTTTTGCACCCGTAAACGCAGCAATATTGATTCGATTTCGGCATCTACAAAACAAACATAACAGCACAAGTTATCTAAACGGTAATGGTTGTTAAATGTAGCACATATGATGGTGAATTTTCATTTAAATACATGGGTAAAGCTGGTACCTACTTCCTCCAAAACACCATTGTTGGGTTGTGGACTTTTGTTCAGCCATTTTGAACACTACATTAACACCAACAAATTTGATGAGGCCTAGGGCCTAGGGTCTATACTTACAGTCAGTACCAGCAAGATTTTCTAACTTTTACTACTTAGCTTCCAGACACATTGTAATTATTCAACTTCTCATGGATATTTTGTAGGTTTCTCCATATAAACAACAAACCACCAACCAAGGGTTTATTCTCAATTCACCCCGTAACTAAATGGTTCACGTTAAATGTTTTGCTGGAAAAATAAACAATAAACTATGATGAATCACTTACCTTTAAAATTAGTTGTCAACAAACACTGTACTCGTCCAATTTTTGAATTGCAATGCACATAATTAACATTCCACGTGGTATTCAACCATGCAGATCTCCCAAAGTCAGTAGTTCATAGTTTGCCCACCAGACCTCGCACGGTTAATCTCAATCGCCAATCATTTGAAGTAGAACCATAAGAATTTGATGTGAAAAAAAATATTTCTTGTTCACGAAAGGCTCATGTATTTATAGTAGACGATCACGAGGGGTCCCAGTTGTCACTACAAACAAGGGGTACGACAACAGCCACAGTATGCTTTCCCATATTGCACCATCTTTTGCGTTCAGTTGGCTTGAACTGGTACGTTTCTGGATCTTGGACACAAAGGATGCTACTGGTAGAATCGTCATATTTCTCTCTAAGAGATCGTATTTTCTGCTAAAAACAAGTAGGAAAAAGCTATTGCCTCCTCTGTCTCTGATTATAAAATGAGCGCAGCTTCATAAGTTGTTTATTAAATCAGCTGAAAACGTAATAACTTAGCTGCAAACTTAATAACTTAGATTTTGCTTCGTGTCCTAAACTAGTTGTCGCGAGGAAACTCCGAGTTAAAAATTTTCAGAACGTTGTTAGAAACGCTACACGTCGTAAGTCGGCGAAGTTCTTCAAGTTTTCTACCTTGTTTTTAATTAATTTATCCAAGACTCTTTCTTCCAGATGCTTCAATAGATAATTACAAAGTTACCGCACGGAGGGGAAGGGAAAAATACTGTAACGTAACTCACGGTGAAAAAAATAAAGGGTCCGACAACAGTCGCACTAAACTTTCTCGCCCCATGTGATTTTTTTTTTTTTTTTTTGGATTTCTTTGAGATTTTTTTGCGGAAGTAATTTTTAAGCAATCCAAAATCGGTTGAAAATGACCCAAGAGCATCTATCCGAGATCACTCCCACCAAGTTTCATGGCTGTCATTCTATTACTGTAGTCCCAAATGCGTTCCGACCATTCAAAAACGTGGTTTCTCATTCTCAACTCATTTTCGACACTTTTTTGACTACAACGACCGTAATTTTGAAGATAACAAAATTATGTTCGACAGATGTTTAAGTTACATGGTTCTACACAAATTTACCAAATTTCATGACAATCGGTCAATAAATGTGAATGGCGCCGAAACGATCGAACTTTGGTCCAGAACGGCCGTAATTTTCAACCAATTCAATTTTAGTTGAAAATGACCTCGAAGCATCTATTTGTCAACACACATACCAATTTTCAGTGTTATAAATTGAAAAGTGTACCGTCGGCGCTTGTCTAAGTAACCAAAAACACGATTTTTGAATTATTTTGGCGGTTTTTTGACAATAGCGGCCGCAATTTTTGACCAATCAAAAAATCCTTAAAAATGTGTCTCGGCAGTGATTTTAGACAGGTCCATACCAAATTTCATCAAAATCGGATGAACGGTATAGGCGCTAGAGCACTGCACGGACTGACGGACGGACGGACGGACGGACGGACGGACGGACGGACGGACGGACAGACTTTTTCCAGAAACCACTTTTTTTGACTCAGGGGACCCCCAGGATCATGGGAAACCCAAAATCTCAATTTCGAAATTTTGCACGAAAACAATACTTTCTCGCCATATATGGCTAGCGAGAAAGTAAAAATGGGAAAAAGTTGTCTCGTTTAAGTCAGGAAAGTTCATGAAGACAAATTTACTGGGGGGTCGGAAAGGTACACGAAGTTAGTGTAACCTTACCTCCAGTGCAGCATGGCTTACTCAGCACGAAAAAAAACTTGGGGAAAAATGAAGCCTGTGTTTTTGGAAATAGGTTTTTAATTGCTCTGCCTTTTTTGACTTTTATACATGGGTTAAGGGTAGAATTTTTCATAGCTTGCATGTGAGGATAGGTCGATGGTGCAATGGTCTTCTTAAACTTAGTAATTGCGTGTGTATCTAGAATCTGGATAAACTTAGCGTTCTTATGGTGGATTTCGCCAGATTTTAAAGTATAATATAGTGTTTTCTAACGAAGAGATGATTTATCTTTTCGTATGTTTAGCTTATGAAAAGTAACCTATAAACTTCTACTCTACTTCCCTGCGTAGACAACAATAAACATGACGCTGTAGTACGATAGTTATGAGATATGACATTACTTTCTCAGACTATATATTACACACGGGCGAGAAAGTAAAAAGTGTGCGAAACGCTTAGTAATCAGTGCATCCGGTTTCTCTCTAGCTTTCCTGTTCTTCCCACTTTAATGGCCTGACAACAACTTCCGGAAAGTTGTACTTTTCCTTTCCCTCTTGCCCGTTTTCCACACTTTTGCCGTATGAGGCTCCCTCTAGAATACTAAACTAGGGACACCTGCAAAGATTATTCAGCTCCTGGTGGAGACTGCGATGTGTTTGTTTTGCCATACAGAGTCAAGCCCGATCGTCAAGCTTTCCCACAACCGGTGTAGTGCTAGGGCCTGGGAAGATACACTAGGAAAAATCTCACCCAACCGGGACTTCTAGGTGCTTCTACTTCATAGCTCTGAACCTCCCAGAACCTTTCAAACTTAGAGGGTTTGTTAAGGTGGAAGACGTGAATAGATAGATCTTATCAAACTTAAGAGGACGATGCATTTTTTGCCGCCCATAAGATTAACATTGCGAGCGGTGATTCATTTTCAAGGTACCTACCCTTGGTTGGAAAGACACAAAATTTTACCTGTACCTAGCCCTAACAATGTTCTAGGGAGTGTTCGAAGCAGATTTCCCAATTTCTCACTGGTTTCTTTTATTGCAACTGTTTTGCAAATGCTAGCATCGCATACCTCAAGAAAAGTGCTGTATCTCGAAAACCAGTAAAAAAATGGGAAATCTGCTTCAAACACTCCCTATAGAACATTGTTAGGGCTAGGTACAGGCAAAATTTTGTGTCTTTCCACAAAAAGCGGCAAAAAATGCACCGTCAGGTATAGCGGACCCTTAAGGGTCACCACACGATCCTGTTTGTTTTGTTTTACGATCAAGTATTTTTTGTCAACAAAAATTATTTCCAAAATTACAAGCAAAATCAAAGCGTAGCCCTCGAATATACCTCACGTTAAGAAGACACATTCAGAACATTTAAATATCCAACAGTTTCCAGGGAAGAAAAACCATTCTGCTGCCACGTGTTTCACATTATGTGTTCCGCCTTAAAGCCAGCCTAGTAATGTTTTACACATGTGTGTATATGTTTTGGGCCCTAACTCAAATTTGAGTTAAGCCACCCACTTGCCCCCTGAGACCAATTAAGGGATAATTTATATATCCCATCTATGCCTTTTATGGGTTTTGGTGCTTTACAACCACAAGATGCTTTTATGTAAATCCCCATACACACTCATGTATGAGTATGTGAAGCCTTTTCTCAATCTTAGGGCCCTGTCACACATTAAGTATGTTATTAAGAGGACGCTATACCTGAAGATGCATTTTTTGCCGCCCATAAGATTAACATTGCGAGCGGCGATTCATTTTCAAGGTTTACCCTTGGTTCTAAAGACACAAAATTTTTCCTGTACCTAGCCCTAACAATGTTCTAGGTCGTGTTCGAAGCAGATTTCCTAATTTCTCACTGGTTTCTTTTATTGCAACTGTTTTGCAAATGCTAGCATCGCATACCTCAAGAAAAGTGCTGTATCTCGAAACCAGTAAAAAAAATGGGAAATCTGTTTCGAACACTCCCTAGAACATTGTTAGGGCTAGGTACAGGCAAAATTTTGTGTCTTTCCAACCAAGGATAAACCTTGAAAATGAATCGCCGCTCGCAATGTTAATCTTATGGGCGGCAAAAAATGCATCGTCAGGTATAGTGGACCCTTAATAAACATTGTACAATGGAAAAACGTTGACACGTAAGTACACCCTTACAAATGTCTAAATATTTTATTAGGTTTATAAATTTAAGGGTGGTAATCACCGTTCCTTACCGTGCAGTTAAAGTTAGTGAATTTATCTTCCCGATAAAGTAGCTGAAAACTTGCCGTTAACCTCGCACTAGTTAACACACGATAAGTCGATAAGGACGCTATCGGCAGGATGGTGAAAGACACCAACTTTTCTTTTCGGGAGGATAACGCTATTGTGCACTTTAGGGGACACTTCTGGTGAAATCCCATCGATTTTCAAGCCTGGTAATTTCTCTTATGGAAAATAATTGGGAAGGGATGATAGGACCGCGAATATAAGTATTTCGATTTGCGATTTTGTGGAGACGTGGGAAGGAATTTTAGAATTCCAATTGGTGCGGGTGTGCGGCAGTTGGAAGCAATATTCGCAGAGTTGCTGACCTAGCACTAACTTACTCTTCCAACTTTGCCATAGCTCCAACTGTGTGTGAGGCCGAGATAAGACAATAGCGAGTGCAGGTTCCAATCCAATCTCCCGGGATTTTTGGCCTAAATTTGACTTTTCGTCGGGAAACCCCTATTTTCCCTATAAGCTACCCAGTGATTTTATTTTCCAAGTTTCCGTGATTTTTCGGATTTTCATTTTGCCCTAGGAAACTCGTTTTTTAGGGAGTAGGAGCTTCACAAGTTTCGAGTAGGTTACGAATCACTAACGCCTCGACGTAAATTTCGCTTGACATGCTGAACGTATCAGAGGTGAATGCCGGTAAGAAAAATTTTGATAGGATCGGGATTGAACCGGTGTCACCCGGCACCCCACTCAGTGTTGCTCTATAGGCAACCATTTAGACCACTGAGCTATCGAGGCGGTCCCTTAATCATGTTGCAAAGGTCATTAGTTAGTCTCAGTGACAGGTAGTAATATATACAAGGCCTACATAGTACATGGGATTAGTAGTAGGACTTGACGCTCTTGACAGAACGTATATGTATGCAGTATTGTCATATTAAGGTGGATAAAGTGCAAAGCGTAATACACTGTTTATTGACGTTGCGATTCCATTACGGCTGTCGCCCTAGCGTTAACAGTCAAGACCGAACTCAAGCAACATTGGCCACGGCTTCACTTCCGGTGGGTGACCGCCGAGATAAAGCACAGTTTTGTTACTTTTTACCACTTGAAATGTAATATGTCTTTTTAACGTCATTACTCATGAGGCCATGTTGTGATTTCACGATCGGTTAATTTTGGACAATTTTTTTTGTGACAAAAATCACTCGATCGTAAAACCACAACATAGCCTCATCTCATGAGTAATGACGTTAAAAAGACATTATATTTCAGAATATTTAAATATCCAACAGTTTTCTCACAAAGTTTGAAATCGGAACGTAAAAAAATAGCGAATGTATGGTGGCCCTTAAGGCTCCGTCCAGCCGCGCATATAGCATGGAGTGGGGTAGAGAGCTTGGCACCCCCCCCCCCCCCCCCCGTGCTATCAAATACGGTGGCGCGGCGCGACTAGATGTACGCAGTTCTTTAGTGGGTGGTTTTTGGCAGCCACCCCTTCCCTCTTGACCTCTTAGTTCCCGCTAAGTGCAGCATGCGGTAGACAGTGGAGATTAGCGAGGACGCGGGGGTGGAGGGAGGGTTGTTTCAGGATGCGTGCCTCATCTCAGCGATCAATGGATTCAGCAATCGGTAATGACTATGAAGAGCACTCAGTCTGCACAGCGGCAGACCTCTTCATCCCGATAATAATGGGCTACACGTAGGTACTTGTCCTCCAACCCGGCCCTTCCACCTGCGGCTTTGGAAGACCCAGGCTTAGGCTGATTCCCCGAATGCAATGGTTCCCAACTAGCGAATTTCTGTGGACCACATCTGACGAACCCTCTATATTCTGACACCTCGTATTGGCGCTCAATTTCAAAAGTTATGTTCGAACTCTTGGCACAGAGGCTCTTGGTAAGAAATTAAATTTAAATTTACAAACGGGCCAAGAAATTTCACCAACTGAGGCTGGATTTCACCACTTTATTGTGTAGTGTAGACTATCGTGGACACTATAGCGCTATCCTAAGGCTAAAAAAATTTGACGGCTTTTACCATGCACCCTTATCTTATCGTTAGCTTTCGAGTGGATTATCCGTACGTTAGCAATAACGATAACTTTCATACTTTCAAATCATTTGGGTGCGAAACAGGCAGGTCTACCCAACAATTTAATACCTTTCTCCGAAAGATTAGTGTGTCTTTCTCGTTTATTTTCCATTTTTAACTTGACCTTGTTGAAACGTACACCTAAACAAATTTGACGTAAACAAAGCAGACGAATTCTAGTGACACGACAAACCTAACGATATGATAAGTTTTGCCGCTACTTTAACGATAAGATAACAATTCGATCGTTAGGAGGCACTATAGTGAGGTGGTGAAATTCAGCATAGGGAAACATTTCTGTATTTGTTTTGGCGACCTTCTCGCGGGCCACCTCTAAGGCTCTCGCGGTCCGCAAACCACCGGTTGGGAACCACTGCCTTAAGGGTTGGAAAGCTAGGTGGGTGTTTCTAGAGGGACACACCAGAACACACCTAAAACTGTAGGTCCCATCGTGTTGGAACAGAGAGAACGCGAAGATAACACACTTGAGCTACCCGCGGCAGTAAATTATTCAAAAAAGTATATAAAATTGATCGAGTTGATTCTTTTTGCGTTAACTCGTGAAATCAATGTCGACTTTGCTTCCGTGCTCCGATCGCTTCCCAGTTGCCCTCGGGCGCTTCCTTTTCGTCTGATTGCTCTCTTTACTCTTCCCCTGCTGATTTTCCAATACTCGCTATATTGTATTGCTTTGAGTTATTGGCTTTTTACATCAGCACTTTGTTATATCTTTATTTAGGTATAATTTTAATGCTTAATCTGGATTACTCCTGCAGTCTTTGTTTTTCTTTCTTGCTCAACAACCTTGGTAGCCAAGTGGTATTCACTTCTGATTTGTTCAGAGCAGGTCAAGTGTATATCGAGGCGTTGGTGAATCCGAATCCACCTATAGAACCATCATGTAGCTCGATGGTTGGGGAGGTGGTATTTGGTAGTGCTGCCAGCTGAGCACGATGGTTAATTCTTGAAATGATCACTAGTCGTACGATCCGTGATCATGATCCATATGATTACGATCCAGTGGATTGTAGTGGGCTAGATTCTTGTTCCGTTCTGCTGAATCTTCACAGACCGTTAAATAAGGCTCCTGAAATATTCAGAATACTTTTTTGCTCGGGGGAAGCGAGCCAAACAATGCTGAGGATATGTTAATGATGACGTATGAAAAATGGTGACGTCAGCGGCAGGAAAAGTGGAGTAATGCAGCCATCATAGCGCAACACCCCTATTTCTGAGCTCGCTTTCTGGAGGAATGACCCGTGATAAATAGTTTCCGCTAGAATTTAAATTGTTTCGTGCCTGTTTTGTGAGACTCCGTAATTTTGCAACTTGAGGAAATAAAGAGAAAATTTTCTGTGGATGGATATTTGTTTGTTCTGAATTATAAATTTTTATTTAACGGCAGGAGCTAGTTTATTTAATGTTACGTTGTGATTTTATGATGAAAATTTATCTTTATCTGTTTCTTTGTCAGGTTATATGGTTCCTACAGCTAGCTTACAGTGAGATAGGTAGCAGAAAGATGCGGAGCTTAGCAGAAGTAGTCAAAGCTTACGTCACTTTCGGTATTTTCAACTTCAATACCAACCTAAAAACCGGCCACTAGAGTGTGATAATTTTTTATTTATTGGCTAAAATGCGATAATGTAGAAACTATGTCATCGGTAATCCAATGATTTCCCAGAGATTTCCAGAGATTTCCAAAGATTTCTTGATATTCTCAACGAGATTCGTGGAAAGAAGTAACCTGAAGAGTTAACTACTCCAGAAATTTCCAAGATTTCCTGAGATTTCATAAAGATTTCCAATGATTGCTTGAGATTCCCAATGAGATTTCCCCTCGGTTTTTTGCATAGATAACTTAAATTTTCTCCCTGGTTTTATGGTAAAAAAAATTCTTTCCCCAACCTATAAATTCTGCTGCAAGGAACAAAGGAGGGAAATCGTTAAATTTCCTAATTAAATAAAACTAGGAGAAATGGCTGCTGTAGTAATGGCCGCTCATTTACGGATAATAAAATACACATTACTGCCCTTGCTGTGCTTATTCCCAACTTCTAACTACCAACTACAGTCAGCAGTAGCACTATACCCCATACCAATTGTGTTGTTGTTTTATATTACGTACCTATTCCCCATTCATGCTTTTATTTTGTTCCGTCTGAGCCTTTTCGCCTCGTACCAAAATATAGGTCAGGTATAGTTCAGCTTACTCTTGGATGGGAGTAATGATACCCATTTGTTCCCAAAAAAAACACAGGGGTTCCGAAATTATTTTTGTTTACGTTTTTTCTGCACACTTTATGAGTAAAATATTGGGTAGTTAAATGTTCTGAAATGTAGGTAATATGTCTTTTTAACGGCCGAAATACTCGATCGTAAAATCTCCACACAGCCTGTTAATTTCGGTCATTAAAAAGACATATTATATTTCAGAAGATATATTTATTGTTTTTTCATCAAGTGTGCAGAATAAACGTAAACAAACACGACTGTGTAGACGCCTTGAATAAGAAGCAGGGGTCACAATGATCTAGAAGAGTTTAACAACTATAATTCTGTTTACTATTTGACTTGTGCTCGGTATAATAATAGTTATACATATAGAACACTATTACCATAGAGTATAATACTGCAATGGCTGCACAAAGCAGTATTGTTTGTGTACCCTTTGTTCAAACCATCCCCTAACTCGTGCCGAGATTACGCATCGCAGGCATTGCTGAGATTGTTTCAGACGTCCACATACCAAGATGTCACACACATTCTCCTTGAATTTCGAGCAGGCTATGACAGATGCTTACGATGCTTACTGTTGTTTTACTGCTGAACTCTACTGGGTCCTCGATTTTTTGGCTTTCTTGGCTAAATGTCTTCTGTTTTCCACTCTTTTTCTCTACTTCTGGTCTCTCAGTATCTCTTCTGTCGTATCTGCTATATGTACATACCGCTATTCCCTGATTTCTGGCTAGGTATGTTAAAGAGGTACTGCGGTTTAGGGATGACGTATAGGTTCGTTGCCTGGGCTGACTAATCAAAGCTCAGTTCTATTGTACAAAAAAATTTCTGAAATCCTACTCATTCATTCAGTTAGCTTCCCTTTCTCACCACCGTACCTGGGGCTGAAATCCCGTGAATCTTGGTCCCCGATGACACATTCCACAATGACAGTGACCCTAGGGGTTGAGGTGCCGTGAATCTCAGCGATGACGTGTCTATAGGGGAATCCCCGGCCGGACATCCATCAGATGAACATATGGGTGTCTTGCCTCACACGTCATTTATGTCATACATTGTGACATATTACGTACTAGTGCTGAGCCTAAGCATTCCATCAGGTTACATTCCGTAGCTGACCTAGATTTCCTTCCTTACTGTCACGAGTTTTCGTTCTGACGTATCTCAAATCATAGGGATAACGTGGAATATCATGGCGTTGTAGTTTAAGGGTCCGCTATACCTGACGGTGCATTTTTTGCCGCCCATAAGATTAACATTGCGAGCGGCGATTCATTTTCAAGGTTTACCCTTGGTTGGAAAGACACAAAATTTTGCCTGTACCTAGCCCTAACAATGTTCTATGGAGTGTTCGAAGTAGATTTCCCATTTTTTTTTACTGGTTTTCGAGATACAGCACTTTTCTTGAAGGTATACGATTTGCAAAACAGTTGCAATAAAAGAAACCAGTGAGAAATTGGGAAATCTGCTTCGAACACTCCCTAGAACATTGTTAGGGCTAGGTACAGGCAAAATTTTGTGTCTTTCCAACCAAGGGTAAACCTTGAAAATGAATCGCCGCTCGCAATATTAATCTTATGGGTGGCAAAAAATGCGTCGTCAGGTATAGCGTCCTCTTAAGGCGGGATGAAAGTCAAAATAACTCCAAGCTTGCTAATCTTATATTCTTTAAACAGTGGGAGGGTCGATTTCCCAGTTCAATGAAAATCTGCTCGTAGTGAAGAGAGTTCGCTATAGAGAGGGTTTAAAAATGAGTCAGGGACCGATAGCGTTGCTCGTTATAGAGTGTAACGCGCCAGCGCGTTTCTTTGTGCCTGATATCTGCCAGGGCGCTGGCAGATCATCTTAAGTCTATGTAAGGTCTGGACACTCACCAAAAATTTCCAAATTGGTTAAAAGTTTCATCAAACATAGAATGGTAGATGTAAACATTGCGATTGTTTACTTAGTGCGTGGAAGCAGACAGGCAGAGGCAGTGGTGCATTTATAAAATGGGAATAAATTAGTGTCATAAGGTAAACATATAAAAATATAATTCTCGGGTAATCTTGTATAACACCGCAGATATATGTGTCAAGCAGGCGCGTAATCTCATTTTTTTTCAGGGGGGGCAAGGTTCAAGCAAGCCAATAGTCGGTAGGGTTCATCCGATTTTGCTCAAATTCGGTATGTAGGTACCTAATCGTAATGTAGACATGTTTTTTGATAAATTTTGATAACTCAAAAATTGCGCCTGCTATTGTCAAAAAAAGGCAAAAAATCGTGTTTTTTGACAGTTAGGAAGGACCGGAGGCTATCTATATCAAGTTGGAACCTTGAAAATTTGTAAAAGTGTTTTTGAATAGATGTTTTTAGGTCAGTTACAACCATTTGGAGGTGGGCTAATAACTTGGCACAGTTTTGGCCAAAACGTGTTGGTCATCACTCCGGTGGCACTGTTCAACCGATTTCAATAGAAATTGGTAGGGAGGTGTACTTTAACCTTGTTTGAAGTTTTACCGAACGAAATTTTCTAACGTAATAATTATGGCCAATATTGACATTATCGTAGGAAAATTTTCCAAAAATGGAAGTCACGTTTGTGATTGGTTAGATCACATTTGCAACAACGCTATAATCGAAAGTGGTCTTAGATAAATGCTTCGAGGTCATTTTCAATAAATTTTCAATTACGTGAAAATTAAGACCGGGACATGCAAAATAGGAAATACTTATGTACTTTGCGCGTCGAATGACACATCACTGTTTGACGGATATTATGTTTGAAATTCGGTACACAGGTGTCTAGAATTGTTGTCCAGCGTGTTGCAAAATATTTTTCAGAAGAAGGTAAAATTCTGGCCAAAAAAAATAATTGACTTAAAAAAAAAATCAAAATTTTCGATGCCGCTGGCGTAAAAATTGCGAGAAAGTCAAGTGCGACCATTGTCGGACCCTTTATTTCAAATTCACTTCATCCGAGGAGACAGATTTCAGGGGGGGCAGTGCCCCCCCTAAAACATTTCAGGGGGGGCACGTGCCCCCTTGCCCCCCCCCAGATTACGTCCATGGTGTCAAGGGCTCTTGGTGACCTTCACTTGCTTCGAAACCACCAGGAGGCCTTCACCTTTTTCTTTAGAGGCAGTTATCCTCTTAAAAAATGTTAAAAAACATCTAATTCATCTAATTACGCGATTCTGCAGTTACTCCCAGGTGAGCTTATACGTTTTATTAAAAAATCCTATAATTTTAGTGCAAAAATTGCGAACTTTCTGAGCGGCCATGTGACATTGAGCCTTCGAAAAACCTTTACTATTCCTGTAATATTTAACATGTAACGCTCAAACTTATTAATTAAATAGAACTTAACATTCCATTACTTTAACACCCAATTTTTCGAGCATTTTTGCAAAAAACTATATAACCTTGATACTTTGATAACCACTTCAGGTTACCTATATGGGCAAATTCAATCTAAGACCATCCTTGCTTTTTAGCTAAAGCTGGGGAGTCTGGCTGGTAATTTTTTTTATAAAGAAATGGACCGTCGAAGTCCGATGGACGAGTAGAGAAGCAAGGAGGGGGTGTC
Organism: Mesopsocus fuscifrons; assembly: GCA_950004255.1. Taxonomy (NCBI): domain Eukaryota; kingdom Metazoa; phylum Arthropoda; class Insecta; order Psocodea; family Mesopsocidae; genus Mesopsocus; species Mesopsocus fuscifrons. Next base: position 3,983,210 of record OX465377.1, read on the forward strand.
CCTCCTAACTCCTACCCCATGCCACGCCTAGTCAGCACCCTCCCCTAAATGCCTGCCCACGTCAATTATGTCCAAATTCCATAAGAAAATCGCAAGAAATCACTGCTGAAAAATGTACCAACCGACCGACAAGCCACAGCATCGCCCATCCTGTCACAGCATCCATCATCTAAGTATGTACTTTCAACCTTTCTACTTTCTACATCATCAACTTATAACTTATTACTCATAGTTCCAAGTTACTCTTAACTTGGTGGCGTCCAATTTCATATTCTTTTAATTTTAACGTAACGTAACTTGTAAAAAATTTATCTGGACTATAATATACCATTTTGTCTCATGTATCTAGGAGACACGTATACCTATGTAGGCTGCTAATTTCCTTGTTCTTTTAATATTTTCCAGTGGTACCACTTTACTCAATTTTCTTCAAAAGCAGGTATTTGCTCATGTGCAATTTCTTTTCTTTTCACGATGCGTTGTACGGCTTCAGTACTATAGATAGGTTTTGGTCAGTTTTCTGCCAAACCATACATGATGATTTTTCACATTGATGATTATTTCCACAGTTGATGGTTATTTTTTCATATTGGACGATTATTTTTCACAGTGATAAAAGTTATTTGATTACAACACAAAAAAGGGTCCTCTAAAGTAAACTCATGTATATTTCTTTGAAGGTAGGCCCTGACCGCCAACAATCTCTTGGTGTGTCATCCCTCTGTATAGGTCGGAAGGAATGCTCATAACTAAGAACTGCGACCTTTATACTTCTACCGAGCTAGCCGAAGCAGAAAAAAGCGCGGGTCGTTATAAGAGAGAGGTTCTGTTTCTAGAGAGTTTCGTTATAGAAAGTCAAATTGGTGCCTTTCGCTATCCTGTGGGTTTAACGGCTACTTTTCGGGAAGACATAAATTTACCAACTTTATTTCCAAGCATTTTACAAGAAATGGAAATAAAGCCATGTATTAATAATTGTAGTTCTGGAGAAAATTGCAGATTTGTACAATATCGTCGTCTGCTAGAACCCCTCTGCCGTACATTTTGACGAGGTTTTCTTGACAAGTTTTTGGTTTTAAGCGATGCCTTCGTTTTATCCTCGGCGGCGCCTTGAGAGATTTTGTCTGGAAGGAGCCCTTCGATTGTCTTCTCACTGCGTCAGATGATTTCCCGTCTATGGTTCCTTTTGGACTTTGAAAAATGAAATACTCCCCAGGATGGTTTTGGCCCTTGTCTCCTTCGTTACTTTGGTACGTGAAATATCCTTCTGGATCTGATGATTCTTCTGTTTCGTCCACTGCCTCAGAATAGTCATAAAGTTCTGTAGATTCTGGGTCTTCTTCTGAGTTTGCCGTGGCTGTTTCCATCTCCGGAACATTCGGAGAAGTATCCAGCTCATTTTCCGTCGCATTCTCATCACCTTCTTCAAAATCGTTCTCTGTCTCTGGTAGCTCGTCTTCTGTGACATTTTTAAGCTGTTCTTCGAGGTCATCCTTAGGGTTTGAAACACTCGGTGGTGAGCTTGTTATTTTGTTGGTTTGTGAGATTGTTGGGTTCTTTTGGGGTAGACTTTCATTCCCGTAGTTAAAATACATACCTTCTTCTATGGCCTTTCGGATATTTTCGTCACTCCCGTACAACGCGCCCAGCCCGTATTCTTTGAGAAGATTCTTTGATGATTTAGGCCGGTTAGAGCCAGTTTGTGCCGTTTGTTGAGGAGCTCCTTCTTTACGTTTCTCGTCGTTTATTCGTCGGGTTCCTTTACTTCTTCCTTTTTTCGGACGTTTCCTATCGTGATCTCTTGACTGAATTTTTTCTTTGTTTTCGTCCGGATCTGTTGTTGTTCCAGTATCTTGCTGTTTCCCTGAATAATTCTCAACATCGCGAACCAGTTGCGTAGTTGACTGTTGACCTGCCTTCTGTCCTCTGTCTTCCCCGTTTTCCGTTACTTCCAGGCTATTTTTGTCTTCTTCATTCTTCTCCTTCTTATGATCAGTACCGGATGTAGTTCCGATTCCATACGTGGTGTCTTCTGTCTCATAACTTTCTGTCATATTGAAGAAGGGATCGTCTTCTACTGGCATGTGCGCCCAGAGATCGTCGTCGTTGTCCGAAGGTGTCTTGATACTCGCTTCGGTAGTTGGAATCATCTCTTCCTCCTTTCTCAGGAGTAATTGATCATCATCAACCTTTTGTTCCAAGCTTGTATCTTCCCCAGTGAAGGTCTTGTTGCTGCCATTGCTATCTTCAAGTAACATTTTCGAACTGTTGGCTTTAGCTTCGTACCACTCTGAGCTATCTTCATGGCGTCGGGCATTTTTGGGTTCTTCCTCCTTCGTTTTGTTATTATTATGTTCCTTCTTCTCCGCTTCAGCCGCCCCTGGAGGCTCTGTTCTGACACTGGTCCTATCTCCTTCGTTTGTTATAAATACTTCCGGAAGTTGAGTAGTACTGTAATTTTCTGTACTACCTTTTTCCGGACTATTTTTGTCTTTTTCATTCTTCTCGTTCGGGTGATCAGTACCGGGTGTAGTTCCGATTCCGTATTGTTCAGATCGCTGAACTTCCGGTTTCCCTCGACCGAGTTCTTCAGCATGGGGGGATACCGCGTAGGTAGGTTTGATGCCTTCATCGATCTCATTGATGAATCCTGCGACGATGTCTCCCAGCCAGCCCTTGTGATCAGACACACTGGTGAAGAACAAAATATTATGGTCTTTGAGCTGCGCTTTGCCTCGGAAGCCGGTGAAGTAGACCCCGATGAGGGTTCTTCCGATGACGATCGGGCTCCCTCTGGCCGGTAGACAATCCTTCTTTCCCTTAGGTCGTGGAGCTTTTGCGCAGAACTCGTCGCTTCCCAGCTCACCCCCCGTTTGCAGTTTGCATTGGCGATCACTCAGCACTGTTACCTGCATCCCCTGCAAAAGTTCTGAACCAGGGTCAAAACAGATTTACAGCTTTTGGGGATGGTACCTCCTACGTTAGGGGTTAACCACTCGTTTGGAATCTCGTTGGGAATCATTGGAAATCTTTATGAAATCTCAGGGAATCTTGGAATTTTTTTTGGAGTTTTTACCCCTTTGGGGTTCATCGTTCTATGAATACCGTTTGGAATCTTTGTAAATCTTTATGGAATCTCAAGGAATCTCCGGAGTGGTTACCCCCTCGGTTAGGAACAACCTGTAGCTTTGTAAAAAGACCTATGGGAATTGCTGCAGAAGCCGCAGGTTCGAGTCTCTGCCCCTGAAAGCATTCCCCCTATCTTGTGGACCTTTCGAAGCAACTCAAAAGGTTGTCGTACCTTGCCTAAGCAGTTGCTCATGTATGCCACACTGTCCTTCCTTGGTCTGCCATCGGCGAGCCGCAGCTCCGGAAGGCCACCTGTGCTGTTGACCGTATGCAAATGGTTCTCCAGCTCCAGCACAGCCAAATCGAACGTCCCTTGGCTACTTTTGTTGAACATCGGGTGTGGCATCACGTTCACTACCGAGCTTGTGGCCTGCGTCTTTCCATCTTTGCTCCTCACTATGAATTTGGCATTTTTTAAGCTGAAAGAAATCATAACTCAGTTTTTTAAAAGTTACAAACAATAAACAAACAAATGTTTGTAGGAACATTACCTCTCAACACATGAAGCAGCAGTGATGACAGCGGTCTCTCTAATCACGATACCGTTGCATATTTTGGTTTTTGATGGGTCTAGAAATCAGAAATATTATTTAAGAGGACGCTATACCTGACGGTGCATTTTTTGCCGCCCATAAGATTAACATTGCGAGCGACGATTCATTTTCAAGGTTTACCCTTGGTTGGAAAGACACAAAATTTTGCCTGTACCTAGCCCTAACAATGTTCTAGGGAGTGTTCGAAGCAGATTTCCCAATTTCTCACTGGTTTCTTTTATTGCAACTGTTTTGCAAATGCTAGCATCGCATACCTCAAGAAAAGTGCTGTATCTCGATAACCAGTAAAAAAAATGGGAAATCTACTTCGAACACTCCCTAGAACATTGTTAGGGCTAGGTACAGGCAAAATTTTGTGTCTTTCCAACCAAGGGTAAACCTTGAAAATGAATCGCCGCTCGCAATGTTAATCTTATGGCCGGCAAAAAATGCACCGTCAGGTATAGCGGACCCTTAACGGAACAGCTTAGAAAGTAGCTTTCAAAAATGGAAGGGAATGCTGAAGTTCCTTTGCATTTTCTTTAATTGGTAGGTGAGATCCAAAAATAAGTTATCGTGCAGCTTACAGTCGAGTAGGGCGCTATCGGAAGGATGGTAAAAAGCACTAACTTTTATTTGCGGGGGATAACGCTATAGTGAACTTTTAGGGGACACTATAGTACACTTTAGGAACTGACGAAAGCCACTCTTACTTACATTCGTTATCGGATTTCTTTCGGAGTTTATTCGCAGTATGAGGAGCCACTGAATCCTTTTCAGAATTTTTCAAAGCCCTCAGCCTTGTGTTCTTTGATTTTTGGAATCCACTCTCTTGCTCATGAAAGCAAAATTGAAACTTATTTAATATTGAAGTTAAGTGTCAGTTAGCTATACTACTGGTTACGGTCAACATTAAAGTAACCTCCAGCTACTTACCTGTAACTTTTAAATAATTAAATGCTAATAGCTTACCAGCTGAAGCTTAACCTACCTACTGCTGACGCTAAGATGAGAGTTATCAGGAGTACCCGAAATGGACCCATCTTCTATGGCCCAGGACGTACTAAAAAGTTTATTTACAGTTCACTATAACTTCCAACTGGAAATGACGCTGATTTGCATGGCACGTAAAAATGCTGTGTATTGCCATTGATGTTATATCCACAACTGGAGACATCGCCACAGTTCGCTAGTTTACGTTTCGGAATTATATCTTTCTGAGCACACTTTTGAGTGTTGTTTTAGATCTGAAATATAATACGTCTTTTTAAAGTCACAAACTAGTTGTGATTTAACTGGGAATAAAATTAATGAAAAAAAGTATTATTAAAATTAGTCAGCTAGTTTCTAACGAAAAAAAAAAACATAAATATTATATTTCGGAAAAAATAAATATTTCAAAATAATTCAGACACAAAAACCAAGGAAAGTCACGTTTCCACTATTGTTTTGGTACCTCAGTGGTATTTTCGATGTTATTTACATTATCGCTAGCTTTTTTACGAGCAAGTAAGGTTCATTGCCATTTTTTAGTGCCTGGCTAATCAAGGTCTATATGGTCGCGAGGCGTGCTTAATGGGAAGGCTACGTTAACGTTACTATGATAATGTTACGTGCTTTTTATTTACGATTACAGTGTTCAGTGAGGTAATGTTGACTTTTATAAATATGTAGAAATTTTCCTGGATTTTTAAAGTTGGCTTCGGTGATACCGGTGATACGTTGACCAACCGTTATCCTTCCGTTGGTTGCCACGCTATAGCGAACTTTTAGGGGACAAAGGTGGACTGGTGTGAAGTGAAAATATTGCTCATATGTTTAGCTAGTGGAGAGGAATCATACCGCCCTATAGGGAAGAATAGGGACTCGTAAAATCAAAACGTACCATTTGACATTAAAAAGACCTATTATATTTCAGAAAATCTAACAGTTTCCTGAGAAAAGCGTCATTAGTGTCAACAAGCGGACTTAAATACAGCGAGGGATGATAGGGCAATAGCATAGGAAGCACTTTCTCTTTTGTTGTCCGCCCTTGCTCACCCCTACAGGAATATTTCGAGTACACGAGATTACGTCTTTGCACCCTTTCATTTAATTATTTCCCGTGCTAAGATGGGAGGGGTTGGTAAACCTGCTTAACCTCCCCTCACCCCTCCACACCTCCCTCACCCAGCTTTAAGCCGGGGTGAAATTCTTTCACACCCCTATTGTAAAAGCAAAATAAAGGGTCCGACAACAGTCGCACTAAACTTTCTCGCCCCATGTGATTTTTTTTTTTTTTTTTTTTTTTTGATTTCTTTGAGATTTTTTTGCGGGCGTAATTTTTAAGCAATCCGAAATCGGTTGAAAATGACCCAAGAGCATCTATCTGAGATCACTCCCACCAAGTTTCATGGCTGTCATTCAATTACTGTAGTCCCAAATGCGTTCCGACCATTCAAAAACGTGGTTTCTCATTATCAACTCATTTTCGACACTTTTTTGACTACAACGGCCGTAATTTTGAAGATAACAAAATTCTGGTCGACAAATGTTTAAGTTACATGGTTCTACACAAATTTACCAAATTTCATGACAATCGGTCAATAAATGTGAATGGCGCCGAAACGATCGAACTTTGGTCCAGAACGGCCGTAATTTTCAACCAATTCAATTTTAGTTGCAAATGACCTCGAAGCATCTATTTGTCAACACACATACCAATTTTCAGTATTATAGATTGAAAAGTGTACCTTCGGCGCTTGTCCGACTAACCAAAAACACGATTTTTGAATTATTTTGGCGGTTTTTTTGACAATAGCGGCCGTAATTTTTGACCAATCAAAAAATCCTTGAAAATGCCCCTCGGCAGTAATTTTAGACAGGTCCATACCAAATTTCATCAAAATCGGATGAACGGTATAGGCGCTAGAGCACTGCACGGACTGACGGACGGACTGACGGACGGACGGACTGACGGACGGACTGACGGACAGTTAGACTTTTTCCAGAAACCACTTTTTTGGACTCAGGGGACCCCCAGGATCATGGGAAACCCAAAATCTCAATTTCGAAATTTTGCACGAAAACAATACTTTCTCGCCATATATGGCTAGCGAGAAAGTAAAAAGATACTTTTTTTTATTCTAGAAAATTGTTTACTTCATGGCATCCAAGCAGTTGTGTTTGTTTACGTTTTTTCTGCACATTTTGTGAGGATACTAGTGGATATTTAAGAAATGTTCTGAAATATAATATTATGCCTTTTTACGGTCAAAATTAATAAGCTGTATTGTGGTTAATTCGGTTAATTTCAGAACATTTAAATCTCCAATAGTTTCCTTATTAACTGTGCAGAAGGAAATGTAAACAAACACGACTGCGTAGACGCCCTTAAGGCTCTACTTTAGCTGTTGATGCATTTCGGCTAACAAACGAGCAGCGAATTATTTTTAATTTTTTCCGTTGGTTGGAGAAACTCTGAATTTCACCTAGACATAGCCTTAATAGTGTTATAGGTATTGCCAACACAGATTTCCGAATATCTTCGTGGTTTTTTTCGAATGAAATTTTGTTAAATTTTCTAAGGGGAAATAGATCTCAAAAATCACTGGGGAATTATACAGAGAAATTTTTTCAGCAGTCGTCGTGGTTCCGGAGGTAAATTTTAATCCGCCTTAATTTCCACTTTACTCCTCCAGGCCTTCATGAGGGAGCTATAAGGGGTGTCTGGTGCCACGACAAAGGTCGGAATTCTGGGGCCAAAGATGTTAACTGTAAAGGGAATGAGTAATCGTAGCAATTATTTGCCCGAATTCGCCTGAATCCCATTCTATACTAGCTGGAATTTCTTGGAATTTCACGCCCTTAGGCTTATTTGAGTATTTCCATTCGGGGAATGCTTGATGGGAATTAAAGGCTGAATGTACATTCGCTATTTTTTTACGTTCCGATTTCAAACTTTGTGAGAAAACTATTGGATATTTAAATATTCTGAAATATAATATGTCTTTTTAACGTCATTAGTCATTACTCATGAGATTATGTTGTGATTTCACGATCGGTTAATTTTGGACAATTTTTTTTTGTGACAAAAATCACTCGATCGTAAAATCACAACGTAGCCTCATGAGTAATGACGTTGAAAAGACATATTATATTTCAGAATAATTAAATATCCAGTAGTTTTCTCATAAAGTTTGAAATCGGAACGTAAAAAAATAGCGAATGTATGGTGGTCCTTAATTCTTGTTACGACTGAATATAGGTACATTCGCAATTTGTTTACGTTTTTTCTGCACACTTTATGATTTTTCTGGTTCTTACCTGGCCATCATCGACCGGGGAAAAACTGACAATTGTGACAAAATCTACCTCTTTTGTGGGACTCTGTGTACGCCCGCCAGCTATGGCCCAGTATCCGAATTTTATATTTTATGTACCTAGGTAGTTTTGGTATCGAGTTCAAGAGCACGCCCATCTCTAAATCCGCTATACCTGACGGTGCATTTTTTGCCGCCCATAAGATTAACATTGCGAGCGGCGATTCATTTTCAAGGTTTACCCTTGGTTGGAAAGACACAAAATTTTGCCTGTACCTAGCCCTAACAATGTTCTAGGGAGTGTTCGAAGCAGATTTCCCATTTTTTTGACTGGTTTTCGAGATACAGCACTTTTCTTAAGGTATGCGATGCTAGCATTTGCAAAACAGTTGCAATAAAAGAAACCAGTGAGAAATTGGGAAATCTGCTTCGAACACTCCCTAGAGCATTGTTAGGGCTAGGTACAGGCAAAATTTTGTGTCTTTCCAACCAAGGGTAAACCTTGAAAATGAATCGCCGCTCGCAATGTTAATCTTATGGGCGGCAAAAAATGCACCGTCAGGTATAGCGGACCCTTAATAGTGGCAAAGTTTTGCGATAGTTACTCCACAAAGCATGCATTAGGGAGCTTACCTGACTTTGCAAACTCCCGTAGGATGTAGAGGGAGCGGTAATTAGCTGGGTCAAACCATAAAGGTCAAAATGGTCGAAAAGTCTCCTACAACATCTTTCTCATTAAGAAAGGCCTCCCACATAAGCTTCTGAAAACCAATCAACTTTCCCCACCTTTCGAAGGGAAAACAGGCAAATCCCGTTAATACAAGCCGGACCTATTCTCTAGACCTGAACCCAGTGTAGAAAACCTAACATATTCAGAAATACTGGAGGAAAACTTGGGTAATGGAATGAGCGTGGAGGGCTGACCGCACACGGCTTGTCGTGTTAAGCTCTTCCCACACCCCCTTTTTACCCCCCTTTTTACCCCTCTCATTTACCTAATCAGATTAGGGGAGTTTTTGGGCACATTCCGCTGATTGGTGAGATGAAAGGCGACAAGGGGGTGTCGATAGACTCAAAAAGGATGGGGAGCTTTTAGTGGTGACGGATTATCATAAAACCCCCCGCAAAAAGGTTCAATCGTGAGGGTTTTTCCTACCCAAATGTGAGCACGGGGATTTAGCTATCTGTGGTATTTGCTATTTACGCCGAATTATTTTTTCATGAGCGTTCATTTGATTGGCTGCGGGTTTGATCAATATTGATCGTCGGTATATTGGGTATTGGGATGACCCTTTTCAACCGCAAGCCTGACCCTTTACCCAACTAATTTGTCATGTTGTATGACGATGACCTTTCTGTAGATCACTGCTGCCTATAATATTTCAGGTATTCTTTGCAGCATGAACAATTCGGATACTTGTACTTATACCAAAAATCTGTCTTCAAAAATAAACGGCTGAAAACGAGACCGAAATACTATAGAACGATGGACTGAAGATCTGAGATAGAGGACCAGGTTCTAGTCCCGAGTTGTCGAAATTTTTTCTGGTGATTCTGTCCAGTCTTTCGGTAGTGATTCTGACCAGTTAATCCCGGAGGAGGGTCTCACGATTTTTTCTTTACCAAGAGAAAACTTACAACTTTAGTTGGGTTCTGAACCACCACGGCTTTGATATTTTACATGAGACGAAGAGAGGGATGAGAAGCTTAATTTTCACTTCCTCATTATTGTGATTTTCTCCTTTTCTCCTGCTTTATGTGCAAAACCAAACGAAGAAACTTTCCTACGGTTCCTGGTAGAGGAAATTAATTTTTTGACCATAAATAGCGGACGAATGGGTATAAGAGAAGAAGGAAGATGCCAACAATGAGCCTGAGAACAATAGCGGGAGGAAAAGTTAGCAGAAGACCCATACCGTATTTCTTTGAATGAGACAAGCGAAGATTCCAAATTGGAACGGTGCGCACCGCATTGTCGCTGACTCGTTGCGCTGGTGGAATAGTTTCCAAAACTTCCCCTATCTCTAGCAAAGCATTATACAACTTTTCCCGCTAAGAAGATAAATGCAACGTCCCGATTATGGCTGTCTCATGAAGATTAAGCGTTCAATACTGACGTTAAGCTGTAAAAATTTCAAAGTTTGTTGAGTTTAGGTGGGGGTTTTTTATTAACTTTTTAGAATCATTTAAATATCCACAGTTCTCTCAAAAAATTGAAAAAAAAAATCATTCTGCTGCCACGTTTTTCACGATTATGTATTTTATCTTAAGTTTTCTTTCCTTCTTATGGGTATTATTAAAGTAAAACAGAAATAGATTGTCTCCAGCCGGAGAGTATCGACGTCAAAGCCCGTCTTTCATTTCATTAGACGTCCAATTTCCAGAAGCGTGGGTAGCTTCAGTGCTTCATAGAACCTGGATGTAGGTATTGTAGTCTGTAGTCAACGTATTGTTAGTCTGCTCGAGTCGCTTTGATCACGGTTAGTAGAGTGATAAATCAGTGCCTAGTACGTTACAGCCTCAGTGAGCAGTGCTCCCCCTAAATACCCCCCCCCCCCCACTTACTTAGGGGGGGAGTTTCACCCAACCGAGCATGAGACCCCCCCCCCCCCCACGCTACGCATCACCGGAAATCGCCAAAGCCGGCTATTCTCAGCACAGCCAAAAATGCTCATACACACGGAGAGGCTTAGGGAAAGCACTTTGATAGGAAGACGTGGAGGGGATAACAGGATTACTGAGGGGAGAATTTGGAAAGGAGAAAGAGGCCAGGGATGAGGAGAAGTCTTTCAAAATTTAGATGTGTTGGGCCTAGTATTTATTCAGTGAGCTGTGGCTGATTTTATTGTTTGAAACTAGTGGTGTGCGTAATAGGTTGGATAGTTTGAATTTCCCTCCAAAAATATCTTCCTTTGAGTCCTTTGATCTTGTTTAGAGAAACAAAACCAGGATAAGTTAGAGTTAAGGGCGTCCTGTTTGTTTACATTTTTTCTGCACATTTAATGAGGAAACTATTGGATATTTAAATGTTCTAAAATATAATATGTATTTCTTTTTTATACGGCGGGTGTCCCAAATTAACCAATGGTAAAATCACCACACAGCCTGGTAATTTCGACCGTTAAAAAGACATCTTATATTTTAGAACGTTTACATATCCAATAGTTTCTAAATGTGCAGAAAATACGTAAACAAACACGACTGCGTAGGTGCAAATTTGAGCCTCACTATTGGTGTTGCAATAGGGTCAACTTTGATTTTGATTCCGAATCTACCGTTGATTTTTCTTGGTGAAAATAGTCCTTGTTCTGCGTCAACACAACAAAGCTGAAAAAGTGGAGATTGGAGATTAACTTACTTTGAAACTAGTCCTCTCAGAAAGATGTTTTTTCGATCCCGATTTCAATATAAAAATATGAAGTTTTTTTCTCACAGAGCCGTAAGCTATTGCGTGGGTCGTCTTCAGATTGAATAAACTTTCACTTCGCTTCCAAATTTTGACTATTTTCCGCGCCCAAGTTTTTGTAGGCGTCACATTTTTGAACTCCTACAGAAGATGGATATCGGGATATGGAATTGAAAGTTTCAAAACTAGTTTCATCATTTTTCAGCAGTCTTGGAATTGATAAAAGTGATGTGTATGAAATATTTTCTAGATTTTCTGCCTTGCTGAATGCAATAAGCTAGGCTCTCAAACCTTGCAGTCTCTCATATATTCACGTTTAGCCCTAGACTTCGTCAAACTTTAAAGCAGCTCTGCGTCATTTTTCCAAGCTTCAAGCTACTTCAAAGCCTTTACTTTAATACTTGAAAACAATTTGCTTAAAAGGATTTCGCTTAAATTCTCGCCGGTAAGTGAAGTTTTCCCTCTTTTTATTTTTATCAAGTTGGGCAGCCTGTCATTCCACTTAGTACGGGCCACCTGCCTCCCAGATTTCTTAATTTTTTGTCAGCTTTTTAGATGCATTTTCCTCAAATTAAAAATTAAACTCCCGGATTTCCTAATGGGTTTAGATTGTGAGAAAAAATTTGTCAAGCAAAAATTTTTAAAATTTCGCTAGACTGAGGTGCTGTTAAGTAAAAAAGACATTACAGAATTCTCGCCTTGTTTTTATTTTCTCAGCTTGATATTTTACAAAGTTGACTGCTGCGAAAACGATTACCACTCAATTTTGCCTTATGACGTTCGCCTGCAGAACTGTGATTAGATTGTCAGCGTGCTTGCTAGCCAAGATTGCCTAAACACTTTTTATACTCGACTTCGATGGTCTTTGTCAAGCTATTCCAATCTAGGCGTCAAGGGGGGGGGGGGGCTTAGCCCCGTTTAGCCACCCCCAGGATTTTTCTGACCTACACATAACGTCACATAAAGTCATGCCTACCCCCCCAGATGAAGAGAAGGCCTGGGGGGCTTAGCCCCCCCCCCCCCCAGGTTTTTGGTCCTGCTACGCCCATGACGTAAACCGTAAAAGGTGGTACTATATGAGGTGTAATACGCGTTGTCGTATACAGAACCATATTTGTACTTAAGGCTGAATATACATTCGCTACACGTAGGTACTTGGTTCGCAATGCTACGTACTTCAAGCCCTACTCCGAAGTTACAGGGCGATTGAAAGGTGTTTACAGGGGGATGTAAACCTGAGACTCTTTGTCGTGAGGTAGTGTTGTATTTTTGCATGAAATGGAGTAATAAGCCCACAGTAGCGATTTTAAACAGTCAACTACCAGTCCACATGTTTTTTTGACAGATCGCGAAAACACAACACTACCTCACGCGAAATATTTTTTTGTAACGTTTGGGGCTAAAAAATATATGATTTTATCATCACATTTAGTAGAAAAGCTTGATAAATGTTTGTAATATTTACCACCGCCATGTTACATGTTGACAATTTTTATTTCACTTACGGAAGTGGGTAATTGCAACACCATTTCTCTACTTTTTCTCCTGTAAAAACTAAACATAGTGTCCTACTTTCACTCGTTCGTTTCGCGTTCAAATAGCACACTATGTTTAGCTTTTAGAGGAGACACAACCAATACGATATTGCAATTACCAGTCTCCGGCAGCACTAATATGTAAACATTAGTTTTGTCGAATATTTACTTTCGCAGAGTGGTTTTGGCGGAGTTCGTCGAGAATGTATGGTGGCCCTTAATGTATTGTTTGAAGTTCATAACTTCGACAGTTAAGCGGAAGTTTGGCGTTAAGTTGGCGGTAAACTCTTGTGGTTGTGATATCCTTGTGATATGTCTACTGTATATTTACTTATGCAGCATTCTCTTCTATCCCCCCACCCACCCACCCACCCCTTCTATGTTAAGGGCTGGCATTCTGAGCTGTAGAACGTTTTTCTTTCCACTTTTAAATTTGAGAGTGCTGAGTCTTAGTAATTTTAAAAAATCGTACTGAATGAACTACTGGTCACTAGACTTTCGTATGGTCCCATCCCATATCAAGGTATTCCTTGGATTGGATATTTATTCTGAAATATAATATGTCTTTTTAACTGCCAATTACATTTGCAAACACGATACTTAGCTTAACTATGGGAAAGTATTGGAGTCTGGAGACAATTACATTTGCAAACACGATACTTAGCTTAACTATGGGAAAGTATTGGAGTCTGGAGACAATTACATTTGCAAACACGATACTTAGCTTAACTATGGGAAAGTATTGGAGTCTGGAGACAATTACATTTGCAAACACGATACTTAGCTTAACTAGAACTAAATACGAAACTTTAATTAGGTGATGCTCAGAATGAAATAACTAGTTGATAAAGTTTCGGGGAAGTTTCCTCTTTGGTCGTTGAAATTGGCGTTTTATTTTGCATTTTAAGCAAGTTCTTTGGCACATCCCCCGCTTTATTCTTGTTTTAAAGCTATACAACTTGTAATTCTGTTCCTAAGAACAATCATTTCAAATCTTCATTTGGCTGAGAGTCTGCATTTTATGTGTCTGTGGTCGCAGTTCTCTGCGATAACAAGAACTTGGCGATTAGAAGACCTCGAGTTTGGAACCTTTTCCTAACTCCCCGTACGCCGTACCTATAAGGACAATATCAAGGCTTTTGTGGTGTTCTTTCCGTGGTCTAGTAACAGAACACTTGACTCGCTCGACTGAGGTCCTGGGTTCGAATCCCGCGGTATCACAAATTTTCTGTTGGTGACCTAGATGTGGGATGCATTAAGAGGACGCTATACCTGACGATGCATTTTTTGCCGCCCATAAGATTAACATTGCGAGCTGCGATTCATTTTCAAGGTTTACCCCGGTTTACCCTTGGTTGGAAAGACACAAAACTTTGCCTGTACCTAGCCCTAACAAAGTTCTAGGGAGTGTTCGAAGCAGATTTCCCATTTTTACTTTCTTGCTAGCCATATATGGCGAGAAAGTATTGTTTTTGTGCAAAATTTCGAAATTGAGATTTTGGGTTTCCCATGATCCTGGGGGCCCCCTGAGTCCAAAAAAGTGGTTTCTGGAAAAAGTCTGTCCGTCCGTCAGTCCGTCAGTCCGTCCGTCAGTCCGTCAGTCCGTCAGTCCGTCAGTCCGTGCAGTGCTCTAGCGCCTATACCGTTCATCCGATTTTGTTAAAATTTGGTATGGACCTGTCTAAAATCACTGCCGAGGGGCATTTTCAATGATTTTTTGATTGGTCAAAAATTGCGGCCGCTATTGTCAAAAAACCGCCAAAATAATTCAAAAATCGTGTTTTTGGTTAGTCGGAGAAGCGCCGACGGTACACTTTTCAATCTATAACACTGAAAATTGGTAAGTGTGTTGACAAATAGATGTTTCGAGGTAATTTGCAACTAAAATTGAATTGGTTGAAAATTACGGCCGTTCTGGACCAAAGTTCGATCGTTTCGGCGCCATTCACATTTATTGACCGATTGTCATGAAATTTGGTAAATTTGTGTAGAACCATGTAACTTAAACATTTGTCGAACAGAATTTTGTTATCTTCAAAATTACGGCCGTTGTAGTCAAAAAAGTGTCGAAAATGAGTTGAGAATGAGAAACCACGTTTTTGAATGGTCGGAACGCATTTGGGACTACAGTAATAGAATGACAGCCATGAAACTTGGTAGAAGTGATCTCAGATAGATGCTCTTGGGTCGTTTTGAATCGATTTTGGATTGCTTAAAAATTACGCCCGCAAAAAAATCTCAAAAAAATCCCGAAAAAAAAAAAAAAAATCATGCGGGGCGAGAAAGTTAAGTGCGACTGTTGTCGGACCCTTTATTTTACTGGTTTTCGAGATACAGCACTTTTCTTGAGGTATGCGAAGCTAGCATTTGCTAAACAGTTGCAATAAAAGAAACCAGTGAGAAATTAGGAAATCTGCTTCGAACACTCCCTAGAACATTGTTAGGGCTAGGTACAGGCCAAATTTTGTGTCTTTCCAACCAAGGGTAAACCTTGCAAATGAATCGCCGATCGCAATGTTAATCTTATGGGCGGCAAAAAATGCATCGTCAGGTATAGCGTTCTCTTAAACATGGGACTCATTTCGACAGAATCACGCTGGACAGTCGAGTGTTCCCGGTCTGTGATGGACAGGTACGCAAAATTCACTAGTAAAAAAAATCTCGAGAATCTAGGTCTAGACCCAGGGTCTCCTTGCTTCATAGAGCCCTACCACCTCTATAGTAACAAATTTTTTTGTCTTTTCCAGAACCTAACTTCGTCGGTTCTTACGACGTCGGGCAGTACGTCTTGTTCTTTTTCCGTGAGACGGCGGTGGAATATATCAACTGCGGGAAGAGTGTCTACTCCAGGGTGGCGAGAGTCTGCAAGAGAGACACGGGCGGGAAAAACATTCTTTCGCAAAACTGGGCGACGTACCTCAAGGCTCGCCTCAACTGCTCTATCCCTGGAGAGTTCCCGTTCTACTTCAATGAGATTCGTAAGTCAAAGTTATCAGCAGTAGGTAGATATATTCCACCTTAAATAAAATCACGTGCAAAAAGTGCAGAGTGTAAAGTACACGACTTACACGAGTGACAACATGTAAAAATAATCATTTTTACCGTCAAAACCTTTGAAAATACCTTAGTAGCATCGTCCCTGAAGGTTGAAAAAATTGTTTTCTTGCCTTAACTTACAATTTTGTTGTCCTTGATTTGGCGTTGAGTCTGTAGCAAAACTGAGAGATTTTCCCATCTTTCCTTATTACACCTTGACTATGATCTGGAACGATCCTCGATGTGTGAAAACCATCACATGTTCTTTCGATGTAAGATGTAAGATGGGTCGAAATTTTCTGGCACTATGCGACTCCGCACGTTTACTCTTTGACATTTTTATACTCTGAAATATTTTTTAGTGGGGACCCCTCTATCTATAATTTTGGTGGAAGTTCTCAGTTAATTATTTCGTTGATAGTGGGAGAAATAGTAAAAGCAGAGATGAGAGGATATGGCGAGTTTCGCGTCACCTTAAAGTCTATATATAGAAGCCATTACTGGCCTTTTCTCTGAGTAGGGAGAGTAGGTGCTCAGGCTTTGGGGGTGCCAGTGAAAGGGCCCTCTGTAGAGTCATTTTCCTGGCGATATTTCAAGCGGAGTCTGATTGAAATCGCGGGAAAGGTGTTTGGCTGTAATGCAATGTTGACGGCAATGGGTCCCCAAAGAATGGGGGGGGGGGGGGAATCTCATCCCCTCCATATACTCACCTCATTCCATAAGAGAGATGGGGGAGGGGGTTTTCATCCATATTGCCAGTTTCCAGTTCCAGAGAAATTATCTGCTATTTCACACCTACGAGTATACCTTTACTGATGTGGTATTGTGTGACTTATAGGGTGTATTCCCGAGCTTTCAACACCAGTGGAGTAAACAAAATAAAGGGTCCGACAACAGTCGCACTTAACTTTCTCGCCCAGAATGATTTTTTTTTTTTTGGGGTTTTTTGAGATTTTTTTGCGGGCGTAATTTTTAAGCAATCGAAAATCGGTTGAAAATGACCCACGAGCATCTATCTGAG
Organism: Mesopsocus fuscifrons; assembly: GCA_950004255.1. Classification (NCBI taxonomy): domain Eukaryota; kingdom Metazoa; phylum Arthropoda; class Insecta; order Psocodea; family Mesopsocidae; genus Mesopsocus; species Mesopsocus fuscifrons. Next base: position 4,000,171 of record OX465377.1, read on the forward strand.
ATCACTCATACCAAATCTCACGTCTGTCATTTTATTACTGTAGTCCCAAATGCGTTCCGACCATTCAAAAACGTGGTTTCTCATTCTCAACTCATTTTCGACACTTTTTTGACAAAAACGGCCGTAATTTTGAAGATAACAAAATTCTGTTCGACAGATGTTTAAGTTACGTGGTTCTACACAAATTTACCAAATTTCATGACAATCGGTCAATAAATGTGAATGGCGCCGAAACGATCGAACTTTGGTCCAGAACGGCCGTAATTTTCAACCAATTCAATTTTAGTTGAAAATGACCTCGAAGCATCTATTTGTCAACACACATACCAATTTTCAGTGTTATAGATTGAAAAGTGTACCGTCGGCGCCAAAACCAAAAACACGATTTTTGAATTATTTTGGTGGTTTTTTGACAATAGCGGCCGCAATTTTTGACCAATCAAAAAATCCTTGAAAATGCCCCTCGGCAGTGATTTTAGACAGGTCCATACCAAATTTCATCAAAATCGGATGAACGGTATAGGCGCTAGAGCACTGCACGGACTGACGGACTGACGGACGGACTGACTGACGGACGGACTGACGGACGGACAGACTTTTTCCAGAAACCACTTTTTTGGACTCAGGGGACCCCCAGGATCATGGGAAACCCAAAATCTCAATTTCGAAATTTTGCACGAAAACAATACTTTCTCGCCATATATGGCTAGCGAGAAAGTAAAAAGGGGTGCGGAAAGTAACACTGTATTTTACTGACTCCAGATGCTTTTTTTGGTAAAAGTAGGGTGACAAGAGAACCACCCCTAAAGGGTGGATAGACTAACAAATGTGATTTGTCGGTGCTGAACTCTTTAAGATCACTGTGACCCATTCTTCTTCTTGTTCTGAACAAAAAATAATTTTGGGAACCTTGTGTTTTTTTTTGAGTGTTTATCTCATCAGAGAGTATAGCATGAGTTAATCCATATCTCTCTCATGGTACGTTGCAATGCCCCCGGTGTGGGCTGCACTAGGAAGAGCACAATGCCATCCACTAGAATTTCATCAAATATTAAGGGTCCGCTATACCTGACGATGCATTTTTTGCCGCCCATAAGATTAACATTGCGAGCGGCGATTCATTTTCAAGGTTTACCCCTGGTTGGAAAGACACAAAATTTTGCCTGTACCTAGCCCTAACAATGTTCTAGGGAGTGTTCGAAGCAGATTTCCCATTTTTTTTTTACTGGTTTTCGAGATACAGCACTTTTCTTGAGGTATGCGATGCTAGCATTTGCAAAACAGTTGCAATATAAGAAACCAGTGAGAAATTGGGAAATCTGCTTCGAACACTCCCTAGAACATTGTTAGGGCTAGGTACAGGCAAAATTTTGTGTCTTTCCAACCAAGGGTAAACCTTGAAAATGAATCGCCGCTCGCAATGTTAATCTTATGGGCGGCAAAAAATGCATCATCAGGTAAAGCGTCCTCTCAATCCATGCACTAAGTACGAAAGGACTACTAGGCAGTGCTTAGGGACTTGCACTGTAAGGGTGGGTGTTGGGTCTTATAGAGCTACGCCCCTCCTTGCAAATCTGCCGAAGGAAGTTCGGTGATAAAGGGTATATGAGGAAACTTATTAAACTAGTTACGTTAAAAAGACCTATTATATTTCAGAATAAATAAATATCTGTCCTCCCCAGCGCTCAGACCACTTCATCGCACTACTTACGCACTATTTTGAGATTATTTTGCTTGTTATTTCAGAGAGTGTTTACAAGATCCCAGGGGATGACACCAAGTTCTATGGTGTGTTCACGACGTCTATGAATGGACTGATGGGCTCGGCCATTTGTTCCTTCGACATTTCGGCAATCATGGAGGCGTTCCGTGGACGATTCAAAGAGCAGGCCACCTCTAGTTCTGCCTGGCTGCCTGTCCTCAGCAACAAGGTGCCTGAACCTCGGCCTGGCGAATGCGTCAATGACACGGAGACTTTGCCTGGTGAGTTTTAAGTTAGAAAATCTTCCGCAGTACTCTGGCCGAGAGTCTACCTATAGTAAGTAGAGGGATGGGGGACGAGCCCAGCAACTAGACCGTTTCGTGCTCAGCTGGCAGCACTGCGAAATGTTGAACACGTCAGATAGTGATGCACGAAAATTTCTTGTCTTGCTTTTGTTCTTGCATTTCTTGTATGCAAGAACAAGAACAAGAGTTGATTTTGGCTGCAAGAACAAGAACTCTTGCAAGAGTTCTCGCAAGAGTCTTGCATAAACCCAGGCATTTTTTTTCCGAAGCTTCATTCATGGATTGCAGTCCATATTTTGTACGAAAAACTCTGCAGACTATGCGACGATAGATTGCACTTGAAATGGCCGTTTGGTAGGAAAAAAACCACATTATAATACCAGAAAATTCCATGTGTATGCAAGAAATTGCAAGCGTCTCGCAGCAAGAAACGATTTCTACTGCAAGAACAAGAATAATATAGGATTTTTACTGCAAGAACAAGAGCAAGAGTCGCTTTGTGAGAACAAGAAAAAATGCCGTTTCTTGTTCTTGTTCTTCCATCGTGCATCACTAAGTCAGAAGTGATAATGCCGTTCAGAAAACTTTGGTATAGGATCGGGATCGAACCGATGTGACCCGGCTCTCAATGGTCCTAGACCACTCGGCTATCGAGGCTGTTCGCAATAATGGCATAAAAAAACATTATTTTAAAGTTATTTTAAAAAACGAAAGCAAATGTATCCACCCGCAATATCCTCCTGAAACTTCCCGACAAACACTCAAAGAGAACACTGATACTATTATGTGTCGGAGGAAACGCACCAAAGAACAAAAGCATTCTCGGAAAGCAGCTATTGCTTTTTAGCGTCACGTATATAGTCACACTTAAAACGAAAAATAAGTCTAAAGTTAGGAAAACCACTTTCCCAAGTTTAAAAAAAAAGTTACAGAAAGAGAGGAAGTAATATTAGGATGGGGGATTAAAAACTCATGAGCTTGTACCTACAGCATTAAGGGAACAAATGACTTTGTAGTTTAAGGGGGAGCTAGCTGTCATTTACAACAATAATTGAGTGAGTTGGCCGCACTTACGCCTTTCTCCCCTTCCATCCCTGAGGGCCTATCTTCCCCTAGCTATCTGCTTTTCTTTTTCGAAAATAATCTGTTAACTTCCAAAGCATCCACTCAGTTGACGATCACCCGTTTTCCTTTGTTGGGAATCACCTTTAGGCGAATCATCCAGTTTTTCCCCCCTTCTCCTCAAAAGTTGAATCACTTTTCTTTTACTCATGTCGCTTCTGGGGGAAAAGTTACCTGGCTCTATCTATAGGATTAGTGGCTTAGATAATTATGCCCGAAACCATCTTTCCTTACCTAAGTTATTTAAGGGTGCATTCATCGAACAAGGAGTTGCCTCACTGTCTCCCTATAACGAGAGAGAGAGTTCGCTATAGAGAGGGTGACATAGTGGGTTTGTCAAGGGTCCATAGAGTTCGCTCCTAGTGATGCACGATGCAAGAACAAGAACAAGAAACGGCATTTCTTGTTCTTGTTCTTGTTCTCGCAAAGCGACTCTTGCTCTTGTTCTTGCAGTAAAAATGCTATATTGTTCTTGTTCTTGCAGTAGAAATCATTTCTTGCTCTTGTTCTTGTTCTTGCTGCGAGACTCTTGCAATTTCTTGCATACACATATAATTTTCTGCTGCTAAAATGTGGTTTTTTGCCTACCGAGCGGCCATTTCAAGAGCAATCTATTGTCGCATAGTCTGTAGAGTTGTTCGCACAAGATATGGACTGTAATCCATGAATGAAGCTTTGGAGAAAACTGCCTGGGTTTATGCAAGACTCCTGCGAGAACTCTTGCAAGAGTTCTTGTTCTTGCAAGTCACTTCTTGTTCTTATTCTTGCAGCCAAAATCAACTCTTGTTCTTGCTCTTGTTCTTGTTCTTGCATGCAAGAAGTGCAAGAACAAAAGCAAGACAAGAAATTTTCGTGCATCACTATTCGCTTGTATAGAGAGGTTTTCGTTATATAGAGCCTTAACTGTATTTACTGTATGTTTTCTACAGATACTGTGCTGAACTTCATCCGGTCTCACCCCCTGATGGACGAAGCTGTGGCGCACGAACATGACAAACCCGTGTTCTACAAGCGGGACCTCATCTTCACCCATGTAGCTGTGGACAAGGTCCACACCGAACTTTTTGGTTCTCAGTATGAGTACCTCGTCTTCTATGCTGCCACCAGTAAGTATTCTACGCTAGAGGTATACACTTTTTACGCCTAGTCATGCCATAGGTTCTGTTGAAAACACATATGTTGGGGATACGTTCGAAGGACCACTCACTGATCACGTGAGAAAGAAGTTAACTTACCGTTGACGTTTAGGAGGCGTAAACTCGAAAACAGAGCCTCGGAAAGGAGGAGGTTAAAGGATTAAAAATAGGTAAATTAACGATAATAGTGAGGGATGGACATAAAACATACAGTTTTGGGATGAGGTGATGTATATCCGATCCAGAAATGAGAAGAGAAGTATGAGTTGATGAGGTTGAGCACGGTGGAACACCGCAAAGAAGGCACCGAGATGCGCGGGAGACAAAGAGATGTGAGTGCAACTGGTAACTTAGCGTCACTGACTATTGAAGTTATTGTTTAACTGACTTAGCAATTTTATATATATAAAAGAGACATTGCGCTCCATCTAGCGAGCACCATAGAGGGTTGCAGACATTCTCGGCCGACCTTGCTTGAACCTGTACAAGCAAGCACAAACATAAAGAATATACCCAATAAAATACAATGAAACCCGAGAATACATGAATATGAACCTTAAGCTAAGAGAAGACATGCATAAAGCGTTAGTCTACATGATAAACAAGAAGTTTGTTGACCGGACGAATCAAAGATCCGGAAGCAGTGCGAACGCGAACGACACGAACAACACCGTCAGAGTGAGGAAGGACTTCTTCCACGACACCGAGAGGGTAGGACTGAGGGGGAGTGTTCTCAGACTTGATGAGAACAATGGCACCCTTTTCGAGATTGGGAGTGGACTTGTTCCACTTGCAGCGAGAGATCAACGTATTTAGATAATGCTGACGCCATGCCTTCCAAAACAGCTGAAGGGTGACGCGCATAACTTGCCATCGACCTAGATGACTGAGTTTGCTCTGAGTCAGGTCCTCCTCAGGGACGGAGAACATAGGGCTTCCGATGAGGAAGTGACCAGGGCACAAGAAAACGCCTGGTTCTACAGACGACAAAGGAATAAGAGGACGAGAGTTCATCACGCCCTCAATACGGGTAACCAAAGTGATGAATTCAGGGAGAGTGAGACGACGATCGGCGACGGAACGCACGAAAAGTTTCTTCATAACAGAAACCAAAGACTCGGAAACACCATTTTTCCAAGGAGAGGCAGGACTTACGAAAGAAAACTTGACCTGATTTTGTGCAAGCAGCTTTTCAACATCCGAACCATGCTGAGAGAGGAACGACTTTACTTCATCAAGCATCTTGCTTCCTGAAGCATAGTTTGTACCGTTATCAGAAACGATACTGATACATTTGCCTCGACGCGCAGTGAAAGCATCGAGAGCAGCCAGAAAACTTTCGGCACTGAGACTTGTGACTACTTCCAGATGAGTAGCACGGGTTGAGAGACAAGAAAATACACAAACATAAACCTTATCAATTTTAGCACGACTGTGAATACCAGCGTGGACATAGAAAGGTCCAGCAAAATCAGAGGACACGTGGAGAAAAGGACGAACTTGCTCAAACCTAGAGGCTGGCAGATCAGCCATCATGGGCTCAGAGGGATGAGCACGAAGTCGAAAACAGGGGAGACATTGATAGATTGACTTCTTGATAAGACGATTACCACCAAGAATCCAAAATTTCTGGGCCACATAGGCTTTGGTGACTGCATTACCACCATGAAGCGTGTTGAGATGAGCATCGCGGACTATCAGCTGAGATAGGACCGACTGATGAGGAAGAAGGCAGGGATGCCTAGCAGAGAAACTTAGAGGAGCCTTATCAAGGCGCCCTCCAACCCTGATGAGACCACTGCTGGACTCGACGAAAGGAGACAGAGGTAAGAGCTCACGACTGAGAGGTTTGCCCTTGAGAATGTCAGAGAAGTACTTTCCTTGTACCCCAAGAAGTAGAACATCCAACGAGTGACGGAGCTCCGAAATACTGAGATAACCAGTACTGAGTTCCTTTTGTGACTTTTTGCGATTGCAATTAGCGATGAAACGCAAGCAGTACGATGTGACACGAATGAGTCTTCGTAAGTCACTAAAACGAGAAATGAGAGCGTCCTCAATGTCAAACTCTGCGAGAGGAGCGAGGAGAGATGTGGGTTTTTCCACAACGACGTCGGGCAGCTCGACCGACAGTGGAGAGCGATCAGGCCAGACAGGGTAGACTTCCTGCAAGAATTCAGGACCTGACCACCAAAGATCACAAGAGACGAGTTGAGGAGCAGAAGCACCACGAGATGCGATATCAGCACAGTTTAGCTCAGAAGGAATGTATCTCCAATTTTCGAGAGATGTTTTTTCCAAAATAGCAACCACTCTGTTGCTGACATACGTTTTGAGGCGATGCGGGGCAGTCCGCAGCCATGCTAGAACGATACTAGAATCCGACAGGAAATAAGTAGCTGAAATACTGAGCTCTTCGAGAGATTTACGAACACCATCATAAAGAGAAGCTAGCATCTTTGCAGCTTGAAGCTCAGTACGAGGAATAGTAAGAGGTTTCGATGGAGAAGGCTTTGACTTTGCCTTGAGAAGATACATACGAGCATGCGTAGAGAACACACAACGAAGATACAAAGCGGCACCATAACCATCTTTGCTACCGTCACAGAAACCAACAACTTGAATGGACACAGCCGAGTCAGTTGGAATACAACGAGGAATGCGCAAATCATCAAGATTTAGAACAGCACAGAAATTTGTCCACTCTTGGGCAAGTGAGTCATCGAAAGGTTCATCCCAATCGAGGGAAGACAACCAGAGTTTGCGAAGAAACAACTTGATTTTCAAGACAAGGGGACACAAAAACCCCAAAACATCGAATATGCGAGCTAAAAAACTCAACACATTCCTTTTGGATAGCGGACCAGAGAAGGCATTGACATTGTAAAAGAAACAATCATTATCAGGAGACCAACTCAAGCCAAGAACTTTGATGAATTCTTCATCATTACTGAAACTGATTTGCCGAAAATCAGGAGGTAAATCTTCCAAAACTTCTTGTTTGGACGATGCGAATTTTCTGAGTTCGAAACCACCCTTTTCCAGGAGGTTGACCATTTGAGATTTGATTTCAATGGCTTCTTCGACGGAAGGAGCACTGAGACAGACATCGTCAACATAGGTACATGTCTTGAGAGATTTTGCGGCTAAAGGGAAATTTTCCTTTTCCACATCGACTAGGTCCAAAATGACCCTTTGGGCTAAATAACCCGATGGAGCGAGTCCGAATGTGACACGAGACATTTCGTACTCAATGAGTTCAGAGTCAGGATCATCACGCCAGAGAATATGCTGGTAGATGCGATCCTCAGGATGCAGAAGGATGGCATTGTACATGCCTTTAACATCACAAATCAAACCTATTTCATGCAGGCGAAAACGAACGAGAACGTCAGAGATATCAGACTGTAATTTAGGTCCAATATGAAGTTTCTTGTTTAAAGAGGAACCCTTGACATCAAGAGAACTAGCATTGAAAACACCACGAACTTTCATAGTTCCATTAGATTCCTTGAAGACAGGATGATGAGGCAAAATGTACTGCGCCCTATTTTGAGCAGGATACATTTTTTCTTCAGAAATGTAATCATCGAAGAACTTGACATACTGAGCATGAACCTCAGGTTTACGATACAAACGGGATTCCGTTTTCAGAAAGTTTGCGACAGGGCAAAACTTATTAGGTCCCAAATCAACAGGGCTTTCCCGAAAGGGGAGACGAACAACATAACGACCATCAGAAAGACGAGTGGTCGTTTCCTTGAAAAAGTGTTCACAATACAGATCGTCAGGATCAGGAACAACGACGTGATTCTCACTTTCAACTTCAAAGAATTTATTAACAAGCTGAGTGAGCGAATCATCAACAGAGAGCAACGAGGTGGGATTCGAGGCCGCACCCCCAAGGGAGCCACTAACCAGGTACCCAAGATGAGAGTACTGAGCAACCAGACCACCAATACGAATTAAGGGGAGGCTGTCAGACAGAATCTCTGAGATCACAGAGGCACCAAGCAAAATATGAATTTCACCAGGCTGAGAGAACGAGGGGTCTGCCAAGCGCAGGCCTTCAGAAGCCAAGCTTACACTACTAGGTAGTGGCGAGGCAGGGAGACTACAGCAAATTCTAGGAATTACTACGGCACTGAGAGATCGAACGAAGTTAGGGTCAAGCCTAGAAGACACTTCCAAACACACTTTACCCTTAGAAGAGAGAGTACCACCAAGACCTTGAACGATGGTCTTATCATGGTGACGTTTGAGACCCAGACATTGAGCAGCATTTTCAGAAACAAAGTTGACATGAGATCCACTATCGATCACACATCGAAGCGAGCAGACGGCACCAGAAGCGTCCTTGACATTGACTACAGCAGTAGCCAATAGAGAATGGTTGGGAGATCCAGCCATACAAGATAAAGCCTTGACCTCATTCACAAGTAAAGGAGAAAAACCACCAGAAGAAGAAGGGGGAGAACCTTCAGAAAACTTCTGGCCCTGCGAACTAGACGTAGACGATGCATACGAAGCACTCTCGGGCTTATCACGATGAAGGAGAACATTGTGTGCAGTAGTATTGCACTTACGACAGACATGTTTCGAAAAACAATCCTTACGACTATGCTTTGCAAAGTCCAGAAAGCACAAGTGATTTTGCTTCACAAAATCCCATCTTTTATCAATTGACAACTTGATAAAGTCAGGGCATTTACACAATACATGAGACGAGGATGAACACAAGAGACATGACACCTTGTCCTCAGACAGAAGAGAGATAGGCCTACTTGACTTCTGAAAATGGTTACCAGAAGCCTTGCAGACCGAGGTAGACACAGAAACCTTAACAGCAGGCGAACGATTGGAATCACATGACTCCGCGAACTTAGTAAGCTGACTAGCCGTAATACGCTCTTGAAGGAATTTTACAAGATCAGAATACCTAACTATATCCTTAGTATTATCCCTAGACAAATCAAACGATTTCCTCAAACTTGAGTCGAGTTTGCTGTACAACAACTGAAAGAGTAGGAAGTCCAAGAAATCCTTATCATTTTCTTTAAAAATGCGACGAGATTTGGAAATCCCTTCCGTGAAACCTTTCAACAATTCTTGTAGATTCCCGGAATTCCATTTAGCAGGAAGAGATGAGGTACCCAGAAACTGAGTAACAGATTCGCTAGCAGTAGCGCGAGTGTTAGTGAAATGTGCTATCAAAGCACTAAGAGCCAAAGCATAGTTATCGCTATTGATTGGCCGAAAATTAGCAACTAAATGTGCAAGAGAAGGATCAAGACTCCTAAGTAGGTACTGATATTTTACTGAACTTGAGAGGCTTGGGTTCGAGTCAATTAACGAATCGAACAGATCGAAGAACAACACATGGTTCTTATCAGTGAGAACAGGTAATTCCAGAGGCGGAACACTTACCTGAGGGACATAATGAGTAGGCGTATTTACATTCACACTATTTGAATTTTCAAATTCGAGTTTTAAAATATCATTGATCAGAGCATCGAACTGAGATGCGATAGGTTCGAGGTCAACTTGACAAGCCTTCTTAGGTAAAGAAACATTACATTTGATGATTTGAATCTCCAGTTCCTCATATCTATCCTGGAGTTTTTTAGCTGATACAATAGCAGCTTTGACTTCAGAAGCCTCGATTTCAGGTCTGAATACACGATCATGCAGTTTAGTAGTTTTCTGCAAGAGATTTTGTCTTTGTTCTACAAGACAACGGCTTTCCGATGACATGATTAGTGATTAGTTACTTAAAATAACATGCTTAAGAAAATAATGATTAAAGATAAGGAGCATTAATTAATTACTTTTAATTAATTAATGAACGAGCTTAGTCATTACCCCAAGTAAAACTAAGTAGGTATGAATAAAATACATGCACTTGCACTAGGCATGCACTGACAATAGACAGAAATGATGATGGTAGGTATTGGCACCTCGCCAATAATAGAGATAAGCGTGAGACAGCCACGATCCTGATGGCTTGCCATACAATAACGCGCTTGCCATACAACACAAGATGGGCCGAGATTCCATACAAAAAATTACAAAAATTACTGATTCAATCGCGGTTCGAAGTGACCAAATGTTGGGGATACGTTCGAAGGACCACTCACTGATCACGTGAGAAAGAAGTTAACTTACCGTTGACGTTTAGGAGGCGTAAACTCGAAAACAGAGCCTCGGAAAGGAGGAGGTTAAAGGATTAAAAATAGGTAAATTAACGATAATAGTGAGGGATGGACATAAAACATACAGTTTTGGGATGAGGTGATGTATATCCGATCCAGAAATGAGAAGAGAAGTATGAGTTGATGAGGTTGAGCACGGTGGAACACCGCAAAGAAGGCACCGAGATGCGCGGGAGACAAAGAGATGTGAGTGCAACTGGTAACTTAGCGTCACTGACTATTGAAGTTATTGTTTAACTGACTTAGCAATTTTATATATATAAAAGAGACATTGCGCTCCATCTAGCGAGCACCATAGAGGGTTGCAGACAACATATATTATGTATTACTGACGTTAATCAAATATATCGTATACATATTTCTGAAAAAGCAACAATGGAATGGAGGGCCTGGAAGGTGGGCTTGCAGTGGCAACCCAGGGATGGTGGGTAGCCACCAGGACGCGTCGAAGAAATTATTTAGAATGTCCCTATCGCGTCTATCGCGGCACGCAAGGTTTCTTCAGAGATTTCAGCTCTTTTCCAGCGTCTAATTCTTTCAGAATCTTAATTCCTCTCTCGAGAAAGCCTCAGCAATGAGGCATTAACTCCCTTTAAGGCTCTAAACAGGCTGAAGAATCTGCCAATTAGGAATAATTCACGCGCTCTTTCCCTCGTGATGTTTCTCTGAATCTACAGCTGAGTGATGTCTAATGATGAGTGATGAGATGATGATGAGCGAGGAGATAATGAGTGAGAGACATCTCACTATCATGGAACACTTCCCTAAATGTTTTCTTCAATTATGAAATTTCTCTAACTCTGGAGCCTGAAGACGGAATGGAAATTTCATCAAGATTCATTTACTTTTTTAATTTTTTCGTCTTCCTGCAAGGATTTAATTAGGAGATTTAATTTGGGTTCAAGTTTTCTGCAAATTCTTCCTGTCGGTGCCTACCTATCTGTTTTTATTTAATTAATGTTTCGAGCAACTTTTTGGAAATTTGAGAGAGGTTTCGTCTTGTGGAACGGTTTACCCCCGTTCACCCGTCCGAAGCTTGAGTAAACTTTGTAAATTTGATATTTTTGATGCTGTACCTCTACCCAAGCGTGGGCAACCATCTTAACTGTTCTAGAAAACTATAGGGGGTCACTGATTCGAGACCTGCCCGTAGGTACATCAGTGGAAGTTGCTGCAAACGTAGTATTGCGAGAGATGATTATGCGAGCTGGATAAGATATTTTGTGTTGTACGGCTGATTCCCTTCTTCCCGCCCTTTTCCCCCGTGGTTTTTTGTTTGTTCTTTGGGCACTGTTGACCGTAATGTATTTCTTGTTTCTTCAGTTACGGGACGCGTGTTCAAAGTGGTGCAGTGGAAAGATGCCAGCGGAGACCCGACTTCTTCCCTTCTGGACGTTTACGACGTCACCCCGGGCGAGTCTGTCCGTATTATGGCGATATCCAATGATGTGAGTGTACTTATTTCCCTATATCTACAGTATAGTAGGCACTTATTTGTGATATACTGGGCAGTTATACTCCACGCGCGTCTTGGATGACAGTAACTTCACACATTGTTTTCAAAAAAACCCAGGGTTCCCAAAATTATTTTTTGTTTAGAACCAGAAGTAGACTTGAGAAGTAGGGTCACAATGATCTAAAAGAGTTTAAGCCCCCGATTACACCTTACAATTTCCAATCCTAATATGATCATAAAAAAATATGATCAAGAAAAATTGTAAGGTGTAAAGTGAATTGAGTCAATTATGATACAATTTGTATCGGCCGGTACAAATTGTATCATAACTGCTGCGACTACCTTCCTCTAGGCTGCGATGTGTTTGTTGTTGTTGGGTTAGTCCGTTGAAAATGGCGGCTGAAGTAAAGTGGAATGGAAATGACCCGTATTTTAATAAAAAATGTGGAGGAGTACGAATTTCTTATAACGATGAATTGAAAGAATATAGCAGAAATTATTTAACCGAAAACGGTTCAAAAAAGGACCCTAAAAATCTTCGGAATTCTACTTTTTTACCATGTCAAGTTGGCGTCACTGCTAAACATGATCATATTTTTATTGTGAAGTGTATTACAGTTTTTCTAAAATTTTATGATACTAAAAAAATAGGATCATATAGAAATAGGATCATATTTTTTTTGTAAGGTGTAATCGGACCCTAACAACGACAATTCACATATCTGTCTGTAGCCTATCCACCCTTCGATAAGTCTGAATTTACTATCATCCAAGATGCGCGTGGAGTATAGTTAGAGGGGAAGGGGGGTCTAGCTCAGCAACTAGACCATTTCAAGAATTATCGGTCGTGCTCAGCTGGCTGTACTACCAAATTCCAGCTCCTTAGCCATCGTGTTAGTACTCGATAGGGACCTACAGTTTTAGGTGGGTTCCGAACCATCACAACCTCTCAGTGATCCTCTAGTGTTCCTCTAGGCTGAAGCGGAAGCGGGTCCGCTATACCTGACGGTGCATGTTTTGCCGCCCATAAGATTAACATTGCGAGCGGCGATTCATTTTCAAGGTTTACCCTTGGTTGGAAAGAAACAAAATTTTGCCTGTACCTAACCCTAACAATGTTCTAGGGAGTGTTCGAAGCAGATTTCCCATTTTTTTACTGGTTTTCGGGAGACAGCACTTTTCTTGAGGTATGCGATGCTAGCATTTGCAAAACAGCTGCAATAAAAGAAACCAATGAGAAATTGGGAAATCTGCTTCAAACACTCCCTAGAACATTGTTAGGGCTAGGTACAGGCAAAATTTTGTGTCTTTCCAACCAAGGGTAAACCTTGAAAATGAATCGCCGCTCGCAATGTTAATCTTATGGGCGGAAAAAAATGCACCGTCAGGTATAGCGGACCCTTAATTTGTACCCACTTAAAACAGTTCGTAGTCTTCCGTAGAGTCCCGCAGTGGTGTAGGAGGCAAGTAGAAGTATGTTATACGGGTGGCAATTGCAGCAAGTATCAAGGAAGTACAAGTTGGGCCAAGTTGGGCACCAGGTCTCCCATCGTCCCAGAGGGGGTTTGTTATCCAAGTTGGCGGAACTTTGCAACTCAGCGGCGAGTAATTAGCAGGGCCCGTAACTAGGCTAGTGCCACGCCACTCGCATAACTAGGCTAGTGCCACGCCACTCGCATAACTAGGCTAGTGCCACGCCACTCGCATAACTAGGCTAGTGCCACGCCACTCGCATAACTAGGCTAGTGCCACGCCACTCGCATAAGCTTGCAACTCGATTACTTATATCCACATCTCCCACTCCAGTTTGAAACTTTCTGATTTATAGAGAGGGAAATTTGATAACCTTGATGTACTGAGGGAATATTATGTGAGACAGGTAGCTTCCCGTACTTGGGAATACGTGGAAAATGAGACCTAGTGCACCTATGGCCGGTTCTATCCCGATTCTATCTAATGTTTTCTGATCGGTATTCACCTCTGATATGTTCCGCATCTCAAGTGAAATGTATACAAGGTCACTTAAAACTGTAGGTCCCCATCGTGTCCTAGCATGGTGGCTGGTAATTGGTAGTGCTGCTGCCAGCTGAGCACGATAGATACGTAAGGTATAGGTATTAAATTTAATAAGGGATCATCACAGTAGTGGTAGGTATATGAACAAGGTGCCCACTAGCACTACCTAATGCCTAATTTACCTACCTAATAATAGTAGGTTACCTACCTACCTAGGTAATATACCTACCAATATGATTCTTGAGTCTCTAGTTACAGGCCTTGTCCCCCCACTACTACAACTCTCCCCCTCCCCCCCTCGCTTCCTAGTTACGCCCCTGATGTGCAGGCTGTCATAGAGCAGTAGTACAGGAGGGTCTCAGCAGGATTAATGGCTGCGGTTTGAAGCTGGGCAGTGATTTGTTTGGTCAGCATTGTAATTGAGGCCACAGCCCCCCAATACACCCGTACATACTTACTGAACACATTTATAAGCTCGGCTATCCCCTTGCCCCCCCCCCCCCCCCCCCCTGTACATTTGTTATGTCCAGTTAATGTTGGACTGGGTATATCGATGTCTCAGATCTAGCTATGTATATTTACAGCGGAGTTATGAGCGATATAAATGTGGTAGAAAAACTTTTGATATGTTCGAGACTGTTCAGGGAGAAAGGGAGTCACTCTCTATAACGACATTCTCTGTAACGAAATCTCTCTATAGCGCGAACTCCTCTATGGAGACAGACTGCTTCTGTAGAAGGTATATAGGTGCATACCTTTTTACTATACAGTAACACGACGCAACAGACCCGAATGAAAATGGGAAAAAATTTCTTGGGCTCGACAAAGCACCGTTGATGGGCACTTTCCCTTCACCTCCTTTGGCATTTTGGGTTCGTTGAGAACCCCGCGAGATCTCGCGATGAAAGGCAAAAAGGTCCTTTGACAATTACTGCCCATGCAAATGCCTTCTAGGGTTCAGTTGTCTCTCTGTAATGTGTACCAACCCGAAGCACACAAACACATATTTATCCTTTGCTCTCTCTTCTAAATATAGCGGTCACCAGTCTATGGCTAGACCATCCATATACCTAGGTACTATAGACTTTCTTTCCCTTATAATATACGTTAGCAGCGGTGGTGGCCCATAGGCAGAGATGTTAATATTTAAAGAAACCAAATGAATATTATTTGGTGTGACATCCGTGCTACCAATATAAATAAATTGCTGGTACCGGCGGGATTTGACCCAGGACCAGACCATTGCTATAGGTATTAATATTTGCAACGACATTTGCCTGAACATAACGGCTTCCGGGTTTTACCAGCTAAAGAGCATTTGATTGGCCCTCATATTTTCTGGCTGCTATAATCCTATTGTAGGTACTTTTTACCCTCTTTTCCATTCCTCCCGCTCTGCCTTGACATTTCGCTACAAACAAAATTGAAAACATGTTTTTTTTCTAGCACAAATCCCTGTACGTGGCATCAGACTACCGTGTGCGGCAAGTGTCACTAGTGATGTGTACTAAGAGGTACGACAACTGCTTGCGATGTGTGCATGACCCGTACTGCGGATGGGACAAGGATAGCGCTAGCTGCCGGCCCTACGAGCCGGGCCTCCTGCAGGATGTCAGCAATTCTTCGCTGTCCATCTGCGACTCCAGTGTCGTGAAAAAGAAGCTGGTGGCCACGTGGGGACAAAGCGTTCACCTGGGCTGCTTCCTCAAGGTCCCCGAAGTTCTGGCCAGTCAGCCTGTTACGTGGTATCATCATAGCAAGGAAAAAGGCCGCTATCAGATTAATTTCAGGTTTGTGGTTTCAAAATTTTATAAGGATCTTTTTTGTGAGCGAACACTACACCAGACTGCTGGATGTGTAGGTATAGTCGAATATTCTGTTTTGCTTGTTTAGGTATAAAGAAAACCTCTGAAGAACAACAAAGTAAACAAATGTCCCAGAGAAATTTCGGTTTTCTGCTTTGCTGTAATGAGAGGAACGGCAACATACTTACTGTCTTTCCGATCTCGGTAGGTACCAATCGCAAAAAAAGAACCAGTATAATAGTCACTCACTCCGTTTTCCAGTGCTGACAAGTACATAGAGACGCGAGAGCACGGGCTGGTGATCCTGGCCGTGAGCGAAGGGGACGCGGGGCGGTACGACTGCTGGATGGGGGGTGCCCTGCTCTGCTCGTATAATGTAACAGTGGACGCCCACCGGTGCGCCTCCCCGCGCAAAACCAATGACTACCAGAAGATTTATTCGGACTGGTGCCACGAGTTCGAGAAATACAAGTTGGCGATGAAGTCGTGGGAGCGCCGACAGGAGGTAATCTATTAGAATACAGTTGTCTCTCTCTATAACGAACAAACCCCTTCTTTATAGCGAGAAAATTTACATGGTTCCTTTACGGTCATATTATAGGGAGTATAAGAGAGTATACTGTCACCTGTTTTAGGCCTTTTGAGAAAAGGGGTAGGTCACCAAATTGGTACCTGGACCTTCATCGACCAGGGGAAACTCGAATGAAGGGTCCCCCTCAGTACCGTCCATTTACTAACCTTAATAGCCTACATTTCTTTAAAATTTTCAGCAATGCAGCCCTCGCAGCAACGACACCCATCAAAACAACCTCTCCAACGAGATCGCAGCACACAACCTGCGGACGCCGTTGGTCTGATACCGCCGCGCCCCGCGCTCCCTTCTCCAATGGTGCTTCAAGGCCGCCTTGCTCGACTAGTTGGGAACAACTCCGACAAGGCGACGCCATATTTACCATCAACCCCACCGCCTCAGGCCTAGACACTTCACCCCTTACCTAAGCTTAAGGCTGAACAACCAAGTGGCACCAGAATGGTTCTTAATCTTGCCAAAGGTTTTTGTTCTGAAATATAGTAGTTAAATTTGTCTCAATTTAAGATCTGACATGAGTCACTAAACTACAACTTGAACTCACGTTCAAGACATAATTCCGAACAAAAGAACATCCAAACATTTCATTTGATACTTAGTTGTCACTCCAGCTGTGCGACTGAGGTGGGAGAAATTGAACTCATTTTCCCGATTTCCAGTTATGCCGGCGAAAAGTTGTAATTTTACCATAACTGGTTCACCCAGAATCGCCAATAAAGGGTTGTCTAGGCCCAAGGCAGGAAATTAAATAGGTAAGGTATTCTATTATTTGTAGTACTTATGCAGAAATGTTATTTCCCACGGCAATAGTATTTCTTCCATCTCACAGAAAACAGTAGTGTTTACCCCAAGGTATAGGGTCAATCAGGGTAATTGAGAACACTTTTGAATTTTTTTACGCATTGTTTTTCATTTTTCGATGCCTTTCGCTTCGTATTCTTTTTGGTAATACTGAAGGACGTTTACTACGTTCTTTCCTCATACTGGAATGGATTCGATAAAGAAAAAAAACTCCTGGATGATTCAGATCCGAACTTTGAGCACGTTTTCACTTACCCCCGGCTGTTCTCACTTGCCCCCGCGAAAGGGGGGTAATTAGGAACGGCTACTTTTGTTCTTACGCTTCTGAAAATATGATATTGGTGCTTGGTGCAAGCAGTCTAAAATCATTTAGAAAGACGGTTAAGAAGATTTTCAGTTGACCCAAATGCATTCTCTACAATAACAACGGAGGAATTGAGTTTTGAAATTTCACCCCCCCCCCCACCCCCCCTTAACAAGAAAATGAAAGTGATTTTACAAAAAACTTTTTCAGACAAAAGTTGTAGATATTATTAATAGAAACTCATAGCAAAAAGAATAAACTCAATATCTCACCGAATAAGTGAGTTATGACGTTTTGAAAATTCAACCCCCCACCCCCTGCCTAACCGGTGCGTCGGACGAAAAACTTTTTGAGACAAATGTTGTAGGTAATATTGAGGCAAATGCATTACAAAACGAAAGAACTCGATAACACCCCTAGGACACACGTTATGAATTTTTTTGTGCGCAAAACCGTTTTTCCACCCTTATTCAACCATTAAGGGTGGGATTAAAAAACGTTACTAAGAAAAGTTGTAGGTAGTACCGATAGACGACCCTCAGAGAAAACCACGTTTCATTAGTTGCAATATTAAGGGAGTTATGGCCAAAAAACCAGTGTTTTCAATTACCCCCTTCGCAGCGTTCTCAATTACCCCCATCCACAATAAAACGGGGGTAAGTGAAAACAGTAGTCCCGTCTCCCTCCAAATTGGGATAGCCTCAAATCATGGTAATAACAGTTAAAATATAGTTCATTTATCACAAAATGCACTATTTAAATTGTACAACTGAAAAAATAAGCCAGCTTACCTCTTTTTCTTAGGAGATGAATATATTAAAATCCGGAGCGGACAGCACCTTTAGGGTAAATAAATGACCAGCAGAAGGCTACTACAGATTTCCCGCTTTTTTCTTCGTTTCGTTGCCCACACTGAATACCCGATTATTATAGCATCGATATTTCTTCGATAAGCGCCTTAGTTTCGATAGTATGACGGTTGTTTCCAGTTACCCCCCGTTCCCATTTACCCTGATTGACCCTAGTAGGTACTGAAGTAAATTTCGATATTTTGTTGTGAGAAAAAAAAAAGAAAATAGGTTCAACCGTACAACACAAGGGCATCATATACCTACTTAGCTTATTTATTCAGTAATGTTTTACCTACTTTTTTTATGACATCTTTCTGAGGATAGTATATGTTCTGAAGTATAATATGTCCTTTTAACGTCAGACTCGTTGAGGAAGTTGTAATTTAACAACAGACAACTTAGTCAACTAGTTTCTATGACGTATTATAATTCAAAATAAAGAAAAATCCAAGATTGCCTCAGAAAGATTTAGCTGTCACCGTTGCGGAGGTTCAGTAGAACTGATAAAAACAAAATTGTAGGAACATTGTTTCTATTGGTCCAAATTCCCCGCCAATCAGTGAGCAGGGTAGATGGAAAAATGAAAAAATTTAAATAGCCTCGGTAGAAACCACAGGAAAAAACTATAGCAATCCAGCAGGTCTATTCCGGATCTTTGGTCGTTAACTACGCGTTAACTACACTTTTTCATTATCTCGTCGTTAACTTTGCGTTAACAGATCTGGAATAGCCCTGCAGCCCTAGTCCCACTTCAAGGTCTGCAAATTTTAGAGGTTGGCTTCCTCTGAAGTTTCCATTCCCTCCCCACGTTTTGTGATAAGAAAGCGACTGATGTGTGCAAAGAAGGCAGCTTGTTTCCATGGCAACGCTAACTGTGAATAGGTAACGCTTTGCCAGTCCACATGCGTTTACAGTAAATTATCCCCAAAAAATGATGCACTCAAATCCCGCAAAAGTTGCATTTTATTTTCTTTGAAACTGCAATAAAATTAATTCGGAGGCTGCTTTGTAAGATAACCTGTCAGCAGTCTTCCCACCTTATCCCGCACATCCCGAAAGAACTAAAATATTAAGGCAAACTTGCCTATTTAAATCCCGATCTAGGTATCAGGTTTTATTTTTATTTTAGAATTTTAATTATTTTCTAATTTAACATGGAAGGTTTATTTCCTACTTGTTAAATTTTTCTGACAATTTTTTGAAGACACTGCTGGATATTTAAATGTCCTAGAGACCTAAAATATAAAATGTCTTTTTCAGGCCACAAATTGTTATGTTGTGATTTTGATCGAGTGATTTTTGTCAACAAAAAACTTGGGCCAAAATTAGCCAATCGTAAAATTGCAACATAGCCAGTTGTGACCTTAAAAGACATAATTATATTTCAGAACATATCCAATAGTTTCCTCACAAAATGTGCAGAAAGAACGTAAACAAACAGCGAATGTATATTCGGCGTCATAACAATTTCTTTTATTTGAAGAGCATGACTTGGGAAGAAGGTGCTTAGCATGTGGACTTTTGGACTAGACTTTAGATAGTTTAGAGATGGAGCGCTTATCAGTGAATTTTTATTCGGAGTTGTGTGACTGAGTCAGCACACCCTGTATAAACAACTATACACGAACAATAAAACTTTTTCTATTTGACCTTAGTATTTTAGAATAGCTTTTTATAGTCGCTCTTTTTGAATGAATGCTATAATGACATGATTTGTTCCATCAAAAGCTGATAATTATGTATTATTTATCTTTTTCGAAACTATATTTTTATTCTAAGTTTTAAGAAAGCGATTTGAAAGTCAAAACCGACTTGCAGGGGTGAATCTTTAGTTGGTAGTTTTGTGGTTTTAGAATATGTGGTGTAATGGCAAAACCTGATATCATACAAAAACTTTGAAAAAATACCAACTCCATTGGGTTCTATCAAAACTCGTTTGCTGTTACTAAAATATGTGTCAAATCGAAAAACAGGAAGTCGCCATTGCACCATATTTACAGACGTTTTAGTTTTTAATGTAATTTCCTTTTAGTATTTTCCTACCTGAGCGAATAACTTGCCACACCTGTATCACGTAGAAATACGTTCCAACTCATTTTATGCCACTTCGTCGGAAACGCCCCGTATTTAGGATACTACGTAAAAAATGTCACTGTTTTACCATTTAGTTCTTTATAAGTGTAGATAGGAAGTAAAAGTTAACTCAGAAATTTAGTTCAGCTGATTCGTTATGATTCCGGGAAGCTGTAAATAAGTTGATCGGTTTTTACTCTTGATAGTTTAGGAGAGAAAATTTTGTAAAATTGCTGACTACCGTGTACGTAATTACTAGAGAGCCGGGGCTCCATAAAGGGCGCATGAGCCTGAAGGGGCGTTAAACCAAGACCCCCTCATTCTTGAATGAGAGTTGCGTCAGTCACATCCAGGGGTGGACAGACTACTACACAAATATGAATTGTCTTCTTCTTAGGTCTACTCTTTGAACAAAAAATAATTTTGGAAACCCTATGATTCAGCCGTGAAAATCTACAGGGTTTGTGATCTACTTTTCTTCGAGAAGAACCCTCGTATTCCTGTGTTTTTGACCACGTATGTCGAGGAAAGTGCTCGTAGTGTGAGAAATAAAAATTTTGAAAGCTGAATCCTTCTCGAAGAGATTTTGATCGTTCCCCCTGAGATTTCTAATGCTCCCTTTCAGGAACCCCAGCTGTAGTCGTTACACACCAGGCTTGACACACGTATTGTAAATGGATAGCTTAGAACAGGCCATTAGGGCCCCTGCATGTGTTTCCAACTCAATTGTTAATTCAAAGGAGTGCGCAGACTATCATCCGAACAATGTTTGGTTGGTTGACTGTCATCGAACAGCCGAACTATTAAAGGAACGCGACTGTTCTGTTCTCCGACCCTTTCGACTGAACAGTTTGGTTGGACCATGAGGGGCCGTTATGGGACAAACTGGTCCCACTGCCTGGTTAGATCATTATATCCTCGAGAGAATTTACCTCTATTTTTCCCATTGGTGTTCAGAGCCAATAAAAATGATTTGCGACAAAATTCGACATGTGTCTTTTATGAGGGTAGCTATTTAAGTCTCAGGTGAGAGGAGGAAATTGTTAAAAGCTCAGTAGGAGTCACCTGAGACTTGAATAGGCATCCTGTATCCCAACCCTCATCTGTGCAAAAAATCTGAGAGTCGCTGTCCTAGTACCAAGCAAGGTCTTTCTATCTCAGAAAGGTTACATCGTTTGAATGTGCTTAACGGCCACCATACATTCTCGACGAACTCCGCCAAAACCACAGTGCGAAAGTAAATATTCGACAAAACTAATGTTTACATATTAGTACAACCGGAGACTGGTAATTGCAATATCGTATTGATTGTGTCTACTCTAAAAAGCTAAACATAGTGTGCTATTTGAACGCGAAACGAACGAGTAAAAGTAGGACACTATGTTTAGCTTTTACAGGAGAAAAGTAGAGAAATGCTGTTGAAATTACTCACTTCCGTAAGTGAAATAAAAATTGCCAAAATGCAACATGGCTACGGTAAATAGTACAAACTTTTATCAAGCTTTTCTACTAAATGTGACGATAAAATCATACATTTTTTATTCCGAAATTTTCAAAAAAATATTCCGCATGAGGTAGTGTTGTGTTTTCGCGATCTGTCAAAAAAACATGTGGACTGGTAGTTGACTGTTTAAAATCGCTCCTGTGGGCTTATTACTCCATTTCATGCAAAAATACAACACTACCTCACGACAAAGAGTCTCAGGTTTACATCCCCCTATAAACACTTTCCACTCGCCCTGTAACTTCGGAGTAGGGCTTGAAGTACTTAGCATTGCGAACCAAGTACGTGTAGTCGAAAATAGCGAATGTATATTCAGCCTTAAGGGTTCCCTGATCACGCAGACCAATCAAAGCCCTTCGCTTCTAAGTCCTCGAACGCTGAGCTGTCATTACGTGTCCCTTCACACTCAGACGATCGAGCAACCTTTATAATACATAGATCTGAGTTCAAGGTTCCCCAAGAATTGAACTATTTGGTATATAATGTATATATTAAAAAACAAAATCAAGAAACTGTGAGACCAGCGAGGCAGTTGGTCTCACGAGCCGTCGACTGCTGTAAATCAAGGGCGTTAGGAATCAATATCAACTATAGCTAAACACAGAAACTCACGTTGACAGCATTTCACCCGGCCGGTGAACAGCAGGGCTCCCTCAAATTCAGACTTTTGAATATACAGGTAGCAGCTGATTCAGTATTTTATATACGCTTAGACGCTCTCCGTCTCTATTAATGTGATATCCATCTTGACAACCTACGAAGTAATATCTTCTTTCTTCAGGACTCCCCAGAAAAATTCCATCGGATCAGGCACTATCTTTCTGTATAGCTTCTCACATTTCTCTACAAGTTTCCTGTAACTCCAACAGTGTCTACTTGGTTGACGCTTCCCATTTTCGGAGTAAATTACAAGAGGTATCCTTTCTGTAGACCTCCAATAGATAACATTTTTTGTCAAGCCCTCCTCTGAAGCCCAGGTAGCTTAGAGAAACCATTTCCGATGTAGAAGACCCCCTGAGCCAAAAGATTCAGCCCACGAGTGCTGATTCCCAAGACTCAGGGACTCAAATTTCTTCACTCCCTCAAAATTTTCTTCATTCTGAAGATGAGAAGGATTTCCTAACCTAAAAACCTAAATCCCCCCACCTTCTTCTCGATCCAAAGAGCTAGAAGACACGTGAAGAGCCGGTCAAATGTGATGTTGAAAAGACGAAGAAAGTCGGCTGCAAATATTTTCGAATTTCCAGGGTACAGTAAGTCTTCACTGTACACGAAATTTGATGGTATTTCTTCGGGAAGTTAACCCATTTCTTCATGAAGTCATGTACTATTACATCTTACATCTCAACCTCCATGAAGTCATGATACGATTACATCTTGCATCTCATCCTCCATGAAGTCATGATACGATTACATCTTGCATCTCATCCTCCATGAAGTCATGATACGATTACATCTTCCATCTCATCCCCCATGAAGACAGAAACAACGCTGGCTCTTTTTCTTCCTCTATCCAATTTCGATCCATCTTCAACACGGACGTTTGTACTGCGGTGACAATTAACTAATTTGTAGGCACAGGAGGTCTCTTTTACAGAGGAAAATTCAACCTAACCACCCCTCCCGATTCCTAGAGTCCACAAACACAGTCCCACACAAAGTCCGCGAAAAGTCCAGATGGGAGGGGCGAAGGGGCGGGGGTAGAGACATCCTGCGCGGCCGCCATATTGGACAAGATGGCAGTCAACAAATGGTCAGAGGTATCCCTCACAGTAACTCCAAGGCCGAAAGGTTGACCTTGAGCGGTTCCCCTTCAAAAAGCCCCTATAGCCAACATGCTGGTTTTGCAGTCGAGTAGACTGGACCCCTCCCCGCAGTAGGTCAGACTAAATGGTGCGGCGAATTCTATAAACTGAGCGACACTCTCAAACGCCAGCCTTTCCGCCACAAAAACCACGGGCAAAGTTTGCCGGTATCTAAACATACAATACAAAAACATTAGCAACAACGTCAAACTGAAACATCCTATCAGATCCGTAAGGGGAGCGTTTTATAATATGAAAAAGAATAGTCGCTTCCACGCAATACTGAGATCACCACCTACTGGCATCTGAGATTCTATCTTGAAGTGGGTAGTTGCAAAATTAAAAAATAAAAAACTAAAAATAGGTCTCTGAAAGAAACGACGAATCGTTACTGGAACAGCCTGAAAATAAATGACAGACTTATTATTAATGCAACAGCGGTTGAAACATGAAAAAAGGAGAAGGAACGTTGTTTCTTGACGTTTCTGGGAAGTATAAAAAAAACTACATTTCTAATGAAAATTCTGCAAAAGAAAAAACTTACTTGAAATACTTAATTAGAATACCTATAGGTAGGTCCGCCATCACGGCAATAGCCAACAATTATTCTGCTCAACGTAAATGTCTACACTCTACTAACTCAGTTTTTTTAAAGGTCCATTAGGTTCACACACACACGTAAGTGGCGCAGAGCGGGGAGTGATAAAAACAAAATAATAGTGCTTTACTTCGAAGGTCCCCCACAGAAGAGGTAACCATGGCCAATGTTGCTTGAGTTTGATCTAGGGAGCAAACTCACTACTCTAGCATGGCTGCCTAATATTCAGTCTCATTACCCTGTATCTATCCTAAATACATACGCTTTGATCATGGTCTTGAGCGTTTTTTTTCGTTCTCGGTCTATGAACCAGCCCATAAGCTGACCGGCCATCTTCGGAGCGTTCTTGTACAAACGGAAGAAGCGGTGATAGTTGTTATTTTGCCACGCATGCGCAACATTTAGCGCGTGCGCTATACACTCGTCTTTCGCTTCTTCCCGTGAAATAGTTCCGATGATTATCTTCAGATCTGAAACCATAGGAGTCAAAATAAATAAGTGGGTTTGGGTGGTAAAAGAGTCAAGGAAACTTGAGTTTGAGGACATTCATTTGTCTCCACACACGTTAGGATAGTTCACCTTCTTTGTTCTGGGTATAGAGGAAATAGAGTATTCTGTAGGCAGTGAACTCGTTCCTGTTTCCACCATCCACCTCAGCATAAAGCATGCGAAGCTGGGTCTGACACTGGTTGAATTCCTCCGGGTCTCCTTTCTGAAGACAGATCCGCGCGTGAGTCTCGTACACCTCCACTGCGAAAGCGTCCCGCACACCTTGCACCTAAAGAGTAATCGTAGAGTGGTGTTAGCACACGATAGGAACCTACAGGTGAGTTCCAAACCACCACAACTTCGAAATATATATTTCCTCGTTTAACTAATTCCAGAAGGAGTTTTCTCAAGTGCCTGCACACTGTACAGCTTTGCCACTTTTAAGGAAGCAGTGCAGAGTTAAGGAGGCCAAATACTGAGGTTTGGTGGAAGTTCTGCATAGCCACAAACCGTAAAATTGAAATCTACGCGCCGATGTGGTGGGAGACTGCAGCAGTGCAGTGAATAGAAAGCAGCTTACCGTAAGGTCCTGTCTGATGGACTTGAGCTGCTCACATGTGTAGTGATAGTCCTGAGTTTCGTTCCACCGATCTACTGTCATCACCAGTGACTGCCGAAGAATCTCCACTGGACGCACCTGACTGGGGTCCGGCGCCTGAGAAAAAAACGTAAGAAAATTTTTAAGGGCCAAGAAAATTTAAGTTAGTCTTAGAACGTCTGGCAATCCCACTCTCCCACTAACTCAACATTTATAGATTTTTTTTTGTTGATTCCAAATATATTGATTGATTGAGAAAGACTAACAGAGGTAAGGCGAAGGAATGGCTTCTCTAGATCCGAGCACGTGCCAACCACGTGGCAGTCCGTCACTTCGGGCACATTGAAGTCCCCGTCCGTGTCCATGTCGAAGTAGATCTGCGAGTGGACGGTGAGTGGGGCAGAAGGTTTGCTGTTGGGCGTGAATCGCGCCGCGCGTTGCTGTAGCCGCTCCTGCGATACCATCACGTTGTGCGCCAATACTGGCGCTGCTTGGCTCTTCCTGCTGCAATTAGGTATCATTGAGAAAAACAATAACAATCCAAGTCAAGTCAAGTTCTTAACCTTATTTTTCTAGTTGGTTTTCGAACCCAAAACTCTCAGGACACAAGTCAGATCCACTGAGGGCTCGGCTACCGAGAGGCACGTGGCGGTTACTAGACGTAGGACTGCGACTGCCTATATTAAACGAATTCTAACTGGGAGTAACTTACTTCCTGTTCTTTTTCTTCTTGGAGTTGGGATTAGTTTTCTTGTTATTGTTGTTCTTGGCGCCAAAACTGCTTCTGCGGCCTTCACTAGACCGCGAGCGGCTCCTGCGGCGCCGGTTACGATCGCTCCGTGAAGATGAACGGGATCGGGACCGTGATCTGGAACGACTCCGAGAACGGGAATGTCTGTCTCTGGAAATAGAATTATGGCGATTTACAGAATCATTCCAAAAGAGACTTTGGACTTACAAACTGTAACTATTTTATGGTTATACTTCCTCGTAGTGAAGGCACCCCACTATTACAGACAACAAAACGTACCTGCTCGTGGACCTGCTCTTGGCTCCAGCTCTGTAGTTCCGGACAACAGCGCCCAACCTGTCCGTTACGCGTACTTTGAACGTCACTGGCGTCGCAGGAGACTCCTCTTTCGTCGGCAACTGGAACTTTCTGGTAAGTCTAGAAAAATTAAGGCACAATAAACAATTGGCAGTAAAACAGTTGTTAATGACACCTTACCAACGAAACTACTGGGTTCTTGTTGTAACTAGGCCAGTTTTAAGATTTAAAAAGCAAGTGATTTTTGTCTCCTTTTTTTGGCATGAAAAAAATCTACAACTACGAAATTTTAAGTTTCTACAAACAAGGGAAAAGATAAAAAATAATTCTGGTTCTCACACTTGGCAGCATCATCAGTTATTTGATTAGACTACAGGTATATAACGTTAACTCTGGATTACATACATAGGTATAGGTTCGTTGTCCCAGTCCCTGGTGTACAACTCATTACTGCTGATGGCGGCCGTGATCTTTCCCTTCAACATTATCCCCATGAGATCCTTGTCCATGCTCAGCTCGCACTGCTGGTACGCTCGATTCACATACTCACTGTAAACAAAATGAATATTCAGGCACTGGTCTAGGGGGGTCTGGACTTCTGGAACTAAGAAATGCTACAAAATTCTAAATGCGCTTCTAGTTCGTAAATGTGTTCAGCGCATCCGCTACCTAGTCCCAATTTTTTCAGAAAAAGTGCAATGTTCCCAGCTGAAGAGATGTTACAGAGTGGTACTCAATAGCACAATTTTGTTCAGATGCATCCTTTAAAGCCTGGATACAGTGAAACAGTATTTTAGTTTTGAGCAACTCAACACGAAGCTGTCTGGATTCATTTTTCCTTCCCAAAGCTTCACCAGAGAGAGATCATATGAATCTTAAGGCATTGCCTATACTCACTTGAGGCTGGGTGGCCACTGCAGTGGAGCAGCAGGAGTTGGAGGCGCACTAGGCGGAGTCGGCGTGGGCGGATCCTCACTGGGCGGAGGAATCTGCGGCGCAAGCGGCGACGGAGACGCGGGGGACATGGTCTGCCAGAACGCGGCATTACTATTCTTCTTCTTGTTCTTCCTCTTCTTTTTTCCGGACAAGTTGAACGGAGTAAAGCCCCCAGTCTGATTGGGTAGTGAGAACCGGACGGGGGGTGGGGGGGTCGGCAACAGAGGTTTCTCAGGGGGTGGACCTTCCGGAAGGGGTATATCATCAGGAGCTTGTGGGGTAGCAGCTTTTTTCGGCTCGGGAGGGGTAGGAATAGCATTGGGCATTTGGTGAGGGTTGGGATACATGGAGGGGTAGGGTCCCATAGGCGGGTGAGGCAGAAGACCATTGGGGGGCCTATGAGGACTCATATTGGGGTAAGGCAACCGGTAGTGCTGACCCATTAGGCCCCAGCCTGGATAATTACCGTACATCATGGGACGCTGGAAGTTACTGCCTGGCCAGATGGTGTTCATCCCTCCAGGGCTTGCCTGGCGTACCTTACCGTCATTCATGACTACTTGACCTTGGCCAATGGAAAATAATCTGAAAATAGAAAACATCATCACTAGGCACAGCCAATTCACAGTTCTAAGCGTTATACCTTCAAATACTTTTTCAAAGTTACAGCATTCCACTCGTATGACACACACTTTACCCAAGGGTCATAGAACGCAGAAACAATGTTGTAATACACTGCCTAAAGCACCTGGCCCGTCAAATTTAAAGAAGTAGATGGTAATACTTACTAGAATATGAAGAAAACACCAATAGAATACTTTTCAATATAAAATAGACAAATCCACACGAATTAAACGATTATATTTCATGCTAAACATCAAATATTTTTTATCACAAAGCCCTCAAACTAGAAAATCCTCCATTTTGCTCACAAATATAGATTCCACATAGATTCGATACAATTATTAAAACGATTTATCGCACAAAAGGGCCCTGAAAAAGAGTGGGCCCATTCGAGACCTAGATTTTAAATAATGCGTAATGAGCCCCACCTCTCATAACGGTAGCGTGGCCGAGCGGTCTAAGGCGCTGGTTTAAGGCACCAGTCTCTTCGGAGGCGTGGGTTCGAATCCCACCGCTGCCAAATTTTTTTCACATCTTTTTGAAACATTATGGCTTGTATCCAAAAACTCTACGGTTCATAATATTATTATGCAATAATTAAATTAGGACACGCGTTTCATGTTGTCACGTCAGGGAAAATTTTGGGATAGTGTAGATATTTTGTAGGGAGGTGTGTGAAGCAAGTAAATCAAAATCGAAGCATCTCAGTCTCAGTATTCATATTATGGCAACCTACAAATTCAACACAACAGACAACAGATGGACTAGATAAATGTGTAAAGTATTATTTTCTTGCTTTGTAAAATGCGAACCAAATGCGGACTTCGAATTTTAAAATTGGCGCCAAAAATGGGGAAATTTTATTTTTCAATGTTGCCACGCCTGTTTCGGTCAAAGAAAAAACATGGCTGCATGTTGTTTTATGTTGTAAAAAAAAAGTTCTCTATTTAAAACCGCAAAAATGGATGTAATAGTAGCCGGAGTGGATAATGTCAAATTTGAAATAGAAACTTATTTAGAAGAGCAATATGGCACATTACCCTTACCTTTTCCTGGGATGGATAGTAAGTGAAACTTAGCCGAAACGTGTACATGTCCACTGTGTGTTTTCGCCCCTTTTTGGCCAATCGGGGTGTTTGCCAATAGTTTCCGAGATTTACCGACTCCTAGGGGCTCTTGCCTGATCTCTAGAAATCATCATACGTTATAATTCAACCATATTTTGTAACTGACTAAAGCAGAACTCATTGGCCAAAGCAGATTTCACAATTTCTTAGTTGTAAACAATGGTTTTGTATGTTAATTCCTATTTATTTGCCTTACAGAGTCAATATCTGGGGTGTGCGAGTTCTTTCCAAAAGGACTGTGCACGAAAGGATCCTTGTGTCCCTACCGACACATTCGCGGGGACAGGACGATTGTCTGCAAACACTGGCTTCGCGGGCTTTGCAAAAAGGGCGACCAGTGTGAATTTTTACATGAGTACGATATGACGAAAATGCCTGAGTGCTACTTCTACAGTCGATTTAGTGAGTACCTTCCTATGTAAGAGTAGTATTAAAAGGATAAGGTCTACTCATCGCACTTCTGCCGATACTTGCTTCCGATTGTCGCACGACACTGCGACTACTTCGGAGTGTACTTCTTACTTGTTCCCAATGAGGCAATAACAGATTTCTTGGCTCGTTGACTGGCGGATGGGGTTCGAATTTTTCATTTTCCACAATGATTCCCCTATAGCGGCGGTTCACTCTGCCGCTTGGTGCACCTGGTTACGGGTCGCACTGACTGGAGGATATTTTTTTATACATGAAACAGCCGCCCGAAAGGCGGCTGCTGCTTACATCCCTGTGATTTACCTCTAGCGGCGGCTCACTCTGCCGCTTGGTGCACCGGGAAGTGCGATGAGTAGACCTTTACCTATTAAAAAATATCAGCAGTAGGTACAAGAAGTAAAGGTCCCGTTACGAGAAGTCTAAGCAAACTACAGTCCCTAGCTTCCATTTCTCTTACATGAAATAACTCAAATTCCGCTGAGGACGCTTTATGCGATTACTTTATAACAAACTCTCCAACTGTTTTAGATGCGTGTCATAATAAGGAGTGCCCCTTTCTCCATATCGATCCTGAGAGTAAGCTGAAGGATTGTCCGTGGTATGACCGCGGATTCTGCCGGCACGGGCCAGCATGCAGACACAGACATGTCCGCCGCGTGCTCTGCATCAACTACCTCGCTGGCTTCTGCCCTGATGGATCCAGCTGCAAATTCATGCAGTGAGTAGTTAGATAGTTAGGCACCAGGAACCAGTTAACTTAGTTGTGATTTTACGATCAAGTAAGTTTCGAAAAAATTGTGCTGAATGTTCTAGTAACACTTCTGTTTTTATTTAGTCCGAGGTTCGAGCTTCCATCTATCGCAGACCTTCAGGCTGGAGTCAAACACAAGGTGGCCCTCCACTGTAGCCTGTGTAATGAAGGAGGCCACAAAGCAATGTTCTGCAATAAGAGCACGCCAGAGCAGCGAGCTGAGTCAGCTCGACTGGAGAACGACTCCTTCTTTAAGGTTAGTCACAACTTTAAGACCAACTGGCGTTAGTAAGCCGCAGTAGACAGGTTCGAATCTAGGTCGCTGAAAAAATTCCCCCGATGCATTTTTGTCTGTAGTTACTTGGTAAGTCCAGTGCGACGGGGTGGCTAGATGGATGGGGAAATAAACGTTTTATTTATTTATCTATTATTTTTTTTATTGTTGAAATAATAGGCTTGTTTTTTAACTTTGTTTCTAACTATTTCAGACAAAACATTTCTTTTTTAAGCACCAGCCATGATAGGTGGATTCCTGAGTTTTCAAAAGTTTCGGGGAAAACGGAAAATTGGGACGGAAATTCTCGCTGAGTTGTACGAAACGTTAGCATTGAAAGCGGCTTCTTATTCAGAAAATTCTAAGCCGAATCGCGTCGCCGCTCCGTCTCCTCCTTTGTTGACGACTTCGACTCCATCTTCTTATTCTATACCTCTATTTCATTCTATTTCTATTCCATTGTCCCCTATTCCGTTTGCTACGATTTATTACCTTCACTCCTGACTACCTTGACCTGTTACAGAATGATTCTCTGAAAATTCGAAGTTACTCCAAATCTAACTACTGCTACTACTAGATACATAACAGTTTGCGTTGCCATCTGGCAGGATATAGAGCATACTATTGCTTAAATCTCATACGTTTCGTTTCCTTTCAGAAATTCACGATGCAGACTAAGATTGGAAAGATGTACATGAGTCAGATTCTGCATGGCTCACCCGGTAGTGAGGCAGACGGCTCGAGGCCTGATATCGAGAAGTCCAGACTTTTCCGCAACCATCCTAAGCCTCTGGAGGAGGTCACATGTTTTAAGGTATTACCTGCATTACTAATTTTTGTAAAAATAGGTGTATTATATTTCAGAATAAAGCATTTTCCAATAGCTGCAATAGTTTGTTGTTTCGTTTTTGATCTGAAATATAATATTTTTTAACGGCTTTTTCATAACAGTCGAATAATTTTTGAATCCACAAACAGACTAGAAATTACCTGATTATTAAATTAGTCAAATACTCTTTGACGTTGAAAGCACATATTTATTATATTTCCGACATTTTCCTCGCACTGTCTTCGAAACTAATATTTTGAACACTTCACTTTCAGTGCGGCGTGAAGGGACATTACGCCAATCGCTGCCCCAAGGGTCACTTGGCATTCCTCAGTAAAGCTCAGTTCCAGGAGAGGCAAGAAATGGAACAGTAACAGTCACCGTCATCTGAAGTACCCGTCTGTATTTTCCATTATCATCACCGCGTGGTTTTTGCTTCACTTCATAGCGCAAGGTAATTGTCCTGTTAAGACGGTCCACACGGTCCAGTTACACGTGGCAGCAGAATGATTTTCCATCCCGTTTTTCGAGGATGTTGTTGAATATTTTAAATGTTCTGAATTGTAATAAGTTATAAAAATCACTACTACGTTAAGAAGACGTATCATATGTCAGAACTTTTCAATATCCAACAGCTACCTGAGAAAATAGGAAGAAAAAAGCGTCAACGAGCAGGATTGTGTACAATGGATCTTTACTTCCAGCGACTCCTTGATATCAAATTTATCAGGCAGATAAGTTAAGGTCCAAATAACAGCTCGTACAAAAATAAAGGAAGTTTAGGTGTAGGTAGTTCTGTAGTAGTAGTCAACGTACTGTTTCATTTGATTTATTTATACGTATTCTCTGAATTGTTGCGAAAAACTTCATTTGGCTGGTGTTGTTTTCATTTGTATTTGAACGATGGCTTATGTTTATCCGGCTGAAACAAATAACAAGCAGTACACAATAAAGTTATTGAACATAATACTTTTATGCAAATATTATACAATAGTGACCTTGTAACGAAGCCTTATGAAAGTAAATTTCCTTGAGAAAATTATGAATTTTGCAGTGCAGAATATAAGGGAGTGACGTCATGGCGAAGCCCTTTATCCCGTGGATTACGTCGCTAAGGGGATTGACTGTGCGCTAATCATTGACATCCCTTAATCCATGAAAAAGTTACTATTTGGCAAAATTATTCAAAGAAATGTTTAGGCTTGCTTTAAGAGGACGCTATACCTGACCTGACGATGCATTTTTTGCCGCCCATAAGATTAACATTCCGAGCGGCGATTCATTTTCAAGGTTTAACCTTGGTTGGAAAGACACAAAATTTTGCCTGTATCTAGCCCTAACAATGTTCTAGGGAGTGTTCGAAGCAGATTTCCCAATTTCTCACTGGTTTCTTTTATTGCAACTGTTTTGCAAATGCTAGCATCGCATACCTCAAGAAAAGTGCTGTATCTCGAAAACCAGTAAAACAAGCGGTACGACACGGTCGGACAAAACTTTACCTGCTTACTTGCGTGATTCCTAGAAAAAACCCTTGGTTAAATGATTGGAGACGGAAAAACTTTTTGACGAAAGGAATGGCCCCAGAATGTTCCCCCGAGTACTTAGAGACCCCACACGTCATACTTCGGCAACCACCCAAAACTACCCTCTAAAAGGAGGTGGGGTGGTTGGGGAAGCTCGGAAAATTTTTTTGACAAAATAAATTGCCTCAGAGCGTTTCACCGAGCATTTTGATACCCCATACAACGTACTTTGGAAAGTATCCAAAACTCCCCCCATAAGGAGGGGGGGGGGGGGGGGTGGCGAAAAAACATTTTGACCAAATAAATTGCCTCAGAACGATCTCCCGATCATTTTGAGCCCACACAACCCATATTTCTCAATCCACTCAAATCTACCCCCCTTAGGGGGTGGGGTGCTAGGATACATTCAGAAAAACTTTTTGACCCAAAAAATTGCTTCACAACGTTCCCCCGAACAGTTTGATACCCCATAAGCCGCACTTTAAAAGTCACTCAAAATTGCCCCCCTCCCTGGGGGGGGGGGGGGGGGGGAGGCTCGAGGTAAGCCATATCCTATTTGTGACGGGTGTGGCGGTTGTCATGGGTCCTATCCAGAACTACTCGTATACCACAAACCACTGAATCCACTGATTTCACCCTTTTACAGGTCCAGGGGGGACTTCCCCCCTTCCAGGGAGTTATGCGGGGGTAGTGGGTGGTATCATTGGATTCGTAATTATTTGTTCTATAATTGTCCAAAATTTGATCAAAATCGTTAGAGCCGATTTTGAGCAAATATTTTTTTTCTACCTTTTGGGGGAGTTTTGGGGGGGGTAACCCCCCTTAATTTTAAAGGGGGGAAACTGGGCTTCCGGATTCTGATTTCTTCCAATTTTAGAAAGGTCACTACCGATTTTGAAGAAAATCGGTTGAAAAGTGCGCCGCCCAGGTCAATGCCACATACATAGCTAGCTAGCTAGCTAGCTAGCTAGCTAGCTAGCTACACACATACGTACTGACACGGAGTACCTGACCTCTTCTAAAAATTCCTGGGGGCAAACTTTTCGTCGGAGGAAAAAAGTGAAATGATTTTCACATTCCGAAGGAATGGACGTTTCTGAAATGTATATGCAAGTTTCAGTAGCTTTTGAGGTCTGGGAGCAATGACGGTTCAAAGTTGAGGTTTGACGAAAATTGGCCCGCACGAATACAATACTTTACCTTACGTATACTTCGTATACAGGTAAAGTAAAAATGGGAAATCTGCTTCGAACACTCCCTAGAACATTGTTAGGGCTAGGTACAGACAAAATTTTGTGTCTTACCAACCAAGGGTAAACCTTGAAAATGAATCGCCGCTCGCAATGTTAATCTTACGGGCAGCAAAAAATGCACCGTCAGGTATAGCGGACCCTTAAGGAAGAGTAAAAATGGAAACGGCAGTAGAGGTAGGGGTGAATTGAACCCACTTAGGGCAATTTTTAGGGCTTAGGGCTATTTTTTTAAGTTCCGATTTTTAAGCTTTGTGAGAAAACTATTGGATATTTAAATATTCTGAAATATAATATGTCTTTGTAACGTCATTACTCATGAGGCATGTTAACTATGTCATTATCGGTTAATTTTGGACAATTTTTTTTTGTGACAAAAATCACTCGATCGTAATATCACAACATAGCCTCATGAGTAATGACGTTAAGGAGACATATTATATTTCAGAATATTTAAATATCCAATTGTTTTCTCACAAAGTTTGAAATCGGAACGTAAAAAAATAGCGAATGTATGGTGGCCCTTAACTCCTTCATATGAGGTGCTAGTCTGTAGGCATAAAGCTTTACGCCATTATTTTTGTAATACCTGGACTCTGGGGTCTTCCAGGTCCTAACAGAGATCCCAGAAGCCGCAAATCTTCTGTAGCATGGCGATCCCACCGTTGGTTTACTTATGGTATACCTACCTACTAAACAGAAGTCTATTTTTTTAAAACCGAAGCTAGAACTCACCGGTAGAATGCTGAACCAGCACGTAAGATCCTCCGACACCCCCATAACAGCTCCCGCGTTATCGAATTCGCCACAGTAGTTGGGGGCTGAAAATAGGGTGAGGAGGCTGCGGTCAGCGAAAAACTGGTAACCGTCCTCCACCACCTGGTGCGCGCGGACCACCAAGGAACAGTCGTGCTTGGTGAGGAAGGTCTGCACCACCGCCCTCCCGAACACGAAACTCACCCCGCGGTCATTCACCCCCCAGCCGCTCACCGACTGCAAAAAACAAAAGTCATAAATTTGTACATACGTTGTGACACGTAAGCTGCAGTAGAGGGGTGGGGGAGCAAGCCCAACGGCAAGAATTATCAATCGTGCTCAGCACTACCAAATACCATGTAATCCCCCAGCCATGGGGGCCGAGGGGTTAACCACTCGTTGGGAATCTCGTTGGGAACCATTGGAAATCTTTATGAAATCTCAGGGAATCTTGGAATTTTTTGGAGTGGTTACCCCTTCGGGGTTCATCTTTCTATGAATATCGTTGGGAATCTTTAGAAATCTTTATGGAATCTCAAGGAATCTCTCGAGTGGTTACCCCCTCGATGGGGACCTACAGTTTTAGGTGGGGTCTGAACTACCACAGCATTCCTCTAAAGGCAAACATCTACACTACTTGGCTATCGAGACTGTACTAGTCCAAACAAGCGGTACGACACGGTCGGACAAAACTTTACCTGCTTATTAGTGTGATTCCTAGAAATAAACCCTTGGTTAAATGATTAGAGACGGAAAAACTTTTTGACGCAAGGAATGGCCCCAGAATGTTCCCCCGAGTACTTAGAGACCCCACACGACATACTTCGGCAACCACCCAAAACTACCCCCTAAAAGGAGGTGGGGTGGTTGGGGAAGCTCGGAAAAACTTTTTAAAAAAATAAATTGTCTCAGGACGTTTCCCCGAGCATTTTGATACCCCACAAAACGTACTTTGCAAAGTAACCAAAACTCCCCCCAAGAGGGGGGGAGGGTGTCTCAGAACGACGTCCCGATCATTTTGAGCCCACACAACCCATATTTCGCAAACCACTCAAATCTACCCCCCTTAGGGGGTGGGGTGCTTAGATACGTTCAGAAAAACTTTTTGACACAAAAAATTAGTTCACAGCGTTCCCCCGAACAGTTTGAGACCCCATAAGCCGCACTTTAAAAGTCACTCAAAATTACCCGCCCCCCCCCCTGGGGGGGGGGGGGGCTCGAAATAAGCCATATACCATTTGTGACGAGTATGGCGGTTGTCACGTGTCTTATCCAGAACTACTCGTATACCACAAACTACTGAATCCTCTGATTTCACCCTTTTACAGGTCCAGGGGGGACTTCCCCCCTTCCAGGGAGTTATGCGGGGGTAGTGGGTGGTATCATTGGATTCTTAATTTTTTGTTCTATAATAGCCCAAAATTTGATCAAAATCGTTAGAGCCGATTTTGAGCAAATATTTTTTTTCTACTTTTTGGGGGAGTTTTGGGGGGGTAACCCCCCTTAATTTTAAAGGGGGGAAATTGGGCTTCCGGATTCTGATTTCTTCCAATTTTAGAAAGGTCACTACCGATTTTGAAGAAAATCGGTTGAAAAGTGTGCCGTCCAGGTCAATGCCACATACATAGCTAGCTAGCTACACACATACGTACTGACACGGAGTACCTGACCTCTTCTAATAATTCCTGGGGGCAAACTTTTCGTCGGAGGAAAAAAGTGAGATGATTTTCATATTCCGAAGGAATGGACGTTTCCGAAATGTATATGCAAGTTTCAGTCGCTTTTGAGGTTTGGGAGCAATGACGGTTCAAAGTTGAGGTTTGCCGAAATTTGGCCCGCACGAATACAATACTTTACCTTACGTATAC
The DNA here is from genome assembly GCA_950004255.1 of Mesopsocus fuscifrons. Taxonomy (NCBI): domain Eukaryota; kingdom Metazoa; phylum Arthropoda; class Insecta; order Psocodea; family Mesopsocidae; genus Mesopsocus; species Mesopsocus fuscifrons. Next base: position 4,036,952 of record OX465377.1, read on the forward strand.
TCCGTATACAGGTAAAGTAAAAAGGTAGGTACAATGATTTTCCCGAAGTGATGTCTAACAAGCGGTACGACACGGTCGGACAAAACTTTACCTGCTTATTTGCGTGATTCCTAGAAATAAACCCTTGGTTAAATGATTGGAGACGGAAAAACTTTTTGACGCAAGAAATGGCGCCAGAATGTTCCCCCGAGTACTTAGAGACCCCACACGACGTACTTCGGCAACCACCAAAAACTACCCCCTAAAAGTAGGTGGGGTGGTTGTCGAAGCTCGGATAAACTTTTTGACAAAATAAATTGCCTCAGAACGATTCCCCAAGCATTTTGATACCCCATACAACGTACTTTGGAAAGTAACCAAAACTCCCCCCATAAGGGGGGGAGGGGTGGCGAAAAAACATTTTGACCAAATCAATTGCCTCAGAACGATCTCCCGATCATTTTGAGCCCACACAACCCATATTTCGCAAACCACTCAAATCTACCCCCCTTAGGGGGTGGGGTGCTTGGATGCGTTCAGAAAAACTTTTTGACACAAAAAATTGCTTCACAACGTTACCCCGAACAGTTTGAGACCCCATAAGCCGCACTTTAAAAGTCACTCAAAATTGCCCCCCCGGGGGGGGGGGGGGGGGGAGGCTCGAAATAAGCCATATACCATTTGTGACGGGTATGGCGGTTGTCATGTGTCCTATCCAGAACTACTCGTATACCACAAACCACTGAATCCACTGATTTCACCCTTTTACAGGTCTAGGGGGGACTTGCCCCCTTCCAGGGAGTTATGCGGGGGTAGTGGGTGGTATCATTGGATTTGTAATTTTTAGTTCTATAATTGATCAAAATCGTTAGAGCCATTTTTTAGCAAATATTTTTTTTCTACTTTTTGGGGGAGTTTTGGGGGGGGTAACCCCCCTTAATTTTAAAGGGGGGAAAGTGGGCTTCCGGATTCTGATTTCTTCCAAATTTAGAAAGGTCACTACCGATTTTGAAGAAAATCGGTTGAAAAGTGTGCCGTCCAGGTCAATGCCACATACATAGCTAGCTAGCTACATACATACATACATACATACATACATACGTACTGACACGGAGTACCTGACCTCTTCTAAAAATTCCTGTGGGCAAACTTTTCGTCGGAAGAAAAAAGTGAGATGTTTTTCATATTCCGAAGGAATGGACGTTTCCGAAATGTATATGCAAGTTTCAGTGGCTTTTGAGGTCTGGGAGCAATGACGGTTCAAAGTTGAGGTTTGCCGAAAATTGGCCCGCACGAATACAATACTTTACCTTACGTATACTCCGTATACAGGTAAAGTAACAAGCGGTACGACACGGTCGGACAAAACTTTACCTGCTTATTTGCGTGATTCCTAGAAATAAACCCTTGGTTAAATGATTAAAGACGGAAAAACTTTTTGACGAAAGGAATGGTCCCAGAATGTTCTCCCGAGTACTTAGAGACCCCACACGACATACTTCGGCAACCACACAAAACTACCCCCTAAAAGGAGGTGGGGTGGATGGGGAAGCTCGGAAAAACGTTTCGACAAAATAAATTGTCTCAGAACGTTTCCCTGAGCATTTTGATACCCCATACAATGTACTTTGGAAAGTATCCAAAACTCCCCCCATAGGGGGGGGGGGGGGGGTGCGGCGAAAAATCATTTTGACCATATAAATTGCCTCAGAACGATCTCCCGATCATTTTGAGCCCCCACAACCCATATTTCGCAAACCACTCAAATCTACCCCCCTTAGGGGGTGGGGTGCTTGGATACGTTCAGAAAAACTTTTTGATACAAAAACTTGCTTCACAACGTTCGCCCGAACAGTTTGAGACCCCATAAGCCGCACTTTAAAAGTCACTCAAAATTGCCCCCCTCCCCCCCCCCCCCCCCCAGGGAGGGGGGCAATTTTGAGTGACTTTTAAAGTGCGGCTTATGGGGTCTCAAACTGTTCGGGGGAACGTTGTGAAGCAATTTTTTGTATCAAAAAGTTTTTCTGAACGTATCCAAGCACCCCACCCCCTAAGGGGGGTAGATTTGAGTGGTTTGTGAAATATGGGTTGTGTGGGCTCAAATTGATCGGGAGATCGTTCTGAGTCAATATATTTGGTCAAAATGTTTTTTCGCCACCCCCCCCCCCCCTTATGGGGGGAGTTTTGGTTACTTTCCAAAGTACGTTGTATGGGGTATCAAAATGCTCGGGGAAACGTTCTGAGGCAATTTATTTTGTCAAAAAGTTTTTCCGAGCTTCCCCAACCACCTCACCTCGTTTTAGGGGGTAGTTTTGGGTGGTTGCCATAGTACGTCGTGTGGGGTCTCTAAGTACTCGGGGGAACATTCTGGGGCCATTCCTTTCGTCAAAAAGTTTTTCCGTCTCCAATCATTTAACCAAGGGTTTTTTCTAGGAATCACGCAAGTAAGCAGGTAAAGTTTTGTTCGACCGTGTCGTACCGCTTGTTACTTTACCTGTATACGGAGTATACGTAAGGTAAAGTATTGTATTCGTGCGGGCCAATTTTCGGCAAACCTCAACTTTGAACCGTCATTGCTCCCAAACCACAAAAGCGACTGAAACTTTCATAAACCTTTTGGAAACGTCCATTCCTTCGGAATGTGAAAATAATCTCACTTTTTTCCTCCAACGAAAAGTTTGCCCACAGGAATTTTTAGAAGAGGTCAGGTACTCCGTGTCAGTACGTATGTATGTATGTATGTATGTATGTAGCTAGCTAGCTATGTATGTGGCATTGACCTGGACGGCACACTTTTCAACCGATTTTCTTCAAAATCGGTAGTGACCTTTCTAAAATTGGAAGAAATAAAAATCCAGAAGCCCAGTTTCCCCCCTTTAAAATTAAGGGGGGTTACCCCCCTAAAACACCCCCAAAAAGTAGAAAAAAAATATTTGCTCAAAATCGGCTCTAACGATTTCGATCAAATTTTAGGCAATTATAGAACAAATAATTACGAATCCAATGATACCACCCACTACCCCCGCATAACTCCCTGGCCGCTAAAAAAAGGGGGGAAGTCCCCCCTGGACCTGTAAAAGGGCGAAATCAGTGGATTCAGTTGTTTGTGGTATATGAGTAGTTCTGGATATAACACGTGACAACGGCCATACTCGTCACAAATGGTATATGGCTCATTTTGAGCCTCCCGCCCCCCCCCCCCCCCCCCCAGGGAGGGGGCAATTTTGAGTGACTTTTAAAGAGCGGCTTATGGGGTCTCAAACTGTTCGGGCGAACGTTGTGAAGCAATTTTTTGTATCAAAAAGTTTTTCTGAACGTATCCAAGCACCCCACCCCCTAAGGGGGGTTGATTTGAGTGGTTTGCGAAATATGGGTTGTGGGGGCTCAAAATGATCGGGAGATCGTTCTGAGGCAATTTATATTTATATTTTTCGCCACACCCCCCCCCCCCCCCTATGGGGGGAGTTTTGGATACTTTCCAAAGTACGTTGTATGGGGTATCAAAATGCTCAGGGAAACGTTCTGAGGCAATTTATTTTGTCAAAACGTTTTTCCGAGCTTCCTTATCCACCCCACCTCCTTTTAGGGGGTAGTTTTGGGTGGTTGCCGAAGTATGTCGTGTGGGGTCTCTAAGTACTTGGGAGAACATTCTGGGGCCATTCCTTTCGTCAAAAAGTTTTTCCGTCTCCAATCATTTAACCAAGGGTTTATTTCTAGGAATCACGCAAATAAGCAGGTAAAGTTTTGTCCGACCGTGTCGTACCGCTTGTTTCATTCAACTGTCAGAAAATTTAATTTTGTCCTTTCCCGATATTCATTTGCAGATGGGTATTTTTCACCGTACAAAAAATGAAAGTCCTCTGTATGGACAGTCCTGACAGGGAAATTCTGGGGTATAGTGGGGGGGGGGGATTTTGTAAACACCCTTGGCAAGCTGCCAGAAAACTCGCCGCCTGTTCGCCAGACTGTTCGAGTATAGCCTTGAGACCATAATCCTTTAACATCTTTAGCGAGCTCCCACTTAAATTACGAGTTTAATGAACTATTTAATCTGTGTTGAAAGAACTTTCTAAACGGTTTTTAATACTTTTATGTAAACTTTTCTATTTGCTTCGAGAAAAATTGGATGGGCTATGCATCTTTCGTTTCTGGGGCAAAATTCCAGTTCAGAAAAAAATATGGTTTGTTTTGCTTTTGAGTGTTCCTCCTCTTTTGGCAGAGTAACACGTTGGCTTTATCTGTCTTCCCTAAACACTGAACCGCCAAATTTTTTTGGCGGGAATTCATGCAAGGCCCGCTGCAACATTATTATTTCTCCCAGAGGTGTCTTTGTAGAAGTTCAGTAAGGAAGTTGAAATGTGTTGGATTCCTAACCACTTCGATGCAGGGACTTTAACGAGGGGTTAACCACTCGTTGGGAATCATTGGAAATCTTTAAGAAATCTCAGGGAATCTTGGAATTTTTTTTTGAGTGGTTGCACCTTCGGGGTTTATCTTTCTATGAATATCGTGGGGAATCTTTGGAAATCATTATGGAATCTCAACGAATCTCTGGAGTGGTTACCCCCTCGGACTCTAAGGTTGCAGACTCAGTGCCGTTCGTTGACTCTTTCTGATGACACGTTCCTGAGAAAACTAGTTTATATTTGATTCAGTGAAAACTCCGTCAGAAAATTACAGCGCACCAAACTATTTTTGTATTGTCTTTCAGAACAAACAAATATCAAGCAGTTTTCTCGGAAAAGTGTCATTAAAGAACGTCAACGAGCTGCATTGTGTGTTCAGTCTTAATCGCAACTAGGTCAGCGTGCTTCGCTTTTGATCTTTTGTTCCTTTTCATTTTCGACGTTTTCTATTACAAAGCTGTTAAAAGCTCGACGAGCGGTAGACGTGAGGTAGGCCGAGCGTGAAAAGACTGAAGTACGTGAGATAAGTGGTTAGACAGACGGCTTTCAAGTTTCTAGTGGGGCAGAAAAACTTACAAAGTCACGTCCTTCAGGTGCCCTCCTTCTCTATCTACTTATTCTTAAGTACCAGAAGGTTCTAGAATAATCTGGAGCACGGTGTCCTCAAATTATGCAGGTATCTTAGGTACAGGAAGGTGCTCCAATTAGTGAGTGTCTTTATGGGAGTTTTTGGAGTTCTTTTAACCTTTTCCGGAAAAACTTTCCAGTGTTCGATTTATGGTGCTAGTCTAGGTAGTAGAATCCCTTTTTCACTGCGACAAGTAGTTTAATTTACTATTTCCAACGTAGTACAGTTGTTAGTTTCCATAACTAGAGAACGCTACGGTCTCTTAACATAGTGCGACTCGTTTTGAGACCCTCTCTATATTATGTATAGCAAGCAAATTTACATGGTCCCTTAAGGGTCCGCTATACCTGACGGTGCATTTTTTGCCGCCCATAAGATTAACATTGCGAGCGGCGATTCATTTTCAAGGGAATGTTCGAAGCAGATTTCCCAATTTCTCACTGGTTTTCGAGATACAGTACTTTTCTTGAGGTATGCGATGCTAGCATTTGCAAAACAGTTGCAATAAAAGAAACCAGTGAGAAATTGGGAAATCTGCTTCGAACACTCCCTAGAACATTGTTAGGGCTAGGTACAGGCAAAATTTTGTGTCTTTCCAACCAAGGGTAAACCTTGAAAATGAATCGCCGCTCGCAATGTTAATCTTATGAGCGGCAAAAAATGCATCGTCAGGTATAGCGTCCTCGTAATGGTTGTTATAGATAGACTACTGTACCTATATGTATACTGTTGATAACTAACAGTCACCGTGGCTGAACTGTATTTAGGGGACAATCTACAATTACTATCTGAAAAAGTTTTTCGTCAGATTTGTCCTTACTCTGTGAGATGGGGCTTTAAATTTCAGAAAGCTATATCTCCATCTTTAATGGTGGTAGTGAATCGGGGCCAAATGAAAATCCCTTTCAACTACATAGGGTAGATGGCACAAACTTCGAAATCTACCTGCTTCTCTCGGTCCCGAAAGGAATTTTTAATATCTCCCACGGTGTCTGAGATTACCGCATGTCTACCCATTCCACCCTTGCTTGGTCTCGCTGCCGAAGCGTCTTTGAAAGGTTAAGAAGTTGGTGGAAGGGTGTTTCATATTTCCGGTCTCCCAGACATTTACCAGTTGCCATTTACACTTTGATACTACTTGTCTGTGTTATTTGATACGTACATCGTCTGGGTCACCCCACAGTAGGTCACACACCAGTCCGCTGTCTGGAACGTCAAGCGGTCTCGGGATGTTACGAATTTGCGACAAATCCATCAGCTGAGGCGACAAACCACCGTGCATGCAGAATATTGTCCCTTCGACGAGGGCCGCTGAAATAAAAAAATGATTTTGAGACTTTACAAAGACTCACAGCCTTGGCCGAAGCCAAATGAATATTTGGTGTGACATCCATGGTACAATCAGAAAATTTCTGGTACATCGGTATTCGAACCCAGGACCTTAGTCGTGAGGGTCTAGTGTTTTCCCACTTGACCACGGTGAAAGGAAACCCAGGGTTTAACCATGCTTTAGGAAATAAACGCGACCTGAGAGACTATCTAGGTCGGTCGATCTAAATCCAGCATGCATGCAGCAGGAAGCTGGAAAATTCTTGAGCGATACTGGAATTTAGTATAGGACCTAAAAAAGTATTACTTTTGTAAAAAGTAGTTCTATGCATCCTTGTGCAAGGTGAACTTTGTGGTGTTGAAACAAAGTATTATGTCTTTTCACAGCAACTTCTCTAAAAAAAAAAAAAAAAAAATCCGTTCAAACTTTGAGGGAAAGCGAAGTTTCCTTGTGCATGTTTCAGGCTGATAGAGCTGAAAACAGCGGTGAGAACTGCTGGAAACTTGTACCAAGAAACTTTAGGAGGTTTAAGTCATAGATCTGTAAATTAAAAAGGTTGTCTCTTTGAATGTGAGGAATTGTGTACCCCAGTGACGTCAGATTTTGAGGACCAATCGGAGTTTTTCCTATTGAGGCCGCTGGCCAATGGTTCGGTCAACATTTTTCTTTTCTTTTTTTGACACGGCTTATATCTGTTTGTTTTATTACTTGTTCCTATTCAATCCAAAATATGAGCGTCTAACTTCTACAATATATAGATCTTCTTCGTAGAGTAGCGTGTGGAACTACGCCCCATCGTTGTACGGGATGCTTGTACGGGGTAAATGACTGACTGACCTCCATAAGCTCAACACAGAGCCTTAAAATATGTTTGGAATAGCGTGAGACGTCGATCCTTCCTCCCCCACCCCCAATTAAAGTAATTAAATCCCGAGACCCGAGAGATTAAGGGGAAATAAATGGTTAATTCTACTGTTTCCTAGTTCCCTCTAATATTAAGGGCGTCTACGCAGTTGTTTACGTTTTTTCCGCACACTTTGAGGAAACTATTGGATGTTTAAATGCTCTGAAATATAAAATGTCTTTTTAACGATTTTACGATCGGTTAATTTTGGACGAATTTTTTGTTGACAAAAATCACTCGATCGTAAAATCTCAACACAGCCTGTTAATTTCGACCGTTATAAAGACATACTATATTTTGGATCATTTAAATATCCGATAGTTTCGTCATAAAGTGTGCAGGAAAAACGTAAACATATAGCGCTGCCTACGCCTGCAAAAACCGTGATTATGTAATTTCAAAGTGGGTGTACACGTATTTCACAGCGTCTTTGGCCACCCTGATTAGCTATGTAATTTGAAATTTTGGTTTTCAAGCAGTATTTGTCCTAGAGCAATTATTTATCTATTTTAGATAGATTTCTAGAGTCTAAATCTTTCCAGAAGATCCGCCACCAGCTTATTTCAACTACGTTAAAAGCTAGTCTGGCTAATCTGCAGTTGAGATATCTAATATTCCTATAACGGTATACAGGAGTGCAGAGAATGAACCATGTAACTGTGAATGCCACAGGTCAAGGAGGTTGGAGTCAGGAGGTGGACTATAGGACCTAACGTATAAGTTTTTCGTCATAGACCCTGAAATCCTGTAACCCAAAGCCGACTGCAGAGATATTAACTCCTCCGTCAGCCCCAGCTGTTGGCCCCGTTGTTCAGTATTCATTTAAATGTTAAATACGTTATCAGCCGGAAATTTTCACTCAGGATATTTATTAATTTGTAGGAAGAAAATCGGATCCATCTAATCTTAAAGAGAAGTTTGGCCGAGGCCGAAGCCAGTTTAGTTATATATCCCTGCCGTAAGCGGAAAATATTGCTTGTGGCTGGATTAGAAGCCGGACCTCTCAGGACTTACTCTATAGGTACAATTAAAATTGTCAGTTTTAAATTTCTTAAATAGTTGCAAAGCTGTAAGCTGTTAAGGTGGATTACACGTATTTGGTTCGCAATGCTAAGTACTTCAAGCCCTACTTCGAAGTTACAGGGCGAGTGAAAAGTGTTTATAGGGGGATGTAAACCTGAGACTCTTTGTCGTGAGGTAGTGTTGTATTTTTGCATGAAATGGAGTAATAAGCCCACAGGAGCGGTTTTAAACAGTCAACTACCAGTCCTCATGTTTTTTTGACAGATCGCGAAAACACAACACTACCTCACGCGAAATATTTTTTTGTAACGTTTCGGACTAAAACAGTATGATTTTATCGTCACATTTAGTAGAAAAGCTTGATAAATGTTTGTAATATTTACCGCCGCCATGTTACATGTTGACAATTTTTATTTCACTTACGGAAGTGGGTAATTTTAACACCATTTCTCTACTTTTTCTCCAGTAAAAGCTAAACATAGTGTCTTACTTTCTCTCGTTCGTTTCGCGTTTGAATAGCACACTATGTTTAGCTTTTAGAGTAAACACAACCAATATGATATTGCAATTACCCGTCTCCGGCAGCACTAAACGTAAACATTAGTTTTGTCGAATATTTACCTTCGCACAGTGGTTTTGGTGGAGTTCGTCGAGAATGTATGGTGGCCCTTAAGGGGCATATAAAAAATATTTATAGCTAGGATTAAAATAACTGCCACATAGATTATGACCTCACCTCAGGCTTAATTTTATAGTCTCCACAAGTTATACAGAAGAATATTGTAGCAGAAAAAGATATAACCATAGGGCAGTTGAAAAAAATTTGTTCGATTTGACGTCATCCGGAGACCCTTCACTTCCCATTCTGTGACAACCTTTATAATTTATAGACACTGAGTACAACTTACCCACTGGAAGGCAATTGAAGAGATCTGTGAACGTTTTCCAAAGTTTCGTGGAGTACCTTCTTTTGCATTCGTCATAGAAGCCGTAAATTCTGAAAAAGTGAAAAAGATCATCAGCATTGCCTGATATAGTGAAAGGTCAAGTTCCCTTTTGCCATACCTCTACCAAAGCAAAAATTCGATACAAAAAGTCTGTACAAAGTCTGTCAGGATGGATGGAGAAATATCGTCTTTTCTGAATTGTTTATTGTTTTCTACGAATAATTATCAAACCTTTGAAGACAGTTATGAATATATTAATGTCACAAGGGAAATATTGAATTTTTGCTTTGGTTGTTAGACGTTTGCGTCTTCCCCGCCTGATAACTGGATCTGTTGACCACTAGTTATTTACAGCGTAATAAGAAAAGAAATAAAAAGGTACAACAGTATAAAGTTTATAGGCAAAATGAAGGTACCCTACAACTGTCCCTTTTCTGAATAAAAATCGTATATTGCCACAGCATCTGGATCTTGAAAAATAAAGAAGAAATATCAAATTCTTAATTTCAGTTTCTGACAGCCCTCGTATCTTTCCTATCACCCCGGTTCGATCCCGACCTCATCCAAATTTTTCTGGTCGATATTCAACTGTGATATGTTCAGAGTCTTAAGGGAAATATCGTGGAGGCTGTGGTGGTTCAGAACCCATCTAAAACTGTTCATTCCCATCGTGTACTTGGTATTTGGTTGTGCTGCCACGAGGGATTAACCACTCGTTGGGAATCTCGTTGGGAGTCATAAGAAATCTTTATGAAATCTCAGGGAGTCTTGGAATTTTTTGGAGTGGTCACCCCTTCGGGGTTCTTCTTTCTATGAATATCGTTGGGAATCTTTGGAAATCTTTATGGAATCTCAGGGAATCTCAAGGAATCTCTGGAGTGGTTACCCCCTCGTGCTGCCAGCTGAGCAGGATGGATAATTCTTGTGCTGTTGTAGTTGCTGGCTTGTATCTTTCCTGTATCTACGTAATTTATGTGTAAGGAACGAAAGAAGGAAAACTTCAAAAAAGTATTCGTTATGTTGCCAGCCCTGCGTTTATTGCCAATTTTCAAGGTCGAGATCAAAAGTGAACGCTTGCCAGGGTTTCCCCTCGACTGTGCCAAAACGGTTGAAGGCCTATTCGAACATATTCGATAATGTCCCTCACCTCAAACCTCAACAACAAATTCGACTTTTGTCTGTCTGTCTGTATACAGAGCTCGTTGAGAGGTTGTTTTATTTATGTTTTTTTTTTCTTTTCGAACAAAGTTGGATGTGTGATCGAACATACATAACTCTTTTTGTTTACGTTTTTTCTGCACACTTCGCGAACTATTGGATATTTATTTTTTTCTGAAATATAATATATCGTTTTAAAACGGCCGAAATTTACAGGCTGTGCTGTAATTTTACGATCGAGTGATTTTTGTCAACAAAATAGGTATTTGTCTGAAATTAACCAACAACACAGTCTGTTCATTTCGGCCGTTAAAGTCAAAATTCTCTCTTAAGAAACTGAAACGCTTACGATATGCATTTGAGGAAATTTGCTACCTCCGTCAGATCTAAAGAAAGCATTTCTAGATCATTCGGCTAAAAGCCTACTGACAAGTAAGGCTCCGAGGGGGTAACCACTCCAGAGATTCCTTGAGATTCCACTGAGATTCCATAAAGATTCCAAACGATATTCATAGAAAGATTAACCCCGAAGGGGTAACGACTCCAAAAAATTCCAAGATTCTCTGAGATTTCGTAAAGATTTCCAATGATGTGAGCTCATTCACACTTGTGAGGTTGAACGTACGTGTGTTGCTGGCTATAGAACGGAATAGTGCTGGTTGTATCCGTCAGCTGTTGGATGATTATTTTGTAACTTACAACTCACGGGCCATCACCACATGACAAAATAACTCCGCCAGGTCAACAAATCATTCCACGCGTGTGTGCGATTATTAGTATTATTTTTGGCACATTGTTGTTAGCCGGTTCGCGCTTTTTAGTGGAACAGTTGACATATTTTCTTGTTTACACCCTGTAGTGAATATGTATACATTTAATTTACCAATATTAAATTCCTGATTTTCAGATTTAACCTGGTTTTGACCGAGTGACGGAATTCATGAGCTAGCACAGAAAATATTCCAACTTTCCCATGTAAATTTATTGGAGAATTACGAGTGGGTAACCACTCCATGAGATTGCTTGAGATTGCATAAAGATTTCCTGAGATTCTCAACGAGATTCGTGGAAAGATGCACCCCGGAGGGTTAACCACTCCAGAAATTTCCAAGATTCCCTGAAATTTCATAAAGATTTCCGATGATTTCCCTGAGATTCCCAACGAGATTCCTAACAAGATTCCTGGAGTGATTACCCCTCCGCGAATTACGTCAGATTTAAATAACATTGTTCGTCTTACCTATTAATGCTGGCACATTCGTGGTTTCCGCGTAGTAGGAAGAAGTTGTTGGGGTATTTGATTTTGTAGGCAAGAAGTAAACAGATTGTCTCCAGAGAGTTCTTCCCTCTGAAAAAATAAGTAGAAATAACTATAAAACACAGAGTAAGATGCACCATCGAATACAGAATTTCGTTGCGTCTTTTGGGTTCCTTACAACAAACATGATGACCACTGGTAGATTGTCCATCAAAAATTTCTCTCTAAAGGCCCCAACACAGTGCGGAGATCCTTATGGTCAACCCAGAATTTTTAGGAACATACCTGTCAACGTAGTCCCCGAGGAATAGGTAGTTAGCTTGCGGAGGGTACCCCAACTTGTCGAAGTGCCTGAGGAGGTCTTCGTACTGTCCATGGATGTCTCCGACGATGTTGACTGGAGCCTCCAGTTCCAGGAGCATCGGCTGCTCCAGAAGAATTTCCCTTGTAACCAGGCACAGCTGTCGGACCTGCCATTCCGCCAGGTTCACCTGCAAAACAAGGAAAAATTTTCTTACAGTTTTCTCAAAATTATGACCCACGTAGGTACCTATTAGTGGTTACAACCCATACCCATGGCCCGAACGCGCCGATGTTAAAGAAATCGATTATTAATGAATTTTTTGGTGTGACTGACATCCACAGAATAAGCTTACTAAAACAAAGTTTGAAAGAGAATAAACTCCCACCTGAGAGGAAAACAAAAAAATAATTAATTATCTCGTACAAAAACGAAGTCAGCAAAAAAGTCCCCTTCTGAGAATATAGCTATAGGTACAAATGATTCAGCAGCTCCAAAGATGGGATAAAGTTCGCCAATGTTTAACCACGCCCACTATGTCAGCAATAGCCATTGTGCTGACCAAGTGGCGCTCTCAAACACTCGATAACCCTGTAATGGACATTGGACATTTATTGTGTACCTATCAACTCTGTCAGCCTGTACGTCAGCGGTATAGTGCTGACTGGGGGAATTCTGACCTGGGTTCACTCAATAAACCAATAATGGTTCGTATATCTGCTCTTGCCAGGCGTGTGCCCAACCTCACAAGCGGTCGTCATAGGCGTAGCTTACTTTTCGGTCAGAGGGGGTAGTATGAATTGAGGTGTGAGTAGTGACTATAGTATAGTGTTTGCGAGTATGTACCTATACATATTATATTTCAGAAAATTTATTAACTCTTAAAGTTGAGGTTTCGTTATCTCTAATGACCAACGTATGCACCGGGCTAATGGATGCAACTAGTAAAATAAAACTGTAGGTCCCCGTGGTGTAGAGGGCAAGGACGGGAGAGGAAATTTCCTCCCCCAAGTACAGTTGTATGTAATGCAAATTAAGAGGACGCTATACCTGACGATGCATTTTTTGCCGCCCATAAGATTAACATTGCGAGCGGCGATTCATTTTCAAGGTTTACCCTTGGTTGGAAAGACACAAAATTTTGCCTGTAAGTACCTAGCCCTAACAATGTTCTAGGGAGTGTTCGAAGCAGATTTCCCAATTTCTCACATGGTTTCTTTTATTGCAACTGTTTTGCAAATGCTAGCATCGCATACCTCAAGAAAAGTGCTGTATCTCGAAAACCAGTAAAAAAATTGGAAATCTGCTTCGAACACTCCCTAGAACATTGTTAGGGCTAGGTACAGGCAAAATTTTGTGTCTTTCCAATCAAGGGTAAACCTTGAAAATGAATCGCCGCTCGCAATGTTAATCTTATGGGCGGCAAAAAATGCACCGTCAGGTATAGCGGACCCTTAAGTAATCTTAAAACGGAAAACACAAAAAACGTTTCTCAGAATTCAAGCAAAGGTGAATTTTTAGTTACCCCCACCCCACCCCTAATCATTAATGCGCCTGGAGCCGCCCTTGCTGGAGAACTGTTATTTATGTTCGCAGCCTCAGCACAGTCCCCCCATAATTCGTAATGTATCTACGCCCATGGGATATAATATGACCTGCCATTGCTGGTCTCAGTTTCAATAACCGCAGTATCTAACCCTACCAGACATTTTCGAAGTCTCGTTACGTCATCCTGTGTCCTCTGTGTTTTGAGTAAACCTATATAGTGGGTATACGAGGTTATAGATCCATCTCTGTCTCCGCCGTTTATATAATTCCATCATACATCAAAACTGAGAAAGCTGTCTCTGAAAACCTCTCTGTAACGAGGGAACGCAACAGTCCCTTGACAAAACTTTTTTCCACGTCGCCCTCTCTATAGTGAACTCTCTTTATAGCGACCGTGGACGGTCGTTATATAGAGAGACTGCTGCAGTTTAAATTTCTATAAGTCCAGTCTATTTTCATTACCTTCTCTATAGGTATTGTATAGGTATGTATTGGCTTTTTGTGGAAACTACTCGTAGCAGGGGATATCTACTTTTGAATGCACGAACACGAACTGGGTGGAGTGGTTGGTTGTTTCTAGCTTCGTTAAATGAAAACATGGGTGACATGTCCCTGAATTATTGATAAACAATAGATAAACAGATAGATAATTTATAAAATCCGCAGAATCGGAGCTCACTGGCACTGTTATACCGTTAGAGTACGCAAAAAGCCAGAAATGTTTTTTTTTGTGTTAGGATTTCGTTAAGATACGGTACAATTTTTTCAAAAATTTTTGTAGTTTCTAATGTAATTTAAATAATGGATTCGACAGTGGTCGCAGGTACTGTTCTCGCACTGTATCTGCATTTTGAAACCGATCAGCGGTTTTGGCGCTATGCTGATACAGACGAATGGGACTGACCCACATTTTCCAGAAACCAGTTTTTCCCATTTTTTTTTTTCGAAACCACCGGGGGAATCATGGGAAGCCCCCCAAAACCTCAAAATTAATATTCTGCACAGAAAAGAGATGTCTCTCGCGAATAGGCATGGGAAACGAGAACGCAAAAAGGATAATTGTAGTTAACAGTTCAGAGCAGAAATATAAATCCAGCGTCCTTGGAAAGATGTCATTAAGAAATGTAAATTGCTCTGAATAGTCATACTTGACTTCATCCCGACGAAATTGGGCCCAACTCCAGTTTCCTTTAAACTTCAGTCATTGACTTTTATGGAGAGAAAGTCTTTTCCAGCACATAACCGTTGCCTTTTTATGCTGAAAAGGATCAAAGATAAAAGCGTCGAATACTAGAAAGTGTACAATAGCCAAAAAGCTCCGAAAATCCTTGAAATCTGAGGGAAGTCTCGAGTTCAGTCATGAATATCGGACTTCTGAGCATCGCGAAAAGAAGGAATCGGAGCGCGAACGAAAGATCAACACAGGAAAGATTGCGGCGGATTGAGGGAAACTATTGAATCGAATGATTTGAGAATCCCAAATGGATCCGAGCGGCGCCTCACAGCTCCAGTGGGAATATTCCTATGCTATATTTACTGTTTACTCTCCTGTTTACTCAACAACCGGAAACGCTGCTGTATCACGGACACAGGCCCGGATGCTGCGATTTGATTTGTCCCGCCAAAAACCTGGATGTTTACTTGTTTGCTAGTGCGATTCTGGATTTGCTTATTTTTTTTTTACGGAATCATGACTGGAGGTATACAAAGCTGTATTTATTTTTTCTGAAGTATAATGTGCTTTCTTAACGTCCCCTGTGGGGGGGGGGGGGGGGGGATGACTAAGATCAGCTGTAGCCAGGTCTATAGAAATGGGTTTTCCCCATAGAACCTATATTTATAGAGTATCCCATGCCCCTCTCCCCCCTAAAGTGAATGTTACCGACGCCTATACTGCCCGGATGAAGGGTTTTGATTCATGCTTCAAATAAATGACTCAAGTACCCAAGGGCGTTATGTAGAGTTCAGTGTATGAAGGGGACAGATTTGACACGGTTAATTTATCTAGATAGGCCAGACCGGCCTGACTGTTGTTGCTATATAAATAAATTTTTACAATTCAATTGAACTTAGTCGGTAAAATGGCGCTCAACGTGGGGGCTTCTCAAAATTCAGTAGGTACAAAAGCACTGAAAATGTCCTATTGTTCCTTGTTTATGTTACTCCTGAAGCAATAACAGAGTTTATAGGTTTACTTCTTGCTTCTTTGACACTTGGGCTACACAGAGCTTTATTTATGCATGGATGGGTGAAGTAACGCCCTGACCCAAATTCAAATTGGTGGTTGTAAAACATTAAAAATTGTACCAAAGCAGCACTGAGTCGATGGCCCATATAAACAAGCAGGGATCTCGGCTGTGGTGCCAGGATGGCAGAGCTCCCTTCCGTACATACGAATTTTATTGCCGAGACGTTTGTGAGGCCTGTGGTTTCTCACTGCTAGAGATATCTGTCGGCTGTTTTATACTGATTTTACGATCGCTTTTTAAAGGCACAAAGATTGAGCTATCTGCTACGACTAGGGAGCTCCTGAAGAATGCTTCAACCGGCATACCTACACCATTTAGTTATAAATTGTTCGGTGTATAGGAAGAAGTTGATACCTTCAGTATGTGTTGTATGGGTAGTTGACCAGAAAACCTGTTTACAGGGTAGGTACCAAGAAATAAATGTAGGTATATTGTAGGTACATACAAATACGAGACGGAAAGTATTGTAGCTGAATTATACCAGCTCCCCACCCATCGTGTCAGTATAGATAGGGACCTACAGTTTTTGGTGCATGGCCTCCGTACCACCAGCCTCAAAATTCATCTCACTTTGTTGTATCTGGATGAAAATAAGGATAGTTTTACTCCCACGACGATGGAAAATTATTTATACTTAATTTTTTGAGTTTCATGTGGGAGAAGTATTACGTACCTACCATGCAGCCAAGGGGGTAACCACTCCAGAGATTCCTTGAGATTCCATAAAGATTTACAAAGATTCCCAACGATATTCATAGAATGATGAACCCCGAAGGGGTAACCACTCCAAAAAATTCCAAGATTCCCTGAGATTTCATAAAGATTTCCAATGATTCCCAACGAGATTGCCAACGAGTGGTTAACCCCTCGCTACCAGCTTATCGTAGTTTCCCCTGAAATTGCAGCTAGGGCTCAAAATTAACGATCTGTTAAATATCCTTCACAGTAACTCAATTTTCTCACACACCCTCATAAAGTCGATAAGAACCCTCCATTTATTTTCCTCATATAAAATACTTCACACGAGAAGGTAAAGCTTAAGAAAGGCAGAGCGAGAGACGGTTAATCTACAGGAGCAATCAATCAGGAATATATTAAAGAGGGATTTGGAAAAGGGCACACGGAGGGGGGGCCTGTGACGTCATTTCGAAAAGAGTGACGTCAGAGGGCGCAAAGGGTGACGTCAGTTACTAAGTGTCTCGTTTATGCTGGTTTGAAAGTGTCACGTACTGACTCGGGAGAAAGTCAGAGGAAATAACCTGACCTATTATTCTGCGAGTCACGCAGCTGACTTCCTGTTTCCGCCGTATCGCGCTTCCGCTCGCACTTGCCCTGTGTGTTATTCCGAAATAGGTGAACTGCATGAATGAACTGCATTCTTTGACCCCAACTTTTCTCGTAATATCCTTCTTATTAGTATTGATACTAAAAAATGATGCCAACCTATGACCAGTACAGGAGGTGTATTCCCTTTCTCGAACGCCAGCAAACCCACCCAACTAACACCTTCAAAATTTATTGTAAGAAGATAAGGCACGCCATGATGCAATATACGGGGAACAGTTCTTCTTACAATAAATTTTGAAGGTGTTAGTTTGGAGGGTTTGCTGGCGTTCGAGAAAGGGAATACACCTGCAGGAACCGGTATCTGACCAAAAATTTCTAAAATTTACCGAGAAAGCTCGTCTTATTTTTTGTTTTGTGAGCCAGACGTTACATCTAATTTTTTAGCGGAAAAAGTACAAGATCTCGAAAACTACAGGGAATTTGGGGAAGTGTGACATTTGTGGAGTCTAGGTACCGCTGCTTTTGGTCGTTACAGAGAAGTTATCGTTATAGAGTGTGACAACTGTAATGAATAACAGGTGTGAAAATGATGGAGGTTCCCTGATGGACCGCACTTTATAATATAAATGGAAAAGTGAATTGGTAAACATGTCGACTGTCGGGACAATTTTGACAGCGTGGGTGTGAGGGATGGAATTTGTTTACTTTGTCCCTGAATCATCCCCCCTTTATCCGCCCTCATCCCCCTTTATCCGCTCTCATCCCCCTGGGATTTCTGTTCAAATTTGTAGTTGCTTTGAAAGTTGGATAGTTTAGAACAATAGTAGGAAAGCGGTTTGCACCCGGTCGTACCTACTGCAGGTAGTTTCACACGATTTTTCAATGGGAATGATCGCAGAACTGAGTCCACCAACTGTATAGTTTCGCTACCCTGACCTGCCTGGCCCGAGGGCATTCTGCACTGTTCACTGTTCACAGACTGCCCTCGGGCCAGGCAGATCAGGGTGGCGCTACTTTCCTTACACCTATACCTACCTAATGGGTCTAGTATAATCCCCCCCTAGTGGCCCCCTCCTCTAGAACATCGCCCTCCCCGCAGAAAACATTCCTGGGTCCGCCTATGCCGTTTTACTGCTTGGAATGAAGACGAACAAGCTATAGGAGGATGCTCTGTAGTTGTTGATCACAATTTTTCTCTGAGTCTAGAAAAGGGAATTCCAGTTCAAAATTGGATAGCCCCCTCCCTACGATCCTTAAGACTAAGTGATATCAAGTCCGTTGCTCCGGCTCTTTTATTGGATGGCCGAAATCCAACACAAGTTGAAAATGGTCTTGTCGTAATAACGGTTCTCGAAAGAATTCGGAGCAGTTACAAGAAGTAATGACACCGTGGATTCCAAAAGGCTCCGAGGCAATTTTCCAGCTCTGTAACTCCGCTGGAGACAAGTCTATGAACCCATTGACCCCAGTGACCTCGTTTAGGGTATAGGATTTTGGATTTTGTTGAGGCACTTATAATAAAAAATAAAATATGCATAACGAACCTCTAAAAAAGCCCATCCTTCTTTTCGAGTCCCTTCTTCAGATTTTATCAGCCCAAGACTTTGCATCGACCGCCTCTATAGCCGAGCGGTCTAGAGGTGGTTAAGGAGCACTGAGAGCTAGGTAACACCGGTTCGATCCCGATCCTGCCAAATTTTTTCTGATCGGCATTCACACCTCTGATATGTTCAGCATGTCAAGTGAAATTTATATAGATGAAGCTGTGGTGGTTTGGAACCCCATTAAACTGTAGGTCCTGGTCGTGTACTGACATATGTGTTTAGCAGCTAAGCAGGGGGAATAATTTCCACCCCCGCCCATCTGCAACCTAATTAAATAACCACACGTCCTTCGTCGCCACAACCCGCAAAACTCAGCAACCCCTCAACGATGCCAACTATTTCCCAAAACCACTAATGGTGGGTTTCACCAGTGATAAAGTCCACTAATAGGCACCAACGTTTCTTTTCGGAAGAATAACGAAAAAGCAAACTTTTAGGGAAAGCTACTGTACCTACTTATTAAAGCCACCTTTAGCTAAATCATCTGAATTCCCGTATGTACTTCAGCAGGTCTGTTAAGGGTCCGCTATACCTGACGGTGCATTTTTTGCCGCCCATAAGATTAACATTGCGAGCGGCGATTCATTTTCAAGGTTTACCCTTGGTTGGAAAGACACAAAATTTGGCCTGTACCTAGCCCTCACAATGTTCTAGGGAGTGTTCGAAGCAGATTTCCCATTTTTTTACTGGTTTTCGAGATACAGCACTTTTCTTGAGGTAGTGATGCTAGCATTTGCAAAACAGTTGCAATAAAAGAAACCAGTGAGAAATTGGGAAATCTGCTTCAAACATTCCCTAGAACATTGTTAGGGCTAGGTACAGGCAAAATTTTGTGTCTTTCCAACCAAGGGTAAACCTTGAAAATGAATCGCCGCTCGCAATGTTAATCTTATGGGCGGCAAAAAATGTATCGTCAGGTATAGCGTCCTCTTAGCAACGACCAAAGATCCGTAATAGACCTACTGGGAATGAACTAGAAAAAAAAGTTGGAAACTTACGTGAACAGGCTTGTCGCTTTTTTTGCGTCCAGCGAGAAGTTGCGTCAGCACCTTGTTAACGTCCAGAACGTGACTTTGCTTCAGCTTCATGTCTGATGTGATAAGCACTATACGTTTCAATGCATCTATCACCACTTAGCAGCACTGGATAGGTTTCTGTACACTATTTGCACTGTTATAACATACGACGCAGATAAAGTTTTTGCTGCTTTGTAAAGTCTCTGTAAAAATACATCATAAAATCAAATATTTTTACACAGCTACTATTTTTAAAAGGTATTCATTCGAAAGGAATTTTGGAGATATAGGTACGTACCACTCTGGCCCACGAAAGCAGCCTTCGCCAGTGCTGGTGCCCACACAATGGACTCTACCACCCTACCCCATACACGATCACAGTGGGCCATATAGGACCATGCTGGGCGATATAGTAGCAGCGTCAGCCAGCTGAGCTTTCCTACATAATGGCGATTGCTTACACTGGCTGAAGATTGCCCATAGTGAATCTGAGCCATAAAGTTCGGTAATGTTTTCAGTAGCTTTGATAAAAAGTCCCGCAGAAGAATGTCAGCACTGTAAGCAGGTGTTTTGGCTTGAATTAATTTTAAGTGGGTCATGAGGGAGACACGCCAGAAGGTCAACCAATTAGCGCTGTTTGTTTGGAGAGAGCTATAGGATAGGGTATACGAGATATACAAAAAAACAAAGCACTGCTTACTGTTTGGTGTGACCTACCCGCTGATAGACAAATGTAAAATGTTTTGTAAGGAAACCTGTTTGAAAGGTATGGGTATAGGTATAGGTATTTTATGTCTATACTTGTATCACAGGGACAGGAAGGGGTATCAGTACCTACCATCAGTAACGTATTAAGAGGACGCTATACCTGACGGTGCATTTTTTGGCGCCCATAAGATTAACATTGCGAGCGGCGATTCATTTTCAAGGTTTACCCTTGGTTGAAAAGACACAAAATTTGGCCTGTACCTAGCCCTAACAATGTTCTAGGTCGTGTTCGAAGCAGATTTCCCAATTTCTCACTGGTTTCTTTTATTGCAACTGTTTTCGCATACCTCAAGAAAAGTGCTGTATCTCGAAAACCAGTAAAAAATGGGAAATCTGCCTCGAACACTCCCTAGAACATTGTTAGGGCTAGGTACAGGCAAAATTTTGTGTCTTTCCAACCAAGGGTAAACCTTGAAAATGAATCGCCGCTCACAATGTTAATCTTATGGGCGGCAAAAATGCACCGTCAGGTATAGCGGACCCTTAATGCAACATACAACCGTTCGTATCACCTGTGACTCCATGCTCGTTCTAAGGTAGGTACCTACTGAAAACTACGCACCTACAGTACTACGTATTGTCACCATAGTGTCACCTAACGACAATCAAAATAAAAATTTCCCACAATTTACCTGATTTTTAGGTACACCTACCGCAAAACAAAACAATTTACAATTTTAAAATTTTTTTAGTATTGAAATGTTTCATTCATTTAAACGACCGGCTAACGAATGTTCTCGTGAAATGGTTCGGGACGAAAACGTTGACCGCACTGCTGCTTGCCGGAGACTTGCCTCGAATCCGTTCGCCGGCGTTCGTTCAATTTCGCGTCTGCGCTTCGCGTTTATTTTCCGTCCGGGGTAACTCTTGGCCCATGTGGTGCATCACCCCCGACCACCCCCGAAAACTGGGAGTCTGCGAATTGGATAGAATGACACGAATACAGATTGGTGTGGAATGGGGGAAGGGAATGTGGAATATAGTGTCCTCAGAGACCTCAGGGGGGGGGGGGGGATTTCATATTTTACCCTTTTTACTACCCCCTACGGACTTAGCTGAAAATGGGAATTCTAAATTTGTCTCAGTGGGACTTGAACCTTAGGTACTTTCTTCTTCTTTTCTTAAAGTTGTATGATGTGCATAATCAGGCGTTGCTACTAAATCTACCACACAGGTACCTGATAACGACTTTTTTATTTTCTCTTATTTTTTCAAAAATTATGTGAGGTTCGCCCTTTTCCTTTTTGTAATTTTAAGGTTCCCTAACGAAAGAAATATAGGACGCTTAGCTGCTGCCCCTAGGGCACCTACTCCCCCTCTTAAAAAAGGTGAATGAAAGGCTCCCACAGAGGGGGTAACCACTCCAGAGATTCCTTGAGATTCCACTGAGATTCCATAAAGATTTCCATTGATTCCAAACGATATTCACAGAAAGATGAACCCCGAAGGGCGGGTAACCACTCCAGAGATTCCTTGAGATTCCACTGAGATTTCATAAAGATTTCCAATGATTCCCAACGAGTGGTTAACCCCTCGGCACCTACACTTTGACCTTGCCTGAAATGTATCATTTGAAAAGTAGGGCACGGGAAGGAAGAACTTTTGCCAATGTTTTTGGAGACAAACACGACGGATCGCAACAAAGTTACTCATGCAATCTCCAAACGACAGAACTGTGATTAAGTAATCATGGATAAGGAAAGTTTTGAATAAAAAGTTGTTTACCAGGACAGGAATGCATCAGATGTGGGAATAGGGGCGACCCAGAGGGAGGGGTTGGTTCAGATAAAATGTAGGGGAGGATGGAATGAGGTCAAAATGTGCGGAGGAGGTCGGGGACTCGGGTTGTTATTCACAGTTTCTCCCTCCCCAGTTCCATTCATTTTGTAGTAGGGGTAGTCGGATGGGTAACTCAGTGAATAAGTATGAAGGTAAACCCGAGTTTAAAATTTAACTGACAAGGAAGGACGAAGTAACCTACTTATCTTATTCTTGTTGAATATGCTCTTGTCCCATCCCTTCGCTTTCTCCCTGGTATAGGTAAATATATAATAAATGAATTATGATGAGAATTTTGAGCACGTACTTTGTTTACCAATTCAGGGTTGTTGGCTAGGAGGAGAAAGAGTGGAAATTCCGAGGGGGTAACCAACCACTCCATAGATTCCTTGAGATTCCATGAGATTCCATAAAGATTTCCAAAGATATTAATAGAAATATGAACTCCAAACGAGTGACCACTTCAAAAAATTCCATGACTCCCTGAGATTTCATAAAGATTTCCAATGATTCCCAACGAGATTCTCAACGAGATTCCTGGAGGTGTATTCCCTTTCTCGAACGCCAGCAAACCCGCCCAAGGAACACCTTCAAAATTTATTGTAAGAAGAACTGTTCCCCGTATATTGCATCATGGCGTGCCTTATCTTCTTACAATAAATTTTGAAGGTGTTAGTTGGGTGGGTTTGCTGGCGTTCGAGAAAGGGAATACACCTCCAGGAATCTCGTTGAGAATCTCGAATCGGGAAATTCTTACTATAGGTATTTGGTAACCAACAATATTGCTATAGGTATTTGGTAACCAACAATATTGCTATAGGTACCTATACTGTCTATGCCTAATAGTTAAAATCACTTCATAAGTAACCTGAGAGATAAGTATAAGGCTGAGTGAAGCGAATGAGTGCGAAGCCCTTAATCATGCAATAGGACCCAGGTTCGAACCCAGGCTTGACGAAACTTTTTCTTGGACTGGCTGGAGAATTACCGGTCGTGATTCCAAAACTCTTCTGCCCAGACCCTTGCCGTTCTAGGTTCTAGGTCTGTCATGAATAAATTGTATTACTCTCAAGCTTTTTCAACAACAAGCAGTGAGTTTTTATTTTTTATACGGTGCAGTACCTACATACTAAAGTCAGAGTCCTGTCGAGCGCATCCGGCCTCTCTCAGAAAGGATCTGTTGTAGCCGGTCTAGAATAAAATAAAACATTTTGTCTCCGGTCCAGTTTTCGCCGCCAAAGTGCCGACAGCAGAACGGGGATAGATGGTCATGCCCCAGTGACCAGACAAGATGAAGCAAGATAAAGACAGAGATACTCGGACCGACTTTTTCTTTCTTTTGTGTTTTTCCATCTTGAGAGATAAATGGATCAGCCCGGCGTGATAAATTTGAGTAGTTTTCCACCCAGGGGATTGATAACAATAGTTTGGAGGTTGAAAGAAGTGAGAGGGAGGAATGTCTCTTCTCTTAACCAGAAAAGATTTTTCTGTTTTTCCCTGCCGTAGCAACTAAAAATATTACTAAGGTAGGTTGTACTCCATACACGAATTGTGGGAACTATAGCATAGGCCAGGCCAGCCAGGCCTTCCTTACAAAGATCGTTCTATACCTAGCTGTATGCACCCTTCGAAAACGTTGCTATGGTTACATAATATTGTTCGTTGAAAAAAGTGCTTCCTGACTTTATTGTGATGAGGTTTGCTTTCATGAAAATATCTACTTCTTTTTATAGCCTTATACCTACTCGTTATAGTCAAATTTTATTCAGTCTGACCACCGTGACTAGGATATCCTATTTATAGACCAAGTAAGTACCTACCTACCTACCTACCTACCTACCTACCTACCTACTACTTAGGTACAATACGGTCATGTTTTTTTTCAAACATTATTTTTTAAAGATTAGCTATTTCGTGCAGTTAATTGTAAATCATTGATTTGTTTTACTCATCAATTATCTGGGCTGTCTATCATTAATTGATTCAGTGTCCAGAAAGGAAAAAAAAATTAAAAAGTACTAACAAAAAAGTTTCAAAAATTCGTAATATTCCCGCTCTTTTTTAGGGCCTTAAAACAATATCGATATCGAAACTCACTCGAATTTAGACTCGAATGCTGAAAACCTAACCTAAGTTGGTTGGTGATCCCGGGAAAGTTGGGAAATTGTTAAATTTCAACTATGGCAGACAAAAAGCGAGATTCTGACAGCGATGATAGTGATGCTGACTATGTTCCGGATGGTATGTACAAAAATTTAAATAAAAACAGCCTTACCTACTGTATTTTTGTAAAAATATGAAGCCAGCAAGCCGAGACTTAAAACCTCGATAGCCGTGTAGATGCTTGTTGCTGAGGCTTGGTAACTCATTTTCAGATAAAACCGGCAATGTGTCTGAGGAGGTTGATTCTGGGGATGCAGAATCCGACATCGAAGATGATTTAAGCGGGCCCAAGTCGAAAAGGAGGCGGCAAGTCACACAAGAAGTGAAAAATGACGTCCCGGCAGTGGAAGAAACGTCGAAAATTGATGTGGACGCCCTTTGGGCTGGTAAGTGTTGGGGCGCGACCCCCCTTGTTGCAAATATCGAATCACCTTTATCAGGAATATACTGTACGGCTCTGATTACTTAGGGGTAATGTACATCCTAAACGTGGGTGTTTGACGGAATTTTTTTTAATCCCGACAAATTTCTACTTATCTAATTACCTACCTACCTACATTTGCGAAACATTTTCATATTCCAGACTTCAAGAAAGACACTGAAGACACGAAAAAGCCGCCGGCGGCTGAAAAACAACCTCCAAAACCAGCAGCAAAGACAGCAACCGTCCCTGCGAAGCCTCTTACCCGACCCGTCCAACTGCCGACCTCTTCGAAGGGTGGAGGCGGGCTAGCTGGCGTCCTTAACAAGCTCGGCAAAAAAGATAAGTTGTCTACTTTAGAGAAAAGCAAACTTGACTGGAATAACTTTAAACGGGCTGAGGGGATTGAGGAGGACCTACAGAATCATAATCGCGGCAAAGACGGTTTCTTAGAACGAAGGGACTTTCTAGAAAGAACTGATGTCAGGCAGTTTGAAATTGAAAAAGAGCTGAGGACCACCAAGAGAAGTTCTAGGTAGATTTTAAACTTGATGCTGAAATGCCTGCAATTTTCTTGACCTATGTTGACTCGGGTGTAGTTCTTCTTAGAATCACAACCCACAGAAATGAGATCGATACTGTCTTGAAATCCTGTCAGCGATTAGGTGTAGTATTTGCATTACGCTGTGAGCTTGGACAACTTACGGTTTCTCCTCAAAATTGACTGAAAACTGGTCGCAGAACCGTGTCCGCACATGCACAGTTCCCAAATGGTGGTCCCTGAAAGTAGTTGAATCCTTGAAAAATTGATGATATCTAACTAAGGCCTTCAAAAGATACGCTCTGAGGTGCAAGACCTTTTTTTGAAATTATAAAGGTTGAATCATAAATTTCCTCCGAAAACTTTTTTACGTCACAAAAAGACTGATACCACCTTACCACGTACTTGATTGAGTAAATAATCTAGAAGTCGCTACCGTACTTTGGAGAGACTTTAGGAATTTTTTCGAAAGCCTTTGAAGCAACACCGTTTGGGAACCATTAACTGCATGTACAAAGTATTGTACAATATTGTAAACCAACAGCATCTTCATTAGTTGCTGTATCTTCTTTATGATCAAATTAGGAAGTTGATTGTGTAACCAATATCGGCATATTTTTGAGGTTGTCTCTTTGCATCTAAGTTAGGCTGTCATGATGTCGCCCAATCACGATAACAATCAGAAGTGTTGTATGTTTCGAAGATCTTGAAGGTTCTGAAGGGTGAATTTCCTTTGATAGGTATACAAACGAGGCAACCTCTTTTATTTGCTGACCTTGCTATGTAATGTACCTCCATAAAATGTAATATTCGTAGACGTGAGAGGAGAAAATGGTAGGTGCAGGAGGCTGCGGCCTCACCGTGATCTGGTGGGAAAACACTAGACTCGCACGACTGAGGTCCTGGGTTCGAATCCCGGTAGCAGCAGTTTTCTGTTCGGTAACATGGATGTCACACTGAATATTCATTTGGGTTCGACCAAAAATCAGTTTCTTTAATCAACCTCTCTGCTTTCGAGCCAAGGGTGTGGGCTTTAAGCACTGTAAGTTGATCTTTACTTAATCAAACAGGGTAGGTAATAGTCAGTCTCGTAGAGAGGTATTCATCTATTACAACTGAACAAATTATCTCTGCCTCTCAGTGGCCGAGTGGTCAAGGGGTCCGCTTTGTGTCCTGAGAGGTCCGGGTTCGAATCCCGGCGGAACGGAAAAATTTTCCGCTTCCGACATGGATGTATTGGCTTCGGCCCACTACTAAACTGGCTTCGGCCCACTCATATTCGGCTTCGGCAAAAACATCTAATAAACCAACTCATCGGCGCATATGTTCTCTGAACGTCGCGCGTTAAAAAAAAAAAAAAAAAAAAAAAAAAATTATCAACTAGATAATATCTTGAACTTGAACTTACACTTAAGAAAATAAACAGAATATACCAGAGGATCAGACATCCCCGATTGAAATTAAGAATCGAAAAGCCCGTCTACGCTCTAGAAAACCGGACGCCACCCTAAGTTAATCGGCTTATGGACCGAAAAGATAAATAGATACGTAGGTACTATCTATTTTCAGTAACCAGTAGTTTTTATCCCCGTAGGTAATCAAGAATATTACCCGTAGGTAAAGCAAAATATTTATATGGAACAGTTCTATAAGAGAAAGCCAAAGCCCAAATGGTAGGTGCTGGGAGCACCGCCAGAAAATATTAAATGGCTTAAAAGTTTATAAAGTTCTATTTAGGTAGTGCGCCTAGGGCCCTCCTACCCCGGCTTTCTTAAGTTTTGAGGATAAACCTTATAAACCGCCACTAGGCTTTGCTCAAATCGGAAGAGACATGGAATCTATAGTCGGTAAGTGGTTGGTGATATTTTTGAGAATCAGGTCCTATCTAATCAAGAAGGTGGTTAGTTTGCGATGTCGTATATTCCAAATAAATTACATAAAATGCCGTTCATACTCATCAAGATCATGATCTAAAAAGGGTTTATAGTCAATAAGTATTTCTAAACTGTATCTACGTTCAATGGTTGTTCATATAAAAGACGATTTACATTTTGATAACAGCCTACCTATTTGTTGGACGCCACCAAATTCCTTTTATTATGATAATGGACAGATGATTACTTCGTCGAACTTGGAAAACGTATAATCTAGACATGCAAGTCCTTCTTTGCACTATGAGATCGTTGAAACTTAGATTATTGAGGTTGGCACTTTTCTTATAAGAAGCATAAACAGGATGATTCCATGACGAAAGTTCTCAGTAGGTTTTCCCAAATATTAGTTCCCCACAGACTTACTTTCTTCTGCATTTTCTACCAACTTTTTGATTGAGGATGTTGCGATGGTGGAGGAGGCTCTAGAAGTTGCCCGCCCCTGGGCAAGGTAGTGGAACTACTCCATGATTTGGACCCCTCGACAGATGATCAAGGTGACCTTCCCCATATCCGACAGCTCGCACAGGATCTGCAGATGATTCTATGCTCTCTGTGCTGTATAGGACTGAGTTGGAACTGGTCCCTTCGCCTCTTCTAGTAGGTACTTCCGGGAGCCTAGGAAAATATTCAATCCTCTACTTAGACAATGCTTCTATTTAGTCCCCTTACCATTTCTTTCAAGACAAAATTGGAGATGAACTTACCAGCTGTTAGCTGGGAACACGGAAAAAGACAGCAGTGGAGATCCGAACAAGCGAACGTCTGGGTGCAGAGTGTTCACTATTTTCAGAACAGAACTGTTCACGAACGATCTAACCGATTCCTGCCGCCGCGCGCTGTCATTTTATTATTATTTTTCCTGCTCTGCTTCCACGACTATTTTCTCAAAATGGAGGACGAAAATATAAACAAATAATTTTAGCCTTGCTACAATTTTTAATAACCAGCCAATGATTTGGATATTGGCACAGTAGGTAAATAATCAATTAGGTAAGTACCTGTAGCGTTGGTTTACCCAACAGGAAGTGTTACAGTTGAGACAAGCTGAATGCGCGCAGCAACACGGTGTGGACTGTTGTGACATGAGCATGGCTGGAGATCTTGAATTCCCCTAGTTACAGCATCCCTTTGGCTACAGCATCCCTCTAGTAAGCTGACGGTGCAGACTACATCTTGATTTCTATTAGCTCCCGTCCATCGATGACGACTTAGCCTACAAATGCAACGTGGCCTTAACATCGTGCTATAGAGCAAAATTCCCTATAGGAGGAAAAATTGAACTCACGCGACGGCGAAGATAATACTAGAGCGAGAAACAGCACTAAAGTAACAGTAGCTTACCCATGGTAAGACGTAGAATGACTTGGCGAAGTCGATCGCTGGAATCACCCATCGTCATATAGTCAGACGTATCCCAAAAAATCCTTAAGGGTCCGCTATACCTGACGGTGCATTTTTTGCCGTCCATAAGATTAACATTGCGAGCGGCGATTCATTTTCAAGGTTTACCCTTGGTTGGAAAGACACAAAATTTTGCCTGTACCTAGCCCTAACAATGTTCTAGGGAGTGTTCGAAGCAGATTTCCTATTTTTTTTACTGGTTTTCGAGATACAGCACTTTTCTTGAGGTATGCGATGCTAGCATTTGCAAAACAGTTGCAATAAAAGAAACCAGTGAGAAATTGAGAAATCTGCTTCGAACGCTCCCTAGAACATTGTTGGGGCTAGGTACAGGCAAAATTTTGTGTCTTTCCAACCAAGGGTAAACCTTGAAAATGAATCGCCGCTCGCAATGTTAATCTTATGGGCGGCAAAAAATGCACCGTCAGGTATAGCGTCCTCTTAAGTATATAGGCTAAAGCTCCAGAATGCGAAAGCTCCTCACAAAGTATACTTTCAGTTGGTATGGCTTAGGTACGTAGGTACGTATAGACAAGGCAATCTGAAAAGTGGAAGTTCCAACCTATCATGTCATGTTCGGAACATGGGTGAACACCCGCTGACCTACCGATTCTAGTGACACGTCACTAGACTTTTTCGGACCAAAATTTGCGGTTTCCGATGCGGTTACCGATTCACCATAGATAGCTACACTCCCCCTGAACTGGCGAGAGGTAGAAACGCAAAAAGTTGTAACGGAATATGAGCCATGAACGCCAGCCATCATGTTCCACCAACCTACTTAGTACAAAATCACCCTAAAAATGCAGAAATGACACATGCCAGTAGTTTTTTCGATGAAGGGGAGAGCGGCTTGACCGGGTTATAGCATTAGTTTAGGGCCAAATTGAGAACACTTTTGAATTTTTTCACGCATTGTTTTTTTTCATTTTTCGATGCCTTTCGCTTCGTATTCTTTTTAGTAACACTGAAGGACGTTTACTACGTTCTTTCCTCATATTGGAATGGATTCGATAAAGAAAAAAAAAAAACTCCTGGATGATTCAGATCCGAACTTTGAGCACGTTTTCACTTACCCCCGCGAAAGGGGGGTAATTAGGAACGGCTACTTTTGTTCTTACCCTTCTTAAATTATGATATGGGTGCTTGGTGGCAGTTACATGATATCCCCGGTTATTGCCATCGGGTTTCCGCCTGCCTTCTGGGAATAATATGGAGAATATCTAGTTGGTTAGGTCCCAACCCTAAATGAACTCAGTCATATAAATTAATTAAAAAAGATGTACCGTTGTCGGCAATTTAATCTTGAAATTGTACACCCCTCTCTTTACCACTGGGTTCGGCAAAAATTTTTTAATTTGCGAAATGTCTACGAATTGGTTGTCTTCCACAAGAGGGAAACTTTTGCCTCTTCTCAGGAACTTCACTTTTACTTCAGACCCCGTGATTTGAGTGACCACACCAATGTAATGAAGTACACTTTTTGTTGAGGGGAACTCCACAAGCACCCAGTCTTCTTCTTTGAGGCCTGCATAACCTGTGAAGAACAAATCTCCAGCTTCTTCCTCGTCCTCGTTTTCGTTATCTGGAGATTTCTCTGCGTCTGAACATGCAAGTTTTCTAGCCTTTCGCATGTTATAACGACCCGCGCTTTTCTCTGCTTCGGCTAGTTCGGTAGAAAGTAATAAGGTCGCAGTTCTTATTATGAGCCTACTTTCTACTATTCCAGAGGGATGATAGACCAAGAGATTTTCGGCCCGTCCAAGGGCAGCCCCGCGCACACCCCCGCCCCCGCGCCGAAACGCGAAAGCTAAAGAGCGCACGCGAAAAAGCCGAAACCCAATTCAGGAACCACCCGTACGTTTAATACGAAAATAGCGTAACGCCGCTCACGTGGAATCGACGTACGTTCTCCGCTTCATCGAATAAGTAAGGAAACAATGAAAGTAGTGGTATTTCACTTTTGCCGGGATGGATACCGGCTCCCACTTATGCTACACCTCTCATGTCTCCTTACAATGCCAGACTAGAGTCAAACTCAATAGGGTCTTCTTTCCCCGCTAATGTTTCCAAGCCCGTTCCCTTGGCAGTGGTTTCGCTAGAAAGTAGGTAGGGACAGAGGGAATCTCGTTAATCCATTCATGCGCGTCACTAATTAGATGACGAGGCATTTGGTTACTATTAATGTATTCATAAAAACAAAGGTTAAACAACAATACACTTTACGACCTTAGATCTTGCTGGTCGGCGCGAAATTTAAAAGGTGGCACGAATGCCCAAAAAATACGATTGAAAGAGAGTGCAATACATATAGTGATAATAGTAATAGGTAATAATAGTAATTCTTCTGCTGTGATAAAAATAGTAAATCCTTTGTAAATAGTTTAGGTTTAGCTTTTCTTCTCTAATTTGTAAATAGTTTAATTAAGTAATAATGTTAATATGCCAAAGTAACTCTGTGTCCCGTAGTCGTAGTCTTAAAGATTGAAAGAAAAAGAGCGTTTATTCGGTAAAGCATCTCGACACCTCCGACTACGGGCACGTTGCTGGCAATTGTCCCGCCGACCCCGGGACTGGAGCCGGCCTCCCCACACGACGCCTCCATACTTTCCGCATGAAGTCGCGGTGTAGGGAGACCCCCCACTTCAGAGTCGACGAGACGATCGCGTTCTTCCCTTGCTGACCTAGGCCAATGGCCCGGGCCAGGTCAGCATTCTCTCGGCACCACACGCCCCTAGCGCCCACCAGACAGCACAAGACCTCGACATTGGTCTGCTGGACCCCCTCACGGGCGGCCACAGAAGCTAGGATTTCTGGACGGTTATATTTCCTGACTTTATCCCAATAGTGCTTCTGTAAGCCGTCCGCGGAGCTCCAACTGACCTCGACATCTGCCACGATGGTCTTGCCTGCCTTCGTGAGCACCAGGTCCGGTCGGTACCGAGTTCCATCGGCGACCCTCAAGTTCACCTCTTTTGAAACATTATACCCTTCCTTGACTGCAGCGCGCGCTAGAGTCGCGACGATCCCGTCATGGCGGCGAAGTCGGACTGCGTGGTTGAGAGGGCACCTCTGCAGAATGTGACATACCGTCTCCTGCTGCGGGCACCCATCTCGGCACCGTCTCTCATGAGCCGGTACAGATGGGTGCCCCCGGCAGGGGAGGCTGTTTGTCCTCAGTTTTACGGCCCTCACGTAATCGGATCCCGACCAGAATGGAGGAGGGTGGCGGAGCCAGGCGTTAGACGCCCGGTCCCCGGCACAATCCCTCATCCCGGCCGCCGACACGTGAGAGTCGAGTCTCCGAGACCAGTACTCTGCAGAAGTGCACTCCCCCTCGCACAGATCCATGGCCGTCAGCCTCTCCCACAAGTGGATCGAGACTGGCGACCCCATCGTCGCCCTGGCAAGATCGTCCCCACTCTGGCGAAGGCGCTCCATCCGCCCCTTCATCGCTGCAGGAATGACCGTCCTCAAAGAGAGGACGCCCAGTCCACCAGCAGACTCCGGGGCGTGAATGAACGCATCCTCCAGCGAACGGTGCAGGCTCAGAACCCTCCGGACTAGGGCACGAATGCGCTTGTCAACAGCCTCGAGCGCCCCTCCTGTAACACGGGCGTTCATGAGCCCATGCACGAACCTGGGAACCATGTATGTCCGGATCAGTGCAAGCTTCTGCACTGGTTTCAGCGCAGCCGCTTGCACCCTCCCACACATGGCCTCCAGGTTCGGCATGGACCCCCGAACCACCCCATGGAGTCCGTATTCGTACCCCAGGTAGCGGAACGAGTTGATCCCGCTGACCTGAGGCAAGGACACGGACCCCTGCAGTTTAAATACAGGCGTCGACACGTTGACAAGTTTTTTCATTTTGGGGACCACTACCGCCGAGAGGGCATGGCACTTGGCCGCGTTAATTTCCAGTCCCCTGGCGGCCAACAGAGCAGCGGTCTGGTCCAATAGGGCCTGGGCCGCCGCCCTGGTGTCCGACAGGAGGACAAGGTCATCCGCGAAACCAAGTACCGGAACCCTCACCCCGTCAGTGATCTCTCCCCCCAGTTCCGGATTTAGAACGCACAGGAGTTCGTCCATGACCGCGTTGAACAGTATGGGGCTGAGAGGGTCACCTTGCTTCACGCCCCTCTTAACCCCAAGCATAGGAGTGGAGTCCGATCCCACCCACACCCTGGTGGAGCACCCATTGTACCCCTCCAGGATGTAGCTGATCATCTCAGCTTCCACTCCCATCCTGTCCAACGCCCACCCTATCACCCCGTGCGGCACCGTGTCGAACGCCTTGCGTAGGTCAAGGGACACCACGTGGTGCTCTTTGATTTTGTCCCTCTTAGTTTGTATAAATGACTCTAACGCAAGGCAGTTCGCCATGGTCCCGTCGGTTTCGACGAATCCCCTCTGCGCCGGTTGCAGATTTAACGCTCTCCCGATCCGGCGGGCCAGGAGACGGTGGAAGATCCTCATGATCATTGAGGACAAGGTGATGGGACGCCAGTTGTCCACCCTGCTGAGGTCACCTTTCTTAGGAATTAAAATAGTCTTCGCGATTTTAAATCGTTGCGGGGTAATTCCCCACATCAGAAGAATATTAAACAGGACAGCAAGGTGGCCAACTGGCATCCCCACCAGGTCCTCCCTGGTTACACCGTCCGGGCCGGGAGAGGTAGAGTTGGCTCGCTTGAGAGTCTCGGCCAGCTCCTTAGTCGATATTGGGTAAAAAGTAGGTCTCAATAAAGTTTTGCGGTCAGTAACAGGGGGCAGAGGCAGCTCTCTACAAGAAAACACAGCACGGTAGGCTGTCTCCACATCCTGGACGGGGGGAAAGACCTGGGTGTCCGGGTCTGCCCCGTCCAGGATGAAAGCAGCCGCGGCTTTCCGGGATTTGCCCCAAAGCTGCTGCGTCTTCTTGTAAAGAGCAGCTCTCCGTCCCCTCCTCCCGGTTCGAAAGTGCTGAGGAGGTGGGCGCCCCCTTCCCCCTCCTCTCTGCGGTCTACCGGGAGGCATAATCGACTCTAATTCTGAATCGGTTGGGGCACGATCTAGAGCGATTTCAATAAGTTCTAGAACACGTGGGGATCTAACGTTTCTTTTTAACTTTAATAGGGCACGTTGGAAGTCCCCCCGTTGCCCTACCCCCCCCCCCCCCCCCATTGGGGGGTCGGGCCACGGGGAGGACGGCCCAGCTCTGAACTAGAAGACGAGGAGGGGGAGGAAGGCTCCCCTCCCCTTGACAACGCTGGAGCTGGCCGAGGACCACTACCTCTACGGTTCAAAGTTCTTTCAGTCACAATCGGGTTAACATTGACATTTTCGTCGGCATTGGCGTAACCACTCCGAGCCCTCCCGGGCCCCCTCGTGGCGGGCGGGGGAGCTGGGGTCCCTCCTCTCCCCTGGGAGGGAAGGGAGAAGAGGTCGGGCGAGCCCCGACCTCTTGGAACCCGCCCCCCGCCCGTCACGGGTGACCCGGACGAGCCAGGAGTCGCTATCTATTTGTATCTATTTATAGATTTTTGGCCTACCTTGAAAGAAAAATACAGGAGTACGTTTAGAGGAACACAGCTGTTTTTTGCTTTTGTAATGAAAGCCTTTTTCTTTGATTTGCAATTATCAACCATTCATGGTATCAGTATCAGAGCAGTAGGTAGTACCGGTATATACCCAGTAAGCATAAGCTTAAGGATTTCTAATCAATCAAGATTAGGCAATCAAAAAATTTAAGGTCTCATATGGAGAAATAGGTACCTGTTTTCTGGAAAATTACAAAGTGTGGAACCACTGGAAAAAGATTTAACATGACATTCGCAGCCTACCTAAGTACAGCAGGGCTACATATATGTCTCCTCAATACATGAGACAGTAAAGCTGACAAAAAAAAATTGTAAAATTATAGTTCAGATAAATCAGATAGCTGCCTTGCATAAAGTGCAACTTTAAACGTCTGTTTGCAAAGTAAATCCAGGTGCTCACCCTGGCAGATTGAGCATCGGACCCTGGCCCGGCAGTACCGGCTCCTGTGTCCCCGCCCCAAACACCTGAAGCAGAGCTTCGCATGCCGAATCCGGTCCACTTTCTCAGCATACTCCATTTCTTTAGCTTTCCCGCAGCTACGGCTTGGGTGGTCTGTACTGCAAAACACACAACTGCAGTAGCCATGTTTTCAATAGCTTTCACTACCTTTACTGACTTTTCAGACGGGTTGTGTGACATAGCCAGCCTCTCTTCTGACAAAACTTCTTGCTCGAGAAAGTCTAGCTTTCTCAGTGAGAGGATTAGCTCTATCTCCACCCCTGTCTGATCCAGATACAACAGACACATCATCATTTACGACCTCGCTCCTTGCTCGCTGCCTCTCCCACTCCACAGCAATACTTTTAGGCAAAGCCCTATGTACAAGAGGGTACAGTACAGCGGCAAAATTGTCGGATGTGACGCCTAAACTTTCTAATGCTCTGATTTTTGTACTCAACTGGTCAAACAGTGAGCTCAAACTAGGTTTCTTCACAGTCAAAACAAGGTCTAAGAGATCAGAGGTACAGGCCTCAATAATAAAAGAGTCCTTTCCGAAACGATTTTTCAGTGCCTGAATGGCCTTACCATAATTCTCTTTCGTTGGCGGGAAACTCTCAGTTATTCTACGCCCCTTGGTGTTTTCCTTCAGACACTGAAGAAGGTACTGATACTTCTCACCGTCTCTTAGTTGCTTATCCTCGTGGATGACCCGAAATTGCGCCCAGAACGCTATCCAGGTCCTCGGGCTCAAGTCGAATTTAGACAGCTCGAGTTTCGGTAATCTGACGCTTGACGTAGCTGAGTTTGATACCGCTAACCCGGGGGAGGAAAGTGAACCCCTGGAGCCGAAAGACGGGCGACGAGACCGGTACCCTCACACCGTCAGTGATCTCTCCCCTTGATCTGAATTTAGAGCGCAGACTAGCTCTTCCATAACAGCGTGGAACAGGATAGGGCTAAGCGGGTCACCCTGCTTGACGCCTCGCCAAACCCCCAGCAGGGTAGTGGCCTCCCATCCCACGTACACCCTGGTGTAGCATCCCTGGTACCCCTGCAGGATGTACGTAATCATCTCAGGTTACACTTCCATCGCGTGTCCAACGCCCAACCGATCACCCCATGCGGGACCGTGTCGAACGCCTTGCGCAGATCCAGCGATATGACATGGTGTTCTCTTATCTACTCTCGCTTGAATTGGATGAAGGATTCTAGCGCAAGGCAGTTTGCCATGGTCCCGTCGGTTTCAATGAACCCCCTCTGTGCCGGGGGCAGGTCCCGGGGGGGGGGGGGGGGGGGGCTCCCAGGTCAGTCCGTCAGGCCCGGGCGAGCGAGTTGGTGTTTTAAGGGTCTCGGCTAACTCCTTTTTTGATATTGGATAGTTGGTAGGTTTCTTTAGTTTTTTTGCGTATAGCGCCAGGGGGAAGAGGCATCTCCATATGGGCAAAGGCATTCCGGTACGCCGCCTCCACTTCCTGGGCGGGGGAACACTTGGGTCTCAAGGTTGTTCCCATGGCAATTTTATCCTCTCACGTCTCACGTACTCGTACTAGGTACATTTACATTAAAATACGAGATTTTGTGTTAAGTGGTAAACTCTTATTTGTATTAGGTACAGTTGTCACTCTCTATAGCGAAAACTACTCTATAACGAGGGAAGGGTATAGTCCAAACCCTGTATTGAAACCCTCTCTATAGCGAGCTCTCTCTATAGCGAGAAAATTGAACGTGGTCCCTTGACGGTCGTGAGAGAGATACTTTACTGACGAAATGTGAATGACAAAGCATGTAGATATGAACTCTGACATTTGTGATATTGAATCTGTAAATACAGTTATTATTAATGACAAGACCAGTTTTTAATATGTAAACTAGGTTGTAAGGTACAGCGATATTACCGTTAGTACGGTGTGGGAGTAGCCAGAACTTGCCCGTCACCTAAAGTGCCGGTGGTCAGTGCACCTTCCAGTCTTCATTCTGCCTTCCTCGAGGTACGTAAACCTTCCTGCAATCAAATGAACGTTTTCCGTACGTACGGTAGCTTTAGGCTGGATTTAGCTAATTTCGAAATGTAAATTACCCGAATTTTTTCTGTAAGTTAAACAAGGTTGCCATGCGTTGCTAAGGTAAATAAAGTCGGAGTTTTGTTTCCCTAGCAACCCATGGCAACCTTGTTTAACTTACAGAAAAAAATTCAGGTAAATTCCATTCCGAAATTAGCTAAATCCAGTCTCAATCTGGATTAGCGTAGTGACAGGGCTATGAAGCAAGAGTACCGGGGGTCTAGTCCCGACTTGTCGAGATTTTTTGTCCTTGCATGGCGACTCTTGCAGCAGCTAGGAACAGCCAAGCTGTTTGTCCTGCTCCATGCTATCGAAAACCACGGCGTGGCTAGGTGAACGGGGCCCTAAAGGGCGTCTACGCAGTCTTGCTTGGTTACGTGTTTTTCTGCACACTTTATGAGGAAACTATTGGATATTTAAATGGTCTGAAATAATTGACGAACGAAATAACAGGGGCTGGTGATTTTACGATCGTTTAATTTCGGGCAATTTTTTGTTGACAAAAATCAGCTTGTTAATTTTTTGGTCGTTAAAACGACGTATTATATTTCAGGGCATTTAATTAGCCAATAGTTTCCTAATAAGGTGTGCAGAAGAAACGTAATGCAGCTCCTTTTTAATCAATCAGAAGGCAGTGAGATTAGAAAACATGCAAGAACCTTTAGAACCTCTAGATTTTATAAGTATACCTTGGGGAGGCGGTATTTGTGAACAGTGTGTTTTTATGGTTGTTGATGGGTGATAGTGTGGTAGATTGTGTCACTTTCTCGTAGTAATAAGATAACCAAGCTGTGTAAACAGATAGTGAGTAATAATATGT
This sequence comes from Mesopsocus fuscifrons, assembly GCA_950004255.1. Classification (NCBI taxonomy): domain Eukaryota; kingdom Metazoa; phylum Arthropoda; class Insecta; order Psocodea; family Mesopsocidae; genus Mesopsocus; species Mesopsocus fuscifrons. The sequence goes on from OX465377.1 coordinate 4,074,501, forward strand.
AAGTTCTCGACTGTTGTAGGGCCCTTATAACCGCAGTTGATGATTGTTGTGTACCTATTGCAGGACCGGAAAGATGTTACTCAGATTGCTGCCGCTATTTCTCGCCGTCTCGACAGCGTCCGCTTTTCGGTGAGTCTTTTCTTTGTTGGAAAGTCTCCGAGTGAAGGAGGTCGTCCATCTAGCCGCGTTTTGTTATTGTATTTGTATTTGTTATTGGGTAGGATTGAGAGTTCTGCGTTCCCTGTATCCTGCCCCATGCCACCCACACTAACGACGGCGGCGAGGCTAAGTGGACGACCCTTTAGAGACGGTACCGTTATGCCATTATGTATAGTTACTGTGAAAGCAAAAATTGAAAAATTGAATCCTTTCGACTGTAGTTTTCGTCTTGAAATTGACTCAGAAAGCCTGTTACAGGTTACAGGTACACCTGCTGGCAAGGCCATGCCTACATCGGAAGGCTTGAGGTATCAACCCGTTTCTTGTCAGGTAATACGCTTTGGCCGAAGCATGCTCTAAGGGGAAAATATTGCTTACGGTGGGATTCGAACAGAGAACGCAAGTCTGGACCGCTCGGCCACTGAGAGGAAAAAACCGTACCTATACAAGAAGTTAATTATTTATTTTGACTGTCTTATAGGACGTACGTGTGTACTTCGGGCAAATGCACAAAAGAAAGCATAGATGATCCGAGCAGAGCTCAGTCCCTGCAGGAATGCAAGCTGAATTGTCTGGAGGCCGCTGGGCTATGGCCGAAGCCGACCGGGACGTTGATGGTGGGATTCCCACTTATTTCGGTAAGTTATCGAGCATTGATAAGAAGTTATAAACAACGTCGGTGTAATGTCCAGCAGCCTTCAGTCTTTTCTCAGTTGCTGTACCATGTCAGTTCCTTTCAAATTTTTGAATGATATAGCTCGAGGAAACAAATGTCACATATCTAAACTGTTGAATATTTTTTTGTTCAGTTGTTTTGTCACTTTAGCATTAGAAACTAGTAATTTTTGACAAATCGATCGATTCTGACGTTAAAAAGACATAGGTATTATATTTCAAAAAAATAAATAGTTAGTGGACATTGAAAAACGCCAAGAAAGAGCATTGCGTTAATACTTCCCACTTATGCGGGGAGCTTGAAGATAGAGCTCTCTGATAGGCCAGTTAGCCTGATAATCACTGGTTTTAAGTAATAGTGGAACAGCACACCGCGGTTACAATACCCTTGCTATCTAAGATTCAAAAATCCTACAGGTTGTATCGGTTGAATGCGAGGTAGGGTGATGGTGTCAAATTATTCCGACCAATTAGGGTCAGCCTTGGGGGACTCAAACTCTCTGATTGGTTACCATGATTATACGTCTTTGGGAGACCGTACTACACATTAGAACTTATCAACCTCTGCAATTTAAAGGTCTTGCGTACTATCTATATTGGTGTACTTACAACAGATTATACTCTGTATGACCTTGTGTTAAGGCTGAATATACATTCGCTATTTTCGACTACACGTACTTGGTTCGCAATGCTACGTACTTCAAGCCCTACTCCGAAGTTACAGGGCGAGTGGAAAGTGTTTATAGGGGGATGTAAACCTGAGACTCTTTGTCGTGAGGTAGTGTTGTATTTTTGCATGAAATGGAGTAATAAGCCCACAGGAGCGATTTTAAACAGTCAACTACCAGTCCACATGTTTTTTTGACAGATCGCGAAAACACAACACTACCTCATGCGGAATATTTTTTTGAAAATTTTCGGACTAAAAAATGTATGATTTTATCGTCACATTTAGTAGAAAAGCTTGATAAATGTTTGTACTATTTACCGTAGCCATGTTGCATTTTGGCAATTTTTATTTCACTTACGGAAGTGGGTAATTTCAACAGCATTTCTCTACTTTTCTCCTGTAAAAGCTAAACATAGTGTCCTACTTTTACTCGTTCGTTTCGCGTTCAAATAGCACACTATGTTTAGCTTCTAGAGTAGACACAATCGATACGATATTGCAATTACCAGTCTCCGGTTGTACTAATATGTAAACATTAGTTTTGTCGAATATTTACTTTCGCACAGTGGTTTTGGCGGAGTTCTTCGAGAATGTATGTTGGCCGTTAAGTTATCATGCAGAACTGGAACTTGATATCCTGCATGGAGACCTAATCATAGTTTTTTAACTGTCCACGTTCTTTGACTTTTTAGTGCCTATTTTCTAATTGTTCTGTAATATAATGTGCCTCTTTAACGTCAGAAACTAAAGTGGGAATTAAACTGTGTGATGGATTTCGTATTTTTTAATTCCCAGTTTCCTGGGAGTTTTTTTCGACAAAAGGACTCGATCACGAGAAAGTCAAGCGTGACCATTGTCGTTTTTTTATTTTTAGTATCCAGAAATTTACCCTTTCTGTTGTATAGGTAAACGCGGTCGATGCCTCCTTCACCAGTACCACCCCTCTACCGGAGGATACGCAGAAAGTGGTGCAGGCTGCTCAGCAGGTGTTCTTGTCCCGTATCCAGGGAACGTCCGAGACTACGGACGATACTTACAACTTTCTCGTACAGCTGACCATTGCTGACCCCAGCGTCACTTACTACGCTTATGGAGTCGATGAAAGTTATACTCTTGGGGTCGTCAGCAATATCTCGGGGGACACCAAACTGGTATGGACTGTACCTATTTTGTTATGAATCAGGTTTTCTGTTATGTGAAAAGGGTCGTTAGAGAAGAGTTCTACTAAACAGAGGGAAGGGATGAAGAAAAATAAAGTAAAAAGAAATGTATAGGTTTCTTTATGTAGGTACCTCACATTTTTTGTGACTCTTCTTCAACATAAATTATTTTTCGACTGGTGTTTCTTAACTGATTCTTGGTTGCAGGTTACTGCCAGTATAACAGCTCCCACTTTTCTCGGGGCACGACATGGTCTGGAGACTTTGGCTCAGGTTATTGTCTATGATGACCTCCACCAGCGTCACCGCATCCCCAGCTCACTTCAAGTTGCCGACAAACCTGTCTACCCCCACAGAGGTACAGAATGTTACCAATTAGAAGCGAATTTTCTGTTGGTTCCCTCGTCGTGTACTCCTTCGTAACGTAGGGTCAGGCATACCCAGCACAGCGAATTCGCTCTTGCCGCTCTCAAGGCCGAACTGATGCAACTTTCGCCGTGGTCACTTCCTCGACGGGAGACCTAGAAAGTGAACCAGCGTTTCTCAGTTTTTATCACTGACAGAACCACTTTGGTACCTATCTCCCCTATGAGTGCATGGAGTTAGGGATCAGGGTTCCTTCGAAGGCAACCACCTAGCTAGACCTCTCGACTATCAAAGTTAGGAGCATATACCCTTTTAGTTCCGCAACTTAAAAATAATTTTCGTTCCCTTTATTTATTATATAGGTATAAGCATCGATACGGCGCGTTCGTACTACTCCCCTGCCGCCCTCTTGCGTATACTGGACGCGATGGCGCAAAATAAACTCAACTCTCTCCATTGGCATATCACTGACACTCACAGCTTCCCCTTTGTCAGCACAGCCTATCCTATTATGAGCGGCGACGGTGCTTACTCCAAAGAACAGGTACGGGAAACTAATTAAAAAATTTATTCATAGGAGGGGGTCAACCAAAAACCATGTTACGAAACGTTTTGTTTTAGGTGTACACACCACAAGACATAAAAGCCATCGTGGAGTACGCACGTGTGCGTGGGGTGCGCGTCACCCCCGAACTGGATGCGCCCGCACATGTAGGGGAGGGTTGGGCTGCTTTGGACCCTGACCTTATCACGTGCTTCCGATGGGAGCCGTGGGGTTCTTACTGTGTGGAACCCCCCTGTGGACAATTCAACCCTATCAAAGATCGTGTGTATGACGTCCTGCATACCATCTACCAAGAGTGGGCTGCGCTGTTCCCTTCGGATCTTTTCCACATGGGTGGTGATGAGGTACGTAGTTTTTAGTGTACACATAGATAGATAGGTACATAATATACGTAAGGTACACACACACAACATCCATTTAACTCAACAACAAATGCACGTTTTCGCTAGCGCAATGTAATCAGCACGTGATTTAATTAAATATTTAGGTATTAATTGAATTAATTTTTTATACAGTCGCACTGTCATTAAGCGTGCGGGCTTCCTATTAGGTAATTTTATATTTTTTCTTTTTTCTAGGTGAATTTGAATTGCTGGAGGTCAACACCCAGTATCACCGAATGGATGGCTGCCAACAACATTTCAACGGACGAGACAGGGTTTCACAAGCTGTGGGATATGTACCAGAATAAGTCATACCTCCAGCTAAAGGAAGCCAACCCTAAAGCCACCCCTGTCTTGTGGACTAGCACCCTCACTGAGCAGAGTAACACTCCCGAACTGCTTGACCCCAGCCAGTACATTGTGCAGGTCGGTAGTTGCAGACTGAGGATATAGTTGTGTTTGTTGAAACCTTTCTAGGAAGAGAAAAAGAAATCAGAACACCATATCATTCCAGAAAAAAAGTGTCTAGGTATGCATACATCCAATTTCAGCTGATAATGAAGCTGAAGAAAATACCAATATAGGTACCATACATTTTATGGGTTTTTGGGTTGGTACTTACGTAACCCATGTTTTTTTTTTTTTTTTTTTTTTTTTTTTTTTTTAGAACATATGGAAGTACACAAGAATAATTTATTTATAAGGATATTTCATACGCATATATGACTCTGTCGTCACCTGTTCGACCGCCATCTTATCCTGTTCCCGCCAAAAAGTTTTGACTGCAAAGGCAAAGGCAACCCACTAAATAAATAAATAAATGATTCTTGGAAGTACATCGTTAACATCTCCACTACAGAGTCCTAATGACTTAATTTTTTTTCTCAGATATGGTCCAAGAAAGATGATCAAAATATTGCAAAACTGATCAACCAAAAATACAGGCTTATTTTCTCCAACTACGATGAACTCTATTTCGACTGTGGGTAAGGAATTATTATTTTTTAATCCTGTTTCGTACTTTGAAGAACCCACACTTTTTAGCTCACTGTCATATTCATCCTTCAAGTGGATTATTTTCATATTCTCTCTTAAAGACGTTGAATTTCAAATTCGAAGATGACGTCAAATTTCAGTATTTGGTTGTGTTTTTACTTTTATTTTTTATTTACAGTGGCGGTGCTTGGATTGGAGGCCCTGGTCAGAACTGGTGCTCGCCTTACATTGGATGGCAGAGCGTATACGGCCATGACCCTCTGACGCTTGTGTCCCGTTTAGGTGTCCCTATTACAGAGGAAGTCGAAAAGCTTGTTCTTGGAAGTGAAGCTGCCCTTTGGTGAGTCCTTGCCGTACAAAGTTGAGGCCAATGGCGTTAGAGTGTCTTTAGCTCCAAATCTGCATACGTACAGGTACTCAGCAGTAGTATTTAGCTAGGCATGTTCGCAGATAAATAACTATTGTAATAGTACCTAACTAGGTTCGCGAAATATGCCTTATGGAGCATCCAAATACACTGTGAGGTTTCCTTAGGCAGAAATCTAGTCAAAAAGTTTCACCGAGGGTCCTTGACCACCTCCTCCCTCTAACTTTGATCTTCCTCGCCAGGACGGAGCAGGTAGACGAGAGTCAAGTGGAGGGGCGATTGTGGCCGAGAGGAGCTGCCCTAGCGGAACGCTTGTGGAGTCGTCCCACTGCTGAGTGGTCGCAAGCACAGTATCGCATGAACAATCAGCGGGAACGGATGGCAAGGAATGGCGTACGAGCGGAACTTTTGCAGCCTGCGTGGTGCTACCAAAACGACGGCTTTTGCGGACTTGGCGTTTGAAATAGATTTTTAAATTTTTTAGCTGTGATTGTTTTACCTACCTTTGCATCGTATACTTATAGTCACATTATGTCCTGTAAGGACCGATGTAGTTACGTTATTTCTGACTTATATAGAGTTTACCTACTTCCAACCTGCCTCCTAGCGCTGTTATTGCCAATGCCATTGTACTTATTACTTCAACCACCCTCGATCTGCGACGTTTCAGTGAGTAAACTCGCACACTTCTTGAATCCTCACATTAGGCAAAAAAGCGCCTTTGCAGTGGGCACTATTTTCAACGTTTTTCGTTAAAAATAATTAATAAAAAATTAAATAAAAAAATGGATAAAAAAAATACGTTCAAACCTATCACTGAAGTATAAATTTGAAAAATGGCGCGGATTTAGTCGTGGCAGCAGATTTCATTCATGATGGCCACGTCTTCTGTTTACAAATTTTGGTTCAGCTGTGAGGAGTAATTATTTTCGGCGGATTTTACTACTGAATGGTAAGTCAGTGCTTAGAAGTAATATACAGAGCTGATAATTTTTTGTTTGGGGATGTACACTTTTGTACGAGCGGTGGTGGCTCTGCGGGCTTTTTGAATTAACACGTCGTTTTTCCCGCAGGGCTGCCCCGCAATGGACATCACACTTATATTCAAGACGTGTGTGAAAACCATACGAACAAGAAACCGAGCCTGCGGCTTCCCCGAGCCTGACCGACCTCGCCCTGAACCCCGGACTCTGGGCGTGTTCGCCGTCCGTGCGCGCGAAGTCATGCATCAAATCGCCAAGCTCGGGGCCTTTGTTGCTGATACCAGCACAGCGTACGCCAACTTCTCCGGTCACATCCCCGGCGCTCCCCAGATGACCGACAGTGAACGTGATCGGATTGATTTAGGCATTCCGCGTTTGGCTGGGGAGGCGAAAAAAATGCTAAACGAGCTTGAAACTCTCACAGCCAAAACAGACTTGACGCCGCAACATAGGGAACACCAATTAGGTGTTCTAAAGCTAATGAAGGAGTACTTGAGGTATGTTACGGGCATTCACAGTGACCTCCGAGCTGAAAGGGTGGCCCGCGCTGGAGAAACACGACGTCTTGCCCGGTTGGACACGAGGTCTCGCGTGGAAGAGAGCTCCACAGAGAAGCCCATCATCCCGACGTGGACGCCTCAGGATGACGATGTGACAGTGGAAAACCTCAGTGCCGAAGAACTGCAAATGTTTGAGGAGGAAAACGCGACGCTACAGGCGGAACTGAGTGGGCTGCAAGCGGAGCTACAGCAGCTAGAGGGAACGGTGACGGGAGTAGCCCGGCTGCAGGAACAGTTCACCGAGAAAATAGTGGAGCAGGAGAGAGACATTGACCAGGTGGCCTCGGCGGTCATCGGAACTACGGAAACTCTGAAGGACGCGAACGAACAACTCCGTCAGGCTATTCAACGCAACGCTGGTTTGCGCGTCTACATTCTCTTCTTTCTTCTTGTCATGTCATTTTCCTTGCTCTTCCTTGATTGGTATAACCCGTAATAAAAAACTGAATAGAACATTTGCTGCTGCTGCTGACATACCTGGGCAAAAGTAACTTTAGAGTGACTTGCTTTTGTTGGCACCCCTACATCAGACTGTCAGTATCGGTGTCCGTAAATTGATGTGATTACTTCGTGTCTTTGTTCATTGTTCATCGGCCAAATAAATATTTTCTGTCGTCGTGAATCCATTTCTTTGGTAGTCTGGCATGTCCTTAGGACAGCTGAGGTATAAACAACAGACATAAGTTGGTGATAGAAAGGCGTATCAGACGGCTCTTGGACTCAGACTTCCAAGGAACCAACCAGTTGTAAAGTTTATATACTCGTATCTAGAGCTTGCTACTAAGCCCAATTTTCTCCTTATTACAATTATAGTATTTCTTCTCTCCACTTGCTAGTAGCTGTGTTCACTTCCAGATTCACAACAGCATTAGGTATTGTTTAATGAACAAGGGCATAAGGTATCACATATTTATACATATAATATGAAACATTTATTTCGTGCGATTAACAACGTCATGTCAAAAGGGACTGAAGATACTGACGAGTAAACATCAGCGAGATGAAAGCAGTTGTCAAAAAATATAAATCTACCGTAGTCTACAAATCTTCCCGTTTGGTAGTTCTGAGAACCTGTATAAATCCTTCTTGAAGCCCCAGGTGTCTTCGTAGGGACTCCCCGAACTCAGACTGGTTGTCAGGTTCAGGTTCGTCGTTTTGCCCAAGGATTTCAAACGAGCTACCCATCTGGGGTTCTTCCTGTTTCCCTATTATGGTGGACATCGAGACTTCGCTCGCAAGCTCCTCTACTTCTTCTTCCTCCACTTCATCGGGGTCGTCAGGATCCCGGTCCGAGTCTATGGCACTGGAGCTGGAACAGAAATGGGTGGTTAAGATAAAGACAGAACTCGTGAATCACGTGGCAGCAGAATGATTTTACTTCTCATTTTTGAAGAAATTGTTGGATATTTAGATGTTCTGAAATGTGCTTCAAACGCGAGAAATTAACTTACTGTGATGTAATTTTTCGATCGAGTAACTTTTTAAATTTTTTTACCACGGTAAAGACTTTTTTTTTCTTCAGAAAATGGCTAGGAGGAAACATACTTTAGATAAAGAGGACTGTGTGGTAACACTTATTAAAAATCACAACTTAGGTAACTATTTTCTGACGTAAAAAAAACTATTTCAGAAGAGATAAATAAATATCCAACAGTTGTACTGAAGGTTAGAATTTATATGGATATTTTTCCATGCCGACTCACTAGTTTCCATCGCCCTCGGTGATGACTAGCTTGTCGGGGGCTTCAGTGACGCAAATGAACCGCTTGGGGCGCTGCGGTCTCCGAAGTGATGCGTTAGACATAATCTGTTCCGTAACTTCGATGCTCTCGTATCGAACCGTTTGTAATCGACGAATACCGGTCTCGTCTTTAATATACCTGTTGAACAATGAAAGAACTTAGATTATTGACAGCCTCGATGGCCTAGTGCTCTAGTTTGGAGCCGTCACACCGGTTCGATCCAGAGATGGCTTTAAGAACTCTTCATTTTTTCCACTTGTAAAACTTTACCCTTTACCTTATACTTTTATTTTTCTTACCTAAACCGAGATTGCCCTGATGCCCACCGATAGCAATGTTTATTTTTAAGATGAACAGTGAGAGCAGCGCCTCGATCGTAGCGCGCGTCGCAAATGTGGCATCCATACTGCTCAGCTCGGCTGTGGACTTTCGCGTAGTGCTTACTCAGGCCATTCTTAGAGCGGCACGAGAAGTTGCAGCCCGCCTGCTCGCAGACCCAGCAGTTCTCCGAGCAGTGCGTCTGGTAATGCAGTTTTAGGTCTCTTTCTGTTGTGGACCTGACAGGAAAGTAGAAGAATCAGGTGTGATGTTAAAGAAGAAAATCCTAATCAAACGGAAGCAGAGGTTAAACGCAGGTTTCATTTGTTCTTCACAGTTCTGCAAGTTTTTGATCTTTCTTTCATTTTACACTTTCAGTGTATTTATATTATGGATGTTTTTCAAGCATTAACACTGTACACACCAGAACGTTGCAAAAAACGTCTAAAAACGTTCGCAACCTGTACTCACCGATGATCGCAGAATGTGCATTTGAAGGGCCTGTCCGGCTGATGGCGGTAGCGGATATGGAGGGCGAGTGTGTAGCGGAAGGGGCAGGTCATATCACACATGGGGCATTTGTGCAGATTTACATGCAACCGGATATGGTCCTGCAGTATCCGCTCCGAGGGAAAACTCTTTTTACAATATGAACACTGGAACAAAAAAATCCTGTTAATCAGACATCATTGTCCCCCAATTTTAGGTGTTCATCCCTCTATATAAAACTCTCCTAAGTGAACTCAAATCTGAAGAGAGAATAAAAGTATTCAAAAGATCAATAAACCTCCTATTTAATCTACAATGTATTTTACAGTACCTCGTACTACGTACTTTTTGCGCCAAAGAAAACCTCTACCACAGCCCCACCAATGATCGTGTGTATATACTTACTGTGTACTCGTATATCCACCCATGATCTATAAGTCTGATGAGGTGTCTCGTTTGAGAGTCTTATCTGATCAACCATTAAGTTGAGTGGAGGTATAAGCGATTAAGGCCAAGGTCTGGCATGATTCTACACTTATATGGAGACAACCTCTTAAATTTACAGACCTTAAATACACTTACCTTGTATGTTTTGTACTCTGGTGGGGCTTGCCTTGCACAGTGGTCGACAAATTTGAATTTGCCCGCGAACTGGACGCCGCACACTGGACAGCCAATCACCTTCTCCTGTGTGTGACTCCGCACGTGCGACTTCAGCTTCCACATGTTGTTGTTCTCTCGGTCACAGCCTTAAAGTCAAGACAATTTTAAAAATAGCTCCGGTGGGAGTCAACGCAGGTTTGTTACCTTCAACAACGAATCAAATCACAACTTAGATAACTAGACTGTTTCAGAAAGGTAAGAAAACAGCCCGGAGGGAGTATTCCTGATTTCCAAGCACCCGATTAGCGCAATTTTAACACCAGCTTCCAGTGGTATTTGCCTGAGAAACTCAGTTTTAGTGTGGTGCTAACTTTGAGTACAGTGCGGTACGGGTAACTGCTGCAATAGACTCAAGCTCAGAAGCTCACCCTTCCAGTCGCAGATAACAGTCTCGTGGTTTCGGCGCCGTGGTCGGCCCGTGACGTGGGTGTTGACATGTTCGAGTAGGCGCTGGTAGCTGTCCGTGCGGAAATTGCAGGACCGCCACTCGCATACTCGCTCGTCCGGAAGTACAGGCAGGATGTTTCGGTTAGCGTAGTCAAGATGGCAGTCGAGGTGAGGCTGCCGTGTCAGCAACGCCGCGCCCAAGGCTTTTAGCCGCGTGTGGAAACCATGATAGTTGACGTGGAAGCGCGCGGTGCGGCGCGATATCGAACTGAAGCCACATGACTCCCACATGCAGCACTGCCACTCCACCGCTACATAATAACAACATACTAACATATTAAGGGTGGTCTGCAGCCATGAAACTAAACTTACCTAGTTTCTGACGTTCTAAATTAAGAAATATTTCAAATATCCAATAACAGTCAGCCCTTACGCTTGCCGTTGTTTTCTCGGATTTCCGGATGTAGGTCATGGGCTTCCACATGTTTCTGCAGAGCTTCCGTATCTGACGTCACAAAAGTACAGTCGACCCATTCGCATCGCAGCTTTAACTCGGATTCCTCACTAAAAAATAAAAATAAACATTATTTCAACTATCATTCCGGAGTGTTGAAATATCCCAACTTACCACTTCTTCCTTCAGGATAGTGGGAACTTTGATCGAAATGATGTACCTGTATTTTATTGTATATAATTCACCAAACTACCTTAAAATTCCCTGGGCTCAAAAAACATCTTTCAGATCCAGAATGGTGACAACATGCGAGATCTGCGGCAAACAGCTGCGGACGCGCTACAACCTACAAATCCATATGGCGGTGCACACAGGCGAGAAGCCCCACACCTGTGACATCTGCGGCAGAGGTTTTCAGCAGCGCTGGAACCTCGTCACCCACGTCTCCCGCGTCCATGCCGGCCACAAACCCTTCACTTGTGCGGACTGCCACCGGTCCTTCGGCTACAAGTCGCACTTCAAGGCCCACGTTCGCACCCACTTCCTGGCCCAGCTCCAGGTACCGGACCCCATTAAGGACCGCCTCCGCCATCCGCACGGATGCGGGGTCTGCGAACGCTCTTTTGAAACTCCTGGACTCCTGGCCCAGCATCAAAGGGCTCACACTGGCGAAAGCCCGTTCGTCTGTGATACGTGTGGCAAGGCGTTCAGAACGCGTCGTCGCGTCGCTGAACACATCCAGCGTCGGTGCTGTTCGGACGCGAAGGATGCTGGTAAGTGTTATTTTCTTATTGTGGCTCACAGTTGGTAAAGTTGGTGGACTTTTTAGGTAACCTATCCGACAGACAGGTCACCAAGAAAGTAAAGAGAGTGACTATTCAAAACATGTTCAATGAAATCATGAGAATATACGAAAGAAGACAAAGGAATGCTAAGCTCACGAGTCACACATGTCTTATCGTTACTTTAGGGGGCGACTTAAGCTCCTCCCCTCAACTGATAAACCTCCCATCCTGTTTCAGGAGCTTTACCCAAACGTAAACGACGGTTAAACGACCCAACGCCATGCGAGGTCTGCGGAAAAACAGTAGCCCGCTACAGCATGCACAAACATCTCAACATTCACACACGAAAACGCGTCTATCCGTGCAGAGCTTGCGGCCGTGAGTTCCTCGAAGCTGGGCAACGAGAGGTGCACGAAAGGATTCACAATGGCCGGAAACCGCACTCCTGTGATAAGTGTGGAAAGGAGTTCGCACAGAAGGGAAACCTACGTGTTCATCGCCGCCGCTATCACCACCTGACTGATAAAACACCCAGAGAAAATCGGTCCTTACCAGCGAGAAAAAGAAAGGTTCTGGCAAGTTCTGATGGTGCAAAACGAGGTCCTGTTCTGAAAGAGTCTACGGAAGCTGCGGGTGGCCACGAAAACGAACAGATTATATTTGTGATAAACAAAACCCTGCGAGGAAGTGACGGAAATGAGTATCAGCCACCAACTTCGAGTGGTCACTTAGTTCTTGAACTGGTGGAGGATTCGGCGGTGCCTGGAAGTCATGAAGTAGAAAATCAGACATACAACGAACTGGCTGCAGAGACTGGAGGTCCAAAAAGCGAGGAGAGTACTGCATCGCAAGAAAATAGTGTGGGAGAAGAAGCAGTGGAGGAGTCATCTCGGAGCAGCTACTCTTTGGTCTCGGTACCGGTGCTTTCTGAGAAAGAAGCGCCCAGTCCAGGCGACAGTGCTGCATTTTCGTCTGGCTGTCACACAATTCGCGAATTTGTGCACATGGCCACTCAGTGGATTACGACAAGAGCGCAAGAATCTCAACTTCTATGCCCAGAAGGGGAAGATGACCCGAAAGTGGAGCTAGAAGAGCAAGAGCAAGATCTGGGAGAAGACGGAGAGCCACAAGAGAACGCAGAACAATCTCACGGCGAAGAGAGTGAGAAGGATCAAAGTGGAGTTGCTGACTCTGAATGGATTAAGGCCAAACGAGAGTGGATAAAAGAGGCAAAGCAGGAAGTCTGGAATAAGCTCATACTTCAAATCGGAAACGAGCCTGCTGTGAAAAAAATTGTGAGGAGAATGCCGCGGGGAAAGGGAGACGACACCATGCGGTTGTTACGCCGGCTAGTGCACGTGCCCGCCAACAGCGTAGTGGCCCGAGATGAGAATGGTATGGTGACGTGGCGGTGTTGGGACTGCACAGCCCGGTTTGCTTCCCGCCATCTTTTGCTCCGTCATCGACTGAAACACGCACCGCCTCATCTCCGCCCGTACTGCTGCCCCCTCTGCTCCCGCACCTTTACGCAAAGTGGCAACCTTCAACATCATTTGCTCGTTCATCGCGGGGAGCATCGCTTCACCTGCGAACAATGCGGGGCTCTGTTCCGGCACAAGTCTCACCTTAAGACGCACAAACGACAGCACGACGAAATCCCCACAGAAGCGCGGTTTCATTGCGCAACATGTGGCAAGGCGTCAAGTTCTCGATTTCATCTGATCCAACACATCCGCACGCACACTCTCGAACGGCCCTACCAGTGCCAAATTTGTGGGAAAAAGTTTGCCGCCTCCTCCACTCACGAGAGACATCTCAAAACACATGAGCCCGCCACAGAAGTGTGCTTCGTTTGCGGGCAGACGTTCACAGACAGTTCAAGTAGGAGACGACATCAGGCATCTCACGATATGCGAAAGCGTCACGCTTGCTCTTGCGGACGGAGCTTTACGCAGCAGTTTAGCCTTCGTCGCCACGCTCCAGTGTGCAGCCTTGCTTCGGTCCCGCGTGTCAAGTCTTTCCAATGTCCTCTTTGTCTTAAGGCGTTTTTTGACGCTACGGGGTTGAAGCGTCACGTGGCTACACACGACCCTGTCCGGATGTTTACCTGCCATTACTGTAACAAGCTACTGAAGACGCGTGAGACACTTCAGAGGCATATTCGCCGTCAGCACTCGGGTCAGCTAGCCACATAGCAAAGGTGCGGCCGAAAGGTGCGGGGAAAAAATACAAATCTGTGCAACGCCCTCTTCTGTTGTACGCACACAAGATGGCTAACCTAGACTCTACTAAACATCCCCACTTACATTTAAGTGAAGGTTAGTGCATTGGCCATTAATGCTCAGTTATGCTACCTAGCACTTAACTGATGATCTCCGCCGGATCGGCCCATGGTATATTTACCTCTCGTTCTCTTTCCTCTTCCGTTTGAGCGTTTGCCCCTCGGAGCCGCGCACCGGCTTCCCCATTCTGCAAACAAAAATTCCTCTGCGTTAAACATGGTTTATCTTTATTCCAGATGTGGGGTGTGAGGCTATTTCAAAGAGCTTTGCTAGGGCGGTACCGCTACTCAACCATTTTCGCGCTATCATCTGGTGAGTATGTTGACTATTTTTGGATTCAGTGATTGAGAGATTTATATAGAGAGAATAATATCACTTGCTTGATAGTACAATCCTTAACGCTTAAATATTGTCGGAGCAGGGCAAGGAAAGTGCGGGGTGGCAGTGATTCGGGTGTCGGGACGGCAAGCAGCTGACGCCATCCTGCGCATGACTAAGCGCACCACCCTGCCAGAGCCACGCACAGCTGTTCTTACTGCAGTTATCCACCCTAACACCAGAGAGCAGATTGATCGGGGACTTGTCTTATGGTTTCCAGGTGAGAAAAATCAAGTCGATCACTGTAACAAATTTAACACGCTGTCTCATTCAAAGATGGTATAGGCAGCACAACTTAATACCAGATCCGTTGCCTGCGTAATGTGAAAGATTGGTGCATACAGTTTTAGGTGGGTTTCGAACCGTACCTCGATATACATTACAACAGAAATGCTGAACATATATTTTAATAATCAGAGGGGAATCAGCAAAACGCTGAGTACGATGGATACCAACTGAGTTCCTCAAAGGTTAACCTTAGAGTTGGATAGACCACTTGGCTATCGAAATTGTAACAATGGGTCTGTTTTCCAGGTCCTCGAAGTTTCACTGGAGAGGACTCGTGCGAGCTGCAGGTTCACGGCGGACCGGCCGTCGTAGCCGCCGTTTTGGCCGGACTCTCTGCTCTGCCTTCCTTCCGGCCTGCTGGTCCAGGCGAGTTCACCAAACGAGCCTTCCTCGCAGGGCGGATGGACCTAACTTCTGTTGAAGGGTTGGCAGACCTTATTCACGCTGAGACGGAGCAGCAGAGGCGTCAGGCACTTTTGCAAATGGAGGGCAGCCTTGCTAAACTTTACAGCCAGTGGCGGACACAGCTCCTCAGAGTTAGTACTCGTAGAACAAATAAATATCACAGGCCAAGTATTTTTTACGTTTTGCTTTGGTAGAAAAATGGCAAAGTAGCGGTTTCTCTTCTCTTTCAAGCCAGCATGTTCTTTTCTACAGAGTGTCGCCCACGTGGAGGCGTACATCGACTTCAGTGAAGATGAGAACATTGAGGAAGGCGTGCTGGACCAAGCCCAGGCTTCTTTGCGTGAGCTAGCTGACCGCGTCCGCGACCACTTGCAGGACGGCCGCCGGGGCGAGCGACTGCACAATGGCGTAAGGACCGCCATTCTCGGCGAACCCAACGTCGGCAAGAGTAGTCTCCTTAATTACTTAGGTAACGTTTCTAACGTCTTCCCCATTTCAGAAACATGTCATTGAGAAAGGTAAACAAACAGCTATCAAACAACAGAAAAACACCATGAGTTTTTTTGTAGTGGGCCGGGCAGCAGCGATCGTGGCACCAGTAGCTGGTACCACGCGAGACGTGGTAGAAGTGCCCATCAATGTGGCGGGATTCCCTATGCTGCTGGCAGACACTGCGGGTCAGCGAACGAGCCCTACAGACGAGGTGGAGAGGGAGGGCATTAAAAGAGCACAAGACTGGGCTAAAACCGCTGATCTTAGTATTGTCGTATTGGACGCTACACAAGTAAGTTGTACATTTACCGGCAAGAAAGGGAAGACTTTGATTCACAGATGAGGTGTCCTACCGTGCGCCTTTCCTCCCAGTTACTCTCCATATTGCACCTCCAATATTTCTCCATAAAAACGACCTTTTTCTTCAAGGTTTTGATCACAGAAAATTGGAAAGATTACCACTCTCGTTTGGAGCTGAACACGAAGATAGAGACGCTACCAGTCGTCAATAAAATTGATCTCCTTTCTGATGAAGAAAAGAAGAGACTGTTCAACGTTACAAATGGCTGCGCGTGTTGTGTTTCGTGCACTTCTGAAGAGGGATTGCAGGACCTTATTACAGCACTCAGCACCAAATTGGAAACATTGTAAGTATTGTTCTCGCATGACACAGAGACTATCAACCACAGGAGAGAAATGTAAGGGGGGATAAGAGCGGGTTGTGAGGACCGAGTGGCGTAAAAGTGTAGGTAGGTGGAAAGCAATCGAGTGACGGTCAGCAGCAAGCCCAGTACGCCATCACGTGTCCCCACGTCATCTCTAAACGAGGCAGACAACTATGAATAGGAGGTTACAAATAGTGAACTTCCCTTTCATCCATTTCAGATGCGGAAATCCAAGTAGAGAATCACCGAGCCTCACCCAAGAAAGGCATCGGCACCATCTAACACAATGCCTCAATGATTTAGAGCGGGGAATATCACTATGTAGCGAAACTGACGCATCTTTGGCAGCGCATTCGTTCAGAAAAGCTTTGAGACATCTTGGAAATGTAACTGGACATGTAACAACTGAGCATATACTTGGTGTCGTCTTTAAAGACTTCTGTGTTGGAAAATAAACGTGAGAAACCTAATTACAGTAATTATTTTTAAGGATAAAACCTTACCTTGTTGATATTGTTTGCGGGAAAAATAAAAAACGTGGAAAAATTTTTGTCTGCTGCCACGCAATGAAAATTTGTAAACAAACAGTATGGCGTCCTGCTTAGGTAAACAATAATTTTTTAAGTTTTCTTTGGTTATTTTTATCCATTAATTCGTTTTGATATTGAAATTTTTTGTTTTAGGGAGTTTAAAGTACTATAGCAATTTAAAGAAAACTGTAGAAGTACTACAAAGAAGTTACAGTAATGTATCAAAGACATTTTACTACCATCCTACCTTTGAAGATAATGAGGAACAAGCTAAGCTAGAGAACAGCTTCAGAGTTTTGTATAACTTCATATCAGAAGAAGAGGAGAAAAGACTGGAGGAAGAGGTGGAACCTATACTAAAGAGATTGCGATATGAAGCGAATCACTGGGATGCAGCCATTCTGGGCTACAGAGAAACTGAAAAGAAAGACTGGGGTCCGGAAAATGCACGGGTTCTTCAGAGGGTGAAGCAAGTGGCTTTTACTGACGGCGCTGCTATGCCACTGGTGCATGTTCTGGATTTAAAGGTAGGACCTACATCTGAATCCTACATAGAACTATATACTGTAGGTACCTATAGATATATAATATAATGGATAAGGTAGGTAGTTAGTTTAAGCAGGTAAGTAACTCAGTACTTACCAAAACGAAGACATATATATTTTATTAGTGCTGCGACCCCTAAAAGGCTGCGTACAGTGCGGTCTGTTATTCGTAAACAGTGTTCAGCCCTGGATTTCCCTTCATATTTTCTTTCGTAACAACAGTCAAAATGGCCAGAACCATAGAACCTATACCACGTTCCCAATGCGGTCTTCAATTTTTGCCTATTTTTGGTCAGGCGGAGGGGGTGATAAAACCGCACGTAGACAGTGTAAAGTTCTGCGGAAGCACGATCACGGGACTGAGTCTCCTCACGGACGCCGTGATGCGTCTGGCGGGGGAGCAACATCCGGAGCGGGTGGCAGACGTTCTACTGCCACGCCGATCTCTTTACATCATGACGGGAGTGTCCAGGTACGACTACACCCACGCCGTGCTAGGAGGTGACGACTCAGTTTTCCAAGGTGTGCTCGTAAAGAAAGCACGACGGATTTCCATAATTTGTCGTAATGAACCTACTCTCTAGCTATTATTATCAGTGGTTATTTCTGACTACAAATACCTAGCTACCTATACCACCAGAGGGGTATTATTCGTACTGGCTGGCAGGCGAAAGAAAAGCTAAGTAATAGGTAGCGAGAGGTCAGTTAGCAAACTAAATGAGTACCTACTTGATGGGTAGCTGTGACGTAAAGAAAACAATGAATTAAATAACTTTAGTAATTTAGTTCGTGACTTTAAGTTCTCTGTTCCTCTCTTCTATGATTTCATCAGCGATTTTCTTCATCCCTGTCACTCTTTTTTCGCCAACAACAATCTTATCAGCACCTGATTTAGCTGGAACAGAAAAGATACAACTCTTGCTTTCCTCACAAAGTTAGTCGGATTCAAGAGGTAGTCTCTTTGATAGTGTCCTAGCTGGTTAATAGTGTTTAGCAACGACAATTCACATTTGTGTAGTTTAATCTGAATATGACTGACGTTAGTCTCATCAAAGGATGAGTTGCACTGTAGTGAGGTTGTTGAATAGCCACTGGTAATGAGCAGATGAGCATCAACTTACTAAAGATGTACTTGTCAGTGCCAGGGCGTTTAGCGTTGCCACTAACGACAATGTAAGTAATGTTGA
Source organism: Mesopsocus fuscifrons (assembly GCA_950004255.1). Lineage (NCBI taxonomy): Eukaryota > Metazoa > Arthropoda > Insecta > Psocodea > Mesopsocidae > Mesopsocus > Mesopsocus fuscifrons. Next base: position 4,092,995 of record OX465377.1, read on the forward strand.
GAGCTGTCGCTTCAGAATAATCTCTGCCGGTGAGCAGCTGGAGAGCCTCACGCTTCATCCCCTGGAGTCGGACTTCATCTATGGACGGCGGAGGGATGACTTCGTAACGGCGGCGCTGCAGGGTGATGGTCTGTCCCTCAAGAGGCAACGGAGACTCCGGTAACTTATTGTTTTCTTTCCATATGAACGAAGACACATACTTCCACAAGCGTATGTGGCTGCTTACGGGCTGTAGCAAAAATCACATAGCGATCAGTGCAAACTGAAAAATACCCCCCCCCCCCCCCCCCAAACCGCTCAAACAAGTCCATTAATAAATGTAAATAAACAGCACCGTGTACGGTCTTAATAGACGCAGGAAAATGCATTTAAATGTACCAGTTTCCTCAAAAAATGGGGGGGAATCATTCTGCTGCCACGTATTTCTTCTTAACGTAAAACGATTTTCCCTTACTCACCACAGCCCGAACTGCCTTCAGGTGTACGGACAGAACAGTGTTGAAAATGGAGACCATCATGTAGGAAGTGTAGCCAATGAAAACCCCGAAAAACAAGACGCCAAGGTAGGGGGGCGTCTCCTCGAGAAAGTCCGTATCGTACACGTCGTGCCGCCTCGTGGTGTGACCGAGCATAGTCGGCAGGGAACCCCACATCGTGCTGAACTCTTCGTGAGTAGCTCTGTAATTTATTTATTTATTTATTTAACATTGCGGCACGGTTCATTCTAGAGTTCTAGACCAATTACGCCAGTGAAGATGGAGTATCTCCGTAATTTCAGAAATATATATGCACGTAACTTCTGCATTGGTATCTTAGACAGATCTTTACAAGTGCTGTGGTGGATATTTACAATTCAAGTACTCGTCATCGCGCTCAGCTAGCAGTGCTACCGGATACCAGCTCCTCACCCAATGTGTTAGTACACGACGGGGACCACTCGCTGGTTATACGCAGAACTATGCTCACCCCATTATAATGGAGAAGAAAATGGAGAAGGCAAAGACGGCGCAGAGGACGAGGAAGAAGAGGCCCATCAGAGGCTCCCAGGCATCCCTCAGAACGCGCTCCCATTGGTGGAACACCACCAGACAAGTCAGCAGTCGGAATGCTTTCACCGTTACAACACACACCTGAAACAATTTTTTTAGAGTCGAACCACGCTAGCCTCATATCCGAATCTCTCATGTCTAAGAAGACATACACTATGTTTTAGAAAGAAACAATGTTTGGGTCTTCTAAAAACTCTAGCTGTTTCTTTTTAGAGTTTCTATAAGATAGATCCTCCAAGTCCAAATTAGCCGGACAGGGAAAATAAAACATAAAATATAATTACAATCATGGCGTTGAAGTAGGTGAGAAGCTGATCGTAGTAAGCAGCGTACTGAAAGCTGACGAACTCATTATTGGCGGCTTTGTCCAACTCTTCAAGGAGGTTAGAGATGGAGAATATAGTGGCTATGTTCATGGTGATGGAGACGAACCCGAACGCGACTAGTAGGAGATCCACTATCGTCCACACCCTGCAACGCAAAAAGTAGAAGACAAACAAACGCAAAGATACCAAATGTACAGCGGACTCACGTGGTCTAGAGGGCTCAAAGGACTTAGGTCCTGGGATTGAATCCCAGCAGCAGAAATTTTCAGTGAGTGTCATACCATTGACTTCGTCCAACGTCTGTGCCTCCGGACCAATGGGGCCAGGCTGTGAGTCCCTAAACTTGGTTTTAATGTCGAAGAGAAACCATCCTCACAGCTGGTTGCAAATCTAAGTCCACGCTCCAAGAAAACTTACTCTGTAAAATATTCCATGAAACCAACTTTCGCGATGCGCGAAATTTCCTTCACAGCCAATACGAAGACTGTCAGAGAGAAAATGATGAAACTCAGGAGGAAGAGGTGATAGTTGATGAGGTGTGGGTACAGAAGCCGGTCCGAGTGAATCTGGAAATATACCAACAATTTTTACTGACAAATTTTATTTTGCTCCGAACTATAATCTATGATTTATTCAAGATCGAGTTTCTGTAGTGACTTGCCAGAGAATTGTCAAAAAATCACTCAAATGGCTCAAAACCATTTCCATCCATTTTGAAGTGACCCCTCCCCTCAGAGCAACAGGAGCAAAAAATAAGCGGCATAGCAGGGAAAATACCTTGTAGCTTGGTATGAAGACACCAGTGGCCGACACTTCGATCATAATGGTGACTACGTTGTACAAGTTCGAGTTTTGAGAATAAGTAGTGAAGTCTATGAATATCTGAAAAGAATAAATAGAAGTTGATATCAGACGCTCCAAATCTGCAATCAGCCCTGTTTAATTACCTTAATTTTAAATCTATGTACCTATAAGAAGCAAAAGTTGTAAACTGTTTGTAAACTTCCCTAAGAATAATCCAAAGATAAAATTAAAGTAGGATAGCTAGGTACCGCTCGTGTACGGGGGTCAATCCAGTCGAAAAACTCCATGAATGCGAGAGTGAGACGAGCATTGGTCACAGTCTTGCCTAGGGGTAGCACGTACCCCCCACCCCCGTACGAGAAGAAATGGTTCAAGCGGCCAAACCACGGCATCGCTCGATTCTCGCTCGATGTTCTGCAAATTATTAATTAACACAAATATAACAAGGGTGGCTTATTTCACCATGCAGTTCAGTTTAACGGTTGGTTAAATTTATAAACATATTACCTACTTACCTATATGTTTAGCTTACCGTTAAACTGGACTATAGTGAAGGCCGCCCTTGGTTTCTTAATTAAATCTATTCAAGTTTTTTTTTTCAACAATCAATTGATTATAAAATCCTTATTACATACACTCCAATGAATTTCGTAATCCGTTTTGCCCGATTTGCTTTAACATAATAGCAAGTGAACGTAGCTGAGGTTGGTGGGGACCTAATGCACCTATAATTCTATTTCTCTATGGCAGGGACCTATTGTATTGTACCTATCTAATAAGATTTTACTTTACCTATAGCGCCAGGGCAGGAGTTCCGGATCGTCCATGTTGGCTTCGCCGGGCATGAGAGGCTCCCAGGCTACCCCATAGTCCATGCGATCGGCATTGAAAAGGTTGAGTTCGGACCAACAGCTGAGCAATCGAACTTGCGCTGCTGGGTGTGATTCACAACCAGCTGAGACAAAAAAAATCATTAAAGATTCTGGCACAGCGCTTTTAGAAATTTAAGGCTTATAACACTAACTTCCATATTTCCGTTCTGAATTATAATATAAGAATTTTCCAACAGCTTTGTTGAAAGGGTCCAATCAATCGCGAAAAATGTGGCAGCATTCTGCTCTTCTTAACGTTTGCTAGTGGACTTTTAAGGGTCCGCTATACCTGACGGTGCATTTTTTGCCGCCCATAAGATTAACATTGCGAGCGGCGATTCATTTTCAAGGTTTACCCTTGGTTGGAAAGACACAAAATTTTGCCTGTACCTAGCCCTAACAATGTTTTAGGGAGTGTTCGAAGCAGATTTCCCATTTTTTTACTGCTTTTCGAGATACAGCACTTTTCTTGAGGTATGCTATGCTAGCATTTGCAAAACAGTTGCAATAAAAGAAACCAGTGAGAAATTGGGAAATCTGCTTCGAACACTCCCTGGAACATTGTTAGGGCTAGGTACAGGCAAAATTTTGTGCCTTTCCAACCAAGGGTAAACCTTGAAAATGAATCGCCGCTCGCAATGTTAATCTTATGGGCGGCAAAAAATGCACCGTCAGGTATAGCGTCCTCTTAACGGCAAGATAAAGTTTTCGGCTACTTTTTCGGGATGATAATTCTACTAACTATGAAAGCCACCCTTACTTGGTAGGACTCGCTTTTGGCGTATTCTCGGAATGCCCAACAGCTTGATATGAAAGTCACGCGTCCACCCCCTGTCCATCATCTCGGTATACAGATAGCCGTCTTGAGCTCCTTCAGGGGGCTCGGGGGTCGTTACAACTTTGCCTTCATTCTCCATTGCCCAGTCTGTCGAATTCGTCAGAAGTGCAGGAATTAGCGTCTCGTTCATGTACTCCATAAATCTTAAAAAATTATAAAACACAATATCCAGAATATACAAGTCAAATAGCTTCCTCGAAAAACTGCCGAACCCAACTAAACTTCTCAGCAGTTCAATTTAGTAGGTAGGTATCGTAGGTAATATATTATTTGAGTAGGCTTACTGTTCGTAGCTTCGGACTCTTGTGAGCGGAATGGATCTCGTGTAGTCTGCGGTGACGACTAGATTGCGTAAAACTTCAGTGCTGAAGTACGCGGCGTCGGAATGATTTCCGAATATCATAACGTAGACTATGATTATGAACACAGTGTACGTAGCGATGTCCATGATTATGCTATTCATTTCCGTTATGTTCCGTAGTTCCATTTTTCTTACCTGAAAAATAAAATTCACCCTTAGCTGGGACCTAAAATTTATTCTGATCGGCGCTCACCTCTGATATTTGTTTTATTTGAAAAAAAATAAAGGGTCCGACAACAGTCGCACTTAACTTTCTCGTCCCATATAAAATTTTAGTTATTTATTTTTTTAGATTTTTTGAATTTTTTTTTCGGGCGTAATTTTCACTCAATCCAAAATCGGTTGAAAATGACCCACGAGCATCTATCTGAGATCAGTCACACCAAATCTCATGACTGTCATTTAATTACTGTAAGTAGGTACTCCGAAATGCGTTCCGACCATTCAAAAACATGGTTTCTCATTCTCAACTCATTTTCAACACTTTTTCGACAAAAACGGCCGTAATTTTGATGATAACAAAATTCTGTTCGACAAATGTTTAAGTTACGTAGTTTTACATAAACGTACCAAATTTCATGACAATCGGTCAATAAATATATCATATACCTAGCAGCGCATAAAAAGGCATTTAATAATAATAATAATAATAATAATAATAATAAACGTGTATTGTATTCGTTTACATTTTCATTCAGTATTAAGGGCCACCATACATTCTCGACGAACTCCGCCAAAACCACTGTGCGAAAGTAAATATTCGACAAAAGTAATGTTTACATTTTAGTACCACCGGAGACTGGTAATTGCAATATCGTATCGGTTGTGTCTACTCTAAAAGCTAAACATAGTGTGCTATTTGAACGCGAAACGAACGAGTGAAAGTAGGACACTATGTTTAGCTTTTACAGGAGAAAAAGTAGAGAAATGGTGTTGCAATTACGAACTTCCGTAAGTGAAATAAAAATTGTCAACATGTAACATGGCGGCGGTAAATATTACAAACATTTATCAAGCTTTTCTACTAAATGTGACGATAAAATCATACTGTTTTAATCCGAAACGTTACAAAAAAATATTTCGCGTGAGGTAGTGTTGTGTTTTCGCGATCTGTCAAAAAAACATGTGGACTGGTAGTTGACTGTTTAAAATCGCTCCTGTGGGCTTATTACTCCATTTCATGCAAAAATACAACACTACCTCACGACAAAGAGTCTCAGGTTTACATCCCCCTATAAACACTTTTCACTCGCCCTGTAACTTCGGAGTAGGGCTTGAAGTACGTAGCATTGCGAACCAAATGGGTGTATTTCCCCTTAACCCATAGCATATATACAATACTGTTTTTCCAGCAATATCCTGTTGGATATATAGCTGGACCTACCTACCTATCTACCTATAATACCTATATGTGAATGGCGCCGAAAGGATCGAACTTTGGTCCAAAACGGCCGTAATTTTCTGCAAATAATTTAGCTGCAAATGACCTCGAAGCATCTAATTTTCAACACACATACCAATTTTCAGTGTTATAGATTGAAAAGTGTACCGTCGGCGCTTGTCCGACTAACCAAAAACACGATTTTTGAATTATTTTGGCGGTTTTTTGGCAATAGCGGCCTTAATTTTTGACCAATCAAAAAATCCTTAAAAATGCCCCTCGGCAGTGATTATAGACAGGTCCATACCAAATTTCATGAAAATCGGGTGAACGGTATAGCTAGGCTCTAGAGCACTGCACGGACGGACAGACTTTTTCCAGAAACCACTTTTTTGGACTCAGGGGACCCTCAGGATCATGGGAAACCCAAAATCTCAATTTCGAAATTTTGTACGAAAACAATACCTACTTTCTCGCCATATATGGCTAGCGAGAAAGTAAAAAGGCCACAGCAAAAGAGATATAAGGCCTACACCTCTGATATGTTCAGCATGTCAGGAGAAATGGATATAGGTATCGAGGCTGTAGTATGGTCGTTCGGAACCAACCTGTATAGGTACTAACAGGATGGTAGGGGAGCTGGTATTTAGTAGTGCTGCCAGCTGAGCGCGATGGATAATTCTTGTAATGGTCTAGTTTCAGGGCTTGCCCCCCCCCCCACCCCTCTATTAACTATAGGAGCACTACCAAAGAGCAGCTTCCCAGCCGTCGTGCCTACAGTGTTTAGGTGGGTTCCGAACCATCACATCCTCGATTCAGAGGTGAAAGCCGATGAAAAAAACTTTGTTAGAGTCAGGATCGAACCGCTGTGACCCAGCTTTGTGTGCCTCTATCGAGGATGTTTCTACAGTAGACACTTACGCGCATTTGCATTTGGGGAGCCAATTCGTAGACGCTGGCATGGCGCTGCCTTATTTCTGCAACTCTGGCTGCTTTCTCTTCATCGTCCGGATTGCTGAACAGATGGGGCGCTAAACGCTTAGAAGCCAGCTCAACATTAAACTGAAAACATCAAAAAAGCTCAGAGGTGAACAATGCGGTTCTTGTGGTCTCAGAGTTATTTTTTTCTGAAATATTCGAAAGTCTCTTGCCATACAGCTACGGCCGATATTGACAAGTACCTACCAGGCACACTCTGCCCCGTCTGTACTTACTTCAAATATGTAGGTGATGATAGTAGCTACTACGAGTACTTTGATAGGCTGAATGATCAAGAACATAAAGGCGAAGCCAAGAAGAACCACACCGAACCATTCCAGGCTTTCACCCCCTCCAAAACTCCAACCCCATGAGAAAAGAAATGAGCTGCTGATTGTTAACAGCAATGACGCTAATCCCCTAAAAAAAAATAATATATTGTTGAGGGAGAACACACAACCTTGTTCAAACAGTGACCTCAAAAAATGGTTGAAAAAAAAAACAGAAACAAACACTATTGTGTGGTGACCATTAAGAAACTTGAATAAATATCACTGTGTCAACAGATTAACACTGAGCTTACCATGCCATAAATTTGCAGTAGTGTGGCATAAAAAAATCCCGCTTAATTTCTTTTTTAAACGCTTCTATTTCAACTTCTTCACGCGTGCTGCCACGTCTTCTCCTCCTCCTTAACCGAAGTCTCCTCATCCACCTTTCTCTCTCTTCTTTCGTCATATAAAGTTTTCGTTTCTTTACTTTTTTCTCTTTCTCGTTATTTTCTTCCTTCTCGTCTTCGCTACCGTCATAGCTTTCGCTCCAAATAAGATCGTCTTCCTCAACCTCTTCTTCATCAACGTGAATTAAAGTTTCATCGGATTTAGACAGCCTGGTGACTGGCTCGGACTTGGCTTTATAAAGTGGCTTAATTTCAATAGAATCAGAATCGGAATCAGAGGGAACATTTTCGGGATATATCGATTTTCTTTTGCCTAGAATAAAATCTCAAATTTGATTGCTAGTAGCCAAGGTCTGTTATTTATGAAAGGTTGCACTGTCTGAAGGCAGTTTTTAGACGACCAATAGCAGCCTCGATAACCAAGTGTTTAGAGGAACACCGGTTCGACCCCGATCCTACCAAAGTTTTTCTGATCGGCATTACACCTCTGATACGTTCAGCATGTCAAGTGAGTACCTATATCGAGACTGTCGTGGTTCAGATAGTAGGAATTCATACTTAACCGTAATCTTGCTTTGCAGGGCTGTGAAAGCTCGCCCTATTTCTTTCCATTTTAAATGGTATATAAATTTAAATTAATATAAAACATATTTAAGAAAAAATAAAAACAGTAAAAGGAAAATATTTTTGTTGCAATGTTGAAAATTACTTCACGAAGCAAATACAGTGGGTGAAGGTTCGACAACAGCCTCGATAGCCGAGTCTGAACGGTTCGATCCCAAAAATTTTCTGGTCGCCACCGTTCACATCTGATCCCCTCTATCGGTCTACTGCTTAGGGAGGTTTGGCATTACACTAATATTACTCTTTACTCGTCTATGGATCTTATCAACGGAAAAACGATCGAAATATACGTGCTAGCAAGGGTAAAAATTAACTTGTAATACGAAAAAGATGAACTAGCTAGTCTTCGTAGTTTAGCTGACGACCTTGAGTTGTTCTTTAAGCACACTGCTCCGCTCCTCCACCACCAGGTCAGCGACTTCTTTCATTTGTTTCACCTTCGCTTCCGCCACTAGAATGTTTTTCCCGTCTTCAACAACTGTCAAAAACAAAACCACAATTTATGATAAGGGATAAGGGACAACAGAGACCCGGATTAGGAGGAGGACGCAAGTTCGAGTCCAGAGATGTCAAGAATAATTCCAAAAATTTCTCAAAAATTGATATACCTACCTAGTTGTTATAAATATAAAAAATATAATACAGTGCAACCTTAATATAACGTACCTCGATATAACGACTTCCTCGATTTAACAAATTCTTCGTAATCCCCTTGAATTGTCCATAAGAGTCAATATAAAATATACCTTTACATTCTTTGCGTACAACCTCTTTATAACGAATTTTCAACTATCAAGAAAAAGTATTCATACCTCAAAAAGGGAGGTTTGAGTGACGATGTAGTGAAATCCATCACGAAATTAGATTGCGCTTTGGATGTCATAACTCATACCGGTGGTAAACAGACAACTATCAATGGCTTTTTTTCTAATCAATGAACAAAATTGAGATTAAGCTACTATATAACCACATTGTTAATTGTTTTTGATTATTAATGTAAGAAAAACCTACCTACCTCTTTATAACGAATTTTAGACCAATCTAACCTCAACATAACAAACCTCAGTTCAACGAATTACTTGATATTACGAATATTTTCTTGTTCCCCTCCGATTTGTTATATCGAGGTTGCACTGTATAAAATAATAGTTATTGTTTGGCTTAGGTTTAGGTATAGAAATACCTGTCCAGATTTAAAGTGAAAGAGTGTTATTCAGACAAAGACCTGAAATTAACAAGAAGGGACATATAGTAGCGCCACCCTGACCTGCCTGGCCCGAGGGCATTCTGTCAACAGTGAACAGTGCAGAATGCCCTCGGGCCGGGCAGGTCAGGGTGGCGCTACTATACCAATGTTGTAGTGATCAGTGCCAGGTCTCCCCGCGTTGCCAGAAAGTACAATATACGCCACGTTCAGAGCAGTAGGTTCAGCATAGTCCTTTCCAGTTAGAAGCTCTAATGTAGCACGCTTCAGACCCTGCAAACAGAATTTCACATATTAGCCAAATCCTCATAGGTACAGAGTTTTTACACAGTTGGCGCCCTACAGTGTTTGTCAGTTCTAGTAACAATGTAACGTCACACACGCAGACCAATCAGACCCCTTCAAAGCAATTAAGGCCGACCGTACATTTATTATTTATTTACGTTTTTTCTGTACACTTAATGAGGAAACTATTCGATATTTAAATGTTCTGAAATATAATTTGTGTTTTTAACGGCCGAAATTAACTGTGTGCATGGTTATTTTACGATCAAGTGATTTTTGTCAACAAATAATTTGTCCGATCGTAAAATCACAACACAGACTGTTAATTTCAGCCGTTAAACAGACATTAGGTACATTTCAGACCATTTAAATATCCATTAGTATCGTCATAAAATGTGCAGAGAGAAACCTAAACAACCACACAATCGTGTTTGTTTATGTTTTATTCCGAACATTTTTTTGAGGAAACTATTTAAGTGTTTAGTTAAAGATTCCCACCTGGAGACGAACTTCATCCATCCAGGGTGGTGCGATGAGGTCACAACCCCTACGCCTCTCGAGGGTGACTGGTTCGGGAAGGGGCGCAACGCGCGGAGTGGGAACCACAGTGTCCGACGAAACTAAGGACTTGATGTAAGTCAGAATGTGGTAGTGGCTTCGAACAGGCTGAAATAAATGAAAAAACTAAGAACCTGCAATTTAGGCTGAGACGAGAGAACAGGTGATTTTTTTTTTTTAATTTTTAATTGAGGCAAAATTGTGGTAGATTTCTTGTCACAAAGTATGTAGGTAGGTACAATAATACACTGCAGGTGTGACCCAGTCAGACTTCTGGGAAATCCAAAGGCTCGAAAATTGTCCACAATACCAGGGGGAGGATTTCATGAGGTATGGATCATTTCAACTTTTTATCAAGATTTGACTTCCGATATTTAACCTAAACGTACGATCCTCCGACACCCTGCGAGGCGGCAGTTAAGACAATCTAACATAGTCGGGGCTGCACTTTGTTTTAGGAGGGACACGGCCAAAGAAACTTACTCAAAAAAAAGAAGATAAAAGGCATTTACCTGCATATGGATTGCTTTCAAGTGAACAGACAGCACGGTAGTGAAGATGCCAACCATCAGATAGGAGGAGTAGCCCAAGAAGCAGGCGTAGAATATAGCTCCAAGGTATGGAGGCACGTAGAACAAGAAGCTGCCATCGAACTCGTCAAATCGGCGAGTGGTATGGGCCAGCAGTGTGGGCACTGCGCTCCACATCGTCGAAAATCTTTCATCGAATTTCCTGCCAATGAAAATGGAATCAGGTTTTGGAAATTTGTTAAAGGTCACCACACAATTTTGTTTATGTTTTTTTCGACCATTTTTTGAGGAAGCCTGTACACCTACTGGAATGTTCTGAAATCTGAAGCCAGTTAATTTTTGATGTTAAAAAGACATGCACAACATTTAAATATCCAAAAAGGGAAGAAAAATCATTCTGCTGCAACGTTTTTCACGACTGTCCATTCCATCTTAACTACATGTGCTAACTATAGGAAGCTATACCGTATGAATTACCCGAGGATAGCGTGGAAAAAGGTGGAAAATGCGAAAACGCAGGCGAGTACGATGATGTAAAGACCCACTAACGGGCGCCAGCCGTCGCGCAGCACCTGGTCCCACTGCTGAAATAGCACTCGAAACGTCAGCAGCCGGAATGCTTTCACCGTCGCCAAGCAAATCTGAAACAAAAAAATCATCCCTCCGGAATTGGAACTCATTAACTTCTGTTACCAGTCCGACATAATATGACCACTATAGTGAATCCCCAATGGTAAGCTTACCAGGAGACCGTTCATGTAGTCGCTGACTTGATCCCATTTGGCAGCGAACTGAAAACTGACGAAATCGTTGACTCGGGACTGGTCCAATGCGCGAAACAGAGAACTCACATAGAGGGACCTCAGAATTGCTGAAAGCACGCAGACTAACCCGAAGATTACTATCAGGAGGTCCACCCACGTCCACCCTCTGAAATAAGTAATAATTCATTTTAAGTTAAGAATAGCACACATATTATATCAGATATAACTACAGTAGTCTCGGCGGGTGTGCCTCTCAGTGGCCGAGTGGTCAAGGGGTCCGCTTTGTGTCCTGAGAGGTCCGGGTTCGAATCCCGGCGGAACGGAAAAATTTTCCGCTTCCGACATGGATGTATTGGCTTCGGCCCACTCCTAAACTGGCTTCGGCCCACTCATATTCGGCTTCGGCCACTTCTTCTTCGGCTTCGTTAAAAAAAAAAATATATATATATATATATATATATATAGTAGTCTCTCCTTCTATAACGACCCTCCCTATAGAGAGGGTGGAATTGTGGAGATAGGGTTAGCTTGTTATAGAGAGTGTCGTTGTACAAAATCAACAACTTAGTTGCTTGCGGGAGGCTCCCTTGGCTATAGAATGCACACCAGGGGTGTACAAGAACTTACTCTGTGAAATAGGCTTTCAATGAAGCTCGTCTCATTTTGATTCCCTCGCGAATGGCGAAGATAATGATCAGGATGGTGAACAAGACGAACATTACAGCCGTTGTCATCAGCACTTGCAAATGGAGGTATAGGAACTGACATGTGTGAATCTGAAAAGAAAAAATTCATTAGCACTGAAGCCCTAGAGGCACCATGGTCATAAAAAGTAAAAAATAAAAAGTAGGGAAGTTTTTTATTTCAGGCTAAGGTTCTTCCGATAGCTCTCTCCGTTTACTGAACCCGGTGCATCGGTACGTGGCAAGAAATTAGTAGGTACACTAATTTTATTTGCTATGTATCACAACTATCACAATGTCTAAAGATAACTTTACCTTGAAACTGGGAATGAACACTCCTGCCGCTGATATTTCCATAATCAGGGTGACGACGTTAAACAGGTTGCTACCAATGGAATACGTAGTGAAATCTATGTACACCTGAAAATTTAAGTTTACTGCTTGAAATTTCTATTCGCGCCAAAACGTCCGGGGTTTCCCAACCACTAAATGGCTGTACGGTAGGTACTAAGCTACTCCCAAGAAAATGACTTTCCATCGCACGGAACAGTCGAATCTGCACTTTATAGCGGCACAAGTACGTAGCAGGCCTCAAACTGAAGCACAGTGTTATATTCAGTGCAAATGCCATTTTCAGATCAGCTATAGTCCACTACGAAGGTGCTTGGAGGGGGAACTTTTCTCGGAACTACCTCCCCTCAATTGGGAAATAAGCCATGATTTTTACCCCTTACACATAAGAAACTTCTAATCTAGTCCTAATGGATAAACCTAAAATTTTGAAATGTCCTATGTAGTTGTGCTAACTTACAACTCGAGTCCGTCCGTCGATCCAGTTGAAATAGTTCATGAAGTTGAGGGAGGTGCGGGCGTTTTCCACCGTTTTACCCAGAGGAAGGACGTACCCTCCGCCACTGGATACCATGAAGTGGTGAAAACGGCCGGTGTACGAAATTGCTTTGTTTTCCCATGCTGATCTGTGAGAACAAGGTGAGATTAGTTGGCTGGTGAACAGCCTCGAAGGGTCTAGAAGGTTCTTTGAAGTGTAGCGGCCTATTTCTCATTCCATGTGCAACCATTTTCTGCAGGTGCAGATGAATAGAAAGCGCTACAACTCACCCGTAGTGCCAGAAGAGCCGTTCAGGAGCAGTAGACACAGGCTCCTCAGGACGAAGCCGCTGCCACCCCAGCTCGTAGTTCTCGGTGTCCTCGTTCCACGGGTTCAGCTCCTCAAAGCAGTCGTGAGACCGCGCAGGAATGGCTGCAGCGTGAACGTAGCAGGAGGCTGTATAACAAAATTCGGGAAATTATGATCATTTTGGTAAGATTTCAGTAAAAACCATTGTGCGCTACTTGCATTCATCGCGCTCAACTGGCTGCAATACCACCCATCGTTAGTATGCGGTCGTGACCTACAGTTTTAGGTGCGTTTCGAACCTCGATATACATTTCACCAGAGATGCTGAATATTTCACTGATCAGAAAAACTTCGAAACGATCGGGATCGAACCGGTGTGTCCTTTAAGGACAACCAACCCACTTGGCTATCGAGGCTGCTCTAGTTTAGCTTGTATGGTGGCAGTACGCCTTGTACTAAGTGCTAATCCTTACACTCGCGGACACGTTTCTGCCTGAGTCTCGGAATCCCCAGCAGTTTAATATGCGGCTCTCTCGTGAAGCCTCGTAGGTACACTGGGAGGGACTCATTGCTGAATGTCGGCTTCAGCCCAGCCTTTTCTGCCAGCCAGTCCGTCTCGTTCTGCAGGAGTGCGGGGATCAACGTGTCGTTCATGTATTCGAGAAACCTAAACAAACGAAGAATCATGATGAATTTCTACCGTCAGTGTGACACTATCAAAAGGGTATTCGAAAAACTCAAAATTTCGGCTAGCTATAGACAACACCTCAATAATTTTATATATGAATACAAAAACTACCATTTTTCCCACATGCCACATGCGATGCATCCCGGAATGTATAAACAAAAGTGACTTTTTGTCAACAAGCTGCTGTTTGCTGAATATTTGTAGGTAAGTAATTCAACTGTCTGAGGAAACTACTGGAGGGATTTTTGATTAGTTCTGAAATATAATATGCCTTTTTACGACCAGCAATATTACGATTTAATGATCAAGTGATTTCTATCACCAAAAAATTCCGTCAAAAATTACTCCACCGTAAAATCACACCTTAATCTGGTGTCTAACATTAAAAAGACCTATTATATTTCAGACCAAATTAATATTCTAGAACAGAGTTACTTTCTGACAGAAAAAATACGTAACGGTGCAGATATAATTTACTTACTGGCCATAAGACATAACGCGTGTAAGAGGAATGGTTTTGGTATAGGCAGCCTCGACCACTAGCTTCCTGATGGTGAGATTGTTGAAGTACGCCACGTTCGACCGATTACCCAACACTACAACGTACAGGGTGATCATGAAAACTACGTATGATGCCACATCCAGCGCCAAACTTTCCATCTCTATGATGTTCCGAAGCTGAATTTTTCGTTTCTAAAACAAAGAATGTGAAAAATTAAAATTGAGTTACCTACAATTTATTCCTGTTTTACCCATCCTGCTTGTTTATGATTTTTTTGAGGACACAGTTATATATTTAATTGCTCTGAAATATAACATGTCTTTTTAACGTCACTACTCATGAGGCTATGTTGTGATTTTACGATCGAGTGATTTTTTTTCAACCAAAACATTATTGTTCAGAATTAACTGATCGTGGAATCACAACATAGCCTCATAATTTATGGCGTTAAAAAAACATATTATATTTCAGAACATATATAAATATATCCTATAGTTTCCTCATAAAGTGTGCATAAAAACACGATTGTGTGGTCGCTCTTAAGTAAAGGTGGTATAGGTAGATACATACCCTCATGGTGGAGGGATCAGGAGGGCTGTAACAAGCAGCCATATCACGGCGGAGTTTCCGAACTTCTTCCAACTTGTCGTTATCTGGAGGATTGCGGAACAGATCAATGGATAAAGGCTTGTGGACAACGGGTCTCTCCCACTAAAAAAACATATATAAGATAGATAAGATAATCGTTAACTGAAAAAACATAAATAAGATAAACATAGATAAGATAATTGTTATATACCTAATTGTATAACAAGAATACAGCTGAACAGAGTCCCCTCTCCCGGAGGGCGTACATAGGTACAGTAACCCCATAACTACGTAGGTAAACAATGTCATTTCATACATCCAGTTTTTGGTGTAGTTTTACTCTCAGGTCGGAGAGGGCTTCACACCCACAAAGGACGTAGGTACCGGGGAGTTACCTCCCATGTCCCACACCCCCTGAAGTGGGTAGATGCCTCGGCTATACCCACCCTATGCTACCGAACTGTCATCAGTTAAAGTGTCAGTTATTTCAAATTTCGACTAATCTACTGTTAAATTTAACCGACGATTTTTGAACATAACCTAAGTTTACCTTTAGGATGTAAGAAGTCACAACAGCGACCAGCAACACTTTGGCAGGCTGGACGAGGAAAGTACTCAGTGCCATCGAAGAAAACACCGTAGACAGCCACAGCTTGCTTTTGATCTCCCCGAAGCTCATCCCGTACAGAACTAGCACCACAGTACAGCTGAAGATGGTGGCTACTGAGATGGCCCTGAAGAATACATTATATAAAGATGTATATAGTGAACAGTTTCGCTAGCCGGTGGGCCAGGCTCTTTAGACGGTTGTTAGTAGAGGAACACTGAGAGCAGGCTCATACCGGTTCGATCCCGATCCTATCTAAAGTTTTTCTGATCGGCATTTACCTCTGTGGTAATTCAGAATACCCACTAAAACTGTAGGTTAGGTTAGGCCGTGTACTAACACGGTGGTTGGTGATTGGGGAGCTGTCATGCAGCTGAGCACGGTGGATAATTCTTGAACTAGGAATAGTAGGTATACTAACTACGTATACGAACTAATTTCTCGATCAGTTTTTAGTTTACTTACCAACCAACGTATTTGCACTGATAGGGAAACCAGTAGACTGTTTTCATTTCTTGATGATATTCCTCCAGCTCCAGTTTAGAGGCGTCCAGCTCAGCCTCCGCTTCCTCACCTTCGGCCTCTTTCTCAATTCTTGTCTCCCTCCTGCTCTTCCTGACATCCTGGAACTCAGCATCTACCCAAAACTCAAAACATAAGTCAAAATATACCAGACCTCCAAAACTAACACGTGTGTCGGACTGGCAGGGAACCAAGCAAGAGCAAATTTCACATAAGTCTTACCCTGCCCCCAGTATTTGGTCTTGCGGCGATGATAATGAGATTTTCGTCTTTCCATAGTATTTAAAGAAGACAATCACACAACGGCTATTTTTCCCGGAAGGTAAATATTTATAGGGTGAAGCAATGTGTTTACTTTTTTTCAAGAAAACTTAGAAAGTTGGAACTCGAGTGGATCAACTCTGAATTTTGCCTAGACTTGGCCTTTTGTACCTACCTATTGTTGCAGGGACGTACCTACCTAGACAGTCTCCCGGTGCTTCTTCGAATTCAGCAGTTTTACATACATAGGTAATCTAACCTCTTTAAAGGGAAAAAGTCGTGAAAACTACAGCGAAATTGGGTAATCGTAATATCCCTAGAACAATCTCATGAGTGGCAGAAATGCACCATCAGGTGCACAGCCTTAACTTCGGCAATAAATGGATCGGAGGAACAAGAGAAAGATGGCACAAAAGAAAGCGCCACCAAAGAGTAGGTATTTGCTGGAGCGTACCGAAGATGCTCGCTGGAAAACGGTGGAGCGGGGAGCCTAGGGAACTGGAGCGTCGCGCGCAGGCGCCGATAGCTATGATGTCATCGACATTCTGTACCTACGTAGTCCCAGCCAGCCTACGTACCTAGCACCACTCTCATAGTGTTCACTACCTTCTTCCGCGTGTGTCTCAGTGTCTTCTGTCCAAATACACACTTCTTTTGTTGCAGTCTTCACCTGGTAAGTTGTTAAGTGATTTTTAAGGTACATGTGGTGTTGGAGTGCGCGTTCTAGTCAGGTTTATGTGTACCAAGTGGCTAAACTCTTCACCTATTTCTTTATATTGCGTCCTTGTAGGTAAATTGCAGGAAACAGTCTAAGGTTATAATGTAGGAAGCGCTTG
This sequence comes from Mesopsocus fuscifrons, assembly GCA_950004255.1. Classification (NCBI taxonomy): domain Eukaryota; kingdom Metazoa; phylum Arthropoda; class Insecta; order Psocodea; family Mesopsocidae; genus Mesopsocus; species Mesopsocus fuscifrons. The sequence continues at coordinate 4,110,073 of OX465377.1, forward strand.
CAGGTAGAATGCACTATTACCTACTTTTAATAGTGCCGTATTATTGGAAAAGTATCCTGGGCACTTTTAGGTAGGTACCAACGCTTAACTTGTACCTACCTTAACAGCTTTTTAGGAAGAGACTTACATAAGTCAGAATTCTTCATCCTTGGCCTAAGTTACAACATGTTACCTAGACTGACTTTACAATTGTAACATTAAGGGCAGGTATACCTACCCCTCTAGTTTAACAGGGTGTTTCATAGAGATGATTCACAACTCTATAGTCAATTTACCTTCCCGAAAACGCAGCCAGTTCACTAGCTTTTCTTTTCAGGAGGATAATGCCATAGTAAACTTTTAGGGGATACATAGACTTTAGAAAATAATAAAACCTACCCAAAAATAAAAAATCCAGGCCAAAAAACATAAATACGCGAAAAACTTATTGTATAAGAACCTACTGCTGTATATGGTAAAGTCCAGCCAACAAATAAGGCAAGGTTCATACCTTGAGACTTTAGGTATAGGTGCGTTCCCCTATGTTAGGTAACTCTGGTCGGAAGTGTGTTCATCGCTCTATTGTCTGCTTCATTTGTTTTACCTTACCATACTACTTTATCTCCATATTACATACATACCTAGGCGTGTGATTTTTTAATGAATTGGGTTACTTTAAATATTGTTTTCCAGTGTATATAGTGTTTTCAGGAAACCCAAGTGCGATTATTACAATAATAACAATAATAATAATATTTTGGGATACAACATACATCATACAACATATAAATGTATTATAATAACAGTGGTGCCTCACTAAAACACATTAAAAACTACAGGCTGCAAACTAGGTAGGCATGTTTATTTCATTTCTGTCCAACAGCTACACTCAGGGCATATATTTTCATTTAACTTTCACCCATTTTGTCACTCAACAAAGTTTATTATCGTAAATCATAGTGCATGATTTTTGCCACGACATGTTCTTCGTCCCATTTATTTCCATCGCATGACATTTGGGAGGTTGCTTCTTTCAGCGACACAAATACACATTTGACGTCTTGATGTCTTGAACAAGCATTTCTTTGCACTCGGTTATCAAAATTTCGTTTTTGACTTTTATTTTTGGGGGATTGGGGCATGTTGAAGACCCTGGTCTTTTGGATTTTCCCTGAAGATTGGCTCCTTGGACGGCATACTGTCGGTTCCGCTAGATGAGCTTCAGACCACGTCCTTTTCAGACTTGGTCTTATCTCTTCTGACGTTTCCATCGCTCTGGGTCCAACCTTTAACCAAACATTTATTTAAATAATGATATTATAATAATGCTGAAGGGCAAGGTGTGTAACCGTATATCAACAAGCATTCGGCATCGTGGTATACAATACAGCATGGTTTGGCCAAAGCCAGTTTAAGGATTGGGATTGGGCGGAAAATATTTTTTACACCCGGATTCGATCCCAGATCCCCAGGACACAAAACGGACCCATTGACCACTCGACCACAGACACAATGGATAGATAGTTACCTACTTTCAACAGCAACTTATTGTAGTTTTCAAATTTTCACCCCAAACCTGCAATTTTTCTTCATTTGACTGAGAAAGTGGTCTGTGACCCATTTTTTCCTTAATATTCTTCTGTAAATTTTGGATGCTTTGACGGAGAGAAGCCGAAATTGATTGCATGACGAAAATTTTATAATGTACCTAACCAATGTGTAGGTATAAATATTTATTGAAATATTAATTTTTAGACTGCATGTAGAACTGTAGAACACGCAGGTTGTTTACAATACCGAATCAGTAAAAGGGACGCAATTTGGGATTTTTTTTCTCGCTAACCAGGATGGCGAGAAGGAGGGCATTTTTATGGAATCCTTATTGAACCTTAACAACGCAATGGTACTGACATCTGATGTCACTTTGTTGACATAATCAGCGTTGATTCCAGTTTCATCACCTTCCCTATCCGTATTTTACAGACTTGCACCAGTCTGGCCTGGCCGATTTAGCTATAATTACAATCCCAAACATTTGAAAGAGAAAGTCAACATTTACAATAACGTCAATCATGCAACAGATCCAACTCATTTAATTCATTAAGGCTGAATATACATTCGCTATTTTCGACTACATGTACTTGGTTCGCAATGCTAAGTACTTCAAGCCCTGCTCCGAAGTTACAGGGCGAGTGGAAAGTGTTTATAGGGGGATGTAAACCTGAGACTCTTTGTCGTGAGGTAGTGTTGTATTTTTGCATGAAATGGAGTAATAAGCCCACAGGAGCGATTTTAAACAGTCAACTACCAGTCCACATGTTTTTTGACAGATCGCGAAAACACAACACTACCTCACGCGAAATATTTTTTTGTAACGATTCGGACTAAAACAGTATGATTTTATCGTCACATTTAGTAGAAAAGCTTGATAAATGTTTGTACTATTTACCGTAGCCATGTTGCATTTTGGCAATTTTTATTTCACTTACGAAAGTGGGTAATTTCAACAGCATTTCTCTACTTTTCTCCTGTAAAAGCTAAACATAGTGTCCTACTTTTACTCGTTCGTTTCACGTTCAAATAGCACACTATGTTTAGCTTTTAGAGTAGACACAATCCATACGATATTGCAATTACCAGTCTCCGGTTGTACTCATATGTAAACATTAGTTTTGTCGAATATTTACTTTCGCACAGTGGTTTTGGCGGAGTTCGTCGAGAATGTATGGTGGCCGTTAAGAGGACGCTATACCTGACGATGCATTTTTTGCCGCCCATAAGATTAACATTGCGAGCGGCGATTCATTTTCAAGGTTTACCCTTGGTTGGAAAGACACAAAATTTTGCCTGTACCTAGCCCTAACAATGTTCTAGGTCGTGTTCGAAGCAGATTTCCAATTTTTTTACTGGTTTTCGAGATACAGCACTTTTCTTGAGGTATGCGATGCTAGCATTTGCAAAACAGTTGCAATAAAAGAAACCAGTGAGAAATTAGGTACTCTCTTTTCTACTTACCCTTAGGTAGATCGAAAAGATTTGCTGGGGTGGACAGTGGACGATACTACTGTCTAATCGTCATCCCACCTCCCGTCCATGGCGCATGCAGAACGCGAATCCCGCGACCGCAGATGAAGTAGCGCCTGAAATTTTCGAAAAATTAAAATCGGATGCAGATCACTCCAAAGCGTCTATCTGACCCCAATACTACACCTATATTAGTTAACGTACGACCGTCTTCAGTGACCCGCCTTTCCTACTTACCCATATACAGCCGCAGGCACAGGCACCGGCGATGAGCACAATATGCTCCAACAAATCTGCTCCCGCACATCTACTGTTTCCTCGTCATCCCACCACCCCTCCTCCCGCGACCGCTGATGAAGTGGCGCCTGAAATTTTCGAAAAATTAAAATCGGATGCAGATCACTCCGAAGCGTCTATCTGACTCCAATACTACTCCTATATTAGTTAACCGTCTTCAGTGATGCATAATTCAACAAGTTCATTTATTTTATTAATTTTTATTCCCGCTTATCTCTTTCCCACTTACATAGGTACTTTCTTTTCTACTTACCCTTAGGTACATCGGAAATATTTGCTGGGGGTGACGGCGGAAGATACTACTGCCTTATCGTCAGCGCCTGAAATTTTCGAAAAATTAAAATCGGATGCAGATCACTCCGAAGCGTCTATCTGACTCCAATACTACTCCTATATTAGTTAACGTAAGACCGTCTTCAGTGATGCATAATTCAACAAGTTCATTTATTTTATTAACTTTTATTCCAGCTTATCTCTTTCCCACTTACATAGGTGCTCTCTTTTCTACTTACCTTTAGGTAGATGGGGAAGATTTCAATGGTGGGGTGGGTGACCAAGACAATTTGCGCAACCAAGCAACTACTGTTTCCTCATCATCACACCAGGCCTCCATGGCGCACACTGCCAATCCCGCGACCGCTGGTGAAACAAGTAGCTCTGTAATTTTCATAATATGAAAATTGGATGCAGATGACTCTGAAGCATCTGAGGCCACAAGGTTATTGGTCCTCTCTGTTTTGCCGGAAATATTTAACATACGCGTTTTGATTTTTGAAAAAACTGCACAAAAATGTCAATGGCACAAAGGTTTTCAAGATTTTCTCAAACTGGCCTTAAGGTGGAATACACGTATTTGGTTCGCAATGCTACGTACTTCAAGGCCTACTCCGAATTACAGGGCGAGTGAAAAGTGCTTATAGGGGGATGTAAACCTGAGACTCTTTGTCGTGAGGTAGTGTTGTATTTTTGCATGAAATGGAGTAATAAGCCCACAGGAGCGGTTTTAAACAGTCAACTACCAGTCCTCATGTTTTTTTGACAGATCGCGAAAACACAACACTACCTCACGCGAAATATTTTTTTGTAACGTTTCGGACTAAAACAGTATGATTTTATCGTCACATTTAGTAGAAAAGCTTGATAAATGTTTGTAATATTTACCGCCGCCATGTTACATGTTGACAATTCTTATTTCACTTACGGAAGTGGGTAATTTCAACACCATTTCTCTACTTTTTCTCCTGTAAAAGCTAAACATAGTGTCCTACTTTCACTCGTTCGTTTCGCGTTTGAATAGCACACTATGTTTAGCTTTTAGAGTAGACACAACCAATATGATATTGCAATTACCCGTTACCGGCAGCACTAAATGTAAACATTAGTTTTGTCGAATATTTACCTTCGCACAGTGGTTTTGGTGGAGTTCGTCGAGAATGTATGGTGGCACTTAACATTGGACTAGAGAGAGGCAAGAGCAAACTAGCTGCAATGAGATGGCTGCTGGCAAGCCAAGAGCTTATATAGGGGGTTGGGGTGAGGGTGAGGGCTTGCATTTTCACCGATCAATAGCAATATGAACTGCGCACTAGAGGGATAAATGGGGTTGGGGTGGGAATGAGGGGTTGCCTGTTCACCGACAGGGCCGGCGACAGCCTTTTCGGGACCCGGGGCTGAGTCATTCCGGGCCCCCGTGCAAGCACTTTACGGGGGGGGGGGGGGGGGGGGGGGGGGGACTCATAAACCCGTCTGAAAAATGTTTTAACATACCGTCCATACAGCTTCTATAAGGAAAAAAAAATAGTCTTGGAAAAATGAGAAAAGAACCTTGCGGCCGAGCGAGCAAAGCGAGCGAGAAGGAAATTTTAGATTGGTGGATGAAAGAGATGGTTTTTAGGTTTGTCTAAAGGTGGTGGATGTGAATTCGAATAGTGCAGATAGGTAGGTATGAGAAGGTGGTAAGCTTAGGTTAGAACACTGACACCGCGCGAACAGCTTTTTTGGGGAAATTCAGCCTAGGAAAATATAAAACCGTTTTCGAGCGAGCGAAGCGAGCGAGGAGAAAATTTTAGATTGGCGGATGAAAGAGATGGTTTTTAGGTTTACCTAAAGAAGGTGGATGTGAATTTGATTAGTGCAGATACTGCAGATCGCAGGTATGGAAAGGTGGTAAGCATAGGTTGGAACACTGACACCGCGCGAATAGCGTTTTTGAGGAAATTCATTCTAGGAAAAAAGAAAAATAGAAGACCACTTTTGAGCGAGCGAGGAGAAAATTAATATATCTTCGTGCCAACTCTTTTCAGTGGTACCCCAGGTGGCGGAGGGGGGGGGGGGTATAAAAGAACATATATGATTTCCACCCCGCTGTCATCCGAACCGAAACCTTAACTAACTGGCTAGACGAAAGAAAAATTCGCAGAAGATAAATGATTATTATGGTAGGTACCCACCAAAACTTTATGGAATCCTAAAGTGAAACAGAAACTGGTTCGATTTACTCCAGAAATTCTACATAAACGTAAAAACATACAATATAGAAAATTCCATTAGCAGAAGCCTCGACGATCTGGAGCCTTCACCATATTCTTTGAATACCTATGTAGGGTTGTAAAATTGACAGTAGGGATAATGAAGGTGATTGACAGAAATAAGGCCCACTTGGTTATTTTCTATACCTGGAAAATAAACCTTTCTTCCCCTTCGCACCTCACTTCAACACCATTTCATGGTACGAATAAGACCTTGCATTGGCACAATCAGTGAAAAATGTCAGGGTAACTCCAGTGACAGTTACCCCGGCTGCCCTCGCTGTCGCCGGCCCTGATTCACCGATCAATAGCAATATGAACAGCGCACTAGGGGACAAATGGGGTTGGGGTGAGGGTGAGGGCTTGCCTGTCCACCGATCAATAGGAATATGACCTGCGCACTATAGGGGATAAATGGGGTTGGGGTGAGGTTGAGGGCTTGCATGTTCACCAATCAATAGGAATATTACCTGCGCACTAGTGGATAAATGGGGTTGGGGTGAGGGTGAGGGCTTGCATGTTCACCGATCAATAGGAATATGACCGGCGCACTAGGGGATAAATGGGGTTGGGATGAGGGTGAGGGACTGCCAGTTCACCGATCAATAGCAATATGAACTGCGCACAAGAGGATAGGGGAGGAAATAAGAACCCTTCGTCTGAGGGGTTATCAACCCTCCAATTCAATAGCATTACGTCTCACTGCTTCCTGTATATTGTGCTACAGCCCTGGAAGAGCTTGGCAGGGTATAGGGTCCAACCTTTTGTGAACTCTACACACAAGGGGATGCTTTGATCATAATCACAGTCGAGTTCTCCCCCAGCCAGGGAAGGCCAGGTACTCATCAGAAAGGATTGTTAAAACCTAGTTACATTTAGTATCAGATCCAGCTGTTAAAAAACCCCAACAATTTCCAAGAAAGACGTCAGAAAAAATGTAAACAAACTGATGTGAATAGTCACTTCAACTCACAAACTCTCGCTTGCTGTTATCACGTAAAAAAAGGGCTCTTGGGTCCCAAGAACTGTTTCTCTAGTAACTCTTGACAACAAAGTTGGGTGAAATTGCAAAGACAAGTGGCAACTCTACACTACAACCACAAACCACAACCACCCACACTAACCATTGAGTTACCTAACAGTCTCTCACAAGTCATTGCCCAAATAACCGCACTGCTTCATACGAAACCCCTACACGTCCACAACGGATGCAGGCACAGGTTCACTTGAGTCCAAGTCAGGCTGGGAGCATACCGATGAGTCATAATTTCTTGAAGATTTTCAGTTGACGCCGATCCGGATTTGGGTTCCATCCATATGCTAAAAATGCCAATCCGACCCTGAGCAGATATTTCCCTGATCAAGAAGAAGTTTTGATCAGCCCTAGATTTGCAAGAAATTATGACTCATCGGTATGCTCTCAGCCCGACTTGGACTATAGCTACTAGGTGGGTCCTCAGAAAGGGCACACCTTGGAACTAAGTTAGAAAAATTCCCGAAATCCATTTTTCTCACTCAAAGAGTTATTGATGATTTTTTTTCCTCACTTAGGGTTAATTTTATTTGTCCTTAAAGTCTACTATAGTGTTCCCTAAAAGTTTATTATAGCGTTATCTCTCGGAAAAATGGTGCCTTTCACCCCGTGCCGATTTTTGTCTTTTCTCACTTTTCCGTGCAGAAAAGGCGTCAATATTGCAAGGGTATGAAATTCTCGGGAATCACAGTCCACTGTGGTTAACCTCACCCCTTACTCTTGAGTAACGACAGTCACTGTTCTAAAAAAACACCGGGTTTCCAAAATTATTCTTTGTTTGTAACAAAGAAGTAGACTTAAGAGGACGCTATACCTGACGGTGCATTTTTTGCCGCCCATATATAATATTTACATTTCGAGCGGCGATTCATTTTCAAGGTTTACCCTTGGTTGGAAAGACACAAAATTTTGCCTGTACCTAGCCCTAACAATATTCTAGGGAGTGTTCGAAGCAGATTTCCCAATTTCTCACTGGTTTCTTTTATTACAACTGTTTTGCAAATGCTAGCATCGCATACCTCAAGATAAGTGCTGTATCTCGAAAACCAGTAAAAAAAATGGGAAATCTGCTTCGAACACTCCCTAGAACATTATTAGGGCTAGGTACAGGCAAAATTTTGTGTCTTGCCAACCAAGGGTAAACCTTGAAAATGAATCGCCGCTCACAATGTTAATCTTATGGGCGGTAAAAAATGCACCGTCAGGTATAGCGGACCCTTAAGAGGAAAGAGTTTACCTACCCACCCCTGGGTATGACTGAATTTGGCCAAGTGTGAGGAGAGCTACTGTCAGTGAGAGCAGGAATAATTTCTGGGGTACTGTGATTCGAAGTAATGGCCTGCCTGTACGCACAGTGTTTGACTTCTTCCAGTGGTGGTGTTGTCTGGAACATAGATTGATGGACCGCGAGAAAAGACATCTCGACATCTACGTGGCACCAGTAATTTTCATACTTCATCTCTTTGGTCACAACATGAGCTGTACCGTTATGCTCTGAGGATGACAAATGGCACGGAAATGCTACTAGAGGTGTTGGTGTGTGAACTAACCCAATGCTAAAGCTAAAAACACAAGAGGCACCAGAACGGTTTTAACGGTTACCAGAGAAACTTGTATATGTCTACGTTTTTTTTTACATCCACAATTATTCTTTGTTCAGAACAAGAACAAGAAGGGGACACAAATCACAATCGATCCAAACGAGTTTAGCAACGACCATTCTCTATCTATCCCTCTCTTTTTGAAGGGAAGGGTGAGGCGGGAGGCGGGCTATAGAAGAGTGAATTGACGGTTGAGTCCTCAAAATGCGAATAGAGGTAGGGGATTTGCGAGAGCTGGTTGTAATTATTTTCTCCCCTCTTCATCCCACTCTTCCCAAAATTATTTTTTGCTCTGGATCCAGAAGCAGACTTGAGAAGAAGGGGTCTAAAATAACTGAAAGAGTTTATCAGACTGAATTTACTCCCAAGAATATATATAACGTATAATTGGCACCCCATTTGGGTATTTAATAGGCGAATATACAATATGAACAAAACAATACCGAAATAATACGAACAAATATAACTGATAACTTAGGCTGGATTTCACCACTTTAACGTAAAGACTATCGTGTACACGATAGCGCTATCGTATCGGTAAAAAATGTTAACGGCTTTCACCATGCACCGTTACCGTTTCGTTAGCTTTATTCGAGTGGATTTTCCGTGCGTTAGCGAAAACGATAATTTTCATACCTGCGACTCTTGGTGTATAGGTAGTCTAATGTAGTCTAATCAACATTTTAACTTCTTTCTCCGAAAAAATAGGGGTTTTTTCACGTTTATTTCCACTTTTAGATTGAAATTTGACGTAAACAAAGCAGGCGAATTCTATTGACACAACAAAACCTAACGAGAGGATGTCTGCTTTTTCGAATCGATAGCTATTCGAACGTTAAAAGGCACTATCGTGAGGTGGTGAAATTCAGCCTCATTCTGATATTCTACCGCATCTCCTCTCTCTAACCCTTATAAAAAACTTTCCTAATTCCCGTAAACCCACTAAATCGTTCATCCTGAGCCAGTGTTTATAATTCCAAAATGTCACCCTTCCTTCCAGCGTCACCCTCTCAACCCCAACCCCTACTCCATCAGCATGTGCGCAACGCCGTCCCGCCCGGTGCACAATGGACACTTCCTCCCCTCCCCTCCTCCCTGTCTTCACCCCCCTGCCATACCCACCCTCCCAACCTTGCCCATAAACGCATATTTTACCTTCAGTTTAAACTGACGGTAGCGTCCTCGAAAGGAGAATTCTTTACCTACTGGACCAAGGCGCTCCTCTGAAGTAGAAGGGCTTTGGGAGAGCTGGGGAGTTGGGTCATTGTGACATCACGGCGAGCCTGGCCTTGACTCGATTCGCAGGCGAGAGAGTGGGCGCCCACCGCCCAGCCACCTTACCCATGGGCACCAGCTGCACCAGGTTCACCTGAAAAAAAGGTTACGTTATCCGAATATCACGATCTCGTGAAGGTGCTTTCCTTTGGAACGTAGTTGGAAAAGCCTTTAAAAACAACTAAACTCCACTACAGCCCTAGGAGGGCCAGTGGGATACAGAGTCCTTCTTTTCATGACTTCTGCAGATATAATTGGGTACAGTCGAGTCTTTCTCCGACCGATAAAAGCCAGGTACCCATCAGGGCAGTGATCTCGACAAATCAGGCCTGAATCCTGGATCCCCTTGTCCAGTGCCACTGCCGAATAACACATAATAGGGATCTCAAATGGTGACGACGTAGGCACTATGGTTCTTCAAGCACCAGCCACTGCCGTTCTCTCTCAGCAACAGGGTAACAAACCTACGTCATTTCAACCTACATATTTCCAAACGGCTGAGAGTGATCTAAAGATGCCATAACAATTCTCGCATTTACCTACTCTCAAGAGCACTCTCCAATGGCAAGGTTCTGCTATATATGTATTGTTTGAAGTAGCATATAGTCATAGACGGGTACCTAAACATATGCATTCTTTTGCACTTGAATATTCTTCCAAGCGAGTAGGTACCTTAATGCGTAGGTGACATAGCCATTCAAATATTCAACAAGCCCACACATTGTAACCTTGTCAATGCGACTCAACACCTGCACAGTACCGATATGTTCCCACTGATTCTTTTTGGTTTCACGGTCTCTTAAGAGGACGCTATACCTAACGATGCATTTTTTGCCACCCATAAGATTAACATTGCGAGCGGCGATTCATTTTCAAGGTTTACCCTTGGTTGGAAAGACACAAAATTTTGCCTGTACCTAGCCCTAACAATGTTCTAGGGAGTGTTCGAAGCAGATTTCCCAATTTCTCACTGGTTTCTTTTATTGCAACTGTTTTGCAAATGCTAGCATCGCATACCTCAAGAAAAGTGCTGTATCTCGAAAACCAGTAAAAAAAAATGGGAAATCTGCTTCGAACACTCCCTAGAACATTGTTAGGGCTAGGAACAGGCAAAATTTTGGGTCTTTCCAACCAAGGGTAAACCTTGAAAATGAATCGCCGCTCGCAATGTTAATCTTATGGGCAAAAATTCACCGTCAGGTTATATATATAGCGGACCCTTAATGACAGGCGCTTTTATATTTTTAACCACACAAGCCCAACCTGGTTCAGCCTAGCTATTTCTACCTTAGGGGTGCTAAGACTATGTTACAGATCCTATGCAGGATTCACCCCTTACAGAAGCACAAATAAAATACATGTTGTTGTATATTATAGTTATTTTGTGCCAACCTTTTTGTTTTTTCTCTTCAGGTAAACAGCTGAACTTTATTGAGACATGGCTGGGATCCAAACCTAGAAAATGGCTCGAAAAGTGGGGAGCAATCACTACCTGGCGCCGCAGCAGCCTGCCAGCTTGTTGGGAGGCTACTGGACAGACGGGGGTGAAAGCCAACGGACGGACAGATCTAACGGCTACAGGGAGCACTTCACACACAACGAGAGGGAGCAGGTAAATACGGAAACCCAGGGCCGCCCACAGCGTTCGGGGGCCCCAATTCGGACCACTCCCGGGCAATACTTTGGAAAAAAATCTGGGGGCCCGCGGGCCCCAATGCGCCGCGCATTACCCGCATTATGGAGTGTCCGGCCCTGCGGAAACCTAGTCTTTCACGGCGCGTACGCATTACTGTCACATAGCACCTTGTTCTCAAGTGCTCACCCATGTTTTCCTTGGAGTTTTGTCCCAGGAGAAAACATGGCGATGATCAGGTTTTGATCAAAACCTACCATCGATGGTAGGTACAATATTCCTTGAAAATCATGCTAAATGAGGTTGAACTGTGTAGTACCTACCTATAGATTTATGCATAGGTACCTACCTAAATACCTACATGCTTGGTCATTAACCCTATCAGATACACTACGGCAGGTACAAAAAATTTACTTACTAGAAAAACTTACACTTTTGGCGATCGGCGCTGCGCTTTGTTCAAAAAAATAAAAAATTCAGGTAGTCTCAGGATAAACAAACAAAAGTTTTGTTGGGATCTACCCAACAGCCTCTCAGATGCAAAACTCCCAGCAGTGTACATAATCTATTTTCTGCAGGCGTTCAGATTAGTAAGCAATCATAGCCGTCAGAGGGCGCTGAAGCAGCTGCCCGACTTACTCCACCTTAAACCTCGGCTAATAGGTAGACTATGTAGGTAGGACTATCTTTGTTGTATATATAAGTATGTAGGTAATATGGTTATATGTTTGTGTATAGGGTTAAGTAGGTAGAGGCATATTAGTGTTATTTTAATTAGAAACAGACCTAAGGGAGACCTACCGGGTCTGTAACCCGGCTAGGTGGGTCTCCCTTGGAAAATAGCCACTACCTATACCTACCTATCTCTGGTCAAACTAACCACGTGCTCAACCAGCTGTGGTATAAGGTATAAGTCCCACACGTGCTCTGACAGCTGGTGATGATTCTGACAATAAAAGCCGCGCTCCACATAGCTGGCATTACCAGAACAAGGTGCTTTATCGTTGGACGTAATATATGTTCTTTGTACCTTTTATTTACATAACTACCTAAGTACTATAGTCTATTCTTAAAGTTCCATTTTAAATCATCTGTGGCCGTGGAGTGTGAAAGAAAATCGTGGTAGCAGAATTTTTAGGCGCGAAAAACTTTTTAAACTATTTCTCCTAAATTTTTTTTTTTACTTTTGGTTATCAACGACCTAAAATAAATATAATATTGCGTATATTTTATTTTACGTATATTTTATAATTTAGTAAAAAGAAAAAAATTCACATTTAATCTGTACATCAGCAGAGTAAAAGTAAACGTATTTATTTGTATAATAATCAAGGTCCAACACACATAACATCTTCAAATAAATAAATAATTAGTAACTTACCATAACTTGTTTCCAGGTAATTCCATCACAGAATTCGCATCACTCACGGAGGCACGGGAAATCACTAGAGCAGCTACACCGGTCCAGCCCCGACTTGCGAAGTCACAGCGCACGATCAGGGCACTCAGGACATCCCTCTAGCCCTGAGCTACGTAGCCCTAGCGCTCACAGTAGGCGGAGCCCTAGTGCCCACAGCCGGAGAAGCAGGGGTAGAGACGATGACTCGGATATCTATGTCACCAGTGCTGCCTATCAGCATGCCCCTTCAAGATTAAGGTATTTAAAGGTCCCGTGCTAACCCACAATCTAGGTTCTAGATGATAGATTATCGTATCTTCTATCTACAGATACTCGCGTTATCTCTCACTACGTCCGAACTTGCCTGTACATTTCGTAATTTTGCAGCCGAGGATCGAGACACCTGGCGTCACCTTCAGAGATGTCCGTTAAGAGCAAGGTGTCACGCAAAGGGGGCGTAGTTGTGGAGACTATGTCCGCCCCCAACCCCTTCTGCCCGAACACGCGAGGGTGCTGTTGTCTGCTTCTTCTCCTTAATCTGGGAATCATCTTAATCACGCTAGGCTTCGTCATAGTTTTGCAGTTCTATGAGCCTGTTTTTGTTTGGTAAGTAAGTTAAAAAAACAGTTCAAATGAGAATTCTCGATTGTTAATCTATCTCAGTAACCTATTTTCTGATGATAAATGACGTTCTTACGTTTATTACATATCCAACAGTACTCCATTAAAAACCATTCTGGGGTCACGTTATATACCTACCCGGGCCACCATACATTCTCGACGAACTCCACCAAAACCACTGTGCGAAAGTAAATATTCGACAAAACTAATGTTTACATATTAGTGCTGCCGGAGACGGGTAATTGCAATATCAAATTGGTTGTGTTTACTCTAAAAGCTAAACATTGTGTGCTATTCGAACGCGAAACGAACGAGTGACGGCAGGACACTATGTTTAGCTTTTACAGGAGAAAAAGTAGAGAAATGGTGTTGAAATTACCCACTTCCGTAAGTGAAATAAAAATTGTCAACATGTAACATGGCGGCGGTAAATAGTACAAACATTTATCAAGCTTTTCTACGAAATGTGACGATAAAATCATACTGTTTTAGTCCGAAACGTTACAAAAAAATATTTCGCATGAGGTAGTGTTGTGTTTTCGCGATCTGTCAAAAAAACATGTGGGCTGGTAGTTGACTGTTTAAAACCGCTCCTGTGGGCTTATTACTCCATTTCATGCAAAAATACAACACTACCTCACGACAAAGAGTCTCAGGTTTACATCCCCCTATAAACACTTTACACTCGCCCTGTAACTTCGGAGTAGGGCTTGAAGTACGTAGCATTGCGAACCAAATGGGTGTATTTCCCCTTAACTGTATTTCTCTTCTGCAGGATTCTTGGAATTGTGTTCCTGATATTCGGGTTCATCGCACTGAACGTGAGCCTCATTTACTGCGTATCTGTGTGCAAAGACGCGAAAACGCCCAAGCAAGTGGCAGAGCAGGAGCACTACTGGACCCACCACTGGCAGAAGAACATTGGCTTACCCGAGATTCACTACAGTGGAGAAAAAGCAGTGGAGCCCGATAGATACAGCGATGCCTATTCCGTTGGCAAACAGCGGCCTCGCTACTGAAAAGTGAAACAACGTGGCAGAAAAAAACTAATTAGTCTTGAAAAATGAGCAACAGGGTAAAGGATATTGGAAGGAAGATTTGAAATGTATGAGGAAACGCTAGATGGAGAGAAAGAAATCAAGAAGAAACCAATAATTGGGGCAGGTGCACCTTGCCCATAGCTGTACAGTTTTAACACTCTCTTATGCATTAAATTATCTCACCCAACAGAATAGTGAACATGTAAAATATAACCCGATTTCATGTACATTTTGTATTCTAGTTTAGCTGTAACAAATAAATTCTTGTTTTAACAACCAGCTAGACATAGATAACTGACCTCTCCTTTGACTTCTTAGGCTAGAAGACGTTCACTGCAGTTTCCTCTTCATTCCTGCTGTTCTATCGAAGAGCTGCGGGTTCTTAAACTCCCCGCTGGAGTCCAGAAGGTAATAAAAGCGATAGCCGGACACTTTAATGGGAAGAGTAGACTTCGCACTGGTTCTGCTTTGCAAACAGGACACCTGAACCAGAACACTTACAAAATTAGTAATTTTATATGGTGTTGGAATACGAGCATTAACACTTTTTTCTCACTGAATGCCATTCTGCTGCCACTTTTGTCTAAAGATGACAAGAGGAAAATATTACGGGAATAATCAGAAACCTGTTGAAGGGCAGTAAGAGTGGTAGAGTCTCGAGTTTTAGGGATCGATTAATATTGTAGTCGAGCAACGTCTAATGTATAGGTAGTTTTAATTACTTCTTCCGATAGTTTTCGATAACCTATAATCTGGATGAGGATGAAACGGATAAAGCGGAAAGAAGCAACCCCCCTACCCGCCTCGATGATTCCTGAATTATTTCCTACCTTATTTAGTGGAACAGTCATAATTCTGTTTCCGCCGTGTGGGGTGTATGTGACCAGTGAGAGCTTATCGCCGCCTTTGTTGAGAATAAGGTACCGGACTGATCGCAGCGTGAACATCCAGGAACCGGCTAGGACACATGCACCTAAAAACAAGACGCTAAAATCAACGATAGCGAGTCAGTAAGAGAAGATTAAGACTCCGACCTACAGTGGGAAGCCCTTGCGACCCTACTCTGGGCACAAGCAAAGTAATTCAGTGTATAGGTAGTACACAGTGGCGATATAAGAAATAAAAAGGTCTATTAATTTGTACTTTGGATAATACTGGGGACATACAACTTACCAAACGAGTAACAGATTATAGCCAGAGTATTCTTATATTTTCCTTCCCCCAGGTTAACTCTTTGCCACCAAGGAAGGTCTTTGTCAACATTTTCCCCAACCGGCACATCGCGCATAGATGAAACTGAGAACCGGCCCATGAAGGTCCAAAAGAAAAACTGAACAATTCCGAAAACATTGAGATACCTGTAGAAGCGCGGATTTTCGTATTTGTATAATATAACGTCTTTCAGCACTTTTGCTTCAGTTTCATATTCTCTTCTAACTTCGCGTTTTATAACTTGATGAAAAGGTGCCCCAAGCAAGCCAGGTTTTGTATAAACCCTTTTAAATCCAAAATAACTCAAGTTGCTTAGGACTTTTGAAAACCAAATCATTTTTAACAAATACAAAATAAGTTTAACAGAGTTTTCAGCTAAAATAACACACTTTTCGAGTCATTCAATGCATAAAGTTCCAAAGTTGTACGTTTTTTGGAGATTTTTTTGTTTACTTCTTGTCTAGTTCCACGTTAATTCAAAATGGCTGATTGTCCGCTGCCACGATAAAGGTTGTATACAAACGTTTGCGCTATATATTCAGAAAAACTAGCCGCCTCGCGGCGCTTCGCGCCGCTCGGCGTCTAGTATTGGTCCACCGCCGCGCTCCTTTGCCGCCGTTCATTTGACCGTTGGTGAGAGGGAAAAGACGGTAGGATGTTCAGTAGGTCTAGTGCGATTCTTTTTTGTGCAAATGCAGGTTTGGAAAGAAAAAAGTGACAGAAATGTAATGTTGTTGGTGAATTGAAGTTGGATGTTTCCACCTGCGGCAGACAGTCACATTAATGCGATTATACGAGAGATGTTATAACTTGGAAGTAGTTGCGGTATATTTCGTAATACCTACCTTCTTGGCGCTAACGCTCTTCAACAGCAGTAGTATGTTTCACCTTTTGCAGTCTGTGTGAGAAAGCTGATTTTCCCATTGTCGACGTATTTTTAGCCTCTTGTTACTATCATACCTACATACATTATTTCGTGCGAAATCAGGGTTGCGGTAAGGAATGCTATGTACTGGAAATATGTAGTACCTACATGAAGAAATGACGTGTAGATTGTGGAATGAGGAAGGAGGTGTATGACATACCTATATACAACAAATATAGAATAATTCAAGACACGTATATAATTGGTTTTTAATCATGGGTAGTATTTCAGTAGGTTGTTTTAAGTAAGTGGTAAATCTTTTCAAAAATTGAAACAGTTAATCGTGGGGAGTAGGTATTTGAGTAGGTTATTTTAAGTACCTAGGTAAGCGCTAAACCGTAAATCTATACAAAAATTGCAAAATCATGTTGTTGGTACTTTTTACTTATGGTTTCCATGATAGCGACCCGTTGCGGACATTGAAAATTTAACAGGTCTGGTTAGGTGACCTATTTGAGTAGGTTGTTTTAGATAAGTGCTAAATGTATACAAAAATTGGAATATCATGTTGTTGACACTTTTTACTGATGGTTTTCATGAGTTATGCACCATAGAAAATTGAAGAGGTCAGGTTGGGTTACATAAATTTGAAGAAGTTGCTACCTACATAGTTGAATACAGGGGGAGGATAGTAGCTACCTAGGAATTATTATGCATCATATGCAATAATTTGCTTTGTATCATGCAAAAGGTAATTAAGTAAGTAATAGTTATGTAGTGATATTACCATCATAATATGTAATGATTTGGTTTGTACCACGATCAAGGTAAAAGAGTTTTCGTATAGGTGCGTAAACCTTGTATCAACTATATGCCATTTGCTATCTGTTGTAAATAAGTTGAAACCTGCTCTGTTGTTTTTGGTGCGATACACCGATCTTGTGAATGGCTGCGCGTTACGCTAAGGAAATGAGGCCTATGCCCATCTTCACCCCCTATATATACTGGCCACCTGACCTGCTCGCTGTCGTTCCCCAGGCTTCTGCAAGTGGTCCCCCCTCCCCTGTGGTAGTGACTATGCCCACCCAACGCCGCAGACCTATTTCGACCCCTTTAAGCCAACATTTCCCCCACATGTATTTCTTTTGTTCCACTGAGGCACTATCACAATGTCATTTTAACATTGTGGAGCCGCCACTTGTGGCTGTTGTTTTGCAGTAAATGGTTACGCTCACGCAACGGCGTGAACGTATTGTCACCCGTCTAAGCCAATATTAGACCCCAGTTGTATATCCTAGATCCGCTTCTGAGCACTCCAACAGCACCTGATGGTTAAGACCTGTTAAGAACCTGTTTCTTCTTCTTCTACCCTATTCTACCCTTGTCGTGTACATAGACTAATAAACAATACGTGGCTGCAGACACCAGTCACGTGACAGTGTGCAAGTGCTGAGTGTGTACAAAATGGAATGGCTACGCGCACCCATTCTCAATTACTCCTTATATTTAAGGTAAGAACACTAAAGTGGCGCAGTCGGTTCGGTTAAAATCTACGTCAAAGTGCGCGTAAGTTTACGTTACGTATTACAAGTGCTCGGTTACGTTCAGTGCGACTTTACAAACTTGCGATCATGGCCACCTCGGTTTCACACGTGGACAATTTACTCGCGGAAAACGCCAAATTACAAGGTATGATGGCCGAAATACTAGCCAGATTACCGGCGGTGGCGGTACAGCAGGATCGCCAACATCCGTTACCGAGGATCGACAAGTACAACGTCGAAGAAGATATTGATGATCATATCGAAAAAGTTACAGCCATGTGCACCATCGCAAACGTGTCGGAACAACATAAGGCGAGACTTTTCTTGGGTTCGCTACCGGGTTCACTTTACACCTTAACTAAGGACTTATTACACCCCATGGATCTCAACGTTGCTACATTCGAACAAATTACGGATGCAATCAAACTACATTTGAAGCCTAAACCTTTGATTATTCCATCCCGTCATGCTTTCCTGAACAGGAAGCAGCAGGAAGGTGAGTCAGTGGCAGCCTACGCAGCCGCGCTACGTCACCTCAGTATACCGTGCAAATACAACGCTCAGTTTTTGTCCGAAATTTTACGGGACGTTTTCGTGAGTGGCATTCGGGATCGGCATACATTGGATCGGTGCCTAGAGGAAGATGATACGACTTTCGATAAATTATACAAATTGGCACTTTCGCTGGAAGCGGCTTCAACAGGAACTAGACATTTACTACATCCCGCTACACTTTCGGGAGCACCTACACCGGTAAACAAAATACAAAAGAAGCAAGGTAAGCAAGCTGGACATACATCCAAACCTTCCTCTTCTTCTACACGTACAGTACAGTGTTATCGTTGTGGGGATAGTTCGCACAAAGCACCTGATTGCAGGAAAAATACATTTTGTGACTTTTGCCAGGTTTCTGGTCACATGGAATCCGTTTGTCGGAAGAAAATGAATCAGAGTAAACCGAAAAAGGAAAAAGTTCATCACGTGGAACAAGAGGATGCTTTTAGTGTTTACAAAATTACGCAGCCTTTACAAGAGTGCAGGCCATGGATTTTACGTTTAACCATGGAAGGTGTACCAGTCAACATGGAAGTCGACAGCGGGTCTGGGGCAAGCTTTTGCTCTATGGCAATCTTCGAAAAGCTTCGAGTTCGCATGGAGACGACCACTGAAGCATTCAGCCCATACGGCGAGGGGGCTCAGCGCCTCCAACCACGGGGAATGGCAAAAGTACGTGTTGTTTACAAAGGGAGACAAGCCACCCTTCCCATTTACATACTTGAAGGTGAGTGTGTGCCTTTACTCGGCAGACAGTGGCTGAAAGCTCTGGACATTCTTACAGAAGCAGATATTCACAAAGTGGAGCTAACCACACCTCCTACCAATACAAACTACAAGGACATTGTGAAACAGTTTCCTGAAGTCTTCGCAGAAGGCATTGGTCTGGCGAAAAATTTTACGTGCTCGATCAAAATGCAACCTGATGCTCGTCCGGTATTTCGTAAATCCCGACCTGTACCTTTCGCGTTACGAGAAAGTGTGGAGGCGGAGCTCAATCGGATGATAGCAGATGGAGTCCTGGAACCAGTAGAATACAGTGAGTACGCCACACCTATCGTTCCAGTCGTACAGAAAGGTGGGATCCGTATTTGCGCGGATTACTCCATTACAGTCAACCCTCAACTGGAGTTACCTAAATACCCGATACCCACGTTGGAGGAGTTACTCGCCTCAATAGTTGGTTGCAAAGTTTTCGCCAAACTAGATATACGTAAGGCCTACTTAAGCCTACCTCTGGATGCAGAATCATCCAAAATTCTTACACTGAATACACGAAAAGGTTTGCTAAGGCCGAAGAGACTAATGTTCGGTTGTGCAGCAGCTCCAGTAATTTGGACACGTTTCATGGAGAGCGTGGTTCAAGGCATCGACGGGATTGCAGTATTCTTCGATGATATTCTTTTGGGAGCTGAGTCGCATGCCGCGTTACGAGAAAAGCTGACGGCAGTTCTACAGCGCCTGCAGGACAACGGTCTCCGGCTCAATTTACAAAAATGCAGATTTTTCGTGGAATCCGTTACATACCTAGGGCACATTATTTCGGAAGCCGGTATCGAGAAGACTACAGAGCGTGTGGACGCTGTGTTATGTGTCCCTCGTCCTACTTCCATCAGTGAACTCAGAACTTTTCTAGGTATGATAACTCATTACGGTCGTTATTTTCCGGACATGTCAACAGTGGCTGCACCATTGTATGACGCTACGAAGGACACCAAGCTGAAATGGACGCCAGTCTGCGAGAACGCGTTCCAGCAGTTGAAGCAGGAGTTGGCTTCAGACAGGGTTTTGGCGCATTACGATCCCTCACTTCCGGTCTCGCTGTGCTGCGATGCGAGCCTTGGGGTGTTGCTTCTAGGAACTGCCGTGGTCCACGCTCCTCTGGCATCCGAGCTACATGCCCGAACAACGGGAGTTGCCGCTCTTGTATCCTAGGCGTACTGCTGGTACCTGGAGGTCTTCATGGATTCTGTCATTCCGTACGCGGTCATGACTGGTCTTTTCGGCTATTCTCCTGAGACACTACATTTGCGTCGCGTTCACCCTGCTCAAGTCACTCTTCGTTCGCGCCCCGCTTTCACTTCCATACAACACCCCACTTGTATATCCTAGATCCGCTTCTAAGCAGGTGAACACAGGGGCGTCATTTCAGTTTTTCTTAGGGGGGGCAAGTAGTGACATACTTAGGGTGCGTCCCACCATACTCGGTTAACGTTAAACTCCAATTAAATTCCAATTATTAGTCGGTAAAAATTGACTTTAACTTTAACACGTTTAACCGTGAGAAAACCCATGAAAACAACCAGGTTGCGAGCGAGCAAAGCGAGCGAGCCAAAAATTTCACTAATCTCTGCAAAATCTCCATGTTTTTCAGAAAGAACTTTAAATTTACTTATTATTTATTACGTGGAAAATTTTTGTAGACCCCTTCAGAGCGTATATAGGCCCCAAACTGTAGCTTATTTAGCTTAATGGTTAATCCAGCACTGTTCGCAAGAAATTGTCCCCGGTTTAACGTAATTTTTTGCCTACACCTAACGGCCATTCTACATGCAATCGACCGCCGTATACAACAGTCGGCAGAGGTTTCCCTTCAAAATACCATCCATGGTCTCTACTGGATGTAAGTCAAGGGTATAGGTAGGCAAATCATCCTAATTATTTTTATTTTTTTTACGTTTTTCACTGAAAATGTAATTTTTTAATTCGTTCTTGGGGGGGGGGCAACAGCCTTCTTGGGGGGGGGGGGGCAACAGCCCTCTTGGGGGGGTCAAGTGCCCCCCACCCAAGAGGGCCAAATGACGCCCCTGGGTGAACAGCACCAGACCTGATAGTCGTCCTCTCCACTGAAGAGTTATCGCTGTCGCTCTGTATTCACCGCCTAGTGATCCCACCGTTGTAAATGACTCCGACCACACAACGCCAAAAATACCTAAGTCCGACAGTCACGGTCATTGTTTGGCCCCACTGGAATATCCCAGTGCCGGTACTGAGCGCTGTCGGAGCAACTCAACAGCGTCTTGTTGGTTAGTGTAATACAACATACCACTGTGCCAAACGTCAGATCGCTGCCTGGACGATTGTTGGAAACATCCTGGATACGGCACTGAATGTGGTGAAATCGTGCCTTAGAGCGTGTTTTTAGTGCATTAGGAATAGTGCTGCTGTGAATTGAAATATTCCCGTTGTTAGTTTGATTTGAGCTATATATATTTTTTTTTTAGATATCTTGGATACGCCATTGATTGCGGTGAAATATTTTCCTTAAACCTTACTTTCAGTGTATGACGAACAAAACAGCCAAGTATGACAATTTTCCAACTATAAGTTCGGCCTGGGTTACAATTTAGTGATATCCTGGATTCGCCTCTGATTGCAGCTAAATCCTTCCATAGAACTTTCTTTGAGTGTATGAGGAACAAAACTGCCAGGTAGGGAAATTTTCCAAAATTGGTTCGGCCTAGGTGATAATATAGCGATATCCTGGATACGCCGCTGAGTGCGGCGAAATCCTTCTTTAAACCTTACAATTTTAAACATTTTCCCATCATTGGTTCGGCCAAGGCGACAATTTTTCAATATCCTGGATACGGCGTATATTGCGACTGCTGTTCGCTTGGCTCAAAAATGGAACATTTAACTATCATTATTTCCTATCCTTGAAACGTCACTGGTTAACGCATATATCCGGAAGGTTTCACACGTTCCATTACTACCCCCCGTGTAGCGCACATGTGAAAATTAAAATAGGTCTATGAAGGAAGTGTCGAACGAAATTTGACAATCCTGGTCACGTCCCTGGCTAATTGGATTGTTTCCTATTTCGCAACAAAAAAATATCACCGGGGCCATTACGGCCTTAACTGCCATCCGCTCGCCTCTGTAAATGAAAAGCTGGAACATTCCCATCCTGGCTATGTCCCTGTGTGTTTCCATTTCCTGCTCATGTTCAACACTGGTACCTACACCCCGGACATTGCAGCCCATGAGTAAGATGGTGACCGGTGTGAAGAGGCAGAAGGTGTTGGCACTATTTCCGTTATCCCGGGTTCGGCCCTAGGTAACTTGAATTTGCACCTTTTCTTATCATATAGATTCGTCATTGGGGCCATTGGGGCGCTATACCCCTATACCCCTGTTATTTTTGTCACATACCTATTCTTAATTAGCACCACCTGTAAAATGCATCTGCTGTATACCAAGATGGCCTGTTAATGAACAGAATGTGCGCAATCCGGTCCATCTTGGGTAGGTACCTACGGCTCTGGCTAATTTGACATATTCGTCATTGGGATCATTGGGCCGCTATGCCCTATGACTTCCGACCGATTACCTCAATAAAAAATGAAAAGTCCGGAACAATTTTCATTCTCGCTACGCCCCTACCTACCGCGTACCTATTTACATTTCCCCCCGCAGATTCTTCATTGAGGCCTATTCGTCAATAAATAGACTTTTCCCACCGTCGCTGCCTATGCCTCTGACTAATGCGTGCTTCCTGTTATTTTTGTCACAAATGTTCTTCATAACCAATACCAGTTAGGTAAGTGCACCTTGTGAATTTCATGGCAATCGGTTAAAAAATGAAATGTGCACAATCTGTGGTGTTGTGGTTACAGCCTTGGCTATTCTGAAATTTTGACATTTCCAGAGGAATTTATATTTGCTCGACAAATTTTTACCAATAAAAAGGGGGATTTCGCTCGGTCAATTTTGCGTCCCTCTGTAACCTGCGCCCTTGGCGGCCGCCCACCTCGCCGTCGGGTTGCTACGGCGCTGGTTGATTCTCCCACATTCTTCATTAGTACCTACCACCAGTAGACAGTAGACTGCATCCTGTGTCCATCACACACAACGATCGGTGCAAAATAAAACGACATGCTATCATCAAAGATATCGGGGCACTAAATATATCCAGCGACTGCCGTCCGCGTGGCTCAATAATAAATGGAAAGTCTCATTTTTTTTTTTTCTAATATGGCTATATAGGTACCTACCTACCTTGGCACCGTTTTCGTCATTTGGGCCATTAGGGCACTTTACCGTGCTAATACCATCTGCCTAGCTCAATAAATTGCACGACACAACATTTTTGCATTGCTGACTCAGTAGTTGCGGGCAGCGATCGCTTACCAGTTCAACTCCATTTGACACCCCCTACAACCTGCAAAACGTTTCATTGCGATATAGCAGTTCCTATTTGCGCACACTCGCATACGTTTAGGTTTAGGTTAAGGTTAAATTTCAGCTTAGGTAGATCAAATGCTGCCAGAAGATCACGTGACGATGCTGCATTTTAGGGCACTCTTGGGTGCGAAAGTATAAAAAATAGTGTTACATTTTTTATATTTTGGCGCGAACAAATTCACTTTGCTACGCACAATTTTTGCTCAACGTAGATCACACTGGCATTTGCTCCACCCAATTCTCTGGCGCCAACCAGGTTTCAAATTCGTCACACGCGTCCTAATCTATCACTTACTTCCTTCCCTTTTCGTAATGTTTCGCTTAATAATTCCATTTTATTTTATTAGTTTCTAACGTACTGTGAGCCGTTCTAGGTTTATTTGTTCCAAAAAAGAATCAAAAAATGAGACAGCCGATCAAAATCCAAGATGTCTACCTCAAAGTTCTAGATTATTCTCGAGGAATTGAGTAGATACTCTAGGTGTTTTTATTAATATAGATCTAAATTATAAAAATTGGAAGTTAGTAATAAAATACAATGGTTGTCTATTCGGTTTATGATTAGATTTACGGCGACTATGTTTATTTTGCTCTTACGCTCCTGCCGTGTCAATCGATTAATCGTCTTCATGTCTGCTGCCACGTTTTTTTTGCGGAAAGTTCAAATTCGTCACATGCTTCTTAATTTTTCATTTACTTTTTTACGTTTTCGTAACGATTTGCTTAATAATTCCATTTTACTGTATTAGTGTCTAACGCTTCGTCAGCAGTTCTCGGTTTATGCGTTCCAAAAAAGAATCAAAAAATGGGACAGTAATGGCGCCGGCCAAAATCCAAGATGGCTGCTAGCGTTTTTATTAATATAGATAGATGTCCAACGAAAAAGGTGAAAAAAGACCTCAGGAAGAGAATGAAGAGTCTGGTTCGGATTCAGAAGGATGGGTGGGGCCTTTGCCAAGTGAAGCTACTGCTCCTCAAGCCAAGAAGCGGAAAGTGCTGGAGCATGAAGCTATTTACCTGGAGAATTTGCCGCTTTGCGAAACGTACGAGAAAAGTTACATGCACCGAGATGTGGTCACACACGTGCTGGTAACGAAAACGGACTTTGTTGTGACAGCCAGCTGTGATGGCCATGTCAAATTTTGGAAAAAAATGGAAAGTGGTATTGAGTTTGTCAAACATTTTAGAAGTCACTTGGGTGAGTAACCAACAAGGGTAATGTAGAGTTTGTGTTGTGTGCTAAATGTAACTTCTGAAGAAAAAGTTGAATAGTGGAAAAGTTTGAAGATAATTTCTCGTTTTTTATTTCAGAGGCTATAAAAGACATGTGCGCCAACTGCAATGGACTTTTTCTGTGTACAGCATCAGTTGACAAATCAGTGAAGATTTTTGACATTGTCAACTTTGACATGATCAACATGTTCAAGACTCCGTACATTCCGCATCGCACTGAATGGATTCACTCCGCGCGAGAACCCATTGCTACTCTTGCTATTACAGATGCTGACTCCAGTAAGGTTAGTCGCTGACAATAAGTTTGTAGACGTTAGGTAGACATTACCCTCCCTAGCCCTTTGATGCCTCACTTTGGGGTAGATTTTTTTTTTTTTTTGTTTTTTTGTTGACCTTGTCCCACCCAAAATAGGTGGAACTAAAGTATAAAACGCCTGGTTGTCAAGTTAAATTACAAATTTAGAAATTCCTCTAAACTATAAAAAACATTTTCAAGTAAATATGATTTTAGCAATTTTTTATATATCGTTAAACTTTCAGATTTAATTTCAACCGGGAGAGCGTTATATAGACGAACACCTAAAATCGGAGGACTGTTCAAACGAAGGGAGGTAGCAAATTTGCCTACATGTATATTTGAACACGACCGAGTTTTATAAGAGTGAAAGTTTGAATTAAGAGGGAAGTGTTCTGGGTGTTCGCGAACAAATAATAATACCTGATAAATGAAAACACAAGGAGCAGGGAGAATAGAGAATTTCTGAAAAAGTGACCTGCAAGAAGTACGCGGTGGCACTTTAGCCATGATTCTTATGCATCTCTTTTGAATTTTTAAAATTGGCTCAATATTCTTTTTGACACCTCCCCAGAAAAGTATTCCGTAACTTAAAATTGAATGAAAGTAGGCGAAGGCAAAATTTCTAACCAAAAATTATCTTATAGATTTACATTTACGATGGAAAAGGAACCGGAGATCCGATGAAGGTGTTAAGTCTGCATACGGCACCGGTGACGGTAGTTCGATATAACGTGGTGTATGACCTCGTGGTATCTGCAGATAGGAAAGGCATCATCGAGTACTGGGGTACGGCCAGTGTTGACTTCAAAACTCCAAAAATCGTCAAATTTTCGTCCAAACTCGACACAGATCTCTTCACGTTTGCCAAACTCAAGACCTATCCGATTGATATCCACTTCTCGCCTGATGGCTCAAAATTTGCAACTGTAAGTTATTTTTGTACATAAACATGGCATTGACACTCCAAATTTATGTTCTAAAAGCCAAAAGTAGTGTGTTATTCATAGCCATGTTCTTTCGCCGAAGGCCGTTGTTACGATTTTACATAAGTATCAAAACTGTGGTGAATAGCCACCCTTCATTCTCTTTTGCTGCGGCCTCCACCATTCATACATACTGTTTATCTCGGCAGGTGGCACTGGACCGGCATATCCGGTTGTTCCGCGTGCTCACGGGACGTCTGATATTGGTCCTGGATGAGACGCTGTCCCGGGTGTCGGAGCTACAGCAGCGTAAGCAGCAGCTTCCCCACATGGAGTTTGGGCGCCGCATGGCAGGAGAGCGCGATTTGGAAAAGTCTGAAGCCATCCACCTGTCTAACGTTATCTTTGACAACAGCGGATACTTTCTCCTATATGGCACCATGCTCGGAGTCAAGGTAAACAGCTGAACAGCCTCAATTGCCGATGATCGAGAGATGGTTGACTTTAAGAGGACACTAAGAGCTGGATCATGCAGGTTCGATCCTGATCCTATCAATGCTTTTCTGATCGGCATTCAACTCTGATACGTTCTGCATGCCAAGTGAAATGTACTCGTATATCGAGGCTTAGGTCCCAGTCGTGTACTAACAAGATAGCTGGGGAGACAGCAGTTAATGATAATTCTTGAAAAAGTCTCCCCTCTGCTATATCTGCTATACTACTATTTTGCTCTGCAGGTACTGAATTTGGAAACTCAGCGTGTAGTGGCGCTGGTTGGGCGTGCGGAGAACATGCGACCTCTGCACATTGCCATCTTCCAGGGCTCGCCACGTCATAACAAGGCTTCCGTCACCCTGGAGTTGGAGGCCTCTGACAATCCTCTGCTGGAAGCCATCAAACCAGATCCCACCCTATTCTGCACAGCCGCTAAGAAAAACAGGTTTGTATTCATTTTCTGGTACTACGCGCAGTCAGAAATATTAAGGAGCGTATCAAGGCCCCTAGTCCTGAGTAGCCAGGATTTAGTTAAAGTAAAAAGGAATCCATTTAATTCATTTTCAGATTCTACCTATTCTCAAGGAGGCCCGCGGACGACAGTGAAGCAGACCGTGACGTTTTCAACGAGAAGCCGAGCAAGGAAGACATTGTAGCGGCTACAGACAGCCTAGGAGGAGCACGGCTGGCTGAGGGTGCGGTCCTGCATACAGAGCTGGGCGATATTCACATGGTTCTGCTCGGCAGAGATGCTCCGCGCGCTGTCGAGAATTTCTGCGGCCACGCCCGCGCTGGCTACTTCAACGGTCATGTCTTCCATCGTGTCATTAAGGGGTTTATGGTTCAGACGGGAGACCCTACTGGTATGCATTTACCTTGATACCCATTGTAAAATATCCAAGCTCCCAACAGAAAATCTAATAGTACCGGGATTTGAACAAATCCAGAGTCTCCAGGCAGTAACCTAAATGTTGGGACTCGTACTTCAGGGAGATCAGGGCAATTTGTTTGTATTTGTAGGTAATCGCTGGATTCGGAACTGTTTTTGTCAAATTCTTTTGAAAAATCCACACGATTATGTAAGTATTTATATTTTTCATTACTTCCCAGATTTCAGAACAAAAATGGATCCAAGGGTTTCTTTGAAAAGATTTCAGAAAAAATCTTCCTGGTACCACTCTATTTTTTGCACGTTTTTGGGTCCTGCCACGGTACTCTAATTGTCACACTCATTGTTTTTCTACACAAATTTCAACGTTTTTTTCCTTTTAGGGACTGGGTCCGGTGGTGAGAGCATATGGGGCGGAGAGTTCGAGGATGAGTTTAGTCCGAACGTGAAACACGACAAGCCGTTCACCGTGAGCATGGCCAATGCAGGCCCCAACACCAATGGCAGTCAGTTCTTCATAACAGTAGCCCCTACGCCTTGGTTGGACAACAAGCACACCGTGTTTGGACGGGTCACCAAAGGCATGGAGGTTGTGCTTAGCATCAGCAACGCCAAGACGAACCCCAAGACCAACAAACCTCACGAGGATATCAGGATTCTTAGTGTTGCACTCAAATAATATAACGTCAAGATTTTAATACGCTTTTGTTTTATTGTGTTGAATAAACCTGTACGCTTACGAGGTGACTTCAGGAACTTCAGGCTTACGGTGAAGCAACCCCACTCAACCATCTCGATGAATTCCCGGGAGTGGGAGTGTTGGCCATTAGAAATCACTTAAAAACACTTCCTAGGAAAGAGAAGGAATTCGTAAAATACTTCTAATACCTACCAAATAGTTTTCATGTAATTTCAGAGCCGAAGTTGACTCAACTCTTCATTTGAATCAAAGAAATGGCGCTAAAAAATGTCGTGTCACCGGATAGATACCCGTGTCAATAACCAACTTTGCTTTGCAGCGTCGTCTGCTAGTCAGCAATGGAGGTCGTCCTCGGTAATGTTTTACGGCGCTGTCCAGCACTTCTGGCTGGATCCAGTAAATCCTTGCTGCAAAGCACCCCAGCTTTAACTGCTGCTTCGTAAGTTCTACCACGTATAACATTCAATGTCAGTGGAAATCCGCTGAAAATTATGTGTCTTTTCGTTATAGTCCAAGTGTCAACAACCCATTCGACCCCTATAATTTGGCACTTGGTGCATATTGGCCAAAGTTATATACCCAGCCTGCACCCTTTGTCTCGGCTTTTTGTTTTTGCCCTACCATCCACAACCTCGCATTAAGTATAAGCCTACCGTGGTGAGATGGTCTGCAGAGCACCGAGCTCTTAAGAGCTCGGTGCTCTGCAGACCATCTTGCGACCAATGTCTTGGGTTCCCATCCCGGTACCACCATTTTTTTTTTGTTAGTGGGGATAATGGTAGAACTACCGTTAAACATTCGGCTTCGACCATCTTTTTAAAATTTGCTAACATCTGTGCCTTCGAGCCGCTGAGTTATCTGTAAGTAGGAAGTCAACATCCCAACATCCAGTTAGGTTCTTCTTGGAACAACGACTGGCTTCTTTCACATTTCTTACCCGTGGTTGCACGAGCGAAAGTATCTAACCTTACAGTATAAATATGTATTTCCAAATGTTGGCGTTCATAATATGGTTGTAATGGTGACTAAAAAATTACCAATTGTGTTCTTTTATTTTGCAGACCTCGCAGGACGGCAGCACGATGGTTCCCAGATGAGAAGTACATGCAGCAGTTCGCGGGGCCTATCTTGTACCCGATGGAAGGAGAGACCGTCAAGTGGGATTGTGAACCATACCACGGAATCCTTGCTCCTAAAGAGATGTCAGTCACCAACTTCAGTCTCAATTTCGGGCCGCAGCATCCAGCCGCCCACGGGGTGTTGCGATTGGTCCTAGAGCTTGATGGAGAGGTAAGAGACGAAATACATGGTCATAAAACACGTGGCAGCAGAATGATTGTTCTCTCATATTTTGAGGGAACTGTTTAAGGTTGCACTGTCCCCATTTGAATTAACATTGCGACTTTCGAAACGTCTGTCGTGGTTTCTACTGAACGTTTCTTCTTGAAATTTCACACGAAGGTAGATTGAATAAATATCTAGAACTATATTGCAGCCGATTTTTGAATTTCCTTTTGGTTTTCTAACAAAAAAACAGTAACAGTAAGCTGAATTCACCTGGCTAGTTAGTTCAGCCATAAGAAGTCAGGCTTCCGCGCTCACGCTCATTATAGGCTCATGGTAGCTCCTTGCGGCCGCGCTGAGTTGCATCGTCATCGATTAGGGCACCTTAAATATTCCAAAATATAATTTGTCTTTTTAACATAAAATTAACTGGCTGTGGTCGCAAAAAAAATAAAGGGTCCGACAATAGTCGCACTTGACTTTTTCGCATTTTTTGCGCTACTGAAAAACGAAAAAAATTGATTTTTTATGTAATTATTTTTTTTGGCCACAATTGTGATTAGTTCACAAAGATATTTTGCACACCCCTAGGCAATAATATTACGCATATGCATACCGAATTTCAAGTATATCCATTGAACGGTGAAATTTCAGTTTACGGGCAAACTACTTGTTTATTCTTTTATTTATAACGACCGTAATTTTGGGAAAATCAAAATTCTGTTGAAAATGAGTCTTAAACATCTATCTGAGATTACTTTTACCAATTTTCAAAATTATCGCTCCGTTAGTGTACTGTCAAATCCGTTCCGACCAATCAAAAACGCGATTTTCGTTTTTTCCACTTTTTGACATTATTTGGCCTATATCGGCCGCAATTTTGAATCGATTGAAAAGTTCTTCAACAAATATTTAATTAACGTTATTTAGCACAAGAGTATCAATTTTTGAGAAATTTCGGTGAATACTGTTTCCGGGGCCAAGGTTTTCCCGTATGGGCCAATTTGGGCCCAAATTTTCGGCCCATCTCAAAAAAAAAAAATGATCCTGAAACATCTACTTATCTGGGAACACAACTGCCAAATTTGAATGTTCTAACTTGATAAATGTACCGTCAAAAGCGTTCCGAGTAATCAAAAACACGATTTTTAATTTTTTTGACACTTTTTTGACAATGGTGGGCGTAATTTTTGAGTTATCGAAATTATATTAAAGAAGTATCTTGGAACTGATGACACACATATTCCAAATTTGAGCCAAATCGGTTGATTGGTATGATCTCTAGCCGCGATACAGACAAACACACGTACGTACGTAAGTACGTCGGACGGACATGACCTAAAAACCACTTTTTTTGTGATCTGGGGCATCTGAAATGCCTTTTGCAATGAAAATCTCAAAATCGAAATTTCGCACGATAACATAACTTTCTCAGCCCATGTATTACATACGAGCGAGAAAGTAAAAAATAGGAAATGTATATTCCGTCTTGATGGTACCCTAACGATAATTTTCTTGGCATTTAGACGGTCATAAAGAGTGACCCCCATATAGGACTGCTACACCGAGGAACGGAGAAGCTGATCGAGTACAAGACGTACACGCAGGCTTTGCCGTACTTTGACCGCCTGGACTACGTTTCGATGATGTGCAACGAGCAGTGTTATTCGCTCGCCGTGGAGAAGCTGCTTAATATTGACATCCCAATTCGCGCCAAATACATCCGAAGTTAGTGACCATTCAACCCACTGAAGTCTACAAGTTTTTTTTTGCATTCTTAGGATACGTCCCACCACACTCGGTTGACGGTTAAACTACAGTTAAATTCAGTTTTTACCGTGCAATGGTTGGCATTTAACTGGAGTTTAACGTTAACAGATTATGGTGGGTGCGTCCCACCATGCCCAGTTAAGAGAAAACTGGAGATTTTCTCCCATGTTTACCATGTTAAATTTCCGATAAAATCTCCAGTTTTCTCTTAACTGGGCATGGTGAGACTAAGTGTAGTCTCTCTGCTGAAGATTAAGGCTTAAGTTACGATGACTAGAGAGGGTTAACAAAATTGGTATTTATATTAGATAGATATTCATAAACTTTTAAATTAACAGTGGTTTTGGGGTCCAGGGACCATCGAGATAAAAAAGTGTTTGAGCGCTTCTCTTTTCTGTTGTTGGCTGGCTGGGCTCTAAAGAAAAAGAAGTTTTCAAAAGGCTATTTCCTCCCTCAATGAAACGAACGAACCCCTTATTTTTGTATTTCCAGCACTGTTTGCGGAAATCACTCGTCTCCTGAACCACATCATGGCCATTGGGACTCACGCTCTAGATATTGGAGCCCTGACGCCCTTCTTCTGGCTGTTTGAGGAGCGTGAAAAGATGATGGAGTTCTACGAGAGGGTGTCGGGAGCTCGGATGCACGCTGCGTACATCCGGCCTGGCGGCGTTAGTCAGGTTAGTAGTAGAAGCGTGTACACGATGGGGGCCTACGGTCTTAGATGGGTTCCGAGCCACCACAGCTTCAACAAGCTTTTAGCTTGAGATGCTGAACTTATCAGATGTGATTACCGATCAGAAAACTTCTGATATGATCGGGATCGAACTGGAGTGACCCTGCTCTCAGTATTTTTTTTAAGACAACTAGACCACTCTGCTAACGAGACTGCTATCGCCCTGATTTATTTCAGAACAAGTTAACACCAGCAGTTGCCTCAGGAAAATGTCACCAAGAAACATAACAAACCAGACTGTATTATCAGCCTTAATGTCATCAAGTTTTTCACTTGAGTTATTATTTATCTGTTTAGGACATGCCACTGGGACTGATGGACGATATTTACCAGTTTATTCAGCAGTACGCTGAGCGCCTCGATGAAGTTGAGGACGTTTTGACTACGAACCGAATCTGGGTACAGAGGACGAAGGACATTGGAATAGTCAGTGCTGAAGATGCTATCAATTACGGATTTAGGTTAGTTATGTCTTGTACATTGAAGTGACTTCTACCTGGATAGTTTGGTGTGTTTGTTCTCTTCCATGGAGTGGCCTGGTGGGGTAAAGGGTTACAGGGTTACAGGTTACAGGGTTACAGGGTTGCAACCCTACAGTCGAGTTTTCCCCAGTCGGTGTATAGATCCATCAGGCTGTATAGACCCCTGTCAAAATTCGCTAGTAAAAATTTCGTCACTTTGGACTAGATGCTGGATCCTCTTGCTTCATAGTTTACTGCCTTGTACCTGACTTCTGTTTTGTCCTTATTTCGATAGTGGGGTGATGCTTCGTGGATCAGGAATCAAATGGGATCTTCGCAAGACGCAGCCCTACGACGCCTATCATTTGGTTGACTTCGATGTACCCATTGGCGTAAAGGGAGACTGCTACGACCGGTATGCTTTGCTTAGGGTGGATATCACAAGTTTCTGACATTGAAAAGACATTCACAAGCAAATAAAAATTGAACAATCTGAACCAAAACAAAGAACTTTTTCTCATTATCTAAAAGTGACACGATTGTAAAAATCACAACTAACAGCTAAGAAATATCACAACTGTGTCATTTAGAAATATAAACAAACTACAGCCTTGCGGGTAGCAGAGAAGATACGTAGGTATATCTGGCTAGTTGCGAGGGACGTTCTCACTATCCATGTTTAGTTAAACGTTAGTGGACCCAGCACCGCCTCAACCAGAGTTAGTATTAGGAACCACCACCGAGAAACTGTCAAAAATAACTTAGTCAAAATCCACGAAAAAGTAATAATAAATCCTAAGCGCTTTCGACCTACACGGTCATCATCAGAGGGGTACAAGAAGGGAAGAGACAGATAAACCTACTTGGGTGTTAGCCGGCCCGAAGTAAGTTGATCTCACTAGTAGGTTGAACATGGACTTGGTTTACTGAGTTTGCCATTGTGTTTAGATACCTGTGCCGTATTGAAGAGATGCGTCAAAGTCTGCGAATCATCGAGCAGTGTCTGAACCAGATGCCAGCTGGTGAAATCAAGACGGACGACATGAAGGTGACGAATCCATCCCGAGGAGAGATGAAGGAAAGCATGGAGGCCCTCATTCACCACTTCAAGCTCTTCACCCAGGGCTACTCTGTTCCTCCTGGCGCCACCTACACTTGTGTTGAGGCACCCAAGGGTATGTCCATTTATTTAAAGAGCTAACCTACCCGGGCTTTGTATCTACTGAAAAAAGGCCTTTAGATTGACAGTTCAATGCAAATTTGGTTATATTTTCACATGGGGCCTCCCAAGTTCATGTGCATATTTTTTTGTTGTAATGATACTCGCTACTGAATGCGACATAAACGCAGAGTATCTAACGATCAAGGATAATTAAAATGATTCATTATTTTTTTGCAGGCGAGTTCGGAGTGTACCTCGTATCTGACGGTGGATCAAAGCCATACCGCTGCAAAATCAAGGCCCCCGGCTTCGCCCATTTGGCTGCTCTCCATAAAATTGGCCGAAATCACATGTTAGCTGACATTGTCGCCATCATCGGCACGCTGGACGTCGTCTTTGGTGAAATCGATCGATAGATATATACATATTTGATTTAAATGCTTTTGTTAAATAAATTATTGTAAGATAAAGTTATTGATTGTTGTGAAATTGACGTTAGGCTCCATGATTGCCAAGGTATTACTTAGCTCGGCTGCGGTAGGCTACGGTCACTTTAGAAGCCCAACCAGTCTTCTATCCTAATCCCGAATCCGAATTATATAACTTGAGGTGTAGATATTGGAGGTAAAATGGAGCTAATAAATACCTATATGTTTTTCATTCTGTATTTCCTACTAATCTACAGTAAAGAAGAGCCATTACACATTACACAACCACATATTTTTATCTCCCTCAGAATTTTTTAAACAGGATTAAAAACGCTTTTGTTGTTTTTAAATTTACGCGCGCAATAGGGCATTTGGCGCGATTTCGCGTTCTAATGCCACGATTATTATTGTTTTCCTTCCAATCTTCCATTTGGAGGCAAAATGTCTTGATTTTGGTATTAATTTAGTTTTTTTCGTTATTAATTGTTAAATGTCATATTTGTGTGTGCAATCTGTATCTAAGGCCCTCCTCTGACTATATTAGAAGGTAAAAGTATTCATAGATAACTGATAATCGGATTTTTATAGCTTTTGTATCTGATGGTACTGGGAAGATGGTTGCGTTCCTTTATGCCTCAACCACATGCCCTGTGGTGTCTACTTCTACTTTATTTACGTGATTTCTCCAAATCACTGTAGCCTTGGCCTTGGCTCATTCCGGTTTGTAGCGAATGCTTCTGACTACATATATATTCTCTGCTTCCCATTCAAATGAGTCTACCTACTTACCTACCACAGATTACCTACCTCTGAATTAATTAGTATTTACAAACCTTGCTTTTCTAGTTACCATGTTGTCATAAATAGCTAGGCAGAGAGTTTGCCAGAGCCTCGCAAGATCCACAAGCTTTACTCCATAAGCTTATGAGGTTTGAAAAGATTTAGGTTAGTTAAATTATTTACGGTTGGTGCAGAACATTGGATTTAACCATTCCACTCTTAGGGTGCGTCCCACCATGCCCAGTTAAAATTTAACTGGAGATTTTGTCCTATGTTTACCATGTTAAATTTAACTTTTGAGTTAAATTTAACATGGTAAATCTCCAGTTTAATTTTAACTGGGCATGGTGGGACGCACCCTAAGCCAACAAAACCCTGCATTAATTAATTCCCATCTAACCTTATTGTACACTTTTAGGCAGGAATGGAGGGGTCACGCGGAGTGTCCACCGGTAAAAAGCTCGTCCAAGCCCGACTGCCCTTTCAAGTTTTCCGAAGTCCCAAAGATGCTGAACCCCGAAAGAAACTGGAGTATACTGAACAGGTGGGAGAACAAACAGAAGACTGCGAAAACAGGCGGGATATCAATTCCATTCCCATTATTTGCATATCCGACAGTGAAAATTCGCCGTTGAAATCAGCTCCTGAAGAAATGACAGGGGTTACTCCAATGGAATGTGATGAAGCCGTCGAAAAAGTCAGAAAAAATAAGCGAGGAAACTTTGAAGAATTTAATTGTGATAAATCAGCAAAAAAAATAAAACTGGATGTGAAGTCGAAACTGAGTCAGTTTGCGAATTTGGCGAAGAATAGCGGGAAGTCTCAGAGTGATATTCATGTGAGTTTTAATGAAGAAAAAGTGAAACCTAAACCTGACTGTATAAAATCTGATGAGTCAGCAGGCAGCACTGGTGCTCCTACCGAATCAGACCAGGTTTTTAAGAGTGCGGGAAACTGCGATGCTCCTCTCAAAGAAGAAGAAGTGCCTGGAGTTCCAGTTGTGGAAGAAGAGGCCAAGCCTGTTGATGATGTGGAGGTGGTTGTTGATGTTGAATCAGAAGAAGGAGAGGAAGACCTTGCAGGTGAGAACTGCGATGGTACCACTGAGCAGCCAGTTCATGGCTCTGCTGGTCAAGAAACAGACAAGACGACTCCCTCCAGTAAAACGAAAAATAGGAAGAAAACACCGAAGCAAAAGGAAAAGCTGGAAGAGGCGGCGAAGCGGAGAGAAGAAAGGGAGCGTGTGAAACAGGTAATTTCAGTTCTTTTACTTCTGCCACTCTTTCCGTAAGTTAGTTGGTACCGTTGGTGGAAGACACATTTCGATTGA
Organism: Mesopsocus fuscifrons; assembly: GCA_950004255.1. Taxonomy (NCBI): domain Eukaryota; kingdom Metazoa; phylum Arthropoda; class Insecta; order Psocodea; family Mesopsocidae; genus Mesopsocus; species Mesopsocus fuscifrons. The sequence goes on from OX465377.1 coordinate 4,146,355, forward strand.
CTTTTTAGGAAAAGGAGATGAAGAAACAACAGGAAAAAGAAGAGAAACAGAAGTTGAAAGAAGAAAAAGAAATGCAGAAAAAGAAGGAACTTGAGGAAAAGGAAGAGATAAAGCGGAAGAGCAAAGAAGAGAAGGAGCGAAAGAGGCAGCAGGAGATTGAGTCAGTATTTACTCAATAATTTCTTGATCTCTGTACAGAATGGTTTATTTGGTTACAGCGTTATGCCTCCAAACATATCTGGCCCGAAAGCTTACCAGTGATAATCATGAAGCTTGTCTAGTTCCATTCATTCCGCTTTCCAGCCCTGCGAGCTATCATTTACGAGGTATTGTATAGTTATCACCACTATAGATACCCACCAAACAACCTTTGCTAACTACAGTTTTGTTGTTTAGGATGAAGAATGAAGAGAAGCGCCGTAAAGAAGAAGAGAAAAAGAGGAAAGAAGAGGAACAGTTGAAGAAAAAGGAGGAAGAAGCATCACAGAAGAACAAATTTGCTAAAGAAGCTGTGGTATTCACCAACTTCTTCACGAAGGTTGATCCTGAGAAAATTAGAAAAAGCGAAGCTCCAGCCGAAGCTAAGGAAGAGGCTGTCGTGTTCAAGCCTTTTGCAGTAAGCTTATAAGAAAGAAACTAGTCCGCACAATCATATTACAGCCGGGTCACTCCAGTTCGATCCCAATACCACCTAAGTTTTCTGATGTTCAGCATATATCAGGTCAAATGTATATCAAAGCTGTTGTGGCTCGGAACCCACCTAAAACTGTAGATCTCCATCTTATACTAACACGGTGGTTGGAGACCTGGCATCTGGTAGTGCTGCCAGCCAAAAACGATGGATTGTTGAGCTTCTCGTACCTAGTGTTAGTATGCACTATTGCTGTACCGTTTGATTGATACCTGGTTTGATTTTCTACAGGTAAAGAATAGAATGCGGTTAGCTCCAATAAATAGAAACCCGTTGGACACGGTGAGGCGCGATAATTTGGACTCTGCTCTCTTAAGTCAGGACGTCTTTGAAACCTACCTGACCCAGCTTAGGTGTGGTGACATCAAACCTGGCCATTCAACATGTACCTGGCCGCTAGATGAGATCTATCAGGATGATGACAATGATGGTAAAACAATAAGTTTGTTTCTCTCTTCAGAATTTATTTCAAATTAAGGGTCCGCTTAACCTGACGATGCATTTTTTGCCGCCCCCGCCCATAAGATTAATATTGCCAGAGGCGATTCATTTTCAAGGTTTACCCTTGGTTGGAAAGACACAAAAGTTTGCCTATACCTAGCCCTAACAATGCTGTAGGTTGTCATCGAAGCAGATTTCCCAATTTTTTACTGGTTTTCGAGATACAGCACTTTTCCCCTTAAACAATTGAGGTATGCGATGCCAGCATTTGCAAAACAGTTGCAATAAAAGAAACCAGTGAGAAATTGGGAAATCTGCTTCGATGACGACCTACAACATTGTTAGGGTTGGTACAGGCAAAGTTTTGTGTCTTTCCAACCAAGGGTAAACCTTGAAAATGAATCGCCGCTCGCAATGTTAATCTTATGGGCGGCAAAAAAAAGCGGACCCTTAAGCCTGCCACACAATGTTGATAGTTCACGTTTCTTAATGTTCATTTTGCGAGGAAACGGTTGTACTTATGTTTATTTGTTCTGAAATATTGTATGTATTTTTAACATCAGGTGGGGATTTTACGATCGAATAAGATGGCATTACAAAAAATACCCAACCTTTTAATTCAAAAAATGGACATGAAAAACCATTCTGGTGCCACGTATAAAGATACTTACGTACCCTTAACAATGATTCAAATATTTATTGCTTTGTGTGTTGTAGTTGAGGAGTTACCACTCGAGGGCGAGCCAGTCGCAACTGCCGTTCCTAACCCCCGGGCCTCCCACGTCCCCCACGCAAAACTGCTTCAGTTCGCTGAAAATCGCCGCCCTCCTTATTGGGGTACCTGGCGCAAAAAGTGTCCCGCCATTGGCCCCCGTCGCCCCTTTGGAACTTACAAGGTATGTTTTTCTTTTGTAACTCACTATCTTCTTTTCCACTCCTGTTTGTTTTTGTAGGTTAAGTTTGTTGTTAAATTGAAAAAGTACCTGTTCAGAACATTCTGTTGGATATTTTTATTTTACATCGAAAATTAGTTGGCTAAAGCTATGGTTACATATTCAGAATAGCTGTCGGTTTTCTTGTAGAAGTGTCAGAAAAAACTCATTCTGGTGCCACTTGTATGTTTACCTTTAGCCCAACAAATATTCAGGCGTCTCTTCAGAAAATGCCCTTGCGACTTTTTCATGACAAATTTTACCTCTTCACACGCTTGGTTCTGGAGAAAAACTATGATGACCGATGGTCTGGAGTCTGGGCCACCCTATATAATAATTTTTATTTTCTCCCTTAGGAATTCGAATACGATGTGGATTCTGACGAAGAGTGGGAAGAAGAAGAGCCTGGGGAATCTCTTCACGGATCCGACGATGAGAGAGAGAAGGATGACCAGGACGGTGAGGATGACTACGAGGTGGACAATGACCTGTTTGTGCCTCATGGTTATCTATCTGAGGATGAAGCTACTCCTGATGATACTTGGGTAAGAGAAGGAAGGAAAGTTATTTAACACCAGTTCTTCACAGTGCAGATGAAGTTAGTAGCAGAAAACGTTATCCTGCTAACATTATGATAAGGGCACTATCGATTAGTGAGCGACATTGTAATTTAGGAAAAACTAGTTTCTGTCAAGGATCGTTGAGTGGATTATTGATTGTTTTGTGTTTTAGAGCGTGGAGCAGCAGAAAGAAAAGCTGAAGCTTCTGGGTGAGCAGTTTGATCAGGAGCGGAACGAGAAAACCCGTCAGTTGAGGCCGGTCGTACTGGGATGTATCTGGACCAGCTCCGATCCTGCAGGTAACAGAATAGTTAAGATTTCTCGCACCTACTGGTGCTTACAGCCCGAAAAAAAATTTGCTGGTACCGGTATTCGACGCCAGGACGTCAGTCCGGTAGACCACAGTGAGGCGGCCGGGAGTGGGAAAGAGTCAAATCACTACGTCTGTTTACAGGCACTCCCAAGGTAGCTGCTATGCTGCTGCGGTGCTTGCCGTGGTTCGCAGAAGAAGCGACTCCGCCCATCGCTCTGGGCCCCGAGACCCCCGACTCGCCCGAGGGGCGTGAAACGGACGGGTCTTCTCCCGCCGGCAGTGCTCGCCGCGGTGTATTCCCGGACGAGGCCATTCCATTCCTTATTCCCCGCGTGCACGGTGCGACTGTTCGTCGAAGAGCCATAGCTAAGGAATTTGCTGCGAGTTGGGCTCGAGACAACCCGAATGCTCCTCTGGTAAGGCACCTACCTCTTTTTGCGGTGAAAAAATCTTCGATCTTATTAGACCTTCTAAGAACGTCTAAAGCTGACCACTTTTGATACGTCATGGAGTGGCGGGAGCGTGATACATTCGTTCCTTTCTAGCTGAGCGTGGCAGCAGTGAGCCGGAAGGTGGTTGAGTTTGCGAAGTGGCAGGAGTGTCCCGAGCCGCCGCTACTGGGTCGCTATTGCTGGTTCGTACCACGTGCAGTACGTGAGCAATATGGCTGTGGCGAGTACGAGTTACCACGTGACGTGCACGTGCGAGTTGCATCTGACGACGTCGAAATGACGCCAGTTCCTGCTTCGAACACGCCCAAAATTACAAAGTTTACCAAGGTAATTTAAGAGTAACTATTCTGTGCAGTTAGTCCTCAATCATGACAAGGCGGAAAGTGGTAGAAACCAGTCAGCAGTGTTTTAATTTTTCTACTTTAAGTGGGAATTTACATTTGCTATTTGTTGACTATTTTTCCGGCTATTTTTTTAAGTAATCTCCGTCATGAGAGGTTAGTATGCGTTTCGTGACTAACTACTGATTTTTTTTTCGCTTAGGTGCTGACTGAAGAAGAGCGGCGTCTGTCCCTCAAGTGCACCCCCTTGTCCAGACAGTCCAAACCTGACCTTGAAGATAACTCATTATGCACTTCTACCCCTACACGAACCGGTGACATCGCTTCTATGACTTCTCAGTAAGTCCTGTAAGAGTAGATAGTAGATAATCCTCGTTTGTTTACGTTTTTCGTGTCAATTTTCTGAGTAAACTGTTGGATATTTATATGTTTGAAGTACCAGTTCGAAGTATGTCTTTTTAACATCAGAAATCACTCAATCGTAAGAGCTAAGTGAAATTTCTTTTTACTGTCATAATTCTGGGTTTTATTCTATGTTGTATTATCTATTATCCTCTCTTTTTTTTTCAGATCCGCGAGTCCCATTGTGGAGAAGGCTGTGCTGAAGCTGAACATGTTCCGTGCACCTGACACTCCACTTCCCAAAAAGAGGATCGCCATTTTGTTTTCTTCACCCTGCGGAGTCCCTATTGCCAAGCCTATTTCCGGTTAGTATTCAAAGCTATAGACAGGAGTGTCTGCAGAATGATTTTTTAACGACATATTTCTTGTTCTTACAATCGTACTAAAGCATACTGCAGTGCGATTGCACTTGTCATGTGCTATAATAGCTGAGGGTTGGAGGGGGGGGGGGGGGGGGGACAAGCCCAGCAACTAGACCGTTTCAAGAACTATCCATTGTGCTCAGCTGGCAGCACTACCAAATACCAGCTCCCCAGCCATCGTGTAAACGATGGGGACCTACAGTTTTAGGTGTGTTCCGAACCACCACAGCCTCGACATACATTTCACTTGACATGCTGAACATATCAGAGGTGAATGCCGAGCAGAAAAACTTTTTGGTAGGATCGGGATCGAACCGGTGTGACCCGGCTCTCTCTCACTGCTCCTCAAAAGTCGACCATTTAGTCCACTGGGCTATCGAGGCTGTGTCATGTGCTAAACATTCGATAAGATAAATCTGTTCGATAGGAGACACTATAGTATACTTTAAAGAAGTAGTGAAATCCACCCTAAGATGACATGATGTATAAAGTACCGATTGGCTTTGTTACAGTTTCTGGCGTGGCCGAAGTGAAGAAAAGTACACAGTCTGCTGCCACGACGAACGGCGGGAACGAAGGTAAGAACAAGACTGGCTTAGGAGGATTTATCGACAAAAAAGCGGAAATTCTGGCTCTGAATGAAAAAGACTGTTGCGACAAGGAACCCATTGGTCAAAATAATCCGGAAAATGTAAACGAGGCCATGGACTTTGAACCTGAAAATGGCGCAAATTCTTTAGCTTTGTCGAACCGTGCTGAAGTGAGGAAAAGCAAAAATAGTGCTGACGTGGGAAAAGACCTTGAAGAAATGGATATGGAACCTACGAGTGGAATAATTTTGGATAAAGTTGGCAGCTCTGAGAACAAAAATAACGAGACTGACCTTAGTTCTCCAGAATTGGCGCAACTAATTGGTACAACGAAAAGTGATGTAACTTCCCAGCTAAAACGCCCTGCAGTGGTGGATGAAGCTTTAAAAGAAAAGGCACAAACCAATGAAGTTTGTGGACTAAAACAAAAGTTTGAAGTTGACGTGGGTAACGTACACAAGCACGATGCGCAAGAACTTATTTCATGATTATCAAATGCTTCAAGCGTCATACTACCAATGCCTTCAGATGCTGGAATATGTCTCGTCACTATGATCAGAGTAATTAGACGTCACTGTGAGACCCTACTTCCGATTCAGACGAGGCTGTTTTAACTTGCTTGAGATGTTGAATAAAATTGTTGAACATATTGGCACTGCCCCACCAACAAGCGAATTTTATGGAGCGATGCTTTAATGTCCAGAAATATAATATGTTTTTAAAGTCATAAATTACAAGACTATGTTGTGACAAAATTACAAAATAGCCAGTTAATTATTGTGACGTTAAAATGTCGTTATATTTTAGAACATTGAAATATCCAACAGCTTCCTCATAAAACGGGAAGAAAATCATTCTGCTGCCACGTATTTCACAACAAATGTTTATTCCGTCTTAACTTCTTTCGAAGTCATAGACCTCATGCAGACGCACCATCGACCTTAAGGGGTATTGAAGTCACAGAGATTGCTAGCCCTCGCTCCTCTCTCTACGGAAAAAATGAAACGGTATTTTTCTCAGTTGTAGGCTCCCAATCTTTGTGACTTTCTAACTCTCTTAGGGTGCGTCCCACCATGCCCAGTTAAAATTAAACTGGAGATTTACCATGTTAAATTTAAATTAAAAGTTAAATTTAACATGGTAAACATAGGACAAAATCTCCAGTTTAATTTTAACTGGGCATGGTGGGACGCACCCTCAATGTTCATTTCTTAGTCGTAATTTTAGTAAACAAACTATTATTTAGGCTCTCCACTTGGACCATTCAACTAACCTAATCTTAAGGGGTTTTTGTTGCATGATTATTGATTGAAAGTATTATATCTTTCTCAAGCTCTATCAAATTGTAATTTATGTCAGGAACATGCCTAATAATAAAGGTTGTATAAATACCCTGGAAAATCGTTTGACTACCGTCTTCTCTTTCCCACAATGCTGCATACTGACTGTGTAAACTTAAATAAGAAAATGTATACCCTTTTATGCTGCGTCCTACCATACTTAGTTAGGAGAAAATCAACGATTCTCTACCATTTTTTTTTTCTTTTAACGCGCGACGTTCAGAGAACATATGCGCCGATGAGTTGGTTTGTTAAACGTTTTTTGGCCGAAGCCGAAGACGAAGTGGCCGAAGCCGAATATGAGTGGGCCGAAGCCAGTTTAGGAGTGGGTCGAAGCGGAAAATTTTTCCGTTCCACCTGGATTCGAACCCAGACCTCTCAGGACACAAAGCGGACCCCTTGACCACTCGGCCACTGAGAGGCACGATTCTCTACCATGTTTACCATTTTAAATTCTTAAGATAATCGTCGTAGAAAATAATTCTAAACACCCCTTCCGTTGCCTGGGTCCCACCATCAGTGACCTCTGTAAGGGGTTATAGGGGTTATTTACAGTCGACCATTTGGTTTTTGAGTGATCGAAAAGAATGACGGTAACCGTCACGACCCACAGAAGCATTGTTAACCGCCAGACCCGGTTTGGCCACGGCTAGATGATACGCACCATGTCGTGTGGTGGTTGTGTGTCGGTGGCGTCTGCATTACAAGAGTGGTTAATGACAGTTGGAGTGATGTAACGACATGGAAAACGCGAGTCATGCCCGGGAATGGAAGGGAGCAGCGGTGCGGGCGGTGAGGCTGTAAGTAGAGGCGATGACACCGGCCCAGGCCTCATACACATGACAAATGCAAGAATGATGAGGCTGACGCGCCGCCCCTGCTCCAGTCGAGACGAAAGTCGGACAAGACGCCCCTGCTGGGTCTGGATCCGAGTCATCTTGGTGGATGTCTAATGCTGGCCAAATAAGGTGCTTCCTGGACGGCTGTTATGGTGGAATGGCATCCCTGGACACATCGTTTGGGGGTCCTCGCGCCAAGCTTGTAATATTCTCACTGAACCGGTGTGGCGGACCCCATGCTATCGAAAACGGTGCGCCACGGCTAAGTGGACGGCCTGCTTATAGAGATATCAAAGTTAGTAAGCCGTAAGAAAAGGAATGGGAAGGAACAAGGCTTGAGGTCTGGAGATAGCGGGAGGGGAATCTCCAATCAGATTTGTGTGACAAAGTGACGTCACCACGCATTACCGGGGCCGTAAACCAGCCAAGACTTTTATCAACTTTCTTAGCCCCGCAGCCCCACCCGTCACCCCCAGATTTATTGCGTTTTAGTTAAGATTTGATGAGAAAATATTATAGTTGTTGGAAAAAATAACGTGTACCTATCTAATGCACGCCGGCCAAACCAAGATTTATGCCTCATTTTCAAATTTTTACGCCGCTGACACTGACAGCTTATTCTCCTATACCCCCTCTCAGCACCCAATTTCAAAATATCTTTATTTATTTTTGCATTTTATGGTCTTGCCTTGTGTCTTTACTTTTCATGATTTTAGGAGAGAGAGAAATATGTTTGGGACAGTCGTGAAACTCGTGGCAGCAGAAGGAGTTCTATTCTAATATTTTGTAGGAAACTGTTGGAATTTGAATGTTCTGAAATATAATTGTATGTCTTTTTAACGTCAGATAACTGGCTATATACGAGATGTCATCCTTGCTGGCTATGTTGTGAGTTTGCGCTAAAAAAATGTTCGAAAATAAACGCAAATAAATAGGATTGTGTGGTGACCCTTAAGAGGACGCTATACCTGACGGTGCATTTTTTGCCGCCCATAAGATTAACATTGCAAGCGGCGATTCATTTTCAAGGTTGCCTGTACCTAGCCCTAACAATGTTCTAGGGAGTGTTCAAAGCAGATTTCCCAATTTCTCACTGGTTTCTTTTTTTGCAACTGTTTTGCAAATGCTAGCATCGCACACCTCAAGAAAAGTGCTGTGTCTCGAAAACCAGTAAAAAAATGGGAAATCTGCTTCGAATACTCCCTAGAACATTGTTAGGGCTAGGTACAGGCAAAATTTTGTGTCTTTCCAACCAAGGGTAAACCATGAAAATGAATCGCCGCTCGCAATGTTAATCTTATGGGCGGCAAAAAATGCATCGTCAGGTAGAGCGTCCTCTTAATATCAGATCGATCAAACTGCATAGAGTTGGGTGGAAAAGGCTCTGGGCCCACGGTTATTTTCTAGAAACCTTCTCTGAGACCCTTTAGGAGTATGGAAAACGTAATATCTCATTGTGAAACGGAGTACTCTTGCAATTGAGGTAGGAAGTCTTTCTCGCTGTACAAAAGAGCTAAAAGGTGAAAAAGTAACAGCGGTTATTTTCGCTTCACCAGAACGAGGTTTCCGCTCTTGAATTTTCCATTTTTCCATCCCTGAATCAGCAGTATTGGCTGACCCCGAGTTTGTTGTAAGGCCTTGGCTTTCGCGCGGCCTTTAGCCTCAAAGGTGGTGCATGCAGATTACCCCTGGGACGGCCTCAGCCCTCAAACGTTTCCTCAATAACTGCCACCCCACCACCCTTCACACTCTTACAAAAACAATTACATCTCCCGCGACCCGCGTCACCGCCACTTTGTGATCACCCCTCGTATATTATTTTTGTCCTTATTTTCCTGTCTTTTCCTTAGTTATTTAACTAACATACAATAGTCTCACTGTTTAACAAAAATCAGAGAGGTTGTCAAAATGAGTCTGGTTTTGTCTCGTTATAGAGAGGTTTTCATTATAGAGATAGTGTCGTTATAGAGAATGACATACATTATAACTGATAACTAACTCCTTCTACAGACTTACAGCCAGGGCCTTGTGGGGTATGAGGCGGTTCGATACCCTCCTAAAACTGTAGGTCCCTGACGTGTACTAATTTGGGGAGCTAGGAGTACTACCAGATGGATACTTCTTGAAATTGTCAAGTTGCTAAGCTCATCCCACCATAAATGTTATATTCTCTAGCTAGAATCACGAGTTAGTAACATACTTAGTTTCCTCTAAGATATAAAAGAAGAAAATATACTGGGTGTTTCGACAATTTGTCACTGTGGAGGGTGCTAGCTGTCTTTGGGAGAGGCAAGGGAGGATGTCAAAGGTCATCGCAGACGAATGTCGTGGACCGTGGCCGACTCAGAGTTAATGCGGTTAGTAAGACGTGAACAAACGGCTCCCCCTTTTTGTACCCCCCCCCTTTATTTTCCGATAACCCCGTGACCCCCCTCATTCCTTTCGGACTTTCTTGCTTCATGGTTTTCGGCTGAAAATTGACCTGAGACTGAGATACTCTTTGCTCGATTCCTTCTTAGGCTATAAAGGATTCTAGTCCGATACGACGAGTGATGAGTTTTCTTGAAGTAGAAATCATTTCTAGTCCTTGTTCTTGTTCTTGCTGCGCGGTTATAACGTAATTTGTTGCCACGTACTTAAATCGACGGCCGGGTAGTCAGCAGAGTGTTCGCTGCTATGAATGGTGCTTTGGAAAAATCCACCTGGGTTCATAGAAGAATTGTTGCGAGAAATCTTGTTCTTTCAACTCATTTCTTGTTCTTGCTTTTGTTGGTCTTATGTTAAAAGTTTGGTTCCGATCAAAGCTATGAAAAAGTAATTAAAAACAATTCTGGTGCTATTTCCAACTAAATAAAATCATGACGTTTCTTTTGCAATCTTCAGGTAGGTACATTCAGACACACACTGAAAGAAATGTTAACTAAAAAAATTACTAAAAAGTTGTAGTTGACGTTTTTTTAGTTGAACGAACTAACATTTTAAAAGTCGTTATAGTTGGACCAACTACATCGACTTTAGTTCGTTTTTTTTTAGTAGAGCTTCAACTACAACATGATTTTAGTCAATTTTTTAGTTAATTTTTACTAAAAAAAACTCAACTAAAGTCTACCAATTTTTTTCCCCTGATTAATTTAGTAGCTTCAACTACAATTGAACGTGCGGAGGATATTTAGTTGGCAAGGAAATTACTTGGTACAACTAATACCTACTTCTTAGTTAAGTCGCTAAGACTCGCAATATGCAGAAGAAGAGGTTTTAGTTGCCATTATTATTTCAATGCTGAAAATTAATTTGCTATTCACATCACACGTATTTAAAAATATGATGTTATTGACCGGTATGTTTAGAAATAGAATAGGACCAATAGGTGCATGTCTTGGTGTCAATAATCCTATAGTATAGGTATGGGTCAGAGGCTATAACGGTGTGTGGGGACGTTCTTCGCCCCAGATCATAAATAGAGTGGAGGTCATAGGTCATAGCAGGTATACCTACCCATAAGAGATGCGTCTATATGTTAAACTATCCTATTAGATATACCTACCTAAAACTCTGCTCCTACTAAACCGTCGTTTTAGTATAAGTTCTATGAGAGGCTATATACATCATTTCATTTAGAAATGTGTCAACTAAATACCTAGTGACGTAAGACTTATAGTACCTACCTAGACTTCAAATGAACTAAGATGATTGGGTTTTTTTAGTAAGAGATGCTACGCAATAATGGTAATTTTAGTAATTTTAACTAAAAAAACACGTGACTTGTTTCCCCCAACTAAAACATCACGTGATAGCAGATTCCAACTAAAAACTTCGTGGCGCGAAACTATCAAGATTCAAAATTAGACATTCTGAGGCTGATTCCAAAAACCTTTATTAGTGTGGTAATCGACTGAATTTTCTTACCACAGCATACAGAATGAAAATCTGAAGTGATATTGTAAAAAAAAAGCGGAAAAAATGAGCCTATAAGGTCTGAAAAAATTAATTTTGAAAGGAAATTACTGAGTTGGCGAGGTGTATATGTTGCCATGTAAATCGTTATGAGGAGCATAGGTATATCGGTACGCTATTAGCGACATAAAAATTTATATTTCCTTGTTTACGTATTTATCGGTTTGAAGGAGGTAGGTAGGTGTACGAAATGGATTTTTTTTTTTTTTTAAATTGATATTATTGTGGGGTGTAGGTATTTTATAAACTGGGGTAATCGATGACAAGTCATAGGTTGCTTATGTTCTATTGATAGTTTATTGAGGTGGGGGGGACAAGCCAAGGTTTCTGGGTTCGAACCTGTGTGACCCGGCTTACAGACAACCATTTAGACCACTCGACTATCGCGGCTAAACCAACTATACCTACTTACCTACCTGAGGGCAAATCTTAAGTTAATTTTCACCTCATCGTGACCTCGGGTCACCTCGGGTCGGGTAGGGTTGTATCCAGGGTTTTACCCAAAAAATTCAATATATAGTTGGTTTCAGCTAAGCCAACTAATTTATCTACTAAAATCAGAGAAAATAGTTGGACGGACTACAAATTGGTATTAGTTGCAACTATTTAGTGAAACCGACTACAATGGTTTTTTTTAGTTGGCGGGCCAACTATTTTGCAACTAATTTGTATAGTTTTAGTTGGAAATTGTCATGGTTCCCGTACCTGCCGCTAGGGGCGTGGCATGCAACACCACAGCTCCACCCTTCAGCTTCAGCCCCAGCTCTACCCTTCAGTCTTCAGTCGGACACCGGTACGGTCGGACCTCATAAGTTTTTCGGTATTTTCCGCCATTTTCTTTGGTTCATTTCTCAGTGAATGAGTGTTAAAACTGAAATTGCTTCTGTTTTGTTTTGTTTTGTGGTTTACTTCTATGAATCGGATGGTCGTGCAGGGAAAAGTCAAACCAAGAATCCCTGGCTCCGCATGGGTGGAGTGGGCGAGAGAGGTGGTCGCCGTTTTCCCGGGCGAGAGTGCCGATCTATGGTACACCCCATGCTTCAGCAATGTAAGTATATTTCACGTTTGTGACCAACCTGTGCTTTACAAGATAAATTCTTGTACAAAAAGGAAATGTGACAAGAATATTGTCTTGATCTTAGTTAAATTTAAAAGCTTGTAACAGCTGTTATGACGAAAGAAGAAAAAAAACATTAAAATTCAAAGAAAAATTGAAAACAGTGCACCCGAATTTTTGTTATAAAACCGAGTAGTAAAACCCGAGTTTTTGTTTCAGCCCCCGAGGCCTGCTAACGGACTCCTGCACTTCAAGTATGGGAACCTGAAGAAACCATCTGCAGATACGACAGGGAACGTCGTGAAGAGGCGCAAGTCGCTCCAGCTCACAGACGGCAGCGACAGCACCGGACCTTCCATCCCCTCTTCGACGACCCCGAGACGCGCAGCCGTTAAACGGCCTTTCGAGGCGGTCAGTGTCGAACCTGAGTCGGAAGAAGGAGACTTCCAACTCAGTGAGGAGCAGGGGCGTTTTTCATACCGTTTTGTAGTAGGTATATAGTCGCATGTGTTATTGTACATCCCTAACTTTGTAATATTTCACTGGTAATATACAAGTACTCCGTTACATATTTAACTGACGTTTGCTGTATTTTTTCACAGATAGCTTATGGGAGCTGCACCAATGGCGTACTTACTGGAAATATGGGCACTGATCACCAGGCTGAGTATTATTGTCTCATCGAAGTGAGTGACATTTCAAAACACTGTACTGCTTCGGCACTAACTGCCCGGAGTTGAAAAGTGCAGTTTTTTGAAGAGCCACTCATCTATCGTAGATACATTAATACCTATCCCGGTGGCAGGCACCCCCCCCCCCCCAAAAGGGGGGCGACTCCGGGGGGCATCCCATATTTTTTAGTTAGTACAACTAAATTGGTGCAGACCCCATTTTAGTCCAGTCAACTAATTGACTGGGAAAGTATTAGTTGGACCAACTAAATATTTTAGTAGGACCAACTAAATAGTGTAGGAGCATTTAGTAGGATCTACTACATATTTTAGTAGGACCAACTAAATAGTGCAGGAGCATTTAGTAGGATCTACTAAATATTTTAGTTGGAGCAACTAAATAGTATAGGAGTATTTAGTAGGACCAACTAAATAGTGTAGGAGCATATAGTAGGATCTACTACATATTTTAGTAGGAACAACTAAATAGTGTAGGAGCATTTAGTAGGATCCACTACATATTTTAGTTGGAGCAACTAAATAGTATGGGAGTATTTAGTAGGACCAACTAAAGTAGTGTAGGAGCATTTAGTAGGATCTACTACATATTTTAGTAGGAACAACTAAAATAGTGTAGGAGCATTTAGTAGGATCTACTACATATTTTAGTAGAACCAACTAAAATAGTGTAGCAGCATTTAGTAGGATCTACTACATATTTTAGTAGGAACAACTAAAATAGTGTAGGATCATTTAGTAGGATCTACTACATAATTTAGTAGGGCCAACTAAAATCGTCAATGGTGCTTCCTTGCCGTTTTAGTTGATGCAACTAAAAAAAAATCAACTAAATTCAACTAAAAAGGCCTAAAAAAATTAGTAGCTCAATTTTTACTAAAACATTTTAGTTGAAAACCGTTTTAGTAGCACCAACTAAAAAATGTTTTAGTTGGTTCCAACTAAAAAAAGGAGGGGAAAAACGAACTAAATTTGAACTAAAACCGCGTACTAAAATCGAATTAGTTCGTCCAACTATAAAAGTATTAGTAGCTCAATTCCAACTGCATTTTTTAGTTAACATTTCTTTCAGTGCACCCTGGGAATATATCTGTTTAAAAATGAAAGTATAATTTGTATGGGTGGGGATGAGGTAATTACGTATGCTGCAGGGGTTACGGTTGGGGGGGGGGGAGGGGTTGGCGGGGTTGTGATGCATTTCCCCAGGGATGCCTCACGACGGCCGCCTTTGTCATTCGCATCTTGCAGAGGAAAAAGATCAGCCCCCTCTCCAGCTCCCCCCCCCCCCCCCCCCCCGACTTCATCAGCATTCAAGGGGTAGCTTTACATATAGGTGCAAATTTTATTAAATTTAGGGTGGTTTTCACCAGTTCGTTACCGTACAGATAAGGTTATTTATATTAGCCATTAACTTACCATGAAAAGTCCACTAGCTAACGTTACGATTAGGGCGCTATCGGCAGGATTGTGAAAGGCATCAACTTTTCTTTTTGGGAGGATAACGCTATAGTGAACTTTTAGGGGGCACTATAGTATACTTTAGCAACTCGTGAAACCAAGCCTTTAAGCACGATTCTACCTAATTGCGTCTCTTCGACACCGGTTCGATCCCAGCATGTCGAAATTTTTGTGGTATATGCATTCCCCTCTGTTCACCAGTTCAGATGAAATATCGAGGTTGTGGTGGTTCGGAACCCACCTAAAACTGTAGGTCCCCATAGTGTACTAGCACTGGGGCTGGGAAGCTGGTATTTGGTAGTTCTGCCTGCTAGTTTCTGGTGTTGTCCCCCCAACCTACAGGTTTGTCAATGACCAGAAATTTAGATAACCTTCGGGTTAAATCCCCCACACTCAGAAGGTCGTAAAGGGTGGAGGGCTCGAGTTAGAGGTCATCAAGTCTTCAGGGAAGACGTGAAATTTTGAGTAGCATGCAATTTAGAATCAGGCGACCCAGCATTTAGAGCCCCTAAACCTCAAACCTATAGGTGCTAGACGCTGCGCTGGCCGCTCCGATCTTATGTACGGTTCGTGACTGACCAAGGCTTCGATACTAGAAAACAGGCCGGTATTGGCGCCTTCCATATTTTTCCAATTTTTTCTGTCAATACCGAACATGGAAATTTAAAATTATAATGTTCCTTGACTCTTTGTAGACATATGCTGCGTTTCACTTATTCCTAATGTGTCCTTATTCCTATAGTGTCCCCTAAAAGTTGACTATAGATTTATCCTCCCGATAGTACCCTTTGCTTATCGATAACAAGATAAAGTTTTCGTCTTCTTTTTTGGGATGATAAATTTACGAACCATTATAGGGCCATTTTCATGAAAAAAAATCAGCGTTGATTCGGAGTCAAAATCAAAGTGGACCCTAGCAACACCAATAGCAAGGCTCGAAGTTGTTCGGCGTACCTTTTTTCTAAAATAGTTGGAATAATATGTGGCGCATTTTGAGGTCGCCCTCTGGTATAAGGACCGATAGGAACTGATATTTTGTCCCAGCCTGGACCTAATGACCAGGTTCGCTGCCGAGTATTTAACAACACACGAACTAGGCTCAGGCTCCTCCAAAACACCCCCCGCACGCATCGAGGATTTTTTTGAAGGTTCTAAGCGCTCATTGGGGAGTGTTTTAGGCCGAAATTAGGACCTGCGTCAAGGTTTTGTTGACTGGTTAGGCGGAGGGTTTGGGGGTAGCATTTTGCACCCCCTTCTTCCCCTTTAAGTAAGCCATAAGTATTAAGAGAATTTTGAGAATGACCCACTGGCCTACAATAGAGGCGTTTCATGTTCTTGGTCTTGAATACTCAGTCTTATAGGTATTCTTTTTATTGTAGTGAGAGAAACAATACCTTGTTCTTAATCTTGTTTTCTCAACCTCTTGTTCTTTTTGCTTCGAGTTGCCTACTTGCATTGCACTGAAAAAAACTGACGGATTTCTCGAAATAACCTTAATTATTGTCTTCTTATTTCGAACCTGAAATGCAAGAAAATTAAATTTTCAATCCTAACTGTTGGCCGATTTGAAATGTCGATTATTTTCATTCTTTCACGGCCGAACTTACGATCCCCTTTTAAATTTATCTGGAGGATTAAATAACACACATTTAAGTGATGCTTATATTGTGAGTTGACGGAACTTTTGGATGATCCTCCGTATGAGAGTTGATTACAAAACGTTTAAAATGATTTGATGTTATTCAGACTCGATTCGCTTTATTATGGTCCCTGACAAAAAACAATACCATGGTGAGTGTGTGTGTGTAATCTTCAGTCTTGTCCACTGCCTCTGACTGGAGGCCATTTCTTCCTTTCCTAAAATATGAAAATATTTTCAACGATGGCTCGACTGAAAAAATAGCTCGCGGCCTTTTACGAATTTTCGTTACTGGGAACCTGATAAAATTGTTTCCTGAATTATTTATCCGCTGATGTTGTCTTCAGGCTTTTAATATACGAAATGTCTAAATTCTTAAAAATTTGCATCTGTGTTTACTTTCTTTTAACGAGTGTGCATAACAGGAGTTTGGCCAAAGCCAAAGAGGAGTCAGACCCCTTGAACGCTCACTGTGCACTGATGCTGTGCTCTTCAGAACTGACTAAGGAAAGAATTCGGTGAAAAATATTTCTTCGCTAAATTCGAATTCAAATGCAAAATTGCAGGGTAGGTATTGGGCGACGCACTGTCGCAGAATTGTCGCATTCACAGACCTGCGCAGTGGGGGACCGGTGGGGGGAGGGGGGGGGGGGGCAGTGACATATTCACGTCTATCGCTGTCAGACTTGCGCAGTGCTGCGACACAGTTGTCGCCAATACAGCTGACAGTTTGTCGCTATGCCACGCCCTGTGTAAAGCTGGTCCAGTTGTACTCCCCGCCCTTTTCGTTGCTGCTGACGTACCTGCCCATCGATTGATAGATATGCACAGTTCCATAAGTCCCCCCCCCCCCCCCCCCCTGATTACCCACGTTACGCTACCTGGCTTCGCCCTGGACGTGTGTATAGGAATGCAGACTTGTGACGTACGTGACTGCGGCGGCGTGACATCCCCTGGACGCTCGTGTCACGTCCCCCCCCCCCCCCCCCCACTTATACTTGGACGTGTACTGGAAGACAGACTCATGACACAAGACATCCCCTGGACGCTCACAGCCCGCCTCCTGGGCTATCTCTGGACGTGTATAGGAATGCAGACTCGTGACATATGTGACTGCGGCGTGACATCCCCTGGACACTCATGTCACGCCCCCTGGCCCGGACCTGGACGTGTGCAATTATCCTGTCCGGTCCCGACGCCATCTCGGCCGCCCCGCATTCGCTGCCCGACCGGCTCCCCGAGTCCAATAATTGCTGGGTGCGATGTGGGAAATGCCAAGAAAATCTGTTTCTCTTTAAATTACGTTTAGACGCCAGGCTGCTTGACAGTAGTTCATGACTTTGGACCAGGGATTGCGCCTGGCGAGAAGCATCTATCTTTCAATCTTTATGCTTGCTCCAAGCATCCAGAGTTTTACAATATGTTCTACCTGTAGCATAAAAATTAATTAAAGTGCATACCTGCCAACCGACCTCATCTTGAACAATTGCCACGAACATGCATCAATGTTGGAAATTGAGTTGCTGCTTGGCTTGGGATTCTTGGGACGTAGCGTGCGTATCCTTGGTCACTAGAAAAAATTAAAAAGACACGTTTGTGGAAACCACATCGGCCACGGAACGCAAAAGCAAGCCACGATCGCCCTGAGGTGTGAGGGGTCGCCGAGACGAAGAGGGGCGTGTCCCTACAACCCAGAATAATGGCAGGTACCACCTGATGTCATTCGGTGTTGCCTACCCTAATCGCCCGGTCGCGTAATCGTCTAATCGTTTTTCAGAACTAATTGTGTTTTTTTGTCGTTTTACCCGCGTTTCCCCCATCTTCCTCACATGCCCGAATTAATTAATTTTTTGTTCGAGTTGAATTAGGTTTAAAATGAAAAGTAATTGGATTTCGGGCCCGCACTGTCCGAGTATGTCATTATATTCACAAGGTGGCTAATACCAGGCACTGTCAAACGACCTTTTTTGCGCCTTGCTTTGCGTACCGCAATAGCCTATGCCTATACCTACATTGTAATGACGAATACAGTTATCAACGCATGATTGCAAGCAAGTAGAAGTGGCTCAGTTTCTTTTCATAATTTTTCTTCTTTTCGTCTCTCTAATCACTGTCCTCACCTGATTTACTAATCTTCCATTTCGTACGTATCCACGTCCGCTGCCAAACGACAATTGTTTTCTGGCACTCCGTTTTCTCATCTTCCCTGTTTTTGTGTACCTATAGAGACGTTCCCCGCTGGAATTGATTAAAAAGCTGTACCTATACCTACTTATGCAAATTTCGTTCATTCCTGGAATAGGCAGAAACAAGAGAGCTCTCAGTCCCCCCTTCATTCTGTGGAGGGGACTAGGAGGTTCTCCCTATTTTAGCCATTCCACGATAGGTATCGGTTCCATCCGTGGTCGTTCAATTTGAAAAGTGCCCCGACCCAAGATACGCCCAGGCTATGCAAATCTAATGCTAAACCCTTCACCATCTCACCGTCTTTAATCTCGTCAAGTGGAAAGGACTGGCTAGAATTCTAGAAGACCGAAATTATGATACACCAATGGCTTGGACGCCCGGAAGTAATTGAATTTAAACTGGAATACATTTGCTATTTGTTTACGTTTTTTTCCAGAATTTTTTGAGGTGGTCTATGTGAGAGCCGGGTCACACCTGTTCGATCCCGACCGTATCAAAATTTTTCTCATCAGCTGGTATTTTCAGCACCTCAAGGGACATTTATAGCGAGGCTGTGATGTTTTGGAACCCACATAAAACTGTAAGTCCCCGTAACGTGACGTCTAGGGAGCTGGTATTTGGTAATGCTGCCAGTTAAGCAAGATGGATAATTCTTCTAAGCCCATAGTACGGGAGATTCGACATCCGACGCCCGGGGTAGGTTACCTGTAGTGTTAACTTGTTCAGCTATACAGGTGACTTCAACCGGGGTTTGTATCTAGTCTAACAAGGCCTTAAGAAATTTTGTCTAAAAAACTCAAAGCAAACTTCCTCGTTTGTGAGGCAAAAAGAATGTAATTGCACGCCAGTGCGGATGTGACGCTTCGGGACGGGACGGCAATAGGTCTCCCCTACCTGTGTTTTTTGTCGGGGCGCGATTAGCTCAGCTCAGGGACCTATATAATTACCTAAATTAAAACGACAATTTAAATTAAAAATGAGAAAGGCGGTGGTTTGGTGGTGGTGTACCCTCCTAACTCATTTTTTGAACCCCATTCTCTCTCTCATTTTTTTTGCGACTCTTCTTCGATATTAATTTTCAAAATGTACCTGCTGCGAACCGGGTGAGCTCCTGTCAAATTTTCTCATCCATTGATTTATTTTTACTTTACCTGTATACGGAGTATACGTAAGGTAAAGTATTGTATTCGTGCGGGCCAATTTTCGGCAAACCTCAACTTTTAACCGTCATTGCTCCCAGACCTCAAAAGCGATTGAAACTTGCATATACATTTTGGAAACGTCCATTCCTTCGGAATATGAAAACCATCTCACTTTTTTCCTCCGACGAAAAGTTTGCCCACAGGAATTTTTAGAAGAGGTTAGGTACTCCGTGTCAGTACGTATGTATGTATGTATGTAGCTAGCTAGCTAGCTAGCTATGTATGTGGCATTGACCTGGACGGCGCACTTTTCAACCGATTTTCCTCAAAATCGGTACTGACCTTTCTAAAATTGGAAGAAATCAGAATCCGGAATTTCAGTTTCCCCCCTTTAAAATTAAGGGGGGTTACCCCCCCAAAACTCCCCCAAAAGGTAGAAAAAAAATATTTGCTCAAAATCGGCTCTAACAATTTTGATCAAATTTTGGACTATTATAGAACAAATAATTACGAATCCAATGATACCACCCACTACCCCCGCATAACTCCCTGGAAGGGGGGAAATCCCCCCTGAACCTGTAAAAGGGTGAAATCAGTGGATTCAGTTGTTTCTGGTATATGAGTAGTTCTGGATATGACATGTGACAACGGCCATACTCGTCACAAATGGTATATGGCTTATTTCGAGCCTCCCGCTCCCCCCCCCCCCCCCCCCCCCAGGGAGGGGGGCAATTTTGAGTGACTTTTAAAGTGCGGCTTATGGGGTCTCAAACTGTTCGGGGGAACGTTGTGAAGCAATTTTTTGTATCAAAAAGTTTTTCTGAACGTATCCAAGCACCCCACCCCTAAGGGGGGTAGATTTGAGTGGTTTGCGAAATATGGGTTGTGTGGGCTCAAAATGATCGGGAGATCGTTCTGAGGCAATATATTTGGTCGAAATATTTTTTCGCCACCCACCCCCCCCCCCCCCCTTATGGGGGGAGTTTTGGTTACTTTCCAAGGTACGTTGTATGGGGTATCAAAATGCTCGGGGAAACGTTCTGAGGCAATTTATTTTGTCATAAAGTTTTTCCGAGCTTCCCCAACCACCTCACCTCGTTATAGGGGGTAGTTTTGGGTGGTTGCCGAAGTACGTCGTGTGGGGTCTCTAAGTTCTCGGGGGAACATTCTAGGGCCATTCCTTTCGTCAAAAAGTTTTTCCGTCTCCAATCATTTAACCAAGGGTTTTTTTCTAGGAATCACGCAAATAAGCAGGTAAAGTTTTGTCCGACCGTGTCGTACCGCTTGTTTTACTTTACCTGTATACGGAGTATACGTAAGGTAAAGTATTGTATTCGTGCGGGCCAATTTTCGGCAAACCTCAACTTTTAACCGTCATTGCTCCCAGACCTCAAAAGCGATTGAAACTTGCATATACATTTCGGAAACGTCCATGCTTTCGGCATATGAAAACCACCTCACTTTTTTCATCCGACGAAAAGTTTGCCCCCAGGAATTTTTAGAAGAGGTCAGGTACGCCGTGTCAGTACGTATGTATGTATGTAGCTATGTATGTGGCATTGACCTGGACGGCACACTTTTCAACCGATTTTCTTCAAAATCGGTAGTGACCTTTCTAAAATTGGAAGAAATAAAAATCCAGAAGCCCAGTTTCCCCCCTTTAAAATTAAGGGGGGTTACCCCCCTAAAACACCCCCAAAAAGTAGAAAAAAAATAATTGCTCAAAATCGGCTCTAACGATTTTGATCAAATTTTAGGCAATTATAGAACAAAAATTTACGAATCCAATGATACCACACACTACCCCCGCATAACTCCCTGGACCTTAAAAAAAGGGGGGAAGTCCCCCTGGACCTGTAAAACGGTCAAATCAAGGGATTCAGCTATTTGTGGTATATGAGTAGTTCTCGATATGACACGTGACAACGGCCATACTCTTCACAAATGGTATAAGGCCTATTTTGAGCCCCCCTCCCCCCCCCCCCGGGGGGGGGGGGCAATTTTGAGTGACTTTTAAAGTGCGGCTTATGGGGTCTCAAACTGTTCGGGCGAACGTTGTGAAGCAATTTTTTTTGTCAAAACGTTTTTCTGAATGTATCCTAGCACCCCACCCCCTAAGGGGGGTAGATTTGAGTGGTTTGAGAAATATGGGTTGTGTGGGCTCAAAATGATCGGGAGATCGTTCTGAGGCAATGTATTTGGTCCAAATGTTTTTTCGCCATCCCCTCCCCCCCTTATGGGGGGAGTTTTGGGATACTTTCCAAAGTACTTTGTATCGGGTATCAAAATGCTCGGTGAAACGTTCTGAGGCAATTTATTTTGTCAAAAAGTTTTTCCGAGCTTCCCCATCCACCCCACCTCCTTTTAGGGGGTAGTTTTGGGTGGTTGCCGAAGTATGTCGTGTGGGGTCTCTAAGTACTGGGGGAAACATTCTGGGGCCATTCCTTTCGTCAAAAAGTTTTTCCGTCTCCAATCATTTAACCAAGGGTTTATTTCTAGGAATCACGCAAATAAGCAGGTAAAGTTTTGTCCGACCGTGTCGTACCGCTTGTTCATTTTTCCCTTCATGCCTTTGGAACCACGTCACAGTACCTTGGTAATCCCATCTCGAACACATATAACAGCTATATACCTTTGTACTCTATTTTATTGGGTGTTCTCCGGTTATTTGCTCTAAGTTGCGATCAGGCTGAGGTTATAAAACGTAGCTTTGGCTGTTGATACATTTCTGCCACCCATAAGGTTAACATTGCAAGCTGCAACTCCGAATTTTTTGAGGGAGAAGGAATCTTCGAAAACAAATGAAAATTGGGGAATTTTTTTGGCATTCCTGAGGAAACTACTAATGCTGACAACACGGGTATCGTTAGTGGGGAGGGATGGCACTTTTTTGTAGGTACCCGCCATCCTGGAGTTGCCATTCCAGCCCCCCATTCCGAGACGCATCGGATGTGACCAGTACAAGGCAATGTTTAGTCGAAGTTCACAGGATTTTCCGGTCTACCGGCCAAATTTGTTGCCGCACTTCTCTCTGTATTATATCTTGCAGTGCGTTTATACTACAACTACCTAGTGTTGGAGTAAACAGAAGTATAGACAGACATTTCAGCATTTATAATTAATACTTATATTACACATACAATATCATTGAAAGATGCAGTTTTGGTACGAGTGATGTACCTGTACAAGAATATTTACATAGGAGCGCTTCAAGGGTTACTCACGTTATTCTAAAAATTTATTGCACCTATCGAAGAGATACCATGGCGCCTCGCTACGGTGGGATGAATCAGGCAAAGTGCTCGGAGAGAAACGGCATAAGCGGACGGAGGAACAAATGAACCGCGTCACAGAGTACTATAGAAAGTACGTCACGGAGTACTATATAAAGTACGTCACAGTACAAAGTTGAAAGTACGTATAAATAGTCCAGTACGCAAACTACTTGGGTCGTCAGCTGCTCGGTCTCGACAGAGCGACAGGTCCCAACTATTCGTAACTACCAACTAGGAATTCCGCCAAAGAGCCTACGAAAAGAGATATAAACAAGAACAACTAACAGATTTGGCATTACAAGCTGTTCAATGGAGGTAAGAGGGATTAATGTGAAATGGGAACGTGATATTTATTTATATATCCACGACTCAAACCAAAACAAAGCACTTCTTATTATATCATAGGTAGTCCTCACTGTTCTCAGTCAGTTCTTTTAAGAATGAAAAAATAGTATTGTAGCTTTTGGTTGTTTCTGAGTTAGCGAATGTCAACAAAGCACAGAATGTCTTGGTCAGTAGGAACGAGTCTGATTACTGATGTATGGTACTTCAAAAATTGTGAAGTAACCTAAAACCATTTTGATGCTTATTTTTTGTTCTTATAGAAATCACTATGGTATTGTTCTAGTTTGTTTTCGTAAGTAGGTATTAGAAAAAATGCTTTGTGTTGGTTTGCCGGCCAAATATAAATGAACATCACACTGGCATTTCCTCTTAAAGCCGGGCGGGCGACCACCAAGTGGGCAACGCGCGTCACGAGCCGTTTTCTGCGGAAGAGGCACTCCCTGCGCTGCCGCGCCGAGCCATATCGTAGCCACCTGAGCTGTCGTGACGCTCTGTTTGCCGCTCATGACGCTCCGAGTGCCGATTTCTAGCTGCTCGCGATGTGTACGCCTTGTTGCACCCTGCCGTGGCACAGCGGTATAGCTCGCTACTGTGCGTGACGGAGATATGGTCCCGAAGCGCCGCAGCGTCATTACATGGCATACTGCAGTAACGGCAGGGCAGTCGCCCGTCTCGGTCTGGCGTGGGGAGCTCAATGTCACTCAGAGCTGGGGACGCGGGGGAGGAGGGTGTGCTGGAACGCGACGGTTCCTTGCGGTCTAGGCCGTTCCCCAAGAAAGGGTAGGGAAGACCGGGGAAGCCCAGGCCGGAGAAAGGGAGAGGTAGTCGGTCACCGTTGAGTGGGTACCCAAGTTGCTCAGAGTACAGTCGAGAGAGAAACTCGGGTGGAAATGGCCCGCCGACAAAGGGTTTCTCCGCCGAGCGCATTTTTCTCTGCATGTCTTCGTGGTGCCGTTTGGACGGGAAGTTTCCTGAAGAAAAAAAAACGTTATTTGATTTTGTGTGTTAAGGACTGTTGAACAAAATTAACTGAAAATAAGTAGTTTAGATTCGATTCGATTCAGGTGTGGAAAATCCAATGCCCAAAAATAGGTAGGAGGTTGGTATTATAGGAAAACTTCTTTCTAAGAAAATACTTTACATAAACTTTCATCAGGCATCAGCATTACAGATTAGTTTATGATAACTGAGATATATCTGATCATTACCTTCGACTGTGTCGTTGGTTAGTGACTCCCGGTCGTTGGAAGCTGAAGAACACGCAGATCTGGTTGGACTAGGGGGTACTGCCTTCTCACGCTCTCTGCCACCGTCTCGCTCGTGGGGACTTGTAGGAGTAGTCCTGTCTCGGACGCGATCTTCAAAGCGCCCATGTGAGAGATTCTCGAGTTGTTGCAAAGGATCACCGCGCTCTCCTCGATCACCAGGTTCCTTTTTGACTTCAAGTCCATCCCCTTCCTTGCCTCTTTCTTCTCCGTCTCGGGATTCCTCCCCATCCGTAGACATGCCGTCATCGTGGGACATGCGGACTGATAGAGAACACTTCGTTGGGTTTTGATTTTTTCGTTTCCTACCACGTTTTGCTTTCGGGGGACCATCATTTGCCGCATCTTCTTTCACACTTTGGTTATCCACAACGCTAAGGGAATCTTCGTTACTATCCCCTTCATCTGCGTCTGATACTGAGATCTTGGTCCGTTTGACATCTTCATCGGATGTCTTTTCCTCTTCCTCATCCCCCACGACAACTATTCCTTCGTACTCCTCATCATCATCCATATAATCTCCTGAGTTCATAGCTCCATCGTCTGAAGACTGGTAGCTCATTTCGTGCCGACGGTCGTCATACTTGCCTAACGTTAGGTCCAGGCTCTGTTTGAGGTCCATTGCTGAAGCTTGCTGCCGAAGTTCAGGTGGTGGGGTAAGGAGGGGAAATGCCCCGAAGGAAAGCGGGTTGAGACCTCCTCCGGGAAGGGAGAGAGCACCGTGTGGGGGGATGAGCAGTGGATGTGACTGTGAGCTTCGGCCATCATGAGGAGAGATCTTGCGTCGGAGGTGAGGAGAGTGGAGTTTGGGGTTGGGGTTGGCGCTGTGCCTGTTGCGAGACCGTCGAGAGCTGAACATCATATTGCAACCCTCGACAGTGCATTTATGCATTTCCCGTAGATGTACTGCTGAGAAGTGAATTTTTAGAGCACCTTTATCGCAAAAAGTTTTGAGACACACATTACACTGAACTCGCTTCTTCCCCGTTGCCGGGTTGATTAGTTGCGTTCCCAGATTGAGTGGCAGACCAGCCGAGCTACCCCAACCGCGCTTCATGGGGGACATCCCTTTTCGTGAATGTGAGCTTGACTTCTTCCCACACTTCCCAGAACTATCGCGACTTAGATTTAGTGCACTGTAGCGATCGTCTTCATCGTCTTCGTCGTCAGAACCGAACTCACTACTCGCTGCCTTTTCTGTTTTAATGACAGGAGACTTTCGATCACCAAGGGGTGGAAAACTGGGTAAAAGGGGATTAGACGCCAATGCCTGATGGCTCATATTGACAGGAGCAGTGGACGTCGTTGGGGGAAGTGGCATGGGTGGTGGAAGGTGCCAAGTTGGACTGCTCACGCTACCAAGCGGCCCGCAGTCAGCTGCATCCGACGGTCTTCGCCGCGAAGTTTCACTGACGCTTGGCATCTTTCGGAAGTCAAAGGGTTGCATACTTTGAAGTCGATTTAGGGGAGATACACTGAGCGGGCTTGAAGCTAAGCTGGGAGGTGACGATATTGATGTTGTAGGGCCATTCTGCATAGGGTGTTTTAAGTTGAGAGGAGCCTGCTTGTCTCGTGGGCTAGGGGGTTGTGGAGAGGGTCGTGACGGTGGAGGTAATGGTGGCGATCGAGTGCGTCCTCTCTCTTGTACTTTTCGTTCCTCTGGCTCTACTTTGGGTTTCAGATTACTCTTTTCCATGAGTCGCTTAAGGTCAGCCTCAACTTTGAGGTGATGCTGAAGCTGCATGTGACGGTCCCGTTCGTCCCGTTCACGTTCCCTCTCGCGCTCACGATCTTTGTCAGGGGAAAGCGCAGCTGCAGCGGCAGCCTGGTCAGCTTGAGCCAACAGCAGCTGTTGGGTTATGGCCCGTGTTTCGCCGAACCGGAGGAACTGTTGAAGAACCAGCGGCTCCTCTTCGGGGCTGCAGATATTCCAGCGCTCCAAAACTCCACCATGCGGTTCCTGAAAGAAAAATATATTTCATTACCCTTCCTATGTAAGTAAATCGAATGCGGGTACAAGCAGAATACCGCAGTACATAATACAATATTTGTATGACCCTAGGATAACTGACAGGACAAGGAAGGATACGTGTCTTGTCTTGTCAACTGCACTGTACACCGAAGATGGCTTAGAGAAAGTGGTTTGCGATTGCGTGGGCGTACCGAGTGGTCCAAGTGCATGTCGATTTTATCAAAGTTAATAACCACTCAAAGAGTCGGAGTAAGCATGGAATGCCTTTGTTTGAAGACGCTCGGCGAGAGACCGTACGACCGTGCATCCACCTAGAATTAACCTTATAGTTCTCGTCTTTTCCCGGACTAAAGCGTTTTTTAAGTCAGTGACGAATCGTTCTATGTCTCCAAGTTCTTAGAAATACAGGTTTCCTGATAAAAGTGTATGGATATCATCCGACTGTCGTGAGTGTCGTGTTCTATAATCTACGGTTATCGTTGTATGCATATTTGAAATCAGCGACCAGTTTAAATCTACCCATTGTATTGCTGTAAACTGATGCACTTCGGGAAGGTACTGGCACGTCATACCCTCAAGTTCCACCCCACTGCACTGATGCATTGCGCACTGAATGGACGAAAAGTGTCATTTTATAGGTAGCTGGATAGTCTCAGTAGGATATTCCAGAAATGAGACTCCAGGTCGGAAGATTATCCAGCCATCTTGTTTGACGGTTTTGAGCTCTGAGGGCACTTGGAGGGCTGAAAGGGTTCCAGGGGGGGTTGGGGTAAAGGGTTGGATGTTCGCAGTTGACCGCACCGGGGTCACTTGGGAGCAGCCGCCGGACGAGCAAGGGTCTCGGAGCTTGCATCTCCAATTGCCCCGCAGGCATTCTTCCAGTACCGCAGTAAGCTATGCTGATTATCTACAAGGGTCAGCAGTCAAAATGGGGTTCGCCAGGAGGGATTCGTAAGAATTGCTGATGGCTCTGTTGAGCATCGAGTCGCGAGATTTCTTGGAAGGCTTGAAACTTGAATATTGAGGTGGGTTAGGGTATTTATTTAGATGCAACCAAAGGATGATTTTCGTTATGGGTAATTATGAAAATTTATTGTTTAATCCTTGCCCGTGAGAATAATTGGGTGCCTATTAGAACAGGTAGACGAAGAATATCGTACGGGTTTCATTTTGTAATTATTTTTCTTATAATTACTTTCAATTTTATTATTGAAATAATTTTGCAAGCAGCCAAGGAGTTATTCTCGCGATTGAGAGTAGGTATAACCATATTGCGAATGCTTGGAGCCTATTTGAAGCAGTGGGCGTGACAGAATGTCAGGTAATGACTGTTGTGGTCGCAATCAACCTGGATGAGTCTGGCTCGGATCATGAAAAGTGAGTCGGGTGAGTGAGAAGTGGAAATAGAGAAGGCCTAAAAGTCTGGAAGGCGTCCTTGATACCGTGAGCATGGTCACTGCTCAGCCCAACCTAGCATTAGTTGGGCGCGGGCAAAAAAAATGGGGAGAGATCAGTAGCAGATCCCGCGATTAAGTCAAAAGGAGCATTTACCCTAATGGGTGGTTAGGTGGTTGGCTAGGGGATGATGTCTCTGAATACCTGGAATTAGTCAGGTCCTGGAAACAAACAGTTCCAGGTTTCAGCCCAAACGTTTAATAACACTGTGCCCCGCCTGGGGGGTGCGCTCTGCTCTGTTAGACAGCTATGTGGTTGAGGCACCTGCGCCGCTCAGAAGACTATCAACCATCACGCATGCTGCCTGCCTTGAACTTGCATGTCTACAAATTTACGCCATCATGGAAGGTATTGATGAATCAACGTCTCTTCTATGAGAGATCAAACAAAAAAGGGCTTCTTTTCAAAACCGGATTATTGGGATGTTCAGAGAAAATTTCTCAAATTGAGTACTTAACTCTAACTAACCCAGAAAAGTCTCATTAACGAAGAAAATTATGCTCCACGCATGAAACGATAAAAGTATTTCTGGGTATAAAGGTAAAGGGGTTGGAAAGTATCTCCTTTCCCAGATCTGAGACTTGACTGGGGGTCAGTCCGTCATTTCCGGCGTCGCTGACGGCCTTGGGGGTAGAAAAGTGAGGGGAGGGGGTCCCAAGGGAGCAGATAAGCCTTCCTTGCCCCGTGGGAGGGCGTAATTCCATCAGAAGGGTTACCACTCGCGTCTCGAATGTTTTTTTCATTAGCACGGACGTGACGTTGCAGGGCAAACACTCGGTGTCTCCCCTGCCCACCCTCTTGTCAATTACTCCTCGAAGCAAACCTCTTCACATTCAACGTGCTACTTGCCTTTTCCTAATTTTCTCCTATTTACACCTGCCTGAACATGAGAAAAACGGAGGATCGCGCTTTTGAAGAAATATGCTTAGGGAACCAAATAGATTTGTAAAGAAACACAGAACTGTTTGTGCTACTGACATTGTGCTGGTGTGGTTGAAACATCATTGTCAGCTGCACACAGGAACGAACCGAACCGAACAATCAAATTTTATTTTCTGCTCATAATATGTCATCTTCTTTATTCGTGTGATCTTAATA
Organism: Mesopsocus fuscifrons; assembly: GCA_950004255.1. Taxonomy (NCBI): domain Eukaryota; kingdom Metazoa; phylum Arthropoda; class Insecta; order Psocodea; family Mesopsocidae; genus Mesopsocus; species Mesopsocus fuscifrons. The sequence goes on from OX465377.1 coordinate 4,175,154, forward strand.
CACATCAAGGCAATAGTCATGAAACGTTGGGGTCGTGATGCATCTACTCTATACATTGTACTGTACAGAAAGAGATGACGAACGACTCAACTCTATAGGGAGAGCGCGGAAGTGAGCAAGTGCCAAGTACGATACAAGTGGTGTACAAACAGCCAAAAGGTGACCTCACGCGGTAAGAGGACTTAGGTGGATGAGGTCATCGGCAAACACTTACTGAAGCCTTTGTCCCCACACTTCCAGCAGCTGCCACCGGCGACCTTTTGTCTGTCTGCAAGTCTCGATGAAGTGTCGTCCTACTTTGAAGAAGTCACTGGAGGTGAAGAACGTCAAGACCACCGGTGTATAGACTTCCTGAGGGAGTCTTTGCCATGGTCTCGTGGTTGCTACATTTTGAGTAAGCGTGTACTATGGAAGAGGTGCTTACGAAGTGTGGATATGTAAACTTGAGAATGCGGCCCCTAAGGAGCAGGTTCAAGATGGATGTATGGAAGTATCGATCAGGTCCCAAAGGGCCTGGGGGGCCCGGGTCCTGGAGGATATGTGTGGGACTGTCCTGGGACAGGTTTCAGCCCGGGGGCGGGCGAAGATAATGGCGGGAACCGCTCGGGGCCGAGCCTATCATTAGACTGCGCGGCCGAGACATTCGTGCTCTGCGTTAATAGGCTATTATTTTACGTCCATACTGCTTCGCGCACCACAAAAAGTTAAACATAGACTGTTGTAAATGGCCGGGCTCTTCGGGACTAACGCGACTGTCAAGCCAACGAGGAGAAACGTCCAGCCATCCCGCATCCAGTATACTTCAGGTCTCCAGGCTCTGCTTCTTCGTCGTGTTTTCCACGGCTCTTCACCGCCTGGCGGATTTCGCCATGCCCGATTATTACCAGGCCGTCAGGGTGGTCATATTCAGTTTTTCGAGCCTTTGAGTCATAGCATAGATGCATGCTTCATTTTTTTGACATCCTCAGGCCTTGAGATTCAATTCAAATCAGAGCATCCTACAATCACGACATCCTGAATGTTTCACCTCTCTTATTAGCTTGACTTTATACATACTCCCTCTAGTGTGTACTGCTTTGACAGTGCAGAGCCGAAGTACGAACTCACGCAAGTAGCCTCAGATATCTTCTGACAGGCTTTGAATTGCAAGGCTGATTTCAGGTATACGTACTTTACTTAGGGATATGAAAGAGTTCTGTAGATGTTGGGCAGGTTACCTGCTCATATGCAGCGACCAGTAGTAACAGTAGGTAGTTGAGGTACTTGTGGTTCACGGTTCTGTACCTGGCCGCCCACGCGGCCTGATCACTCCGGACTTAATTACCGGCAAGGAGCCGAAACCATTTGAATAAACGCCCGGCCCAAGGCTCGCGGTGCCGATCGACGTTCGACCTTCTTCAACTTCCATTCAAGCAGACGTACTGAACTTCGAACTTCTCTGGAGCCTTTGTCACAAAGCCATGTCATGTGCTTCTTGTGCTTTACTTACTAGGCGCGATCCTGGCTTGAGAAAGCTTTGCCAGTCTCTGCAAACGACGAGGAGTGAGATCTCCTTCTGAGTTTCATAACGAAGTCTCCGGAGAGGCTAGCCTGCATCCACGAAGACCATTTCTAGAATCATCAGCTGTGTTTAGCCATGACTGCTTGCCCTTCCAAAAACTAGTTTTCTACGGTACAGGATGGGGAACTACAGAGCTATAAGTGGAAGCCGATAGAAAATTTTGATTGTCAGAGGGATTGAACCAGTTTCCCATAAGGTCAACCTTCTACGTACTAATGAAGAAGGGATCATGTCTATACCGAATATTTGGCTTGTCTGCGGAGGCGCCGCTACAAACCTCATTAACTCCCAGACAAGAACCATCGAGGACATGGTAAAGTTTTTTCCCAAACGATAAAACTAGCCTTAATTTGGTGGAACCATGAAGGACGTCGAAAAAGCTGACGTGGGCCGTCAGTTGCCATCGCCGGGTCGTAGGGCGGACCTGGGAACCTAAATGGTATTTAGCCGCAGTCGTGACCGCGTGGTAGATTGCCAGTGTAATGCCAGCGTTTGACGACACTCGAATTATACCATCGGGGATCGGTGGGGCCAATTTCAAACCTGGATTCGCCGCAAATCAGACGCCTCGAGATGTATAGACCATTATGCCACGCTGTCATCACGATGTTTTCCACCAAGGCTAAATTTGTCAGCGACCGTCGTGGATACCAAGAAATGAACTAGATCAAGTGTTCTCCATTCAGAAGAAGCCGACAGTTAGGTATCCGTCCGATACTCGGATAACAATTTTGGTCACAGCAGCCAGTCGAAGGGGATGAAGTGCAGGGTCCCGAAAACATCACGACTGACAGTCGAGTTGCATATCTCCTGGCAAACGATCAGGGCTTAGTAGGTCCAGGACCGGGTAAAATTCACAAGGAAAAATCTTGACAAGTCAGTACTAGAACCTGAGTCGTCATGCTCCTGGTAGCTCAGTCCCCACGCTTAAAATGTCTATACTTTGTAGAAAGCAACTCTGGTTGCTGTTCATATACCCGAAGCTTGGTCGCAAAACTCTGCCCACTTCACGTCTACTCCATATTAAACCCCAACAGAAAATGTTATTTTTTAGTTTTCTGAAAATTTGCGGGTCTTTCCGTTCTCAACCATCGGATATGAACAACTTATGGCAAGTACCTTCAGGTACCCGAGTCGTGATCAACTGACAACGCTTCCCGTTCTTGGTGGCCTTGGGGACACGGCGGAGGCTGAGGTGTCCAATAGGTCTTATGGCAGATATGACGTGTCATTAGTTTGTCCATTATTCCATTATTCCCCTGGGTCCTGGTCCGCCGATGTGACGAGACCTGACCTTGGAAGACACACGACGCCGCAATCACCAATTGCTCGAAGGTCGCATAACTCGAAATGGACAATCGCACAGACCATTCTATACATTGTCTGCGTCTAATTCAGGTTGAACTTCCTGGAGAAGTCCCCATCTACCTCTATCAATCATTTCAAAGATACGTCCGCCAACATGATCTGCAGAGGGGAATTTTGGGGTTAAGCCCGTAAGCCAAATATTTTGTTAATCTTCGGTTAATTTTAAACCAGGGTCGTCGGTCGGTGTCGAAAAACACATGAGTTGCGTGGTTTTGGATTGTGACGTGTGTTACTTTATAATCTAATCACGAAATTGCAGGTTCAAGGTAAAAATTGCAGTGGCTGATCTTCTCTTACATTACGTATTGCTACTTTCGTTTATCGTGTAAAATAATTCAGACTTACCTGAAGAATGTAGCCTCTCGCATAGTCTTCGTGCGTCCACCCGAACCCATGGAGGACTTGTAGGACTTCATCCCTCTGAAGAACAGAGAATAGGCGGTCTAGGAGAATTTTCAGGCGAATTGGTAGGGCCTGAGTCCCGTACAACACCAGCGAGGCGATGTCGAACGCCACGTTCGGTTGAACGGGCTCGACGGGCGTCTGGCCGTACAAATGCTTCCACCCTAGTTTGTCCAGCGCTGGAAAAAAAGAAAAAGCTGTTAAGAAGGTTGTTGTTTTTACTGATTTGGTGTTACTATAGTCAGGGGTGAGGGGACGAGCTATGCAACTAGACCATTTCAAGAATTATCCAGCATGTTCAGCTCCCAGCACTCCCCAGCCATCATGCATGTTAGCAGACAATGGGAACCAGCAGTTTTAGGAGGTGTGGCTACCACAGCCTTGACGAACATTTCAGTTGACATGCTGACCAGAAAAACTTTCATAGGATGAGGGATTGAACCGGTAGAGTCAACCATTTAGACAGCTATATTTTTTAGACCATTCTGCTGGCACTTATTGAGTCTTGAGACCACTTTACAGTGATGGTTTCCAGAGAAGCTTCTTGATTCAGTCTAGATTAGAAGTAACGTTGAAAAGTGACGTCTGAAAACTATGGCTGCAATTACTTTAGTCCGAGCCCCGAGGTCCGGAGGCTGAGAGAAGTCCTGGGATGACAAGACAGTTAGGAGACCTAAGGGCCTGGGAACAGTAGAGCCTACAGTCTAAACACCAGCGAACAACGAGCTAAAAAAACGCATTATACGACGCGTTTTTTGTCATTTGCTCTGAATCAGATTCATTGAAAAGTGCACTTCATCATTGTCATTTGCCAGTTGTAAAAAATTAATTTGTAACCTGATTAGATCGGTGCTGGCACTTAGTGTTGAACGAAAGGAGGCATTAAATTCTTATGGACGAGTAACCGGGTGAAGGGTGAAGCGTTGGGGGGCAACGCAAGCAAATCGCGTAATGGGGTGGAAAGTGTTCTTTACCGAAGAAACGTTTTGCACATGTATCAAACCCACACCCTGTTCACTTGACTTTACATTGTCGTCTCGCTTTTTAATGGCACTTGTCAGACACAGTCATTGTGAAAATTGCAAACTGATAGCTTTTGATTTATGGTACAATTCCAATTTTTCCCCCCTTTGAAATTAATTTGAAAATTTACGGGTAACCTTTAAACAACTAGTACATTGGTAAAGAAGTCTAAGGGTAGGTTTTACCAGTATATCGTGGCACTAATGTTTATTTTTGGAATGATAACCTTAAAAGTAAACTTTAGCCCTTGTGAATTGGCCTCCCCAGACGTATTGTCCCCGCATCGCATGTTGCTAGCTTTCGACCCGCGACGGACGTGCTAAATAATTATAGTACCTGTTTTAAAAAGTCGCAGTGGATGAACCCCTATTTATCCAAGATAAAACAAAATAGCAACAAAAAACCACCGCAAAAACCGATTAAAATTTTTGAACAAAAGAAGGAGAAGCGACAAAAGCAAGGCGGTGACAAAGCGATAACCTACACGACAGGTACAAGCCGAAGAACAAGGGTACAACAAGCGTATACCTGAATACCTTACACACAACAGGTATAGGAAAGGGATGGCGCCGGCGCCGTCACAGGTGCGTCCAATACCATTATTGCGGCGACGCTGACTCTGGACAAAGGCAAAATTCTGCGACGATTTTGTGCCAAAAATTCCCAATTCGCCACGCATGGTCGAGTTTAACAGGGAGGTCCAGGCTTCAGCCGTCTGTTCTAACTAGAAAGTCAGCGCTACTTCTTCAGGGAGGTCTTGTCTGTCAGTGTCCCTTGCGTTTTACTATGATTTCCTTGTGTACCTAAGGTACGTCTCAAACTGTAGGTACGTTTTGTGAGATCTGAGACAAAAGTAGGGGACATAAACTGCAAAATGCATCGTTCATAGAAGACTTCAAAGAATTTTTAACATATTCAGATTTGATTTCAAAAACCCTCCTCCTGTTCCTGAGATCCAGATTGGAGGGTGGGGGTGGCTTGTTCTCAAATTTAATCAAAAACCGTTGACGAGACCCTCTCCGTAGATAGCGTATAAGTATTCAATTTTGGTGAAGTTTGAATCAAGAACAGAAAATTTGAGTATAAGTAAAGATTTATGGTTACCATGCATACCTACATATAAATATCATGGACAGTAGGTACCTACTGTATGTGATCTCGAACACCAGAAGGGTTCTCTTCCTGCTCTTAAGGCACCAAATTAACCCCGAGTTACCGCCAAGTGGTGAGGATGAATACTACTGAAAGCTAGTGTTAACTAGGTGCTAACGGAGTGCTGTGAGAAGAAAAATCTCACCCCAAGCGTAAACCTACGTGAGACTATGGAGACTAGAGTCATTCTAGAGTAGAGTCACTTTTCAAGGCGGCGGCACGGTCAAAGGTAGCTCAGTGTGGTGTTTATGACAACGGACGATTTCACGAGTGCATGTGAAAATGTGGACCTGCGTCAGGCTTGTCAACTGCATGGGCTTCACTACCTGTCACACCCGCGTTTCTTTCTAAAGCCTTCAAGCCGTAAAATCAGACTTTTTCTTGGGTTGTAGAAGGCCGCATTCAGTCTTTACTAAGGGCCGTATGTTTACCTCCATAGGCTGAAAAAGTAGGTATGTCTGGAAAAGCTAAAGACATTCCTGTCTTCATGTGATGTTTTTCTTCTTTCTTGCATTTTTTACCTTCATTAATGACCTATAGGTACAGGTACTTGGCCATATAGGCCAACCCTGTCAGACAGCAAGGTTCCCTGAATAAAGATTTGAAGATTTCCTGGCCCCCACTGCAACAGAACCTCTCAGACAATTTCGAACGTAGACTTGAATCGTAAAAGACGTCTGGGTAGAGGTATCGTGGTTCGAGACTATCTGGAGAGGCGCCCGGGGAGCCAGCGCATAAATACATGTCGCGGCCCCGTCCTCTGTCAAAACACCGGCAAATTAATGAAGTTATTATAGAACAACACCCACAGAGCGTCCCGGCAGGTAATTGAAACAGTTTTTTGTCGTATTGGAAGTCGATTTTCAGATGGTTGGGGACTGTCCCGCTGTCGTGGGGCGGTGCCCCGCTGGGCCCTCGATTAAACCTGCCCGGTACCCAGGGGGCCCCGGCCCGGGGGCGCGGGGGGCGGCGGCCCCTTTACGTCTGTGTCTACGGAAACCAAACTAATGGTTCTACATGGATCGAAATCCGCATGACGCAAGGTCGCGGAGCCATATGCCAGGTCCAACCTGACGACGGATTGTTTTTATTTATCGGTTCTTCTTGTTTTATAATTTTTCAAATGACCTTTTTTTGCATGGGACAAATCCCGTTGAACCAGTACGTAAGTATATCGAGGGGTTAACCACTCGTTGGGAATCTCGTTGGGAATCATTGGAAATCTTTATGAAATCTCAGGAAATCTTGGAATTTTTTTTGGAGTGGTTACCCCTTCGGGGTTCATCTTTCTATGAATATCGTTGGGAATCTTTGGAAATCTTCATGGAATCTCAGGGAATCTCAAGGAATCTCTGGAGTGGTTTCCCCTCGGTATATACAGTCGCAGGACTCCTCGGTTATACTGGTTACGTGGTCAGCGATTTGTGACCAAAATAATGTAGCGCCGGGTGGTTTAAAAAACATTATGAGCCGGCCATTTGCTGTAGTGGTTTTCTCTAAAAAAAAAAAATTAGCAAACACCCCCTTGCTAATGAGATAATAATGTTCAGCAATAATAACTCAAAAACCAACATAGTGGCTAAGGGCTGAGGGGTGACATACTCTGACGCCGCACGTCCAATTCCATATCTTACTTATTCAATATTCCATTGGAAGAAAAAAAGCAGATTGAAGGCAGACAGCTCACACACGTCACATCAGTGTCACCGATAACTCGCTTACACCCCCCCCCCCTTCCAGAGCTTACAACCCCCTTCTAACCCCGGCCAACGGTGTCCCATATACCCCTGGGAAACGTATATGAGTCATGCGTCCGTCGTACGCCATTGCTTAATAGAGGGTGTGAAAAATATGGGTTGTTATTGTACTTGACATTTTGACTTTATTTCTTGTCGATTTATTTATTTAAATATCAACTCTACGTAGAATACCTATGAGTTTACCAGTTTACGGCTGGGATCAAGAGAAATAAGGCGGAAACTTTTCACACTTCTGCTCCAATGAACAAAATACAGTGGTCACTCTCTATAACGACACCCTCTATAACGAACGACTCATTTTAAACTCCTCTCTATAGCGACCACATTCCCAGGTTCCCTGGGAAAACTGTTCTTCCCGGTATTTTCCTTTCCCTTTGCTCTAATTTACCGAGAGACAGTTGGCTTGAAAGACCCATGGCCACCCTGTGAAATTTCAGCTTCCCGGCGGCAGTGCCAACGTGCCGGAGTGACTTGGTACGGGAGACGTGAGCATGTATGGGAATGGGATGTATATAGCGGCCTTGGCGGCACCGCCTTGGGCTGATTGGATTTTGAGGTGAGGTGGTTACCAGGCGGTGGTTAGATGGTTCGGTGGTTTATGGTTTTTGTGGCTGTGCTTAGGAATGTTGTCACTACGTTATTTTCTCAATTTCCCCCGGGCGGGTACCGGCCCCCTCATCATAGAGATGCACGACCCGCCGGCACGCCTCCTTCTATTAGTATGCCTTGTCCCATCGCAAGACCACTTGGTCCTCATCAGTTTGAAGCAGGGTCGGATCTAGGGCTTGGAAACTACCCCTACTTTCTCCCTCTCTAAGTTTAGGAAGACTGAGTAGAAAATCTTAGAGGAAAATCCTAAAAAATCCTCCTCTGAAATTCCTGTTACCAGTATGACGTTTATCCCTAGACCTGGATTACTTGATACCTGACGTACCTAAAGGGATGTAGTCCGCACCATGTAAGTACTATCCCTGTATAACATATTGTTCATCAAATTGAATTGGTATAGGCAAGTACCTATACCTTAAAATGTAATGGAAAGTGCTATTTTTAAGTCCTAGGGAATAAAAAAAAAATCTAGCTTTTGGTAAACAATCTCGCAGTTCATACAGCACCTATAAAAATAAGAATACACCTTGGTTAGGTGTAAGTAGTATAAATACCTGAGAATACCAACAGAAAATCTCTATAATAGGTTTGTTACAGGCAATAGGTACTGGCAACCATGGAGAATTAAATTATTTTGCTGTGACAAACTCGTACCTATACAGCTCCTATACCTGCTGGTGAATGGTGATAGCAATTGTAAACAAAAGGCGCCATGATGGAAACAATCAAAATTAACATGGCCGCTTGGATCCACCTGAACCCACAGGTGGTTCCTTCACTCGTCTGCTGGAAAAGAAGCATACCTTCAGCTAGGAGATGATGGTCCATGTCTACAGAAGGCATAGAGAAGGTGACCGGGAGAGGTAGAGCGGCGCCAGCGTGGGCATGTGCGCGCGGCGGCGGTCACCAGTCAACTAAAGTCTAAACTAACCGCGTCACCGCGCAACCGCAGAAACGTCTCCCGGGGCTCCAGGACCCAGCCAAAGCCCTCGAGAGCCACTGGAGTCATTCTTTTGCATCTAATGCATGATAATTGTCATTTTTAGTTACTTATAGGGATGTATATTATGGTAGGGACCTAGGTATGTAGGTATAGGTTTGGTGGGAAAGTTTCCAAAAATTTGATCTTCTTGATTTTTTTTAAAGGTGCTTAGTAAAAAATCCTTGCTACGAATAGAAAATTGCTGGGATACTGGGATTCGATCCCATATGTCCTCAGTCGTTCTAGTTTCAACATGCTTCTCTGAAGGAACCAACGAAAATTCTAACCGAAATTTTTGCAACAGGAAAATAGGAACTGCCGTAGATAGAACCACGATTGAACCCCCAAAAATGCAGGGAAATTTTTTCCTTACTTGTCTGCATGTGGCTTTTAGCTCTTTGTTGTCATCAACCCACAGTCTTTTTCAGGCAATTGGAAGCTTGAGGGGAGGAGTCGTTATAGAAGGGCATGTGACGGCCATGTGTCTTGAAACTATTGTCGGCATCGATCGGCCGTGGAAGACGATGGAAATGGAACGACTAGCGAGGATACCTCGAGGACCTAATCACCCACTCTATCTAAATAGCGGGGGAGGAACCAGCACTCATATTTTGATTAAGCGACCAAGCAGGTTTTTGTTCTTTTCAAACTGCCCGTCCTCATGATACATGCACAGGGTGTCTTCTAATTGATCGAGGCAGCACTATTTTTAGCGTGGTCTGTCACTAGCCTAAGTGGAGGTTGCAGACAGGTGCAGCAGAGACATGACCAGCCACTGTCGAGGAACAGGTAGCCGAAGATTTTTATCTTAAAAGCGCCTCCGCTAAGTAGTGTAAGGAATAAGTCAACGTAAGAAGAGATTTGACTGGGAGAGGTCGGCCGGGCTTCTTCGTCTTCAAACCTTTTCGGGGGCTGGCGCATTTGAATTTTAGTCGCCTCCACCGCCGAGATGCCATCTCCGGGACAGGGGGCTGGCCTTTCCATCACCTAGAACCCTTCAACGTGTCATCTTGCGTCATGGTTGACAGACATAGTAGAGTGCCGGACACTCCGCGTTGGAGCAGCACCAGCACGCTAAACGTATAGGGTAGAGGCCTACAAAAGGAAGCACTGAGGAGGAAGAAAGGCACAGACGCGGAGCACTAATTTTCTTTTCAACGTCAGCTTGGCTAAAGACTAAAGAAATGAAATTTTGATTAAACAGTGATCAGATTAGACGCCATACATGCATTAGGTAGGTCTATGCGAGAAAATCCAACATCTAGGTATTTATCTTCTTGTCCCCTTGAAATGAGGACTAGTACCTATAGGTACCTGACATGCAGAAGCTGAAAAAACGAACTGAACCAGACCTAAATGACGGGAGTTTTTACAGTAAAAAACTCTTCGCTGAATATATTAGGTATATATGCAAGATCCGGAGATCCCGCAGTGATTACTTTCCTGTGCTGCTTGTGATGTGAAGTTAAAAACTTCAGTACAGTTCTCATTCTCTACGAAGAAAACCCTCTCTATAGCGAGCAAATTTAAAAAGTCTTTATACAGGGAGAGACTACTGCAATTTGAATTTCACAAATTGCAAAAAAAAGTAATTCGAGAGTCCAATAATTTTTGGTCTAGAGGTCATACTGAAGGTTCATACGGGGCGGCATTGGTAAAGGCCCCTTGCGGAAATAATAACCAATACCCGATATAAATATGAAAAACCTTTGACCTTGCCGGCCAGGAGAAGTGTAGCGAAAACAAATTGTTGACAAACGAGCCGAACAAAACTCATAGGTCCTTATGCAACCCGATTTCACATTTGCTGAACACGGAGACAACAAACCTGAAATATTATTTTTCATTTTTGGAATTTTGAGATCGGACATCGGTCCTTTGTCCTCCTTTACTACGTGGTATTTATGAAATACGAGACCTTCCATAGTATGAACCTTTATAATTTTATTGTTTGTTCGTTTTACGGTTGATGAGACAAGGGGTGAGTATTTGTGATGCTGTTAAATCGAGAATTTTCTACTGTACCCTTACTAACGACCTGTCGATGTATGAATTAGTCCACAGGACGGTTGAACCGATCGGTCCGCGAAGATATTTTAGCCAAATAGAGGGTCCATGACTCCATGAGCCAAAATAGAATTTGCTCAATTTCCATGCATACGTTACACCAAGAAATCTTCTACAGATCGTCAAAATTTACGTTTGAAGTATTCATTCAATTCATGTGAATTAATTCATGGCGAACTCTACTGACTAAATTTTCAAAAATTTCTCTGGGTTTCCCTCTGCCTTCTGGATAACAATTCTGTATATTTTCTGGGATTCTTATGGTGCCTACTTCATATCATTTTGCCCCTGTCTTCGTTCTGGGATGGATTCGCCCCTGAGACAGGCTGAGGTACGTCTGGCGTCCGCTGTCCGGCTGCAAAGGGGCCGTAAATGTCAACTGGCAATCAGCCGGCTAGTTTACGAGGGGCAGGACTCCACAATAATTCCATACTGGTCACTGCTGCATGGGGTACCTACTCCCATCCAACCGCTTTTTCAGGTCATGCACCTATTGATATTATTGTGGATAAAGGTACCGACATAGGTATAGGGAAATTTGCTCTGTCTCCAGTAGTTGAAACATATAGGGTGATTGGGTCAGAGTCACGCCCTAGGTTCTGTAGCTTTATAGCTCAGTCCCGAGGGGATAACCACTTTTGAGATTCCCTGAGGTTCCATAAAGATTTCCAAAGATTCCCTGAGATTTCGTAAAAATTTTCAATGATTTCCAACGAGATTCCCAACGAGATTCCTGGAGTGGTTAACCCCTGCCACTGTATACATAAAGGGTTCCAAAATAGTCGCACCTGACTTTTGACCATAGCTGGTGTAATTTTTTAGGATTCACACTATAGGTACTTATGTAAATGCCGAATTGAATTGACGCCTGTCAACTTTTTTGGACTCGGGGGAACTCCAAGATCATGAGTAATCCAAAATCTCAAAATCTCTCAGCCCGAGGGGGTAACCACTCCATGAGATTGCATTAAGAGTTCCAAAGATTTCCTGAGATTCTCAACGAGATTTGTGGAAAGATGCACCCCGAAGGGTTAACCACTCCAAAAATTTCCAAGATTCCCTGAGATAAGTATATCCGATTTCCGATGATTTCATGAGATTCCCAACGAGATTCCTAACAAGATTCCCCTCGTCTCAGCCCATGAAAGAAAGTAATCAAAGAATGCCTGCATTGATTTTCCTAATTTCGGCACTGGTCGTGTGGTCTATGTCACTGTCAGCGGCGTATGCAATTACTTCTTCACCCTTTGGCTGTGTGAATGGGCTGCGGACATGGCAGGGGGCGTCACCCGAAGGCTGCATTTCCATCCAAGCTCCAGTCTGTACAGGAAGTCCCCTCTACTTCTTGTAAATACAACCCCCTCCTTCTATTATTTACTGCCGTCCTAAAAGTCCGTATTGTTTTGGACACACCCCTTTCGCAAGGGTTGTAACCGTCCCCAGTCAAAATTTTGGATTTCTGTCAGGTTCATTAGTAACGGTTTTCTGCTGTAACGGTGGCTTCACATACTTCACTAGTATATTTAATGTTCACTATATAGCGTTAACCTTCCGCCTCGCTGTTGTCAACTTTAAATCTGATCGTCTTGTTCAACAACCAAAGAAGAGTTTTATTTCTTAACGACATCTTTGCCTGGAAACTGTCGGATATTTTTTGTTCTATTTCTATTTACTATACCATGATAAGATCTCAACGAGGGGTCAACCACTCGTTGGGAATCTCGTTGGGAATCTTTGGAAATCTTTATGAAATCTCAGGGAATATTGGAATTTTTTGGAGTGGTTACCCCTTCGGGGTTCATCTTTCTATGAATATCGCTGGGAATCTTTGGAAATCTTTATGGAATCTCAAGGAATCTCTGGAGTGGTTACCCCCTCGGATCTCAAGCTTAAGCTACCTTCCAAATTTAAAATAATTTTCCTGACAATGGCAATAAGTACTTTCCCGTACATCTACTCACTTCGGCTTACGTGGGAAAGTAAAAATAGCTTTTATCACTTTTATCGCTTATACATTTTACTTTTTTCACATACTCTGTATAACGTCATTCTCTATAACGAAGAGTGAGCTGTACAGTCCCTGACAAACCCTGTCTCATTTTTAAGCTCTTCCTTTCGCGGTCGTTATTGAGAGAGTAGGTACTGCATATGTGAAACTGAGTGACCTTAAGACAGAGGGCCGGCGCGTGGGCCGGTTGAAAAGCTCCCGTCCTGCCGTCAGATTTCCATGTGCTATCGCTTACATAGGAAGCACCATCTAAATATAGATGGGCTTGAATATTAAGCTGTGGTCGGCACGACACCCAAGCTGTGGTCACGAGACCGGTAGCCCCTCCCCCTCGTGTTCCTCTACAGGGCACTATATGAATAATATACACTCGGGCCATATATGCAGACCTTAGAAATTAAAACTATATCATCTATTGGTCGCTATTTCTGAAGCTGTTTTCGTCAGAGAACGTCTCGTGATCTTATCGCTTTGAAATAATGAAATGTGACGTTTATCTTGTTTGAAGATAATAGATATAGATGGATAGATATAATAGATATTTATAGAAAAATAAATAAATGCATGACCTGAACGTGAATATTTGGTACGGGGTCCATGCTACCAACTACCAACAGAAAATTGCTGGTACTGGGCCTCGAATTTAGGGCCTTAGTCATACGAGTCTAGTGTTTTCCTACTGAAGCCACTACTGGCGTTGACCATTGAGCTACAGTTCTGACAATAAATTCAGAGTCTGAATAATAAACCAAGTCATCAAGAAGTACGTACGAAACGGTTGGGTTGGCATGCAGCGCGATATCAAAGTTTTTGATCGTGTCGTAGGTTTGTCAGGGCCGCCCCTGCAGTATCGTTATCGGGATCGACATGCACCGCAGCAGTACGCTACGACATTTGTCCAAATGTCCGCACCCCGTAATTCTCGTTAATTAATCTGTAATTAAACGGAGGGGTTTTTATTGCTTGTTTTCACCCCTATCAGCCATCTCCCCTCACTGGTGAGGTTATAAACGGCCTGCGACATGCACTCTAACATCCACCACTCCCACAATATACTCATGTTTGAAATGACTAGAATAAATTCATAGTATTGCCGAAGGAACGAATTAATGGCCACAATGGCCACCGGGTGGGAACCACCACCACAGCTTGGGGTGGCTCGGGTTTTTGCCAGACTTTCTTTGGCTTACACTGCACTGTCCTCTGCACCACGAAGGGGAACTGCTACCTGGAAGTGGAACGGGAACCTTTCTCGGAATGCCTCCTTTCAAAGTAGCCATTAATTGGTTCCTCTGACAATGTTTCCCATTCGCTTTGTACAGTGTACTAGAGTCAGCAGTGCTATCTGCTCAGCAGCGGAGCTCCATCCGCTCTATTTGAAAGCTAGAATGGCGCTTGGCACTGCCTGGAGCTGGAGCCATTGGTTCACGGTGACGCACTCTATTGACAATGCGATAACGAAAAGATGGCGTCCAAGGTACGTCCTGGTGACACACAATACCGTGGCTGGGTGAGGACAGATGACAGATTGACAAACGGAGGTCCCGCCCTATTCCTTTGTTGACATGCGGCGAGGTGACAACTCCAGGCCCGCCCCCTCCTGGAGCGACACGCGACACTAATCTGCGCCCTCATTGGCCCAAGCCTTGGTGACACAGGACACTTTACCCTCCTCTGATTGGTCCCTGCATTCCCACGGCACCCAATCCCGCGACAGATGTCTCCTTTGTTGCATTGTTCTATTGTTAAGGCCCATCTCTTTGAACCACTTCACCCCAGCGCTGAGCCTATTAAGGAAATCTGTCACGCAATTCTGAGCCCCGTTCTTTGTGCCCCTGTTAGAGGGTCATTGTATAAGGGACGCACAAAAAACGCCCACTCTTCTGTTTACACCAATTTACCCTCGAGGACGTCTCCCCCAACAAGCCCAAGTAGCAACTGTCAGCCTCCCTATTCTCCTAGTAATGCGATTTGATGGCACCCTGCTTATGCCCTTGTCCTCCATTCAATGGGGCAGCGACAGATTCAGCCATTTTTGCGTTCCTCTCACGCAGGGGCGGAACAAATTGATTGTCGTCTAATATTACGCAATAATCTGAGACGGATTTGAAATTTGGAACCAACGAAACTACAATACAGTTCAATGCGTCAAATGAGTTGCCTCACAAGTGGCGCCCAACGTGGGGCCCAAAAATGAATTTCCTCAGTGTCGTCTCCTAAAATAATTGCTCCTCACAGTGACTGAGCAGTCTGAGCGGGAAAGGCACCCAGCCGCATCTTGAGACCTCTGAGTGCCAGTATCGGTACCTAGATCGCCTGTACCTAGAGCAGGCATTACTGTCAATTCGGGTCGGACGTCCGGTTTATTAGGATGGGAACCTCGTGCCTCTGAAGACGAAGGACCCAGCCAGGCTCCCATGACTGGGACAATGCTGGGGCTATATGCAAATAACCCATTATATCACCCGGCACCGAAACCGCATCGGAGGGGGGCGTGCCCAAACGCCACAAGACTGGAAGGACATTGTCCGCAAGCCAAAGAAATGAGACAGCGGAGGCCACGAGGACTCGGATGATACCTTGGTAATGAAGCCACGAGGACTTCTCGAGGTCTTAGTGCGTGGCAAAAACAAATCGCTACATACCAGAAATAGCGTTTTTGTGGCATCACTCGTCATGATTTCATAAATTATGGTTACGGCCGTACAGTACGCCCGACGACATCCATTTGCCTTAGTAATTTAAGTATACACGAGTGATCCAACATAAATCTAACCGAACAGAACAAGATTGGGGGGCTGACCATTCCGTCGTAAGTATAGCATACAGCCCATCAAAGATGATAGGATTTCCTTTTTAAATGGGAGGCCTTGAATCGGACACGATGGAATGCAGTGTCGCAGGGTCCAAAACCTAAAGTACTTAACGAGACTTTTTGGGGACCATCGGAAGAGCTGAAGCACTCTCGGTGGCGTCCGCTAATGAGGGGTTCGAAAGCACGTCCCGCGCGCTACGTGCCAGCCCTGTCCTCGCTGAGTAATCATAGGGAGCTGTTTCTTAATCTGTGACCAAATCATAGTCAACGTGACACCACTGTCGAGTTTTTTCGGTTACCAATCTGTGGTTACGCTCATTCCAGATAAACCCACCCGAAGGATCGGTATACCTATATCCATCAGGCTCCACCAGCTTCACGATGCCGTTTGTCTGGAGGCACTACCTGACTGTCTCAGGGACTTTAGTCACTTATGTTCGGAAATTACCTAGATCATGTTTGCGTATTTCTCGTGCAGTACGTTGTTCTGGAAGGCGATATATGAAGTTTGGGGTTTCCAGGAAGGTTTTGCATTTTGCATGGCCCTTTCCGGCTAAAAACTCTGCGTTTAACTGAAAATTTTCACGTTCCTAAGTGCGAATTATTTAGGGATACTTGGATTTGGAAAATTTGAAAATGTGGATTGTGCCTTAATTCTGGTGAGCTAGTGGTCTAGTGTCTTGCGCCGGTCCTGATTTGGGGGAGTTGCGAAGTTCTCACGCAGCCCACCGGTTCGGCCCATGCGCTGACAGTCTCCTCGACGTCTCATGAAGAACGGCCTCGCGTCCCGAGCGCAGTCAACACTGCATGACAGCCCCTATGACACATGGCATCGAGCCATGCAATCCTGCTGCCAAAGGTACAGGGTGAAAGCTAAGATGACCCACCCACACCATAACAAGGTGGCACAAAACTCAACTTCTTCAGCTGGGCGCCATAAGGACACGAGGACCAATTTCCCAGAGTTGGAAGGCTCCAGTCGGGTTTTAATTGGATTTTTCTCGTTTTATCAAGTTGTAAATGGTTGCACACAGGTTCGTTACTTTGTCTTTCGCCGCACCTGCCGAACTTGCGCAACCCCCCGGGAAAGTAACTCGAACCCTGAACGATTTTATGGAGGGGACGCTCGACAGCTGGACCACTGACTGATACTCAGGGGTAGTCAAACTGCTATAATAAATAAAGAGCTCGTCAGTGGTCACACTTGACTGGAAAAGTTTTGCATTCGCAGTTTTTTGTGGAACGGGACTGTCTATTTTCAGACCTTATTTTTGGATCAGACTCTTTACTGCACTAGAAGTGGATACATCCTTCCCAAAAATTATTTTGCCCACCCCTAGTCACTAGTACTCTTACCCTCTGTAATTAAAAAATATTTATGTCATTACCTCTTCTATAAATTAAGTCTTTTCCTGGAAAAAAGCAACGTTCATGTTGCTCCACAAAAAGGGACACCAGCTGCGGCACCAGAAATAAATGGCCCCTAATAGTACAAAATAGCTTTGAGGTGTGTTTAGCGGTGAAGCTTTACAGGTGATTAGTAAGCTGTAGGTGTAGTAGGTGTATTTCAGGTACAGCCTTGTATCGTTTAAGGTTTAGCGGCCCCCTGGTCCGATTCCCAACGCCGTCCCACGACCCAAGTCGTAGACTATCGATGGGTGATGGATTACCATGCGCCGGCGATGGTAAAAACGAATCCTAAATATCAAAGGTGGACACGAGGAGAAGGCAAGTGTATAGTTTCGTTAAGCTATGGGGGCTGTTAAGGATGACTACGTTTTGGAATCGAAATAGAATCGTCCTACAACCACTAAGCAAAAGAGAGTGGTGAGTAATGTAGGAAGGTTTGATTGGGTTATTGATTATAACCTCCCTTCCCACCCCCACCACCCCTCCTTCCACGGCACTCCGAGAAACTTTGTCCGCTGAATGAAAAGCTACCCCAATTGAAAAACAAGTGGGACGTATTAAAATATGATATTGAATATGAGGGTTGGTTTGGGTGGGGATGATTTTGCCGGATAGGGGACTGACCATGATTAAACCCCCTCGTGCCGAGGACCCTTCCACGTAAAATCATCGAGGCGGTCACCGCATAGATGCAATATCTCCTTCTCTTTGCGCCAATCAGCGTGCTGAGGACTCATCCCTACTAATTGGAGCAGCTATGTCGATGGTTAGCCAGTGACGTAGCCTATACATAGGAATAATTTCGGATTTAAGCAGGCTGAAGAGGTGCTTGCATGGTTAGGTTGGGGAAGGGCACTCCTGGTTGGCTTAAAACTCATTAGTGCTCAGCTGTCCCTACAGGGACAGCTGACTTTGCCGAGAGATATCTCGGGACGTATTGCAGCTACGTCACTGATTCAAGAGCTGTAGGCAAGTGTCATGTTTTGACTCTATCGCTGCATTCTAAAAATGCATGCCCTGTTGTTTTCCGCAGTTTTATTCTGCGTGCAGTCATTCAATGTTCGGTTTTTTTCGAAAAAGATCAAACATTGCTTCAAAGAAATGTATGTACCTTTTTTATTTGTTTGCCTAGAGTATTATATATTTTTTTCAGCATTTAAGAAGGATGTAGCTAGTAGACTTGCTTTACAGAATAAGTTTACAAGCATTAGAGCCTGAGTTATGTGAGTGAGAAGTTGGACTGTCCCTACAGGGACAGTTGAGCACAAGTCCTGATACCGAGACAGACATAATTACTCATTGGACTTCATGTTAAATTTGATTGTACAGGCGTTATTATACTTTCTTATTATATTTTTATGTTTCTACAATTGCTTATTGTCTGATTCTCGAAAAATGCTGACTTAAACGACATCTGGGACAAAGTTAGATCTGCTGGATGATTCCCGAGATTACGTCAGAGTGTCTTGCTGGGCTTCCTAGTGAACATGAAAACGCCGAAGTGGACGTGGTTTCAGAAAAATCTGACCTAAAAGATGAAGGCGATCCTGCCCATCTGCCTCATCGTCTTATGGCTGCTCCATCCCAAGTCACATGGGAGATACCAAATACCACACGATGAAGACTACTAAGAGTCAAGGATGACATGAGCCGTTCAGTGTTGGTTACTTGGACGAAAGATCCACGAAGCTGAGTCAAACTTCCCCGAAATGAAATCTCTGATGGAATTGCGAAGTACCCCCGCAATGCATTTACTCCTGAACTACGGACAACCTGCCAAAATATCAGGTGCCATGCCGTCAACACCCACTGCAACCTTGTGGGCTGCTCCCGGAAAATCAAAGCCACGTGTTGACAGTGTAAAGCTGATCGTCCATTTGGCAGAGGCTTGCCAACGCGCAGTGAAGCGGCCGAAGCGCAGCGAGGCGAAGAAACGTAAGATATCCCATTGGGCTCCTCCGTCGTACGCCGCGCCGTTTCGGCGCTTTTCGGCGCCTCGGTGCACCTCTGCCCAATGGACGGGCAGGTTAAGAAACGGACATCCTAGGTATGTCACCTGAACCTGCTGGACTGCTTCTTCATTTCTTCACATGAAGTTCCAAAATTGGTAAAGTTGCGTTCAGAAAAGGGCGGTGGACGACGTTATTCTATAAGAAGCTGCTGTGTGACGCAAGCTCATCACGGCAAGCCATAGTTTTTCTAAGGCTGCGCTAACGTCTGAGCTCCCACGCTAAGAAGTCTGCCGTGACAACCACCTATACTCACCCTTCCTGCCACCTTACGCTACCTTGGAAGGCCTATTTCCAGCTTTCTGGCACCGACTATACCTATAGCTGTAACTATCAAAATGATAATGGATGTAGGTACATTGTGTATATTATGTATATGTACATATGTTTATGTGTAAAAACACATGTAGGTCCTAAATGTATATAGGTATACATAATTAAGCCCATGGAAATAAAAAAAGCACTAATGTTTGGCAGTGCCTATGTACTAGGACTTGTGCTCAGCTGTTCCTACAGGACCACCCCATTATCTCGAGAACCGTGCATCCTATCAAAAAACTTATTTGAAACTTTTTTCTTAGAAAAAAATTAGCAATAACATACTTTAAGGAGAAGTCTGAAATAATTCTGAGCACTAATGAGTTAAGAGGACGCTATACCTGACGATGCATTTTATGCCGCCCATAAGATTAACATCGCGAGCGGCGATTCATTTTCAAGGTTTACCCTTGGTTGGAAAGACACAAAATTTTGCCTGTACCTAGCTCTAACAATGTTCTAGGGAGTGTTCGAAGCAGATTTCCCAATTTCTCACTGGTTTCTTTTATTGCAACTGTTTTGCAAATGCTAGCATCGCATACCTCAAGAAAAGTGCTGTATCTCGAAAACCAGTAAAAAAATGGGAAATCTGCTTCGAACACTCCCTAGAACATTGTTAGGGCTAGGTACAGGCAAAATTTTGTGTCTTTCCAACCAAGGGTAAACCTTGAAAATGAATCGCCGCTCGCAATGTTAATCTTATGGGCGGCAAAAAATGCACCGTCAGGTATAGCGGACCCTTAATACTAGAGGACTTTGTACGAAGCCGATGCTGCAGCAGGACACAAGTTGAACCCCTTGGCCACTGCCATATGTGTCGGAAATAATTGAACGAACTTAAATTAGGTATAACAGAAATTTGTAGCGTAACACCCATGAAGAAACACCATATGACGACAAGGAGGGACCCACGAGTCTGATGAGACTTTCGGGTATGCTGATGGTCCTTGGTCTCCACCGCACCTTTACGTGACGGCTGACGGTTCCCGACGGTCCATCACACCACGCACGGACAGACCACAGAGCAATCTCTCTCAGATTGCAGGACATCGGTCTGGTGACCGCAAATAACGACATATCCAGCCATAGGTGCAGTTCATACCGAGGCTAAATTAGAAAAATTCTCGCGTTGCAGGCCTGGGAGGCCAAAATTGATTCTTGCTTCAGGTGTGGTATTGTCGTTCTCTTTACACATTACTTTGCACTAAAGGCACCGTGAATCACCAACATCCAGTGTTATTTTCCGCGACTCTTGACGTTGTCCACTGGTACCACAATTTATTGAGTTGTCATTGTCACTTAACTCTGACTCGTTCTGAAACCATCTCTATACCGAACTCTCTTTATAGCGAGTAAGACGGTCGTTATCGAGGGAGACTGCAGTAGTAAGTATTTATATAAATTTGCCTATTTGCTAAAGAGTTTCAGCGAAATCTACCCCTAAAGCTTAAAGCAGTCGTGACATATCCATATGGAAATTGCGGTGGGGATGAGGGCGTTAATGGGGGTGCTTAGAACACATGTCGCGGGGGAAAACAGAAGGGAGGAGGGTAATGTGCTTCATAACGACCAAAAATGACGAAGCACGAACGCGGCCGGCGAAATACCGCCAAGGCGAAAACTAGGGGAGCAAATGTCAGAGACAATAAAATCAGACGCATTTCCGTTGAAAACCCCATTTAACAAAAAATTCTCTTTCTTTTTTACACTGATCCCCTTCACTGTTTTTGGGTTTTTTGAGTTTTCCTTTTCGGGCACTTGTGTCAATAAAGGGATGGCGTTTCTTTTTATGAGGTCAGGTCCATGAGATCTTCTCCTTTGAATTTCGATTTTTCACATTTTTTTTTAGACTTTGATTATTTTATTCTGGTGTGAAATCGCGTCGTTTGACGAATGTTTTGAATTTATATGGACAATTCGGTCACACCAAAAAATAGGTGAAGGTCCAGTTTTGAGAAAAATATACCTACGTCTGTGGGGTACCAAAGCTTTAGGAGTTAAACTTTCTTCGATTAACCCATTATCAGGTGACACCAAAACAAATAATACTACCTCCCCAGGCAACGTTCCACGATGGGGTACTACAGTTTTAGAAGGAATCTGAGCCACCACTGCCTTGTTATATATTTTACTTGACATGCTGAACAAATCAGAGATGTATACCGAACAGAAAAACTTGGATACGATCGGGATTGAACCGGTGTGATTAGGCTCTTTCATAGTGTTCCTCAAACACCTAGACTACTAAAATTCGAATTCAGTCTATGACACTTCAGTATGTACTATACAGTACACCATTTGACACAAAATTACAGTCACAACTTTCCCTGAAAAGCGCGATTTAGAAATACAAATACACCAAATTCCAGGGGAGCGCTGACTATTTTCAGTAAATTTTCTAACGCAAACAATACGAAGCTGCCCTATTAGGTGAAACACAACAGACGAGGGGTAATGTTGGACATGGGAATAAGATATTTAGTGTTGAGCTTATGCGGTGGATGAGCTCTTTGTGAAAATGTCTGTTGGTTTGTGTCGGCTGTCAGGCGTCGCGTCCTATGACATTTTGACATCACTCCATTTTTTCCGCAACAATTGAAACATGCATGGAAAATGCTAACTTTCCCGACTCCGAGGGGAATATCTATGAGGTGTTTTGTGTTTTATGTTTCCCCCTTTTGGGGCCGCGCTTTGTCTCTCAAGCTGACTATTTTTTGATACCCGAGTGGTCTAAATATGTCGAGGGGGTAACCACTCCAGAGATTCCTTGAGATTCCAAAAAAAATCCAAAGATTCCCAACGATATTTATAGAAAGATGAACCTCGAAGGGGTGACCACTCAAAAAAATTCCAAGATTCCCTGGGATTTCATAAAGATTTCCAATTATTCCCGACGAGATTCCCAACGAGTGATTAACCCCTTGGTTCAATCCCATCATATTGATTCAGCTCTGATATGTTCTGCACGTCATTTGGAATGTATATCGAGGCTGCGGCGGTTCGGAACCCGACTAAAACTGTAGGTCCCCACTGTGTACTAACACGACGTCTGGGGACCCAGAATTTGGTAGTGCTGCCAGCTGAGCTAGACGGTTAATTCTTAAAATGGTGTAGTTGCTTGGCTTGTCCCCTCCACCCCTCTACTAAAACTACCTGATTCATCACTCTACAATCCCTAAAAAAAAAGTTGAAAGCAGGTGTCTGAGTGTTTTTGTTTTAACCACCTTGCTGACATAGCTGACTTTTTATGGCATGGAGTGGCGTCTGAGCGTGTTTTGTTTGAACGGAACGTGTAGGAATCGTGCGGTGAAGGCAAAGAGGGGTGAAATTTAGCTTAAAACGGAAAAGCATTTGGAAGACAAACTGTCTGAGCCGTTAGAAGGGGTGCAGGCCGTACATTAGAAATGTCACCCGGGGTGGGAAAAATATATTCATGGATTCAATCTTTAACTCTGAACCCATTCTTTATATTCATTTCCAGCCCTCGAGCGTTCAAAAACCACAATAGCATTTTGTTCATGCTATGGCTATTTTTTTCTTTCTTTTTTTGGCTTGATAGGCCGTAGACAACACACCCCTGGCTTTGGTCTACTACATCTTTACATGAACATTTATATAGTTTAAAAATTATTTTAGTCTATAATGTCCTATCCCATTAACCTCAGCTACAAGACCAACTATGTCTATATTTTGGAATACACCTTGGCTTTCAATATTCTTAAAAACATACTGGACGGCATTCCAACTACTAACACAAGTCCGAAAATTGGTGATTGGTAATATTTCCATAGTGGGGACACTTCCTTAGCTTATTCCTATCCATGCTGATGGGTGATGGGTTCGATGTTCCTGATAAGCATAAGAATATGGTTTAATTTCATAAGATAAACACTGCACTAACCTCTAGTTAAATATAACTCAACCTTTTCGTTTCGTGTTTGGTGACGGTAGACTGGCGCCTTTTTCACATTTTGTAATCCGAAGTCTGAGTAATGTCACAAAATAAGGCAGCCTTTCAGATAAGGGTGGTAATGCATTAAGTAAGTGGGTCTGAAAAGGGCAATGTGGAATCGAAAAAGAGGTTGATGGCCGCGGCGGGCATGTGTCTTTCCGCTCCATAACGCGCAGGGATGCAAATTCACAAGTGTTCTTCCCCCTCCCCCATTTCTTGGGGTCTTAGTGCCTTACCAATCTTAAGATTGCCCCCCCCCCCCCCAATGCAAATCTAGTCTTTGTTCTCGAAAGCTAGACGGTCGACAGCTTTCCCCAGCACCCTGAATCCTCACTTTGTTTTGCATACCGGTGCAGAAGATAGAGTTAGGGGGTAGTTTGATCTTCGTCTGGTTAATTTAACTGTCAGTTAGTTTGTGAGCGTATATTTCTTAACCATAGGTTAGGTTAAACGGTATTTAACTGACAATCGTTGGCAGGGCTCTCAGACAAGTTCTATATGTAATATTTACCAGTATATAGAAATGGTTAAAAGTGGGAATAATTATTTGCTATTTTGACCCAAAATTGTACCATCGAGTGGTCGGTCTATACTATTTAATGTCTGTGGTACTCAAGGGGGTAACCACTCCAGGAGATTCCTTGAGATTCGGATTCCCTGAGATTCCATAAAGATTTCCAAAGATCCCCAACGATATTAATAGAAAGACGAACCCTGAAATTACAAGATTCCCTGAGATTTCTTAAAGATTTCCAATGATTCCCAACGAGATTCCTGGAGTGGTTGACCCCTCGGTGGTACTAGTCGTAGCTGGGGGTACAAGAAGTATCCATCGTGCTCAGTTAGGACTTGACGGGGAGCTACAGTCTTATAGGTACCGTACCACCACAGCCACGATATAAGTTCACTTGAGAAGCTGAACTTATCAGAGGCCAGTCAGAAAAAAATTTGGTAGGATCGGGATCGAACCTGTGTATTAGTGAGGGACTGAGTGACAGGGGTGCTATACTGTAGGTGGCTAGGACGCGGCGCAGAGACAGTCCTGTAAACTAGTTGCTGTGTAAACTAGGGCTGACAGTTATCTTAACATGTCAGAAATAACTGAGGCTCTGTACATTCTCAAACAACCAACCTCCCGGTATTTTTAGTCACGGGCTGTTTATGCCCGGTGCCCTCTTATCCCGATGTCCCCGGGCTACTTCGGTGCCCACAGTATATAGTGCTTTGGTCAGTGAGAATGAGACATCTCACGTGGTGGGAAAGAGCTATTTTTTTCCATTTTCCGAAGAACGCTTTCTCACAAAAAAATTTCTATGAAAATGAAAATTAGTCTGCTCCACTTTGCAATGGTAAAAATTTTGGTTTACCATCAGTGGTCCTTCGAGCTATATTTTTGTTGGGTCAGACCAGGCCCAATTTTTTATGCGTCTTCAGGGGTGGCACCGGAAGGGTGGGACACATGGTGGTTGGGGACATAAACAAACGACGTGCTTTCCTCCCCTACCCCTGTTAAAACTCACACCCTCGTCACTAAAACGTGTCAAATACGGTACAGCGGTTGCCACATTCACTGCAATACCGAATGAAATAGAGACTAAGTCAGAATATCTGGTTAAACCGTCATATTTAATCTCCAGTTTAGTTTTGCTTGGAACTTTTCGCCTACTGGTTAAACAGGAGTGTCCCTGGCCCCTGCCAAGTGAACTTAACCCCCGTTAAAGTGGAAGTTTAATTCGATGTCTATGTGTGTGTATAGAGCAGTGGCAACTCCGGGATGGAGTGCACCCATACCCATCCACTACCGTCTAGGGATGCCAGAACGGCCGTCCCGAACGCATTATAATTACGTTGAGTCCCGAGAAAAAAGTCAAAATTCTGATACAAAAAACGTTTTGTTGAGTCACCGAGAGTCCCAATTTGAGCCCTACCTTCGTCGATAAGTCAATACTTTTGTATGGTGTGATTTTCAGTTCCCAGCCACATCGCAGGGTAAACGGTGTCAGGTCATTATATTCCAAACACTCGACAACAAGGGAGTGATGATACATTTTTCCCATTTTTATTTGTGTGTGAAACTGTTCCTATTTCTATTGTCAAAGCCGTTGTTCTCCTGTCGTGCGCCTATAGCCTGACTGAGCGGCCTCTCGTCTCACTTCTATCGAACACCCCTTAAGGGTCACCACACAGTTCATGTTTGCTTATTTTCTGTCCTATAGTTACTCTTAAGAGGACGCTATACCTGACGATGCATTTTTTGCCGCCCATAAGATTAACATTGCGAGCGGCGATTCATTTTCAAGGTTTACCCTTGGTTGGAAAGACACAAAATTTTGCCTGTACCTAGCCTTAACAATGTTCTAGGGAGTGTTTGAAGCAGATTTCCCATTTTTACTTTCTCGCTAGCCATATATGGCGAGAAAGTATTGTTTTCGTGCAAAATTTCGAAATTGAGATTTTGGGTTTCCCATGATCCTGGGGGTCCCCTGAGTCCAAAAAAGTGGTTTCTGGAAAAAGTCTGTCCGTCCGTCCGTCAGTCCGTCAGTCCGTCAGTCCGTCAGTCCGTCAGTCCGTCAGTCCGTCAGTCCGTGCAGTGCTCTAGCGCCTATACCGTTCATCCGATTTTGATGAAATTTGGTATGGACCTGTCCATGGACGTAATCTGGGGGGGGGGCAAGGGGGCACTCGCCCCCCTGAAATATTTCAGGGGGGGCACTGCCCCCCCTGAAATCTGTCTCCTCGGATGAAGTGAACTATACAGCGGTATCGAAAATTTTGATTTTTTTTTACGTAATTTATTTTTTTTGGACCAAAATTTTAACTTTTTCTAAAAAATATTTTGCCATACACTGGACAATAATTTTAGGCACCGGATTTCAAACATATCCGTTAAATGGTGAAGTGTCGTTCGACGCGCAAAGTACGTGTTTTCTATTTTCCATGTCACGGCCTTAAATTTCAAGTAATTGAAAATCTATTGAAAATGACCTTGAAGCATCTATCTGAGACCACTTTCACCAATTTTCAAGGAAATCTGTCGATTAGGGTTGTTGCAAATCCGTCTGAACCAATCAAAAACGTGATTTCCATTTTTGGAAAATTTTCCTACGATAATGCCAATATTGGCCATAATTATTATGTTGGATAAATTTCGTTCGGTAAAACATGAAACTAGGTTAAAGTACACCTCCCTACCAATTTTTATTGAAATCGATCGAATAGTGCTACCGGAGTGACGACCAACGCGTTTGGGCCAAAACTGGGCCAAGTTATTGGCCCACCTCCAAGTGATTGTAAAAGACCTAAAAGCACCTATTCAAAAACACTTTCGCAAATTTTCAAGGTTCCAGCTTGATATACGTAGCTTCCAGCCTGTCAAAAAACACGATGTTTTGCCTTTTTTTGACCATAGCAGGCGCAATTTTTGAGTTATCAAAATTTATCAAAAAACGGGTCCAGATAGTTACATTAGGTACCTACATACCGAATTTGAGCAAAATCGGACGAACGGTGTGACGTCCAGTTGCGCGAAAGACTGACGTACGTACGTACGTACGTCGGACGGACATTTTTTAAAAACCACTTTTTTGGACTCGGGGGACCTCCAGGATCATGGGAAACCCAAAATCTCAAAATCGAAATTTTGCACGAAGACATAACTTTCTCAGCCCATGTATTACATACGGGCGAGAAAGTAAAAAACTGTGTAATCAATTTATTGGCAAAAACTCCAAGAGAATGACTTGTTTTAAAAAATTTACTTCTTTTTAAAAGAGGAGTTTTTGCCAGGTAAGATATTGACGTTCATAAATATTGTACATTTTTATGTAGGTAGGTACCTAAGTTGACGTTCTTTACTCCTTACCCTACCGACTACTGGCTTGCTTGAACCTTGCCCCCCCTGAAAAAAAATGAGATTACGCGCCTGGACCTGTCTAAAATTACTGCCGAGGGGCATTTTCAAGGATTTTTTGATTGGTCAAAAATTGCGGCCGCTATTGTCAAAAAACCGCCAAAATAATTCAAAAATCGTGTTTTTGGTTACTTAGACAAGCGCCGACGGTACACTTTTCAATCTATAACACTGAAAATTGGTTTGTGTGTTGACAAATAGATGCTCCGAGGTCATTTTCAACTAAAATTGAATTGGTTGAAAATTACGGCCGTTCTGGACCAAAGTTCGATCATTTCGGCGCCATTCACATTTATTGACCGATTGTCATGAAATTTGGTAAATTTGTGTAGAACCATGTAACTTAAACATCTGTCGAACATAATTTTGTTATCTTCAAAATTACGGCCGTTGTAGTCAAAAAAGTGTCGAAAATGAGTTGAGAATGAGAAACCACGTTTTTGAATGGTCGGAACGCATTTGGGACTACAGTAATAGAATGACAGCCATGAAACTTGGTGGGAGTGATTTCAGATAGATGCTCTTGGGTCATTTTCAACCGATTTTGGATTGCTTAAAAATTACGCCCGCAAAAAAATCTCAAAGAAATCCAAAAAAAAAAAAAAAAAAAAAAAATCACATGGGGCGAGAAAGTTTAGTGCGACTGTTGTCGGACCCTTTATTTTCCTGGTTTTCGAGATACAGCACTTTTCTTGAGGTATGCGATGCTAGCATTTGCAAAACAGTTGCAATAAAAGAAACCAGTGAGAAATTGGGAAATCTGCTTCGAACACTCCCTAGAACATTGTTAGGGCTAGGTACAGGCAAAATTTTGTGTCTTTCCAACCAAGGGTAAACCTTGAAAATGAATCGCCGCTCGCAATGTTAATCTTATGGGTGGCAAAAAATGCACCGTCAGGTATAGCGGACCCTTAATATGAACAGAAAAATTGTACCTGTTGTTCTGTCCCCTATATAAGAAGACACAAGAAGTTGCATTTTCAAAATCACTATAAAGAACTTTTTCGATAAAATCACTGCCCACAACCGGCTGGAAGAAACTAGAACTCTTATTTCGCCCCTGCCATACAGTGAATATCATGGTGAGGTGTAAATAAAAACTGGAGGTATACAATACAACCCAATGACGGACTGCACGGCTAGGGTACACTGAAACAGTGCACACTACACGCTGCCGAGTGCCGCCGAGACCCTACCAAAATTAATATTGTCATTCAAATTTCATTAGGAGCGAAAATTCAAAGAAAACGATTGAAGGCACCATGACTTGCGGATCAGGCATAAAACGCCGACCCAAGTTATCACACAAAAAACATACTCACTGCCAATGACATCCGAGATTCGGAGCTCCAGGATCGGAACTAGGCTAAGTTCAGAGGCAGCACCATTAGGCACAGGTACAGGTACACTTACCTTAAAAAAAGAAAAATATAATTAGATGGGACATTGTTTGCGTCCACACAGCCTCGAAGGCAGAAGTACAATCGCAAAGCACGGGGAAAAAATTTTGCCCAAATTCAGAACATTTAAATATCCAGCACTGTCCTAAAAATTGTCGAAAAAAACGTTAACAATAAAGATGATGTCGTTTTATTGATACCTCCGCTGTAAACAAATTAGCACTCCTGCAGTATGCACCGTTAGAATCCTGCGCCAAATTTTCCAAAGTATACAAAAAACCAAATGGAAATTTTTAATACACTTCTTTATAGTCAATAGAGGATGGTAAATGGTTATAGAAGTAGGGTGAGGGTGAGGGAGGGATAAAAAGGACAAAAAGGCTGATGTAGTACGGGACATATTACGGGGGAGAAGGGGGTATAAGCGGTGTACGGCCCCCCAGGGTCTGCCTGTCCGTTGACATTCTCCCCCACTTCGTTCTACCAGTTAAAACGTCCCGTGGAAAATCAAGGCTACAAGCCGTTTCCGCGTCATCCATCATCCCTCAAGAGTGTGTTTACTGTCGAAGGAACCAATGCATGGCCACTTGCCACTTTGTAGGGAGGCACTCCGAGAAAACTTCTTCCCTTCTTGCTACAGTGGACAGTGCAAAAACCCGAGCCACCCCGAGCTCTTCCGAAGGTGATGGTGGTGCTGGTAACCACCCGGGGGTCATTGTGGCCAAAGTTCAATATGTTGTTATCCTTCTGAAATGGGAAGTCCTGCCTAACTATCCTGCCTATAGTGCCCTGATCGTAACGTTTGCAAGCTGACTTTTAACGGCAAGTTAATATTTTCAGGTACTTTTTCGGGAAGATGCATTCGCTAACTTTATGTGCACAGTAAGGAACTTATGAAAGACACCCTAAAGCTGGATTTAGTTATTTTATTTTAACTTTTTTTATCCGAAATTATAAATTAATCGTGGATGCCACATTGACTCTATGAACTCTAGTTGCAATGTTGTTCCCTTAGCACCGCATGGCAACCATATTTAACATATAGGTAAACATATTTGGGTAAAAAAGTTCCAAAATTACAAAATCCAGCCTTCCGCAAAAGCCAGGGCGGTGATGGGTTGTAGCCGTTGACAAAGGCTCACTTGTTGCATCCTCGACGTTGTCGCGCGATATAATCCCGGCGTCATCCTCATCAAATTATTTTTTTTTCCAACAAAAGGACCTTTTACGCCGAGAAGTGTCCTTTTCGTCACCGCTTCAGATTAGGAATGTCATAGCCTTTTTCGGGCCCATACCTTTTCTGATTTTTGTCATGATCTTTCTTTTTTTGTAGTATAAGTACGGAACTGGAGTTTTTTATGCACCTAGATATTTTTGGTTTACAATTAACTTAGGTACATAAAATTATAAATAATTAAGGGTCCGCTATAAATGACGGTGTATTTTTTGCCGCCCATAAGATTAACATTGCGAGCGGCGATTAACTTTCAAGGTTTACCCTTGGTTGGAAAGACACAAAATTGCCTGTACCTAGCCCTAACAATGTTCTAGGGAGTGTTCGAAGCAGATTTCCCATTTTTTTCCTGGTTTTCGAGATAGAGCGCTTTTCTTGAGGTATGTGATGCTAGCATTTGCAAAACAGTTGCAATAAAAGAAACTAAGAAATTGGGAAATCTGCTTCGAACACTCCCTAGAACATTGTTAGGGCTAGGTACAGGCAAAATTTTGTGTCTTTCCAACCAAGGGTAAACCTTGAAAATGAATCGCCGCTCGCAATGTTAATCTTATGGGCGGCAAAAAATGCATCGTCAGGTATAGCGTCCTCTTAAGCCGATGAGAAGGGATAAACGTCAATTTTTTATGAAGGTTAAAGGACAAAAATAATTGCGAAGGCGAAGGGGCAGATATAGGGTGTGATGGATAGTAGTGAGAAGTAGCGTTTTTACAGTCGAGCTTGTGTTAATAACATCAGCGTTTGGTGGTGTCACGCGACTTGCGCGTTTGTCCTGCTCATTCAAGATAATGGCGTAAAACACCCTTGCCATCAACAGAATCCCTCTCAAAGCTCATTCCTTTATAACCTTCACTCATTCATTCCTTCCCTCAATACATCCTAACCAATACAAAACCGCCAGCCAATCTAACCCCAGCAACAGTCTTAAAAAGTACATCTTGCCCGAAGCACCTACACACACGTGATTACACGTAGTTTCATATTCACACGTGTATACGTAAAAGTATTACACGTGAATATTTTTTACACGTATATGTTTTTCACGTCTGCACGTGCATGTTTTTCACGTGTGCACATACATTTTTTGGACGTGTGCACGTGCATGTTTTTTACACGTGTATTTCATACGGGCGAGGATGTAAAAACAGAAGAGCGCGAATGATAGGTCAACGAACCTCCAAGGTGTGTTGACTGCCGCCATCCATTTTACTCCCTAAATTTTGACATGTTTGTCATTTATAGTGCTCTACTTCGGTCTTTCTACCAGACCAGCTGCCCATGTCTCATTAACAAATAAATATATCCCTGCTCGGGAAATTTTCTCCATAAGCCCAACACTGCGGCAAGACGCTCAATAAAATGCATGTATGTATGACAAGCTAAATCAGCCCAAAGCAGGGCAGGTTTGTGATAGGGTCTGTATATTGTAGAAGTTCTCTCGACTGTATTTGATGTACGGTCTCCCTATGACGTCATATTATTTTGACGAAGATGAACTTTTGCCCTGCTATAGGCCGCTAGTATACGGTGACTGATGAGAGAGAGGTGAGAGATTTAACGTTATCTTCCGGTTTCTTCTGGTTTTCAAAACAGACCATGCAACCTCTCGGATTTGTAGATCTTGGATTTGGGACAGGTATAGTTTTCGGGTCGTCCTGTACCTGATGGCCTGGCTGAGACAAAAGGTGGGCTGCGATATTTCACGTCGCGCGTTGATGATGACTCCCCCAGGTCCCCGAAAATGAGAACCCGATAGTAATTTGTACGGCCGAGGCACCCGCGGCGACACCCTCTCGATCACCCGCCTCGTGCCGTATACCTTCACGATACCTTCTTTCTAAGGGTGTCCTACTCCATCCAACGTGACCAATTTTCCATTATTTCTTTGGCAGAATGTCACATGTTTGATAGGCGGCACCCCGCAGACCTATTTTGATACCGTCTTTTTAAGGCCAGGCAAACAGATGATGGCGCATTTTGGATTAGCATAGCAAGCGGAAAGACTGACTGGGTTTTGTAAAGGGGAACCCGGGAGAAGCTCAAAAACCAGCTAGAAATAATAATTCTAATAATTTTCAAATAAAAAATAATTCTGAACACTTTTGTGGATCAGCTGCTGAAGGTCTCCTCTCGACCTTCAGAAGTCCTTGAAAATATTTTTTAACTAACTTACAACCAAAGATAGCCTATTTCTCTTTTGACTGGTCGGTTCAATGGGAACTACCTGATGAATTTGATGTCGCCAGTGTGAAGCACGGTGCGGCGCCCCGCAGGCAGCCTATGGTGACGAGGATGACGCGAGTGACGGATGAGCTTGGATGACACCATCTGATTTATTCCTTATGGCCTCAGGCAACATGTCATCTGCACGGCATGACGCCATGTCATGTCCTTCTTTCTAAATGATCAAATCTGTCCGGCTGGACTTCAGCCTCGAATGTGAAAAAAAAATTTCAACTTCTTCGGATGTTCCGGTATACCCTTGATTGACCGGATTGGCGCAGTGGCAGGACACTGAACTATATGAAGCAAGAAGATCCAGGATCTACTTCAGACCTATCAAAATTTTTCCAAATTAATTTTAAATTTAAATTAATTAATTTGGACCTAGCCGCAGCTCCAGCCCTGATGGGTGTACCTGGCCTGGCTGGGGAAACTTAGAGAGCCAAAGTGCGTCCTGCGAGCAGATTTAAGTTGCTAGTGGAGCCAACACTGCAAAAATCAAAGTGTAACACCAAGAGATAGTGTCCGTTTTTGGCTGTACGAACTACAACCCAACCCTGTAATTAGGGGTGTTTTAAAAATTGAGAAACCTGTATCCGCGCCTGAGGGGAAAAATAGGGGAAATCAGGGTAATAAGAGACGAAGGGTTGGGAACAAAGGCGCATTGTCCACGCGAACCACGCGGTCTTTATTTACACCAAGTTGACGGAACTGGCCATTGTTTTGATTCCATCCACCCGCGAGACCTTTTTCGCTTTTTAATTAAATGCTGAGGGTCCGGCTGACCTTTCTCCTTTCTCTTTTTTGCTCCCCTGAGATTCAGGCCCGCAATCGCAGCCGTCCGTGTTCATTTCGACTCCGACCGCAGGTTGATTGCCTACCCGCGACCGCAACTACACATTGAAAGACATTTACCTTTGAGGGTAACTCGGAAGGCTGAAGAAGTGTGTTTTTCTTCCGTGGATAACTAACCGGAGATTCCCTTCGATCCTTACTCGATAGTTATCGGATGTTTTCAACGGGTCCTTATTCCCCCCGCTGCGTGTCGCCCATGTCTATTTTAATAGGTATTAGATGACAAATTTATAATTCACTATGGACGAAATATATCAAAGGAGAGGCGCCTGGAGATGATTTTCAATATGTCGAGCCAGTTGCAGTAAGCTCAGCATTGGGATACAGGCGACTGTGGTCGGCTTGTGGCGGCGACTTCTCAAAACAAAATCCCACTTCTCAGGCTCCTAACCTAAAAGTCAAGGATTCTTCTTCGATCCTCTGAACTGGGCTGGGTGACTTTGACAAATAGTAAGAATGTTGCGTCACTGTGCCTGAGATGAGACCGCTCGCGATGCCTCGACGGTCAGGTATCATCAAGCACAGGGCATGTGTCCAGGTTCGTCCGCAGAGGAGTGGTTTGGTACCTTGGATATCCATAAAGGGCACACGCTATGGATCATTAACTCCAGGGAATAACATACTGTAAATCCGAGAATGATAGAAAATGAAATTCATCAGGAGGTAACACTACCCACCAACAACCTCGATAGCCGAGTGGGCTATACTCCGCGCGCCGCTTAGATGATTGTTAATATGCAGACTTATCGAAGGGTGGATAGGCTACAGATATTATGTGAATTGTCGTTGCTAAACTCTTTTGGATCATTGTGACCATTGAGCCCTGTATTTTTTTAAAAACAATGTGTGAAGTTACTGTCATCCAAGGGTTGTGTGGAGTATAGATGGTTGTCCTTACAGGGAGACTGAGGGAACGGTTCAGAGATTTTTTGATCGGCATCACCCTCTGATATGTTCAGCATTTCAAGTGTCATGTATATCGAGGCTATTGTGGTTCTGAGCCCACTTAAAACTGTAGATCTCCATCGTGAGGCCCGATGGATAACTCTTGAAATGGTCTAACTGCTTGTCCCCAACAGCCCTCTGGAACTACTGTACCTACTCATACTGCCCACCCGGCACCGGAGAAGTCGTAGGTGTCCTAGGGGCGAACATTGTCGCGCTGAGTCCTTGGATAAATCCATTCGGGCCTGACCGGTTCGGGAGCAGTCCGATGATAGCGAGTGTAGCTCGGCGGGGGGTTGGAAATCAATCTCCGCGCGCGCACAAAGCCCTTCGAGGAACCTACAGCCAAGACGGGTTTCCGAGCAGGCTGCTAATGGTTTTTGGCTTTGTAGTCGATTCGCGGCACTGCTGGTGTCCACCGGGTGTCCGTCCAACTCCAGGTTCTCACGTCCCTGTCCTCTGTCCTGCTGGCTAGACCTCTCATCTTCCTTCGCGTGGCGTGACGGAAGTGATCGGTATAGAGAAGCCGTTGACAAAAAATGGTTTTTCTCTCATTTGAGGGCGGGGGAATGCTGAAATGCTCCTATTTCCTTTACATATACAACAGCAAGGACACATGTGCCAACGCGCGACAGAATCGTGTCAGCAGCGTCTTAATGGGAACGTCGCACAAGGAGATCCCTGTCGCTGTCGGCGGCTCGATAATGCCAAGCCAAAGTGGCTTTGTCGGTGTCAATCACAGCTAGTCACATAAAAACGGTCCATTAAAATTAGAATAAACAGTAATCATCTGGTTTGGCAAGATACGAACATGTGACATGACGATAACCCCGCAGGCTGCTTGCTGCCTCCCAAACAGATATCCTCTGTTCCTACTGTCCTGTCCTCTTATATTGTATAGATTCCACAGTGAGGGATATGCTGTGTCGTATGTTGGATTAATCTCCGGGTTTTGAGTTCCGGTAGGGGGGGAAATTCTGAGTATGTGCCCTAGACCTAGGCACTTTAGCTACCGTGCGAAACCCATAGTTTCAAAAAACAACCTGAAAATGCCTACCTTATAAGATAGGTACAGAAAAGTTACAACTCCAACTAATACTGAGCTCGAGAGACCACAATTTCAACCTTCAACCTTTTGGAACCTTTTGTATTTTTAGCCTCAGGTTTCCGACCCTGACTTTGAGTGGGGGGTCCAGTCTGGTACGTGGCGGGCCGTGAGAAAAAGCAATGTTAGTGCGCGAGCACCTCGTTACTGCGAGCCATCGAACAAAAGACATTAGAACGGCGATTAGAGCGTTCGAGTAGCAGCCAACCGGTCCATACATCACGTTGGTCATTACGTAGTTCCATACCCATCAACTACAGAGTGTCCCGACATCAACACTTTAGTACCTAGTTCAAACATACAGAGTAAGGTCAGTCATGCAGAAAATATGATTTGGTGGTACTGCATGCATACTAATTTTTGGACGTTTTGACGCAGAGGTGTAACAAAATTTCTATAGAATTATTTATACGAATGGATTCACGATTCCTGACCACTAGAAAAATGTAACAATAAACCGGTCAAAGTTTGGGGACATACTGTAGGCAAGAGTTTTTTTAGGACACCCTGTGTTGTGGGCCAGTGGGGGCCAGGCCTGTACTTTTCAGTGAGACAGTCGGACTCTCTATCTGCTGTCAACTCCGTGATTGACTCGCCTGAGGCTCTTGGGCAGGACGTTCAACTTCCATTCATGTCCCGTGCCTTCAAAAACCACCCGAACATAGGCGTCTCCCGGGGGGGCAAATAAAAATAAACTTGTCCTTCCAGATCTTCATACCTGCCTTGACGCAATCACTTAACCCTTATGTTCCTCCTTGGCTTGTGCTGTCGCTGACTCAGACATTCACTTTTTTGGTTCAAAATTGAGCAAAAAAGGATCGCGGGCTGTGAACGAACAAAGGGGGAGTAAGAGCGGGAGACGGCGGGTGGAGGAGGCACGTTTTAACCAGAAGATGAGTGATGGGCCATGTTGGCAACCGTAATAGGTCCCATTAGACTAGATGAGTACCATCAATTTCACAGGGTGATTAAAAACAGGGACGTCAGGTAGATGGAGCGGGCGGAGCCCATAAGTCCTCAAGCAACTCCAACTTAAACTTAAGTCTCTTTGGAGGTCACTTTCAGCTCAAGTGATTTAACATCATTTATAAGTCTGCTGGGAAAATAAGTATCTTTCATTACTTCTTTAATAGGAGATACTGCTGAGGGTAGAAGGCAGTAGAAGACACCTAGGACACAACTGGTATAGGTACAATAAAGATCTGAAAAAATATAGATATGTTCCTAAGAAGATCCCAAACGTAGCCAGTGATTACTCTTGGCCTGTCGCGACGGGCTGTAAATTAAAAGACAAGGTTCAACCTCATCACCACCGCAGAAAAGATAATTAAAATTAGGACAGATGCGAAATTACCACGATTGTGTTGTCGTTACCATCAGATGCTCGCCCAAGGAGTCAGAAGAGTTGAAGACTCGCCCAGAATAAGTTGGCACAACTGTTCACGATGTGGTACGCGAATAAGCCGTAAGCTTAATTTAAGCTCTACAGTCGCCACAAGTGTGGTAAGTTTGCTCCGAGTCCTACGAGGTTTTAATGAGCGACCATGCTCAGGTACGTGCGCAAACCAGCTGTAGCCAGCTTCGGTTGAAACGCCATTTCCAAGTTTTTTCTAATGATTACTATTATATCCTCAAAGAGATAAATGTGTTGTGATTAAAAATGTTTTTTGTCTCTGAGCCCTTCGCTGGACCTTGTTCCACGTCCCTCCAACTTGATGGGTTCTAGTGACACGACGTTTCGTGTCCGCCGGCCACTCTCTCGCTCATTCACTTACTCGTTTACTCACGCTGGCTGACACGTGTACCTCTGGGCCTTTAGGGATTGGGGTCTAATGACACGACTTTGACCAACGACAACGACACGTCGGATTTTTCCATCCGACGACTTCAATTTCTCAAGATCAGATCGCTCGGCTAAATTTCGGATTAGATCATGCTCTACAGTTCTAGATTTGTCAGCAATTGATCTTTTCAGTCGACGCGGATTTGCGGCAAAGGTCGCACGGGGTTAGTGAGTGTTATTTCAGCATGTTACGGAGATAAGTTTGACACTATCGCTGAGATGAAGTGACACTGATCCATTATCCATTGACTGACACAGTCCTCGTACAAAAACTTGACATGTTTATCATAGTTGTCACCGGTGGGGAAGTTCCATCGCAGCTGTGGTCAAATTCTAAGAGTCCGATATGGATACACCCATTACAGTGAGACTAGAACTGAATGCGAGACATTGAAATCAATGCTAAACATTTTTTTTTGCATCTTTCACGTCTGAGGATGCAAATTTCGAGGGATATACTCTCTGTCTTTTTAGGAGCAATATATGTAGGTATGCATCCAATGTCAGCAGCAGAGAGCAGAGACCTATAGGTAGATAGAAATCGACTGGGCTCCAATTTTTTCTTTCTTTCGGTAGATCTGGCCTCAGATCTCCTAAGTACCTACCTAAACAGTGATAAATGGCGTTTGAAACATGCCGAACTCTTGCTGAATACTATACCAAGTTAACAACCTCTTTAGCGTCTCAATATGGAGAGTCTTAACTGGTCTTTGTGATACCTATTGGCGACCACCGATAGTCACGAAATTGGAGCGAATATCACGGGCTATAGAAAAAGTCGTGGAGGTAGAATTGGAACGTATCGCATCACACACTGCCGCTGTAGAAATAGACGTCGTGGAAGCAGTGGGTGAGTGGGGGGCATTGTTGGTCCGGCCACGCTTTGTGTTTGTTGGGAGCCGCGCGGACCCCAACAATGGCCCTGCCACTGCCTGATGGACATTCAATGCAATTTACCGAAAACTGGGGCTGCATCGACAGCTGTGTGCTCCAACCAATACCCCTGCCCTGTACTTTGCTTGCAACAGTTGTTACAGAAGGCAGTGGCGAAGTTAGGAGTAGGCTTCTTATTTTTTCCGAAGGTGGGAAATCGATCTGTTAGGTTAGACTAACCGTGTTAGTGCCACGATGCTCTGTGAGGTCATGGACGATGAATCTCGTTGGGAATCTCAGGCAATCATTGGAAATCTTTATGAAATCTCACGGAATCTTGGAAATTCTGGAGTAGTTAACCCTTCGGGGTGCATCTTTCCATGAATATCGTTGAGAATCTGAGGAAATCTTTTGAAAACTTCATGCAATCTCAAGCAATCTCTGGAGTGGTTAACCCCTTGGTCATGGACTTCGGCCCACAGCTCTACTTACCGGCTACCGGACGCACACACCCATTAAAAATATTTTCATATGAGAGCCAGCGATAAACAAATTAAACACGATCAACTTTTGAACAGCGGCGATCCTGAAATGATTTCGTGAGTTGTAGTGGGGTTTAAATTCCATGAATTTCTTTGATATCTCTTTCTTGTTGTCCACACTGGTGAGAT
Source organism: Mesopsocus fuscifrons (assembly GCA_950004255.1). Lineage (NCBI taxonomy): Eukaryota > Metazoa > Arthropoda > Insecta > Psocodea > Mesopsocidae > Mesopsocus > Mesopsocus fuscifrons. The sequence continues at coordinate 4,213,649 of OX465377.1, forward strand.
GGCGTCGGAGCATTAGGGACCGAACCGCCAATGATTCCCGCCGGTTTTTTCCCGGAACCGTTCACCTCCTCTACCACCCAGTGCATCCACGGAACAGAAGAAAACACAACAAAGATGCGGAAGCACTACAGAGGAAAATTATCTGAGGGTGTATACAATTTTCGACAAACGCGCTAATGGACCGAAACCGATGGAAAATAGTTTGTTTACTTTACAGGTATGTAACAATAACGACGTCTATTATTTGGGTAATGTTATGCATATTTTCAAGTGGATATGAGTACTTCAGGTTTTACCTTATTACACTGAAGGTGGCTGCCATATAACATGTAGTTGAAGGACGGTGAAACGCATCACAATTTCTTTTTGGGAGCATGACGCTATAGTGAACTTTTAGAGGACACAATAGTAGACTTTAGGTAACTGGAAAATACAAGAATAAAATTGAAAAAGCAAAAAAACGTAAAGTACCAGCTACCCCAATTACGGTGCTGATCGTTTGAAAATTGGAAATACCCACCCAATAAGGAAAAGTTTTGACGACAGAAAATCGCTGACAATATCATTTTCATATACCAGATAAAACAATTTTCTTCTTTGGTTTTTCTTGGGTTGGCGCTTAAATGAATTTATCCCGGTTTAAAAGGTAAACAGCGGATTGTTCGGAGGTAATTGTCGGAAGGCAAATAGAGGGGTGGAGAGTAAAAGAAGAAGATCCAGAGTCCCGGGGGTCCCCCCCCCCCCCCTCCATAAGTCTTCCCCTTTTGAAAACTGAAATCTGACTACAGACTTTCAGTTTTGTGGTCCACCCCATAGAATCCCTATTTTACCCCGTTCTTTGTTCCCCTATTTCACGACGTATTTCCTATCGCATCTATATTTGATTATTATTTCCAGTTTTCGCCGACGTCTTGTATCTCTACTATAGTTCTGGCTCTACAGTAGTCCTTCTCTATAGCGACCGTGAAAAGACCATGTGAATTTGCTCACAATAAAGAGAGTTCGCTATAGAGACGGTTTCAAAATAAGTCAGGAATTTTCAAGGGACTGGATAGCGTTTGCTCGCTATAGAGAGAGATTTTCACTATAGAGAATGACACCTATAACTGCCACTAAGTAGTTTCACCCTTAATTAGATTTATAACAGAGGTATAGAACTTGGATTTTTTTCTTTTTTAAATGGGTCAATTTTGAAACCTTGTAGAACACCATTATAATAAGAATGACTGACTAATCTAATAAGAATAACCTGGTATTTACAAGGCATGGACGCCCTGGAGTACCTGACTTCCGCCTTCATATTATAACAATATATATACACTCGAATTACAACAGGGAAAAATACTTCTTAAAAAAAAATATATATATATCAACTGAGTCAACAGCTTTGTTTGAATCATGGAAAATTCCTTGTGTTTATCCAGTTCCGTCAAATGATGATTGTGGAAGATGGGTCGTGCGAGTGTATGGTTGCGTGCCTGGAGATTGGTTGGCTTCGTCCGGGACAGGTTCCATAGGATGGCTATGGTATGAGCATGGAAGATGTAAGATAAGACGAACTTGGTCCATTTGGAGGTTTGGGTAGGAGGAGCCTGTCTGCCTTTAGGTACGAAGCGATGTCCTCTACATCCCATTAACTTTCGGTCTCCGAGTACGAGTTGACCAGGTTATCATTAAATTATAACTTGATTCGCCGAACGCCTTGTCGATGTACAAAATGATAAAGGTGACGTCATGAATAATTGCTAACTTCGGACTCATATTTCTCCAGGTAATAGTGTTTTGCTGCCTTAGGCTACTTCGCTGTGTCTTTGACGCTCTGTATATTATGCCCTACTATTTTCAGATTATGTCAGGCCTAGGAGCATCAGAGTCGGGTGGTTGAATGACCACGGTTCTTCCAAAGTATAAGTAGATCATCCGTATTGCAGAAGTACGTACTTGGAGTCTTAAGGAGGTCGTCCATCTAGCCGCGGACCGTCGCCGTATGGGGTAGGATAGGGAACCCGGCCATGCAAGCTCCAAGTTGTCAGAGGCTGCAGCGCGGTGTGGTTAAATTATGAAAGGTTTATTCAACAAGTAAAAAAATGTAATAAGGTTAAATAGGTAACAAAAGAGCAAAAAGAAGTTCGCTGGAAAATAAAAAGTGAGCAGATAAAAATTTAGTCGTGCCCTAGGGCGTCACTGAATTTGGTAAGGAAAAGAAGGGCTGAGAAAGGAGCCTAATGCTAAACGCCTAATGCCCTCCTAACTGTTTCCCCGCACCATCCAAAGGCGCTTCCCCACGACATCCTTCGCTTTTTTATTCGCTTTTATGAAGGGGTAGCTCAATTTGTGAGCAAGATTTTTCCGGGCAAAGATGTCCCGAGGGTGCCGAAAGGGTTAAAATTGAAAACGCGGGCTTGGGGGAGTCGTTGCAGGGGTGCTTTGTTAATGAAAATTCATAATATTATGACATCTCGCGGAATACAGCTACAGCGCCCCAGCCACTGCAAACTTCTTTCACCAATGTTTCTTAATCAAAATTCATGCCACCTCTCGCTTTTCAAACTTTTACTTCTCTCTAAGAGAAAGTGGGGAGGAGTCGGGCCATGTTATTTTTCGTGAAATACCTCTCTCCCCTGTTTCGTACTGAAAGCATTTTCAAGCCAAAAGTAAGGGGGGAACATTTTCGTAGGTTGAAAGGTAAAATAAGTATTCCTATACCTAAAAATTTTACCTCAATCCTAATATCACAACATAGCCTGTTAATTTCGGCCTCTAAAAATACACATTATGTTTTAGAACATTTAAATATCCATTCGAGGGGTTAACCACTCCAGGAATCTCGTTGGGAATATCTAGTAGGGAATCTCAGGCAATCATTGGAAATCTTTATGAAATCTCAGGGAATCTTGGAAATTTCTGGAGTAGGTAACCCTTTGGGGTGCATCTTTCTAGGAATCTCGTTGAAAATCTCAGGAAATCTTTGGAAATCTTCATGCAATCTCAAGCAATCTCTGGAGTGGTTACCCCCTCGTATCCAATAGTTTCCTCATAAAGTGTGCAGAAAAAGTGTAAACATTTACCTTAACTTTTTTTTTCGGGAGGAGGGAGGGATATTTGAGACGCAAGTCGTACTTAGGTACGCTTGCAGGAGGTGAGATTTTAGACCACTTGTTAGGATGGGAAGACGGCGGGAGGAGTTAGAGCCATTTAGCGAGTACTAATTAATTTTAGTACTTGGTACAGCATACGGCTCGGAAATGAATGGCATCTCTCTTCTCCTCTGTTCCCTAAACTCACAGGCATTCCAGGTGCTTGCCAGGCTGACCCCAATATTTCAAGGCCCCTGGACAAGTCTTTCCAGCACAGTCACGCTTAGTGAGACTTCCTCATATTCTGTCCAGGTCTGGAGCTACGAAAATGGAATTGCCGCGCTTAATTATAGGGGATAGAGTAACCAGGTCTCAATTTTCCAGTTTTCACAAGGAAAAGGGACATAACTCAATCGGAATCTGACCGTGACCAAAACAAGGTAGAGGTTATCCCAGCTAAGTCAGGTTTTAATAGGAAGAATAATGCGACAATGAGTAATTAAGTCTTTTATTGTAAATGAACAATAGACGGAAGGATTATCCTCTCCATATTAAGGCTGTCAAAACAATAATGCAGTGTGTTGACGTTTTCTAACGGTCATTTTGTTAGGAAACTTTTGGATGTCTATTTTTTCTGAAATGTAATATGTTTGTATAATAATACAACAGTAATCCAAGTTGTACAAGTAATACCAGATTTTTTCAGTATACCTGATTTTCATTTAATAAGGTTTTGAATCATAGGTTCGGAAGCAGGAGCTGTGGCGGTTGTACGAGTTCGGGAGCACGAACAGTGGCGGTTGCACCTTTCTCATGTACAATGACACAGAGGGTCGAGATCGGGTTAAAATATGGACGCCCCCAGATTCCATACTGGGATTGAACTGCTCTGCCCATTGTAAGCATGGACAGGTCGCCACTGGGTCGCACCCACCACGATACCGTGAACAACTCCTTCTGAAGCCGAAAGTATTGGGCAGAAGCCGAAATTTCCATGTCATTTAGCTGTTAGTTCGTCGTAAAAGACAGTAGGTAAGGATTGCTGAAAATTGGTAAATCTTGCCTGGACCAGATCACCCCTTTCTGTAGAAGGTCACGAAAAGTGGGACCCTATACCGCTGTAAAAGAGACACCAATACACCAAACAGAGAATTTCGCAGTGTTGTGAGTTGCAAATAAGGAGTCCAAATGCACTGAGATAACAGTCAAAAAATAGCATTATATTCTATCGGATCAACTAAGTCGTTGATCTGAAATATAAAAAATGTTGCTGACGATTTAATTAATTAATCTGTATCCATCGGATGACCAGTGTATTGTTCTATAAAACGTGAGAGACTGAGAGAGCGCCTATGGTTAATTTTGAGGGATGACTTTGTCAAGTGGGTGGCTGGGTGACGGGTCACAGATGGCCGTGAGATGTGGATTGAGGATGGGATGACATGACCATGGGACTTCAGTGACATGAAGGAGACCATTCAGGATACAAGGACCTCCTTCACTGCACTCTTGTCCCCGAACAGGACCGAAACCACTTTTTTGTAAAGACAGAGAAGTCAAAATAGCAAGCGAGATGATCCAGGCTCTATTCTTGACTTAGTGAATCTTTCTCGGCCCTGGGCCTACCTAGCCACGATAGATACCTGCGAGGGGGCAACCACTCCAGAGATTCCTTGAGATTCCACTGAGATTCCATAAAGATTTCCAAAGATTCCCAATGATATTCATAGAAAGATGAACCCCGAAGGGGTAGCCACTCCAAAAAAATTCCAAAATTCCCTGATATTTCATAAAGATTTCCAATGATTCCCAACTGGATTCCCAAAGAGTGGTTAACCCCTCGAATACCTGACTTTCAACGGCTGAGTCAACTGTCGGTGGTGATTCTTACCAAATGACCCCCTTGTGTGGGCCATGAATCCAACCAGCCCCAGCAGGTGTAATCCCTTTCTCGAACGCCAGAAAACCCACCCAACTAACACCTTCAAAATTTATTGTAAGAAGATAAAGCACGCCATGATGCAATATATGGGGAACACTTCTTCTTACAATAAATTTTGAAGGTGTTAGTTGAGTGGGTTTTCTGGCGTTCAGGAAAGGGAATACCACTACTGGTCACTTTAGGGCTCCTTCCTCTTCTTTTAGAGGCGGGTGGGGGAGCCTTGAGCCTCCCCTGCACTCTCAGGTAGGTGCCCACTGTGCTTCCCCGCATCACTACCCTATACCTGCTGCAGGAGCCCGGCAGACTGCAGAAATTTAGGAACCTTTCTTCTTTTCCTTCTTCCCTATTCTAGCCTGTTTAGGGGATTTAGCAACATTTAGGCAGTAATACTCAGGATTTTTTTCCCATTTTAGTCCGAAAATTAACCGGTTGTTGTCTAGTGGTATAGCGAACAGCGACACAGAGGCGCCACGCAGTCTGCACACATTAGCATAAAACAGGTGAGGTGGCGGAACTAGCGGGGACATCCACCGTTGAGTTTGCCGCTTTCCCGCATAAGTAATGTTCACGGCACTGGCTACATGTCAGACCCATTCTATGCCAACTCAGTGCCAACCACCTCCGAATCAAGCTACAAAACCACTTCCGTAACTCGTAAACGCTGGTGAAAGTCCCAGGGTCAAGATTTATGCCTTCTGTTGTCGGGTCATTTACCGTTTACTGAGGGAAAACTGTGAATTTCTAGTTTGTTTTGTGGAAATTGAAAAAGAAATACGCATAAGGATGACTTCTGTGAATCAGCCTCAAATTATTTGGGGGCTCAAATTCGAGGCCTGCTATCTGTGCGGAAATAAAAAACAAATAAATAAAACGACCGCCATGCAGGAGACTGTGTAAATTTTCTCTCCATATAAAGGGAGTTCGCTATAGAGAGGTTATCATTATAAAGAGTAACAACTGTAGCTGTACCTTCGAATCTTCGACTTACGAAAAAGACCCCTTACATCCAAATAGGTGCTAGGTATAGAATTGTATGTAGATAGATACCTACAAATTGGCGTCGTACAGACCTACGGAAGTGGGTAGTTAGTTCATTTAGAGTGATTTCCGGTCGGCCACCATAGTATCAGGTGTTTTGGGACAGTGCGGCTAACGTCTTTAAGACGTTCGGACGTTCCCTCGTTAGCACGTTCGGCTAGGAAGCCCAGGCTAATCCACTTACAGAGCGTTCGCGATGAACTTTGGGTATCCCAAGGGTACAGGCACCACATCAACGGCTGTAGCTCCAATTTTCACAATCGATTAATTTGAATTTTCCACCCAACCTCCTCCAAAAAAGAAAGTTTTAACTCCTATATTAAGCTTGCGTAAGGAACGGGATACTTAAATTGGAAAATTGGTATTTTAAGAAGATTTCCTCTTTTCCATTATCTTGTTTTGTGGAAAAGTCGTGTTCTTCTTATCGGCAATAATTAGAAAACTGATCAAAGTTAAAATATTTTCGGTAAGAGATATTTGATAAAAATGGGATGTAATTAAACGAGGGTAATAAGGGGATGCTTGTAGAACAAAGCTTGTTGTTCTTCATAGATTCCTCTCAAAATTTCGAATTTTCAAATTTTGCTGCTTTATTTTGCTTTTGATTATATCTCTTTTCCCCCTTGAGACTTCCATTTCAATGTAATTGGGCGTAAACGGTGCTCGCTATAGCAGGACCATTTTTAGTGGCCTGAAAACAGGAATTTATTTAATTTACCTAAATAATGACATGACAGTCTCGATAACCAAGTGGTCGTTATCTTTGGATGAATACTAAGAACCCTGTCACCAGTACGATCACACAGGCCACATTTTTTTTTTTTTTTTCGGATCGCCACCTCTCTGTGAGACTATATACAAGAACTAATGTAGGTATTGAGGATCCTTGGGGAAACTACCTTAAACTGTAGGTCCCTAATAAGTATGTAGTTCAAGGCTGCCAGAAGAAGTGCCTATTTCAGAACAAAAAAATATCAAACGGCTTCTTCTATTCGGATTTCGCAATATGGTTTTCGAGGACATCTTCCTTCCTAGGGCAGCTGAAGAAACATATCGACTTAACTTACAACCCCACCGTTTCACCCCCAGCCGTCTGACAACCCTCGTCTTAACCCTGCACACCTCACCGGTCTCTCCTGACCCTCTTCATCCGACGACGGTCCAAAAACAAAGGGTGCGACTTAAGATAATGCGCGCCCTTGAGACTGGCCAGCTCATTTATGTAATCCTGCGGGCGGGGTTGCTAGTTTTGAAATATGCATGGGTCGGGGACATGCCCCTTACAAATTCACGGGAGAAGAATGACCGGGAGGTTGGGGAATTCTCGGGGCGAAGGGGGACCTGAGACCCTCTTAATATTTCAGCTACCGGAATGATGTCTACTCTGACTAGATCCCCTAGTGTCCTTCTACCTTCAAATTTAACCCCTTGATGACTAATAATTGTTTTTGTGTTGTTCTTCAGCACTCTTGTGGTACTCGTGGATCGTCTTCAACCGAGGGGGTAACCACTCCAGAGATTACTTGAGATTCCACTGAGATTCCATGAAGATTTCCAAAAAATTCCAAGATTCCCTGAGATTTCATTAAGATTTCCAATGATTCCCAACGAGTGGATTACACAAAAATTACGTTTTCCTAGCACCTGACGCCGCCGCACCGTAATGCCCAGTGCCTCTACCTTCATTTCCATAAACGAAATTTTTTGATTGTTCATTTTGTGTTTAAAAATTAGTAAACAGATTTCAAGAACTAAGGAACTCGATCGTAAAATCACAAAATTGAAATACTGTACCTCAGAACAAAGAAATATCCAACAGTTTTCTCAGCAAATAGGCACTAAAAAGCGTAATAATCATTATAGGCTAATATTTTCCGATTCAGATAAAACTAGTAACAATACCACCAACCGTCAAACTTTTCAAACTTTTTTGAACTTTTTGGCGGGAACTTTTTTTGCGGTCAGCCAATCACCGCCGAGTGAGTACGTTCACGAATTATTTGCCGCGGCCATTTTTTCAGTTTTTTGTAATTATCGGTCGCGCGTGAGGTGTGATTACATTTTACTTATTATCTTATTAATTATTATTGTTATCTAGTATTGTTGTAAGATGAAGAGTATTGTTATTGTTTCCGCCTTGGGTTTTTGATCATTGTTCTTATATTTGCCTACCTACTTTGCGGAATTTGCCACCTGTTGAACTGCCAAACTGATAGGTACCATCTACCCTGTTAAGATTGGGGTTGACATGGCATCTTTTCAGTTTTTCACACCAATTTTCAATATTACCTACTGACTTGAAATGTATTGAGAATATAAGTACATAGGCTCGGGTACCTAGATAGGTAGTCACAGAAATAACCTTGTTTTATGCTTTTGCCTCCTAGATGTCCTTATCACTAAGCAGGTAGGTAGTAGGTAGGTACCTACATACAGTCAATTTTAGAATCATTAAAAAATATTATCCTACCTGCATGAAGAGAAGATAAGCACAATAGTCTTTCTCTTTAGTTGCAGTTTCTCTTTTTGCATTAGGTATGTTTTGTTGACCTTGTCCCTCCTAAATAACGTGGGACGTGGGACTAAAGCATGAATAAGCCTTCATGGCCTTCAGTCATACCTGGTAGGAAATGAAGGTTTTGAGTAAGTTTATTAGTAGGTATTATTATTTATTTATTATTATTGTGGCCTGTGTAAAGTGGTTCAGTGAAAACAGTGAAGCTTAATTCAGTGAGGAGTCGATAACTACCCATCTTTCTCTCTATACCTTTTTTGAAACCCCCTGTGGTCTGTGAATAGTGATTCCGTGGAATCAGTGAAAATTAAAGCAGAGCAGTGATATGAATAAGTGTATACCTACCTAGTCACTTGGATATAATGGATATACTTCGGATACTTCTGGATCTCTTCCAGCCATCACCTGGACGCAGGTAAGAACTGTCTCTTTACCTTAAATATTTTATTTAGAATCGAAGAAAAATTGACAACAAATTTTAACAATCTAAAATTGTTCTGACGCGATTCAGCTCAGCTTGACAATCTCCGGTTTGCTTCGACCAAACCCGCAATGTTCTCGTGACCCTACATGGGCCAGGACGTGATAGCTGTCCATCCAGCCTGCAGGCCCATGGTAATGTCACCTCGGAGGATCAGTCCGCTCCTTCTATGGAGATGCCGATTTGACGTGGCAGGCAGGTATGATTGCCGGGGGGCGACTGCCGCGGTGAGTAATGGCCCAAGAGATTGGGCAGAGTCACCAAGGCCGAAGTCACAAGTAACTAAGAAAATAATACGGCAAGGTCAAGCCAGTAAAAAATATTGCCATCAATCAATGTTGCAGTGTCGCCGAAAACGAAGGCCATTAAGATATGAATTTATTGTAGAGCTTGTATCATAGTTGCAGTTTTTATAATGGGTCATTATTAGAGGCATTAGGTATCTCTTCCAGTTGCCAAGGAGTTCGACTAGTGGTCTGGGTTCGAATCTCCGAGGAAGCAATACTTTCCGCTTTCCTCATTTTCTGCATCAATGAGCGACTGCGGAAAAGTATTTCGTCTCAGCGACGTCTTTTACTTTTGTAAACCCAGATTAAGATAACTGGTGCTGGATTATGACGGGGGGTGAACCACTCGTTGGGAATCATTGGAAATCTTTATGAAATCTCAGTGGAATCTCAAATAATCTCTGGAGTGGTTGCCCCCTCGGATTATGAGGTCCCCCCGGGTAAGTAAATATTATTATGTAAAACCCCAAAATCAGCATGACAAGTGACAAATGACTTGGTACAAAATTATTGACAAGATTGCACAACGGAAATGCTTGGTGAAATAAAAGAGGTCAAACGAAATCAAAACAAGCAGGTCAAGACCATACATCTCATAAAACTTACCATAGCTGAATTACAGTTCTCGTCAATGAATTGAGTTAAAATAGAATACATTTTGTGCAGGAGTCTTGCGAGAATTCTTGCAAGAAATTTTGTTCTTGATCTTGCAAGAACAAAATTAAGACCTTTGTCGCATCACTAATTTGCCTGTAATGAATCTGTAGAAAATTACTTGATCTAACATACGAAAATTCTCCATCCAGACTAATGTCTAAAAAAATTTCCAGAAGCATAAACCAAAAACTATTCTCGGATGATCTGACGAGGGGTGAGCGGTAAGCACTCGCAGCTGACAGCCCAAGCACGGCCTGGTCGGCAGAAAACCGGAAACAGCTTTTATATGGAGAGTTCGGACATGATTTTAATATTGCATGTGCAATCATGTGTGCACTCCATCCTCAGTTCCCCTGAGTGACAAATCGAGTCCATTTTTGTGATGGCCAGTCGGATCTGTCAGCAATAGAACCGTTAGAAGACGGATTTTTACGGAGCTGAACCAGGCCTCCCCCCTATCTTCATGAAATAACAAACACCTTCAGCTGGAAAACCCCCTGGAAGCAAGGTTCCGTATGTCCAGTTCCATCTTTTTAGAAAAACTCCCGAGTCAAATGGTGCATGCGTCATGAGGTAGCCAGACGTTGCTCCATCAGAAATTCATAGCTTATTTCGCATTTCGACTTTGTTTTTGTCTCAAACCGACTTGGCTTTGTTACTTCTTAGAAGTGGTGTGGGAAACCTCTCCTTCTGTCTACCAGTGGGTCCAATCTGCGTCAATATTCTTCATCTGTCTTCGCCCAGCATGGTCTCGCTATTGTGTCAATACAACCAAAGGCTATACGTCTTGTTTCTTCTGCTCATTACAGCACGATCTGCCGTCATCTGTTCCCGAGCGGTGACCCGAATAAGACATCAAGATACCCTGCCAGTCGGAGAGAATACTTCTTTTATAATAGGTCATCTGTTATAGCACATTATATAGATTCCAACCATTATAGTGGCCAAGCGGTAATTTGATGAAAAATTTCAACCCTGGGCGATCTGACGAGTCAACCACTCCTCCACATCCAGGGTGAGACCCTGCTATATTGCTCCAGAGCCAGGGTGAGGCGATTTTCTGCTCTGGACAGTCTGGAAAGTAGTGACCGGTCTCACTCGCTCTGGAGAAGTAGTAGATCTTTGATCAGGGTAGTGATCTATCCGACCAAAAACACTCCGTGTAAAAAACGCAGCCAAGTTTATAACCCTCCAAAAATTAGCCTAACTCAACAGCCCTTAAAAGGGTTTGATATAAAAAATGTTGGCCAAGTTCTCCACATTCCCGCTATCACTCAGCCCCCAAAATTAGTGATATCACTTATTACAGGGCCAAGTCCTTGGCGCAAATCACGTAAGCGTCACAGCCGGTCATAGACACAGACTAAGGTTGGATGGGGGCTGCGGTCCGGGGGTATTGGAAAGCAGGTATATGACAAACTATGTCGCCAACATCCTTGTGATTCGCGCCAAAGACTTGGCCCTGTAATAAGTGATATCACTAATTTTGGGGGCTGAGTGATAGCGGGAATGTGGAGAACTTGGCCAACATTTTTTATATCAAACCCTTTTAAGGGCTGTTGAGTTAGGCTAATTTTTGGAGGGTTATAAACTTGGCTGCGTTTTTTACACGGAGTGTTTTTGGTCGGATATCATATAATTTTTGTGAGGTGGTTTAATAGTTTCTACCAGTAGGTAAAACATCAATTGGCTGTCGAATGGACTCAAGTTTTCTTGCCATACCTGGAAAGTACCTACCAGTACCTGAAAACCAGTTCCCTGTCAACCATACACAAATTACCAATCTCATACCTGAAATACCTGAAAAGTACCTACTCGTACCTGAAAATGAGTTCCCTGTCGAATCTCCACAAATTACCTTCCCATACCTGAAATGTACCTAATCGTACCTGAAAACAAGTTGACTGTCGAATGGAGTCAAAATACCTTGCCATACCTGGAAAGTACCTCCCAGTACCTGAAAACCAGTTCCCTGTCAAATCTACACAAATTATTATCCCGTACCTGAAATGTACCTACTCGTACCTGAAAGTAAGTGGCCTGGCGAATCTACACAAATTACCTGGAAGGACAAGAAGCAGGAGGCAGTATTTGTTTTGTAAATATCTGCCATAAGTTAGTATGGGAACTTTGAATCGAACCTGAGCCTATAATACTGTAGGTACTTCGGGTTTGCGATTTTTCTGGGTGTTTTGGGGATGGTACCTACAAGTATGCCGAGTTTCAGCTCTATCGTACCGCTGGAACATGCTTATAATTTGTATAGGTGAGTGAGTCAGTCAGTCAGTCAGTCAGTGAGTGACCCTCAAAAACAGCTAAGTTTGGGATGTCACTGCTCAGGTACGGTTGGACGTAGAAATTTGAAATTTAATTTTGGAGGTCCCGTGGGACCCTACTACAGGAGAAGGGTACCCACTATTCGAGCCACGCCCCCTTGCCTCCTGTAGAGAGGCACGAAAAGTGCACAACTCTGGTTCCTGTATAACATGCTGGCAGTGCTCGAGGCTTTGTCGCGCTTTCTTTTTCTTTAAAACTTGGCTGCATGCACTGCCGTGCATGTTGATAACAGTTTGCAGACCTAATGAAAAGAGGAAGGATTTCTCTTCGTAGCTATGGTCCAGCCAAAATTACAGCGCTACCTAATAATGTCTAATAGAAAGGCACTTTTGCGTGAGAAAGAAACAGTTTTCTTCTTTTTTCTTTACACTGGTCACCAGGTAACCCTTTAATAACCTGACACCTTTTTTAAGGTGACCCAATAAGAACTATGGTGACTCGAATGAACCAAAAATTGTTGCTTTCTCAAAGTTTCTGTCTTCATAAACGTTACCTATAGAGAGAGGGAGAGAGAGAGAAGCAAAGGCGCGTATAGACTATAACAAGTAATTAGACCCCTGCGACCGAGGGGGTAACCTGAGATTCCACTGAGATTCCTTGAGATTCCATAAAGATTTCCAAAGATTCCCAACAATATTCATAGAAGGATGAACCCCGAAGGGGTAACCACTCCAAAAAATTCCAAGATTCCCTGAGATTTCATAAAGATTTCCAATGATTCCCAACGAGTGGTTAACTAACCCCTCGCCTGCGACTATCCCCAAAGCCAGTGAAACAACCCAACGAATTATCCTATACTTGTTTAATATGACGGACGACCATACCTAGTCATATACGTAGCCGAAGACGCGTAATGACATCTAAGGGTCCTGGCACGCAGAAGAGAGTGGATGCTATGGTGAAGGTCCTCTGTGATGATGAATACAGGTTGATTGCGTAGATCTGTCACGGTGATAAAGTGAACTCTGTCAAGCCAGGTACAGACTGGCCCAGTCAGGTACACACCAGGGACCAAGATTAATCACTGCAGGGGACATCTTGCCACGCACCAAATACAGCCAAGAGAGACATGAACGAAGCTAGGAGACATCGTGCTGCGTCCACCAGAGGTGCCTAGTGCGGTTGTGCCTTCAGAAGCGAAGACGGTCGACTGGCTCTGACTTCAAATGGAAGAGTATGTGAAGACTATAGGAACTGTTGAAAGGTAGTTAGTTACAGTATGCGGAGAGTAAAAGGTAGCTGGAGGTGTATTCCCTTTCTCGAACGCCAGCAAACCCACCCAACTAATACCTTCAAAATTTATTGTAAGAAGAACTATTCCCCGTATATTGCATCATGGCGTGCCTTATCTTCTTACAATAAATTTTGAAGGTGTTAGTTGGATGGGTTTGCTGGCGTTCGAGAAAGGGAATACACCTCCTGGAAGTGTTTAGAAATTACGACGGGACTAAGCGCCGGATGAAGGAACTATTATTGGAGCCACACTAGGGACCGGGAGCATGAAGTCTTTCTGAAAAAGTGACCTGCAATAGTAACGCTGTGATACTTACAGTAACTCAGCGCAGTCCAGCAGGTCTATTACGGATCTTATAACGCCATGTTAACGACTTTGATAACGAACAAGTGGTGCAGTTTTACCTATGTTTTAGCCGAGGGGTTAACCACTCTAGGAATCTCGTTGGGGAATCTCGTTGGGAATCATTGAAAATCTTTATGAAATCTCAGGGAATCTTGGAATTTTTTGGTGTGGTTCATCTTTCTATGAATATCATTGGGAATCTTTGGAAATCTTTATCTCAGGGAATCACAAGGAATCTCTTGAGTAGTTACCCCCTCAGTTTTAGCGTTAGAGCTTAACGCCCGAGCTAACGACCAAGATCCATAATAGAGCTGCTGGACTACTTACGCCAAGACAGAAACGGAAGAATACTAAAATTCTAACAGGATAACTGGAAATCAGTTGAAAACCATGCCCATTTCAATGGTAAGAAGGAAGTGCTTAAAGTTAAAGGATCTATATAAGTTTCCATCTCCTGTAGGTATCTAGATGCTGAATTTCACCACTGTCTTATAGTATCCGATAGTGTCTCATAACGAGAGGATTTAACGAACGGATTTACGTTATCGTACGTTTAGCTTACGACAAATGCGATCGCAGAGAAACAAGTGCAAGCGCAAGGCACTTGTTCCGTTCGTTAAATCCTCTCGTTAGGAGACACTATATCGGATACTATAAGAAAGTGGTGAAATTCAACCTTAAACTCTAACAGGATAACGGAAACACTCTGGAAATCAGTAGAAACCAATACTTATTTTAATGGTAAGAAGGAAGTGCTTAAACTTAAAGGATCTAAGTATCGTGTAGATATCAAGATAGGCAGGTAGATTGGTGGGAAAAGCCTTGAGATGGCGCGATAGCACGGGTCCTCGGCCATGGGACATCCTCAAATCATTAGTGTCCGATTTACATTGCAAATTCATCCCAACTAATTGTCATTCATTTTTTGTGGAGTTAATTACCGCGCAAGTGGCTGAGTGGTTGGTGTCGCGCATGCGTGGACATGCACCGACCGTGTCCACACTATGTCCACCCGTCCACCGAGCTACAATCATCACGACCGTGTCCACACTATGTCCACCCGTCCACCGAGCTAGAATCATCACGAAATAAAGGGTTCGACAATGGTCGCACTTGACTTTCTCGCAATTTTTATCGAAAATTTGATTTTTTTTTTTACGTGAATAATTGTCAGAATTTTAACTTTTTCTAAAAAGTATTTTGCCTCACACTGGACGATACTTTTAGGCACCTGCGTACCGAATTTCAAACATATCCGTCAAACACTGAAGTGTCGTTCGACGCGCAAAGTATATGTTTTCTATTTTGCATGTCACCGTCTTAAATTTTAAGTAAATGAAAATCTATTGAAATTGCCCTTGAAGCATCTATCTGAGACCACTTTCACCAATTTTGAAGGAAATCCGTCGATTAGTGTTGTTACAAATGTGACCTAACCAATCAAAAACGTGATTTCCATTTTTGGAAAATTTTTCCTACGATAATGCCAATATTGGCCCAAATTTTTGGCCCATCTCAAAAAGAATAAAAATGATCCTGGAGCATCTATCTGGGAACACGACTGCAAAATTTGAAGGTTCTTACTTTATTACCGTACCGTGAAATGCGTCTTGAGTAGACAAAATCGAGATTCTAGCTTTTTTTCCTATTTTTGACTTTATTTTGCCTATATTGGCCGCAATTTTGATTTTATTGAATATTTCTTCGACAAACCTTTAAGTAATGTTATTAAGCACAAGTTTGTGGATTTTTGTGAAATTCCGGCTAATACTGTTCATGGGGCCAAGATTTTCACGTATGGGCCAATTTTGGCCCAAATTTTTGGCCCATCTCCAAAACAATAAAAATGATCCTGAAGCATCTATCTGGGAACACGACTGCAAAATTTGAAGGTTCTAACTTTATTACCGTACCGTGAAATGCGTCTTGAGTAGACAAAAACACGATTTTGAATTTTTTTTGACACTTTTTTGACAATAGTGGGCGCAATTTTTGAGTAATCAAAATTAAATTAAAAATGTATCTCGGAACTGATTTTAGACATCTTTATTCCAAATTTGAGCCAAATCGGTTGACTGGTGTGACCTCTAGCCGCGCTACAGACAAACGGACGGACGTACGTACGTACGTACGTACGTACGTACGTACGTCGGACGGACATGACCTAAAAACCATTTTTTTGGTATCTAGGACCTCTGAAACGCCTTTTGCAATGAAAATCTCAAAATCGAAATTTCGCACGATAACATAACTTTCTCAGCCCATGTATTACATACGGGCGAGAAAGTAAAAAAAAAACTGTCTCGTTAACCTCCATTTGTAATCATGGAAATATTTGCAAAGTGGCAAGAACGTCAGCGAACAGTGTTCCTCGTGTGTTCTGGTAAGTATTTTGTTGGCCTTATACAATGCTTCCAGCAGCTCTGTTATGGTTCTTGGTCATTACCACGGGCGTTAAGAGGACGCTATACCTGACGGTGCATTTTTTGCCGCCCATAAGATTAACATTGCGAGCGGCGATTCATTTTCAAGGTTTACCCTTGGTTGGAAAGACACAAAATTTTGCCTGTACCTAGCCCTAACAATGTTCTAGGGAGTGTTCGAAGCAGATTTCCCATTTTTTTACTGGTTTTCGAGATACAGCACTTTTCTTGAGGTATGCGATGCTAGCATTTGCAAAACAGTTGTAATAAAAGAAACCAGTGAGAAATTGGGAAATCTGCTTCGAACACTCCCTATAGAATATGGTTAGGGCTAGGTACAGGCAAAATTTTGTGTCTTTCCAACCAAGGGTAAACCTTGAAAATGAATCGCCGCTCGCAATGTTAATCTTATGGGCGGCAAAAAAATGCATCGTCAGGTATAGCGTCCTCTTAAGAGATCCGTAATAGACCTGGCGAGTTGGCATCCCCGGACGTATGGTTAGTGGGAGGGATGGCAGTTTTTGTGTGGATACCCGCCATCCCTGAGTTGCCATTCCTAGCCCTCCATTCCGTAGTACGTGGCCAGCTTTAGGGAGTCCGGGGGTTCGTGCTGTGAATTTTCATTTCTAGGTGGACGGGAAGGTTGCCGGTATGGCGGGACATGATGCTATGACAGAGTCACATAGCAGTCCTGTGTTATTATGCAAAGAAGCCTTATCACACATTGTTACGGTCGTGGCAGTAGGTAAATTGCTTCCTATCTTCAGCGGCTCATCTTTTATTCATTCCATGGTTTTTAATGGAGAATCGCTACGGCCTGTGCGCCAGCCAGCACCAGTCACACCAACCAACTCTATCATTAGACCCACTGCGTATAACCATACCATACGTTGTTTCATTAAAAACCACTTTTACAAGTTTTTGGTGTCAAGGGTGTACGAGCTTTTCGGCTCATTTCGCTATCAGTTAGAGACGCGAAAGGGACCACTCACAGTTTGTGATTTAAGCTGGTCTCATGTGTCGAGGAATGGAGCGATAGAAAGTCCTTCACAAAAGAATTGGCGCTTTCCTATAGCCTTCCCTGATTAAAGGGTGACTTGCTACTAAGCCCCCGATTACACCTTCCAATTTCCAATCCAAATATGATCATAAAAAAATATGATCAAGAAAAATTGTAAGGTGTAAAGTGAATTGAGTCAATTATGATACAATTTGTATCGGCCGGTACAAATTGTATCATAACTGCTGCGACTACCTTCCTCTAGGCTGCGATATGTTTGTTGTTGTTAGGTTAGACCGTTGAAAATGGCGGCTGAGGTAAGTGGAATGGAAATGACCCGTATTTTAATAGAAAATGTGGAGGAGTACGAATTTCTTATAACGATGAATTGAAAGAATATAGCAGAAATTATTTAACCTAAAACGGTTCAAAAAAGGACCCTAAAAATCTTCGGAATTAAATTTTTTTACCATGTCAAGTTGGCATCACTGCTAAACATGATCATATTTTTATTGTGAAGTGTATTACAGTTTTTCTAAAATTTTATGATGCTAAAAAATAGGATCATATAAAAATAGGATCATATTTTTTTTGTAAGGTGTAATCGGACCCTTACCCACCATACAAGAAAAATTCTCAGTCTGCCCGGACTAGAGCCGGGTCTCTCTTCCTTTCAGAGTCTCCGAAACGAACGTAGTACTCGAGGGGTTAACCACTCCTTGGGAATCTCTTTGGGAATCATTGGAAATTTTTATGAAATCTCAGGGAACCTTGGAATTTTTTGGAGTGGTTACCCCTTCGTGGTTCATCTTTCTATGAATATCCTTGGGAATCTTTGGAAATCTTTATGGCATCTCAAGGAATCTCTGGAGTGGTTACCCCCTCGGTGGTACTTCTCCAGACCTATCTGCGCTTCAGTCTCCGCAGGATTGACACCACGAACACTCAAACAGCGCATTCAGACGCTTCTTTGACTTGCGGAGAAGTCATAGTCACAGGCTGAGGATAGGGTGACTCGCCAGAGGTTCGACCCAAAGTGTCTAGTGTCTGCAATGTGGTTCACGCCTTGCGGGTGAGTAAATACTCAGCTCGGGTCACGAGCAATAATACCGAGACGGGACAGAACAATCTGCGATGACACAGCTGGTCTAAGGCGGTGCGGCGCGAGGCGGCCAAAGCACTTCACCATTCAGAGCAAGTCCTCCGACCAGCCCAGGTTCCACAACAAGATCCACTATGTTCGACAATGCTAGACATTTACTTACAGCGACGTTACTTCAGGTACAAAACAAGGGTTGTACTGCGGCACTTGTTTCTGACCCTCCTTCCTTTTGATAATCCGTCCATGCAGTATTGTGAAAAATGGTGGGGGCTTCAGAGGAACGACAAAGACGGAGGATGCAGTTGGTGGGATGGGACTGCAGGAAACTAGCTTAAATAATTTGTACCTTGCAGGACGAGATTAATCGAGGGGGTAACCACTTCAGAGATTTCATAAAGATTTCCAAAGATTCCCAACGATATTCTGGAAAGATGTAACCCGAAGGGGTAACCACTCCTAAAAAAAATTCCAATAAGATTTCATGAGATTTCAATGATTTCATAAAGATTTCCTATGATTCCCAACGAGATTCCCAACGAGTGGCTTAATATACGTGGCACCAGAATTTTGTCGAATCACTGATTTTTTTTCAAAGAAACCTGATAGATTTTTTTCCTGCCATAAACTTTATTGATATTGCTTATTTTATAGATCACTCTGCAGCTACCTATAACGAAGAAGAGGTGAGAGGATTATTATAGAATCGATTTCCATAAAAAGCCGCGGACAAACGAAAGTAGAACAATCAAAGGGGCAAGGCTGCAGGTGTCTATAGATTATGTCATTAAACTCATACCTTCACGGCAGGTGATATCATATAGCTGGTGTTATTTCTTATTGTTAAATAGAACTGACGTCAACCCCAGTAAATTGCCATGCCATCTATGGCGTGCTAAAGGTAACAGTATCAAGAGCAAAAGGATTTGTACGACCGACAACAAGGGGAAATAAAGGGTCCGACAATGGTCGCACTAGACTTTCTCGCAATTTTTACGCCAGCGGTATCGAAAATTTTGATTTTTTTTTACGTAATTTATTTTTTTTGGACCAAAATTTTAACTTTTTCTAAAAAATATTTTGCCATACACTGGACAATAATTTTAGGCACCTACTCACCGGATTTCAAACATATCCGTCAAATGGTGAAGTGTCGTTCGACGCGCAAAGTACGTGTTTTCTATTTTCCATGTCACGGCCTTAATTTTCAAGTAATTGAAAATCTATTGAAAATGACCTTGAAGCATCTATCTGAGACCACTTTCACCAATTTTCAAGGAAATCTGTCGATTAGGGTTGTTGCAAATCCGTCTGAACCAATCAAAAACGTGATTTCAATTTTTGGAAAATTTTCCTACGATAATGCCAATATTGGCCATAATTATTATGTTGGATAAATTTCGTTCGGTAAAACATGAAACTAGGTTAAAGTACACCTCTCTACCAATTTTTATTGAAATCGATCGAATAGTGCTACCGGAGTGAGTGTCGTTCGACGCGCAAAGTACGTGTTTTCTATTTTCCATGTCACGGCCTTAATTTTCGAGTAATTGAAAATCTATTGAAAATGACCTTGAAGCATCTATCTGAGACCACTTTCACCAATTTTCAAGGAAATCTGTCGATTAGGGTTGTTGCAAATCCGTCTGAACCAATCAAAAACGTGATTTCCATTTTTGGAAAATTTTCCTACGATAATGCCAATATTGGCCATAATTATTATGTTGGATAAATTTTGTTTGGTAAAACATCAAAATAGGTTAAAGTACACCTCCCTACCAATTTTTATTGAAATCGATCGAATAGTGCTACCGGAGTGACGACCAACGCGTTTGGGCCAAAACTGGGCCAAGTTATTGGCCCACCTCCAAGTGATTGTAAAAGACCTAAAAGCGTCTATTCAAAAACACTTTCGCAAATTTTCAAGGTTCCAACTTGATATACGTAGCTTCCAGCCCTTCTTATCTGTCAAAAAACACGATTTTTTGCCTTTTTTTGACCATAGCAGGCGCAATTTTTGAGTAATCAAAATTTATCAAAAAACATGTCCAGATATTTACATTAGGTACCTACATACCGAATTTGAGCAAAATCGGACGAACGGTGTGACGTCCAGTTGCGCGACAGACTGACGTACGTACGTACGTACGTACGTACGTACGTACGTACGTACGAACGTACGTACGTCGGACGGACATTTTTTAAAAACCACTTTTTTGGACTCGGGGGACCTCCAGGATCATGGGAAACCCAAAATCTCAAAATCGAAATTTTGCACGAAGACATAACTTTCTCAGCCCATGTATTACATACGGGCGAGAAAGTAAAAATTTCCCAACTCATTATAAAGCAGACGAGACATTTTAGCCCCAGAGGAAGGGGAGTCCGGGACAAAGTGATACATAGTGATACATTGTGATGGAAAGAAGCAGAGTGGGGGACGCAGATTGCAGCGGCAGCTTCGGGGCTCGAGGCTAATGAAAAATGTAACGGCGCGTCAAGCCAAGGGATCCCACGTAATTTTTCACAGCCCCTAAGACAATACCCTGTGTGACTCCCCATAAAAATGTGAAAAAGTGCGGGGGTGGCGGTATTAGACACCTGCAGCGCTGCACCGCCGCAGCTCCCCAGTTTTACGATGCTTCTTTAATAGTAATATCGCGCTTCCACCCGGCTTTTGACAGAATTTTGTGTTTATATCACTTTTCCCGCGCTCATCCGCTTTTGTAATATCAGAATGAACATCGCTTATGATTTGATGATGTGTCTTGTAACAACCTCGATAGGAGAGTGGTCTTGATTATGGAACAGTGAGAGCCGGGTGCCGGGTCACACCGGTTCGATCCCGATCCTACCACCTCTGGTAGTGCTACCAGCTGACAGCTGACTACGAAGGATAATTCTTGAAATATATAGTCTACCTGCTGGGCTTGCTTCCTCCATCCCTCTACAACGAGACGCACCGTCCCACTAGAAAATCTCCAGTTTTCTCTTAACTGGGCATGGTGGGACGCACCCGAGCGGTTGACCACTCTATAGGAATCTCGTTGAGAATCTCAGGCAATCATTGAAAATCTTTATGAAATCTCAGGAAATCTTGGAAATTTCTGGAGTAGTTAATCCTTCGGGGTGCATCTTTCCACGAATCTCGTTGAGAATCTAAGGGATCGTTGGAAATCTTCATGCAATCTCAAGCAATCTCTGGAGTGGTTACCCCCTCGGACGCATTATAAGTAACTAACCTGTCCTGTCATGGAATGGATTTTCCATTAACTATCATAATAATAAATTCTCCTGCTTTTACCAACATATCAATACGAGACTTTTTTCGCCAGCCTAATGAGCGATCGATCGAGAAATAAGCGATCCAGGTAATGGATAGTTGCCGTGCGTGTAGATAGGTACAAGTATTGGCTATTAGTGTTATTAATAACTGGATTAAAATAATAACTAAGTAACAAACTGTTGATTTAATTGGTCAATTAGCAGTATTGTATAATCAATTTGCTTGCAATGTTTACGTGCCGGGCCTGAATATTGATTTGACTTTGAATGCCTTGTGGCGTGAGAACACGGAAAATAACATAATCTACTATCGTCTATGGAAACAGGTATGGAAAATCAGTACCGAGTCCGGAAGGCGTTTATGCTATAAGGTGGCACAAGGCACAAGTTTAGTACTCGGGGCCATAATTGCAGGAAAACTATCAGCGAGGTCTTGGAATTTCCAACGCTGGAAAATTGAGACTTGAGACTTCTATTTTGACGTTACCAAAATGAATGACCCTTTTGGGAATTATTCAGAAGTTTATAAAAGGTGAACAACAGCCTCTCCATCATCTATACATCTACGCAAGAAGTCTTCAGCTACATACTCAGCAATTTGAAAAAATATATAGTGTAGAACGAGGGGATAACCACTCGTTGGGAATCTCGTTGGGAATCATTGGAAATCTTTATGAAATCTCAGGGAATCTTGGAATTTTTTTTGGAGTGGTTACCCCTTCAGGGTTCATCTTTCTATGAATATCGTTGAGAATCTTTGGAAATCTTTATGGAATCTCAGGGAATCTCTGGAGTGGTTACCCCCACGGTGTAGAAGGAAAACCGGACGACCGGACGTTGCTGCGACACGCTGCATGTTAATCTGTGTTTGTAATGTCCATTGCTATTTTCATCGTCAGAGCTGTCACACAAGATCGTAAAAATGAGATGTTGCAGATTGAGGATGAGAGAGTGAATGTCATTGCTGCCCGTATAAAAATCACATTCACATTGTTTGGGAATACGGTGTTTGACTTTTAGCTGAGCGGCCGCATGGCATTACAATATCCCATTTTACACGTCAATAAAATCCCGTCGCCTTGTGTCAAGCCTTGGCGGGGCGCCATGTCCCGTGGAACGTAAGAAAAGAGCGCTCTCTATTCGAGTTTGGTGGCTGTGGTGCCAGCCAAGGACTCAAGCTGTAGGCCCGGAGGACATTGTTAGAAACGGCCCTTGTTGGTGGGGGCCCCCCCAATGGGGCCCGTATGTTATGGTACGGGGCCCTGGGCTCGGGGTCCGTCGAGATGCGCGGCGCCCGTGTGTTTACACTACAACAGGGTGCGACTCAAACAATTCAATCCCGAACGGATTTGACTTATAGCTTTGTGTAAACGATCTTTTTAACGCTGCCAATGAATAAATCAAGATGTAGCAGGGACAACCGTATGTTCATTCAGACCTAATCCGTGTCGCCGTCCCTGTCTCTCAATGAGACCTTGTCCAACCTCAGTACTGCTGTTGGTGTCCTACTACCACCTCAAAAAGTTTCGCGCCTTTTCAAAGACTAAAATATAAGTACTTCACGAGGGGTAACCACTCCAGAGATTCCTTGAGATTCCATAAAGATTTCCTAAGATTCCCAACGGTATTCATAGAAAGATGAACCCGAAGGGGTAACCACTCCAAAAAATTCCAAGATTCCCTGAGATTTCATAAAGATTTCCAATGATTCCCATCGAGATTCCCAACGAGTGGTTAACCCCTCGGTACTTCAGTACACTGAAGGAATGGAAATAAACCGAATACACCAAAAATCCTGTTATGCCACCCCGCCTAGCGCAGCAAACGGTGCCAACTTGCGATAGTATTCACGAGATTCGTTTGGGTCAACTGTCAGGTAAAGTTCGGCTGGCGTGGGAAGCCTGGTTCGGTCATAACTCGTAACGCCGAGGTGACGAGGTTAGGAGGCCAATCAGGACGCATTTCTGCGTTCACACTCAGCCAGATTTAGACTGTTTTTTGACCACCATAGCGGTCGACACTCTAACGGGGTCATAAGACCACTGATGGTAATGGTCATATCTCTGCATGGGACCGGACAGGAGGTTAATCAGCTCCGAGAGAAAGAAGACTGACTTTTTTGTCGCTGGTCCTAATGTGACGACTCCTATAGACTTTTTTTCAGGAGATCCTCCTTAGGTAGAGCGCGAGTGTTTATAAAACCAAGAGAAGATGAGAGAAAATCAATACCTGTCGCGTAAACTCGAGGAAAGAGAGAAACAGATAGGATCAACAACGCAGGAAATGGGCCAGGAAGGAAGGGCGGAAGGAAGCTGAAGGAAAAGGCAAGATGGGGGCAGTCATCGCGAGGACAGACAATCTGACGAACCTGAAACGCGGGGTGATCGATGGCTGTTTTATTTATACATTACAACGGCACGTCTCATCAGCCGCCTCAGCCATTTCCATTTTCTGTGCATTTTTCACGATAAGTGAGCCTTCAGCCTTCAATGCGGCCGACTCCCTTTCTTCGTTGACGGATATTATTTATGATAGGACAGACTGAACTGTGCGCCGCCGCCGCGTTTCTAAACAAACTCCGGGGCGCCGGCTGTAAGCAAACGGCGTTACATCCAGCTAGTACACATTACGCCCTCAATACACTGCTACTTTGTCAGCACAGGGATTCCTAGGCATTGTCCTGCTTTAGCTGGATAGTTTCACGGAAAGTTATTATTCTTGCACTCTTTCAACAAGCCAGCAGGATAGAGAACAAGGCTAGGTTGATAGAACAATAACAAGAAAATGACAGCAAAAAGAAATCGCTTCCAAGAACAAGATTTATGCTGGAAGTTCGGAACATTTGCCATCCTTTTTTAGTTAAGAGATTGCGGGAGCGATGGGGACTCACAGTTTTAAGGATGAAGCAGGGCAACCAGCAATAGATACTGTGATCGCTGTCAGTGTTCCTCACAAACCTATAGGCCAACGCCATAGCCCACTTAGCCGGATGTTTCATATTCCAGGTACCTTGATTAAAGCTTTAAAGAAACTTACCGTGAGGAACCCATCCGTGAGAACAAGACTCGCAGAACCTGATGTAAGTCTTCCCTGGAGAGAAGCACTCGCAGTTACAACCAGGCACGGTGCACCGGATTGCCTAGAAACAGGAAAAAAGAAACGTCAGAAAAACAGAAGAACCCTGCTCATAAGTGATGCACGATGCAAGAACAAGAACAAAAAACGGCATTTCTTGTTCTTGTTCTTGTTCTCGCAAAGCGACTCTTGCTCTTGTTCTTTGCAGTAGAAATCATTTATTGCTCTTGTTCTTGTTCTTGCTGCAAGACTATAATGCAATCTATATCGCCGCCTAGTCTGCATATTTTTTTGTACAAAATATGGACTGCAATCCATGAATGAAGCTTTGGAAAAATATTGCCTGGGTTTATGCAAGACTTGCGAGAACTCTTGCAAGAGTTCTTGTTCTTGCAAGTCACTTCTTGTTCTTGTAGCCAAAATCAACTCTTGTTCTTGTTCTTGCATGCAAGAAATGCAAGAAAAAAGCAAGACGAGAAATTTTCGTGCATCACTACTGCTCAAAATCAGGTAAAAGTCAATAAGGGACCCGGGTCCGTGAAAATGTACCAAGTATAGAGGGTAGGGGGGACAAGCACAGTAACTAGGCCATTTCAAGAATTATCCATCATGATGGGGAGCAACAGTTTTAGGTGGGTTCCGAACCACCACATCCTCGGTATAAGGTATATCTCTCTCGACGTATCACAACTGAATACCGCATGCCGATCAGAACAAAATTTTGATAGGATCGGGATCGAACCTGTATGATCAAGCTCTCAGTGCTCCAAAGAAAACCATGCACCTAGAGCACTCAGCCATCGAGGCTGTCCTCAGAAACTAAAAAGTCCCCTTGACTACAACTACAAAATTGAAGACAGCCCGCAGCCCTCTAGACATTGCTGTAGGCAGCCGGGAGCATTCTTCAACATTTCCGCGTGGTTGCAACAGGAAGTAAAGTGCCGGAGGCGGCGGATGAATTAAGAATAAGACGCGGGGGTTGCGGGGGGTGAGGAGGAGGGTAGGGTTAAAGGGTTGTTCGGTAAATTACCCAACAAGCCCGCTCTGTCTGGGGACTCTATCAATCCTTTCCCGAGGGGCTCGTAACCTTTTAACTGCTGCTGTGTCACTATAGTTGTCATTTGGAACTGTTCCTTAAGGAGATTCGAGTGCCTCTGAGCCGCCAGAACCGTACTCATTTCCTGCTCTTATACTCGATAACATGCTCTATAATTGTATTTTACCGGTATAAACTATTGTTAGATATGAAAACTCAAATAAACATATCTGTTTGGGTAGTGAAAAGAAGAGGACCAGGAAGAGAGGTTCTGTGACACTCAACCACCCTTAATCCCTGAGTTATGGAGACAAGCATGATCACCGTTCTGGGACGCATTCAGTGCAATTTGACATCGGGTGATTTTTTAATCAATTTAATAATAATGGTGACTCATTTTTGCCCCCTATCGAAAGTGAAACATTCATTTGATGCCTGATAAATGTCACTTTTCAGTGAAATCGATCGATAAATCGATAATTAGCCACAGCCGTAGGGGCTAGCTTAAAAGCAAATTTCTAACTTCAAGGGTACGTGGTTTCGTGGTTACATTAAAATTTGACTACGTATAGAATAAATGAGGAAAAAATCATTGAGTAAAGGGAGGTTAATTCGAAAAAATTTCAAAACTTGGGGAAGTTCTCCCCAATCTGGGCCTCCTTTAAGGGTGGCCCTTCCAAATATTTTGAAATCCATAGAAATCGCCCGAAATCGTGTGTATCGGGCTTTAGAAGCCAATCAGCCCCAAGGGCCTTTCGACCCATCCCTTAAGGTCTGGGCCCAATTGCAGGTGAGCGATTTGGTGTGTCGTGACAATTGACAGTTGCGGACTAGGTGTGGTTCTTTCCATAAGCTAAACACGTTACAGCTCCAACGCCCACCCGTCAACGCCGCACGCCAACCTCATATTTTTTACTCAGACTCTCCCCCTAAGTTTATCCAAACTTTCCCTCGCTGTTTAAATTTATTTCATTTATTATTTTTTCACTTAGTTAAAAAGTTAGTGAGAATCAGAGGTGTTGTGCTGGAGATAAGAGGGTTGTTCCCGTGACGTCACGATTGCCGTGTGCCATGCACGTTCAAACTTTCAGTAAACAACCCTTGTTATAGATGTTAGGCGGGGCTTTTTAGGGCAGACTCGATAGCCGAGTGATCTAGGTGGTTGCCTTTATAGGGAAGAACTGAGAGTCGGGTTACAGAGGTTCGATCCCGATCCTACCAAAAGTTTTTTTTTGAGCGGCATTCACCTCTGATATGTCTGAATGTCAAATGAAATGTATACCGTGGCTGTGGTGGTTCGGAACCCACCTAAAACTGGAGGTCCCCACCGTGCACTGGTCTAGTTGCTGAGGTTGTCTCCCCCACCCCTCTACTAACTAGTTAGCATGAAGAGGGATGAATCCTGGTTACGGCCCTGGAATTAACCGGAGGGATGTAAGAGGATGAGTGGTATCACGGGGAGAGGGAGGAGGGAGGGAAAGGTTTTAAGGGGTTGCAGGGGAAATTTTAGGGGTGGGGGAATGGGCATTCATTAACGGATCAGTCAGGATTAGAGAGGTTACCGGATTTACATTGGGACTGCTATAATTATCATTTTCCTATATCATGCATTCGTACACAAAGGATATGACCAAAATACGTATCACTGAAACTGGAATTGGAAATGTGCGGATCTACCTATACCTATCGTATGTCAGCAGGTATTACTGCTTACTAAATTTTTTTTTGGCAGTTTGACACCCTTTTCGAATTAAAACCTCTGTAAAAAATATTTTTTTCCCAACCGTTCAACTACAATTTTTTTCGTGATTTAAGCAAGCAAGCATTACTAAAACATTATGCGTCCAGTTATGTGTTCTGGGTACGAATCCCGGCTTCGATTCGCTCCTGTATTCATCTTCGGCCTAACTCTTTCAGTCTTAGAACTTTCTAGAACTTATACGTATAGGCTGGCATTCCAAAAACAAGAAGACTGCCTTCGGAATGAGAATGAGGGACGATAATAAAAATGAGAGTCGTATAGAAACGCATTTTGTTGGTGCGATGAAATATGTTGAGGGTAGCACCGCTGGTATAATTCAAATTTTACGCACTAAAAGAAGGGACCGTAAGTGGACCCTGAGCGGTCATTTCTCCACCAAGAGAAAAGAAAAATGGAAATTTGGGGGAATATTAGCATATTTATGAGTAGAGTTTGAAACAGAACGGTGTCCACATCCAAGACATGGTCAAGGAGTTGGATCTGGGAAGAGGCCCCCAGGGTGTGCTCCTGGGCCCTATTAGACCCGTCACGTTGAAAGACGGACGCCCAGCTTCCGTGACGCGGGTGAAAACGTTTTCTAAGACTTCGCACTAGCTGCCCAATATCACCACCAAAAGCCTGACGGTATTCATGCCATCACTTCCTCGGGAAGTAAATCTAAGTGTTGAGGACACTTCTGTTTGTTGGACACTCTTATGGGAAAACTATGGTTGACAGTATTGTTTATTTACTCAGAGGAAACTGCTGGATATTTATTTGCCTCTTTAAGGGCCACCATACATTCTCGACGAACTCCACCAAAACCACTGTGCGAAAGTAAATATTCGACAATACTAATGTTTACATATTAGTGCAGCCGGAGACTGGTAATTGCAATATCATATTGGTTGTGTCTATTCTAAAAGCTAAACATAGTGTGTTATTCGAACGCGAAACGAACGAGTGAAAGTAGGACACTATGTTTAGCTTTTACAGGAGAAAAAGTAGAGAAATGGTGTTGAAATTACCCACTTCCGTAAGTGAAATAAAAATTGTCAACATGTAACATGGCGGCGGTAAATAGTAGAAACATTTATCAAGCTTTTCTACTAAATGTGACGATAAAATCATACTGTTTTAGTCCGAAACGTTACAAAAAAATATTTCGCGTGAGGTAGTGTTGTGTTTTTGTGATCTGTCAAAAAAACATGTGGACTGGTAGTTGACTGTTTAAAACCGCTCCTGTGGGCTTATTACTCCATTTCATGCAAAAATAAAACACTACCTCACGACAAAGAGTCTCAGGTTTACATTCCCCTATAAACACTTTTCACTCGCCCTGTAACTTTGAAGTAGGGCTTGAAGTACGTAGCACTGCGAACCAAATACGTGTATTCCACCTTAACTACTGAAACTATAGATGACGAAGGTATGAGTGATTTTTTATTTCTCTCTTTCTGACAGGTAGGAAGCAGGAAGGTATTTATTTTATTGCAGACAAATAGAAAGAGTATAATGTCAGTAAGAAAACAAAAACCAACAACATTGTAGCAGCTAAGTTTCCTATTCCTATAGACTATAGAGCATAAAAATTTAAATATATCCTTGGTCAGAAGGTATAATCAGCGGGTTTAATTAACGTAACTAGCGCATATAGCGTTCTGATTTTAAGCAATAATGAAGCTTTATAACTGCCTACTTTTTTCTACCAGAGCTTGAAGGATAAAATACTATACCCTTTCCTTCTCTCTTTAAACCAGGGGGCAACTCGAAGGACTTGAACCCCTCTTTCTCCCCGTAAAGCTTCTGAAGATGACAAATGAAAGAGTCCTCCACTACAAATTTTAAAAAAAGGGTCGGTAACTGGAAGACAAAATGATGCAGAAACGCTTCTGTAGCCTGTAAAACTGATGGAACTGCACTATAGTTTCCTTCAAATTAAAGCTCTCAACAAGTGCTGTCGATGTTTTTTTCCTAACCAGTAATTTTTCCTTGATATGAAGGGGAGGAGTGACTCTTTTGATATTAGACTGATGAAGAAGAGTCTCAGTGATGGATCTTTCGAATCACTCGAGGATGCAGTGAAGCGCGCCCTCATTTAAAATCCATTTCCAGGCCTCGCTGACAACAGAGTGGAGAGCTGACAGATAGATACAAATGATGCGACTCTCCTCAATACTGCTGCTTCACTGTTTGCCCCGTAAACTAACTACTAAAAAAAATTCTGTAGTACTAGAATCTTGGAAGGGCCAAAGCCGAGGGGTTAACCACTCCAGGAATCTCGTTAGGAATCTCGTTGGGAATTATTGGAAATCTCAAGGAATCTTGGAATTTTTTGGAGTGGTTACCCCTTCGGGGTTCATCTTTCTATATGAATATCTTTGGAAATCTTTATGGAATCTCAGTGAAATATTAAGGAATCTCTGTAGATCAAGGTCTAGTGGGACGCAGGGTTCCACCTTTCATAATCCCAGCACAAGGGGGTAATTTGGTGAGAACCACGCCCGAGAGGTGAGCTTTTCTGCGAAGACCACATACCTAATAGCCATTGTGGTCCTATATCAAAGTGTTCCTACTATGTGCGTTCAATACGTTCAGCATCTGAAGTGAAATGTATCTCGAGGCTGTGGTGTTTCGGACCCCACTTAAAACTGTAGGTCCCCAATGTGTATTGTACCTGCACGATTGGCAGGGCAGGGTCGGGTGAGATTCACCAGGGAAAATCTCAGCAAATAAAGGCTCGACCCCGCGTTCAGCTCAGTGACTGGCTTATAAGGCCCATTGGCTGTTACCGAGGAACACAAAATTTTGAAAAAAATCAAGGTTCGGTACAGTTTTTATCCCATAGTTAACAAAGACTTCCGTCTAATGAAGTACCAAGGTGATCGTTAGGGACCTCCGGGCTTAGTGATAGGTACAGCTTCCAAACAGGACACTCCGAACAGGTATCCAAATTATCAGTGTCATTACCTGACCCCGACAACGGAATTTCAATTATGTCAATTATATCTATGTCACGAACCCACCTCGAAAACAATTCATTCCACTTGACACGAATTCTCGTTTAAAA
Source organism: Mesopsocus fuscifrons (assembly GCA_950004255.1). Taxonomy (NCBI): domain Eukaryota; kingdom Metazoa; phylum Arthropoda; class Insecta; order Psocodea; family Mesopsocidae; genus Mesopsocus; species Mesopsocus fuscifrons. The sequence goes on from OX465377.1 coordinate 4,244,291, forward strand.
TTGTTACCGGTCTGTTTGCATCCATCAGTTATTCGTTCAACTATTTGTTCGAATGTTTGTAATGTTCTATAGGTACTTATCTGTTTTCTGGACTACAGATAACGTTGTTGGTTTAAGGCTGAATATAGGTACATTCGATATTTTATTTACGTTTGGACTTCAAACTTTGTGAGAAAACTATTGGATATTTCAATATTCTGAAATATAATATATGTTTTTTTAACGTCATTACTCATGAGGCTATGTTGTGATTTCACGATCGAGTGATTTTCGTCACCAAAAAAATCGTCCAAAATTAACCGATCGTGAAATCACAACATAGCCTCATGAGTAATGACGTTAAAAAGACATATTATATTTCAGAATATTTAAATATCCAATAGTTTTCTCACAAAGTTTGAAGTCCAAACGTAAAAAATAGCGAATGTATAGGTAACAATGGATGACGTTAAAAGTTCACTAGTCACGATAATGGCGCTGACGGCTGTCGGTAAAAGGTACCAATTTTTCATATCGGGAGGATTACGCTATAGTGAACTTTTATATAGGGGACACTATACTGTAGACTTTAGCAGCTGGTGAAACCCACAATTAATGACATAGAAGCTTGGATATTTATTGGACTACAGCTAAAGAGGAAGCCCACAGTATTTTCTAAATTTTGTGGGAAAGAGCAGCCCATGTCGCTGAACTGTAGCCCCAGCAGCAGGAAAGCTCTTGGCTTTCTTTGTGTAAAATATTAACTTAAAATGGCGCCGTATTTAATTGAGCATCCATGTTTAATGAGTTTAGCAGTGTTGAAGCTGACGAAAGTTTCTCTAAAGCTCAGTATAGACGTGATCGTCTTTGTGAAGTTTCCGGGGAAAAATAGTAGGTAATTAACTGTAAGGACAAAGTTTTTGAGTTTGAGAAGCAAATTAGAGTTGGTTGTAAAACTGTCAAATTGAAAATTACCACGTTATTTCCCGAGTCAGCACTTTTACACCAAGTCATCAAACAACAACACCTTAACTTAAGAGTTTGTTAAAGGTGGAGCATGTTTTGGTGGTGTTAATTTTTTTACTGAGAACTAGCGATCATACTAAATAGTTCGGTAGAATCTAATTTCTTGATCATCATAGTTTGTTTACTTTTTTTTAAGCACAATTTATGAAACTGTTGGATATTTAAATGTTCTGCTGACGTTAAAAAGCCATATCATATTTCAGAACCTTGAAATATCCAATAGTTTCCTCATAAAGTGTGTATTATAAAACGTAAACAAACGCGATTGTGTGGTCGCTCTGAAGAACCTCTAAGAAATTCATTGGCGCTAAGTACATGGTATGTCATGTTCTTTGTACACAAAAGTGTGCTGTGGCGAGAATCACTACCTACAGTCGAGAATCCCCCCAGCCGGTGAGGGCTAGGTATGCCCAGTGAAATTCACCATAAAAAATCTCGACATTTCGGGACTAGGTCTTGGGTAATCTTGCTTTGTATAGCCCCTGCCCACATTTGAGATCCTCCGCTCTACAATTCTTGAGCATCCTATGTGAATCTGGCTAGTTCTAGTGACAATGGCGAGGAGCTGCGGTTGCCGGCCGGCTCAGACTAAAGATCCAAAAGGGGAGGGGGTGAACTTGGAAACTTTACTCCCCCCCCCCCCCCCCTGCCCAAAACTTGACAAACTTGATTACATGAGGCCACAGTTCACTGCCCGTCTCTTCCTTAATTCCAGCCAAATTGCGTACTGTCTAAGTTTAAGTCACTGATAGGCAAATGGGAGAGCTGGAAAAAAATGCTCTTTTGCACGTAGGTAGAAATATTTTACTTTCCCGTATGTGCGTATTCAGTGCACTTGTATACACCTCTGATCGGCGCATTGCATTGAAAAACTCAAAATCGATTTTCTGCACGATCACAATACGAGTACTTTCCTATATACTTCGTATTTGTGGGAAAGTAAAAAGGGATACACAGTTTCATAGTATCATTCCAAAAATATTAATTCTGGCAACTTCACAAAATCATAACTTGTATAATATTTATTTTTAAGGCGAAGGTATGCCTGCGGTGTCTGGGGCGCGTGACAGGGCAATGATAGGGATGCTCAGGGTAGAAATCCTTCCCCGAAATGACATATTGCCACGCTGTTATTTCCTAATTAACAGTTATAATGGAAATAGGACCCAGGTGCCGGCGTACCCTGCCATTAGCCAGACAGGGTGAACTTCAGGTAGGCTATACCCATACAAGAAAGCCTTTCGGGAAGTTTTAATTACCTATAGGTTATGACGAGCGACGTTAACGACCGGGCTTCGTAATCACGACCTCCGTGATGAATCGTTATGAGTTCCAAAGGATTTTTCTTTAGGAAAATCGTATAGAAAGGGACAAACTACATAGACAAGCCCAGCAACTAGACCGTTTCAAGAACTATCCATTGTGCTCCCCAGCCATCGTGTAAACGATGGGGGCCTACAGTTTTAGATGGGTTCCGAACCTCCACAGCCTCGATATACATTTCACTTGACATGCTGAACATGTCAGAGGTGAATGCCGAGCAGAAGAACTTCATGGTAGGATTGGGATCGAACCGGTGTGACCCGGCTCTCACTGCTCCTCAAAAGTCGACCATTTAGTCCACTCGGCTATCGAGGCTGTCTATGTTTTAAGGGTAAAATCACCTTATTCATTACACCTATTGCATCAGAAACTGGTATTTAATTCCAGTTAGAAAATTGTCAAGCGTATAGGTATTTAGAAAATGTATACAACACATAATTTTTCTAAACTGTTTTTTTATATTGTATGGAAAAAAAATCAAGAAAACCTCAAAAAAAAAAATTAAAGTGGTTGCCAGTAGCTGTGTAGTGACGATCAAGGGACCATGTTATTTTTCTCGCTATAAAGAGAGCTCGCTATAGAGAGGGGTTCAAAATGAGTCAGGATTGTCAAGGGTCCATTGAGTTTGCTTGTTATATAGAGGCACAACTGTATAAACAATTTGATATGAACCACTATTCAAAAACAAAAAGACTGATCTGGGAACATTAATATTTTGCGTAGAGGTTAGGTCACATTCCACCGCAGTTTTTCATCCATGAATAACAAACCTATTTGACACCATAAAAAACCTGCATAAGGTAGGTAAGTATGGCGACGGTGTCAGTGTCACGTGGGCAGAGGACACAAAAGGTGCGACAGTCAATAGGTGTCATTCATGGGTGTCGCATTCAAGCATTATAATCGCCGTGAAGCTGATTGACTCAATTGTGTGGATTGACACTGGCCTGGGTCGCACTATTACGGTGGGCTCAGCGTCAAAATTTTTAATCACGTTTGTAGTCACATAACCGAAATTTTTGAATATAGCCTGAAAGGGTAACACCGAGGGGGTAACCACTCCAGAGATTCCTTGAGATTCGACTGAGATTCCATAAAGATTTCCAAAGATTCCCAACGATATTCATAGAAAGATGAGCCCCGAAGGGGTAACCACTCCAAAAAATTCCAAGATTCCCTGAGATTTCCTCAAGATTTCCAATGATTCCTAACGAGATCTCAACGAGTGGTTAACCCCTCGGGTAACACGAAATTGGACGATGATACTATTACAAGTAGTTTAAGGCTGAGTACCCAATCGTGAAGCACGTGGTAGCAGAAGGGTTTTTCTTCCCATTTTTTGAGGAAACTTTTGGATCCTACTTCTATGTTCTATGCAGGATTTTCTTAAATATCATATACTTTTTTGACGTACAAAATTAACTTGCTATGTTTATGACTAATTTTCTTGACAAAAATCACTCTATCTTAAAATCACTACATCCAGTTGATTTTTGACGTTATATGTATATCCAACTGTGCCATCAAAAAAAGCGTAAACAAAAACATTATATAGAAATGACTGTACTCGGTAGAATATTGGACCAAATTTTTTGCCCAACTTAAAGGACAGTCGTTTCTTTACATAACAGTCATAACACTGAGGTCAACAGATCGCTGAAATTTATTCTTCAACCCCTCTAAGAAATAAAGGGTCCGACAACAGTCGCACTTAACTTTCTCGCCCAGAATGATTTTTTTTTTTTTTTTTGTTTTTTGAGATTTTTTTGCGGGCGTAATTTTTAAGCAATCGAAAATCGGTTGAAAATGACCCACGAGCATCTATCTGAGATCACTCATACCAAATCTCAAGTCTGTCATTTTATTACTGTAGTCCCTAATGCGTTCCGACCATTCAAAAACGTGGTTTCTCATTGTCAACTCATTTTCGACACTTTTTTGACAAAAACGGCCGTAATTTTGAAGATAACAAAATTCTGTTCGACAGATGTTTAAGTTACGTGGTTCTACACAAATTTACCAAATTTCATGACAATCGGTCAATAAATGTGAATGGCGCCGAAACGATCGAACTTTGGTCCAGAACGGCCGTAATTTTCAACCAATTCAATTCTAGTTGAAAATGACCTCGAAGCATCTATTTGTCAACACACATACCAATTTTCAGTGTTATAGATTGAAAAGTGTACTGTCGGCGCTTGTCTAAGTAACCAAAAACACGATTTTTGAATTATTTTGGCGGTTTTTTGACAATAGCGGCCGCAATTTTTGACCAATCAAAAAATCCTTGAAAATGCCCCTCGGCAGTGATTTTAGACAGGTCCATACCAAATTTCATCAAAATCGGATGAACGGTATAGGCGCTAGAGCACTGCACGGACTGACGGACGGACTGACGGACGGACAGACTTTTTCCAGAAACCACTTTTTTGGACTCAGGGGACCCCCAGGATCATGGGAAACCCAAAATCTCAATTTCGAAATTTTGCACGAAAACAATACTTTCTCGCCATATATGGCTAGCGAGAAAGTAAAAAAACCGATAGAAAAGCCATTTTTAGTCCCTTATTCTTTCTCTGAAACTATGGGGAGGGGGAGACCGATAGCACGAGCGTTAATGGCAGACCCTTTGTCCTTATACGGTGAAGTCCAACTCGGACAAAGAAATAGAAAGGCAGGGGAGCATGCCGAGCAAGCACCTGTTCGTCAAACTTCTTATTTACATTTTTATTTTTCAATTTCCTCCCCCACTTGGCAGATGTCATGTATTCCTCACGCAGCCCTTGTCTACTCCGCCACCCCTAGACAAGATTTTAGATATTATTCAGTTCGTCCTATATTTCCTTATTTACTTATACGCCTTGCCGTTTTTCGCACCCCTTGCCAGTCACCATAAGCCAGGGAAGCCAATCTTTTAGGGTTCCTCTCTTTAGCAAGTCAAATGCGTACGGGCGTCTACGCAATCGTGTTTGTTTACATTTTTTTCTGCACACTATTTCCTATTTAAATGTTCTGAAATATAATATGTCTTGTTAACGTCATAAATTAACAGGCTGTGTTGTGATTTTACGATCGGTTAGTTTCGGACAAATTTTTTGATAACAAAAATCACTCGGTCGGAAAATTATAAAACAGCCTGTTAATCTTGGTCGTTAAAAAGATATACATATTATATTTCAGAACATTTAAATATCCAGTAGTATCCTCATAAAAATGTGCAGAAAAAAACGTCAACAAACACGACTGCGTAGACGCCCTTAGTAGAGTATTTCATCAAACGGAATTTCGAAACTGATGATTCAAAATATAATATGACGTTCACCCATTGTTTACAGCCTAGAGAACGGCGGTTGGGACGGCATTGAAATCGCGTTTGTCGATATTAGTCGGGGGGAGGGGGGGGGGGGGGGGGTAAGCGGATGCCCCCGCCGCCCTGTCTCTGTCAAATTACACCCCTCTCCCTCGCTGAACTCCCCGAAACTACCCCGACTCTGTCTTCGGTTTTCGCATCAACCCCTCACCCCGGGCTTCTTCCACCCAGCTGATCAGCAAACGCTGTTTACATCTCATATTATCATCTTGTCGACTCTATCCCTGCCTTTCCGTCAAATTATGATTTTCCAAGCTTGTTATGTCAACTTTTGCGGAGCTTTTTATTGCTTCCATCGTCGGCAATATTTTCTTGTTCCTCCGGGATTTTCTGACTGCTTTATTCGACCCTGTAGGCGCTGTTCGCTAGTCTGTATCCGTTGTAAAAGCTCGTGCTTACTGAAAATTAGTCATGATGCATGAAGCAGCAACAAGATCAGTGAAGATTTTTTTTTTGTTCTTTCTTCTACCTCATCAGGGTTTTCATGAGCAAAAAGCACACTATAGTGAGAGTGCTCTTGTGGTGTGCGTGTAACCAAAATCCTTGAAATTTCTTTTAAGAATACGTTAAGATAAGACGTACAGCTTGATCTTCCGATTTGGAACCGTACCTACTCTATACTAGTTCGAAATTTCTGCATCGGACGACTGAATAATTTCTCCAAATCTTAGGATACTAGAATGATAATTTTTTTTGTCATTTTCGTTTGCTAGTGGGATCATTTGACGAGGAGCGATGCATGGATGATGAGGACAATGTGATATAGAGAGGCGGGAGCGAGGCAGCCCGTCTGACAATAGATAATGCTATCCCTTAGTCATGGTCTTTGGCCCGCACCGATGACAAAAAACGCAGGTTCCAATTTAGGGCCGCTGTTCGCTGTTAGCACCCTGCATTCAAGTGCCCCTCTCACTCCGTCAATCCTCCTTTGTCCCCGCCATTTCCCCCATTTCTTGATGTCTCATGGCCTGGCCGAGAGCCGACGTCAAGGGAGCGCTATATGACCTAACCAACTGGAGGCTAATACAAAAATTGCGTTTGAATTGAGAACCGTGGAGGTTACCCAACCTTTCCCTTGTTCGGCTGTTTTTTTTCACGCTTTTGTTCCTGTTTGTAGGAGAGCTGCTCCGTAGTATGGTGACCCAGCAAAAACGTATATACGTAAAGTCTAAGAAGTACACGACAATTTGGGCAATAGATAGCGAATGTATTGCAAACGTTCCCTTCTCTTATGTGACTGGGTCGCTTCACTGCAGGAAATTAGATTTCATTTCATTGATCGCTGCAGCTTAATGTACAGTTTAACATTGCCCTGTGCCCTGTGTGAAGTTAGACTCTCATCCATTAGTCACATGGAGTATAGTCATACCTGTATTTGAAGGATGGGATCCCGACGAAAGCGACACCACAGTATGAATATGTATTCATCATGTAAGGTTTAAAAAAAAAAATCAATTACGTCCGGAAAACTGTAATAATAAAAAAATATAATCCGCACGAGATTATGACTCAATTAATGAATTGAAAAAATCCCCCTGTCCGCTCTCCTCCAAAAATGTACACACATGCCCAATATAAAGCATCACGTGCAGCTCCTTCCTTCATCAAAATTGTGTTATTTAACTCGCTAGTGAAGCGGGGAGATGAGTATAATATGGAAATTTGCCGGGATTGATATGGGGGTGCGTTATGACGAAGCGGTAAGGGTTGAAGGAGGAGGGGGTTATTGTTAAGACTCTCAACCCTTTGCCTCTTGAATGCTCGGCTCCTATTGGCTGCCAGAAGGGGGTGACAGCCTTTGTTGACAACCCTCTCGGGGTCAGCCCCCGTCCATTACTTGTAATCTGCTTATCAGGGCCGAAGCCAGAGTGCTGAAACATGGGCTGCGATTCCCCATTAGGGCCATTAGGGTTTAAGCTCTTCAAGCAGGGTATAGAATTAATCAGCACTGCTTACTAACATTCCGTACTTTGAATTTACTTTCGATGTAAGTTTTTAAATATAAATATTGTGGATGTGTGTTGGAGATTGGGGGTTACATTTCTATTTTTCGATGCTTCAAAGTTTGCTGATTCTTAGTGATTTTGAAAACATGAACCGTATGCAATGTCAGCGGTGGGAAATAGGGGATGGAACCTATAGCTTACTACCGACCATGCTTGATCGTGCAGAAGGAAGTTCTCCACATTTGGCTATTGTCGCATTACTCCTTAACGCTGTAAAAGCGTTATTACTACGTCGGTCTATGTAATGAGCTAAATGTTGTGACTCCTCTCAGGGTATGTGGTATTTGACCGTACTGAAGTAGCGCCGCCGCCGTGACAAGCCTAACCAATATTTGCGTCTGTTCCTGCCCCTGACATTGCACAGCAGGTTTGAATCCCGGACGCAGAACCATTTCCGTAAAAAGAACTGCTCAGTAAAAAAGTAAAAAAGGCACAAAACTGTGTGTAATTTCTAGAGATAAACCGAAGGACAGGTGGGTTCTTCGACACAAAATCAGAACCCTAGTCAACCAGTAAGCATTCAGACACATTCTGTTTGCAGAGTCCTTCGCATGGTGGCCATAATTACATCCTCGACATGGAACTCTCGAGGGCTTGAGACCCTGAGGAGCATGTTGTATATTTGGGTAACCCTCGGCGGCTTCTTCGGCGTCTTCGGCTTCTTGGTCTGTAGCCGCCCGCGCTGTTTGTTCTCTCCACACAAGTGGCGACACAATCGCACCGCGCCTGGGAACTTGCCGCCGCACGGAGTACTGTGAGAAAGTGCCAAACACTTGGCCGAACGTGTCAGCGAAGACTTGCCACTAGCAGTAGACGGGTGGGGGGACAAGAACAGAAACTATAGACCATATCAAAAATTATTCATCGTGCGACTTGAGATGTTGAATGGATCAGAGGACAGCGCCAATCAGAAAATCTGCGATAGGATGGGATCGAACCGGGGTGACCCAGCTCTGAGTGTTCCTCTAAAGATTATAGAAGATGAATGGAATAATGGTATAGGTATAGGTTATTGTTCTTAATAAATATTTCCGAAAGTTCCGAACTTTGAAAAAAGTATTATATTTCAGAAGAAGCAAGAAATATTCGACAGTTTCCTCAAAAAAGTGTCTCAAAAAACGTCAACAAACCGCATTGTGTCTTCTGTCTTACGAAGGGATTTCTCAAAGAAAGTAAACAATGGTCTATGGATATAGCACGGACGTATATAGGGGTGGGATGTCGATAGGGTGGCGGGTTTATGAAGATTTACGACGTGTCACCGAGGTTAGTGTCAAACATGTCATTTTCCAATCGGCTGGGGGTTTTCTTTCTTTTTCAATTAGGAAAACTGACAGCTGCTCCGATCAATTCTAACCCCTGACCCGAACAGTACCAGGGCGACCGAGGTACGACTGCTGACAATGCTGATACTCATATGAACTTTGACACATCACTATTCTTAAAACTAGCTCACGCGGATAAAAACAATATTTACCCTCGTACCTTAGGCTGTATTTCACAAGCTGCTAACGGCAACTTTAGTGTCCCCATTAAAGTTGATTATAATGAGGCACCAATGTTGTATCGGAAGGATAAAGCTATAGTTAACTCTTGGGCAGCACTATATTGGAAAACATGCGCCCACAATCAAGTAATTTTTTTCTTGCTCTTGCTCCACGGCAACGTGATGTATTCGTGCGAGCCAGTTTTCACCAAGACATATTATATTTCAGAACAAATAAATATCCTCAGAAAAATATCAGAAACAGGATGCTGCTGAGAGGAAACAAAAGTTAAAACTATTTTCCTTTTTAGTGAAGAAACAGTTAAAAGAAAGAAAGTATTTCCCCAACGCTGTTGTCTCAGAGATTAAGCTGCGGCTGTGATGGTCCTTATCACTGCTAATCCAGCGACAGCTGACTGACTTTGAGTTAGGGACTGAAAAAAACTAGACCGTTTCATCGCCACTGACGTATAGCCCACCATTCATGACCACGGTGTACACGTGGGGATGATTTTTAGTGCCCTGCCACTGCGCTAATGCGGCCCAAAACTCTTTCAGCAAGCTGTCTCAAAAAACCCTTTTTGTAAAAAAGAAATCGAGGTTCCCACTTAACGGAGCCACCCTCGATCAACCCTATCAAAAACCTTTTAATTGTAGTGGTCTGGGGGAGGCACAAGATGTAATATTTTGATATTTTCGCCCCGTCATCGTGTAAACAATATTAATGGCGATGCGGCGGTGATTCTGGATTCAGATCCTTCCTCACAATGTTCCTTTTCTATCATCCATCACTGACTCATGCTACTATACACTTTCAGTTCCAGTCCAGAGGTTTTGGGTCGCTTATTTAAATCAGCACAAGGGGAAGATCTATGATTAGGCTACTACAGTTGTCTCTATAAAACGAGACGTTACAGTGCCTTGACAAATCCTGTCTCATTTTGAAACTCTCTCTATAGCGAACAAGTGTATGCGGTCCCCTCTGACTGCCGTTATAGACAGAGACTACTGTACATTCATTTCTGAGCCAATAAGAGCAATGAGAAGACACTGTAATGGTGGCTTTCACCACTTCCTTGTCGTGCAGATAAAATTAGTAAATTTATCTTCCAAAAAAGTCCATTATAGCTATCGGCAGGATGGTGAAAGCCATTAACTTTTCTTTTCGGAAGGTTGACGCTGTCGTGTACTTTTAGGAGGCACTCTACCTCCTATATCTACTAAAATTGATTCAGCGTAACCTTTCCTGATTTTTCTCTAAAAAGAGTATCTTAAAATACATGGTGTACCTTGAAGATGTAGTTCTCCCCCCCCCCCCCCCCCCACCCCCAAAATTCTGTATGCGCCACTGAATTCAATATAAAATACCTGAAAATAAAAGCGTAATGGAAGTGTAAAGATGATCTTTGACTTTAACTATTTAATCAGATCTGTAGAAGACAAAAGGACAAAATGAGACAAAGGAAAGGTTGTGCCTGCGGTGAAAGGTCGCTATTTAGTCTCCCATTAAAAGGACACTTAGCGTGCAAAGCCTTTGTCTTAGTTGCCTATTTCAAAGATTATAGAGGCTCAAGGGCTCGTTTGTCTACCAGTGCAAGCTCAAATTCAAAGGCAATCTCCCCTTGACTCTTCTATTCTATCCCCCTCCCCTTCTCCTTTCTCCCATTGCTCCGCGCTCAGAAGTACACTAGTTTCAATGGAAATCGTAAATTGTGACGCATGTTCGGAGCAGGGTGGCACCTTTCGTGACCTCTTCACAAGGGGGTAATTTCGTCAGAATCACGCCAGACAGTTGAGTTTTCCCCCTGCCGGTGAAGGCCAGGTGTCACCTGATTTCATCAGAAAAAAATCTTAGCTATTGGGGACTGGATCCTGAGTCGTCTTGCTTCACACCACAGTACTAATCCGGGCCACTAATTTGGCTGAATCCGAGACAGAAATGCACAGAAACAGTCTTTAAAAGTACTTCCAGAAAACTGTTTATTCGTAACATATACTTGAAACCGAGCAGGGGTTAACCACTCCAGGAATCTCGTTGGGAATCTCAAGAAATCATTGGAAATCTTTATGAAATCTCAGGGAATCTTGGAAATTTCTGAAGTAATCCCTTCGGGGTGCATCTTTCCACGAATGTCGTAGAGAATCTCAGGAAATCCTTGGAAATCTTCATGCAATCTTGGAGTGGGCAACCTCTCGATTGAAACAGATAGGTATAGTACAAGATGATAGGGGAAACTAGGTCAAAGATGGCACAAGGGGGAAAAATTTAATATTTCAGAGTGGTACAGTTTGAGAAACTTTTAGCGGTGGGGCGCACGTGCTAAGTACATAAACAACAGGCTATCACTAGAGAACCACCTGGCAGTTCTCATACCGTAAAAAAAACTCAGGTATAAACAGAAAGTTGTACATTTTATCAGCGAAGCACTTAATTTTCGTTTTATTTATGTTTGCTGAAGTTGGGGTCACGATCGGTATCAGGACGGTCAGGCGAGAGGGGTTAGTTTCGGTTCTCTCTGGGTTTTTGAGTCACGATTTTCAGTGATATACGTACTCATACTTTTTGGAGATTTTTTTTTTGTAGGTGTACCTATATTTCTTTTTTACTTATTTATACCTACTGGTAAGATAAGTATTTTCCCCTTCCCTGCACAATCGTGTTTGTTTACGTTTTTTTCTGCACCTTTTATTAACTATTTAACTATTGGTTACTTTTGGACAAATTTTTTGTTGACAAAAATCACTCTGGAATTGTGCAGAAAAAACGTAAACAAATAGCGAATGTATGTTCGGTCTTAAACGTTCTATAGAATCTGTGGTAACATTTTGGTCTGGATGAAAAAAGCGTCTTTAGTGTAATTAAAAGTCAAAAATTGGCTGGGCATAAGAATTTACCAACCATAATCCTGATGACCCGGGTGAGAAGATAGCCTTCCCGGCCTCATTCCTTTTGCCCTTGAAAGGATAATTATAGACTAGAAAAGAAGATAAATGAAAAAGGAATTCAACTTTTTGCACAGCAGGTAACCATTTGTTAAACGAAAAGGGTCCCCTCTCTTTGGTTGAAACCAAAATGTATCTGAAATCTCCTTCCGAACTTCGATATAAAGTAACAATGATGGCCGGAAGGAGGTACCAGTCAGCAACAGCTATGTTTTCGGTCGGATGCACAGTCATCCCCTGGACGCAAGTTCAAAAACGCAAATTAGCTGTTCAGTGTTCAGCCATTCCACCTCGTCAGTCAAAGGAACCCCCTCAGCTACTCAGCAATGAAATCATCAATTTCACAACTTGTATATTAAATATTAAGGGTGAGTTTCCCTATGCGGTCTCTGTGGAAAGGACAAATTAATTTTAACATTTATTTGCTCTAATCATTAGCCAGGATCTGTTCCCGACATAACGAGATTTTTCCGGCCCTGATGGTACTACCTACTGACGTTCACGACCTGTAGAGAGAATTCGACTGCTGAGAGTGATTCTGACCTATATAGTCATCCCCGGTCATCCCTGTATCTCCAAAAACACTTTAAACTGAGATCTTTTATACTGGGTTCTGTTATTTTGAATTTTGTTTATCTGCGAATTAAGGGCTACCATACATTCGCTGTTTTTTTACGTTCCGATTTCAAACTTTGTGAGAAAACAGAAAACTATTGGATATATAAATATTCTGAAATATAATATGTCTTTTTAACGTCATTACTCATGACTCATGAGGCTATGTTGTGATTTTACGATCGGGTGTAAAAATTGTAAAAAAATAACGAATGTACCCGTATATTCAGCCTTAAACATGATTGCTAGGGAAATAAAATTCCAATTGGAATTCGCAGAGCCAATGTGGCACCCATGTTTAATTTGCAAGTAATCACTTCGGGTAAAAAAATTCCAAAATTAGTAAATCCAGCTACCTAGACGTCCTTTTACTGTAGGCAATAATAAAACCATGGAGTAACCCGTACTTAACCCCTATTAGAGCCTCGATAGCCAAGTGGACTAAATGGTCGACTTTTGAGGAGCAGTGAGAGCTATGTCACACCGGTTCGATCCCGATCCTACCAAAAAGTTTTTCTGCTCGGCATTCACCTCTAATATGTTCAGCATGTCAAGTGAAATGTATGTCGAGGCTGTGGTGGTTCGGAACCCACCTAAAACTGTAGGTCCCCATCGTTTACTCGATGGCTGGGGAGCTGGTATTTGGTAGTGCTGCCAGCTGAGCACAATGGATAGTTCTTGAAACGGTCTAGTTGCTGGGCTTGTCCCCCCAACCCTCAGCTATAACCCCTATTAGACGCAAGAGTAAGAACAAGGAGAGTCTGCCTCTTTACCAGTCTGGAGGATAGGGATCTCCTGTTTGCTATCACTCAGTCTGTACGGACGTTAAGATTTCGTCAAGTTATCTAAAAGGCGCAAAGAGGGAAAAGCCGTTAACTCGGGGCTTGATGATTGACAAATGATAACGTAAACACAGGGGTGACAAAATGCTTCACACTTTCTTTTAAATGGTGTGACATCGGTGCCGGTTAACTTTTTCTACTTAAAAAATCTAAATTAGTATTTTTTATGGCTGTAGACAACAAATCCTGTTTGTTTATGTTTTTTCTTGGGATACTTAGTTGCTCTGAAATATAATAGGCGTGTTTTTTTAAGATCAGAAACTAGCTGACTAAGTTGTGATTGAGTGATTTTGGTTTTGGTCTTGCGACCTCTATACTTATTCGGTGAGGATCTCCAAAAAAATTTCTATAGGTCCTCTCGCTTCTTGTATAGATCAGTGCCTTACCACTCTGCTAATCCTGCCCAGGACACGAACACACGGCGTCAAAATAACAAGCCTAGTTTAATATAGTTACCAATTATTTTTGTGGACTTGAATAGATGCAGGTTTGGTTTGATTTGCAGGGTTGAGAAACTGGGTGTGAATGGGTGCTATGCACGTAATAACTAGGGCCAAAGGTCATAGAGGCGGCACTGGGCACTGATTCTCAGGTACCCTGTACCTCGTACCTGCAGATAACATCAGGTGATCACGAGACAACCTAGCGCTTACATCACCTCTCAAGGCTCCTCATTTTCTTCCTCGAAGATGCCCAGAAGACGTTGCTTTGATTTTGGGTTCGAAGACTCAGTTTCGGCCGATTTGACAAGGATGGTTATGGGATATCTTTTTGAGATTTGTTCCGGATGGTTAGAATTAGGGTTATACTCCCACGTAACCCACTTCATTATCTACTTAAGAGCAGTCTCCACCCAAGTGACCTTGAACTTCTAAATTGTAAGGTATTTGATTTCATCGTGTTTTGAAGTTATGGTCATGAAGTACTCGGTATTAGTTGTTGATTATCATGTATCACTAAATCTGGCTACAATATTCCATGGTACCACTGAAACCAGTTTTATGGAATTTTAGGCCTTGATTAAACAGTATTGGTGTTTCCCGTTACCCTAAAAAACTAAGATATCGAACAGAAACGGTTTAATTGGTTTTTTTTATGAGCGGTTTTGAGCGCCCAGAAGAGTGGGCAGCAGCCATTTCATCCATACCATTAGCGGAAAATATTGGTTACGCCCGGATTCGAACCCGGACCTCTCAGTACACAAGTCGGGAAACAATGAACTCCCGCATGAGTTAATTCAGAAGTAATATAAGAAAGTATTTAATGGCTTACCGTGCATATTGTTGGCCCCATCGCGAAGTGCCTCTGCATTTCAGGAGCTCGAGGATTTGGTGGCCGGCTAGCCCCCCTGAGGGCAGGTAGACTTCCCCCCACCGGTGCAGGGGGGAAGCTCGGGTGCCCCGGGGCATCCGGTCGAAAAAACCACGACGCTACTGACGCCCACTGAAAAATAAAAAAGGTAAAGATACTTTGGGTAACAACAATAGAATTTCAGAAAGGCTTGAGGTTGCTGGGTACGGTTACCGGTATTCAAAATTATTCGAGGTGTCTATTAGAACGTAGCTCATTCGTTTTTGAGTGTGTATTAGGTACTGTTCCGCATTTTTACCTCTGTCCTAAGGGTGAAGGAACGTGTAACCTTTCTGACTAATTCACCCCCTAAGCTTCAATAGCTATATTTCTATGTTATTGTTGTGGCCGTTAAGGGTCGGACGTTTCGTTTGCACATCGTTACATCGTCACCGACGCCCCCCCCCCTTACCCCCTTATATCCCCTCCTAACAACTTCTGCTCCCCTGGAAGGTCTTCCGTACCACCAATACACAGGTACAATTAAAGCTCCAACAGAACACGTCGTCGCGTCGTAAGCAGTGCAGTAGTGAAAACGTCAGTACGGAGGTAACAGAAATGTTCTATAGGTATGCAGAAGAAGGAACTCACAAATTTCCAACGAGAACTTTGGTTGGGGACTCAAAAGCTCGGTGTCAGACATCAGACATCAGCAGTAGGAGCGATGTCATGCCCATGCTACATAGCGTGCACTTTGTCGTGCAGCTATTTTCATATGGCGACAGCCTACAAACATTCAATTTCATAACGGCCGTGTAGTTCGTGTCGCCTAATGCGATTTCAACTGACACTCAGTTGACGTTCGGCTGACGTCGGTGACACTTTGATTGGCTCCGTGATTGGGTTTGAGTCAGGGTCGGAGTGGAGCAGTCAGGGTCGGACTGGTCCCGCCCAACTCGGCTCTCGTCTTGGAGACACACATCTAAATTACTATCCTCGGGACATTTCTCCAAATTCTAAAGAACTTGTTCCGTGCGGGCTACAAGGATACAACTGTGGAATGTAGTGTGTTGTTTTGATACGAAATCCGGGAAACATAGGAAGGACCGGTGGAAGTCTTCGTCTTTATCAACATTCGACAAAATCTTCCCCTTCTGATTGTGAATTTTTGAAGAAAAAAGGGAGAACCAAGATAATTTTTTTAAAGACTGGTATTCGAACCTGGGATCTACAACCAAAATGTCAACATAGTCAAAACCGGATACTGTGATCTATAGGAGTCTCCAGATGACTTGGAGGAGTTGGAGACGAAGAACTCAAATTTGAGAGAAAATAGGATCATTATCACGGCTTGGCAATA
Source organism: Mesopsocus fuscifrons (assembly GCA_950004255.1). Taxonomy (NCBI): domain Eukaryota; kingdom Metazoa; phylum Arthropoda; class Insecta; order Psocodea; family Mesopsocidae; genus Mesopsocus; species Mesopsocus fuscifrons. The sequence continues at coordinate 4,260,531 of OX465377.1, forward strand.
AAATTACAATACCGAAATTCTCCAAAATCTAATAACATCTGAAGGGTGAGGACGGAATAACTTATGAATAACAGGAAACAGCGCTTAATATCCATCTGGCATTTTCAACACCTTCGCATTCAGAATAAAAAACAATCCCTCCCATTAAAAATGGAAAAATATGATATTTGGGGCAGGTTCTTAGATATAGGGCAGGTGCGTTGTGCCCGTGTCGCAGGCACAGCTAGGTATGTCCTGTCCGGCGGTGATTATACGGTTGAAAATATCAATTCATTCTGGCACGGCAATATTTTTTCATGGGTATCGACACCTCGGGCTATGCAGTGTTCTGGTCGTAGGTCTTTAGGTAGCCTGTCCTCTGTCACAAAAAACCCGCGACTGATGCGCAGGCGCAGCTGCCGCTTCGTCGAGTGTCAAGTTAAAGGAAAAATCTGAACGAGGTTCAAGGTAGGTATGCAAAAGCTCGTCAGGTCTTCTATACTGAAGTTTTCGAATACATACAGCTTTGCCGACTGGAACGGTGGCTACCCCATTTTATCGAAAACAGCTAGACGGACTACCTCCTTCACACCACGAGTGTAGGCTGTAGAGGTGAAGAAAAATTGGCTGAAGCGTGATAAGGGGTCTAACATCCATGCTATATCACAAACTAGAAACGAGGATTCGTAACCAGACCTCTGAGACTCCTGGATTTAAATGCTAGGTTCAACCAGGTCTATAGTTGCCGGTCTAAACGAATATCAGGTTGCACAGACCATCCGGTTAGTCACTATTTCCATTAATTCCTGTAATAGCGCTTCTTATCAACTGCACTGCAATGATGCTGTGATCAGTATTTGGTAAGAAGACTGTGCCCGAGGGGGTAACCACTCCAGAGATTCCATAAAGATTTCCAAAGATTCCCAATGATATTCATAGAAAAATGAACCCCGAAACCACTCCAAAAAATTCCAAGATTCCCTGAGATTTCTTAAAGATTTCCAATGATTCCTAGCGAGATTCCCAACGAGTGGTTGACCCCTCGACTATGCCCTTAGCAAGTCGCACCGCGCTGGTGGAGTGCAGACTGAGGGCAAATAAAAAGCGCTATTAATTTAGCTTCATAAAGTATGACTTATCCCTGCACCAAGGTAAAACCCACGGTAATATGCCAATAAGTAAAAGTTACACGTTCACTTTTACAACAAAAATATCCCCTCTATATGATGAAACTATTGTATAACGGCTAACAAACTATCCTAATGGAACAAAAAGTCATAAAAACGCTGATGACGCTAGGCTCGTCTGCAGTCTAGACGGTAGGTCATTTCAGGGGACATAAAAGGACCTAAGTCAGGTATAGAGTAAACCAGGGCTACTTTATACCTACGGCAAGGTAAGGGTGGCGGTACCTTTGAAGGGGGCGTTCCCAGTCACAGTATTATCTTCGCTATACCACCAGCCACCGTTACTTAGTGCTGCCCTCTCGATCTATTAACATTGCTAAGGGAATGAGAAAAGCTGCCATCTTGAATCCTCCCGTCGCACTCATTAAGAGGACGCTATACCTGACGATGCATTTTTTGCCGCCCGTAAGATTAACATTGCGAGCGGCGATTCATTTTCAAGGTTTACCCTTGGTTGGAAAGACACAAAATTTTGCCTGTACCTAGCCCTAACAATGTTCTAGGGAGTGTTCGAAGCAGATTTCCCAATTCCTCACTGGTTTCTTTTATTGCAACTGTTTTGCAAATGCTAGCATCGCATACCTGAAGAAAAGTGCTGTATCTCGAAAACCAGTAAAAAAATGGGAAATCTGCTTCGAACACTCCCTAGAACATTGTTAGGGCTAGGTACAGGCAAAATTTTGTGTCTTTCCAACCAAGGGTAAACCTTGAAAATGAATCGCCGCTCGCAATGTTAATCTTATGGGCGGCAAAAAATGCACCGTCAGGTATAGCGGACCCTTAACCAATGTACCAACCTATACGAGGAAACTCGGGAAAATAATTTAAAAATGCGGTGGTCCGCCAGAAGGTGCGTGACACAGTGTGGTCACTCGCACGCGAAGGGCAGTCTGTCACCGACTATGTCACTCTCGTCGTCCCCTGTCACTTTTGAAGACATTAAGACATGCGAACGTTTCTTCCAGCTGACACTAAACAGGTACGTAGTGTGGCAACTATATACGCTCAATGACAGGGCACTGATGAAACAAGAGAAAATCAGTAAAGTACCTAGACTTCTGGTTATCTCACTAGGCGCTAAGATTTTTTTGTTTATTAAAATGTAGGTATAAAAAAGAAAATCTGGAAGTAGTGATGCACGAAGATTTCTTGTCTTGCTTTTGTTCTTGCATCTGTTGCATGCAAGAACAAGAACTCTTGCAAGAGTTCTCGCAAGAACCTTGCATAAACACCGACAGTGTTTTTCCAAAGCTTCATTCATGGAGTGTAGTCCATATTTTGTACAAAAAACTCTGCAGACTATATGCGGCGATCGATTGCACTTGAAATGGCCATTCCTTAGGCAACAAACCACATTATAACCGCTGAAAATTCCATATGTATGCAAGAAATTGCAAGAGTCTTGTTGCAAGAACAAGAACAAGAGCAAGAAATGATTTCTACTTCGAGAACAAGAACAAGATAGGATTTTTACTGGAAGAACAAGAGCAAGAGTCACTTTGCGAGAACAAGAACAAGTTCTTGCATCGTGCATCACTATCTGGAAGAATGTCAGGGCGAAAACTGGAACATTTTTCTATGTTTTCCGTTCGTGATCCAGCTGAAATAAAAGCAATCTTTTCAAAGTAATGGTTTCCCATAAGACGACACACAAATCAATAAAACTATCTTCGACATCAAAACTCGCACCCTTGTTAGTGATTACCAACTGCAGCCCTGACAGGCCTCCTCCACCGGACGCCTGCACCGTGTAATTTCCTTATCGGAGGTCCCATCCCTCCCCGGCAGGGCTGTTTACGTTACCCGGTCTGTCCCAATAATCCAACATGGCTGCTATCTGCCACCCGCTTCCAAATAACACGCAAGATTGCGTAATTTCAAATTTGGTAATGAAGGATACCTACAGGGGACCTGGAGCAACCAGGGGACCTCATTTGGGGGGGGGGGGGGGGGGGCAGAGGGAAAAGAAGGGAAGAAAAAATGTTTGTGAGGTAGGGAAGGCTGCTGGATCTGGATCAGGGCACTTTACCTGCAGCAAAGAAAACATTCAGCTCTAGTTTCGGCAGAAGAATAATTTCTTGGCGATTTTACTTATGAAAAAATATGCTGGTAGGTACGTTTTCGGCTATTTTTCCGGGAAGGAAATTCACCAATTTTATCTGCATGCTTTCGGAATGGAATTTACCCGAATTTTTTTCTGTAAATTGAACAAGGTTGCCATGCGTTGCTAGGGAAAGAAAATTCCGACTTTATTTACCTTAGCAACGCATGGCAACCTTGTTTAACTTACAGAAAAAAATTCGGGTAAATTCCTTTCCAAAATTAGCTAAATCCAGCCTAAAGGACTGGTGAATGCCACCCTTAAGCTGGATTTCACCACTTCTTATAGTATACTACAGTGTCTCCTAACAGATTTATGTTATCGTATGTTTAACTTATGAGAAGTGCCTTGAGTTGAGACTACTTGTTTCCTTGCGATAGCATGCACTTGTCAAAAGCTAAACATATGATAACGTAAATCCGTTAGTTAAATCTGTTCATTAGGGGACACTATAAGAAGTGGTGAAATCTAGCCTTAGAGTTATTAGGAGAACCCCAAAAAATGACATTAATTTACAAGTGATATTTATCTCATTGCATTAGCCTGTTCGGTGTCTGGCTTGTAAATAGCACTAGCGCCTCGCAGTTAAAGAGCTGCTGCCAAGATTCGAGCTTTACCTGTCCGTACCATAAAACCAGAAAAACCATGGAAGACTAACAAAAACCATTATTTCCAAGTACATTTTCCAGTCTTTGAACCAGCCTGCCACAAGAAAACTCCTACATTCTAAGAAGATGGGAAGGTTATATATTTTCTTGGTATGTTGTTCCGTCTTTTGGGAGGGAGGTCGCAAGTCATGCACCAACTGTAGCCAGTAATTAAGACCGGATTTTTCTAATCCAAAGCTCTCGAGGTGAACTCAGTGTAAACAACTCTATTTCAATGATTAGTGTCATAATTGTTCTTACATCATGTCCTCTGGGTAGAGGAAAATTCAATAAAAGGAGTAGTCGAAAATGTCTCAATTTCCACCTATACTAAAGATGGATTTCACCAATTCCTAAAGTCTACTATAGTGTCCCCTAAAAGTGCACTTTAGCGTTATCCTCCCGGATAGAAAATTTGGTGCCTTTCACCACCCTGATAGCACCCTTATTACGACATTAGTTATAGTGGGCTTTTAACGACAAAATAAATTTTTCTGCTACCTTTTTCGAGAAGGTAAATTTTATAAGTGTGCAGAATTACATGATTCACTTGGAGAATGCCACAAAACAACCTATAAAACACTAAATTTGGGTCGCAACATTATGGAAAATGCAGGTTTCAAACAACTGTCGAATTGGCAACTAAACCCGATTACGCCCAAAATACCCGAAGGCTTCAAAACGATACCACCGGTTTCGATTTGTACCCTTTGGAAATGGAAACGTATCAATTATGACCGGGATTAGGAATTCAGGTTGGGGTTTGAGTGGCGCCTGCACAAGATTGATTATGCAATTATTGCTGGATGAACTGAGAAATGTACGGCCGACGCTGGAGCCGGGTCCCGGCCGGACCCCGACCGTTTTCCGTCAAATGGTTCTTGCGATTCCCGCACTCCCGAAATCAGTGGGTTCTGTATTTGGGTTAAGGGGTGTCCCTTGTCCCCCTTGTCAAGGAAAATGAGTGCGTTGATGTATTGTGCTTTCTAATGACTGGGAACTAGGAGGTTCTTTTCATACCTACTACAGCAATTTTGTGTGTGACATTTTAAACATTATTTGGGTGGGAAAAGGTCTCAGAAAATAGATCACTCCCGTTCAAATATCCATTTCCCAGTTTTTCTTGTTCTTTCTATTCACTGCTTCCTCATTTTTCTATCCTTCAACTTTTTATTTGCAGGTCTATAAGTATTCAAACATCCTATACGATCTCGCGAGCTTCTGCTCTCGTCCAGACTTCTAGAAAAGGGAAAAATAATAAATTTCATTTTTCTAATTATAGATTATCAAAATGGTTACCCCTAACAACCGGGGTTTTGGTATAACATCTTGTTACGGCTTCCATGGCCGTAAACCTGACCAGCCCCAGGCACTAGGTTGATGATATACAGCTGAAGGGTATATAGGCATCAAAGTCCGTCAAGTATCAGTGCGTGAGTCGTCTTGGGGCCATCTGTCGGGCACGGGCCAGGTCTGCACGCAGAGGAAAACGCCTAAGGCTAGACTGATGCGCGCGCATGCTCACTGCGGTCAAATATGCCTACTTACCTGCTGTCGCTAGCTTTTATTATGACATCATCTGATAAAAATCTAGAGTTACATTGTCTGAGCATGACATGATTCTCGACATGATTCAAGATCGGAACTTTAGGATTGCCGAAAAAAATTTCTTGCGGATATCAAGTATCAAGTGGATAGATACTAGAAACCAGAGCAGAAATAGAACGGCGTCTGCGAGAAAGAAAACATAAAGGAAACGTTTTCTTCTGTAATATAAGTAGTATACATTTTTAACATCCGAACTCGTTTACTACACCCTTTTTAGATAATTTCGGACGTTGAATCCTACTGACTTCCTGAAGTGAAATCCATAGGTTCGGAACTTTGGAACAGAATGGTCCTGAGTCTAACGACACTATGGTCGTCACTAACTAATGCAAATTGAGGAGGAGGAGGAGGAAAAAATTCCAGCAATATTTTGTCGCCGGAATACTTTGTAATAAAAGACAACGCTTAAGTGCTATTTAGGGTTAGCTAATCAACACTGAATGCGGTTGGCGGTTTCGGAATATAAACGGTAGGTGTAAGGTAGGAAACGGTAACATAGCTTAGGTAGGTGAGGCAGTGCGAGGCCTGCCATTATAGGCTTGGTAAATCACAGGTACGCATTAGACCACTCCACCGCTTGTTCTCAGTTTTTTGCTGCTACCGCCCCCGGCCGCTACTTTTTTATACCCATAAATAATCAATAACCAAGAGAATTAGAGTACGTTTGCGTCAGGATCGCAAAAACTGGCTTCAAGAGCACGCGTGTAGCCGCCAACTGTCCAAAACCTGTGCAGTCGTGTAACCTACATTCATCTGTTCTGTGTTTTTGTATTTTCACAAGCGTTGCGTTCCTCTTTCTAGAAAGGATTTTGGTATAAAGGATTAAAAACATCGGTTAGGTTAGGTTCATTGCCGTAAGTTCCTGCCTGTTTCTGTAGGTAACACATGTTGGGCATGCAAAACAGGAGTTGGCCGAAGCCATTACATCAATGCCGTAGCGGTAGCGGAAAAGTTTCCTTACGCCGAGATTCGAACCCGGTTCTCTCTGAACCCAAGTCGGACCCCTTGACCGCTCAGCTACAGAGAGGCACTACAGGAGTCCTCCTTCCCCCTATTTGTGCTAATTTTGATATCCCATATATACCTACAATACTACGAAGCTGATAAAAAAAATAGACCAGTAAAAAAACAAATTTTGAGCTAAACTTAAGGGTCCGCTATACCTGACGGTGCATTTTTTACCGCCCATAAGATTAACATTGCGAGCGGCGATTCATTTTCAAGGTTTACCCTTGGTTGGAAAGACACAAAATTTTGCCTGTACCTAGCCCTAACAATGTTCTAGGGAGTGTTCGAAGCAGATTTCCCATTTTTTTTACTGGTTTTCGAGATACAGCACTTTTCTTGAGGTATGCGATGCTAGCATTTGCAAAACAGTTGTAATAAAAGAAACCAGTGAGAAATTGGGAAATCTGCTTCGAACACTCCCTAGAATATTGTTAGGGCTAGGTACAGGCAAAATTTTGTGTCTTCCCAACCAAGGGTAAACCTTGAAAATGAATCGCCGCTCGCAATGTTAATGTTATGGGCGGAAAAAAATGCATCGTCAGGTATAGCGTCCTCTTAAACTTTTCCATAAATTTATATTAGCTTCACTTTTTACGGCACTGAAAGCCTGTGACAGTAGATGTTCCCAAGCTCTAGGCAAGTCAAGCAAATCTGAGTGGGTTTTTGCATGGTCCAGAAGTGTTTTTGCCAGAACAGTTCTAAGAATCCTCGCCATATTTCACGCTGAGGACATTCAGTTCAGTCACTTCTCAGTGCTGGACGGCCGACGGGTCTAATCGATCTGTGACACCGTGGACAATTCGTTAGAGGAGATGGTCACTCTGCGGAGGTACCGTCATAAAATTTTAGGTTCCTACCGTAAAAATCTTTGGCTATAGTCCCCAGGGTCTTGATTCTACATGAAGCAGGTAGTACATTTGGTATAGGTATATAGAGTGTACCAATAGTTTTAAACATATCCGAATCCGAGTATATAAAGGTGTATTATAGAATTTCATTTGCACTCGGTATAGGATTTTTTGTAGCTGATAAGGGTGCCACTGGCAGAATGGTGAAAGACGCCAGCTTTTCTTTTCGACCGTATAACGCTATTGTGAACTTTTAGGGGACACTATAGTAGACTTTAGGAACTTGTGAAATCCATCCTAAGGTTTTTATTTTAATTTTTATTAATAGGATGTGAGGGCCTAGTGATGCTATAGGTGTCATCTTTTTTAAGTTCCTACAGCGGGAGTTCTTCTTCAAAGAACAATGTGTTACGTACAACGTAAAGATAACATCGTCCTTCTCACTCTCTATAGCCTGACGATCCTACAAGTTTATGACAGAGTGATAAAGTTGCGACATTCAGCGAGTCGCGCAAGACGAAATAATAAAAAGACCAATTTGGAGGTTTGGGACCTCCATAAAAGCCTAGCGGATGGCCCCTATCGGTTCTGTCATCTTTATATGCCGTCGATGGGTTTTATAGGTCAATCTAACCCATTACTGTCTTTTTTGTCCCATCTCCGACGCGATGCCAGATTGCCCTAGCGGCTCTGGCGTCTCGAAGAAAACGTTCGAATCATTTTATTTTATGTCTGCATGAAATTATGACTACCTCAATAATAATTGGCCTAGAGTTTTAGAAGTGCTAGGGTTAGGTTCAGGTTCTGACGAGTTCAAATTTTGCAGTTTGCAATTTAAATATTTTTTTATAAACAGGTAGGTATAGATATATATTTTTTCTTAAAAGAACCCCGTTTATTTCTATTATTTTTCTACAGCAACTACATGGCCGAGGGGTTAACCACTCCAGGAATCTCGTTGGGAATCATTGGAAATCTTTACGAAATCTCAGGGAATCTTAAGGAATTTCTGGAGTGGTTACCCCCTCGTACATGACCGTCTGCTCTCTTCTAAGCTTAATGCATACGGAACTTGTCCCATTTCCAGTTAATTTTAATTTTTCTCTACCGGATAACATGGCTGTCTACTTATTTCTACATGTAAAGGAGGAGTTGACTTGTTGAGCGTCCAGGTAGCGCACCAGTATTGTTTACTCCGTCCGTCTGGCTGTGCGGCGTCGCCAGCCCTCACTTAACACCTCCCCTAGAGCAAACATGCCTGCCGAACGCAGGCAAACATGGACAAACAAAGAAAGCACCAAGAGAAGCTGCTACCGGCCTGCGCGAGTACACAACCGCCCATTTTCAGCTCTCAACCCTGAGCTGTTCGTAACATCAAAGAGACAAACATTAGGTGCCCTTCGAGCTACCGGGTTTCATGCGTAATGGGACTGAAGACGGGGGGAACGGTAGCCAGGTCTCGTCTTTAAACATTATCTATAACGAACTGTCTCTATAGCGAACAAATTTCCTTGATGGTCGTTATAGAGAGAGACTATAGCTGAAACTTATCGAAACTTATAAGACACAAACTAAAAACAAAGGTAACACTGGCAACAATCAGAGTATAGTAGTGTTTTAATGAAGACTAGACCATTTCAAGAACTATCCATCACGCTCAGCTGGCAGCTCTATACCACATACCAGCTCCCCACGACTACAGTTTTAGGTGGGTTCCGAACCACCACAGCCTCGATATACGTTTCACTTGACATGCTGAACATATTAGAGGTAAATGCCAGTCAGAAAAACTTTAATAGGATCGGGATCGAACCACATCTCGACCTCTCAGCTATCGAGGCTGCCTCTGGTATGACCTAGGAGAAGCCCTAGAAAAGCGGCCATTTGCGCAGCCCTCCATTTGTAACCGACGTGACAGCCCTGATTAACCCCTTTTCCCTTTTCAGAGCATTATCTGTGCCCGTTTTTTTGCGCGCTCCTCCTCCCATTACGACAATGGTGCCATCTGCTCGAATCGCCGTCTCACGGAGGGGTTGCTTCCATAAGCTCAGTGCGTGGAGTATTGTAGGCAGGTAGCAACCCTCCTTGCTACCCTGTTAGTACACGTCATCGTATCCCCCTAGGCCTGCTGCGTCTCCCAAGCCACAGACAATCAGTTCTACTGAGAGAGTGGTCCTTAATTTCTGTAGAATATCACAATATGACTTTATAGTTGACGAAGTACCAAAGTAAGGAAGGGTATAAACAATAGTGTGGAGATTTTTTTCCATAGTTGGAAAAACTTTCACGGGGTACAGGTCCCTCCTCTGTACAAAAGAGGCTGATTTGATCAGCAGGGTTAAAACTGGCTACCCTTTAGGGCTGGGTGGGTGAAAGGCCAGGATTCACCGGGAAAATTTGGATAAGTCGCCACTAGATCCTGCAGGGTCCGTTTGCTTCGTTAGCTCAGTGTCCGGCCCCTAAGACGATCTCACTAACACAAAGAAACTAGGCTATAGGTATGCTATAGATATCCCGCTAGAGACAATGGGAAATTTTGAGAGTTTTACGAAAATACGTCCCGCATACCTAAATATAACGAATGATGTTTTTCAGGGAATAACAGAAAATTCCTAGAAAAACCCCCGGGAAAATTAAAACTTCCATATTAACTTTTGCTGAAGCAAAAACAGGTTTTTAAGTTCATCCTAAGTTTCATTGTTTGTACAATGAAACCCAGCTTCTATAGGGAAAGTTACCAGACATATGAAATATAGAACGAGAAGGTCTTGGAGGGAAAGATTTGGAAGAAGAAAAGGTGTCACGGGAGTGCTCCATCACCGGTCACACACCATCTGTCGGACGACAGGAAACAGGATTAAAGATGACCGATGGGGCAACAGCAGCACGTTATACTTTGCTGACGGTCCCATATGACCCATCGCTCCCCTACCCACCCTTCCCCTAGTATTTCTGAAAAGATCCCACGCAGGACAAGCCAAAAACCAGACCGTTTCAACAAATATCCATCGTTCTCACCTGACGGCACAACTTTTTTGATATGCTGAACACGTATCAGAAGTAAATGTCGATTACACCTTACAATTTCCAATCCTAATATGATCATAAAAAAATATGATCAAGAAAAATTGTAAGGTGTAAAGTGAATTGAGTCAATTATGATACAATTTGTATCGGCCGGTACAAATTGTATCATAACTGCTGCGACTACCTTCCTCTATGCTGCGATGTGTTTGTTGTTGTTGGGTTAGTCCGTTCAAAATGGCGCCTGAGGTAAAGTGGAATGGAAATGACCCGTATATTAATAGAAAATGTGGAGGAGTACGAATTTCTATATAACGATGAATTGAAAGAATATAGCAGAAATTATTTAACCTAAAACGGTTCAAAAAAGGACCCTAAAAATCTTCGAAATTTTATTTTTTTACCATGTCAAGTTGGCATCACTGCTAAACATGATCATATTTCTATTGTGAAGTGTATTACAGTTTTTCTAAAATTTTATGATGCTAAAAAAATAGGATCATATAAAAATAGGATCATATATTTTTTGTAAGGTGTAATCGGGCCCTTAGAAAAACTTTGAAAGGATTGGAATCGAACCGGTGTGACCCGACTAAAGTCAGCCTTTTAGACTCTCGAGGCTGTTCACGTATTCAGGCATAGAAAAATAATACACTGTTTCAGGAACGTAAACTTTTATTGGTGGACATAGTCCACGTTGTGTCAGCGTGCTTGATAGTGTAAACAAGCCTTTAGCCACGGTTTTCCGCACTGAGTGACCAGTGGCGGCGTTGACAACTTGGGTCTATTAGAATCGCCCAAACATTGCAAACGCAACCCAGATCCAGAGGATGACCGCCGACAGAGTTATGTCCACAAGCCGCCTCTCCCGTGCTATTTAGAGAGATGACCTGTCGGCCATTGCGTGCTCAGGTGTTGGCATTTCCTACAAATATACTAAAAGTTCCACTACCCAGACCACCATACATCAAGGGAACCATCCACTCCTGAAGAAGTTTGGTCCAAAATGTAGGCGATAGCGATTCCGTCACTTTCTTAAAGTTGGGGCTGAGGGGGTATAACCACTCCAGAGATTGCTTCAGATTGCTTGAGGATTTCCAAAGATTTCCTGAGATCTCAACGAGATTCGTGGAAAGATGCACCCCGAAGGGCTAACTACTCCAGAAATTTCCAAGATTTCATAAAGATTTCCAATGATTCCATGAGATTCCCCACGAGATTCCTGGAGTGGTTAACCCCTCGATTGGGACAGTTTTAGACTTTTGAAAAAACTGCACGTATACTCGAAGAAGGAACGCTTTTTCGTGTCAGCGAGTTTCTGACGTTAAAAACACACATTAGGTATATTTGAGAACAACGATTTTGAATATCACAGAAATTGAAATAGGCTGTGTTTAAAAATCTTCAAGTTCCTTTCCTACAGTATTTTATTAGATGAAATTCGGTATTTTATTATTATTTCGTTTCTAAATATACACCCACAAACTTGCTGCATGGTACTAACAGCCACTAAGAAAACTGATTGGTGAGGCAACTATAAATTTCTGATGCCATGGATTCGAACCCAGGACCTCAGTCGTAAAAGTCTAGTGTTGGTGTAATACCAAAGGAGATAGAGGGGTAAACTCACCACCTCCATCATGAGGCCGTTGCTGTTGGGCGGGAGAGGCAGCTGGAGGGGCAGCTTCAGCTTCTCGTCCTGCAGGCGGGGGCGCGGCGCGGCGGCGAGTGGAGACGCCAGCTTGTCTTTGTCCCCAGGCCGTCCATTACTTGGGCTGACGCGGCCCTCACCTGAGGAAATAGACCAGAACCTTTAAGGACGAAAAACTTTGGGATTTGGACCAGAGGTAAATTAGGAATTGGAGGAAGGAGGGAAACCAATATCCAGAATTGCAAAATACTGCAACTTCCTCCCTAGTTTTGCTAGCTGACAAATGGCAGCTATCTGACTGGGAAGGAATAAAGCAGACATTAAAAAAAGGTGTACAGCCTACTTATTATTAGAATTATGGCTCAAGTACCAAGTACCATCGGTGTACTTCTTGCAGGCCATGCAGACGACTTCTCCAGAAATTATATATTTTCCTTGCCCATTGCTCGCTCAGTTTAAGATTCATTTTTTCTTCTTTATCTCCATTTTGTAAACTTCTCCTATAAACTATTCCCCCGCACTGAGTGCGGCACTCTACAATATTAATACTTAGCCCCCGATTACACCTTACAATTTCCAATCCAAATAGGATCATAAAAAAATATGATCAAGAAAAATTGTAAGGTGTAAATTGAGTCAATTATGATACAATTTGTATCGGCCGGTACAAATTGTATCATAACTGCTGCGACTACCTTCCTCTATGCTGCGATGTGTTTGTTGTTGTTTGGTTAGTCCGTTCAAAATGGCGGCTGAGGTAAGTGGAATGGAAATGACCCGTATTTTAATAGAAAATGTGGAGGAGTACGAATTTCTTATAACGATGAATTGAAAGAATATAGCAGAAATTATTTAACCTAAAACGGTTCAAAAAAGGACCCTAAAAATCTTCAAAATTCTATTTTTTTACCATGTCAAGTTGGCGTCACTGCTAAAACATGATCCTATTTTTATTGTAAAGTGTATTGCAGTTTTTCTAAAATTTTTATGATGCTAAAAAAATAGGATCATGTAAAAATAGGATCATATATTTATTGTAAGGTGTAATCGGACCCTTAGTAGTATGAGTACTACTACTATAGTAGTACTATTGGAAAAAATTGCACACGTAAATCTCCCATAGAAAAAAACAAAAAATTGGATTTCTTGAAATCCTTTCTCAATGCTTGGTCGTGACTACCATGTCTAAACCAGAGTGCAGAAGTGCAGTTAAAAGTTGTTGTTAGGGTAGGCAACAAAAATATGGAACCAAAAGAAAAAGGACGCGATAAAGCAATCAGGGCAGTGGTACCAACTGTTCCCAACCAAACGGGAAACTAGCAAAAAAAGCTCGGTCGTGAAGAATAGTTAATAAAATACTTTACACCAATTAAGGATTGAAAATGTGTTTTTTGTGCGACCTATCTTTTTGTGGCCGAACTGAGGACCTAGATGCTCGATGGTACCTTTGCGGTACCTAAAGGTAGTCCGGCTCACAACTTTACCACTCTCATTATCCCTAGCCTAGAGCCATCTTCTCATCTATCTGTGGTCAGCCCAGTAGGAAAAATTACCCGCCGCACGACACTTGAATAAATTCTTATGTTTCCTCGCGTTCCTTCTGACATTAATTTTCCGAAATTATGAAATTGAGTTTTTAAGAATCAAGGGCCCTGCCATGTAATGCATACCTCTATTGTAAACAGCGTGAGAACTGAGAATGCATAGCTATAAGACCCATGTGTGCTAGGGCGCCATTAAATTGCGGTAAGCGTTGAATCACATTGGTAATAATATTTAAATTTATTACCTCTGTCCTTACTTCCTAAACGAAGCCTTATGCTAGTCACATATTATGATGCGTCCGAGGGGGTAACCACTCCAGAGATTGCTTGAGATTGTCTGAGATAGCACGAAGATTTCCAAGGATTTCCTGGGATTGGAAAGATGCACCCCGAAGGGTTAATTACTCCAGAAATTTCCGAGATTCCCTGAGATTTCATAAAGATTTCCAATGGTTGCCTGAGATTCCCAACGAGATTCCTGGAGTGGTTAACCGAGTTGACTTCCCCATACGTATCCTTATTGGGGAGGAATGGCAGTTTTTTTGTTGCCATCCCAAGCCCGCTATTCCAGCTAGGAGGAAAGCCCAGACTGAAGCCCAGACGGGCCTTTTGGGCCCTTAAGGCCCGGGTCAGGGCCCGCTCTGAGCCAATCACAGTCATTCCCCTGAGGAGATATAAACATAGCGTTATTCGGCAACTATAAAGCTCGGTAGATATCATGGTGTGTGGTGTACCGAGGTCTGGACTGGAGGCGGAGGCTTCTCCAGACAATGGCCCTGATTGACACCCTGCGTCTGATCAATAACAATTTAATTAATATTGGCGGTGATTGAGCTTTGTGCGAGCTCCCGCTCCCGACACTAATACACTCTCACACTCCTACCCGCAACTTCTCCACCTCTGCCCACTTCGTCCCTTTTTGCGGTACTCCTAGGAAACGTGATGTTTCAGTTCTTGCTGAAGATTCGTTTTCCCGGTGAAAATTTTGACGTAGAAGTTTACTGACAGCGTTACTTCTAGGGGTGACCATTTTCATTTACCGAGTTTTAACAAATTGGAAATGGTCAGTTCCTCGGCAGTTTCAACGGGAAAGAGATATTACAATATTTCGTATGACCTAGCAAACTTCTATACCAGGAGCAAGACCATCTTGATTTTGGGGTATTACTAAGGAAAAGGAGTACTCAGATCCAGCCTTTTTAGAGAGGGCAGTTTCTTAGTTCAATTCAAATTCAAATACAGTAATCTGTCTCTGCAACGACCGCTCGTTACAAGGAGTGTCGTTATATACAGAGTGACAGCTATAATTCAGTCTGGATAACCTCTCTTGTCCCCTTCAAGGTGCGAATCTCATAGGTTATGAAGTAGCTATACGCGTCAGAAGACATTATAGCAATCACGGCTGGGACGAACCATGATTTAACAACTGCCTACGACATCTTCACGCAATGGGCAATGTGTAGAAGCAAACAGCCCCGAGTAAAGTAAGAGGGCGAGGGTGGTTGAATGTGAAGGGCAATAATAGGGTTGTGTAGGTAACATGACATACAGGGTGAACGTGGCGTGGGGTGAACTCTAGGGGAGAGGGGGGCGAAACGGGCCAGGGGCAAAAGGCTCTCGATCAAAGTCTGATTTTCCTCTGGCTCTGTCCCCCGTGCCCCACTAACCCGCTCCCGCACACTGGAAAAAATACGGGCACTCGCAAATGCTGATTTTTTGTCCAAAAATACCTGAAAATGTTATAGCTTCTCTCTATAACGACCATTGGGGGCCCGTGTAAATTTGCTCTTTATAGAGAGGTTTCCGTTTTTTTCGTTGTATGTTGAGAGGGGTTATAAATCAGTGACGTGCCTAGGATATTTTTACGAAGTCTACTGACACTGTCGCAAGATAAAGTGAAATTGTCAAAAAGTTGTGTTGTCAGACTCCAGAATAGAATATACAGGTACGCAATAGGCAACATTAATAAACTGCAAAAATGTCTACAAGCTTGAGTCATCCAAAATATTATGTAAAAATAGAAGAAAAATCACAGCCAAAATGGCTGTAAGGAGGTACCTGTACCACTAAAGCAAGAATGCAATGGTGAGCCCGACACTTCAGTGCGAAGTTTAATTCTAGTTTATCCGACTGTTTGTTGCAGAACGTATACCAAAGATGATTGTAAACACAAGCAAGACCAGATGTGATGTGTATCTACACAACAAAACACCCTATAAAAGTAATGTCCCATTTGCAGGAAAATAAATGTGCTATGAACGGTCGCAGCCTCTCTCGTGTCATCATTGATCACAGGATCTTGGCTACGAAAGGTCGTACTTCCTCACTGGTCGTACTGAAGTATATATGATGTCATTAAATCTCGCAGATTTCCTCGCGTCGTCGTTTGAGTTTCCTTGTCTCAACTACGAACGGTCGCAGTCTTTCGCGTATCGTCATTGGTCATCGGATCTTGGCCACGAACGGTCGTAGTCTCTCGCGTGTCCTCCGCCTGTCCTATTCTGATTTATGACGACGCTCGAATCCCAGCTTAATTACAAAATATAGATCACCCAGGGACGGCGTTGTGGACTCGTAATTGGAGGACGTTTAGACCTCTCCACGTACACGCAAGTCGAAAAACACCACCCCCAAACGCTACAACATCTCACGAAAAACTACTTTACTCCTGATTTTCTTATATTATGTTGTATTTACGTATAATAACATCATTTTATTTGACGTTCTTTCGGGATAACCTGCGAACTTCTTGATAGTTATTTTAACTATCATACATATTATGTGATTTCTCTCTATAAGGGCCGAAAAGGACCGTGTAAATTTGCTCGCTGTAGGGAAAGGTTTCAAAACTAATTATACTGTTTGTCAAGGGACCGCAGCGTTCGTTCGTTATAGGAAGTTCTTGTTACAGATGCTGTCGTTATATGGAGAGTGTATTTCAGAACAAATAATAAACCTAAACAGTTCCCTGAAAAGTTTTCACATTAAAAAATAAATTTGTATAAATAATTTATGAAAAAAAAATATTGAAAAAAAAAATACCTGCCAGTAAGTACTTAAAATCATAGGATACTAAACTACCCATACTTGCGATTTAGTAACGTCAGCCATTTCGAAGGGTAGATAGACTACAGAAATTTATTCTCATCCAAGACTGAGGTGGAGTATCTACAGGAAAAGTGAGACGATAGCTGAAGCAGAATGTAAGCAACTTACAAGTAGCGTGAGACTTCGAAATTAAAATGAAACACTTTTGATGACTTCAATTCGTTTAAATTGCACCATAAACAGTCAATAATTTAAAGGTGGATTGCGAGAATGCTATTAAAAATTAACATTCCTGAATGTGTACGTTCAATTAAAATTGAAATGTGTTAAAATGATCGTCATGTTTCGCATGCCTCTTAAATTGTTATTGTCTGTCACTCGTTTTAAAGTACAATGAGGAGTAGCTCGCCAGTGAGGCGGCGACATAACAAAACCAGTTGTAGTGGAGGTCCAGGGTTCGAATCCAGGTTCAAGAAAAATTTTCTGAATAGTTTCCAAGTTGCCAGTGTTGACCTTCAATTAAAAAAAAAAAGACTAACAATAGAGTAAAATTTTTGTCGTTGCAAAAATCAATATTTTTACCCAAAAAGGGAAAATATTATTTTGAAACACTGACGATTTTTGTAGGACTGATTCATATCACAAGATTTTATTCAGAGTTCTTAATATAAGAACTTATATTTAGGATATCGCTTACCGTTGACGGGGCTATAGTAGCCCGGGGTTTTCAAAGGCATCCGATCCATTATATCATTAGGACGCATTCCGTGCCTAATCATGTCAGCACAGTCACCAAACCACAGTATTATTCAGCGATCACATACGCGGTACCCATGGGCTAGGCCCATACCTGACTTGGAAAACTATCTACCGCAGCACGGGGCCAACTGGGACACTCGCGACGGAAGGGCTCGACCTGGAGTGGCGCGGTGGACGGGTGTAAAGGGTCGGACGGACGAACGGACGAACGGGTGAACGGGCGTCCCCAACCCGCGACGGTCGCACCGAACGCCTGTCTTTCCTTTTCCGTCTCTTTCCTGCGGTCCTTTCTAAGGCGAACCCTTCCGTCAGGAAAAGCTGTTTCCCGAACTGTTTTCTAAAGTTGCGGCACCTGGAAAACTCCCTGCTTACGGGCCAGGCTTGCTTGGCCTCGTTTTCTTAGTCTTCCTCCCTTCCTGTCGTCGTTCCTCCGATTTTCACAGGTTCCGGGCTAGGTTGGCTTAAATGATAGGTTTCTCTGCATAAATTTAGCACGGTGAGGAGTCTTTAAACGGGAAGCTCACCGGGGCAGTGACACAGCGCCTGGTGAGCCACCGAGAAAAATTTGTCACACTATAAAAAGATAAGGGTTTCCTCTGTCATTGGGACTGGTAAGAAGATGAGGGTTGTCGTACGCATAGCATGGGGTGAGCGGTTGACATATTCGGGTTGGAGACACGGGGGACTTGCTCAGTGGCAACAGCTACCCTCTATACTGAGCTTATAACCATGGACTTGTCATTGCTGGCCCAGGTGACACACCCAGAAACCTTTTACAGCCATCCCCTGCCACGGACCCTGCGAGAATACCTGGGAAATGACCTAAAAATGGCACAGAGGTGTAGGTATCGCATATGGGAGGCAATAAAAGTACCTATCCGAAAATCTATAGAAGTAAAAGTACATAAAGTGAGTGTACAATAAATCAATATCAGAACACATTCGTATTTTCAGAAATATTTGATTTTGCAGTTAATTTCTCTACGTCTGTGTCATTTGAATAAATCAGATTATAGGCAGGAAATTCATAATATATGAATATCATGAACTCCTGTCCAAAACAATCAAGCAGCATTTCAATTTTTGGTAGTGCTATTACTATAGGTACATAGGTGGTAGCACCATAAGAAGTACCTCTATACTAGCTACTACGGTGACATAATGGTGACAAAATCAAAAACTCAATTTTCAGCTATCCTGGATATTGTTTCCCCAGTGTCCCTAGTACTCGAGTGGTGAGTTTTTCGTAACTGGAAAGTATATAGAACAGGGAGGGGCGTGGAGCGTACGGAGACACGGGCGGAGGGGAGAGGGGGAAGGGGGACGCGGGGGGAAGGGGCGTTCCAGAGGACGTCGCAGAAAAACAGCTGAATCAATAATGACGCCCTATCGCGCAGGCTCGCAAAAATCAGGTCCGGCTTCTCTGTGTCCCAGACTCCGTCAGGATCCGCCACCCGCACCCCCCCCCCCCCTCCATTTCCTCTATCTGTGCCCTTGCTCGAGTTCCATACAGGGTGTCCATGCAACCCCATCTCCCCTGTCCGTGCGTTACAGGGTGACTCGATCTCCCCTAACATTGTATTACCTTCAGGTTGTACGCGGTGACAAAATTGCCCCAGCACTAAATGTCATTGTTCGATGAGTTTGATACAGGGTGTCCCTATCCCCTATGAGTGCAATTCCAGGAGTTACTGGGTGACCAAGGTTCTCGATCTCTCTTAACTTTGCTTTTTCTTCAGTTTGTACCTATCTATAGGTAACCTCCCCTATTGTCACTGAGTTCTATACAGGGTGTACCCTATGGGGATAGGATCTTGCCCTCCTCAACCCTTCTCCAGTCCCCCCTTGCTATAGTCCTATCATATAGTGTGTCCTGATATAGGACTTTCAGTCTACCTCTTCCGCCCGCGGCGAAGATAGGTACAAGTACCCGATTTTCATAATATACACAGTGTTCCAGTTATTCCAACTTTTCCTATATCGTATTCGTATTCGAGCCTACAAGGTGTCCCATAATCTGTTTCTTAAGTCCTTCCGTGGGTTTCACCAGAAAAAAACGGACTTTTAAGGTTTCGCTTGCTCCCAGTTTATTGTCACATTTATACCCAACCCCTTCACAACGAATTAACAGCCAAAGGGGTAAAACCAGGGAATCACAGGTTTTTAGCAGACCACTTGAAAAAATATCTATCTTGACAACAGGCTCCTATTCTGGTGCAAGGGGCCAGCCCTACGTACTTGAATGTAAAGGGCCGTCAGACCTCGTGTCCCAATAAGCCCCGGCTGGCTTGCGGCTGGGAATGAGCGTCCATATTGCGGGGGAGGAGGGGTGTGGGGACCCCAAAAGGTCTTGAGGGCTCGAGGCACAGCTGCCCGGCAGCTGGTGCCTGCGGCGCGGCAGGTCACCGGTGGATGGACGGGTCAGCAGGGGCTCATCGTACCTTATTTCTCAACTTTAATTTAGCTGGGAACAAGGACCCCTTTGTTTCAGATAGGTTTCTCTTTTGTAGAGTCAAACAAACATGTCTTCAGAATGTTTTTTTTTCTTCCTTGTGAGTGGTAGTTGTTTTGGCACACACCCTCAGGGAAGTCTAAGAATCCCTTGTCTGCCACGTCTTTCCCGATATAAGCGCGGAAGTATCAGTGGCATAAGAACTACAGGACACGGCTCGTTGTCATTTTAAATATGACGGGATCCGCACCCACCCGTGTCCTGGTGTCATGGTAGAACATCCGTCGCAGCGCGCGGAGGTCGTTAGAAGATCAACCTACCGGAACCTTAAAGTGCCGCCTTGTCGCGCGACGTAAGTGCCAAGTGCCATGACAACGGCTGAAGACGCCCACGCACGCGACATAAGAAACTAAATTGTGGGTGTGAGAAACGAAGAAAATGCAGACATTAGGGTAAGAGAAAGGCCTTTGGCCTTAAGCTACTGATAATTTATGATTATGTATCCTTATACTAAAACAAGTTTTATTTCTTACAGGTCAAAGAAGAGTACGGAAACGAGACAGGTAAGTGTAACAAGTTTTTTTTTCTTGAACCCGAAAAATTTACAAACCTACGGATTTCCCAGTGATTTTTTCGATGGAAAATTTGCCAAATAATTTTTTAGAGCATGATAATGAGCGTCCCCATCAAGATAACCAAATGGGTAAGCAGTATCAGATCTAGGACGACCAATGGACAAGCAGTCACAGATATAGGATGACGAATGGGGATGCAGTGACAGATCTAGAATAACCATTGGGTAACTGTCAAGATGTGAAATGAGGAGCCTATGTCTGAAATTTCAATATCAATACCAATAATACAAATACAATACAATAATGCCTAATCCTATAATACAAATGGTGAAAAATAAAAAAATAAAATTCTTACCAATGCCCATATCCCTAGAAGCGATGTCAGCATCCGCGTTCTCTACCATGCCATCTTCTATCTCCACTTCTATCTTCTGGAGACGTGTCTATTCTAACTTTTCGTATTTACGCGCACTGTTTCAAACGTCAACACTTTATTTTACACTTCTTTAAAGTTTTATACCCACACGGAAAATTGTCCGACACTTCATCTTTGACGGGTGTCCGACGGTCACGAATGTCATCGGAGTAAGATCTAAATCATTTTTGAAAAAGTGGTTAGGTATTTTCTAAGGTATAAGAATAAGAAAGGTTGAGTTAGTGGGAATGGAAAATGGAAGCGAAATTTTTTGGAATCTACTGTATGAGTGTAGGTAGATACCTAGGTACTATTTATTTTTCTCAATATGAAGGAAAATAAGTTGTTACTGTTTTTATTACTTCAGGTTTACATAACCAGTAAATAAAAAAGGTTCATTGCCGGCATTTATGACACCACGTGAGACAGTAAAAATCTGAAATATAGGGAGTACCTACACATACCTATTCCCAATGTACTTATATCAAAAGGTATGCAGGTCAAGGAAGACACCAGACTCGCACGACTGAGGTCCTGGGTTCGAATCCCAGTATACCAGCAATTTTCTGTTGGTAGCATGAATGTGTCACCAAATATTCATTTGGCTTCGGCCAATAATCAGTTTTTTATTAAAAAAAATAACCAGGGCTCTTGGAATTTGCTGTTGCTGCTACAGCTCTTTCTTCTATATAGATACTAAGGGAAAACTAAACGTAAGCTTGGTGTATTTATAAGTTTAATCATTAAACTAGACTCGGGAAATCCATCCTTAGGTACTTCTGTATGTACAGAGTAGTACTTATTGCTTGGGTAGTTATATGCAGACATTACATGCAGTAGGTACCTGGCAATGCCACTTTTACCGACAAGTGAGGCAGGCATGAAGGTAGTTATATGCCAATGTGACTGGTTGTTATAATAGTGAATGTGTCGACTTTCCCACATACCGTGGGATATTGCAAATTAAAAACTCCGGTTGACGACTTGATTTGAGTGAGTCACTCCTGCCCCTCCTATCTGCACTTGGTTACATGTTACTTTTTTAGTAAGAGAAGGGGCTATACACAACAGCATGTTATACCACCATACTCGGTTAACGGTTAATCTCCAGTTAAATTTCAATTATTGCAGGGTAAAACCCGAATTTAACTGGAGATTAACCGCTAACCGAGTATGGTGGGACGCACTCTTAAGATATACAAACTGGCAGTACTTTAGCTATTTAGTTTTTCTTTTTTTCAGATTCCGGATAAATCTTCTTCAGCTTTCCATGCAAGATTACTTGTGGTTATTTTTTATTCGTCTGGAATATTATATGTCCTCTAAACTGACGCCCATTACTTATGTAGTCAGCTATTTTTTGCCACTAAATATTTATCCTGATTATTAATAGTACTAAAAAGTTAATTTTCGCATAGTTTTTGACTTTAGAAACGGCCTATGGTTTCTTCGAGAGGATATTGAACACTGTAGTCTCTCTCCATATGGGGCCACGTAAATTTGGTCGCTACAGGGTCGAGGGACTGTAGCCCGTTATAGGGAGGTTTTTCTTTTCAGTGAATGACAACTTTCAACGGATTTTTAAACTTCGGAACCTCCTAAAATATTGAAAGAAAAAAATAATTTCATGGGAAACAAACGGCCACTTAATTATTTTGAATGTCCCTATCGGTTCTGAAATAGGTATAGTATAGCCACTCTGACCTGCCTGGCCCGAGGGCATTCTGTGTACAGTGAACAGTGCAAAATGCCCTCGGGCCAGGCAGGTCAGAGTGGCTATACCATACGACTAAATTATTGTGTCTACTTCCATATTTCAGGCTCAAGAAAGGAGAATGAAACAGTTCAATCGAACCAGTTACCGGCATGTGCGTGGGTGATACGACGTACTTGAATATCCTCAGGCTTAGACATTTACGTACACTCAAGCTGACCAGACAATGCTCCATACAACCTGGGACACCTTAACATCAAATGGGAGAGGTACAGTTTAAAAAAGTACTTTTTCTCAAGTTGTGTCCGCTATACCTGACGGTGCATTTTTTGCCGCCCATAAGATTAACATTTCGAGCGGCGATTCATTTTCAAGGTTTACCCTTGGTTGGAAAGACACAAAATTTTGCCTGTACCTAGCCCTAACAATGTTCTAGGGAGTGTTCGAAGCAGATTTCCCATTTTTTTACTGGTTTTCGAGATACAGCACTTTTCTTGAGGTATGCGATGCTAGCATTTGCAAAACAGTTGCAATAAAAGAAACCAGTGAGAAATTGGGAAATCTGCTTCGAACACTCCCTAGAACATTGTTAGGGCTAGGTACAGGCAAAATTTTGTGTCTTTCCGAATCGCCGCTCGCAATGTTAATCTTATGGGCGGCAAAAAATGCACCGTCAGGTATAGCGAACAGGTATAGCGGCAGAAATGAACAGTCAACAAAAAACTTCTCCAAAATTAACCGTTGGTATCATGACAAGATAGCCTATTAATGTATGACGTTAAAAAGGTATATTATATTTCAGAACATTTAAATATCCAATAGTTTCCTCAGAAAGGGTACAGAAAATAAAGGGTTCGACAATGGTCGCACTTGACTTTCTCGCAATTTTTATCCAAAATTTTGATTTTTTTTACGTGAATAATTTTTTTTTTGTCAGAATTTTAACTTTTTTTAAAAAGTATTTTGCCACACAATGGATGATACTTTAAGGCACCTGCATAACGAATTTCAAACATATCCGTCAAACAGTGAAGTGTCGCTCGACGCGCAAAGTATATGTTTTCTATTTTGCATGCCACCGTCTTAATTTTTAAGTAAATGAATAACTATTGAAAATGCCCTTGAAGCATCTATCTGAGACCACTTTCACCAATTTTCAAGAAAATCCGCCGATTAGTGTTGTTGCAAATCCGTTTTAACCAATCAAAAACGTGATTTCCATTTTTGGAAAATGTTTCCTACGATAATGCCAATATTGGCCCAAATTTTTGGCCCATCTCAAAAAGAATAAAAATGATCCTGTAGCATCTATTTGGGAACACTATTGCGAAATTAAAAGGATCTAACTTTATAACTGTAGTGCCAAATCCGTCTTGACCAATCAAAAACGAGATTCTAGTTTTTTTTCCTATTTTTGACTTTATTTTGCCTATATTGGCCGCAATTTTGAATTTATTGAATATTTCTTCGACAAACCTTTAAGTAATGTTATTAAGCACAAGTTTGTGGATTTTTGTGAAATTCCGGCTAATACTGTTCATGGGGCCAAGATTTTCACGTATGGGCCAATTTTGGCCCAAATATTTGGCCCATCTCCAAAACAATAAAAATGATCCTGGAGCATCTATCTGGGAACACGACTACAAAATTTGAAGGTTCTAACTTTATTACCGTACCGTGAAATGCGTCTTGAGTAGACAAAAACACGATTTTGAATTTTTTTTGACACTTTTTTGACAATAGTGGGCGCAATTTTTGAGTAATCAAAATTATATTAAAAATGTATCTCGGAACTGATTTTAGACATCTATATTCCAAATTTGAGCCAAATCGGTAGACTGGTGTGACCTGTAGCCGCGCTACAGACAAACGGACGGACGGACGTACGTACGTACGTACGTACGTACGTACGTCGGACGGACATGACCTAAAAACCACTTTTTTGGTATCTAGGACCTCTGAAACGCCTTTTGCAATGAAAATCTCAAAATCGAAATTTCGCACGATAACATAACTTTCTCAGCCCATGTATTACATACGGGCGAGAAAGTAAAAATGTAAACAAACCCGACTGCTATAGGCGCCCTTAAAGTGCGAAAATGTGGTTTGTTTTGGTTCAGGTCAGCATAAGGAAACATCACCGCTCCCATGTCGGCTTAACTACCCGTAGGTACAGAGCATTTTCCCGACAGCCTGGCCGTTACGCCATTCTCCAATTATAAATGATATCACAGGACCAATCAGGTATTTCAGGTTCTGACCGCCCATCTGATATACCGACTTATTTATTGTGAATACCCGAGGTGAGTCACGACTTAGGGGACATCCCTACATAGGGGGGCGGGGTCCTTTTCAAACTGGGGACCCCACCCCCCAACAGACAGCCTAACTAGAGGCTACAGGTCAAACAGGTCGAGCACATTAAAAATCCCTTTATCTTGCCGTTAAAAGTCCTCTAGGTAACGTTATGATAAGGGCGCTATCGGCAGGATGGACCAACTTTCCTTTTCGGGGGGATAACGCTAAAGTGGACTTTAGGGGACGGTGAAATTCATCCTTTAACTAACTGCTGGCGTTAAAGAGGTATCTTATATTTCAGAACAGATACATATCCATCTATTTCCTACGAAAAGTGTCATTAGCAATCAAAATACCGAGCACAGTGTGTTCAGCCTAAGGCTGGATTTCACCACTTTAACGTGAAGACTATCGTGTACACGATAGCGCTATCGTATCGGTAAAAAATGTTAACGGCTTTCACCATGCACCGTTACCGTTTCGTTAGCTTTCGAGTGGATTTTCCGTGCGTTAGCGAAAACGATAATTTTCATACCTGCGACTCATTTGGTGTAGTCTAATGTAGTCTAATCAACATTTTAACTTCTTTCGCCGAAAAAATAGGGGTTTTTTCACGTTTATTTCCACTTTTAGATTGAAATTGTTGAAATAAATTTGACGTAAACAAAGCAGGCGAATTCTATTGACACAACAAAACCTAACGAGAGGATGTCTGCTTTTTCGAATCGATAGCTATTCGAACGTTAAAAGGCACTATCGTGAGGTGGTGAAATTCAGCCTTAGTGTAATATAAATACTTTAATCTCTCTCTATAACGACCAGTGCTCGCACTGCTCGCTCGTTATAGAGAGTTTTTCCTTATAGATAGTGACAGCCAGTGTGTTGTTTCTGGATAGTTTTTGGTGTAGTGACCCACATTGAACATCTCGGCAGATCGTCGTGATCGCCGCAGCCTTAGACCATCGAAAGTGCAAGGTCTGCTGACACTTACCTCGAACCAACGCCGACTCCCGTCTGTAACCTATACTTGGGGAAAGGTGCCTGTTCGATACAGAAGAGCTATTTTCGCTTCACGTTGTCCCAAAAAAGAAATCGAGAGATAATGATTTGAAAGGGTTAGGTTTAAAAATTAAATGTGAATGGTAGGATTGATTGATATGTTCGATGCATGTGCTATCCTAGATATCGCATTACTTATTTTTCAGAAAAAAAAGATTTTCAGCCATACTAAATGGATATTTTAGTACCTAACTGACAAGTAGATACGTTCCGACCGAGATGTTTTAGCACTTTTATCGGGAAGATATCGTTTCCTATAGCAACAGTTTGCAGCAGCGATAGGGGGGCTGAAGGCAAAACAGGGGGAATTAAAGCGGTAAACAACATGTCCCAAATCGAAAAAAAAATTAGAACGAAGCATAGGAAACTACTAATGAAAGAAAATGATCAAAAACTATAGTTTGTTATAAGTATTCGATAGAGTGATTTTTATCATAAATCTCTGACATAAATTGTACGAAATAGGAGCCTTAATTAAATTAATTATAAGTAATTTGTTTATCTATTACCACCTCTAACATCGAAGCGAGTTAGCAAAACAGAAGTTCATTAAAAAACTTCCTTCGTTTACAAATTGATGACTCTCTATTGAAGTCGTTAAAACGCTTACTTATATTCTAGATTCTATAGAGCGAAGAATTTCCCAATAGTTTCCTTTTACTTCCCCTCTGAAATATGATAGCTTATTGGCTTATCGATCAAAACCAACAGCTTCATTTAGGAAAATATGCAAAAAGTTTCCACATGATTTTGCACCTGTTATCATAAGCTTTTCCCAGATTTCTGTTATAGGTTCCTCATTGGTTCGTGCATACCAAGACTTCCACTTTTTAAATAAAAATCATTAAATCATTGGAAGGTTTGGAACTTGGAACTGGAAGTAGGTATAGGTAGGTACCAGAATTGTATTTTTTAAGAGACGCTATACATATGTGTTGGAGTATAAGGTATACCTGTGGGTATACCTACGTATAATGTTTATAAACAAATAAATGAAACATAGCACTTTAAACCACAGCATGAATCAGTCGGTGCTATGCACATAATACTGTTTTTCCGATAATTTTTTGAGGAAACAGGAAACACACAGGTATTTAAATGTTCTGAAATGTCTTTATGTCTTTATGTCTTTCTAACTTATGTTGTGATTTGCGATCGAGTAATTTTTGGGCAAATTATTTATCGACAATCGTAAAATCGCTAAGTAGCAGTTAATTTCTGAAGTTAAAAAGACATATCATATTTCAGAATTTTTAAACATAAAACAGTGTCTTCAAAAAAGGATCGAAAAAAAACCGTAAACAAACAGCAAGTGCATATTCCAGTATATAAAAAGAAATGTGAGGCCAGCATAGAAGAAGAAAATGGGAAAAAGGAATAAAGAGGTAAAATAGTTAAAAGAGGCGCACGAAGAGAGGATGCGGTGGGAAGGGTGGAATAATGAAATAAACACGGGCGTGGGGGGGAGGGGGTGAGTGACCCTCAAGCCTTTCCCCAAAAAATAAAGTAAACCTTTTCACAAAACACAGCAGCGACAGGGCACAGAGCACAGTGCGGGGAACACCAGAACGACACACAAGACACGTTCTCCGCGGCAGTCAGGCCGGCACTGAGCGGGGACCGGTGACACTCCCCACCCTCCCCCCGCCACAGTGACAAGCTTACAGCCAATGGAGGCCTGGGGGCGGGTCCCTCTGCCCCAACTGTGTCCCCTCTGTCCTTCATTGGTGACACGTGACACTGAGCTCTGGGCTATAACGTGACATGTTGTGGGAGACACCTGGGAATTTCAGGTGCTGTCCTTGGTTTGGGTGTCCCCTCTATCTGGGCATGTTAGTTGTCCCTGGTCTGGGTGTCCCCTCTGTCCTTCATTGGTGACACGTGACACCGAGCTCTGGGCTATAACGTGACATGTTGCTGGGAGACACCTGGGGATTTCAGGTGCTGTCCTTGGTTTGGGTGTCTCCTCTGTCTGGGCCTGTTAGTTGTCCTTGGTGTGTCCCCTCTGTCCTTCATTGGTGACACGTGACACCGAGCTCTGGGCTATAACGTGACATGTTGCTGGGAGACACCTGGGGATTTCAGGTGCTGTCCTTGGTTTGGGTGTCTCCTCTGTCTGGGCCTGTTAGTTGTCCTTGGTGTGTCCCCTCTCCCCTTCATTGGTGACACGTTACACCGAGCTCTGGGCTATAACGTGACATGTTGCTGGGAGACACCTGGGGATTTCAGGTGTTGTTCTTGGTTTGGGTGTCCCTCTGCCCCAAGTGTGTTTCCTCTGTCCTTCATTGGTGACACGTGACACCGAGCTCTGGGTTATAATGTGACATGTTACTGGGGACATTTGTGGTGACGTCACTAGCATAAGTGTCCCTCTGACCCAGTGTCCCCTTGATCCTCAAGCTCACTCAGTCACTAATACGTGATCATTATACATTATACATTATTTAACTCGGACAGATATGTTTGTCCTTTACTGATGACAATGTAATGAGTGAGAGACATATACTTATCGTAATATGTAAGTTTCTGTAAGTATAATAATTGGAGTGCCAATAACAACAAAGGTGGGTTTCCTTATTCTTGACATTGTATGTGTTTTTATTGTTCCAGTATAAACCTGCTGTTAATGTTCGAACAATGAAAACCACATCTGTGCAAAATTGTAACTAAGTAGAATACAACACAGTTGCAGCCACATGCAATGTCAAGTACTTAATATCTACCTGGATATCCAAATAATTAAGGTATAGCTACTTGCAGTCCCCACTGTCACCTGTCGTACCTATATAATTTTCGCCATTGATTAGTGTCATTTTCCTGTAGTTAGTCTGACTGGTTTTTTAGTCAGACTTGGTATTTTTTGTAGCTTCTGGGCCACAAGTACATTTCTATTGTTTGTTTAGACTCGCACGACTGAGGTCCTGCGGTTCGAGTCCCGGTACTATAGAAATTTTCTGTTGGGAGTATGGATGATGTCACACCAAATATTCATCTGGCTATACTATGAACAAGTTCCATGCGAAATTGTTTACATCAGCGTTTCGAAATTATCCGAAGCAGTATGAGGTCACAGATCGCTCTTTCGCGCCTTAAGTACTTAAGTGGTGGGAGACAGGATTGATGCGATATCTGTGGCCAATGACAAATAATTGATAAATGATGCTTGTCATGACCTAGGACAGAACTCCGGGAACTCAGTCTGAATAAAAATGAGAGGGAAAATAATTTTGTATATTGATTTCTAACGGCGCCATGGAAAGAATATCTAAGTGTGTGTTACTTCTTATCTTGTCTAACTATGAAAATACCACTTGATTTGTACCTCTGTTCCCTGTGAATTACCTATATAAAATAAAGAAAATACATATTTCGAAGTTGACGATTTTACACCCCCAGTTGTATCCTGCACTACCCCTGCATTTTCATGATTAGACTATGTTTACCCTTGCCTACAATTTATACCCTCCGTACAATAATACCCTCTGCCATGACTGGAAAACTCCAGACTTTATAGAGGGGCAAAGGGGGCTATGACGAAAAAAATGCAGAATCTTATGTTGCTTGGTACTTCGATAAGGGTCCGCTATACCTGACCTGACGGTGCATTTTTTGCCGCCCATAAGATTAACATTGCGAGCGGCGATTCATTTTCAAGGTTTACCCTTGGTTGGAAAGACACAAAATTTTTCCTGTACCTAGCCCTAACAATGTTCTAGGGAGTGTTCGAAGCAGATTTCCCATTTTTTTACTGGTTTTCGAGATACAGCACTTTTCTTGAGGTATGCGATGCTAGCATTTGCAAAACAGTTGCAATAAAAGAAACCAGTGAGAAATTGGGAAATCTGCTTCGAACACTCCCTAGAACATTGTTAGGGCTAGGTACAGGCAAAATTTTGTGTCTTTCCAACCAAGGGTAAACCTTGAAAATGAATCGCCGCTCGCAATGTTAATCTTATCGGCGGCAAAAAATGCATCGTCAGGTACAGCGTCCTCTTAAGTAGCAGGGGTAGATGGGGGGGGGGGGGGAAAGCCCATCAACATTTCAAGAGTTATCTACTGCGGTCATCTGGCAGCCCTGCAAAATACCGTACAGCTTAGTACAGTAGCTATACTTGAAGGGTCATCGGAACTCGGGCCCTGGACTTTTTGGTGGGTTCCGAACCACCATATCTGTCCTCTAGAAGTTCACTTTAGCGTTATCATCCCAAAAAGAAAAGTTAGTGTTTTTTACCATCCTGCCTTATCTTAAAGTACGCTATAGACTTTTTGTGTGTTTAACGGCTACTTTACCGGAGAGAAATTTAGATGTGTACCTGTGTACCCAACATATACCTGCATCTATCTATTTGTGATTGTGTGGTGTGGCTTGGGAACTGTGTGAAGCGCGACCCAGCAAAATCGTGTACCGTGGAAGTATAGAAGTGCGAAGAAGAGGATAGGCTGACCAAGGTAGACATTACGGGCACCATATAACCACACGGACACTCTCGAAGGCATAGACCGTGTACCTGATTATTACGAAGCATGGGCTATGACACAGGCACACTTTCCCAACACTCCCCCCAAACCAGTACTATTGTCTTCATTATCTTCGTACCTAAGTATCTGCCAATAAAATCTTGAAGATGATAGCAATCGCTATGGGGCTCAGTACCCGCGAGAAAAAATGAGATGCGAATGCGAGAATTCTATAGGTAGATTCTAGGTACTGTATAGTCTCTCTATAACGACCCCCCAAGGGAACATGTAGATTTGCTCGCAATATGGAGAAGGTTTCAAAGTGAGTCATTAACTAACTTAACTGATTAATTAGCGTCATTTCTACCTTTCACATTGGAAGCGCTGTAGATTATCCAGTTTTTCCTTTACTTCGAATTATTTCCAGTCCACCTGGGTAGATGTATAGGTATAAAACATGCATATCTTTACAAACCAACCAATTATTTACATCATTCTGTATACCTATGTACCGTGGTTCAAACAAGATTATAGGTAAAATAACACGTGTCGGATTCACTGAACTGAATTTTCTGCTCTTTCTAGACGTACTGTCCATCTGGTCCATGCATACTTCGGTTTTTTTGCAGTTAAGGTACCCACTTATTCTTATATTAATAAATTATATAAAATAATTACACCAATAAAATGATCCGAGATTGAATGTGATAGATGTATTTTGCATTGGTATGCAGAACGCAGGACGACAGGCATAGTAGTAGATGACTACTGACGTCAGTATATCACAGGCAATGGTGGATAAATACGGGTCTGGACTCTGTCGTTTCTCTCAAGGGTTACAACGGTCAAGCTCTGAGTGATTTGGTGCATATATATACTGCATAGTGCTCGCACGATTACCTGCCACCCACACCGCTCTGTCCATCTTAAATAATCACTAGGAAGAGTATATAGGTCAAGAACAAGCCACTGGGGGCGAAGCATAAATTTCTACTGAGTAAATAAATAAGTATAGTCTAAGTACACGATGGGGACCTACAGTTTTAGGCGGGCTCCGAAACATCACAGCCTCTATTATAGATTTTTGGTGAGATGCTGAACATATTGGCGATCAGAAAGAAATTCATAGGATTGGGATCGAACCGGTGTGACCCAACAGGCTACCAGCTAGACTACTGGACTGTCGTGTTCCGCAACCTTTTTGTGTTTAAGGTACACTTACCAACGAGGGGGTAACCACTCCAGAGATTCCACTGATTCCTTGAGATTCCGTGAAGATTTCCAAAGATTCCCAACGATATTCATAGAAAGATGAACCCCGAAGGAGTAACCATTCCTAAAAATTCCAAGATTCCCTGAGATTTCATTTAGATTGAACCCATGATTCCAATGATTCCAAACGAGATTCCCAACGAGTGGTTAACCCCTGCTCGCTTACCGAGTTAAGAAATTTTGAAGGTACACCAATGAAATAACCTATGTTTATTTAATGCCTTTAATTATTAAAATAAAGAAAATATGAAAATTTTAATATGAAATTTGAGCCTACTAGGTTGAGTAGAGGCGATTGAAATTCGGAGCAATAGCTGACAAGGCGGGCTCGCATTTACAAAAAATGTAGGTATCTTTCTAAACTTTCTGACAAAACTTGTCATTTTTCTACTAAATGACTGCGGCACACCCGTTGCGGAACACTGTAGTAGGAATAGGGCTAGATTCCCTTGTAAATGCAAAAGCCGCTAGATAGTAGAAATAAATCTTCAGAGGTGGAAAATCTGTCCCTGCTGGGCAAACCCCCTGGCCGGCCTAGACGTGGCAATTCCCTTGATGGCCCGATACCGCTCTACTTCATAAATCAGCTCTAGCCCTTGTTAGTGCTGCTGTCTTCTGCTGTGGCTTCTTCCTAAACACGAACCCTTCCGACCGTTCGTTAGGTCATGGGTGGGACATACACTGTTAAACGAATTTTTTTCTCTTGAGCCTTCACCCTGCTTGTAGTCATCTTGTTTCCCGAAGCAAAATAGGATCTGCATGGTTTAATGAAGGTTTTCTTCGTAGGTTTGTATTGTTAGACACTCTCTGTACCTACTAAATGAAAAACTTTAACAAAGCACAGTGATCGATGACGGCATTTGACGTCATAGAGATACCCTAATCGAAGGGTCTCAGGTGTATCCAACCTGTACAGGTCAGGCCACAGCGATTGGCTTGATCAATTTTTAGTCAAAACTGATTGATACGTATTCTCTGTTGATACTGTTTAAAGGTACCACCCGTATATGGAAAGCCTCTTCTCCAGCCAAACCTCAAAAAACGCTTTCCAGGACCTACTGCTGACAAAGACAAAACCAAGGTACTGGTTTTCTTCCTTCAAATATGTGCTACCATGATACAGCAACATATACGTATGGTGGGAGAAATTTTACAGCTACCGAGGTTCGAACCCAGCTTCTATGGCTTACTAAACCAGACGCCTTATTTGCTCGGCCACTATGTCCCCCTCACAGACAGTCTCGATAGCCGAGTGGACTAAATGGTCGACTTTTGAGGAACAGTGAGAGCCGGGTCACACCGGTTCGATCCCGATCCTACCAAAAAGTTTTTCTGATCGGCATTCACCTCTGATATGTTCAGCAAGTCAAGTGAAATGTATATTGAGGCTGTAGTGGTTCGGAACCCACCTAAAACTGTAGGTCGCCATCGTTTACACGATGGCTGGGGAGCTGGTATTTGGTAGTGCTGCCAGTTGAGCACAATGGAGAGTTCTTGATACGGTCTAGTTGCTGGGCTTGTCCCCCCCAACCCTCAGCTAAGCTAAGGTCCCCCTGAACATAGTATGAATTCTGGACGGCCGTTCTAGAGAGTTGGCATCCCCGGACGTATGGTTAGTGAGGAGGGATGGCAGTTTTTGTGTCGGGACCCGCCATCCCTGAGTTGCCATTCCAGCCCCGCCATTCCACGACGGATCGTGTGTGGCCAGCTTCACTGCTGTGAAGAGGGCTTATTTCGGCCCTGAGTGGCGTCCGGACGAGGATGGCCATGAGGGGGGGATGGCTGACCCCATCGATCTCGGCCCCAGTGTCTCAGCTAATGATTTGGAAAATGGTGTTTCCCGGTGGGGTTTTTTGTGTTTCTTGTGGGAAATAGGGATGGATTCCTGGCCCTGACGTGGATCTGGACTCCGTCCTGTCAATGGCCCGCTGACACGTGCTTCAATACGTTTATTTCATTTATTTCTTTTCGGGGATTCTTCAGAACCTAACGGAGGAATTAAAGACAATCAAATAATAACGGTAATGTTCTCGCTGTTCTTTTCCAACGTTCCCAACTGTCAAAATACTCCACTGAGCACCTTGGGAGTGCTGCAGGACATGAGCAAAATTATAGGGAGGGGAGGGGAGGGAGGGGGAAGTTCCCAAAAATATCCAAAAGTATGTTTCAAAAGAACTTGACTCTTGTCTCAAGAAATTCAAAATGCACAGGGATCATCAAGGTTGTACAATAATAGACTTCCTAACAAAAAGGAAACGAAAAAAAAACCTGTCATTTTTAATGACTGGCTACAGGAAACAAAGTCAAAAGTTTTCGCAGGAAAACTAAAAGGACGTTCATGTGAAATTATGTATTCTACACCGCATCCTCTCTTTTGTGAAAAGGGAAAAATTAAAAGTTTTTTAACAGTTCTGTCTTGATTTAAAAAAAGTACTTGAATACAAAAATTTCAGGTGCATACCTGAGCTTGAAAAATACGGTTTAAAATTTATTTTTCTGCGGACAAATTGAGCAGTGAAAACCACTTCTCTAAAGTTTACTATAGTGTCTCCTATCGAACAGATTTAACGACCAGATTAGTGCTATCGCAAAGCACTTGTCATAAGCTAAACATACCATACTATCTGTTCTATAGGAGACACTATTGTATACTTTATAGAAGTGGTGAAATCCAGTCTATAACTCCAATATGAGAGGGGTAGCAGGTAAGATAAAATGAAGAATGCCATGGGGGAGTGGGGGAGCAATCTCTGGAAAGGACAAACATTAATCCGGAGCTTTATCTGCTGGATAATTTTTCACGGTTGCCGCCATTAACTGGCACTCCAATCAGTTGATCAGCCCTTCATCATCTCCTCCGGGATGTCATCACGAAATTCCTACCCTCCCCCATGTTTTGTCATTGTTCTTTGGCATAAGGGAAACAAGTATTTTTCACAGTTTTTTTTGCTGAACATTTTATATTTTAGGTTTTACCAAACCACGTCACGTTATTAGTGCCTAACTATACCCCTTATCTATACCATACTTATATCCCTTACCAAGAGACAGTAAGGCATTTGTTTACGCTTGTTCCGGCCATGAGGACACCAATAAAGCTCAGTCCAGAATTACTCGATCGTAAATGCCCAACATAGTTAATTTCGGACGTTAAAAAGACTTATTATATTTCAGAGCATTTTAGCTTCCTAGAGTCCTCAAAAAATGGTCGGAAAAACATTAAAAATAAGCAAAACAGTCATAGTATCGCTTCATTTTGGAGCTCGAATTTTGAGTGATTTTAATGATAGGAAGGATCCGGGGTCAGGGGACGACGGGGTCCATTACGGGTAATTGGATGTCCTTTCACTCTTTCGCAAAAGAACAGCACAGGCAGCGCCCGCAAAAGGGCAAGCGACCGGTCAAAAACCATGAAAAACAGCCGGATTTCAATGATTTCACCCATTTCAATGAGCCTTTTAGCTAATTGCCGCGCGCATCGCAAGCTCCCGCTGATTTCTTTCAGTAAAAAAGGCGGACTGCGGGCTTCGTCAATGGGCCACTCTGGCTAATTTTGAATTCAGCAAACGCGCTGCTGACGGGAATGCTTTTGGAACCGCGCTCGCAAATAGCTGCGGATAGAAGAAGCCAGAAAACCTTCGCTACAGTTCGCTATACATAGCTGAACCACATGAAGCTACACAGGTTTACTGTTTCCTCTTTGCGAAAGGTATTCAGAGAATTTCCATGATATACCTCATATGAATAGATGAGACTACTTTCCGAAACATATACAGCATCTGCTAGTCACATCGTCATAAGGCTGGCTTTCACCAATTCCTTATCGTCCAGATAAAGTTAGTAAATTTTTCATCCCGAAAAAGTAGCTGTTAACCTCGCTGTTAACTTTATTTTGCAGTTAAGTCCTGTAGCTAACGTCATATACGACAAGAGCGCTATCGCCAGGATGGTGAAAGCCACCATTGCCATATAGTACAATTATGGTGTGGTTTCATTAGGATGCCATCCAGACAACAGTCGCATTTTCCCCCAGCTGGTGAAGGCCAGGTACCCATCAGGGCTGGGTAGCCACGAAGCCAGGAAAATATCACCAGGACGAAAGAGTAGGTACAATGCTTACCTCGATCCAGTTGTTTTGGATTCCACATTGTTGGGGTCGACTTGGCTCGTGACGTTCAGAGACACGTTCCACTCCTGAGAGGCCGTCAGCAATCTGTCGAGACCCCCCCCCCCCCCCCCTTCCGTCTCCACATGCCCAAGAAACACTTCTGACCCCCACCACCCCCTCTCAAGGGTTACGTTATCAACCTCTGACGTCCCCAGGGTGGGGAATTTCTCCATTGTCAGGGCAATTACTGGTGAGATCAGAACTGAGGGAAAGAATAAGCTGGTGCTTTTCTTTTTCAAACCTTTCAAGGGATCGCAAAGTACTTGGTTTTTTTCCTAATTCAAGAATGTACTCGTATGTATATGTACCATAAGTACCGTGCAGCTCCTCCGTTTCCTTATATGTTCAGTATACGAATACCTGTACTTTTCAGTTTCCATTAGCGTTCTCCATCTTGTTGAAGGACAGAGGTTCCAGAGTTTCCGCTTTTGGCGAGGGGGTACTCCAGAGATTCCTTGAGATTCCCTGAGATTTCATAAAGATTTCAATGATTCCCAACGAGATTCCCAACGAGTAGTTCTCGGCTTTTGGAGCCAGTGAGTTTCTGACGGTAAAGAAGCACTAGTTTTGAGTCTTTGGTGAGAATCGATATGATTGGACTCTATACCTATAGGATACAATATACAAATACTACCAGTTATTTAACTGACAGTTAATTAAAACCAGATTACGCACTATCCCAACACCAGCCGGCTTCTATAAGTCCCGAAGGAACTGTAATATTCCGCACGATAAAATGAGGTAAGTCTGATTACCCTGTAAGGAAAGTTGTGATGTGAGGCATGTAAGTTGGCAGGTACGGGTGGCAGCTCGATCTTAGCGACCTGTCGGCTGTCTGGTGGGTGTCGTGCCCCAGACTCGCTGTCGTGCCTTCGCTGCCGTGCCGCTCGGTGTCAATTATAAAAGTTTTGATGGCTATCAGTAGAAGGAGTTCCGAACTTTTTGATTAGCTAATTTCCTGGGCCATATGAGATGCCGTGTCTAGCGGCGCGGGCTCCGCGTGCGTGGGCGGAGGTTTGTCAATCCCGGGCAAGGACATCTGAAAGTCCGGCAATAATAGCGCGGTAATGACGATGTGCCATCGAGCGAAAGGTCATTGCGGCGCATGGTGCGGTCATAAGCGCAGTGCGGCGCAGGCTCT
Source organism: Mesopsocus fuscifrons (assembly GCA_950004255.1). Lineage (NCBI taxonomy): Eukaryota > Metazoa > Arthropoda > Insecta > Psocodea > Mesopsocidae > Mesopsocus > Mesopsocus fuscifrons. The sequence goes on from OX465377.1 coordinate 4,297,487, forward strand.
GGCGCTGAAGGCACTCACGCACCGATGCGCTGATACCGCGCAACAATACCGTCTCGCTTCCCATTCTTCCCATTGTATTCTGGCTTCTGCAGATTTCCTGATAAGGTACCGGGCCCGGCCCTTTCTGTGTCCCAGCGCTGCGGGCAACAGTGGTCAATGGTCAATCGGGGCACCAAGAGACAGGTTCCAGTCCACCATACAAGCCTCACTCAACCTGGCCAAGATAGGTTCTTATACCTCGAGTAACTCTTGACGGTGGTCATCTGTGCGGAGGCTTTTGTCTAGCTGCGTTGTAACTACACCCGAAAATTTTCAAATAACTGAACCAGCAGCGATGCGTAAGTTAGATGAGAGGTGTACGAGTATCTTGGATCATTTTGGTTGGTAGTACCGATACAAAGTCTATAAATAAGTCCATGCATTCGATCTACGTTAATGGCTTTGAGTTACTCAGACTCAACTTCGTATAGGTTAGTTAACGAAAGCTTCTTAGGGTGGCCGAATCTGAAGAAGCCAGGTTCGCATCCCGACCGCTTAAAAATATCCCCCACATACTGCTGTGTCTTGGTTGAGTGGTACTATAGGTAGTTAGGAAGGTAGTTGGCTTTCTAGGTTGATTTCTTAATAATAGCTGAGGGTTGGGGGGGGACAAGCCCAGCAACTAGACCGTTTTCAAGAACTATCCATTGTGCTCTGCTGGCAGCACTACCAAATACCAGCTCCCCAGCCAATCGGGATCGAACTGGTGTGACTCGGCTCTCACTGCTCCTCAAAAGTCGACCATTTAGTCCACTCGGCTATCGAGGCCGTTTTGGTTGATTTCTTAGCTCATAATACCTAAAAATATCCAACCATCAACAATTTGAGTTCAGGACTCCTTCTACGACATACCTGAAACAGTAATGTACTTCTTTTCTGGCCGATGCGTCGACTTCGCTTGGGCAGCGATCCTTCTCGGTTCCAGTGACCGCTCGTTCTGCTGCTTGCCGGACTTTCACGACGTTTGATACTTAGGTGCTTGTTGCATCCTGCATCGGTATGCTGGTTACGCCAAGTAGTGACGGATGGTGATAGAATGGTAGGATGTTTTCCCTCAATACATTCTCTAAGTTTCTCTAAACTGAGAAAACAAGAAAAATCTTAGATCCTCCACTCGGTTAAGAGAAAATCATCACCCATTTCCCCGAGAAAATAGACCTTCACTGGGCGCCAATAAAATGTTTATTTTTTTTAGCCTTTAACCTCAGGTTTCGCTAAGAGGTACTTAGCTCAGGTTTGACGGGTTGGGGTAAGAGAACCTTTTCCTTGAAATTTCATAGCGGACCTTCCACGGCTCCGGAGTAGAGGCATCGTCGAGCATCGTCGTGCCTTGCCCGATATGGCATAGTGCCGGCGGAGGCTTCTGATTCAGAGACAGACGAATCCGAGTTGTCACGGCCCAATTCGTCTGCCGTGGAGCGAAATGCGGGTGTCAACGGTGATTGCTCAAGACAAATTCGATATAAATTGGCTGTGACCAATGGGGTAGCAGGGATTCGTCCATCTCTCATGGCACACTCTGTACCTTCTGTGCCAATCCACTCACTCAACTCTACCTTGGCAAATTCCCTACTAGGAAAATCCCATGGTACCTCCAGGGAGGACGAACTGAAGGAAAAGTAACAGCTGTGTAACCTACTTTTTCAAAAGCAAAAAATGTGCTGTCAGTGATGGATCTGTGGTTATTCAGGTTCCCAACTTTACCGAAACGAGATGTTGACCTAGAATGTTGACAACTCCATATTATTCGAGCCAAATGTTCGTCCCAATCTCTCCCTTATTTATGGTCCTTCGGGAAAAACAAAAAATAAATTCATGCATCACTAAAATATAGTTAGGTAGTGGGACTCCAATCCTGGAATGGCGGACTTAGAGGGATGTATGGTACGCACACAAAAACAGCCATCCCCGAGGGGTTAACCACTCGTTGGGAATCTCGTTGGGATTCATTGGAAATCTTTATGAAATCTCAGGGAATCTTGGAATTTTTTTGGAGTGGTTACCCCTTCGTTGTTCATATTTCTATGAATATCGTTTGGAATCTTTGGAAATCTTTATGGAATCTCAAGGAATCTCTGGAGTGGTTACCCCCTCGGCCATCCCTCTCCTACGATACGTCCGAGGACCATTATGTTTAATTTTGCGGCACCTGGTGAGTCAGAGGAGGTACTGAACTGGTAACACGACCTGGATACGTCTCTGGAGAAGACAATCGGACACAAGTACGCACGACCTGCGTCGCTGCTGAAGAAACGTCTTGCGGAAATATTTTCTCTCGCTACATTGCGGCCATTGTTGCGGGCCCATTGTCCGAAGCAGGTCATCGCCAATCTTGCGATGCTGGAGGTGCAAGACGACCGACGCTGGCTTTTCTTGCTTTTCCCTGTGCTCCCATACCTGCCAAAAGAAAGAAGCAGGGGCGTCATTTCAGTTTTTCTTGGGGGGGGGCAAGTAGTGACTATACTTAGGGTGCGTCCCACCATACTCAGTTAACGTTAAACTCCAGTTAAATTCCAATTATTAGTCGGTAAAAATTGACTTTAACTTTAACACGTTTAACCGTGAGAAAAAACGAGAAAGCAACCAGTTTGCGAGCGAGCGAGCCAAAAATTTCACTAATCTCTGTAAAATCTCCATGTTTTGCAGAAAGAACTTTAAATTTACTAATTATTTATTACGTTGAAAATTTTTGTAGACCCCTTCAGAGCGTATATAGGCCCCAAACTGTAGCTTATTTAGCTTAATGGTTAATCCAGCACTGTTCGCAAGGAATTGTCCCCGGTTTAACTGAATTTTTTGCCTACACCTAACGGCCATTCTACATGCAATCGACCGCCGTATACAACAGTCGGCAGAGGTTTCCCTTCAAAATCCCATCCATGGTCTCTACTGGATGTAAGTCATGGGTATAGGTAGGCAAATCATCCTAATTATTTTTATTTTTTTACGTTTTTCACTGAAAATGTAATTTTTTAATTCGTTCTTGGGGGGGGGGGGGGGCAACAGCCTTCTTGGGGGGGGCAACAGCCCTCTTGGGGGGGTCAAGTGCCCCCCCCCCCCAAGAGGGCCAAATGACGCCCCTGGAAAGAAGGGATGAAGAACAGGTCAAAAGAAACCTGTTTTAGAAGATTTATTTCTACGTAACCGTCTGAGATGTTGCTTGGATTTCATTAAGGCGCGAAGCCATTACAAAATATTCAGTATTCGAACCTAGACCTCTCAAAAGACAAGTCGGACCCTTGACCGCTCCACCACTTAATTCTATGATATAGAACTTGCATAGAACTCGAATAAGTAGCTCTAAATCGACGTGCTGTCCGTGAAAGGGTATCCAAAGCTAGGTACAATATTCAACCTTTTTACATCAAAAGGGAGAGTTTCGCCAAATTCGCAAACCAAAATTCAACACTGGAAACTTTTGGTTGCCCAAGCCCAAGTTTGCTTTGGCCCGTTGGACCCTAGAAATAATATTATAGCTGTATTGTGGCCCTTCTGTCCTTGACAGCCTGAAAGTTGGATGAGTCGGTTGGTTTGTGGAGAATTTAATTATTATTCCATGATCTCACTAGCTAACTGCCAGTTAACTTAACCGGAAATTAAAATTTAGGCGTAGGATAAGATACAAATATCCTCGATAGCTGAGTGTTATAGGTCTAGTGGCCATTTTTTGAGGAAAGCTGGCCGATTTCTGTACCTAACATAAGCAACATAGGCCCTCTTACAGCTTAGAGCTTAGTGGGGTCTGCGGATGAATCAAATAAATTGCTATAGTGAGGGCTGAGCAGAAAGGGAAGACTAAGAACAAGGGAGGGGTCACTTCCTAATTCGAAGAAAATATTGATTGTGCGTAGGCATGAGTTTCGCCCCAGTGCCCTAGTGCAGCCGCCCTCCCTTGCAGGGGTAGCCCCTTTGCCACCCTCTTATGTATCTCCCCTGATAGACTGTATATCCTTTTTTCCCCTTCTAGGGTGTCTTCTTCGCTGATATTCTATTGCCCCTAAGAAGTGTGAAATTTACCTGAACTATAGAAAATATTATTTCAAAAAAACTTGATTTTCGATTTTTTATTTAAGTCCTACACTTACTTGGAAAGTAGTAGTCCTCCTCCATGCTATCAAAAATGGCGGGGAGGTGCGGCTAGATGGACGGTCTTCTTTATACAGACAAACATGCACCTAAAATCGGAGGACTGTTTGAACGAAGCGACGGAACAGTCGGAATTTGACCATTACGATACTATTTCACATTGGAGAGGTCCTAAGCTGGCATCGGCCTGCACTTCTTCTGCTTCGGACAAATTCCTGTAATATTGTGCCTAAAAGAAGAAAGAAAAGCCTGTCCATGTCTTCTTCGTAGGTGTACCTATACCAAGAGTCGAGCTAAGCACAGGTGAGAGAGAACAGAACAAACGAAGTAACTAAGAAAGACACAAAGCAAGTTGCGGGCAGCTGCGCTTGTCAATTGCGCTTGATTAGACGTATAATCCAAGCCATAGCATATTATACTGGATGATGATTTGCAGATAGATTTAATTGAGTGTTCTTCTGAAGTTACAGGCGGTAAAACAAGTAAAACAACCCAACGTTGCTATTTCCACTATTTGGAAGCCCAACCACGTAGAAAGGTCCTGGCCCAAAAAATCGGTTTTACAAGAATTTGTGAACACAGGGAAGCTGGACAAAATTCTAAAGGAAGATAGTGTGTTCATTTTTTCCCAAAAAAAATCGTTGGCTTTTTCGAATAAAATTATAGGAAAGTATAATAACTCTGATGATTAGAAAAATATTAGCCAACCTGCACCAATTCGGGAAATTTCGACTGACACTGACTCTAGGTACTTTCGTTAATGGACTATTAATTAATTACCTATTGTCTTTGGCTGTAATTTTGTCGTTTCCCACGGCAGAAGTCCGCACAAGGGACCTTGGGACATATAGGGAGATACCTCATCAAAAGGCCGTACAGTCATTTGTGTTATTGTTTTTTTTGTTGAATGACAGCATTAATGATGTGGAAATATGACTACTGTTTTTAATGATCTCAACTCGAGTCTAAGTGCCTAGACCTCTTCAGGCTGGTACCTTATATTACAAAGGTACATACCAACAGTCCGACACTGTTGCAGAAATGTGTAGTAGGTTTTCGGGAACTTCACGATTAACGTGGCACCAGAATGGGATATTTTCCAATTTTTTTAAGACACCGATGAATACTTATATGTTCTGAAATGTAAGTAGGTATGTCTTTTTAACATCATAAAGTAGATGGCTCTGTTGTAGTTTTACGATCGAGAAATTTTTGATCAATTGTTTATAGACAAAAACGCGTTTTACCATTCGGATGATCTGTTTTAAATCCGGTAAATACCTAGATGTCCGAGGGGTTAACCACTCGTTGGGAATCTCGTTGGGAATCATTGGAAATCTTTATGAAATCTCAGGGAATCTTGGAATTTTTTTGAGTGGTTACCCCTTCGGGGTTCATCTTTCAATGAATATCGTTGGGAATCTTTGAAAATCTTTATGGAATCTCAGTGGAATCTCAAGGAATCTCTGGAGTGGTTACCCCCTCGTAGATGTCTAAAATTACTTTCCCTCTATAGCGACCAAATTGGCATGGTCCCTTCACGGTCGTTATAAAGAGAAACTACTGTATTATTATTACGAAAAAAAAAGTGCTATTATTGTCGGGCCTCTTATGCCCCTCCTATATCCTCAAAATTTATCTTTTTTATTGATTTAAAGGGAGGGGGGTAAGCCCCTAAAGCCCTCCCTGGATACGTCACTGCCGTGACCGAATCCGAAGAAGTGTTGTGGTCAGTGACACACGGTTGCGGCAGAGGGCAGGCGTTGACAGGGCTGTGATGAGCATAGGATGAGTAAGCACCCGTTGACACGTCGTTACAGTCGTTACTCGTTAGTTGGAACTCGTGTCTGTCGTCTCGCCATCTTGCCCAGTCGTCACGTCGTTAAATTTGTTAGGGTTGGCGCCACTGTTCTGTTACTGCCGCTACCTCTGGAACGAACTAAAGGGGATGGTTTTCAAAATATTGGAAGAAGTTCGGTAGAAGTTCAATCTGTCGCTAACTTCTTGTTCGAGTGGGTAGACTGTAGGCAATAGATTTCCCCCAAATATTTTCTGGTTCTTCTGTTTGGCACTTTGGCACAGTTTCAGTCCGAGTATAGGTGCCATGCTAGGTAGAAGAATTAATTTCTCCTACTAAATCGTGCATGGTAGATTCAATTCAACAGTTTCGAACCCCTGTGTCTGGGGCTATGTTTTATTATACTATCGGTAACTTCAGTTGTAAAAACGGTCACGAACAGAATGGAGCCAACCAGAAATCTGCAAAAGTCGCCGTAAATAACGGAGGAATCAGTAGACGGGGATGGGAAGAAAAAGTAGGGGTAATTATTTACAGATAAAGAAGGTTCAACAATTACAAGATTTAATTAAAAACGAGGGCTCTCAACCAATTCATCACGGCACGCGACCCAGCTGTACACTCCGACAACACTTTGCTGACAAAACCTCCCTCGCTTTCCATTCTAATTTTGTAAAACTGAAACACTCGCTGAGAAATTCCTTTAGGGGGCAAACAGGTGGTGGCTCAATACAGTTCCTCTCTATAGCGACCTTTCGCTCGCTATAGAGAGGGTGACATTGTGGAAATAGGGTTTGTCTAGCGACCTAGCGTTGGCCTTTGAAAACGGCTACATGGACGACCCCCTTGATTTTGAGCAACGTTCACCCCTTTGTGACTTACTGTTGTGTAGAGGACGTATGTTACTTAATTTACAAAGCTCCCAGTGCGAGACTACAGAGACGTAACGGAAAACTCAGAAGCATCTCGCCCTAGGCTGACGAGGTGCAAGAGGTGGAAGGATTGAGTTAGTAGTAATTCGGAATACCGTGTAGAAACATTACGCCAGCTATAGCTCTAGGGCACTTACACGCCACAATGCTTCGATTCGCGATGTGGGACTGATAGAAATATCTGCAGTTGTGTTACAGATGTATAGGGGCAAAGACAGGTTCGAGTCTTCAGTTCCTGAGATTTTCCCGCCAGATCTACCTAGCCCTGATGGGTGCCCTCCCTCTAGGAGAGTCTATAGTTTCTCTTCTTAGCGAATCTATAGGCTACTTGATAGTGGAGATTATTTATATATTATGACGAACAAACCCTTCCAAAATAAATTTTCCAAAAAATGAGGTCAGAAAGCGATAGAGGAAGTAGGCATATGAGGAAATGTAGGTCTCCTATGCAAGACAAGAATGACAGAGGCTGTCTAACGCTGCCGCATGGAGTAATAAACAAGGCAATGTGAAAAGGTTGATGCCGCGTTAGAGTCCCGAGAGCAAGGACCAGAGAGCTATCACCGCGTGTATTTGGACAGCATTTTCCTCGGTGCCGGTTTGATGCAATGGAAATGAAGTTAACTAGAAGTGTCTGTGTGACGAGCGGCAACCATTGTGCCGAGTCACGGCCAGCCATTCACCGGGAACCCGCCACTCTAGTCACTCTGTGCCACTAGTCTAGTGCCACTGTAGTCCTGCCACGACACCTACTATCCACCACTCTACCGATGGGCTGCAATATAGTCTAGTGCCACTGTAATCCTGCCACGACACCTACTATCCACCACTCTACCGATGGGCTGCAATATAGTCTAATGCCACTGTAGTCCTGCCACGACACCTACTATCCACCACTCTACCGATGGGCTGCAATATAGTCTAGTGCCACTGTAGTCCTGCCACGACACCTACTATTCACCACTCTACCGATGAGCTGCAGTAGTCTAGTGCCACTGTAGTTCTGCCTCGGCACCTACTATCCACCACTCTACCGACGGGCTGCAGTAACCTAGTGCCACTGTAGTCCACCACTGAAGTCTACAAAGTCACCAACAACCTAGCACTACCAAAGAGTGGCATCAGTCTATTGCCACTGTATTCCTGCCACGACACCTACTATCCACAACCCTATCTGCAATACACCATTTCACTGTCTATAGAGTCTAGAGCCACTGCTCCTTATATCCTTTCCAGCTCGTGCACGGTGCCCTATATATGATCCTGCCACGGCTTATGAACCAAAGACAACAAACTGAATAGAGAAAAGTGGAAAAATCTTTCATCACTTCTTATATATAAAATCGTAAGAAGTCCATCTTTTGGCAGTTAGGGTGGCGCCAGCAGGAAGTGCCGGCACGGACGTGATCAGTTGTTTCATTAAGGGACCCCTCCCCCAAGATTTACCCCGCAAAAACTAACCCCCTCCCCCTGATCCCCTCTCCGCCCGGCTCTCCCCTTGAGTGCCCCCGAAATTCCAGACAAGAGAGACCGGATCAGGGGTCAAATACATCACTGATGCCGTGAAGCTTTATTTCCTGCTAAATATTTTCAGAATCTAACGCAGTTTCTTTGTTTTGGGTGGTACTTGATTTAGGGAAGAAGGAATGCATGGTACAAGGTTTAGGGAGAAGGTACTGTAGTCTGACTCTCTCTATAACGACCGTCAAAGAGCCATGTATATTCGCTGGCTAAAAAGGGAGTTCGTTATAGAGAGGGTGACATTGCGGAAACAGGGTTTGCCAGCGACCTCTACGGGTCAAGTACTTATCCGTCAACCAAGGGGTTAACCATTCGTTGGGAATCATTGGAAATCTTTATGAAATCTCTGGGAAGCTTGGAATTTTTTTGGAGTGGTTACCCCCTCGGGGTTCATCTTTCTATGAATATCGTTTGGAATCTTTGGAAATCTTTACGAAATCTCATTGGAATCTCAAGGAATCTCTGGAGTGGTTACCCCCTTGCAGTCAACTGAGATGAAAAATGTGTCGTTACCTTCTGTTCGAAATTTATTAAAATCAAAATCTACGATGTCACGCGAGTTCGCGAACGGATGGATTCAAATGCAAATGCCAACCGAAATTCCCGGGGGCTAGGAAAAAAATTTACCCCTGAAGAAAGCCTAAAAATAAGGCCATGATAGAAGATGAAACATAACTTCAGTGGTTAAGGAGAAAGCAAACAAGGGTCTAATTCATAATTGACCCAACAACCGGAGGGGAAAAAAGTTTTAATTTCCTTTTTTCTGCGTCTCTTTTTTCATCCTGTAAATCAGCACTGATAAAACAGTCGCTACACTCGCCTTTGCGGGCTGTGTAAGCACTGGTGGTTGCGTGGGGTGAGTCTTTGATTTCGGGGTCTTAGGGGACCTGGTGGTCCATCTGAAAGTCTGTCCCCAGGCGTCGCGGTTCAATTACCCCCGTAATTCTCAACTGCTTACTAACCCACCCCTACTCTGCGTCCTCTCTTCCACCCCTCAGCACTGGAACCCCCTCCCCATCACCAGACGAACTGTTTCTTAGCTCTTTCTTCCTTCCGGCGTTCAATTAGAAATTAAGATGTATAATATTCTCTTTGGTATAACTCCTACTTGCATAGGTTGGTGCTGTATGTTAGAAGTTTTTTTTTTTTTTTTTTTTGAAGAGAGGTGATGAAGAGGAGTCGGGTAGAAGCCAAACAGGAGTGCCAGCCTGTCAGAGAGGAGGTAACCACTCCAGAGATCCCTTGAGATTCCACTGAGATTCCATAAAGATTTCCAAAGATTCCCAACGATATTCATAGAAAGATGAACCCCGAAGGGGTAACCACTCCAAAAAATTCCAATAAGATTCCCTGAGATTTCATAAAGTTTTCCAATGATTCCCAACGAGTGGTTAACCCCTCGGTAGAAACTTAGAGGTACTGAAATAGTACGAAACAAGAACAAAAGACCAAGAATACGAGAACAATATCGTACAAGACGTTACGTGTAAAAATATGAACACAGAAGAATGTTTTACATCAGAGGCGAATGAAGATTGCATGGAGGTTGCGCAGTGAAATACCGTCTTGAAAAAAAGAACCATCCAATAAATGTTTGATTTCTTACTACATAAAGAGGAGTTCTGACGTTAAGTTGGTACCCTCTCAGCTAAAGTCATGTAAGAGTCATCGGATACTCGAAAGAATAGGACAAATCATCAATTAAAATAAATTGGAGACATTTGATTTGAGCTGGTGGGGTGGGGGAGGAAGGGGGGTAGTTCACGCTACAACTGTTTTCTATCACAAGGCGCTAAGAAATTTTCCACCTGTCAAAAAAAACCTACCTAATTGGCAAATATTTTTTTTCAGTTCACTGATTTTTTTTTTTTTTTTTCGTTACTGATGATCCTCTTGTAGCTAAGTGATTTAGGCATTTGCTGTTTTTGAGAAAAGACTGGGTTCGAGGCCCAATAGATAGGTATGTGGTTAACAGGGGCGTCGATTACCGTAAGTCAAGGGGGGGGGGGGAATTCTAAACTTCTAGTTATCCCCTCTTCCTCCGACTTCTATGAAATTTATTCCCCTCACAAATGTGCAAAAATACTTTAATTTTCAGGCATTGCGAAAACATTCCGATGTCACACTGACATACGGTTAATGAAAAATCCCACGCGGCTAAATTACCTACGAAATCAGTACTACTTAAGAGTCTTTGAAGTACCATAATCGAAAAAGCCGGAAGGGGTCGAGTTGAAACGTCGTCAGCAGAAATTGGGGCAGAACAAAATTCAGCAACAGGCAACATTCTAAGAAGTAACTAAAACACAAAGGGATTACCAACATTGTTTTAATTATGCGGAACTTAGTAAGAAAAGCTAATATTTGTCGACATAAGTCACCGCGGGCTGTCGCGAAGGAGGGGTAGAGGCTGATGTCACCCGGACCTCTGTTTAGCTTACCTACTTTGTCAGACTTCGGATAATTGATTTCTGTATAGCTCCACTACTGCTCTGTTAATCCTCTTGCTTCTAAATGGGATACAACTGTTAAGACCACAATATTAGTTTCAGTTTTGTTCTGAAATGTACTTTAAAGCTGACTGGGGTGAGACCGATCTCTATCAACAACAGTATACAAATCAACAAACAAGATATGTCGTACTTTCTGAATTGAAAAAAAAGTACCCAAGAGTTTCGTTTAAAAAATTTCACATTTACTTCTTCTGGTGGTTCTCGTACGTTGTAGCCTTAAAAAATGTTAGTTTTCGTCTTACTGAGGTAACATTGTTTACAACTATGAAAAAGTTACAGCGAAACTTCAGTTCGTGAAAAAATGAATATTACAGTTCCATTTGCACATATACAACGGTCCAAACTGCCCCACCTTACCTTACCCTACCCTACCTTACAGTCAGTCTGTCAGTGTAGAAGTAAAGCGCAGCCTATGGAACTAGCATTAGGGGAAAGCGGGGTCAATCGAGTCGCATATCAGGAGCACAGCAGCCTGGAGCAACAGGGGGCATTGACAGAAGTGAAGGGTTGTTCACATCACAGTCTCTAGGGGGTGAAGGGGTGGTTAGGGGTAGTTTCAATCTCATGTCATTCCGTCACAGCCCACAATGCTTCATATCATGCCAATTCTCCTTCAGCACCCTGGCTCGTTTCCAGATTTGAAGGGGCTGATCAAATTTAGGGGTGGGTGCGTCCGTACTGAATCCAGGAGCTCATACGTACGTGCCGTTATCTTCTAAAGATAGTAGGTTAAACTGGGGAGTTCTTTATATTTTCCAATAAATTTTCTAAGTGAGAAAAGACGAAATTGTTGTATTGGGATGGGGGGCAACCCCAGGAACTAGACCGTATCAAGAAGTATTCATCCGAGGGGGTAACCACTCCAGAGATTCCTTGAGATTCCCTGAGATTCCATAAAGATTTCCAAAGATTCCCAATGATATTCATAAAAAGATGAACCCCGAAATGGTAACCACTCCAAAAAATTCCAAGATTCCCTGAGATTTCATAAAGATTTCCAATGATTCCCAACGAGTGGTTAACCCCTCGTATTCATCCTACTCAGCTACAAGAACTACCAAAAACCACAGTGTTAGATCACGATGAGACCTACAGTTTTAGGTGCATGGCTTCCCAACCAGCACCACCTCCCCACACACCGTGTTGTATCACGATGGGACCTACAGTTTTTGGAGGCTTCCCAACCTCGACGTGCTGAACATATCTGAGGTAAATGCCGATTAGACAGTACTGTGGAAAACCAAATTCCTGCAGACACTATGCGAAAACGGTCAGCACAACAAACAATTAATTTTCTTGCTGATGAGCAGAAGGGGGTAAGGAGTCCGTCTGAGAACCCGGAAGGGGTTAAGATTTCTGTCGGGGTTGTATCGCTGGAGCTATTTCTCCAGTTGACATTCGATATGCCGACCGCTTCACAACCTGTCAACACTTCTCGTTTCCCAGAGCCTTCTAATTGCTTTCCCCATCTATTCCCCTTCAACGACACCATCGGTTGCGCCCCTCCGCACCGACGTGAGATAGATGGGCTCACTGTATCGGGCTCATTACATTTCTGTCATTGTGTCTCTCCACGAGGGTTGTTGTTTCTTCGGTTTTTTGGCCGCAGTCCTCGGTAGGTGTAGGATGAGCCAGTTTTGGGTTAGAGTTATGTTTTAGGTCGAGGGAATGGTGACGCATATTGCATATTCCCTAATTTTCCCAGGGGTTTTGCGAACGCTAATTATAAAATAACTCAATTCTTTAAGGGGAAAAGGCGGGAAATTTTGAAAAACCACCGAGGGATGGGAAATCTGGGTTGACGTTCCCTAGCCTATACTATTGTATTTACTGAGGCCTGAGGCTATGGGTGTAAACGTGTATACAAAACAAAGAATACGTGTATATAAGTACCATATCGAATTTTCAATTTTCCCTTTGGCAGTGAGAGGATAGGCACGATGGTTTCCCCCTATGTAGCTGACTGCTGACTTTCACTGAAAAAGAAAGGACAAACCATCAAAATTTTAAAATTCTCGTCAAGTTTCTTCAAAGAAAACGAGACAGAAACTTCTAGGAACAGTCTATGGAGGAAGCAGCAGTTTATGACGACCGAGAAAGTTTCAAAAGTTGGCTGTCGTGGGAGAAGCACGCAAACTGCTTTGGTTCACTGATTCTTGAATCTTTAGCCGGTTCTGGAGCACTTGAACATTGGCCGCCTGCCAGCTATTCCATTATGATACTTGAATCTGACTATTTATAATGCCGCAGACCAGACTCTCCCGATAAAGGTGACTTACTCAAAAACATGAAATAGAGTGGTGACTGATGTCCGATCTGTCTTACGTCCAGACGCCAAGTCAGCTGAAGAAATTTTCGGATGACGTGGACATCATCACTTAAGGCTCTGCTTTACCCAATGATTCATTTCTGCCACCCATTGCGAGTAATGAATTATTTTCAATTTTTTCCTGGGTTGAAAAGACTGACAATTTTCTGGTAGTTGTTAGAATCAACTTACTGTTGAATTCTAAAGTGCCACCAGCAGGTCTATTCTGAATCTGGTAACGTAAAGTTAACGACGAAGTCTAATTATCCAAAATGGCCCCGCTGCATGGAAATTGGGGGCTGTCTAGTGTCTAGTGTGCCTTGATCCATATCTTAGTTCATAAAGACTTGAACCACCATCCACTGTATTCTGTATTCCTGCATCTATACGAGTATTCTCAACCCAACATCTCAGTAGTTCAACAGACATTGAGGAAGACGATTGGTGTACGTGTGATTGTGTGGGAAGGCCTTAATGTTTGTAACGGGTAACGGTTAAGTCGTAACGCGTAGATCGTTACTTGTAAGTCGTTAGCGCAGGTATTGACAACCCCGGTGCTATGGGGTCGCGAGAAACAAATGACCGACGCCGACCCGTGTGGCGTTTACGACTGCCCTCTTAATTATCCGGGAACAAAGAGCGGGGGACATAATGGGCTGCTGTCCTGCCGTCCATTACTCTCCAACGGCCACTACATCTTCTGCCGCCACGACCCATACTATCACACTGCTGCCACGGTGTTGCTGCTATAACTACATCTTCTGCCACCACGACCCATGGGATCACACTGCTGCCACGGTGTTGCTGCTATAACTACATCTTCTGCCGCCACGATCCGGAAGATCATACTGCTACCACGATGTTGTTGCCACTTACATCGACTGCGCCACTGCTGCCACGGTACTGTTGTACTGCCACGATGTTGGCGCTATACTGCGGACATCACGTTTGCCACGATCCTATGACTATGCTTTGGCCACTAGGTATACATCTTCTGCCGCCACGACCCGTATACTATCACACTGCTGCCACGGTGCTGCTGCACTTCCACAATGTAGACCCTACTACTACTGCCACTGATGAACCCCTTCTTTCGTCTCAGACGAAAACAGAACCACTGCGCTTTATCGTACTAAAAACGACCGGAAATTTTGTCTCTAAGTTTTTATGATAATGACAACCCCCCTCCCCCAAAGTGGTGAAGTCAGTGACATCTCTGACAGCAGGAGAGTGAGCAGCTGAGCAATGACCGTGTCGGTTAAGCCATATTGCTTTGCGGTGGGGGTGCGGCGAATAATTGCTGAGGCACTAACGACTCTCCCCAGCATAGCGATAATGGGATATTGATGTGCTTTCTCTTAGCGACACCGCCCAAAATCTTTCTTCCTCACATGCGTCAGAGATTAAGGCTCTTTTCATCTAACGATGTATTTCTCCGACCCATAAGGTTAACATTGCGAGCAGCGGATTATTTTTAATTATCTGAAATATCAAATCTGAAGAGAGTTGTAAATTACATTATTGTACATAATATTTCAAAAAAATATATACCTAGTTCAGATGATATTCTCAGTTTGTGATTTTATGGGAAAGCAGGCGGTTTGATTAGGTAGTCGAATAGTTACAGGATAAGAAAAGTACAGGTATAAGGTACACATATATATTTTTATGAACAATCTCCAATTATAAACAGTCTTCAAAGATTAAAAAATACATTACTAGCAAACTTACTTGGCAAGGTATGTGGTCCCATATAAAACAAAAATAATGTCAGATCACCTTTCCAGTCAGAAGACTTGAAGCTGACTGCCAAAGGCGTAGGTTTTATAGGGGGGGGGGGGGGGGGGGGGGGAAGGGGTTTGAACCAGTTTTGGGTGGTTCCTCGATATTCATTTCCAATGCTGGACAATTAGGAGGTGAAATTCGATCCGACCACTCGGCTTTCAAGGCTGCTTTTCCCTTCCTGCGACTACGCCTCTGCGTTGAAGGCCCATGTCCATTACTTGGGAAAGTTATCACAATCGTTAATTGCGCCCCCCCCCCCCCCCCCCCCCCCTCTCCAAACGGCCGTTGGTCCCTTGTGACCACCACCTCAGCTATTTCCTTCTTCCTTTCTTTCTTAATCTCCAAGTTTATATAGACAGCCCAGTTCATATTTTCTTTCTTATATCGTAACAAAATCAGTTTTTCTCCCTCCTTATGCTTCCTCAAAGTTTGGAGTATTATTTACACATATTATGGCCGCTTTTCCAATTGAAATTTTGGTTGAGGGAAATTCGATGATGCTTTCCCAAATATACCTACAGTTTTTTTTAGCCAGTTCGTTATAGTGTCCACTAAAAGTTCATTATAGCGTTGTCCTCCAGAAATGAAAATTGGTAAATTTCACCATCCTGCCCAGAGCACCTTTAACATACCGTTAGCGATAGTGGACTTTTAACGACAAGATAAAATTTTTGGCTACTTAGGCTAGATTTCACCCCTTTAACGTGAAGACTATCGTGTACACGATAGCGCTATCGTATCGGTAAAAAATGTTAACGGCTTTCACCATGCACAGTTACCGTTTCGTTAGCTTTCGAGTGGATTTTCCGTGCGTTAACGAAAACGATAATTTTCATACCTGCGACTCATTTGTTGAAGTCTAATGTAGTCTAATCAACATTTTAACTTCTTTCTTAAAAAAAAATAGGGGTTTTTCACGTTTATTTCCACTTTTAGATTGAAATTGTTGAAATAAATTTGAGGTAAACAAAGCAGGCGAATTCTATTAACACAACAAAACCTAACGAGAGGATGTCTGCTTTTTCGAATCGATAGCTATTCGAGCGTTAAAAGACACTATAGTGAGGTGGTGAAATTCAGCCTATTCGGAAAGATAAGTTAACTTAACTCTATCTATAAGGTAAGGAACTGTTAATTAAACAAGTCTAGTATGGAAAGGTTAATCATCAAGTTGCCCTGTAAATTCCTTGTTCATACCTTGAAGAATCTTTTCGGGTTGTTCAAGATTCAGTTCTTTTGGGAGCCAAAGAGTGAGTGACAACGGAAAATAGGGTCAAGCTAAAATGAACCGCTAGATTCTATTCCTGGACAAATTCGTTTGTAATAGGCGCCCACCTAACCTTCCAGGGAAAATGTTACGATACTGTCGTGGAAAATATTTGCTGTAGGCTTTTGCTAGAATTTTGACGCCTGTCTGGACAATTGCGTCACCTGCTGGAAATATAGCTGACATCAGAAGGACATAATCAACTAGACGTCACAAAGCATCTTTTTTTTTGTTCCATCACTTCTCAGCAAGGCACGTTTTCAAAATTTTCGCGGATGTTGGTGGTAATTTTTCGAATCTCGGTTTAAGTATTTTTTTTGGGACAGGAAGATTTTGGAGGATAAAAAATTAATTTTACCTAGAGGTTATTACGATATTTAACTTAAGGAGTTTAAGGCTAACTGACACTTAACGGAGGATCATCGAAGCCATGTGAAAAACTTCAATGCTCTGTTCTACAAAAAAAAAAAAAAGTTTCTTACTATATTGCATATTGTTCACAGGACCTTCTCCAGTCATATGAAAAGTACGTATAGTTAGGTGTAGGTACCAGCCTGGATGCAACTTAAATTTCCAAAAGTCCAGCAACCGCCGCCGGTTTGTCCTAAACCGGTTCATCTGCGGTTCAGGCACAACTGACAGGTATTAAAAAATTCAGAAACTTGCAAAAGTTAAAGTAGGAACGTGGAAAACGGAGTTTGAGATGGGCCAACAGCCATTCCAGCAGCTGAAGGCGATGTATTATTCAGACATGGGCCCTCAGAGGCCAAAGACGGGTCGCCTACAGCGGTAATGCGTCAGCGACGCTCAGGGACTCGTTCCGCCAAACGGCCGTTACAAATTACAACATCCCCGCACCTCCGCACTCCTTTTACAGTTTTCCCTGACTTCCTATAGGGAAGGACTATAGGTATAGGGACTGAAAAACGTCATGTAGGAACAAGGTAAACGTTGGTTAATTTTTGCTTTCCCGTATGAAGTAGGAATATAGGAAAATTTCGAGATGATCTTGAAGAAAGTTAGTTTTTATATTTTTCAGACAAAAAAAAGAAATTTTCACTCACAGTATCAGCAAGTGGTTTGAAACAAGAGGATCCAAGGTCTACCCTCGACGGGTCGAGATTTTTTCTAGTGAATCATAACCAGCCATGATAGCTAGCTGGCCATCACCGGCAGGGGGAAAACTGGATTGCCGGGTGTGATTCGGATCAAATCACCCCCTTACGTAAAGAGGTCAAGAAACCCCATATCCCAAGCACTAGGCCCTTCAAGGGCTGTGGTGCTGAGGAAAATGAGAGGAGAAAGTTTTATCTTTTGGGGGGGGGGGGGGGATGGGGGGATGGGGGGGAAGGGCAGTGGGAACCGCAGGTGTGTGCGTGTGTCCAGCCGCATTGTCCGCTGATTAACGCTGGGGTCAGCACTTAAATAACCTAGAAAGCCCCCAGAAAAACACCCCACATGCCGCAGATGCCTTATTTTCGAGCTTTTTTCTTCTTCTTCGTCATGATCTTCCTTTGCTTTCACGCAAAGTCCCCGTTCAGAGCTCGAGGTAGAAGAAAAAATTAACGAAACTTTCTTCCTAGTTTTCCGGGCTGATTCTATTCTACGACCTAGAACTTTATTGATCAGTTCCTACCCACTATCAATAAAATCAAATTTTCTGTTTTGAACTTGCCAAAAACTATTTCCTGCATCTGAAGTACTTACCTCTCCTAATTTTTGCTCCTGCAATACATGCAAGAAACAAATTTTTCTACCCGTTTTCCTAGGAAACAGTTGAATAATGTTTCTGAAATATTTTTTTTTATTTTTTTGTTTCAGCAAAAAATTTGTCAAAAATTATCTTTATCTCAAAATTACAAAAAACTGAACTAGTTTCTAACGGTAAACCATCATAATAAATATTATATTTCAGAACAAATAAATATCCGACAGTTCCCCCAGAAAACGTCAGCCAACAACACTGTTGGTAAGGCAGAACTGCCGAGCTGGGTCTTCTTTAGCTGGCGTCCAGGAAGGGGGGCTGGAATGGCAACTCAGGGATGAAGGGTACCAAAATAAAGGGTTCGACAATGGTCGCACTTGACTTTCTCGCAATTTTTATCGAAAATTTGATTTTTTTTTACGTAAATAATTGTCAAAATTTTAACTTTTTCTAAAAAGTATTTTGCCTCACAATGAGCGATACTTTTAGGCACCTGCATACCGAATTTCAAACATAACCGTCAAACAGTGAAGTGTCGTTCGACGCGCAAAGTATATGTTTTCTATTTTGCATGTCACCGTCTTAAATTTTAAGTAAATGAAAATCTATTGAAAATGCCCTTGAAGCATCTATCTGAGACCACTTTCACCAATTTTCAAGAAAATCCGTCGATTAAATGTGTCTCGGAACTGATTTTAGACATCTATATTCCAAATTTGAGCCAAATCGGTTGACTGGTGTGACCTGTAGCCGCGCTACAGACAAACGGACGTACGTACGTACGTACGTACGTACGTCGGACGGACATGACCTAAAAACCATTTTTTTGGTATCTAGGACCTCTGAAACGTCTTTTGCAATGAAAATCTCAAAATCGAAATTTCGCACGATAACATAACTTTCTCAGCCCATGTATTACATACGGGCGAGAAAGTAAAAAAAATACCACCAACCCTCCCCGGTGGGTCTATTCCGGATCTTTTGTCGTTAATTCGCGTTAAGCTCCTAACGCTAAAACATAGCTAAAACTACATCACTTCGTCGTTAACTTGGCGGTAACAGTTCCAGAATGTGGCCAGCATTGGATGGCCCCTTGGGTGCAGGTATATGCAGAGTAGGTAGGTATAGGTATGAACAAGAGTGTGGAGCCATTCATTTACTAGACTGTCATTTGTCAGTCCCAGTTGAGTGTCAATCTGGAGTGATGAGCTTCCCCTATGTTTAGCCTGTGGAGAATGGCTGAGATGTAATTACGGCTTCGTCATTATGCAATGCTCATTTTGAATGGACCAAGGTCTCGGGTCTCCCTCACCGACACTGCCTACTAGCGTGTTGTTTGTGTACTTCATATTTTAATGTTCTAAGGGTAGACTCGTGGACAGGAAAGAAGAAAGTATTGTTTGTGGTTTTGCGTTCATATTATACCAGCCAGCAATATACTTTCTTGCTTTTACAGTAGTCTCTCTAACGAGACCGTCAAGGGACCATGTCAATTTGTTCGCTATAGAGAGAAGGATTTTATGTGGTTTTAAAAAAAGTCAGGGATTGTCAAGGACCGTTGAATTTCCTTAGGTCGGTGAGGTTTAGGGTCATTATTTCCGCGGTACCCTTAAGAGGGAACAATACCTTTTGACGTCACAGACCTTCTGATACTTACTTTTAATTTGCAGTGTACAATAAATGTGGACCCTTAAACCAGAGGTCCCAATCATCGAGCACTGGTCTCTTTAGACAATGATTTTTATTCGGAGCCCGCCCACCTTCACAGTTCAAAATCAGTACTGTCCGAAAGACACATCCCCTCTTCATTACTGCCACCACACGTTCACCAAAAGATGTAAAGCAACCGAGGGGTTAACCACTCCAGGAATCTCGTTGGGAATCATTGGAAATCTTTATGAAATCTCAGTGAATCTTGGATTTCTTTTTTGAGTGGTTAACCCTTTGGGGTTCATCTTCCCATGAATATCGTTGGGAATCTTTGGAAATCTTTATGGAATCTCAGGGAATCTTGGAATTTTTGGAGTGGTTACACCTTTGGGGTTCATCTTTCTATGAATATTGTTGGGAATCTTTGGAAATCTTTATGGAATCTCGGGGAATCTCAAGGAATCTCTGGAGTGGTTACCCCCTCGAAAGCAACGGTCACAGGCTGAAACCCCTCGCGGATACCGAGAAAACGAAAACCGCAAAAACCGCACACAAATCTGGTCTAGCGTAAATATTGAATGGACAGCTCTAAATCGCCAAGAAACCCTCCGGAAGCCGTTTGGTAAGTGGCCCGTGAGGGGGATGCAATAAGCCGGAGTGGTTGTCGCTGGGGGTGAGATTGGTATGTGTCGCACGCCTAGCTACTTGAGCTACTGGCCGCAAGAGACTGCTGAGATGGGGCCCTTATTTTGCCTCCCCCTGCGACAGGTTATGAAATGTGGCCCCAGAGCAAATACTTTCCTTTCCAGCACTTTCAATTCATGCTAATGTGCTCCAGCGTCTTCGAAATTTTGTTTCCCCAAAGCGGTTTCTCACACAACCCGAATTCTTCAAAGTTGTACAGGCCTGACGTTGCCAAAGCTGTTGGCTAGCGATTGCGATGTTAATATAGGTTGATATCTTTTCCAGGGGATCTATTTCCGTTCTCTCAACGCGAGTCTAATGACGAGAAAACTCTATTTTAATAATCAAAGATCCAGAATAGACCTTACTGGAATGTATAAGGGTGTCTACGCAGTCGTGTTTGTTTACATTTTTTCTGCAAATTTTATGAGGATACTATTGGATACTTAAATGTTCTGAAATATAATATTTTTTTTAGCGGCTGAAATTAACAGGTTGTGTGGTGATTTTTCGGACAAATTTTTTGTTGACAGTCATTCGATCGTAAAATCACCACACAACCTGTTGACATATTATATTTCAGAGCATTTGAATATCCAATAGCACACCAAAAGTTTCTTCATAAAGAGTGTGGAAAAAACGTAAACATAAAGCGAATGTATGTTCAGCCTTAAGAACGTAAAGAACCCCATGATATTACTCCCAGTCGTTCAGCAAGGTGAACGAAAAACAAATGTCACTGGGAACTAGAAATTGACCCCCCAGAATCGGGCAAAAATGGTCTCGTGATGGTGATTGTAATGGGGGTTAGTGATGTCACCCCCCCTCCCCCCCTCTCCCCCCATGAGCCCTCACGACCCCAACATTCCTATGAATGGTAATGGCAGGAATCAATACATTTGCGGCATCGGGGATTCCGCGAGAGTCTTCCCCCTGAGACAGACACTTTCCCCCCTGACTTTTTATCGCTGTCCTGTGTTTCTCTCCTTACCGCCATATATATTTTCAGAAACTCCCAACTTAAGACCGAACTTACATTCGCTATTTGTTTACGTATTTTCGTTGTGAGGAAACTATTGGATATTGTTATGTTCTGAAATATAATGTGTTTTTTTTTACGGCCGAAATTAATATTTAAATATCCAATCGTTTCCTCATGAAGTATGCAGAAAAAAACGTAAACAAATAGCGAGTGTATGTTCAGCCTTAAGTAGAAGGGGTCAGAATGATCTAAAAGTATGTAGTAACAACAGTCCTATAGAATGAGGATGAATATGGAGCGGTATTCCCGTTCTCTCTCACCTTACTTTACATCACAACAAAAAAGCACACAGAATCAGCAAAATACAATGTTATTTTCCGCACCCCTTGGTGCTCCTCTGGTGTCAAAAGATCGGGAATAGATCCCCCGATCACTGCCAAACAACTCAAAATTCTTAGTTGCCCTCCGAGCGACGAAAGCGACAGAAGTGGGATTTTGTCAATCGCTGACAGAACTGTCAATGCTGTTGACTTGGTCTATTTGAGTGCGTGCTAATGGCTAAACGCCTAATGGGCACTATCGCGACCCGGTGACATGACGTACACCCTCACCATGTTAAACTCACTCAGCAGGCATCTCGGGGACTGGGTGGTCGCTTTTTCATTCATAAAGTTGTCATATAGAGCCTACAGAGTATAGGGTGGTCCATAAGGAAAGTCAGCTACTTGTAAGGTAGCTTTGTCTGCGAAGACTAAGGTTGTCACGGAGAGCCTGGTGAAATGGGTTCAATCCCCATCGTAGCTAAGTTTTTCTGGTCGGTACATCGAGGGTGCTGCTGCCAAAAGAGCACGATGGATAATTCCTCCGGTCTCCTACCCGGTCAAGAGCTTCCTCAAAAGGTTTGCCCCGGGGGGGTTAAAGGACCACCACAGAGGTCGAGGGTTGTATAACGGCCTTGAAGGCTGTCAAGGTAAAACAAGTGTCGCTGTGCCCGGCGAAGACTTATAGCCAGGGGAGGCCATTCAGCCGACAGCAAAATACTGCCCATTATGTCTTACTCCCGAGGGTAACACCTTATGGCCCCTAAGCAGGCTACTCACGTTCTATCGATACAAAACACCTATATTTCCTATGACATTTAGGGCTTAGACGTTTTCTTCGTAAACCTGATGTTTTAATGTTTGGTTTACTCGAAATCTACAGAACTGGCTACTGGGGTACATCCGCGCACTTTCTTCAAATTTAAACGTGCACTTTTCTACAAGTTGCATGTGCAATGCATTTTTCTAAAAAAAAATTAAAATTCACACGTGAATTTTTGTAAAATTTACACGTGCATTTTCATTTTGGATATAGCCTCTTAAAATATTATTATTATCAGTGACATCGAGGGGTTAACCACTCCAGAGATTGCTTGAGATTGCGTGAAGATTTTTTGAGATTCTCAACGAGATTTGTGGAAAGATGTACCCCGCAGGGTTAATTACTCCAGAAATTACCAAGATTCCCTGAGATTTCATAAAGATTTCCAATGATTGACTGAGATTCCCAACGAGATTCCTGGGGTGGTTAACCCCTCGAGTGACATTCACAATCAGCGTTGTGTCTGCACCCTTAAATAGGTATGTGCGCGTACCACTGAGGATTTATTTAGTTCATTTCATTTATTCATGAATTTATACAAGAAAAGCACTGCAAAAGCTCTCAGGTTTGAAGAGTTAGGGTAAGTGCCGGTACTTGTGCACTCGGGAACTGTCTGACTGCATAGTCGACAAGGGTACGGATGAAAGGCATGCCATGAAAAGACAAGCACTTGCTCGCTGAAAAATATTTACAGTTATGAAAAGTTGATGAAAGAAGAATGAGGGAGAATATTCATTCCAAGAGGATGAAACTCAGTCTACTTTGTTAGCAAAGAGAAGTCAAGAAATTCAAAAAGAGCGCAAGGTAGAAGGACAAAAGCGAACAACTCGACTAGAAGTGCTCTCCCATGTTTGCCTTAGGTCGGGGGAGGTTTTTCCAGGGGGTTTCCTCGAGATGAAATTACCGGCGGCTTGAAAAAACGTTGGAAAAGACTAAGAGGGTCCTGTCGGATGGGGAGAAAAATAACAGATTTTTGACAGATTTGCTTTGGAAAGGAGGAAAGTTTGAGTGGCGAAATTCATTTCCGCTCTTGTTCTTTGTCACGTCGGTATGCGCTACCTCTTCCCCTTGTACCTGTCTTCCCCTAATCATTATTTTCTTTTCTCGAGCTGACTGAAACTTAAAAGGTGAACAAATGACAAACCCCTTAACACAACCATGACACACGTGGCAGAAGAATGATTTTTCTTCCCCTTTTATGATGACTATACAGAGTACAGACAGTCATATTATGGCATCTTATTGACATTTTTCTTGCTAAATGTCCTATGTGTGTCATTCAGGAATTCAAGCTCTATGGTATAACCTTGGCGATCTACCTTTTGATCGAGGTTCGAGGTTCTCAGAAAAGTGTGTGTAGAGAATATCAACCAACATTCTTGTATCTACGAGACTTTCATGTACTGTAAATTAAGCAAAGAAATCGAAGAAAATTAAGGCAGTAAGCCAGATGTCACTAAGTCGCGTGTGACTGACACCCAGCTGTACTGTGGACTAATAGAACAGTCATCCTACTAACGGGCCGTGCCAAACTAAACAAAACTGAAAACTGCACAACCCAAGGATCGTACGCCACGATTTGAAACAGCGGACAGACTTACCGCCAAATTTACAGACTCGATAGCCAAGTGGTCGGTTGTCTTTAGGGGAACAGTTACAGCCGGGTTCGATTCCAATCCTAACAAAGTGTTTCCTCCTGATCTGTTCAACTTCTCATTTGATATGTTGGTTGGAAGCGAGGGGTTAACCACTCCAGGAATCTCGTTGGGAATCTCAGGCAATCATTGGAAATCTTTATGAAATCTCAGGGTATCTTGGAAATTTCTGGAGTAATTAACCCTTCGGTGTGCATCTTTCCACGAATCTCGTTGAGAATCTTAGGAAATCTTCATGCAATATCAAGCAATCTCTCGGTTGGAAGCTACCTAGAACTGTAGGGAGCTGGGCCTCGATAACCGAGTGGACTAAATGGTCGACTTTTGAGGAGCAGTGAGAGCCGGGTCACACCGGTTCGATCCCGATCCTACCAAAAAGTTTTTCTGCGCGGCATTCACCTCTGATATGTTCAACATGTCAAGTGAAATGTATATCGAGGCTGTGGTGGTTCGGAACCCACCTAAAACTGTAGGTCCCCCATCGTTTACTCGATGGCTGGGGAGCTGGTATTTGGTAGTGCTGCCAGCTGAGCACAATGGATAGTTCTTGAAACGGTCTAGTTGCTGGGCTTGTCCCCCCCCCCCCCCCCCCCCCAACCCTCAGCTTAGGTAGCTGCCAGTGGTCTAGTTGCTGGGCTTGCCTCCCAACCCCTCTACAAAACTGTCAGTAGGTATGCAAATCTGACGGAGTGAGATATCGGTGAGGACTCCCTTGAAGACAGGGTGTCGATCTTGAGGGGGAGATGGGAATAAACCCGGTAACAAGGGCAATCGTGGTGGAAAAACGCTGTGATAGAGCTATGAACCCTCACCCCCCACCCCCAGGCCACAGCTGCCGAAACATTGTAAACTTGTCAAAGAAATGACTTGAAGGGAGGGGGAAGAGGGGTTGAATTAATTCGCAACCCCTGATGGAATGTCCAATGCCCCATTCGCCCCTACTTCACTCTTCCCGTTTTGTGATGGTTTTATTCAGTTTTAATCGGATTTAGGCGTTGGAAATTAAATCTGTTGTTTTTATTTCTTCGAATATCAGGGCCGCTGTCCAGTGGCGCCATTCATATGGGGAAGGGAGGATAGGGCTATATTTCAGAACATTTGAAAATTTACCAGTTGTTTGAAAAAAAGAAAAATCATTCTGCTGCCACGTGTCTCACGATTGTGTGGAGCGTATTAAGGGCGTCTACGAAGTTGTGTTTGTTTACGTTTTTTTCTGCCAATTTTATAAGGAGACTATATTATTGTATATTTAAATGTTCTGAACTTTTTAACGTCATAAATTAAGAGGCTATGTTGTGATTTCACGATCGGTTAATTTTGGACAATTTTATTGTTGATAAAAATTATTCGATCGTAAAATCACAAAATAATCACATAAAATCAGAAGTGAAATAAACATTAAAAAAAACGCCAAAGTTCAACAATAAAAACAACGAAACGGCAAAATTCGGCAAAGAAAACAATCACGAAAAAAAAACTAAGCAACAACTCAGCAGTGTTGGTGGGAGTCACGTGCGAAGCCACTCGCCACCTCTTATTGCTTCGGCCTGGCTTTCAGTCGCTGACTTGAGGGGGGGAGGGGGGCATCACTCATTCGTCTTGTATTGATTCCCCAACTCGAAAAGAATACAGTTAATTACTTGACTTTGCTTGCAGCTCACACACTCACCCCTCCTCCGCACCCCCGAAATCTCAGTGGTGACCCCTAGTCTTTTTGCCCCTCTGACAGAACTTCTCTGATAATAAATTTAGGCTTGGGCCCCATGGGGTCCAAAGGACCGTTTTCTTCGGATTTTTACTGGGTTCGAAAATTCTAAAAAGACGAAAATTCGTCAAAAAAGGTGCATTTAAAAGGGGTTTCAAGCATTCGAGGGTTAGGGGCAATTAGACAATATCACTCTGATATCGAGGCTGTGGCGATTTGGAACCCACCTAAAACTGTAGGTTCCCGTTGTGTACTAACCGAGGGGTTAACCACTCGTTGGTAATCTCGTTGGGAATCATTGGAAACCTTTATGAAATCTCAGGGAATCTTGGAATTTTTTGGAGTGGTTACCGCTTCGGGGTTCATCTTTCTATGAATATCTTTTGGAATCTTTGGAAATCTTTGTGGAATCTCAAAGAATCTCTGGAGTGGTTACCCCCTCGGTCACTATGGCTGGGAAGCCTCTAGTGCTACAATCCGAGCAATTCTTAAAATGGTCTAGTTGCTGGGCTTGTCCCCCCGGCTCTCTCTGACACCAGGAAGGGGGGAAATATCAGACAGCGTAGAAGCAGGTAAGCAAGAAGAATTCCGACTCCCATTCACAATGTGTTCGGTGTCACATCACAGACAATGTCAAGTGTCACCATGTTATTTGCGGGGTGTCCCCGTTCTGTCACTACAGGTGGTTCCCGTCCCTCCGGCCTGCCCGAGCTGTCGCCTCTATGTCACCGCTATGTCACGCTGTCTCATCTGTCAACTGTCCTTTCCAATTATCATGTACGACAGCATCAACAGCAGTGACATCTGTTTAAACATCTTCTTATAACCGGGGAAAGTGGGTTGCTGTGGCCGACAAGTAAGACAGAATCACTGACTTAAGGTGACTCCAAACAGCCTAGATGAGGAATACAGTAGCCAGCAACACCAGTTCGACCCCGCTCCTATCAATAATTTTCTATATTTTCGGTATTCAGACTGATATGTTGAAATGGCGTGTGTATATCGAGGCTGTGGTGGTTCGGAACCCTCCCTAAACTGTAGGTCTCAAACGCCATGACTGGAGAGCTGGTATGTGGTAGTGCTGCCAGCTGAGCACGATGGATAATTTTTGCAATGGTCTAGTTGCTGGGCTTGTCCCCCCACACCTCTGCTAGCTAACTAGGGGTCAGTTAGACCCATGTTCAAGCCTGTAAGGTAATAATAACAGTAACCTCCAGTTAAATTGTAAGTGATGATGATTTACAAACCCACCCAAAACCAAGAAAATCCTTCAGCAGTCCTTAAAAAAATATGGGTGTTCTGATACCTGGAGGTTCCACTGCATGGGTTCCGCACCTTATAGGTACATTCGCAATACCTAATTTGCGGTGTGTAGAGAAATAGCGGGTTTCTTATTTTTTGTCTCTTGCAATTTGTGTGCGTAATGGTCAATGGGTTATGAGTTTCAATGACCACAGGAGGCTGCAGACCCAATATGTGGTCGGGTTTGGCTGGAAAAAAGTAGCAGTGAATGTTCTATTATATGTATACGTCTACGATCTGGGCCTTATTACTTTTTAGCCATCATGATTTCGTATGGAAAGAAAGTGTTTTCTATCAAGAGTCCCTCACAGGGGACGAAATTGACATTTCTACATTATCACTACGCCCCTACATCGCCCCTACTCCCAGGTGAAAACGCACCAAAGAGAAATGATTTAGAACAAAATGCTGTTTCGGTCAGCTCTTCGAGCCCGCCGCACGAACATCTCTCGAGGACGTGTCAAGACGTGACTATGTTGGGTCGGGGCGTTCTGACGTACGTCCGAGTGTTCGTGTCTTGCTGTGATCGGGACCTGTTCGGCGAGGGTCAGGTGTCACGGGCACCGCAGCCACCATCAGGCACCAGTCATCAACATCCCAAGACACCACCACGTCCTGGTAATGACAGACTGCCCGGACCTCGTTACTGCGTCTATTTACATTAGGTGACTCATGGACACTGGGTTAGACACCGTGAAGCATTGGCGTCGGGGTATGATCTAATAATGCTTCGAAAGGCTCATAACGTTTGACCTCCCTGCTGTTACAATGTTTTTTGTCAATCACAGCCGTAAATTATTTATAGTTGACCAAAACCTGTTCAACAACGTAATGGCCAAAAAAAGTTGTAGGTTATGAGGCCCTGACAATTGAACAACGTTACATCAAATATAGGTACATATGTTATTTGTTTACGTTTTTTTCGACCATTCTTTGACGAAACTGTTGGACAATAATTAAAAATGTTCTGAAATATAACATGTCTTTATTTATATATAACATGTCAGAAAATGTACTGGCTATGTTGTGATTTTACTATCAAGTGATTTTTGTCAATGAAAAGCTTGTTTCAAATTACTTGATCGGGATCACAGCATAGCCAGTTAATTTCGGAAGTTAAAAACACCTGTTATATTTCAGAACGTGTAAATCTCCAACGGTTATTTCAGCTATTTTTCAATCGGTTAAAAAAAAAACAGAACAAACTACATTGCAGATATATACGTTCTCTGCCTCTGTATTAATTCTTTTTAGACGCTCCCCAATTTCCAAAAGCACCTGAAAAGGTGCCAAGTCCCCTTTCGACGCCAATGCCAGGTAAACCTCCAAAAGACAACGCAGTCATCGACATCGAAAGACACGTCCCGGTAATGACAGACTGGTGGTGCCTACCTCGTTACTATAGGTTTATTTACATTGTGGGACTCACGGACACTATGAGACACTGAGGTGCACCTTGGGACACCAGTCCTCATCATCTCAAGACACGTCTTCGGTAATGACCGAGTAGAGGCTTAGCTGGTTACCAGGTCTGTTTACACTGTGAATTAGGTCCTTGTACCTCCAAACCTTTGGTGTGGAAAGGAGATAAGGAGCCATCCCTGTGCTGACCGTACTATGTCTGTTTCAAAATTCAGAGCAAGGATAAGAGAGAAGGAACAATTTGGGGAAAATAGGAAACCTTTCAGAAGTATACCAAGGGTCAGAAAGACAAGGGAATTTTAAAGCCAGAACCTCAGCCTATAGACGCTATAATGGTGCCTGACTTTGTACACCACGCACCCCTGTGGAGGGGTTGAAGCGTTCAATTAATAAATAAATATTAGGTTCGGTCCACAATAAAATTATTATTAATGGTACAAAAGTGCCTAAAGTAACTGTAACCAAAAGAGAAGCTACTTTCCTACATATCGAAATATTTTCCAAAAAAAAGGTAGCCCTGCGCGGTAAGTTGCTAAATGAACATTTATTTTTATCAGAGTGTTGACACCGCCACCGCAGCCACTAGGGACTTGACCCCCCCCCCCAACCAAAACCTTTGTGCCATTACCCCCTAATTTACATTTTTATAAACCGTTCTTTCTGACACCACATTTTACATAAATGACAATTTGAATAATGGGCTGGTCCCTGGGGAACACATTCTCTCATCGCTCACTTTCACACCCCATCCCCTATCAACACCTATTCCCTCGCACTTCAAAAAACTACCCTAGAAATTTCGTAAGTTCTAGTAGAAACTTATTTCCCATCCCAAAATCTTGAAGGTGATAGAGTCCGGAGTACAATTTTTTTTTTTTCTAGGTAGCATGGGCGTATTTTGATTTTGGGGTCTGATCCATCTGACTTACACGCAGAACCAGCTCAAGAAGCTCTGTGAGAGAGTTAGTTCTTCTGCTATAGTGCGAAATGCAGTCAGCACAAAGTCAGGACGCAGATTTGAAATTCTCAAAAAATTTTAAGGAACCCCAGTCGAGTTTTCCCTGAAGATCGGGGTAACTATTGGTAGTTAGAGAGGTACCTGCTAGCAGAAAACTTTCGAGTGAAAAAAAATGAAAATGCAAGTAGCAGTGCTGATAGGCACATCTGCCCCGAAACCATTAAAGAGGCATTAGCCGCGCAATATTGCGCTAAGACTTGGCTGGTGAAATGAAAAAAGTTGAGTCTGAAGTCTTAATGTCGGTAATTTAGTACAAGTTAGTGTCGTGGTCAAATTAAAAATGACACCCACCCTCTTCTCATTACAGTCACCATATTTATTCATTACTCCCCGCGCCTTCAATGACGTACCCCTACTTCAAAGCCTCCTTCATTTCTTTTTTCACTTTAGTAATTAATTTCCTTGGATTTTTTTATTTCTTTGGGTACATGCACACAGCAGTGAGGGAATGCTCCAGTACCATACGTCCTGGAATGGGGGGCTGGAATGGCAACTCAGGGATGGAGGTTACCCACACAAAAACTGCCATGCCTCCCCAGTAACCATACGTTCGGAGAATACGTGGGGGAATGCTCCAGTACCATAAGTCCTGGAATGGGGGGCTGGAATGGCAACTCAGGGATGGGGGGTACCCACACAAAAACTGCCATCCCTCCCCGATACGTCCGGGGATGCCAACTCTTCAGAACGCATCGGACGTGTCCACCATAACAAATTCCACCTTTCCGTTGATCTAGGTCCACACCATTGTATGAACGATGACGTCGACGCAGTATTGGTCAACGCCTTAGTGATACGAGCCCGGGAATGACAGGAATGAACTGTCGTCGGTCCATTTGAACATACCGCTCGACATTTACAAGTACGTATCGGTCCTGGACACAGGTACATTGACCATCGATCAAAGGGACTGTCCACAATATCAACGAGATAAGACAGGTGGAGATCTTATCTGCGTTTTGGGACAAGAGCAAGGGGATTGTAGAAGAAGGAACGGGGGAGAGCAAAAAAAAATTCCTCAAAGGTGGAGAAATTTTTTAAAGTAGAAAGAAAAATCAAATCAAAATTGAGCTATGATTTGAGTCAGTTGCTAAGGTTATCAACAGCAAATTCGAGCCTTGCTATTGTTGTTAAGGCTGGATTTCACTACTTTAACGTGAAGACTATCATATCGGTAAAAATGTTAACGATAACTTTCATACCTGCAACTCATTTGGTGTAGACTAATGTAGTCTAATCAACATTTTAACTTATTTCTCCGAAAAAATAGGGTTTTTTTCATGTTTATTTCCGTTTTTAGCTTGAAATTGTTGAAATAAATTTGACGTAAACAAAGCAGACGAATTCTAGTGACACGACAAATTTAACGACAGGATAATTTTTTCGTCAGCTTTACCGAATCGATAGCTATTCGATATCGTTATAAGGCACTATTGTGGTGGTGAAATTCAGCCTAAGTAATAGCATATTTCTTTGTGAGAATGGCCCTAATAATACAGAATCACTACCTAGCTTGAGGCCATGGAAATATGTGCATAGCTCAAAGGAAGAACAACAACTTGTAAATAACTCATAAAAATAATAGCCCAGATAAGTGCGATCATTTCAAACTAGCAACAAAGTAAACCTAAACGTACCTGTATGTCTTCGAGTGGAATCTCTTTCGTACAAGGCAGAGGTTAGATCAAAAATAAGTAGCTACGTACAATATATGGGACTTTTACGGTCCGTTGAAGGTGCTGCGTTAAGCGCTCTTCATCAGCTTGTCGTATATGGGCAGGTATACGGGAAACTTACCCACAAGGATAGCTATTGATACCTGAGGCGGTCGTAAGTCACTGTAGCGTCTTACAAATCAAACAGGACAATCATAATTTGCAAATCTGGTACAGGTTTTTTGCTCTTACATGTAATATCTATACTTTTTTTAGATCAGAAACTGAAGTAGGTACTAAGGATGCCAACTGACTGTCTTAAAAAACTAGATTTTTGTCTATTTTTCTTCCCCAAATTCTAGCGACTACAATATTTCAAGAATTGTCCGTCGAGCTCACGGACCACCAAATACTACCTCCCCAGCCATCGTGCCAGTACAGACAGTTCTAGGTGGGTTTGAAACCACCACAGCCTCTTCCCTTTCACTTGACATGCTGAACATAATCAGAGGTGAATGTCGAACAAAAAAATTCGATAGGATCGAGATCGAACCGGTGTATAGCCGATGGACTGGTAGACGCAATAATTTGTAGGTTCGGCTCTTGCTGGACTGATGTATGGGGTCAGGTATTTAAGGTTATGTTGATGCTGAGGACAGTAATGTATTCTTCAAGTTTTCGGAGGAGCTGTAAACCGATTAAAAATGACACAACTGTCTTATTTTATGGAAGACTGTATAAGTGTAACTAAGCATTTATGCATTTATGGCGTTTATGTACTCAAGAGGTCACCACGCGGTCACGAGGCTGTCACGCCGGCAGTAAAATTCAGTGTAGGCACAACAGTGGCGTATCGGGGGAGGGAAAGTTGGGAGTCCCCCCCCCCCGTAGTGCCAAATACCAGCTCCCCATGCAGCCATCGTGGTTGTAGATGATGGGGGCCTATAGTTTAGATATCTCTCTCTATAAGGGCCGTCAAGGGACTACGTAAACTTGCTCGCTATAGAGAGGAATTCGATATAAGTAAGAGTTTGGCAAGGGACTGCATACCTGTCCCTCGTTATAAAGAGGTTTCCGTTATAGAAACTGACAGCTGTATATTTCACTTGAGGTGTTTCTCTCCAGAAAAACCATCAAGATTCTAAACCACTCAGTTTTCGAGGCTGGAGTTTGGGAAATTCTAAAATAGTAGGACTTCTGGAATGGTCATTCAAAGAAATGCGAAAATGTGTAGTAACACGAACAAGGTCGAGTACATGGAAGCTGGATGCCTCCTGCAAGTCCTGCAAGTTATGTGGTTGAAGTATGAAGTCTGGCTACTACGAAATTCCATGTTACAGGGTACTGGTTGGTTGCAATTATAAAGGTACAATAAAGATTTCTCTTCAAAAGTAGAATGCGGAACACTATTAGAAATGAAAGAAGTTCACGGCTTTTCACGCCTCCCATTAGTCCGAAACTAGCTGGCACCACCCGCATATTTCTGCAAAACTGGTATAGATCGCGGACTGCAGAGGAACCTCTGGCAGGCGGAGGGCCGCCTCTGGCAGATTATGGTTCCGCTCGGGTCTTCACTGCCGCAGGCGGGTTGACGACGGGTCTCACGCCGGTCTTCGGGTAATTGCAAACACGAATTACTCGATTAATCGGGATGGAGATCGCTGCTGCCGCCCACTGGCCGAAGAGACGGGGACTGGTCCCCGACCTTCTGACCCGCGCCCGCTCTCACGCCAAGCGGCGGTCCGACAGAGACATCAACGCGTACTGGAGCTGGTTGTGCTCCTTTTGGTTGATTTGGTAGCGATGTGGAAGACATGTCACGAAAACGACGTGGAATTCTCGCCGCAGAAAAACATGATTTCACTGGGTCAAAGTGGTTCGGACAAGGGCGGGCAAATATTAAGGGGCGAGGGGCTAACCACTCGTTGGGAATCTCGTTGGGAATCATTGGAAATCTTTATGAAATCTCAGGGAATCTTGGAATTTTTTGAAGTGGTTATCCCTTCGGTGTTCATCTTTCTATGAATATCGTTAGGAATCTTTGTAAATCTTTTTGGAATCTCATGGAATCTCTGGAGTGGTTACCCCCTCGTTAAGGGGCATTGAAGTCGTGCATTGAAATAGGAAAACGACTCTTCTGCCACTCCTTTCACCACCGAGGGAAAATTTGGGAAAGTTGGAGGAAATGAAGAGGAAAAGTGCCGTCCGCGGAAAGCAGGAAAGAGACTTGAGTGACGCCTAACTCGAAAGGGCAAGAAGAAAACAAGCCTACAGTCATCAAGGCAGTGTTCTAAAAGACGTTGTGAGAGCCTGATCAAGAAGGAAGCGACCAAATGAAACGAAGCAGGTCAGGATACAGATTTGGAGGAAATATTGCAATCCTGTGAAAACGAGGCGTGGTGGGTTATTATTGATTGTTTCGTGCAGAATCCGTGCCTGGCTGCCGCGGAAACTGATTCGTGCGCCAAGGTTCAGGTACCACGGCCCTATGGGAAAGCTATTTAGGAACGTGTCAGGCCATGCCATCTGTGCCTTCCGGCCAGCCCCCACACGCAAACTGCAGGGGCTCCCCTGATCCTCATATACCTCAAATACATTGTGGCCTAGGGCCCAGGGCCAGTACGTAGCTCCTATTCTGACCCATACACGAAAGCACCCTTCACCAGTGCTGGTTCCCGCCCCAGTATGATCTCCTTTCTTGAAATGAAGAGCAAAATAAAATCAGAAACGTGTCTAAATGGTACCGATTTAAAGAGAGTAGAAGGACATAAGAATTAGGAGGAAAGACAGGGTCGGATTGGGATATCAAGACGTGCCTCCTTAAAGATCAAACTCATCAAATGCATTAGACAGTGGCCACTGCTTTCCCACAACCTGAAGCTATCCATGCTGGCACGTGACGCGACGTGCTGGGACGTCACTATCGACGTGACTGAAACGTTACCGGTACTTGGCTCCACCGAAATGTCATCGCTGTCTGCTCAAGGAATCAATCAAGCCTTTTTTGTTCCACCGATATGGTCCCGAAAGAATCCATTGTACTCCACTGCCATCTTGTTAGTATACGACAGGGACCTGCAGTTTGAAGTCGATTCCGAATTACCATAGCCGCAATATGTATACATTTTACAGGAGATGCTGAATGTATCAGAGGTAGACCACTCTATTGAGGCTATGGGACGGACTTAGGTACAAAACCACAAGGACGTAATGAATGAGACAAAACGCCCACATATCTCAGCTGTAATGGCACCAGTGCCTAAAACTAAGCCTACCACCTCTATACCTATATTTTTTGGTACCTAAGTTTTAATTGTTGGGACACCGGGTGACCGTATATACATTTTTATAACTACCCGAATCACTTTTATGGGCCATTTACTGCCGAAATTCCCTCGTAACTTAGATGTGATGGCTCAGTGGACCCGGCGCTTGACCCGGATGCCGCCGCCCGTGGTTCGACACCTGCTGCGCGCCCTGTGGCCTATTTAAGCACCCACAACCTGCTCTACCCCCTCCTATAGAGTACCACGAATAAGAACTCACAGGGAGTGTTCGGGAGGTCCTCCGGCGCAAAAAAGGTTAGGTTAGGTTAGGTTAGGTTAGGAGCCAGTGCGTGGACCAGTTTAGCGGCAGGGTCCAGGATCGAGTCCAAACTTACCGAAATTTTTTCCGCCTGAATCTTGCCCGGCGCTTGATGGGTGTCTGTCCTTCTCCGGCTGGGGGAAAAATCGGCCCCTTGTGTATAGATGTTCCAAAAGTACGACCCTGTATTCCACTAAGCCCTTCTAGGACTGTCGCTCTTCGGAGTTTAAGTTTTAGGACCGCACAGGTACTTAGGTAGGCACTTAGGTACACTTAGGTTCCCACCAATGGCGAGAGGCATGTCGCTTTATTACCTTTTACGCTTTACGGGGTAGGAAAAGGACGAACGTTGACTATAACGTAGTTAGTGTTATGTCCGGTAATGAGGGGGCACACCATGATGTAACGACACGTACCTTCGAACGACACAGTAACAAAAACGCTGAAGCGAGTGCCGTTTACGAGGCCATTGACATTTTAAATTGCTCTGCGAGAGTGATGTTAATGTTTACAAAAACTGGAGGCTGTAAAATCCTTTTAATTAGGATAGTATTTTACATAGGTCGTCGTCGAGGGGCCGTAAAAGGATCGCCCGTCGCAAGAGTTGTTCCCTGGCAATGGCGCTTCTCTGTCACTGCTAGACTCAACCTAACAGCCAACAGTTCTCAGGCAAGGTCCGTGTACCTTTAAGGTTGTACAGTGTGAAGTGTAGGGGTATTGGATACTTTTAATACTTTTACAAGTAAAGTTGACGAACGCTGCAAAGCAGTAAACGAAGGACTCTAGCAATTAACAAAAAGATATTGGACAATTTTCATCTTATAGGAAAATCGTCGTTCCTACTACAGGAGGCTAGAAACTTACTATAAGATGCTAAAAATATTGAAATAAAAAAGACACTAACAGGTACGACCAGAAGTGCGTCACCTTCCACACTCGAAAACTCTCCAAAATTCAACTTAGAAAAATAAACAACAACAAAGTTTTGAGCAAAAATGGTCCTTTTTAAATTTGCAGTTCAAATCATCCGTAGCACAGTCCCGATTGACCAGGTATGAGTTCTGAAATAGGTAGCAATGCTTCTGTTAGAATTTCCTATAAACTGTGCAGTGAAAATGTCTTTTTTTCCCCAGAGTGTTGAGGGGCTTTTTTTGACCAGTACCAAACGATTTGCCTCCTGTGGGTGTAACTCAAGACCTAAAAATGGCAATGGCAACGGAAACAATGGTAAGCAGTACTGACCACGTACGTTTTAAGGTCAAAACCCAAAAAATGGCTTTATAAACTAGGGTTTCTGTCTAAAAAAAAAATTGACACTATAAAACAACAGCAAACAGCTTACGACGGAATATATACATTTGCAAAAAATCCGTCTAGAATTACTCAATAGCCAATTAATTTCTGACTTTAAAAAGATATGTTTCAATTGTGTGGGAGGCGAAAATTATAATGTACTATAATGTTAACAAGTTAAAAATTGTTTACATCGCAGCTCAAATGCCGAAGCGCCGCGAGCTGAATTGTGGAGACGATAAAAAACCATTCAAGGACGTCAGCTGCAATAAGAAAGGTTGCAGCAAGCCTAAGAAGCTGGACAATCCCTGGAAAACCTGGAAAGATTGTCCGGAGATTTTCGAGGAGGAGAAGCCGCCAATCTGCGAAATCATTGAGGAAACGATCGGGCCTGGATGTGTCAAGCATTGCAAACCTATTCCCAAGAAGAAGTGTCAGTAAATAAGCTCTAAGAGTGGTCGTAGAAAAGGTGAAGAACAAAAAGTTAGGTGAGTGACATGAAGGTTGTACTGAAACTACGAGGATTATTAAATTTTTCTGGTTGTATACTGTATCAAAACGGCGGAAATTACTTATCTGGACTATAAGGTTATAATTATAAATTACAAGGCTCAGAAAGAAACCAGTAGAAGGACAGTTCCCAGGTTTTCGCGATTATCTTGTAAAAAATTGCGGGAGATTTTAAAAATAATCAAAAAGATACAAAGAAAGTCAATGAGCCCTTTGGATGGGCTTTCATGATCGGCTATTTATTTTTGAAAAATTTCATTGTTTGGAATTTTGCCTGGACATACCCTCAGCACGGTAAGACGAGTGAAAGCCATAATCTGGAAATACTCCGACAAAGGGAAAGGTTAAAAATATCTTAAGGGTGGTAGAAGTGCACCAGCAGCTGCTGCCAAACCTTAAACCTTTTGTACACTGAGGGCACTTGCAGACAGGGCGTGTCAGCAAGACGGCGCAGTGCGACGTTTATAGCACTCAGCTGCTGTCCCCAATTACCAGCTATAACAAGTCATCTGAACCTGAACCTGGCTTCAAATTTATTGTTACCCCGGCCATTATTTGTCTACGTGGCAATAACTATAACGTGTCACCGGAGCTCTAACTCTTCTCCCGGTGGTTACACCCTCTGCTTGAAGAACTTTCTCGCACCTGCCCTTAAGGAGGGAGTTTTTAGACGATGGGGAGGAAATGCGCCCAGTGGGCCATTAAGAGGACGCTATACCTGACGATGCATTTTTTGCCGCCCATAAGATTAACATTGCGAGCGGCGATTCATTTTCAAGGTTTACCCTTGGTTGGAAAGACACAATTTTGCCTGTACCTAGCCCTAACAATGTTCTAGGGAGTGTTCGAAGCAGATTTCCCAATTTCTCACTGGTTTCTTTTATTGCAACCGTTTTGCAAATGCTAGCATCGCATACCTCAAGAAAAGTGCTGTATCTCGAAAACGAGTAAAAAAATGGGAAATCTGCTTCGAACACTCCCTAGAACATTGTTAGGGCTAGGTACAGGCAAAATTTTGTGTCTTTCCAACCAAGGGTAAACCTTGAAAATGAATCGCCGCTCGCAATGTTAATCTTATGGGCGGCAAAAAATGCACCGTCAGGTATAGCGCCCTCTTAAGGCTGAATATAAATTCGCTATTTTTTTACGTTTGGACTTGAGACGTAACACGTAACGACGTATTTAACTTTTTCAGATCTGTAACCGCATCTGAACCCATTTGGATGCACTCATTCAGTCCGAATCTAGGCTGTTCAGTATATCGGCAGACTGACTCTGGCACCTCTACATTTGCTACTGACTAGACCTTCTTAATTAATAGGTCTGAGTAGTTAAAGAGGTAACCTACCTGCGCACAATACAATGCAGGTACCTGCCTATAGTCTCCACCTGCAACCTTTTCCAAGGCCGTAAAACTGAAAGTATTAACGCAATTGTTTTCCAGGAGGCTTATCGCAATATTCCAATTAGCTATCAACATAATGAGCAGATATGGCGAAAGTGTCATAAAATGGGTGGAATCATGCATGTATTTCTCTCTACCTTTCTTCATTTTATGGAACAAATGTCATGGTGGAGATAAGTCTGGAGTAGGTATACACATCTGTACAAATGATGGCGATAACCGAGAGCAAAATACGAGTTAAAGTGCGGAAACCCCCAGCACTTCTTCAACCTCTTGAAAATTCAGGTGCGACCAATGACCTTGTGGTATGGTACCAAATTTGGAAAATTTGTATATCAGCGGGGATAAAGGACTTCGAAGCGATTTTGTAGAACTCTAAATTTGTTCTAAAGGTCTTCTCCCATCGTATACATAGCGGACTGAAAACTTTGATTTCCGGTTTCATAGTTGAGACAGTAGAGTTGCTGTGTCCTTGTCAGGCTTTGATTATATCGATCTTTAGTTTATGGTTCCTACAGTTAGCTTATAGTGAGATAGGAAGCAGAAGATGTGGAGTTTAGCAAAAGGTGACGTCATTTTTGTCTCCTACAAACTTAAAATTGGGCCACTTTGGAGTGTAATAACTTTTTATTTACATCAGTGCGATAATACAGAAACTAAGTCAGCCACCGGACTACATGATCCAATCATTTCCTGAGCTACTGATTTTTCCCCTTTTCTTGTAATTCGTTCTGAAATCTGAATTGTTTTGACTACTCTAGAAATTGCAGGAAGCTCTGGGATTTTGCGCTCTCTGCGTCCATTAGGACACCTTATAGTGAGTAGGAATGCATCATCTGCTTCTGCTTAGCCTTAAAACCTTGAAAGTGTTCCCGACGGACAGTGGTCGGTAGGGTAGGGTGGCGTGGTAACCGTGAGCCAAGTAATCTTCATCTTCGCACCTCCACTCGCGTCGGGACAGCGATCGCGCCGATCACGGAACCTCACGAACCGGCCTGATTCCATCACCGAGCCTCGCCAGCCTGCCAACCACTGCAAGACCTACTGAAGTCTTGCCCTCATCTGCTTCCGCAGGGCAATGAAGAATAGCAGTGAGGTGCCGGAACTGCTCCTAAAAACTCGAGAGGCGAAACTGACGGTGACTTCCGAGGGGTTAACCACTCGTTGGGAATCACTGGAAATCTTTATGAAATCTCAGGGAATCTTGGAATTTTTTGGAGTGGTTCATCTTTCTATGAATATCGTTGGGAATCTTTGGAAATCTTTATGGAATCTCAAGGAATCTCTGGAGTGGTTACCCCCTCGGTGACTCCTCATATGAGTCGTGCCATAGTGGGTCTGTGGGTCATCCAATTTTAAAATGAGATTTTTGAAAATTAGTCCAGTAGGTCTGTGGTGACACTATCGGTTTGGATTTAAAAAAAAAAAAAAAAAAAACCCTCAGGGATGATGGAACCCCGAAAAAATGCGGATTCCCACTCTGATGTCACGTCTAATTCTTGTATGAATCCTGTGGTCAGTGGTCACACAGAAGCTTCTCAACATTAATCTCAGTTAAACCTTACCAGAGGATCGTTATGGAAACGCCAACTTCCAGAATTATTGTAGGCCAGAGTGTGTTTTTTTACAATATAATTTTGAGGAAAATCTGTTATTCATGC
Source organism: Mesopsocus fuscifrons (assembly GCA_950004255.1). Lineage (NCBI taxonomy): Eukaryota > Metazoa > Arthropoda > Insecta > Psocodea > Mesopsocidae > Mesopsocus > Mesopsocus fuscifrons. Next base: position 4,337,111 of record OX465377.1, read on the forward strand.
TCTTCCAGACAGTGTGGTGTGGCTGAAGCAGGGCTTTATTGGGTGATGGGTGATAGCAGGCATAGGTATGGTCTCGGTCGTGCGGACAGCCCTATCTACCATCGAATTCACACCCGCGGTCCGCCACCTGTACATCCAGCCCTGTGCCTTTACTCGCCAGCACTGAAACTGGTATCGCAGTACAACCACCACATTCCTTACGTACCTCTTTGTGCAACATAAATAATTTGTTAACAATCAAAAAACTGGGTGCCATTCTATCGTCCAATGTGGAAAATCAGTTTTTGGAAGAGCTGAATCTGGAAAAACGCCGAACGAGTGTACGTAGTAACCCAACAGTATGGTGGGATTTGAGTCTGAAACCTTTACTGACTAGTCAGTACAGGGGGGGGGGGGGGAGGGGGGGGGGGTGAATGCCGATCAGAAAAAAATCTTGCTCGGACTGGGATGGAACCGGTGTGACCTTTCTCTCAGTGTTCCTCGAGTGTCGACCATCCAGACTGTATAGACCACTCGGCCGTCGAGGCTGTTGTTTTATACTGACTAAGAATAAAACAGGTATACGAAAAGCCGCCGTAGATCCTACTGCCCTAGTCTACTACTGTAGTCTCCGAAAGGTCGTGTCTTTTGAAACAAACCACCCAGTGAAAAGAAAAAGTAACGTAACCCATCAACAAGTGGTGTCTTTTCCATTACTAACGCATTCATCTTCAACAACGTCGCGTGAACTAAAGAAGAGTAGAGTAGGTCCCTAAGAACTCAGGGTCCCGTTGAGCGAAAAGGCTGGGAGCCGGGGCGCGTATGTGTTTTTGCTGGCGTTGGTATGCATGAAGCAGAGCAAATCACAGGCACAGCAGTAACGGCGTCGGTGGCAAATTACGGCTCGCGGTGAACCCAATAGCGAGCGCGACCTTTAGTTCGGACGCGACCCGTGGTCCGCACGACTGGGTGATGGATAGGTGGGCCCCACTGCGGGTCTCTTCCCAGACTCCAGTCTGGACCACTTTGGACGATGAATCTAGGTGTCATAAACAAACATCGAACAGAACCATGGGAAAAATGTACAAAAAGTACGTTCTGGCTCAGACCGGGGGATTTGAAAAACATGTGGTATAGAGTAGTTTATCACGCTAAGGATCTTATATTAGAAGAATGTACAAAACAAGGAACAAAAAATATAGAAAAGCTAAACAAGTAACATGAAATTCGTGAAACAGACTAGTAGGTATAGAAGGGTGGACTAGAGTCGGCAGTCGGGCCAGACTGTATATAGAGGTAAAGGGGTGACTCTCTAACAAATTAATTACCTACCCTCAAGTAACCAAATGCAGGACCTCAGCGTCAAAAATTAACCATTGCTTATTACCGAGGAGTTAACCACTCGTTGGAAATCTCGTTGGGAATCTTTGGAAATCTTTATGAAATCTCAGGGAATCTTGGAATTTTTTGGAGTGGTTACCCCCTCGGGGGTTCATCATTCTATGAATATAGTAGTGAATCTTTGGAAATATTTATGGAATCCCAGAGAATCTCAAGGAATCTCTGGAGTGGTTACCCCCTCGCTTGTTACTCAGTGAATGATTACCTAAATGTTCCTGCGAGGGCAGCGTATTCTTCGGAAAGGTACAGTGATCCAACATTGCCCCAGATCAACGATAAGAAGTCTTGTTACGATTCGAAGTGTCCTCGTGTCTTGGGTCCATTCGAGTCGGTCACTGGTCGCCGTTCCCACGGCGCCACACCGCTTCCACCCACAGAGCACGAGGCAGGTACGGCGCAGGTGATGGCACGCGGGCCGCTCGGTACCACGATGGTCCCATGCTGTTAATGTCCTGCCCCCCACTGGAAACGGCTTGGAGACTTATCCGAAATGTCGTTCCCTGGACTGAGACTCTGACTTAGGCCAGTTACCGCCTACTGCCAACCGGTTCGTTTTGCTGGAATTTAACTGACGCTTCAGTGTTGAGCTTCTTTTGACAAAATAACAAATAATGTAAACTAGTGAAGGAAGAATGGTAACGTCATCAGATTCAGCAAGAACAACATATTATAATAACGACTACTGTAGGTAGATTACTAGAAAAATACGATGTGTTCCTGTCAGTCCAAGTGAGAAGACAGTCTAAACACCAGTTCCTTGCATTATTATTCTTTCAAGAATTTGGTAAATTTATATATTCGAAATGGCTGAAAAGAAGACAGTTTCGTCTGGGCCAGTATAAAGAAGCAGATTAATTTCCGTGAGCCAGGAACTCACGACCTGCCGTGCGACAGTAAGAAATTTTGCCTCCCTGAGCCACGTACTCGTAGATACATAACGAAACCGCATATTTTTGGAGGTTTCGTATCCTGGCCCAAGTGTCGAACCGCTCTCGATGGCCCTCCCGCGAATCCGTGTTTCGGGTTCATTTACATTGGGATGGTTAATTTTAATTTCCTCGTGGACTAGGCGCCAAAGACTTCCGCGTACAGCAAACACTTAATCGTCAATACTCAAAGCCCACAATGGTCAGTGATTCAGGTATTTGAAGCCTCTGACAGAAACCGCGCACCGCGGTCTACCTGTACCTTGTGGGACTGGAAACGAAGGAGTACTATAGGAGAGTACCTACTGAGGAGAGTACCTTGTTGTGTCCGGAATCGGAATGCTAAAGTGGTCAAAAATTTCAACCCTTCCACTTATGCAAAGGAAGGCTTCAGCTTTTCAGATCCTTATGGTATGGACGCTCGGCATCACCCACTAAACATCGTCTCCTTCGGGTGAATGGAAAGGCGTAAGTTGGACTAAAGACGTAAAAGCCTCGAAACTTGGTAGTCTGCTCTGGAACACATCTCGGAGGTGCTCCCCAGGTAGCTGGTAATGGGCAGGTCGCAATTCTTGCAGACCATCGAGATCGTGACCGGCCGGGCGGCTCTCAGGCTCACATGCACGCGGTGCGGTGGTAATAGGGAAAGTCTGCATGTGATTGATACCTCGAGCTTCTCTCCCACGCAGACACTGTCCATCCGTACTCCGTACCACATCGTGGACCTGCTAACCTAACCTACACCTCTATCGGCTAGATCAGACCATTCTTAGTTGGGCTGAGCCATTACTTGGGGAAATAAATCACCAGTAAGGAAATACTCTGGAGGAAGTTTCTGTCGGTGCTCAAATCTGATAGAAAGGGAAGCTGGTACAAACCAGGAAACATAGCTTCACTAGGATGGCTTATAGAGCGCAAGACTACCGGGCATATGAACCACATGCGAATCATGCGATATCTAGCCGACAAATTGCCCAAAAGCCCAGAACCTCACTTTAATTTGTTAATACATTTTTCCAGTTTTTAGCCTTTGGCCCCAGGGGCGCCTGCCAAGATGGCTGAAGGAACGACGGACCAGGATGCTAGGCCCACCTCTGACCTCCGCACGTACACCGAACAAGCCACTGACTACACAACTAGTTGTCCTTCTGACGCCACAGACTGTCATTGGACGGACGAGGGCCCAAGGACTTGACGTCTTGGGAGATACAAGGGAGCCTGTGACGTATCAAAAGAAAGCAGTTTTAGTGACAGTTTTTGAAGAGTTGGATCGAAACCATCACACTCTTGGCACCCCTATTCCAGTTTGATATAAAAAAATGTTTAACGCGAAGAGGACGAACAAGTCATATTAGAGTACAGAAATAAGAGACTTGCAGAAATAAGAGCTTTCGCAACGAAAGCAAAATATGGGACATTGTCCGAAATCACTGCTCAGGAGTACGAATACATTCGCAATACATTTTTAGTTGGTTGTACAGCTCCTATCATTGTGCCAGCCTAGCCAGGGAAACTTTTCCATTCACTTTTGTCGTAACTGTGAATCCAAAACCAGAATGAATGTCCGAGAGTCCTTTGAAATTAGTTGTGTCCAACTACTCATGGCTCAACCACAATAAAAGCGGCGAAGGCCACAAAGCTAAAAACTAGTGAAACAAGCTTTAGGAGAGGGGCAAAAAGTTGTGGACACAGGCATTCCGGAGCAGACTGAGCGCTGACCGGTTGTCACCCACCCCTGTAGTTTTCCGATTTCCGTTAGTTTTCACCCCCTGTTCTCTAAACCCCAAAGCTCACTCAGCCCGCAACTTCCAAACCGATAAAAAACTAACAAAGTCTCCCCTTTGCTCCACATAGCCTTTTATTCCGGCTAAAGAACATTCTGAAATAGTATTTTCAATGAAGAAGAAGGTGAGACTGTAAAATTGCTGTCGTCAGCATTTAGTAAACCCATTTTTATTACACTCCAATCATTTTTAAATTGGCTGAAAACTTGGTCTTTCCTTGCCTATAATTTTCGTTGACCTTTTTTAAAAGTCCATTTTCAGAGGAACCTGCTGATAGAAGAGAAAGTAAAAAGATATTTAAAATGGCAACACGGGCTAAAAATATTGTAACTCATCATAAAGGCAAATAAATGACTTCAACTGTGAATGGATTAAAACGAAACCGAGGGGTAGTTAATGTTGACGAAGACAGCAATCCCTGAGGACTTGTGTCAGCAAAGGGTAGTTGCTTCAGCAGACCTGGGGAGGTTAGTGAGGGTAGTTAGTTCCTGTTACCATTACTGAAGTTATCTGCTGGACGTTTTTCCGGACGAACCGCGACGCTCGAGGCTGACGGTCCTATGTCAACAGAACCTTTTGCCGCCCATGTTATTCTTATGGCATCCACCCCATGACCAGTGAACCTTCCACCCCCACCACTCTAAAACACTTCGGGGTCTGAGGGGCCACCAGCTGAACAGACAACTTGATGAAGCCTGAAGATATGCCCAATGAACGTTACAGGGATTGAAATTTTGGAAGGGGGAGTGGATGGAACTGCTTCATTGCTGAAAAGGAGGTGTATTATTAAGGAGTCGTCCATCCAGCCGCGTCTCGCCGCGCCACCGTTTTCGATAGCAACACAGTGCAGCTGTGCGCATGCACCGCCTCGTGCAGTCGGGTTAGCTCTCATACCCCATACTATCGATATAGGCGGCGCGATGCGACTAGATGGACGATCTTCTTTATAAGGACTTTGAAAGTACCAATCTTACACTGTTCTACGAAGGGTTGACCACTCCAGAGAATGATTGAGATTGCATGAAAATTTCCAAAGATTTCCTGAGATTTTTAACGAGATTCGTGGAAAGATGCCCCCCGAAGGGTTAATTACTCCAGAAATTTCCAAGATTCCCTGAGATTTTATAAAGATTTCCAGTGATTGCCTATGCTGAGATTCCCAACGAGATTCCTGGAGGAGTTAACCCCTCACTGTTCTACTATAAGCTGGAGGTCAGTCCAAAAATGCACTTCTATCGTAGGACTGGAAGTCATAGCTTACTCTAACAGGGTTTCATCATCTCTGATTTTTTGACCATGGGATGAACGTCAGCCATATCCAGGAGTGGATAGACGTAGACTAGGATACCAATTATTGTCTTTGCTAAACTCTTTCAGTTTAAATCTTCTTATTGTTTTGAACTCAAACTAATTTTAAAAACCCTGTGTTTTTTGCTCTCGTCCAAGGGTGAGGTTGACTTGTGCGAAGCTACACCTTCGGTTTCAGTTTCTCCGGCGAAGACCTCAGCAGATCTTAAATCTAAGACAGGAAGCACGATGATGTAAGAGGGACACCTCTCTTAAATCCACGCAGGGGGCAATCTCATATTTCGCCCCTTCACCCTCCCCCTCCCTGCCTATTTACCGTCCCAGCAACGAGATTTAAGAGCACAAACTTCCCCGCTTCACCAGCTCCTGCTACAGTTTAAGCTTTAAGATGTAATATCAAATTAATGCTGCTACTGAATCTCGAATCGTATGTCTTTATTTCGCTCTATATGACTGTCCTCTCAGTGGCCGAGTGGTTAAGGGGTCCGCTTTGTGTCCTGAGAGGTCCGGGTTCAAATCCCGGCGGAACGGAAAACTTTTCCGCTTCCGAAATGGATGTATTGGCTTCGGCCCACTCCTAAACTGGCTTCGGCCCACTCATATTCGGCTTCGGCCAAAAATATCTAACAAACCAAAAAAATTGATTTCGAATGAAAGCCTTTCGGATAGTTACCAAAATAGGTATCGGTAAAGAGACACCTAGGTATATCTACCTATATAATGACTCCTCTTTACAAAAAAAAAAAAAAAAAAAAAAGACAAAAATATTTCATAAAATCCAGAAGAGCCTCTTGAGTAGGGGAGATGGGGGCGCATAAAGACTGATCCATGTCATAATAAAGGTGCTTACTCGTAATTAACCGCATTAGGGCAAGACAAATGGTAATGGAAGACACGGATTACCGTCTAACGGGGCTAACGCGGACGCAGCTTACACCATTTTTACATCACGAGCTTTACTAATTGCTCATTACTCACTAAGATTTACCCATATACAATGACGGGAAACCGGAAATACAAAACTGACTTTTTTTAAGTTATCAAAAATTGTATTTTTTATGGGAGGGGGGGGGGGCTTTAAGGTATCCTATCTTCAAAGGCTTATGTAAATGAAAATATAAGCGAGAAATTTCCTTATTCTGGGATTCAAAGCTGGACCTCTCTAGTCACAAGTTGAATCAATCGCACACTGTCAAGTACAAGTAGTCTCAGGTGCGTAATTTTAAGTGTACGAATGACAAAATCCAAAAAAGCTCGGAATGGTCAGAGGCGTATCGAGGGAAGGAAGCCAATCAGTGGCGACCGAAGAGTCCCCCGCACTAAACAGGTGATAAAACAACAAAAACTCGTCCACTTATTCGACGGCCTCGCTTTGCTACCCTTTAGCCCTAATTTCAGGTACAAATGGGGTCTTCTTAAAATGAATGCCACATCGTGACTACACTATCCTCAAATTAATTACTGACTTTCGACCTGGAGATGGAGATGGGGCCTGAGGTGGGCCAGGCTGCCTCAGGCACTGGAGTCTCAACACACAACCATCCTAATTTGTGGTAGACGTTCTATGATCAACATAGGCGGAACTACAAAGCAAAAGAATTGTGTGACAAATTTTGTGTGAAACTCCTCCAGGTATTGGGAACCTGTGTTTCAACCAAAACTCTGAACTCTGAAAACAATTGAAAGCTCAGAAAAGTCGACATAGCTGGCACCAGCAGTTCTATTTCGGATCTACAGATTTATCGACGAGATAACGACGAAGTCTTATAGCTATGTTTTAGCGTCAAATATCCGGAACAGACCTGCTGGACTATTGTACGTCTATAGGTGAAATCTGGAGTCCTTCAAAAAAAGAAAAATACTCTATCAGCCCAGCTTTAAACAGTGTATGTATGTGTTCGAACTGTGTTCGGTCAAGGATTTTCCATAATTATATAATGGTATAGTTCTAGGTTTAAACGAACTCCGTCCTTAATAGCTCAGTGAACCACTGGACTCATCGCCGAGAGAAGAAGACTCATCACTCCTTCACGAACTTATATAAAAGCTTAAAAAGAAACAAAAGAGAAAGAAAGAATGTCTTTGACTAAACAATATCTAATCACGGGAGTGCTTTGTAATCGGAAAGGGATGTAAAAATTAAAATACCCCCCCAGCTAAAGGAATGCGGGTGGCATGTGGCAAGTCAGCGCTGCTGCTGCTTATTGCTCAGCCGACTCCAACAACTTCAAAGCAGTCAGCAGTGGGTAGTGAGCGAGTCAACAGTTTCCGCTTGGTTTGTTTGTTTTCATTACACTTGTCCGTCATTTCCCTAATTCGGGACCGCTTTGAGTTCGAGGGATATCCTTTCTGTCCTTCCCAACCCTCCTCCCTAATTCTTCTTGTTGTCGACGGGCTATACCGAAGGTTCCTCTGTGGGAATTTTCCGAATTTTCCTGTTCTCCAAGCCTCAGGTTTACCCCGAGTATTTTATTAGGTATAGTCCGAGGGGGCAAACCACTCCAGAGATTGCCAAAGATTTCCTGAGATTCTCAACGAGATTCGTGGAAAGATGCAACCCCAAAGGGTTAACTACTCCAGAAATTTCCAAGATTCCATGAGATTTCAGAAAGATTTCCAATGATTGCCTGGGATTCCCAGTGAGATTCCTGAAGTGGTTACCCCTCGGTATTAGTCTTTGAGTTTTTGAAAAGTAGTGAAGTCGAAGTACGGTCGAGGTATTTCGGTGCTGCCGGGCAGTGGCAAGGGGCCAGTGGGGTAGTATTTCACGGGGCTGGTCCAGAATCGCTATTCTGTACCTACTCATTTTATTTTAAGGCCTATAGAACCCCAACCCCGCACCTTTCTTCGGAATTCGAACGCAGAGCTCTTAGGACACAAGTCAGACCCCTTGACCGCCCAACCACTGAGAGGCACGGTTTTGTGCCTAAGCCTTTGTAGCCCCGGTGTCTTCACACCTTATTCCAACGTCGTGAAAGGCAGTACCTGTAAAGGTAGGACGAGCAGCGTGTTAAATGGTAATATGGAGGCACAGCAGTGGACTTACTGGAGTCTGCGTTATCTTATCTAATCAGTATGTTAATTGGTGCAATGTCCGCGCAGATGTCGTCCTCCATATATACTGTACCTCCTTCGACGTCCATGTTCGTCCGGTTGACATTCTATGTACCAACGTCTGCACATCCCTCGCGTGTCATCACCCAGACGCATAACTTTCGAACCGGCTGAAAGTTTAAGGAGAGGGCGTCTGACGTATCCGCTCAAAAGTGAACGATGGGGTGGACATCCCTCTTAAGACTACACACAATCGTGGTATGTTGACGTTTTTGAGTGAGTTGTTTGTTCTAAAATGTAAGTATTTTTTTTACATTTTACACCAAAGAAATATCCAACAGCTCCCTCAGAAATATCAAATATCCAGGACTGTATCTTATACAGCCTGGAAAATGATGGGCTCAAGCCAATATTTCTCTAAGAAAGCCAAGAGACCTGTATTTCTATTTTATATTGATATGTTTTATGGTGTCAGCAACGAGAAGAATTGTGTTTTAGCCTAAAGGCGTGAAAGTCATCGAAATAGGCAAACTGTTTTCTTGCCGTTCGCCATACTGAAAAAACCGTCAACCCTCTGTAAAACGATTTTTCCTTAGGCAGAGATGAGGTGACAGTCAAATCCTTATCTCTGTGAGTTCCAGACCCCCTTAAAATACCAAGGCTTTTGGTGCAGTGGTCATAACGTCTACCCCTCACGGAGGACCTGGGTTCGAGCCTCAGACTCAATAAATTAATCTGTACTTCGGTTTTTTTCCACTTTCAATTTTTTCGGCTTTATTGCACCATTGCGTGATACCGACAGTGGTGATATGTTCTCCGTATACTTTAAGGCAGTTCGCCAACCCATGGGGACATGTCGCGGCAATGTCACAGGAGCCACAAGTAAATGCCTATTCTTCGGAGTATCACAGATTTAGCGGACGGGATATAGCTGTGGCTTAGTGGACATACATAAGTCATACCGCTTTGACGCATGTCGCATGTTTGCGCATGTGCGGCATGGGTGAGGTCCGGTAAAGCGACGGCATCATAAATACTCCCCCTATGGTACCTACGGTACCTGCTGCTCACTGGTGCACACCTTCATTCAGGTCTTCCCAGTTAAGGTCACCACACTTTACGCTTTTATGTCACTAGTTTAACGTGAAATAGGAGACTGGGATAGGACATGTTTATTTATGTTACCTATGACAAGGTCGGTCTCGGTAGGATGGTGAAAGGCACCAACTTTTATATTCGGGAGGATAACGCTATAGTGAACTTTTAGGGACACTATAGTAGACATTAGGAGCTGGTGAAACCCAGCCTTCAACACATCCTCCAGCTCTCAATGAGTCAGGTTGATATAGTCTAAGCTCCAAGACCCAATTAGTGATGCACGAAAATTTCTTGTCTTGCTTTTGTTCCTGCATTTCTTGCATGCAAGAACAAGAACAAAGGTTGATTTTGGCTGCAAGAACAAGAACAAGAAATGACTTGCAAGAACAAGAACCCTTGCAAGTGTTCTCGGAAGTCTTGCATAAACCCAGGCAATTTTTTTCCAAAGCTTCATTCATGGATTGCAGTCCATATTTTGTACGAAAAACTCTGCAGACTATGCGCCGATAGATTACACTTGAAATGGCCGTTCGGTAGGCAACAAACCACATTATAAGAGCAGAAAACTCCATGTGTATGCAAGAAATTGCAAGAGTCTCGCAGCAAGAACAAGAGCAAGAAATGATTTCTATACTGCGAGAACAAGAACAACATAGGATTTTTACTGCAAGAGCAAGAGTCGCTTTGCATCGTGCATCACTACTCGGCAGTCTCGGCTCACGTAGGTAACTGTTATCGGGGTATAAATCAGATCTTGCATCAACTGCACCGACTAAAATCACAAAAGCCCGCGAAAGGTTCAATCAGAAAAATAAATGTTCACCTGTGCTCAGAGGGTAAAAGAAACTCGGGGGTAAAATAAAATAGTTAAAAAAGGGGGGAAGGTACCTTAAGGGGCACATAAAGGGGCGTCAGACAAGGTAAGGATGGTATATCAATTGAGACGCGTGGCGCTTTGCTCTTCTCCCAGCGGGCTCAAAATTGGATTTACAAATTAGAAAATAATAACACGAGAAGCTCCGTTAAAAATTCATACCAATTTTATTTCACGATTATTTTTTTCTCGGATTTCTGTTTTCTTTGTCAGCTAAATAATTCAAGCAAGCTCTAGATACCTTTTGTAATTTAAAAGCACAAGTTTGCGAGTTTTTACTTGGGGGTATTTTTTACCCTTTTCATTTTTAGTCTGCTTAGGATTGCGAAACTAGGGGTCTGTGAAACTCAGGTTTATTCCTACCACACAATCCTGCGTTTGTTTTTAGACTATTTCTTGATGGAACTGTTGGATATTTAAATGTTCTGAAATCATATGATAATACGATTGTCCAGAATTATTCAATCACAACATGCCAACAGTTACCTAAAAAATGGTCGAAAAAAAAACGTAAACAGACAGTACTGTGTGGGACCCTTAGCGGGCGTGAGTACTTAACTCAGAACTTCCATTCGAAAGTTTAAGTTGACCTGAAGAAAACAAAGATCTTTAAATACATAATTTATTGATTCATCTGTAGACAATGTAAAAAATAAAAAACAGACAGTATCGCTTAATTGAGGGGATAATAAGAAGCCTGCGTTGTAGTGATGGGTACACCCCCAGGGAGACTTTTTCTTTTGCGCTTTCTGCCGTTCGGCGTTCAGCCGTAGCCGTTATGACGCTCAGCACGTTCATTATTGACGCTGAAAAAATCGAACCTGTAAATATAAACACCCACCCTCCGCCATTTCATACAACATTCATGCGCCGCGCATTTTCGTACCTTTTTCTTCCTTAGTCTTATTTTTAAAGGGGAGCGAGTGGGGTGTGACTTAACACTGCAGGAGTTTGGTTGAAGCCAAAGAGGAGCAGTCCGAAGCCAGTTTAGTTTAGCGGAAAATATTGCTTACGCCGGGATTCGAACCCAGACCTCTCAGGACACAAGTTGGACCCCTTGTTTTCTCCCTTTAGTTTCAAAATGAGCCAGGGTTTGTCAACGGAATGCTCGTTATAGAGAGGTATTCGTTATAGAGAGAGAGAGAAACAACTAGAACGCAAAGTCCTACAAGAACTATTGCCGTAGAATAATGCAGGTACAGAAACATTTCCAGACATCACAAGCGGTGGGTCGCACAGTGACGTCGACGTAACACCAAAATTTGCAGATTTTTCTCCAGCGTGGACAGCAAACTGTGTAGGAATAGGGGAACGTGTGGTCGTGGATCAGATTAAAGGAGATTGCAGCAGGGACACATTGAAGGTACGGCGAGGAGGTACGTAGCGTGCCTGAAAGTGCCATGCAGTGGTATTGTTTGCGGGTATAAAGCCTGCATCGGATAACGTGCGAGCATGCGACATTCTCCACACAAAGCAGCTATCTCTATGCTGTTTCCTATCCTAGACCTATTCCTACCTCTCCACTCATTAGTACTATTAAGAGGACGCTATACCTGACGATGCATTTTTTGCCGCCCATAAGATTAACATTGCGAGCGGCGATTCATTTTCAAGGTTTACCCTTGCTTGGAAAGACACAAACTCTTGCCTGTACCTAGCCCTAACAATGTTCTAGGGAGTGTTCGAAGCAGATTTCCCAATTTCTCACTGGTTTCTTTTATTGCAACTGTTTTGCAAATGCTAGCATCGCATACCTCAAGAAAAGTGCTGTATCTCGAAAACCAGTAAAAAAAATGGGAAATCTGCTTCGAACACTCCCTAGAACATTGTTAGGGCTAGGTACAGGCAAAATTTTTGTGTCTTTCCAACCAAGGGTAAACCTTGAAAATGAATCACCGCTCGCAATGTTAATCTTATGGGCGGCAAAAAATGCATCGTCAGGTATAGCGTCCTCTTAAGGAGGCCGTCCATCTAGCCGCATCGCGTCACATTCCCTATCCAATTCCATGATATCAATTCATGTTGTTTCTCCACTCGGAAGAAATAATTCCAAATTATATCAGCTATGGTTATTGGACTAGCATAAGCCTGTTTCCATTGCCCTATGGGTGGACTTCCCAGTTCCAAAAGTCTACTTGCCCCCTTAAAGTTCACTATAGCGTTATCCTCCCGATAAGAAAAGCTTGCACCTTTCATTATCCTGCCGATAGCGCCCTCACCGTAACGTTAGCTAGTGGACTTTTAACGGCAAGATAAAGGTATCGGCCACTTTATCGGGAACATAAATTTACTAACTTTATCTGGAAGGTAAGGAACTGGTGAAATCAACCCTTAGCCTAAAATAAGAGCAACAGGGACACGGCACGGCAGATCAAGCGATAAATAACTGAAGAACAAGTGGAATGAAGTTCTCGCGGCTAAGTTGAGACTTCAGCATGTGGATGCTGAGTAACTTCTAGGTCCAAACATAGACTGGGCAGCCACAGCAAAGAGGCCTCCCTTAGGAAATCAGATGCACCTCACCCCCGCCTGCTGACACAGTGCTGTGCCACCCCCACCCACTTCTCACTTGCTCAAAAACACTTTTTTTTCTAAAAATGAAATTAAAGAGTAAGAAGTGCGTAAAATGGTGGAAGAATCCCCTACTGATTAAGCATTGCATATGCGAGCTTGGGATGATATAGGGTCTTGTTCATACTCGTACTTTGATGAAATTAAAATATGTCATAGTTACAGCAGTCTCTCTCTGTAACGACCGTCAAGGCTCGCTATAGAGAGGGTGACTTGTCAAAACTGCAGGTATATGCCAGCCAATGGCAAGAAGCTATATGGCTCGTTAAAAGGGGTCGAACTGCCAAAGAACAGCCGGTAACCTGTCCGCTTTACATAAATTAATTATTTTAGGATCGCTAACTGCCAGATACCTTAAACTGAGGTTAAAATGCTTATATGAAAGCCTGCACTAACCTACAGTTAAATTAACTAACGGACTGCCCAGTGGAATAGCATCCAAAGAAAATGATTATTTACGTTTTTATTCCTACTGATGGTTCACTACCTACTCAACTATATTAATAACACCTACGTATTTTCTGTCTTCAATATATACAACTTACAAGCACACAGTCAGCATAAGTAAATATTTGCTGGACCGTTAGGAGTACTCGGTAGATTTAGAGTCACCGTAAAACATTAACGAACAGTAGTGAGTCTGTCCCCACGCCAATTTGGCGAGAAAGCATTTTTACTTTCTCGCCCGTATGTAATACATGGGCTGAGAAAGTTATGTTATCGTGCGAAATTTCGATTTTGAGATTTTCATTGCAAAAGGCGTTTCAGAGGTCCTAGATACCAAAAAAATGGTTTTTAGGTCATGTCCGTCCGACGTACGTACGTACGTACGTACGTACGTACGTACGTCCGTCCGTCCGTCCGTCCGTTTGTCTGTAGCGCGGCTAGAGGTCACACCAGTCAACCGATTTGGCTCAAATTTGGAATATAGATGTCTAAAATCAGTTCCGAGATACATTTTTAATATAATTTTGATTACTCAAAAATTGCGCCCACTATTGTCAAAAAAGTGTCAAAAAAAATTCAAAATCGTGTTTTTGTCTACTCAAGACGCATTTCACGGTACGGTAATAAAGTTAGAACCTTCAAATTTTGCAGTCATGTTCCCAAATAGATGCTCCAGGATCATTTTTATTGTTTTGGAGATGGGCCAAAAATTTGGGCCAAAATTGGCCCATACGTGAAATTCTTGGCCCCATGAACAGTATTAGCCGGAATTTCACAAAAATCCATACACTTGTGCTTAATAACATTACTTAAAGGTTTGTCGAAGAAATATTCAATCAATTTAAAATTGCGGCCAATATAGGCAAAATAAAGTCGAAAATAGGAAAAAAAGCTAGAATCTCGTTTTTGTCTACTCAAGACGCATTTCACGGTACGGTAATAAAGTTAGAACCTTCAAATTTTGCAGTCGTGTTCCCAGATAGATGCTCCAGGATCATTTTTATTTTTTTTGAGATGGGCCAAAAATTCGGGCCAATATTGGCATTATCGTAGGAAAAATTTTCCAAAAATGGAAATCACGTTTTTGATTGGTTAAGACGGATTTGCAACAACCCTAATCGACAGATTTCCTTCAAAATTGGTGAAAGTGGTCTCAGATAGATGCTTCAAGGGCGTTTTCAATAGATTTTCATTTTCTTAAAAATTAAGACGGTGACATGCAAAATAGAAAACATATACTTTGCGCGTCGAACGACACTTCACAGTTTGACGGATATGTTTGAAATTCGGTATGCAGGTGCCTAAAAGTATCGTCCATTGTGAGGCAAAATACTTTTTATAAAAAGTTAAAATTCTGACAATTATTCACGTAAAAAAAAAATCAAATTTTCGATGAAAATTGCGAGAAAGTCAAGTGCGACCATTGTCGAACCCTTTATTTTCTAATGTGTATATTTCTTCCTAAGCCAAAGACGAACTGGCCGGGGCCATAGAGGAGTCCAACACCTAACAAGGTTACATCCATGCCACAAGCGAGACCCTTAAAAATACTGGGACTCGAACGCAGACCCCTCAAGACGTCAACTGTGTCTAAAGTCAATGATATGGCTCCATCACACCGGTTCAACAGTAAGTTCATCTCACCCTTGGATGGGAGTGGGGGTGGATAGACTACCACAAATATCAACTGCCATTGCTAAACTCTTAAGGATGAATATAGATTCGCTATTTTTTACGTTTACGTTTAAATATTCTGAAATATTATGTATTTTTAACGTCATTACTCATAAGGCTATGTTGTGATTTCACGATCGGTTAATTTTGGAAAAAAAAAATGTGGTGACAAAAATCACTCGATCGTAAAATCATAACATAGCCTCATGACGTTAAAATTTCAGAATATTTAAATATCCAATCAAAAAGTTTGGAGTCCAAACGTAAAAAAATAGCGAACGTATATTCAGCCCTAAGTCCGCTT
Source organism: Mesopsocus fuscifrons (assembly GCA_950004255.1). NCBI lineage: Eukaryota > Metazoa > Arthropoda > Insecta > Psocodea > Mesopsocidae > Mesopsocus > Mesopsocus fuscifrons. The sequence goes on from OX465377.1 coordinate 4,352,531, forward strand.
CTTGTTCTGAAGAAAAAATAATTTTGGGTACCCTGTGTTTTTTTTAGAACAATGGGTGTCGTTATCATCTTCAAAGAGTGAGAGCGACTATACCACTGAATAGGAATATGGGGTAATTTTTTTTTCGCAAAATATCGGAACACGGGAGGTACGTATACAATAACACACAGCTGCCTCACTGCTTTGCCCAACTTCCCAACAAGATGAGAAGGAAAAATTCGTTTTTAATTAAACTTGTTTTTCCGCTGAAACTCGAAGAAGCTTCAGATTATCATAGAGAAATCATTAACGTGGGGGGGTTGGCTACACTTGCTCCGACCTTCAACCTCCCCCTAAAAAAGACCCTTAAACTCACCCAGAAACCTTTCAGTCCCCTTTCTTCTATGGGTAGAGACCCTCAAAGGGCTCCGTCGTGTGGGAGATGAAATTTCTAAGTCTTTCATTTAAGGGAAAATGGAGCCACATTGGGTAATTAAAATTTCAAGTTTCTTACCAAAGTTTTATAATATAAAGTATATGATAAAAGTTAGGAGTGATGTTGGTTTGGACAGGCCGCCAGGCTAAGCGACGAGCTTCAACAACAAGGGCCTGCGGGCCGAAGGCTCTTTGCAACATTGCTTTAGTTTCAAAAAATAAAATAACTAAAAATAAAAACACAGGAAATCTATACCTATCTACTGATAAAAATTAGGTAGTAAAAAATAGAAGGGTTTCTAAAATTGGGGTACCTAGTATACTTTCCTTCTCACTTAAGGCTGAATATACATTAGCTATTTTTACTTTACCTGTATACGGAGTATACGTAAGGTAAAGTATTGTATTCGTGCGGGCCAATTTTCGGCAAACCTCAACTTTGAACCGTCATTGCTCCCAGACCTCAAAAGCGATTGGAACTTGCATATACATTTCGGAAACGTCCATGCCTTCGGAATATGAAAACCAACTCACTTTTGTCATCCGACGAAAAGTTTGCCCCCAGGAATTTTTAGAAGAGGTCAGGTACGCCGTGTCAGTACGTATGTATGTAGCTATGTATGTATGTAGCTATGTATGTATGTATGTATGTGGCATTGACCTTTTCAACCGATTTTCTTCAAAATCGGTAGTGACCTTTCTAAAATTGGAAGAAATAAAAATCCAGAAGCCCAGTTTCCCCCCTTTAAAATTAAGGGGGGTTACCCCCCTAAAACACCCCCAAAAAGTAGAAAAAAAATATTTGCTCAAAATCGGCTCTAACGATTTCGATCAAATTTTAGACAATTATAGAAGAAATAATTACGAATCCAATGATACCACCCACTACCCCCGCATAACTCCCTGGCCGCTAGAAAAGGGGGGGAAGTCCCCCCTGGACCTGTAAAAGGGCGAAATCAGTGGATTCAGTTTTTTGTGGTATATGAGTAGTTCTGGATATGACACGTGACAACGGCCATACTCGTCACAAATGGTATATGGCTTATTTCGAGCCTCCCCCCCCCAGGGGGGGGGGGCAATTTTGAGTGACTTTTAAAGTGCGGCTTATGGGGTCTCAAACTGTTCGGGCGAACGTTGTGAAGCAAGTTTTTGTATCAAAAAGTTTTTCTGAACGTATCCAAGCACCCCACCCCCTAAGGGGGGTAGATTTGAGTGGTTTGCGAAATATGGGTTGTGGGGGCTCAAAATGATCGGGAGATCGTTCTGAGGCAATTTATATGGTCAAAATGATTTTTCGCCGCACCCCCCCCCTCCCCCTATGGGGGGAGTTTTGGATACTTTCCAAAGTACATTGTATGGGGTATCAAAATGCTCAGGGAAACGTTCTGAGACAATTTATTTTGTCGAAACGTTTTTCCGAGCTTCCCCATCCACCCCACCTCCTTTTAGGGGGTAGTTTTGTGTGGTTGCCGAAGTATGTCGTGTGGGGTCTCTAAGTACTCGGGAGAACATTCTGGGACCATTCCTTTCGTCAAAAAGTTTTTCCGTCTTTAATCATTTAACCAAGGGTTTATTTCTAGGAATCACGCAAATAAGCAGGTAAAGTTTTGTCCGACCGTGTCGTACCGCTTGTTTTACGTTCGGACTTCAAACTTTGTGAGAAAAATATTGGATATTTAAACATTCTGGAATATAATATGTCTTTTTAACGTCATTACTCATGAGATGAGGCTATGTTGTAATTTCGCGATCGATTAATTTTGGACAATTTTTTTTGTGACAAAAATCACTCGATCGTAAAATCATAACATAGCCTCATGAGTAATGACGTTAAAAAGACATGTTATTTATATTTCAGAATTTTTAAATATCCAATAGTTTTCTCACAAAGTTTGAAGTTGAAGCGGATGTATGGTGGGCCTTAAGAAGCGTACCTATACAATGTATGTGAGGTAAAAACAAAACGTCGAGCGCTAAAGATTCCCTATGCCTACTCGTAATTATATTCTAGTCTATATATAGTCTACCTATAGTTTAAACACGAGTTTAAACCTAGAGTACCTAACGGCAACTACAACAGGCAAAATACGAAGTTATACAATACAATAACATTAATACATATGCCTATTCAAGTCGTCAGTTTGTATAACGATTCCTCTCACTTCTCACTACAGTCTAACCACCCCATGTGCTTTTCTGGAAAGTTGAGAATTCTAGTACCCGTCTCACAAAATAGATAGTTGGTCACTTCTTACCGTTACGAAGAGACAGGTTTGAGGGTAGGTCGAGTAGCAAGGGCTGATCTAGTAGTTAGGGGTAGTTCCACTTGCTTCACCAACCCTCTCTGGTCCATGTACCCGCCCCTGCTAAAAAATCAATCAATCAATAAATAGCACCATCATCTCGTCAATAAATAAAATAATAAGTAAATAGCGTGAAAAAATAAGTGAGCTCCAAACCACCAGGTACATACCTACAATACTCCAGGCATAAAATAGTTCTGTTTCCGGGGACAAAAATACGTGTACACCCACTTTCAAATTACATAATCATGATTTTTGCAGGCGGAAATTGGGATCCTCTCGGAAAAGCATCGAGCTGGTTTAGAGCAACCTTTTCTTTATTACAATCTCCGACAAACCTCGAAAAATCCTTGTACTTGTAGTGTTATGTTTTCTTTTTGAAACTTATTTTGCAATTTGTGACAAACCTGTAGGTATTGTAACCGCTGTAGGTGTAGACGGGATAAGGCTGGTAGGGCTGATACATAGGAGGAGTGGGGAAGCTAGGGTACGGCAGCGGAGGCGCGTACCTGAAAATAACGTAAATATTTATTACAAAAACTGTTTTTTGGTTAATAAGGTTCTTTGTTTATTAATAATTTTTTCAGTGCCTTTACTGGGTGTCGTACAAAATTAAAAAAAAAAACATTCTTTTGTACCTGTTTCGGTCATCCATAGCTTTAGGAGCGTAAGTACCGGGGGACCGTTTCTCATCGGCATCGTAGATGACGTATGTTCTGAAAATAATAAAATACCCAGGCGAATTATTGGACTTTCCACGTTAATAATATTTAATTGACTACAATTAATACAAAAATTTTTCTTGCGTCAAAGTGTATAAAACCTCTTAAATAATACATACTTGTTCCGATCGTAACGATCATAGCGAGCGGACGGTAGCGGGGCTAGCGGCTGCTGATACCGAGAATTTCTCGCCAAGTCCTGAGGGGAACTTGTGTACGGCTGATACGGAGTGTATGGATTATAGGGGTTGTACGGCTGGTAGGGATAGGCAGGGTACGCAGGGTACTGCATCGGGGGGAAACTTCGTCCGTAAGCGTCGTATGCATAGGTACGGGAAGCGCGGTACGCTTCAGGCTCAGGTAGACTTGCGTAATACACGATACGGCCTGTACCAGGGTCAACACTACGGTGGTAGTACTCCACGCCCCGGCCCGCGACTTCTGGGCCCATGGGGTAGTAGTACCTGAAAAAGGGTTGCGATGTCAGGTTAGCAAAGTACTCTTTAGGAAAACTATCAAGTTACTTTGGGGGGAAAAATGGGCCAGAGTGTGAAACAAAACTTTTTTTCTTGCTTTGATTTTTTTTTCAGTACCTGGATAAAAGGAACAATTTCCTCAGAAATGTGTCATAAGGAGACGTTTAAACAAATAGCATTGTATCTACCTACAGTCATATAGCTGAGATCACCAATTAATGGCCACAATGGGCACCGGGTGGTTACCACCCCTCTAGGCACTAGGGCTCGGGTTTTGCCAGCCTTTCATTGGCTACAGTAGGTACTTTGGTACTCTAAGATGAAGTTCCCAATGACAAGTCTTTCTGTTGCATGTATCATGCAATGTGTCTGCACTTTAAAGTTCATAGCAGGCGTCACACTGAAGCGCTGTGTCATATTCAATAGTTACTTATGCCATTTCTGCACTGTTCATTTCTGAACGAAGGGGAACTGGTGCCAGGAAGGGGAACTTTTCTCGGTAGTACCTCCTGTCAAATGGGCCATTACTTAGTGCTCTCAACCATAACAAGGTTTACCCACCTGTCGTAGGGCCTGGGACCATAGGCGTCAGCGGTGAGCCTCCCGCGGGAGTCAGCATTGCGCCCCATCCCCGTGCGCCTCGCGGTATAGTCGATGGTGTCGTACACAGATTTGGGCGGGGGAGTGTCAGCAGGGCGTGGGCTGTAGGCACGAGAATTCGCAGCATTGCTGTTGCTGGCTGAGTAGTACGAGTCACCTCCCATGCGAGGAATTTCGTTACTCGCCATTCCTTTCCCACCGTCTTTCATACTGTGGGACTCCCGGTCTGAAAATAACAAAGAGTTAGGCTGGCGTCCTGGATGGCATCCCCGGACGTACCGTTAGTGGAGAGGGATGGCATCCCTGGGTTTCCAATGAAAGCTCGGCATTCCAGCCTCTCCATTCCAGGACCCATCACATGTGGTCCACTTAAGAGCAGCTGTATTAGGTGGGTTATGAACCACCACAGCCTGTCAATGTCAATTTCTCGTAACATGGCGAACATATCAGAGGTGAATGCCGATCAGAAAAATTTTGATTGGATCGGGATCGAACCGGTGTGACCCGGCTCTCACTGTTCCCCTAACGACAACCTTCTAGATCACTTGGCTACTCTAATGCTTACTGTTATCGTTGGCACGATGCTGAGGCTGATCGTAGCCTTGTCTGCCTTCCCTGGCAGTCACAAAAGGTGGCGCCTTTTTGTGCTTCCAAAAAGGTGACGGAGTGGAGCCTTCCTGGCTGGCCCCTGGCTCTGGATAGCCTCTTTTATCCTCGTGATCATTCGCAGAAGTGTTTCGACGCTTCCGGAAGTCATCATCTTCTGCATTGGGATCGCTTGGTGGGGTTTGCTCCAATAGGTCCAAGTCTGACCCTTTGTACTGGGAGAATTCCTGTGTTCCAAAAAAATATGAGTCGGAATTTATAAACAAATGACGCATACGTTCAGCTTGTAGAAAGATGCAAACCATCGTCTACCTCCATCTTGGATGGTTTGACACTAAACGAACAGTTCAATTGGACTAGGATGGTACCTTAATTATTCTTTCGAAAAAATCACTACAAAAACTGAAGGGAGCATACCATACTTCGACTTTCGGAGACTTACCCCGAAATTAGGTGGGTATGGGGGCTCCACCATCAGTTGCGCACTGTGAACTACAAAGTCATCTGGAGGCGGCGCCATAAGCCTATCTGCCTCAGGAAGAGTCTGGAATGTGTCAGCTGGCTGGTATGTGTCAGCTGGAAGTATTAACTTCTCAGCTTGAGGTTCAGACATCTCCGAATCACTGCCCGTAACTTCCAGGTTCCTTCCAGGTTCAGGCGGGTGAGGGTCACTGGATGCGACGTCTCTGCGCCGGCGCTGCGGCCGCAGCCCGAGGAAGGTTGCGAATTCGTCAACATTGTGGAATGCAGGGGGTAGGGTCATCACGACTTCTACTGCAGGTGATCTGGAGGAAAACCAACAGACAATAAGAAACAACGAAAAGGAAGCAAGGTGTGTATTCACATCTCCAGCTTATGAACAACCTCTCGCTGCCCACCATAACCTAGACATCTGAATAGCCACTCAGAAGGTCTGAGAAAATTCTGGTGGAAGAAAAATTCGTAAAAAATCAGGTACACTCACCTGCTGTACCTGTGTCTGAAAACCGGCTCCTTCTGTAACTCCTCTGTAGCGTTTGCGCCCAAAACAGCAAATGCTGTCACTATGGTTAGTACAAACTTCATTCTACACAAAAAGAAAAATACAAATTAGTCTCCGAAGTAGGTACCGACAGTACAGTAACAGGAACACGTTTTTTGGGACATATTCCTTCTTTGACATGATTTAAAAGGAAATAAGTTGTAGACTAGCGAGAGCCCTTACGACAGGCCGGCTATAGAGGCTGTTCAACAAAAGCTCTTCCCCCCACTTTCTATGAAGAAAATAATATTTGACAAGGAAAAGTTGTGATTCCTACTTCTAGGACTCGACAGGGATCCCAGGCACACTATGGTCGCGTGCATAGCTTAGCACAGGTGTGAGGCTATATACCTAGTGATGAATCAGAATCAAGGGGACCGTACTTCCGCCCACCGGAAGTGATCTCAATGGCCGTCGCATGTATGTACCTGCGAGCACCGAGCAATGACCTGCCAAAGCTACTGATAGACAGCGTGGGATACTGTCATACACACGAAATAACACCCATACAAAAATGACAAATAAAGGAATGCGTGTGCACAAAAGCATTATAACCTACCAACTTTAAACTTTCCTACATCACATATATAGATTTTGGATTGAATAGGTATTTACAAATAATAAATCAAAAGGTGCCTCTCAGTGGCCGAGTGGTCAAGGGGTCCGCTTTGTGTCCTGAGAGGTCAGGGTTGAATCCCAGCGGATCGGAAAAATTTTCCGCTTCCGACATGGATGTATTGGCTTCGGCCCACTCCTAAACTGGCTTCGGCCCACTCATATTCGGCTTCGGCCAAAAAATGTAACTCATCGGCGCATATGTTCTCTGAACGTCCCGCGTTAAAAAAATCATAATAATAATAATAAAAATAAAAATAAAATAAAAAAATAGATTACTTATTACTTAGGTACCCTGTAGAGTACTTTGGTACCTTGTAGATACCTATCACCTATCTAGAGGGTGGGAGAAACTTCGCTATAATAACCGAAGTTGAAAATACGTTAGAAAGGTGACCCAACGAATATTTAGAAGGTTCAAATATAGGTTCTAGAGGCACAATGAAAAATAATATCCCTTTATAACGTCTAAATTAAGAGGCAATCGGTTAATTTTGGACCAATCACTCTATAACATTACAACATAGCCAGTTAATTTCCGACGTTAAAAATACATTTTATATTTCAGAACATTTAAATATCCAACATTGTCCTCGAAAAACAGTCAAAAAAAAACACAAGGAAACACAATAGTATGGTCGCCCTTAAGGGGAAATACACCCATTTGGTTCGCAATGCTACGTACTTCAAGCCCTACTCCGAAGTTACAGGGCGAGTGAAAAGTGTTTATAGGGGGATGTAAACCTGAGACTCTTTGTCGTGAGGTAGTGTTGTATTTTTGCATGAAATGGAGTAATAAGCCCACAGGAGCGATTTTAAACAGTCAACTACCAGTCCACATGTTTTTTTGACAGATCGCGAAAACACAACACTACCTCACGCGAAATATTTTTTTGTAACGTTTCGGATTAAAACAGTATGATTTTATCGTCACATTTAGTAGAAAAGCTTGATAAATGTTTGTAATATTTACCGCCGCCATGTTACATGTTGACAATTTTTATTTCACTTACGGAAGTTCGTAATTGCAACACCATTTCTCTACTTTTTCTCCTGTAAAAGCTAAACATAGTGTCCTACTTTCACTCGTTCGTTTCGCGTTTAAATAGCACACTATGTTTAGCTTTTAGAGTAGACACAACCGATATGATATTGCAATTACCAGTCTCCGGTGGTACTAAAATGTAAACATTACTTTTGTCGAATATTTACTTTCGCACAGTGGTTTTGGCGGAGTTCGTCGAGAATGTATGGTGGCCCTTAAGCCCTAGAACAAGAAATATCACTCACCTAAAATCCATGGTTAGGTGTAAAAGCAGAACGTACGCAGATAAAACACAGGAATGGTTACGGCATCTCTCGTTGAACTGACGCTGTAGCCAGGCAGGTAGAGGTACCTAGGTATCCGCAGGCATAGATGTACGCCTGGTTACCCGCAGGCCCGCAGCAACCAATCGTACAATGGCGGAAACGGTAGTCATCCACCGTGGTTCCGCCTTCCCCTCAACCAGACAACATATAGCGACAAATATTCGCAACATCGAAAACAAATGAAAATAGGTATACATCCTGTATAGGCTGCAAATATTGACGATCTGTTATTTTAAAATTTTGGTATAGTGTGAAATATATTATGTATTATTTTTGCATATTTAATAATTTCAACATCTCATAAAATAACAAGTAGGTAGGTAAATACTTAAATGCTATTTTCACCAACATTTGCAAAATGAGATAACAGTCAATCTCGAAGCTTAAATGATAACAGTAGAAGTCAATCAGAATCACAGAATGCAATAAGGCCACACAAAAAATTAATTAGTATTAAAATCGGTTAACCTAGTAATGGTGCAAGAGACTTTAACGTATAGCGTTCCAGTAAAAAATCACAGACTGAGAAAAAAAGTTTAAATGTTATAGAATAAATTTCCAAGTACTTACAATTAGGAATAAGCCCCCGATTACACCTTACAATTTCCAATCCTAATATGATCATAAAAAAATATGATCAAGAAAAATTGTAAGGTGTAAAGTGAATTGAGTCAATTATGATACAATTTGTATCGGCCGGTACAAATTGTATCATAACTGCTGCGACTACCTTCCTCTAGGCTGTGATGTGTTTGTTGTTGTTGGGTTCGTCCGTTGAAAATGGCGGCTGAGGTAAGTGGTATGGAAATGACCCGTATTTTAATAGAAAATGTGGAGGAGTACGAATTTCTTATAACGATGAATTGAAAGAATATAGCAGAAATTATTTAACCTAAAACGGTTCAAAAAAGGACCCTAAAAATCTTCGGAATTCAATTTTTTTACCATGTCAAGTTGGCGTCACTGCTAAACATGATCCTATTTTTATTGTAAAGTGTATTGCAGTTTTTCTAAAATTTTTATGATGCTAAAAAAATAGGATCATATAAAAATAGGATCATGTTTTTTTTGTAAGGTGTAATCGGACCCTTACTAGCATTTTAGATTTTAAAAAATTTTTACTCTATTTAACTTTAACAGAGAGAGTCCAATTATTATTATTATCACAGCATCATTTAGGGTGTGTCCCACCATACTCGGTTAACGGTTAATCTCCAGTTAAATTCGGTTTTTACCGTGCAATAATTGAAATTTAACTGGAGATTACTTAACGCACCCTTAGATTGAAGAAACAGGAACCAGAGAGTGCACTGTTGAATCCCAACTCCTACCTCGACCCCTCATTTCTTTCTACCCATTTCAAATTGAACTCCTATACAGACACCCTATTATTCAAATGCATATAAAGATAAACCTCCACCGCAAAATCTTTCTCATTTCGTAAAGCCTGCAGTAAATCTTCGTACGTCTTCACGTTTGGATCTCGGACGTACGGCCCTGGCAACGGTACCGACTGCGGTAGTAAATAAGCGCAGAGCACCCGGTCTGCCCGACTGTGACAAGAACGTGACATGGCAAACAGAAAATCCAACAAGGACAACTCACAGTCTTCTACCACGGCAATAAGAGCCTCAGCAACCAGTGGCCACTGAAGGTCTGGGTCTGGCAGTTTCCCAAGGAAGGACACAACCCCAGCTGGGAAATCTTTAGGGGAAGACAGCTGAAGGTGCACAAGTTGGAGGCGGTAGACGAGACTCAGAACAATTGTGTCCAGTAGAGGACTGTCCAGAAACTTACTGAGTACTTCAACCGATTTGGCTTTCACAGATTCGGTTATCACAAGACTTACAAAGCTTTCAGCAAACCACCTATTCCAACTGAACTTATCTTTTATGACTTTATTTATTTCGATATCGTTTACGTCTGCCAACCAGGCGTGATAGACAAACGGCAGCACCTCGAAAAACGAATCGACAACCATTTGCAATCTTTTTTCAGCAGTCAGCAGTTTAATGATACCAGTCGGGATCGTTTCGATAAACTTTTTTATCAAGATGAACTTTCTTTCCCAGGATAGGAACTCATCTTCTGAAAATTTACCCCACATTAACTCCACCAGACGTAGGACGAAGTCATCTGGAGTCTTCCACACACGCAGAACCCGGTGAACTCTCTCAATGTGGCAACAAGTGGAGGCCTCCCTTATCAAACACCACACTTTCTCGTTGGGCGCAAACAAAAAGTACTTCCAATAAAATCGAAGTATTGCCAAGTGGCCGGCAGGTGTAGTCAAGGTGCTACTGTGAGCAGAACAGAAATCAGCTGCTTCGCTGAAAGAGCTGGCAGCAGAAATTATGGAAATAGCTTGAGCTTCAACCTCTGGTTTGTTCACAAGAAGCAAACATGCACTCAGAACTTGAGACATCGGGCTGGTCGTACAGAAACCTGTCATCTTTCGGGCTAAAAGTTTTCTGTCCATTTTTTCTTCCTTGAACAGTTCAATTGCTTCCAACAAAGTAAGCGGTAATAGCTGCAATGAAATGCCCCCTTCATCAACTGAAGTTTCTCTCTCATCGACTGAAGCATCACTATCACCATCTAAAGCCTCAGTCTTGTCAACTGAAGCCTCAGTCTTGTCAACTGAAGCCTCAGTCTCGTCAACTAAAGCCTCAATCTCACCAACTGAGGGTAGTGACTGTGAGCCTATGAAAAAACACTTTAAAAAATTCAAACAATTTTTTTTTACGCGTGTCTTTCCGATAGCCCATTCTTTTAGAACTATTCCTTTGATGTCCTCAGTTAAACAGAAAAATGACATGAGTCGGTAGTCCTTCAGAAGAATGCATTTCGATCCATTTCGCTCCATAAGCGATCCAACAACCTTCCCAAGATGTTTTCCAACTAGAACAGGATTCCACCTCCAGTACAAGTCCATTAAATTTTGATTTTTGAACTCCAGTCGGGGAAATGCTCTCTCCAAAATTTCCCTGTACTCTGGACTTTTTACCAAAAATGGGACCACCTGACTGAAGTAGCGGAACTCGGACCGAGAAGAATTATAAGCGGTATTGACAAGCTCCTGCAAGTCGGTTTCTTTGGCTTCTAGAAGATTTTTTATCAGGACCCACGAAAAATGACCACCCTCTTCCACCAGTCGCCGTATAAACTGTACCGCAGATGTCTTGAGCAAATCGGGGATGGTCTTTAAGCTGATATGCGGCTTATTTCGAAGGATACGCTCCAGTACAGGAGAAGGATCATCACCTTGTAGGGCCTGAAAATGGGCGTACTTCATCATGATGGAAGTGTCATACCACCCTGTTTTAGCGTACAGCAAGTCCACAACCTCGTTGATGGCCACCCAGGTGGAAGATGTTATGGGCAGAGAAGGACGAAGTACTTGTTTGACGTCAGAACCCCAGGCATGAAGAACGTCATCATCGTTACGATGGTGCGAAGCGACGTGGCGGCAGACTGCCTCAAACGTGACGTAGTCCTTCGCCAAAGAACAACTCTCCATCTGGAATGGGAAGCTGGGTGTCAGAAGGTTTCGAGCGCCTGCTATCAGGGAAATTTGAAAAAAAAATGAGCAATAGTAACTCAGAGGGTTGTAGGTTTAAAGAGCCTCACAGCCTCCTCATCCGCTATTTTAGTTTTTCTCTTGCTGTCAAAGAGAACAAATTATTTATAATATTAGTTATTTATTTCTGTTTTTCAGAGATTTGAAGGTAAATAAAATAATTCTTGTCATTCAGAAGTACGATATCTGGGTGTTTGTTGAAAGAGTGGGCAAGCGTTTATAAGACGATGATTATTCTATTTCTTCTCACAAAGGCACTAATCATCTGAGTCATAGCTTTCTAGAGTTAGATATTGTTTTAAGTAAAGCTGAAATGTTGAATTTTGGTTAGAACGAAACGCATTCAGTATAACACGGTGCACATTTGGTCCACGAGTTCCGTGAGTGTCTTTTTCGCCGACTGACTGTACGTCTTCATCGGTACTTCCTTCCTCATGGTCCGCAACATCTTCCTCCTTCTCCTCTTCTGTATCTACTGTGCATGGCTCCCACGGCTCATCATGAGGAAGAGCTTGCAGCATAGCAATGGACACAGCCGGATCATCTTCATGAAGCATTCCCTGAATCACGCGGTGAATATCGAGGCTGGATTTAAACACCATTTGGAGAGAACGCGTTAGAAGGGGGTGAAGAAAAGCACGATCTGGCTCTGACCGCCAAAGCTTCACAATTTCAGCACCAATTGCGACGAAATCTTCATTCCCTTCTTTCAGAGTCTTCTGTATTATATCTAGATAAAGCAACGGCAGTCGACCTTCGAAAAGATCGGCACGTTTCAAATCATCTTCAAAACTGCGCATGAATTCTGGAAGAAAAACGAACACCTCGGAGCGCTGTGCTGTCGTCATGGCTTTTAAAAACTTAACAACAGCGTCAGGATGGAGATCTACCCTTTCTTTGAAAACAGTACTGACAAAATGAATTTTCTCAGGTACAGGAGCTTGACCCACAGCAAGATATTTAACTGCTAGGTCATCGAAGGAAGAGTTAGGCGTGAAGAGTGTGGGGCGGATCAGAGCCTTGCAGAAATAATCCGATAGGAGCTCAACACATTTCAAAGCGTCGCTCAGTAGACGGTTCTCCGCGTCACGCTTATTTTTACTGGGAGGTAGTGCTGTAAGCATTTTCCACATTGTCTCAGAAAATTCCTTGACGAAGTCAGGTGGAACTGACGAAAGTTGAGGTAATGACGGAAGGAGAGGGTCGTCACTCTCGGTGATACATTGCTTTGCTGCTTCCCATGTTTCGGAACTTGGGTCATCCAAGAAGAAACTCATGAGGCGCTCCAGGAGAACTGTCCGGGCAGAGTAGTGCTTTGCAGTGGTCCAGCACTGCCTTAAATGCACTGCTGCCACATCCCTTGGGCAGATTTGCCCAACAAGTGCCACAGCCTTCTTCATAACAGATACAGGTGCTTCTAGAAGAGGGAGTATTTCCGGTACTGCCGAAGCAAACGGCACGTTGTAGCAAGCCTTGTGAAAGGTGGGCAATGCCTCATAGAACAAATCTCCACCACCAATCAGGCAGCCACGAACCAATGGAAACAAGTCCCCTGGAGGAGAATCTAGATTCTTGAGGTGGTAAGGAGCCTTTAGTAATAGGAAAGAGTTTTCGCGCGATGTGTCAATTCGAGCACCTTGGATCAAATAATCACCAGCAAGCCGCTGGTAACTTTCTAGAGTCGCAACAAATGAGTATATGAACAAAATTTCAACCTTGTAGCCAGAATCACCGCTGAATTTCCTTTCACACCAAGCGGAAATTTTTTCATCAAGTTTATAAAACGCAAAAAGGCGTCTGGAGCGTAGAAATCTGGTTAGCTGGTAAGGAAATTGCGAGATCTTCTCCAGCAACTCAGATAAGTCCCTGATGATCAAGTCCGGTCGTAGTCGGAAAAGGTCCGTGAGAAGCTGCTCACGGCAATAAATAGCCCATAACCCCGAACCGGAGTAATGCCTGATATCCTTGGACCTCCAGAGTGTGCGGGCAAGGTCCTCACAAAGCCACACCTCCTTGTCTAGACATTCAAAGACCTTAACACCCTTGTCCTCCGTATCTACCAGTTTTACACCTGTTTCCCCTGCCGCTCTCACAAAGCAATTGAGAAACTCCTGATCACTTTCTGGTGCCTCTTCCATCAATTTGGGCCAGCTATTGTACAAAAGCATGAAAATATTCTTAGCTAATGGGGCTTTAGGGAATTTAATAAGTGTTAGGCAAACCCAAGGTGCCTGCAAGACTGAAATAATGTCCCTCAGCCAGGCACTGAGTGCGGCATCTACTCCTTCTTCCGCTTCGAGACATCGAGTCAGGTAGAGTTCATTCACATACAAAAGCTCGTACACATCAGAGGGACAATGGTCCATGAGTGAGTGCACGATGGACGCAACAGCACGGCAGGCGGCGATAGGTAAGGCAGTCAGCACTGACGAACGTTTTGCAAGGGGAAAGATGGCTACCATCGATGAATGTTGTGGATGTAGACTTAGCAGGACGGACTTGGTAAGAATATAGTCATCGCGATAATGATCCTCGACAAACTCCAGCACGCTCTGTAGTAGAGCGATGTTCCACACCAAGACACAGCTCTTAATCTGTGAGAACAGGGCAATGAATAATACTACTAGATACTAGAACAAATAAATATCTAAGGCTGAATTTCACCACTTTCCGATAGTGTCTATAACGAGAGGATTTAACGAACGGATTTACGTTATCGTATGTTTAGCTTACGACAAATGCGATCGCAGAGAAACAAGTACAAGCGCAAGGCATTTGTTGTAAGCTAAAGATACGATAACTTAAATCCGTTCGTTAAATCCTCTCGTTAAAAGACACCATCGGAAAGTGGTGAAATTCGGCCTAAGAGTCGTTGTCGCCAGTAAAGGAAGCAAACAGCACTGTGTTTATGTTTTTTTCCGAACATTTTTTGAGAACTGTTTGAGATTTAAATGATCTGAAATATAAGATGTCGTTGTAACGTTAGAAATTGACTGGCTACCGACGTTAAAATGATTTATTATATTTCAGAGCATTTTTAATATAGAACTGTTTCCTCAAAAAATGGGAAGAAAAATCATTCTGCTGCCACGTGTTTCAAGGTTGTGTTTTCGCCTTTATCGCTGGTATTACTCGGGAATAAACTGTACTCACCATAGCTTTGACGAGTTTACAACGCGTCATGGCATCGGGACAGCGTTTGACTCTTTGCATGAGTTCAGGCACAGCTTCAGCGGCAGGTTTCAGGTACAAGTACTCCTCATCAAACAGCTCCAGTCGAGACAGCAGGTCAGCTCTGCGGTCAGCGGTGACCAGCTCCAACAGTGAAGGGGTACTAGCCTTAGCAGAAGACCACAGATCCCGCTCAAACAGCTGGAACAAATTCAAACAAGTAAGGCTGACTGTGACTGGCTGATCTAAACAGCTAAACTGCAACTGCAACCTATATTATGAAACTGAAGTGTGAACAAATGATAATGAGAATACCGATTTTATGTATGATACCGAAGATTCAAATGCTTTTCGGAGGAAACTGTTGGATATCTATTAGAGAAAAAATAACGTCTAACGTCACAAACTAGTTTAATGTGCTGGGATTATGAGGCACGGGGACCCAAGATTTAGTCCCGACTTGTCTAGATCTTGCCTATCTTTGTGCCTACCCAGTCCTGATGGGTTTACAGGCTGTGGGGAAATTCGACTGTCGGGTGTGGCCTCAATAGGTGGGACTCAAATCACAGCATACTAAACTATTTTCTGACCAAAAAGAAACAAACAGCACCGGGTGGACGGGCTTAACCTTACAGCTTGAAACGTATCATGAAGAAGTTGTTCTCTACTCTCTGCAGGGAAGGGTTTGATCAAATTCGTGATATCAGCGAAGGCACGGTCCCAGGTCTTGAGGTCAAAGCGCCCAGACGGGGACGGGTGGACGAGGTGTACCAGTCGCTGGACGCGTTCTTTGTGCGTCATACGGCGAAATACTCGTCCTTCTACTCCTTGTGCTAGTAAAGTCAGACCTGGTGGGCCCATTCTCCTAAGCCTACCTCGCCACGACCTGAAATCAGACATCCGTCTAGCCGCGCCGCCGTCTGACAGTATGGAGTAGGATAAAGAGCTTGTCGGGCTACTGCTGCCCTGCCCTATTTACTTCATTGTATATACAGGCTTAAAAAGAGATTCGATATTATTTTATCGTCCATGCCTAAATAAATAGCTACTACTCACACCAATAGTTTTCGCCCGATTTGGAACTGAAGCTGATGAATGTGTTCGTCTTTCCAGTCGGCCAGGAGTTCGGGCTGAAGCCTTAGTCTCTTGCTGACAACTGAAGGTACAGGGCGGTCAAGTTTTATCCAGTGGGCGGCCATTTTCACTCCCAACTCTGGGTATCTACAAAGACAAAAAGCATGATGTTATCTAATAGATAATATCTAATATCTTTATCTTCATTAATGGATAGTTCGCTCTTATAACCAAATTCAAGGAGACCTACGTTTCTTGGCTTTTTACCATCTCCCGATCCGCAGACGAGCATTGACAAAGCCATTCCGTAATAATGGAATTAGCCCACTCGGCTCACTGACTACAGAAATGAAACGACCCATACTTCCGAGAAATAGAGAGAAACGTTTGAGGACTGACAGCTCTGGTGTCCGAGAGCACAATGCCACTGACGTAGGACTCTGGGCAACCCTTCAGCAACGGTTCAGCTACGCGAAGTCCGAAGCGGTGTCGCACCCATTCAAAAAGGCGTACTGAGTTACCCTCATCTGATACGCGGCCCAGTGCTGATATCACCTTCAGCCTAGTGGACACTGACACCACAGGGAGAACTTCATCTGTGAAGAACGATACTGGCGTTGTACAAAAGAACCTGAAAATTTCAGTGAGTCAGTTAGCTATATAATTCAAAAACAGTCGGTTCGGGTCCGGGACGATTTTCAGTTTTCGAAAAACTTTGAAGGCTGGGCTGAGCTACATCCCTCTACTCTTACGCTGTCAAAATGCCTTGTACTTTATTTATTTATTTTTGTTAACGCGCGACGTTCAGAGAACATATAATGCGCTGATGAGTTGGTTGTTACATTTTTTTTCGCCGAAGCCGAAGCCGAATATGAGTGGGCCGAAGCCAGTTTAGTAGTGGGCCAAAGCCAATATATCCATGTCGGAAGCGGAAAATTTTTCCGTTTCGCCGCGATTCGAACCCGGACCTCTCAGGACACAAAGCGGACCCCTTGACCACTCGGCCACTGAGAGGCACAATCCTTACTTTATATTTTCTCTAAATAAAACTCCACAATAACTCACCAGTCACATTTGACAGCTCGCCGGATAACTCCCTGATTCGTTTCAAACAGGATACGTGCCAACTCTTGATCCAGCCGGGCCGCGTCCACAATAATCAGCCGAAGGCTCTGATCAAACGCATCCCAGTCTTTATGAATGCGGGCATCCACAATATCCTTGAGGGCAGACTTGTCGCCGTGATTTTCTGACTTGATGAACTGTATGAGTTTCAGGTAGGTGGCCTCCAGGGTCGGCTCCCGCAGATCTTTGAGACTTGTGTACATTTTGAAGGAGAGTTACCGCTGCCACATTGTATTCTGAATAAGCCAAAAGAAATGAAATGGAGATAACAAGAAATCCCTATGACTCACTTCGGGAAAATCCAAATTAAAAAAAAAACATAAATATGGCGGCGGCGTGACTAAAACCATCAAGTTAAACACTTTCAACTAATTTTATAATTTTTATTCGTCGTTTTTGGAATTAATTTATAAAAACTAATAATTATTTAATTTTATTTTAATTTATTTTTTAGAAAAAAAAAATTATCTACATTTTTTATCATATTGTCCTCTCCGATTTGGCGCCCAAATTTAAACGTCGTCATCGCGAAGTACAGGAAAGATCTTCTATAGAACGAGAATGTCATAGAGACAAGATAACGTAAGAGGGTTTGTCTCGGCTAGAAAAAATAAAAGCACGTCACCAGCTAACGAAAACTTTATTTCTTTACAAATAATTAGGTATAAAATTTATAACATGGCTACAAAAAATGGACAATTATAAAAATTGTGAATGAATCACTCATGGAGTAAAATTTGTGCTTCCCAAATACTTAGCAGGTCCCAGATAGGTTTGTTGCACTTTTTTTAATTTTCATTATTTTGGCGCTTCTAAATAGGTGCGTATGGGTAACTGAACACCGACATATAAGAACAGGGTAGTTCAGAGGTATGAGAAAGAACCTAAAAGGAATCAGGCAAGACCACTACATTGTAGGTTGGTAGGTATCTACCGATCTACTGGCTAATTTGTAGTCGGTCAATATAATGTCACTGATTAGTATGGGAGACTAGAGTGCACAGAAATAAGCTGATAACCCTCGATCTATGTGGCCAATAGGTAACTTATGCCACCTTATACCAAGCTATGACTACGACAACACGAGGGCATCAAATTATTTTTTACTCACCCTATCTATTCAGTAAAATTATACTGACCAATACCTACATAACTTATATGGAGTTAACAGAGAACAGTGGAGCAATCAATACAAAAACAAATTTTTTTTTGAGATTTCAGAACACATAAATCTCCAATGTTTCTTCAAAAAAATGATCGGAAAAGAAACATTAACAAACACAAACCACTGTGGACTGGGTAGAGAGGTTTACATGCTATAGTAAATATTTTAAAAGAACTGATGGACTTCTAGTGAAATCCGACCTATTAATTTACGAGATCATTCTTTGCTATAGGTAGGTACAAAAAGGTAGTAAAGTTAAACGACGAAGACTGAATTTCGCTCGGTTGCTAACAGTATCCATGCGGAATTCAACCTAGCCGATCTACTTTTGGTAACTTCCAACATTTTTACACGGCCCAATGGCCAAAAACATTATTAAATAATCGACTGCAAGCCAAGCCGCCAAACAAATTGTTTCATATTGAATAATTACTCATCAAGACAAACATCGACGACATCCAGTAAGCGGAAGCAGAGGTTATACTTAGTCTCTGTCTACTAGACACAGACTCCAACTCGAATCAGATCGCTCCCAGCTCTAGAAGGAGCCCAACGACCTGTATAAAGACATCATTCTCTGAATTCTCTCTCTAACGACTGTCAAGAGAGAGTGGACATAAGCTGACTGATGAAATCCTACCTTTAAGGACCACCATACATTCGCTATTTTTTACGTTTGGACTTCAAACTTTGTGAGAAAAATATTGGATATTTAAATATTCTGAAATATAAATATGTCTTTGTAACGTCATTACTCATGAGGTTATGTTATGATTTCACGATTGGACATTCACTCGATCGTTAAATCACAACATAGCCTCATGACTCATGAGTAATGACGTTAAAAAGACATATTATTATATTTCAGAATATTTAAATATCCAATAGTTTTCTGACAAAGTTTGAAGTCCAAACGTACAAAAATACCGAATGTATGGTGGCCCTTAACCTGGACTGATGGAAGCCACCCTTAGTTAACTAGCTTAATTAAGCTTAATTAAGGGTTAATTGAAACCTCAGAAGAAAAAGAATCCAACATTTTCCTCAGAAATGTGTCCCTAAGAAACATCAATAAACATCACTGTATCTGCAATCCATCAAGGAACCGGGAGCTATATCTGTCTGGCGGAAATGGAATCTACTTTTGGTAGAGAGGGACCAAGTTGAGTTTTGATGCACGATTCTGGTGCTCTCGCTTAGGGCAGCAGGACTTGCTTGGCAGGGTGACCGCTTTCCACCATCCAGACAGTCCCGGACTGCGCCGTGGCTCCGATGTGTGCGATGCACGCCGCCACATGCTCGCTCCTGTAGATTAATAACAAAATCATACCGTAAATACAGAATAAAAATTAAATTGTACTCTTGCGATTGTGATCATACTGATCATGCTACATACAAACTCGAGGAAACAGCCAAACATTTCTGGTGAAATTGGTAAAAAAAAATTAAGGAAACAGGCGAAATCTCTGTTGAGTTGGGTTAGGCTTGTGACACTTGTGACCTTACTTTAGTCAGTAGGCAGAGGGGTGGGGGGAGAAGCCCAGCAACTAGACCATTTCAAAAATTATCCATTGTGGTCAGCTGGTAACACTACCAAATATCAGCTACCCAGCCATCAAGTTAGTTCACGATGAGGACAGATAAGATAGATATAATAAGATATAATACAATACAATACGATAATACGAAACAATACAAAGATATATCATGGAGGCAAAAGGCCGAGGCCTGTGCCGCCTCCTCATTAGTATCGGGGTTAGTGATTTTACCAAAACGCTAACTGTAAACTGTACCTATATTTTAACTACATATTTGTATACCTACATAGAGTTTTAGGTGGCCAGAACATATCAGATGTGACTGTTTTGGAGGATCGCGATCGAAGCTGTACCGCGGTGTTACCGGTTCTCAGTTTTCATCTAGAGGCGACCACTCGGCTGCCGAGGTTACTTACTTCTGTGATATGGAGTTTTGAGTATCCCTCTTCCACGCTTTCTCGTAGTCGGCACTAAGAAGTTGTTTACGAACATCCTGAATCAGGTTGGAGTCTGTGGCACCCGGGCAAACACAGATCACACGTACACCTGTCGAGGCCACGTGAAATGCGTCCTGAAATATTAAAACACATTCTCTTATGTACCTACACTTTCGGCCCAAAAAGATGTTTCTTCAGAAAATCACTAAACAAACAGTAGGTACTGAACAGCTACCTACTCCTATAATGCGTCCTCGAGTTGGCATCCCCAGACTACTGGGGAGGGATGGCAGTTTTTGTGTGGATATACACCATCCCTGAGTTCCCATTCCACCCTCTCCCCTCTACAACGCATAGTAAGTGGCCAACTTAAGAGGGCGCTATACCTGACGATGCATTTTTTGCCGCCCATAAGATTAACATTGCGAGCGGCGATTTATTTTCAAGGTTTACCCTTGGTTGGAAAGACACAAAGTTTTGCCTGTACCTAGCCCTAACAATGTTCTAGGGAGTGTTCGAAGCAGATTTCCCAATTTCTCACTGGTTTCTTTTATTGCAACTGTTTTGCAAATGCTAGCATCGCATACCTCAAGAAAAGTGCTGTATCTCGAAAACCAGTAAAAAAATGGGAAATCTGCTTCGAACACTCCCTAGAACATTGTTAGGGCTAGGTACAGGCAAAATTTTGTGTCTTTCCAACGAAGGGTAAACCTTGAAAATGAATCGCCGCTCGCAATGTTAATCTTATGGACGGCAAAAAATGCACCGTCAGGTATAGCGGACCCTTAAAGGGGGCGTGTGCCAGCTGAATACTGAAGATGAAGCCATTTTAAATAATATTTGACTCTGCACGATGTGAATACATTTCCTTAAGGACTCTACACCTAGTACTGCTCACCCCGTAAGCGCGTGAGAGTCCCAGCACTGCGTGCTTGGTCGCAGAGTAGATAGGAAGGCTGCTGTATGGCTTGAGGCTGCAGTTGGACCCAATGTTGATGACCACGCCTCCCCTTCCACCGCGATCTTTGCCCATCAGCTGAAGAGCTAGCAGGGTCCCACGTATCACACCGTTCTGGAATACAATTTTTTGTTCTCTAGAAAACTTTCTGGGTACATACGACAACAAACTGCAGCAACCTTGTAATCCTACTGACCAAATTAACGTCGACCTCCAACTCCCACAACCGGTCATTCATTACTCCCGCGTTGTTGATGACCGCGTCAAGTTTACCGAACGCCTCAATGGCCGCATGGAACGCCTCCTCGAACTGCGGGTAATCCGTAACGTCACATTCACAGAATATCGCTCGGTCACGGCCATACTTCCCGTTCAGGTGCCGGCAGAGAGCTTCGCCCTTGGCCTCATCCAAGTCACACACTGCCACCTGCAACGCAAGAATCATTCAGAACGATCGCCAGTCAAAGTATAAAAAAAACGAACGGTTATAGGCAGGCAGCACAGAGAACAAGGGTTCAGACAACAAGGGTTCAGAGTTAAACCAACCAAGTGCACCACGAGTGCACTTTCTTCTGCACTTCCGAGTTTACGCAGGCTAACATAGTCATCAAAATAGCTCGGTAGTAAGAAAAAATCCCATTTTTCAGCCAATGTGACCGGTGGAGCCGGAACGTGTGGTGGAATACATGGTCGTAAATAATAAAATCGTAAGCAAATAAGGGCACCGGTTTTGCGATTTCTAGAAATTCTTGTGCATTTACCTTAGCTCCTTGACGACATAATTCTTCTGCTGTGGCGCGCCCAATTCCAGCAGCCGCCCCAGTTATCAAAACTACCTTTTCTTTCCATTCCATCGTGAATCAACCCCTTAACCTGGCCGACACCCGGGGCTTCACACATGCGCAAATCCACAAAAACATAGGGAGCTCTCAGAGCTGACTTTAATAATCACCCTTACCCTCAGCTTTACTACAAACGATGTAATAATTAATAAATAAACTAATTCAAAGCTAAAAGAATAATTTTTCAATAAATTTGAGGGTAAATGTTTTGTTTACATTTACAACTGTTAGTTTTGGAAAGTTGGTACACCTGTTTCCACTTTCCCGCTATTCCAAGTTTTACAGTTTCAACTGACAAATGAAACTTTTTACAAACCAAACTTTTTTACCAAACTTTACAACTGCATGATTTTATACATAGTGTTTGAACAAAAAAACAAACAAACTAAAAACATGTCTGATTGGGCTGAGCTTCGGAGATTAAACCTCTTCGTGGACGGATCCCTCATTTCCGGTGAGTTTTTATTTACGATGACTGGTATGTAACAGTTAATAATTATTTAGTTAGAAGTCAGATGGATTGTCCATTGTGCTCATCCGGCAGCACTCCAAAACCAGCCCCTCTCACGCGGTGTAGGTACTACCCTCTCGGGGAAAAAGGGAGGAACTAGACATTTTCAAGAAGTATCCATCGTGCTCAGCTGGCGGCACTATCAAATACCTACCAATGTTCCAACCGTAGTTTTGGGTTCTCACCCACCACTCTACATTTAACTGAAAATGCTGTAGGTACATATCAGTGCATGCTAAAAACTAATCTGGATCACTTGGCAATCGAAGCGTCGTTTAAGGATTTCAAGGGTTTCGAAGACTATCTATATAACTTACCTACTGAAATACCTTGTCTCGCTTGTCTTTCCAGACGATGGAGAAGAGTTCGACATCCACAGGGGGCTGCTAGCAACCAAGAGCGAATTCTTTTTTAAGGCTTTTTCTCCCCCCTGGAATCGCGACCCTGTTGAACTGGACTGTGCAAGTTACCTGTTACGTCTTTTGCTGGACCACGTTTACAATGAAATCTGCTGTTTGACTGACAAGACAGCCAAGGTAGACGACCCACTACACGGGCTTATAGATCTTCTTCCACACACATCTCGTTATAGTTCACACCCTAACACGCAAATTTGATTTTAGGAGCTTCTCGTTATAGCAGACAAATACCTTCTGTGGGATTTAAAACAGTATTGCTGTAACATGCTGAATGCCTTGCTGAGTCCGTCTAACTGCGTGGGGATTCAATCCCTGGCATCCGCACTCGAGTGCTCAGCCTTGGAGGAGGCGGCGCTCAGTTACACATTGGCAAACTTCGAGTTAGTAGTGAGGGACAGTAGCGAGTGGTGCTTTCTGCCTGCGTCCCAGCTGGAAAGCGTTCTTTCGAATGATCTTCTGAATATCCGATCGGAAGATTTAATTGAAAAGGTAGATGAGAAATGTGGTTGAGAAGGAGGGTCTCCCTGTCACATTGATTAAGGCAACCGGAGACCCTTCTTCACATAGAAACGTGGTAACTCTTAGAATTTATGGACCAGAAATCTCAATACCGGTATATGATCATAACAAGACGTATGGCATTTATCTGAGTCGTTCAAACTCTCCCCTCGGGACGGATCAAAATTTTGAACTCTATAAGTGTCAGTTACGACCCGAAGAGTATAAATCGAACACATTTTTTTGACTCTTCAATCATTATTAAGGGGGGGGGGGGATCCACAAGAGAAAAAAAACTATTGGCAACTGTTTTACCCTACCTACCGACTAATTTTTCATACCTATAGGTTGTGGCCCAGTGGGTGGAATCAGGATCACCAGAACGAGAGAAAGAAAGACAACCCCTAATGGCGACATCACGAAAATTAAAGTCAGGGCCTTGGCTGCCCGAGGAATGTACCCAAAGAGAAATTACATGGCCAAGGGCGCCACACCAAGTGATCGCCGTGGTGGGGGGATACCGCAGTAACCACCTCGACTCTGTTTCCGGCATCTTCGAGACGTACGACCCGAGGCTAGTATCTCTTTTTTTTTCGTTGGGCATAAGAGTTTTAGCCCATGGTACTGCGACCTACATAATCTATCGCTCACCGAAGTTCGAATGGTATTGATCACTCCCGAAGAAGCCAACCTTTCTGGAGTTTTTCCACACCATGGTTCTGAGGGGAATTCTACAGCTTTGGGGAGCATTCCCGAGAGGTATTAGTTCTGGAATCCTGTTGTTATCAAACGTCCCAGGCAGCCTTTGATGGGGACCTACAGTTTAAGGCATATAACTGTATCAAATACGCACAGTTCCATTTTCCAGTACCCAAGATGAATGGAAAATACAAGAGAACGAGGAACTTTTCAACCAAGGGAAAAAAATCAAAAACAGTTCGTCTCTTGTTATTTTAATCTTATAGATGGGTGGTATCATCAGCTTAAAACAGTCTTCAGTCTACAAGACGAAAAAAAAATACATATCCTTCGCTCCTTGAAAACAAAACAGTTGCATCTGCAAAAAGGTGATTTCGCAGGAGAGCGTTTCAAAGTTTTTGGAAGTGTTTTTTATTTAATTACGACTTTGGTACGGAATATCTTAAAGATTTTTTTTTACCGAAAAAAAGCTTTTTTCTTTTTCATTAATTCAGTCTGACTAACTAGTCCATGAAAGTCAATATTCATCACCAATTTAATTTTTTAAAAAACTTGTAACGGTTTTACCTTCAAAAAGGCCTCGCGTGGATTGGTCCAAATGCCAATACAACACTTCTACTTTCTGTGCATTGAGGCTTTGAGGGTAGAAAATACTACGGAATTATTCACTGGTATCAATTTTTGTAATACAAAGTAACGGTGAAATAGGAAACCACAGTATAAAATAACAAATAGGCACTTAGAAAATAAGTAAAACGTAAAAAAGAAGTTTAATCGGCTTCTGTTTTCTTATAGATAGATAAACTATTGCCACCCATAACATTGACTCTGTGAGTAGTGAATTATTTTTAACAGAAAAAATAAATAAGTCGAATATAAATTTACTGCTGTCAGTGTTAATCTTATGGGCGGCAAAAAGGTAGGTATCTATATAGGTCCACTCTTCAGGGCTTTGGTTTTTCTCTTCGTCATTCAGAATACTCTAGCAGGTGTATTCCCTTTCTCGAACGCCAGAAAACCCACTCAACTAACACCTACAAAAGGTATTGTAAGAAGAACTGTTCTCCATGTATTGCATCATGGCGTCCCTTATCTTCTTACAATAATTTTTGAATGTGTTAGTTGGGGGGTTTTCTGGCGTTCGAGAAAGGGAATACACCTCCAGATAGCGTTTGTGTTCATATCGGCATTCTCGTATGTCCGCTGCTTTTTTGCTAGTTTTAAAATAAGCTCATCCGTCCGACGTTTCATTTTCTGAAAACAAAAATTATTATCAATATTATTAGTTATCACAATGATCAGCCCTTAATAGCATGCAGCAAAAGTATCACTAAAAACTCAGATTGACAGTCTAAGAGTTGCATCTATCAATACAACATTTTTTTCATGATGGCATGGAGCCGGGAATTGAAAGTTAAAAAGTTGCATCTACCAATATAACACTTATTACAATATACTATGGGAGGTCTCAGGAGCACAGAATTTACGGTAAAGAGTTATATTAGCCTACAAAACAGAACATCTGATGATACAACAGTTTACTCACCAAAAATTGTGACGTTTCCCTCTGGTTGTTACGAGGCAACTGATCCAACGGCGGATGCAACTGTCTTTTGCTTCAGCCGGCCTAATTTTCGCGCTAAATTCAAAGAGTTGCAATGCTACCAAGCGGTAAATATCCGACTTACAGATATAACACTTCTACCAAAAAAAAGAGAAAAAAAAATAAAAATTTTTAGTGTAATAAAAAAAAATCGATTTTTTGCAGATATAACTGTTTTGTTTTCAAGGAGCGATATGTTAGAATATTTAAAACACCACCAACGGTTTCCTCAAAAAATGGTCGGATAAGAACATAAGTACATGAACTGAATTGTGTGGTTACCCTTAACAGTCATGCTGTATTATAACTTTTTAGGGCAGAGAGTTGGCTAAACTGGGGGCACCAAACGCGGCCCCGGGCCTACCATGGGGTGGCGGTGCTCGAAGACGAGCTATTCGTCGTCGGGGGCTTTGACGGGGTTGATTTTCTCGCCACAGTGGAAAAGTACGACCCGTATTACTTAGTTTGGACAGCAGTCTCTCCCATGAAAATGCCGCGATGCTACGTGTCCGTAGTATCATTAGGTAAGCGTCAAGTCAAGTGCACCTGCGATAGAATAATTATATAATACCTGCTTATCTCCAAGGTAGCTAGGAACTGGTACCTTTGGGATAGGACTGGTAACACTAGTTAGCGAACTTAGTTGCTGACGTTATAAATACGGAACTGAATAACACTGGTCATTACACGACCGCCAATGGCCATGGCTGCCCTAAAAGCTAAACATAGTGTGCTATTCGAACGAGAAACTAATGACTGCAAATTGGAAACTACGTATAACTTTCGCTGGAGAACGAGTTCCTTCAAAAGATATAGTGGTGCAATTACCGTACTATATACAGTATGCCATAGTTATAAAGACACACACTATAGAGTGTGTAGTATACTTCGGAACCTATTAACATCCAACAGTTTTCTCAAAAAATGGGACAAAATAACCGAACTGGTGCCAAGTTATTTTAACCCTTAAGGGCACAGTTAATAAGTGCTGACGACACTTTATTTGTTTTATTTTAGAGGGTGAAATCTACGCGATGGGGGGCCATACAGGAGCTGAAACTCGTCTTCAGAGCTGCGAAAAATATAACAAGAAAACAGACGAGTGGACAATGATCGCGCCTATGCACTGCAAGCGGTCCGATGCCAGCGCAGCAGTATTCAATTCAAAGGTAAGGTCCAACTCACCCTCACGACACCCGTTGTTCTAAAAAAAAATCACAGGGTTTCCAAATGTCTTTGTTCAGATCAAGAAACAGACGTAAGAAAGGGGTCACAGTGACCTAAAAGAGTTTAGCAACAATTCTCCATGGTCCTCCTAGAGCTGTAACCTTTTAGTTTCTTACTTTCTTATTTTTGCGTTAGATCTACATCGCAGGAGGGTACGACGGAACGCGGATCTTGCGGTTCATGGAGGAGTTCGACCCTCGTACTGGCCTGTGGACGATTTACATGAATCTGCCCTCCGCCTGCTCAGGGCCACAACTTTTGACTGCCAATTCGCGCTTGTGGGTTCTGGGGGGATTCGACGGGAGTGAACGCCTCAACACTGGTATATGGAACCACGCTAAATTACTAATACCACGCCATTTTGAGTTATAGTCGCCGGCCGAAAAGGAGACCAAAATGGCAGATGGCAGCGGAGGGGTGGGTACCCCCTCTACGTGGCACCAGTACCTATGAGGCTGAGTTGCGAGCCACACTAGGCTAAGTTAAGTATCGGCTATAAATAGATTTTGCCTGTATATCGTGTGACATAGCCAGTAGTGTGGCTCGCAGCTCAGCCTCATAGGTACTGGTGCCACGTAGAGGGGGTACCCACCCCTCCGCCGCCATCTGCCATTTTGATCTCCTTTTCGGCCGTCGACTATACGAAGGATCCCATGATATTGACAGATCTATTCCAAAACGTGGGATTTTTATTTCTTGACATCTTTGTTTTTCATGGTTGGTAATTTTGAACATGGCAAGAAGGTTTCTCACCACTAGCCAATATCTAGAGGTACCTATGTACCTATAGGAGTAATTTTTCCAGGGGCTGGGATTAGAACCGGCGTCCTATGGCTTACCCTAAGCTGTTTCTCAGGCTTACAGAATATTGTTTTTGTGATGTTAGTGCATTCGCTGGGCCCAGAAAACGGGACCTGGCGGCAGGAGCCCAGTATGTTAAATAGTCGCAGTAACTTCAGCGCCGTATTTTTCGAAGATGCGATTTGGGTCATCGGGGGCTATAACTCGTCAGGTATTGGACCATGAAGGGCGTAAAATGAGGGGGATGAACTAAGGGCGTAAGATGGGAGGAAGAACTAAGGGCGTACGCAGAGAGATAGGCTGGGCGGGGAGGGGGAAAGAGACGTCTGTTTTTTCTGCATATTGTATGTGGATACTACGTTGGATATTTAAATGTTCTGAAATATAATGTCTTTTAAACGGCCGAAATTAACAGGCTATGTTGTGATTTTTAAAACTGCCAGTGGACACTTTTCTTCTTGATACTGTCTGACACTATAAACGTCACTTTTGTCTTACCTAATATACTTTTATACTCCGTACAGAGCACGGTACACTTGATCGCACCGAGTTCCTTGGCCCCGACGGATGGCGCGAAGGTCCTCGACTGGAAGGGGCCAGGTCGGGGCCAGCTGCGGAAGTGCTGACGAAACTGAGAGACCCTCGACTCTACTCCCTTGAACGGTGGACGATGGACTACCGGCCCGACGAGCCTCCCCAAATAGAAGTCGGTGAGGACGAGGAGGAAGAAGAAGAAGTTCATGACTTTTCGTTTTAAAATATCTTATACCTAAGTTAGTACAGAAATGACCGCCCCGCCATATTCCAACTCATTCACAAGAGTGATTGGGCTATGTTCATGTTCATGATTTTCCTCTATTCATAATGTTCTGTTAGCTAGCCCTCAGTCTGTTTGTGTTTTTTAGTTCAAGTTCATCGCCTGTTTTAATTTTCCCTCAAAATCAATCTATTGTAGAATGTCTGAATGATTTTTGAGACTTTTTTACTACTGTTGTTTATTATCTTTTTTACTGTTAACTTTTACAAAATAATATATATTGTGTTTTACATGAGGCTGCTTCCCTCATTTTCATGGCAGGTACCTGAGTATTTAATGAGAGACGTCAGTGACGTCACGTCACCAAGTTAACCAGGCCTGAGGGTTCCGTATTGTGATGTCATCGATGACGTCATCAGAAATGTCCAAGAATCGCATCTTGGGAATGATGTTTGTCAAGATATGCATGTATCCATGGCCCCCATACTTCACCTATGGAAAATCATAATCTGTTAAGAATATCCCAACATGAAAAGGAATATTTATTACTATAACGTTATGAGCTTTCGCTGGGCCAATACATGGCACGCTATTCTATTTCGCAAGTCAACTTGACCTGAAAATGAACCTGAATCCTGAACCTTTTTCCTTCGAAACCACGATGAAGCCGCCACAGGTATCTTATAATCTATTTACTTCTTCACGTACCAAACGCTGCAGTGTGTGTATATCGTGGGACATCAGGGCGCGATTTTGGAAGCCGTGCTGGACGAGGAGCTGGACGCGGGCCAAACGCTGCGCGTCGGACGGCATCTGGATGTCAGGACCGAACTGATACATCAGAACTTCCGTCCCGAACAAGTCTTGCTGAAGGTAGCAACGGAACTCGTCAGCGAACTCAAGGAGAGCTGCGTCAGTGGTGAGAGTTCCTGTGAAGAATAAAAAAACTATGAATGAGGTGACGGAACTGGCAGACTTAAGGGACATCACACACTGGTAAACTTCTGGCGTTAAAAAGACATGATATATTTCAGAACATTTCGTCAAAAATTTGGAAGATAAATCATTCTGCTGCCACGTGTTTCACTACTGTATATTCATTCTTAATCCAAGACCCTTACGCTCCAGATGGGACATGACAGCTTTCCGGTCGTCCCCGCCAGCCTCAGTGTATTTGCGCATGATCTCCCGTGGGGAGTCAGGGTGTCTGCCTGGGTGGAAACTAACGGGGCAGCCAGTGGCAGCTTGCAGCTGCCCTGTAGCCTGTATAGAACGAAGCTCGAACCCATCTCCTGAAAATAGGAATAGGAGATTTGAATCGAGAAATATTTTTGGTAAGGCAAATCGATTTTTTTTTTATCAGTCCTTGACTCTCTGATCTCAAGGGAACCTTCCTAAAACTGGAAACCCCCATCGGGATAATTCTTGCACTTGGACTTGCGTCTACTACTATACGGCCTCGATAGCCGAGTGGACTAAACGGTCAACTTTTGAGGAGCAGTGAGAGCCGGGTCACACCGGTTCGATCCCGATCCTACCAAAAAGTTTTTCTGCTCGGCATTCACCTCTGATATGTTCAGCATGTCAAGTGAAATGTACATCGAGGCTGTGGTGGTTCGGAACCCACCTAAAACTGTAGGTCCCCATCGTTTATTCGATGGCTGGGGAGCTGGTATTTGGTAGTGCTGCCAGCTGAGCACAATGGATAGTTCTTGAAAACGGTCTAGTTGCTGGGCTTGTCCCCCCCAACCCTCTGCTATGCTATATGCTATGCGTCTACTACTGCTGTACCTGTACCTGGTGGATGCTGGGTCACGTCTCTACTTCCGTACTGTACCTGCACTGGCAGCAGGGTAGTTGGTGGCGACCTCACCGAGGAATCCACAGCGCACACTGCTGTCTTCCTGACACCCCTCGAACAACTCATTCTTCATCACACCATAGATATCTTCCACAGAAAACTTCAAATCGGTCACCGTTTGGCTGTCAGCAACATAAAAGCCTGTAATATGAAAGTAAACAGAAAGTTAAAATCCTATTCGGCTTCGGTTAAAAAGTCTCACAATCCACTCATAGCGTATATTCAATGTGAAAAGAAAAAAAAATCAGTGGATGTCAGTCATGATGATGAGGATGAGTCATATCAAGGGGTGGATAGTCTAGTATAGACATGGAAATTGTCGCTAGTGAACTCTTTTAGATCATTGTAACCCCCACTTTCTGTTCTGAACAAAAAATAATTTTGGAAATAGTACTAACCTGATCCAGCTATAACATTGACTCCAGTGGTTTTCGAAACTTGTTTGAGGAAAGCGGCGTTTCTTCGTATCCCATGCGTGGTATTCTCAACAATGGTTCCTCCACCATGCTTTTTGAATAGCCCCACGTCGTACAAAACAGCTTCCTCATCACTGAACTGCAGGTTCGCACGGTTTGAATACCTGAAAAAGGTGTAACCATGAACTGGAATTCAACATTTGAAAACTGACTTTGGGCAACCACTAGCTTTCGGCCGATAGATAAGTCTGAGAGCAGAAAAATTAATAGTAATGAGTACAAACAAAGAAACGAACAAGGAGGCCAAATATATAAGAAACGAGGTTCTGAGGGAACTAAGGGATTTTTATATATTCTACAATATAATATAGGTATTTTAACGTTATATTATGTTGTGATCTGTATAAAACAGATACAGCTCTATACATGAGAACTCACGGATAACGCTGAACAAATCCGACATTTGAGAGTGTAATTTCACCGTCAAGGTACGGAGCGAGTTCTACAGGAGGGGAGACGTAGTATCCTGAGTAGTCCAGACTAAGGTGTTCGTGCGTCAACGTCCTGCCGAGGGAGCTCACATCCACAGCACCAAGCACTGAAACATAGAGGAATCTAACTGCCTCGATAGTCGAGTGGTTTACATGGCTGTTTTCAGAGGAACCCTATACTCTGTACTAAGATACTGATACAGTGCGACTTTTTTATGACATTTTTTTGAGGATATTTCCATCTGAATTTTTTCCGGCTCTTGACCAACCCAGCCCTAACCTGGGGAAACACGACGAGATAGTTTTAAGTAAATCACCCCCTTCTGCACAGAAGTCTCATACGATGGGACCCACGCCTTTCTATGGCCTTCTATTTCTATTTTAAAGATTTCGGAAGAGCAACGGTTGTCGGAACCCCTTCTTCGCCGTGAATAACCTCTATATTCATCGTGCAATGATAAAAACCCACCTGTTTGGACTGACATTGCTGCGAAACTGTTCTGTT
Source organism: Mesopsocus fuscifrons (assembly GCA_950004255.1). NCBI lineage: Eukaryota > Metazoa > Arthropoda > Insecta > Psocodea > Mesopsocidae > Mesopsocus > Mesopsocus fuscifrons. The sequence continues at coordinate 4,384,337 of OX465377.1, forward strand.
AATATCCCACACCTTTATACTCAGCTTAGCAACTAATTCTATAACAATTACCACTAATTTAATGATTCTTATCACTTCACATATCACAGCCATCAAATCAAATGTAAACAAAAATAAGAATCTGATCACGTGACACGGCCATCATGGCAACCAACATAACAAAAATTAAAAACGTGGTATTAGACACTCCCATACTCCCATCCACAGTCCCATTAATGTAAACAAAATATTGGAAATATTATACGATTTTATTTTTTTGATACACTGTTAATTGACAAGTTAACTAACTTAAATAAATTTAAAATGAACCTTAATGATTCCCCAGCCATGGATCCCCTCCAGCATCTTCACAGTAACAGGGACCGTGAAAAACCGAAGCAGCTAAGTCAGCGTCATCACGGTCAGAACGATGTAATCGGTTCGGCAGATTGTCTGTCGTTTTTACAGAAAACCCTTGTGGGTCGCCCATTTATCGGAATGTATACTGAGCGAAGCCTAGTGCGAGAGCAGGGAATGAAGTTCTATCGGTGAGTCGTCGTTCTCCATGTTAATTGGAATAGTCTTGAGTCTAGACATTAAGGAATGTCCTTGTTATCATTAAATAACTCCCACCTAAAGCAGAATTCCCTTTCTTACTAAAAACGTAGCCGTTGACATGTTAGGAATACGCTGGCATTATAATTTGGCTACAAACAGGGCACACCTTGACAGCTGTTTGTTAGGTTCCTCCGGAAGAGGACATGGACATCTAAAAATGTAAGAAACCCCTTTAGTAGCCCTGAGAAGATGGCGTCTGAGAACCGAAGTAAAAGACTTCTGGCGTTACAAACCTAGGAGGGCGAGGGCCTTCTCCCAGGGTCCCACCTTTTGTAATCTTTGTACATAGGGGGGTATCCCTAAGGAAGTGAACCAATCCAAAGGGATTCAGAGTGGGTAGGTCCTCCTTAGGTTGTAGGTTTTTCGGACACACCATTCTTTTGCGAACAGTGCGGGCATTTCATCAGGATATGTCCCGAGTCCGTACCGTACGTTCCTATTCGGAATACTTACGTCAATACAAACTCTGAATTTTTATGTGGAGGAAAATGTAACATTTTATTTTTTTAGGGAAGTAATTGTGATTGACGATGCGGAAACGAGGTTGAAAACGGAACTGAGAGTTGCATTAGAAATGATGCGCCGTTACCCGAGGCATTTCAGGTGGCCAGCTATTACCGTCTGTGAAAGTGACGAGTCTGTTCGGCTGTGGGTCAAGTTCCCCTATGACGTCCCCCAAACAATATTTGGCCCCGCCAAGTGGACCCTTACTACTGTAGAATGGACTGCAGGGGCAATTGAAATGACAGCAGAAAGGTTAGTGGGTCTGAAATATAATATGGCTTTTTATTGTCCGAAATTAACTGTTCGTGCTGTGGTTTTACAATCGAGTAATTGTGGACAGATTTTTTTGTAACAAAAATCACTCGAGAGATGAATTGCAACATAGCCAGTTAATTTATGGATGCTAAAAAGGCACACTGCATTTCAGAATAATCTAACAGCACAACATAGCCTCATGACTCATAAGTAATGACGTTAAAAAGACATAATATATTTCAGAATATTTAAATATCCAATATTTTTCTCACAAAGTTTGAAATCGAAACGTTAAAAAAATAGCGAATGTATATTCACATATTAAGACATATTATATTTCAGAACAGTTAAATATCCATGCAATATTTTCCTCATAAAGTGATAGCGAATGTAGGTATGTTCGGTTTTAATATCAGAAATTCGTTTGCTAAGTTTTGACTTTACAGTCGAGTGATTTTCATCTAATTTCTTTTTTCAGAAAGGAGTTGTCTGCACACTTTCCACGGTTTAATCTGAACAACATGATAATGTTTGACTCCGTGTCGTGGGCTGGATTCTGGACTGGTAGTAAGGAAATTGCCCGAATCGTAGCTTTATTCTTTATCGTCGTTGTGGATGTTTTGTTCCGAATAATCGACCTGGCACACAAAGTCCTCGATATTCTTCCTAAAACCATAAACGCTCTGATGCCCCTATTTCTGGCAATTATTGATGCCGTCACCAAATGTATTGGCGGCTTATACATTCTAATTGCTATGATGTGGAATGGCACAGCTGTGAACCGTCCTCGAGCGCCTTTCCCAGGTATCGGAATGACCGGTAGCGATCGCGCAATCGCTTACAAACGTCAACCTTATCAACCTCGGCGGACCTATTGACGTGATGAAGGTACAGTTCCAGCTGATGAGAGACACTGCTCCGGATTCAGTCCTCTCTTAGGTTTAAGCTTCTGCCTCAATAATAGTGCATTTACATAAGAAGTGGATAATAATTTTTATGGTGAAAACGGAAACCAATGGGATATTGGGAAATATTCGTTGGTAGTTGCAAGGAAATTACTGAGCCTACTTTTAAAAGAAACTCTGAGTCTTTCCAACTAAGTGAAAAAATTAGAAATAATTCAGAGCTTGAAATGTTAATCTTGTAAATAGTTAAAATGCATCGTCAGCTGAAGCCAAACCTTAAAGGCGAAAACACGGTCGTGAAGCACGTGGCAGCAGAATGATTTTTCTTCCCAGTCTGAAATTAACTGGATCTGTCGTAAAATCACAGTTTTGACGTTAAGAAGACATATTGCATTTCAGAATATTTAAATATCCAACTGTCTTAAAAAGCGGTAGGAAAAAATCATAAACAAACACGATTGTGTGGTCGCTGTTTCCTATTAATCTTCAGCAGTGGGAGACATTTTATCCTAAAATGGTAGAGTAGGACTAATTTTTAGGCCGAAATGGAACGCAATTTTTTTGCTTCTTACCATTAAGAAAAACTTTTATCTTGGGTCCTGAACCAATACGTACCTACTGTATACCCACCTGTGGTGGGCCAGTGGTACTGCATTTTTACCTCCAATTCGTGATAGTGCTATTTGTTCGCTTTAAGTGGGAGTAGTGGGTGTATACCTACGTGCATTTTAGGCAGTTCTATTATTTTTTAGGATACCCGACCAAAGTTGCTGCTATCGAAGCAAACCGTCTGTTCACGGTACAATGACCTATTATTGTAGTATCCAAATGGTCTCTCTTGAAGTGTTAACGATGTTTCGTTTTGGTATCTGTATCGTAAGGAAGAAGCTGTATCGTAAATTTGTGCTTATTATTTCCTTTTGTGGTGGAAGAATTATTACTGAATAATTATAAGATGATGTTAATTTTTCTTTAGTTTTTGCACTCTATCATCATTATCTGTTCATTAATTAATTATTCAAAGAATCCCTGCACTTTTTGTGTTGTGTTCTTTCAAAAGAAGGTCCCTATGATAGAAGAAGCCCAACTTTGGAGCTGTTCGTCACTTATGTGACAGTTAAGATAATAAGTCGGAGAATAAGCGCCGTAGCGGATGAAGCGGAACTAAGTTTATTGAGTTTTCCAAAGTTAGAGACAATGCGAGTCGAGTGGGGCTATTGTGGCTATAGAGCGGAGAACATCCAAATGCACTGGAACCCAACCCACCGCCCTCTATATCTGCTCTCTTCGCCCTGCAAACTTCGGTAATTTACTACCCCTAAGTACTATCCCGTCCCGTTCCCTGGCATCGTTCGCTATTTCATAGCCTAGAATTGTGTATGGTCATGCTGGCCATGTACGAACCTTAAGGGTCCGCTATACCTGACGGTGCATTTTTTGCCGCCCATAAGATTAACATTGCGAGACGCGATTCATTTTCAAGGTTTACCCTTGGTTGGAAAGACACAAAATTTTGCCTGTACCTAGCCCTAACAATGTTCTAGGGAGTGTTCGAAGCAGATTTCCCATTTTTTTACTGGTTTTCGAGATACAGCACTTTTCTTGAGGTAGGTATACGATGCTAGCATTTGCAAAACAGTTGCAATAAAAGAAACCAGTGAGAAATTGGGAAATCTGCTTCGAACACTCCCTAGAACATTGTTAGGGCTAGGTACAGGCAAAATTTTGTGTCTTTCCAACCAAGGGTAAACCTTGAAAATGAATCGCCGCTCGCAATGTTAATCTTATGGGCGGCAAAAAATGCACCGTCAGGTATAGCGTCCTCTTAATTAGAAACCTCCTAAAGCCGGCCACGTCCGATGGGTCCTGGAATGGGGGGCTAGGAATGGCAACTCAGGGATGGCGGGTCCCCACACAAAAACTGCCATCCCTCCCCAGTAACCATACGTCCAGGGATGCCAACTCTAGAATGGCCATCCAAAACGTATCGTACCACCATAGAGCTGTCGTTTGGATATTGGCTTTGAATTTTATTCAAGTCGTAAGATTCCTCCAGAATACCCACCTAAAACGGAATGCAAATATAAACTTCAAATATCTTCTGAGCTTTTTGGTTTGTTTGGAATCTTTTCGATGAAGCTAAATCTTGGCGAAGTGCGTGCTCAGCATTTTCCTCCTCTCCCTACTCCCCCCTTTCTCCAGGTGGGGGAACTTGAAAGTTTTCCAGTTAGGAGTTGGTATCAAGTTGTTGTAATTATGATGCCTTATACTTAGTTCTTTGCAACAGAGCGCCCTAGGTAGCTCTTTCACACTTTTCACAGGTGACGCCTTATTCCAACTTCCAACCTAAACTCTCCGATACCGCTTTTTGTCGGGGTAGAATTAGTGCTGCTTGTTTTATTTGGTGGTGAAAGTTTCTTACTATAGACGATACCTTAACCTTAACCAAGAGATATACTTACCCACCCCATCTAAATATCAGTTAACTGTTTGATTACACTAGGATTGTGGTCACCCTTGACTGAGTTTTCGGAACAACACAAAAATACCAAAAATTTCAATGATTTTTTAATTTCAACGTAGTAAAGTTTTTTACTTTCTCGCCCGTAGTAATACATGGGCTGAGAAAGTTATGTCTTCGTGCAAAATTTCGATTTTGAGATTTTGGGTTTCCTATGATCCTGGAGGTCCCCCGAGTCCAAAAAAGTGTTTTTAAAAAATGTACGTACGTACGTCAGTCTGTCGCGCAACTGGACGTCACACCGTTCATCCGATTTTGCTCAAATTCGGTATGTAGGTACCTAATGTAAATATTTGGACATGTTTTTTGATAAATTTTGATAACTCAAAAATTCCGCCTGCTATGGTCAAAAAAAGGCAAAAAATCGTGTTTTTTGACAGTTAAGAAGGGCTGGAAGCTACGTATATCAAGTTGGAACCTTGAAAATTTGCGAAAGTGTTTTTGAATAGATGCTTTTAGGTCTTTTACAATCATTTGGAGGTGGGCCAATAACTTGGCCCAGTTTTGGCCCAAACGCGTTGGTCGTCACTCTGGTAGTACTATTCGATTGATTTCAATAAAAATTGGAAGGGAGGTGTACTTTAACCTAGTTTGATGTTTTACCGAACGAAATTTATCCAACATAATAATTATGGCCAATATTGGCATTATCGTAGGAAAATTTTCCAAAAATTGATTGGTTAAGACGGATTTGCAACAACCCTAATCGACAGATTTCCTTGAAAATTGGTGAAAATGGTCTCAGATAGATGCTTCAAGGTCGTTTTCAATAGATTTTCAATTACTTAAAAAATTAAGGCCGTGACATGGAAAATAGAAAACACGTACTTTGCACGTCGAACGACGCTTCACCATTTGACGGATATGTTTGAAATCCGGTGAGTAGGTGCCTAAAATTATTGTCCAGTGTATGGCAAAATATTTTTTAGAAAAAGCTAAAATTTTGGTCCAAGAAAAAAAAATTACGTAAAAAAAATCATAATTTTCGATACTGCTGGCGTAAAAATTGCGAGAAAGTCAAGTGCGACCATTGTCGGACCCTTTATTTTTTTCCTGCGAAGTGTATCGAAAAGCCTTGTTTTCAGACCTATGATTTTAGTTTTCATCAACTATAGTGCACTAGGGCAAAAAACGGACAAAAAATCGCTCCACACGTATAATATAAAGTTGGTAGGTACATAAGCTAAACTCTAAAACCAACTCTACTACCTAACCTAGAAAAATTGCATAATAATGCAGTCTCTATTTTCCTTTGGACGAAATTGAATTCTAGCATGACTGCATATAGCTTGTATCTTATATCGCTATGCCCACTTCAATAAATTTCACATGAGCAAGTAAAGAGGTCGGTTGAAAGTCCAACTATCGGACTGTGGGGGGCAAGGGGCAGGGGGGGGGGGGGTGGGCGTGCGCCCCTCGCTCCGGGGGGGGGGGGGGGGTGCGCCTCTCGCTCCGGGGGGGTGCGAGTCGACAGTTGGTGTCTGTCAGTGAGTGGGGGAGGTTGTCGCTGAATTTTCGCAGTGTGTCTGTCAGTGCCATCGATTCTACCGATTTCTCTGAGCCGGTTCCCGTTTAGGGAAACCTCAGGTTTTGTGTGTTGAAGTGTTCGATCGCTACCCGGATTATACCGCTTCTGTCGTCTGCACTTACTGGACTAAGGTAACGGATCTTTTCCCATTGTTTACAGTTTACCTGTTTAACTGCATTTAAAAATAGCCTTGATAGCTGACGTAGCTGACTGGTCTATATGGGTAAGTAAGTTTAGAGGCACACTGATTCCATTTTGATCCTGAGAAGTTTTCCTGATCGACATTCATCACTCTGATGATAAGTATGTTCAGCATGTCAGTGAATGCAAATCGAGGCTGTGGTGGTTCGGAACTCACCTGAAACTCTATACCTACGTCCCCTTCATGTATCTACCAAAACGGAGGCTGCGGGGAGCTGGAATTTAGTAGTGCTGCCGGTTGAGCTAGGCTTCTGCCCCCCCCCCCCTGTACTGTACCTACTAGGTATCTACCTGCTTATTGGTGTGAGTTTACCTTAAGCCATGCATAGTGCATGTTATCCTTCCAACGCTGGAGAACAACTGAACAACAGCGACATTACTTTCATAGGAAAGGCTTCATCAGACTTATTATATGCGTTGTGAGAGCAGCAAAGTTTATTCATCCTGGCGTACCAGTGTTTTCTAATTAAGTAGGTAGGTATGTCTCCATGCTTAATAAAGGGTCCGACAACAGTCGCACTTAACTTTCTCGCCCAGAATGATTTTTTTTTGTGGGTTTTTTGAGATTTTTTTGCGGGCGTAATTTTGAAGCAATCGGAAATCGGTTGAAAATGACCCACGAGCATCTATCTGAGATCACTCATACCAAATCTCACGTCTTTCATTTTATTACTGTAGTCCCAAATGCGTTCCGACCATTCAAAAACGTGGTTTCTCATTCTCAACTCATTTTCGACACTTTTTTGACAAAAACGGCCGTAATTTTGAAGATAACAAAATTCTGTTCGACAGATGTTTAAGTTACATGGTTCTACACAAATTTACCAAATTTCATGACAATCGGTTAATAAATGTGAATGGCGCCGAAACGATCGAACTTTGGTCCAGAACGGCCGTAATTTTCAACCAATTCAATTTTAGTTGCAAATGACCTCGAAGCATCTATTTGTCAACACACATACCAATTTTCAGTGTTATAGATTGAAAAGTGTACCGTCGGCGCTTGTCTAACTAACCAAAAACACGATTTTTGAATTATTTTGGCGGTTTTTTGACAATAGCGGCCGCAATTTTTGACCAATCAAAAAATCCTTGAAAACGCCCCTCGGGAGTGATTTTAGACAGGTCCATACCAAATTTCATCAAAATCGGATGAACGGTATAGGCGCTAGAGCACTGCACGGACTGACGGACGGACGGACAGACTTTTTCCAGAAACCACTTTTTTGGACTCAGGGGACCCCCAGGATCATGGGAAACCCAAAATCTCAATTTCGAAATTTTGCACGAAAACAATACTTTCTCGCCATATATGGCTAGCGAGAAAGTAAAAAGAGAAGGAACATAGCCTGAGGTCTGGTCATTCTATAATAATTACAGAGAAGTCGGTACTGGCAAACTATCAAAAGTTTTAAACTTTTTGAAGCGCGGGAAGAGATCGATATATCGATCGATCATCTATTATCAACTTTGTTATCAACCAAGATGGATTCCTACCTATAGCGTGCTATAGCTCATTGTACTGTTACCTAGTAACATCTCAAATAGAAAATACTGATCCAGTGATAGTTTAGTGAAACTGTGACAGAAAATGGGAAAATACCCTTCCCGGCTGTATAAAGGTAAGTGAACATACCTACGAGACATAAAGGAGAGCGAAATATCAGCTTTGCTTTACGCCAGTATAGAAAACTTTGTACAATCAACATAGGTACCTACCTACTTAACTATGTACTTACCTAAGTAGGTACATAACTATATCCCAGTTTGAAGAAAAATGCCTGAAAGTAGTACTGAACTCCGGCACAAAACCACAGAACTGTATAAAGCACAGACCCCTGAAGACTCGGAACCCAGTCAAAATTGTTCCTGTGAATCTGGTCCAGCCCTGACGAGTACCTAGGGCTCAGCTTTTACCGGCCGGGGGAAAAGTCAATGGGACTGAGACTATGGAAGAATGGAAGGTGGGCCTTGTATTCCTGGCTCCCTTAGGACCAAAAAGTGACTCAAAAATTAGAGAAAACTTCTCTCCGCTCAAAACATAAAAAGCGACGAAAAAAATTTGGCAGAAATAGGTGAGAGCCTGTTCGGGTGATTTGTGGTTTTCGTAATTGTCAGCGGGAGTTCCGCCGCAATGAGCAAGTCAAGACAAAAATGATTCCCTGAATCAGCGGCTGTTCACGTGCCAAACAGTTTCAACCCTTTCGCGGCACTCAGGACGCGGTCTTGGCCCTGGTCCAGATCGGTCATTAGGAGTCGGAGAGCTGGATTCCAAAAATAAAGGACCGGGAAAGTCCCTCGCCTTCTCAGACATGTATCCGTTATTCCTTTACTGTCTGAAACTCACTTGGTCGAAAACCTATTTGTATCCCTATATTGGCAGTTCCCCCAGTTCGAATAGTACCTAGTTGTCTGGGGGGAAGGCAAGACATCATTTTTCTCAGCTGGCAGCACTATACCAAATACCATGGTGTTAGTACCTACACGATGTGGTTCTACAGTTTTAGACGGGCTCCGAACCATCGCAGCCTCGATCTTTTACATTTCCCCTGATGCTGAACATATCCAAGTCAGGAAACTTTGATAGAGTCGGAATGGAACGAGGGGTTAACCACTCGTTGGGAATCTCGTTGGGAATCTTTGGAAATCTTTATGAAATCTCAGGGAATCTTTGAATTTTTTGGAGTGGTTACCCCTTCGGGGTTCATCTTTCTATCAGTATCGTTGGGAATCTTTGGAAATCTTTGTGAAATCTTAGGGAATCTCAAGGAAATCTCCGGAGTCGTTACCCCCTCGGAATGGAACCGGTGTGACCTGGCTAAAGCTCGATTTTTGTTCCCGTTTTGAAATTTTATTTTCCGAGACAGATGGCTGTAGGTATACATATGTGAATCTCAGGTCACTGAAATGTGAAAAAGAGATCTTGTAAGTTTGTATAACTGAAGCAGGGGTGCTGACAGAATGACGGGTGAAACCCCAGCCAGGGCAATTATCTACCAAGAAGACAGCTTCTCGGGCTTTCTTCTTTCTCTTGCTCTGACTTTTCAAATGTTGAATTAGAAGAGCCCCTTGTTTTCTTTGTCTTGTTTGAGTTCCCAACATTCCGAATGCTCTTTCTCCTTCTTCGGAAACCCTTTTCTGGTGGGGAGGGGACGAGAACATTGGGAAACTTTAGGATTCACCCTAGGGAAACTCGATAAAGAAAATTTTCTTATAAGTTTTGGCAACTATTTCTATGTGATAAGTGGTAATGTTATATCGCTAGAATAATCAGAATAAACTCTTTTGCTACCTATACTTGCAAATGAAAATTTTTGTATCCTACCTGTTTTACCCAAAGGTGTAGGTTGGTACCTAATTTGAGAAGAAGCTTCCTGCTCCTCCCGAAGAAGTCTCGGCTACAACCAAAATAAATATTTCATAATTAAAACCTAAAGTACTCAATGAATAACAGAAGGTACGTTTAAGACTCATCTCGTTACAATAGTACCTAGAGATATGGTTTCTTCATTCCCTCTAAAAAGTGGAAATTATTGGTGAAACGTTAAACCAAAATAGGTTCCTTTATTGTGTAAAATCCTACCTACCAAAACGTATAGCGGAGGAAACCTACAGGAATACGAATACCCATTTTGAAGGTGTGTACCTACCTATAAAGTTGCCTAGCTATACCTACCTAGCTATCAACGATCTGACTAGACAAATACATGGCCCTGTGCAAAATTTCCTACTACATACAGTAGGGCGTGTTGAGGCACGCGAAGCCTAGACCAAGCTCATGGGGGGCCGTTACGGTTTATTGACCATGACTGAGTCGAGAATTAACTGGTTCTCCGCTTCACTGCGGGAAGGTGCCTAAGGGATGGGTACAATGATTTGGGAGGTGCAAGGTTTGGTGAGGCACGCGAAACATTGGAGAAGGAAGGGGGATGCTTGATTAACTACGAATGGGTTTCCATTACACTTATGGTAATTTTTGTGGCTAATATTTAGTGTCATTTTTAGGAAGGCCGTGAGCACATTTTTTAATTTGTCGAACCCATCAGCTGATGGTGAACCTTAAAGCTACAGCTACAGTCAGGAATATGTCTCACCTCGGTTTGATCGGTTGGATCCTTTTTTATGATTTGATATTGTATACTTTTATTATCTCTTCGACGGTCCTTTCCCTTTTCATTCCAAACCCTAGCGATTTTATTTTCCAACTGACGAATGGACGCGTCGATAGCCCAAGTAATGGCCGAGAAGAAGCCATTCACAGTTGCCTGTGATAATCTCGCGAACACCCAGGACATTCGGGCCGCAACATCCAAAATGATGACCGAGGCTAAGACTCCCATTTTCTTCCACGTATGGGGCGGCAGCTGTAATTTCCGCCCAATATTCATCAGAGGCCGTGGGACATGTTCTAATAGCTCCATTCTGAAATCAAACAATTAATAACATTAGATAATTAAAGGATAATTATTATCCATCGTGCTCAGTTGGCAGCACTGCCAAGTACCAGTTCCCCACCCGTCGTGTTAGTATGCCATGGGGACCTACAGTTTTAGGTGGGTTTTGAACCACTGAGATGCTAAACATATCAGAGGTGGCTGCTGATCAGAAAAATTTCAACAGGATCGGGAACGAACCCGTGACCCATCTCGAGACCGCTCGGCTGTCGAACCTTAAATATGGATCCCTAAAAATGTCTTCGCAATATAGAAGCTCATCGTGTGCCTGTTTGTCCCCATCGGAGCCAGGCAAACGAGCTTAAATATTTAATAATCTTTGATAAAACCGGCCATTAGGGCAAGTCCGGTGAGTGGTCAGCAACAATGCGACCCGTCCCACCCTGCTCAAAGGGCCGCGAACGGGGCTCGTGAGGGCGGCATGGGTGGTGAGGCAAGCGAAACTAGGGGAGCCCCAAGGGCAAGCCTGTCATGTGGCTCTTTTGTCCTAAACTTTGAGGTTGCAAAACACTTTGCAGTCTTCTAACAAAGTGTCCTCTCTCTCCAAAGGCTTTCACTCCAGTTACTCCTCCCTTTCTCTTCCTATCTCCCACTATTTATAATGAAATTTGTTAATTTCAGAATAAGGACTGAGTTAGGTACACTCTCATTTTTCGGAATTAATTTTTTTAACAATGGAAACTGTATCAGGAAAAATTCTAACCTGTCTACACAGTCGTGTTTGTTAACGTTTTTTTCTGCACATTTTATGAGGGCACTACTGGATATTTAAATGTTCTGAAATATAATATTTATTTTTAACAGCCGAAATTAGTAGGTTGTGTGGTGATTTTACGATCGGTCAATTTCGGACAAGTTTTTTGTTGACAAAAATCACTCGATCGTAAAAGCACCTGATGCCTGTTGATTCGGCCTCATTTAAATATCCAATAGTTTCCTCATAAAGAGTGCAGAAAAAACATAAACAAAAGTGAATTCATGTTCGGCAGTAAGTTCTTTCAAATACGATAACATCATATTGTAAGAAATTTGATATTTTGATGTCAGCTAACGTTTGTTCGAGAACACTTGCTAACAATGCTTGCCGGGATTCAACCCCAAACCTCACTGAACACAAGAGGAACCACTTGACCGCTCGGCCATTGAGATATGCCCTCATATCTTGTTACATAGGTACCTACCAGACATACCACTCCGACCTAACAACCCAAATTGTGGGAATAAAAGTCAGCTATCTACAACAAACTAACCTAGAACTGCTTGTACAAAGTAGATTGAGCAGCACAGAAGGAACTTGGATAGAAAGTACCCCCAGGAGTCTCCACTATAGTACTATCAATCACTAAGCTAAGACAACACCGCTGAGACGGAGAGATGCCGCACATCCACATCCGGTCGCGACGTATCAGCCCGCAAGCACGAGAGCTTCGCTGATTGCCGCTATTGGATAGCTCTCCCATGAGAATGTTAGCCGCACTATCTATCACGGTGCCGACAGGCTGAAAGCCAATTCACACGGGCTAACCAAGGCACACCATCACTTATTGTCACATTTTAGTACCGGAAAAGTCTGAGAACTGTCGGGTTTAAGGCTGTATATATATTCTCGACGAACTCCACCAAAACCACTGTGCGAAAGTAAATATTCGACAAAACTAATGTTTACGTATTAGTACTGCCGGAGACGGGTAATTGCAATATCGCATTGGTTCTGTCTACTCTAAAAGCTAAACATAGTGTGCTATTTGAACGCGAAACGAACGAGTGAAAGTAGGACACTATGTTTAGCTTTTACAGGAGAAAAAGTAGAGAAATGGTGTTGCAATTAACCACTTCCGTAAGTGAAATAAAAATTGTCAACATTTAACATGGCGGCGGTAAATACCTAATACAAACATTTATCATGCAAGCTTTTCTACTAAATATGACGATAAAATCTACATGTTTTAGTCCGAAACGATACAAAAAAAAAATTCCGCGTGAAGTAGTGTTGTGTTTTCGCAATCTGTCAAAAAAACATGTGGACTGGTGGTTGACTGTTTAAAATCGCTCCTGTGGTCTTATAACTCCATTTCATGCAAAAATACAACACTACCTCACGACAAAGAGTCTCAGGTTTACATCCCCCTATAAACACTTTTCACTCGCCCTGTAACTTCGGAGTAGGGCTTGAAGTACGTAGCTTTGCGAACCAAATACGTGTAGTCGACCTTAAGGTTTAACAAACACTTTTGCAGTTAGGGCCACTTCCTCGACGGTCGCCTTTAGAGGAACACCAGTTCGTTCTCGATCCTACCAAACCGTTTTTCTGATCGGCATTCACCTCTGGTATGTTCAGTATGTCAGGTATATATACCGAGGCTGTGGTGGTTCGAAACCCACCAAAACTGTAGGTCTTTATTGTATACTAACGCGATGGCTGGGGAACTGGTATTTTGTGCTGGTCTAGTTGCTGCTGGGCTTGTACCCTCCACCCCTCTCCTAACCATGTAGGATCCCGGGGAGTAGGTATAGTATAGCCACTCTGACCTGCCTGGCCCGAGGGCATGTTGCACTGTTCAATGTACACAGAATGCCCTCGGGCCAGGCAGATCAGTGTGGCTAGACTATACTCCATGGGAGGTATTCCCCGAGGGGGTAATCACTCCAGAGATTCCTTGAGATTCCATAAAGGTTTCCAAAGATTCCCAACGATATTCATAGAAAAATGAACCCTGGAGGGGTAACCACTCCAAAAAATTCCATGAGATTTCATAAAGATTTTCAATGATTCCCAACGAGTGGTTAACCCCTCGCCCCTCGGTATTTCCCTGCTCAAAGCACCAGTGGAACACCAAGGGGTGCGGAAAGACAGTACTGGAAAATGGTGTTTTCGCAGTGCTATTGTGCTATTTTGGTGTTAAGAGGGCAGGAGTAGCTCAGCGGGGGGGGGGGGGGGGGGGGTAATTTGTCAGAATCACACCCGGCATTAAAAAATCCATCATAATCTGTTAAGCTAGTTATCGGTAAACTGAACCCTGTGGTTGCACGCTCGCCTACGAAAATGGGCACGCAAAATTTAGTTTGGAGCAGATTTTTGGTTTTAGCATGTTTTGACATTTTGATTGATCTTTTCGGTCATCCCCCGGAGAATCCCTCCCTCCCTCATTTTCCCGCGACGCCCCCTCGCCCCCCACTTCCAAACTCCCCTTCCCCACCGCTGGGCCCTTTTTGTCATCCCCCCTTTTCGTCCTTGTTCTTGCTAACAGCTCTTCAAGCCTTTTCGTCGCCCAAGTCCTTCCTGAAAACCTGAACGTCTTTCCGTTTTACACGAAATTGTAAAACAATTACAATTTATATCTCGGTTTTCTGTCTCTAAATCATTCCCTTGTGTATAGACGTCCCCCTTGTATCCCCCGAAGAAATGGCCCTCCTTAAAGGTATATAAAAAACCTTTTTAAAAACAATATTTACAGTATTATAACCTTCCCCAGCGGATTGCTTCTAATGGCCTGAGTTGTTCGAATGTTTTCCAGATCTCATGCAATGCGGCAATTAATATAGACATTAAAATATGTCTTTGCTGCGTACTGCGTTTTGACGTTCCTATCGAAAAAGCCATCAGCAGTAATCTGCACTCTGACGTACCTATACCATTAACTAACGAGGCCTGTGGGATTGAAATGTAATTTTCCAGTCAAAGCCCCCGATTACACCTTACAATTTCCAATCCTAATATGATCATAAAAAAATATGATCAAGAAAAATTGTAAGGTGTAAAGTGAATTGAGTCAATTATGATACAATTTGTATCGGCTGCTACTACCTTCCTCTATGCTGCGATGTGTTTGTTGTTGTTGGGTCAATCCGTTGAAAATGTCGGCTGAGGTAAAGTGGAATGGAAATGACCCGTATATTAATAGAAAATGTGGAGGAGTACGAATTTCTATTTAACGATAAATTGAAAGAATATACCTAGCAGAAATTATTTAACCTAAAAGGGTTCAAAAAAGGACTCTAAAAATCTTCGGAATTTTATTTTTTTACCATGTCAAGTGGCATCACTGCTAAACATGATCATATTTTTATTGTGAAGTGTATTACAGTTTTTCTAAAATTTTATGATACTAAAAAAATAGGATCATATAAAAATAGGATCATATATTTTTTGTAAGGTGTAATCGGGCCCAAAGTAATATTTAGTGTTAAATGGGAGGGGTGATTTTTTTTCTACAAAAAATTTGTCCAAAATTAACCTATCGTAAAATCACAACATAGCCTGTCGATTTACGACGTTAAAAAGACATATTATATTTCAGATTTCAGAGCATTTAAACATCCAATACCTAGTTTTCTCATAAAGAGTGCAGGAAAAACGTAAACAAATAGCGAATATATGTTCGGTCTTGGGTAGTAAATATGTGTTTGAGAGAAGGAGCGGTAAAGGCTTTAGAGGTATTAGGCATACGGAATACAGATGCATTTAATGCCGTCGCAGACTCCGTCTGGGGTATTCACTACATCTCAGTTTCATTGCGACTGGGAGATTTATGATAAATATATTTTCCGTTTAAACTCCGCTAAAGTGTTATCTTCCACATTACCGCCTCTCTTCGTTCTACGTTCCACCTCATGACGCGTTTCAAATATAAATACTCATGTCGTATTCCTTTCCGTTTGTGTATACGAAGCTTTACAATTACTACAATTGCTGTTTCACAGCTTTCCATTGTTGTTGTTCTCTGTAATGACGCTCTCTATAACGACACTATAACGACATTCTCTATAATGACTCTCTCCATAACGATACTCTCTATAACGACACTCTCTATAACGACACTATAACGACACTCTCTATAACGACACTATAACGACACTCTCTATAACGACACTATAACGACACTCTCTATAACGACACTATAACGACACTCTCTATAATGACTCTCTTCATAACGATACTCTCTATAATGACACTCTCTAGAACGGCACTATAACGACACTCTCTATAATGACTCTATCTCTATAACGACACCCTCTATAACGGCACTATAACGACACCCTCTATAACGACACTCTCTATAATGACTCTTTCTATAACGACACCCTCTATAACGACACTATAACGACACACTCTATAACGACACTCTCTATAATGACTCTCTCTATAACGACACCCTCTATAACGACACTATAACGACACTCTCTAGAACGACACTCTCTATAATGACTCTCTTCATAACGATACACTCTATAACGACACTCTCTAGAATGACTCTCTTCATAACGATACACTCTATAACGACACTATAAGACACTCTCTAAAATGACTCTCTCTATAACGACACTATAATATAATGACACTACAAATAACGACACTCTCTGAAATGACTCCCTCTATAACGAAACTACAACGACTCTATAACGACACTCTCTATAACGAAAGCTCTGAAAAACGAGCGAACGGTCCCTTGACAAACCGTGACCCTCTCTATAGCGAACTGTCTCTATAGCGAAGCTTGAAGTACCGTGAACTCCAGTATAGTCTCTCTGGCGGGACCATCTGAAATGGCTCGCTATAAGGGAGTTCGTTATAGAGAGGGTTTGAGAAGGAAAGGTAGCTTTTTCTCGTTATAGAGAGGCCTTTGAGATAGAGACTTTTATTTTGAGCTAAAAACGTTACTAAAACCTCATGACACGGTTTAGTTATATAGTGTACTAAAAAATACCTTGTCTTTGTAAAAGTAGGAGATTATTAGCAGTACTACAAGCACTTATTTTAATGGTAAGTAGTCGTGATAAAGAGCTGTAGAATGGTTTCACCCCATACCCCACACACAAACCATAAAATAACTCGGTACAGTTTGAACCATATTTCATATTTCATGGCACCGCCCTTGCTATCAGCGCAGAGAGTCGGGCTGTTTTAATTGAAAAGCCATGGAGCTTGAAATTTACTGACGTAACTAACTTTTGGTTTAATAATAATTGGAAGGTTGATACACAGCAAGCAAGCTTGCCTCAGGAACCCCATGAATAATATCGATGGCTTTTCCTTTCAGTCGTTTCTTCTATCTTTCCCTTTGTTTCCTCCTCCACCGCCTGATGCCTCTCGTTACTGGTATCGACGAAATGGAAGCATATTTTCGGGAGGATATACGATAGCTTTCCTCAAAATACAACGCGAAAGGTGGCGACAAGAGAATTTTCATTTTTTTTGCACGGTGTAGGATAGAAAATGCAGTGCAACACCCCAGCCCAAGCTATCTTAATAATAGCTGAGGGTTGGGGGGGACAAGCCCAGCAACTAGACCGTTTTCAAGAACTATCCATTGTGCTCAGCTGGCAGCACTACCAAATACCAGCTCCCCAGCCATCGAGTAAACAATGGGGACCTACAGTTTTAGGTGTGTTCCGAACCACCACAGCCTCGATATATATTTCACATGCTGAACATATCAGAGGTGAATGCCGAGCAGAAAAACTTTTTGGTAGGATTGGGATCGAACCGGTGTGACCCGGCTCTCACTGCTCCTCAAAAGTCGACCATTTAGTCCACTCGGCTATCGAGGCTATCTTACCCAATGCTGTAGAAAAAAGGCGGTGCGTTGAGGTACGGCTTGATGGACGACCTTCTTAACGAAGGTGATATGGATATCAAAAGCCTGCTGTAACTATCCGTTCAACACCGAAATATTACTGCAATGTTTTTGCGATGTCTCAAAAAGTGTTCTATAATATGCTCATCTCTCATCTGTACTTCGAGATCTCTCACGCAAGTTAAAAGCAACTCTCTAGAAAGTGACGAAAGCAAGATAGGGCTCATGAAAACACAGTGCAACCATATTAGAAATAAGGGGTGGTACAGTGGCTCAATATGAGCCAACCCCACAGTAGAGGGAAGAATTAATGAGGCGATCGATTCGAATATTGCAAGAAACGATTTTACGAATTTCTAGAATATTTCAAACTTCAAGGGTTTAGGAGGGCCAATGCCCAAAATTTACATTTTTCGCTTTCTACCTGACTCGTTTTGATACCATCTCTACAGCAAACTCTCTGTATAGCGAGCAAATTCACATGGTCGGTCGTTATAGAGAGTAACAATATTCGGTGGGTTTCAGCAAGAATATTTTGCGTTATACGGGTTTGTTGGTGTCGAAGAGACCCCAGGCAGCTGCCGTTTCGCCAATTAGGATGTAAATATCCCCTGAGCAACAGAGCAGGAGGAAATAACAACGCGAAATCGGGGAATGGACTTTATTACGGGCACCGGCTGAGTAATGGCCGCAGGCAGGGATGATATCGTCATCACTCCTGCTCTGCTCACAACAACACTCCGAAATTTCTTTTTTTGCAAGGAGTGAATTCCCGCAAAAATAAAACAGGTACAAAGTTTTATTTTCCTTGTACCTGAAGTGCGAGTGAGGGTAATAACATATACAGCCTTACTGCATAATTTTGTTTGTTGTTGGATTTTTTGTTCTGAAATATAATGTTTATTTTTATTTTTTTAATATGTTACTTATCCAATGTGATTATTGTGAACATAAAATTACAACATATTCAACTGACGTTAAAATAACAGATCAAATATTGTAAACATGCAGCACTGTTGGATATTTACATGTTTTGAACTATACAGAAATTAACTGGCTATGTTGTCATTTTACGAAGCGATTTTCGTAAGTAAAAAATTGGTCCAAAATTTAAGAGGGCGCTATACCTGACGATGCATTTTTTGCCGCCCATAAGATTAACATTGCGAGCGGCGATTCGTTTTCAAGGTTTACCCTTGGTTGGAAAGACACAAAATTTTGCCTGTACCTAGCCCTAACAATGTTTTAGGGAGTGTTCGAAGCAGATTTCCCAATTTCTCACTGGTTTCTTTTATTGCAACTGTTTTGCAAATGCTAGCATCGCATACCTCAAGAAAAGTGCTGCATCTCGAAAACCAGTAAAAAAAATGGGAAATCTGCTTCGAACACTCCCTAGAACATTGTTAGGGCTAGGTACAGGCAAAATTTTGTGTCTTTCCAACCAAGGGTAAACCTTGAAAATGAATCACCGCTCGCAATGTTAATCTTATGGGCGGCAAAAAATGCATCGTCAGGTATAGCGTCCTCTTAATTACAGAACATTCTACCTAGATTATTATTATGAAAATAAGCTTACCTCTATACTGCTTGATTGTCGACAGTGAAGAGCAATGTACAGACTGCTGAATGCTCCGAGTGCACGGCCTTGCACGCAGGCCTGTTGACTCATTTTAGTACTAAGGTTATCAGTCAGCACTTTGTGACTGTACAGCCTACTCAGCACAGATTCCACGAAGGGCACATTGTATCCACGTAATCCATAATCATGCATTGGTACTGCCACACGAAGTTTGAGAAAAGTATAGGCATGCAAAGAAAAATCTCTATAATTTAGAATGAGGGGGGATCGAAAACACAACTGGTCAAAATTGTGGGAAACAATCAATTTCGACAACGAAGTGGAAGCAGTTTTCCAACCACCCTCCATGCAATCACGTATTCACGCATCACTACATTTCCACGTTGAATAGTTTTGATTCTAGTTGTGGTCGTGGCCTAGGGACCTACAAACGGCCTCGATAGCCGAGTGGACTAAATGGTCGACTTTTGAGGAGCAGAGAGAGCCGGGTCACACCGGTTCGATCCCAATCCTACCAAAAAGTTTCTCTCTCGGCATTCACCTCTGATATGTTCAGCATGTCAAGTGAAATGTATATCGAGGCTGTGGTGGTTCGGAACCCACCTAAAACTGTAGGTCCCCATCGTTTACTCGATGCCTGGGGAGCTAGTGTTTGGTAGTGCTGCCAGCTGAGCACAATGGATAGTTCTTGAAAACGGTCTAGTTGCTGGGCTTGTCCCCCCCAACCCTCTGCTAACTAGGGACCTACACATTTTATTATACCATAGTCTCTCTCTATAGCGACCGTTAGGGTATCACGTAAATTTGCTTGCTGTAAAGATAGTTCGCTATAGAGAGTGTTTTCTCGTTATAGAGAGTGGCAGGAACGCCAGGAAGTATGGATGAGTGTAGATTGTATAACGCCTGCAAAAACCGTGATTATGTAAATGCAAAGTCGGTGTACACGAGCTTGACAACGTCTGGGAAAAACCACTGAGTTCAGATGAAGAAAAAACTTTGACTGAATATGGGATCGAACCGATGACGCAGCCAGTATCCTGGACAAGTTTCTAGAGTATACTCGGCCAAGGGGGGCGGTCAAACTCTCTCAGGCACAATGGGGAAAACAATGGCCAGGAAATTCGGGGAGGAACTGAAATTTCATTTTTAATTTTTAAACAGAAAATTGATATTCCCCACAGAAATGAGCTCAAGTTTCATATAATATGTTTTTCCACATAAAACGTTG
This sequence comes from Mesopsocus fuscifrons, assembly GCA_950004255.1. Taxonomy (NCBI): domain Eukaryota; kingdom Metazoa; phylum Arthropoda; class Insecta; order Psocodea; family Mesopsocidae; genus Mesopsocus; species Mesopsocus fuscifrons. The sequence goes on from OX465377.1 coordinate 4,404,684, forward strand.
AAATAAAGTGGCAGCGTGCGGAAAACGCATTTTTCTATTTTTATCATACTTTCCCTGGTTGTACTGATAGTGAACAACAGTGAAATTTTTTTGCGGCAAAACTTATTACCATTGAACATGAAACCCATTGCGTGGGGTTTTTGGTACCTAATTTATCGCTGGAAAACTCTACTCTTGTCCATTTACGGGACCACGTACTACCTAACTATGGGCCGGATTAAGGGTCCGCTATACCTGACGATGCATTTTTTGTCGCCCATAAGATTAACATTGCGAGCGGCGATTCATTTTCAATGTTTACCCTTGGTTGGAAAGACACAAAATTTTGCCTGTACCTAGCCCGAACAATGTTCTAGGGAGTGTTCGAAGCAGATTTCCCATTTTTTACTGGTTTTCGAGATACAGCACTTTTCTTGAGGTATGCGATGCTAGCATTTGCAAAACAGTTGCAATAAAAGAAACCAGCGAGAAATTGGGAAATCTGCTTCGAACACTCCCTAGAACATTGTTAGGGCTTAGGTACAGGCAAAATTTTGTGTCTTTCCAACCAAGGGTAAACCTTGAAAATGAATCGCCGCTCGCAATGTTAATCTTATGGGCGGCAAAAAATGCACCGTCAGGTATAGCGTCCTCTTAACTTTGTGATAGGGAACTGAGGTATGGAGCAAGAGGAGCCAGGATCTAGTCCCGACGTGTCGAGATTTGTCCTGGTCAATCTTGACCGGCCCTGGCCCTACCCAGCCCTGATGGGTATCTGGCCTTCACTGGCTGGAGGAAAACTCAACTGTAGGGCGTGATTCTGCCCGAATAACCCCCTTGTGTACAGAGCTCACGAAACGTGCCACCCTACATCCCAGGATTTTTTTTAGTACTTCCTAACTGACAGATGGAAAATTGTTCAGTTTCGAGCATATAACTCAAATTTCTTTTTGGTAAAGGTCATTTCAGAGGGGGAGCCGGACAATTGGCATTGTGGGATGCGGGGGGAGTGGTAGGGGCCAATGATGAATGACCCCTAATACGAAATCGATGGGGATCGCACGTAAGCTAAGCACTGCGGACACTACCCTGTGACAAACCCGGACAAACCGGACTTATGTCACCTGATTCAGTGTCCTGGCACTTCCGATGTTTTGATTAATAGCCCTATTATACAATGCATGTGTGCGTTATTTGTGATTTTGATTAGTTATTTGTAATTCCATATTTTGGGGACTATACCGATTTATCTTTGATGTCTTCTTCTTCTTTTTCTGCCCCATTATGCCGCTAGCGCAGCGTTGGGGGATCACCTCGGACCCAGCTCTTGTACTCCACTCTGTCCCTGGCGAGTCTGCGCAGCTGCTGCAGGTTCTTTCCCCGACTCGCTGCGACCTTCTCCACTCCCTCCTCCCACGTTCTCCTTGGTCTTCCGGTCGGTCTCCTGCCCTGTGCCTTCGCCTCCATGTACATTCGCGGTTTCCGTTCTCTCCCCATTCTTGCCACGTGACCATGTGCCATCCTAAAGTGTATGCCTACCTTTAGTGGGCATTCAGATATAACGTATACTATACGTTATAAAATATACCAAGCATATATTTAGCTTATCACAAGTGTGATGGTTTATACCGCTTCTTATAGTGCACTATAGTGCCTCCTAACGAACAGATTTATCTTATCTTATGTTTAGCTTATGACAAGTGCGATAGCACTATCTATCTGCTAAATATTCCACTAACCCGCAGTTACCCAACCTTATTTATCGGATTAAATTAGGTTACAATCCTTATGATTTACCCAGCCTATAGTTTGGTTATACCCTCATAACTTCCGTTTCAAGGGTAGAGACCCTTAAGTAATGAGCTGGACAAAGCAGCAGCGCAGGAGAGGAAGAAGTTGGAGGTTATTAAGGGTTGAATAGCGAGAGCCTTGTAATCGGTGGGATTACAAGGGTAAAGACTACAGTTGTACCCTTATGCCGAGTGCCTTGGGGCCTTAAAATAAAGGGCTTTACTGGGGTGCCTAAGTTTATTACACTTGCGCTACTGAACTTAACGCAAAACACGTGATATTTTGCGTTGTGTGATACTTTGAGGGTGCGTCCCACCACGCCCAGTTAAAATTTAACTGGAGATTTACCATGTTAAATTTAACTTTTGAGTTAAATTTAACATGGTAAATCTCCAGTTAAATTTTAACTGGGCATGGTGGGACGCACCCTAACACTATTATTAACGTTTGTATGTAGTTGTGTGTTCAAACCCAGGAACAGACCATCACCTAGTAATAATTTAGTTGTGGCGAAGAAGATTGCATGAAGATTTCCAAAGATTTCCTGAGATTCTCAGCGAGATTCATGGAAAGATGCACCCCGAAGGGTCAAATGTTTAAGATTCCCTGAGATTTCATAAAGATTTCCAATGATTGCCTGAGATTCCCAACTAGATTCGAGCAGTGCTATTACGGATCGTGTACTAAAAATCGTGATAACTGCGCTTTCACGGAAAACACGCCATTTAGATACCGCGGGCATCTCAAAACTGCGATTATGGATCTTTTCGTGATAACTAAGCCGCCGGCGGTAGCTACCGCCGCGTTTTCCGACAGTCTTTTGTTTGGCTCACTTAAAATCGTCGCAAATCTTCAATAACTCATAATCTTCAGAGTTTTAACTTCAAAAACAGTTTAAAATGTAATATTATTTAATTTATTGAGTACAAATCATTAAAATATCATTTTTACTTTACCTGTATACGGAGTATACGTAAAGTAAAGTATTGTATTCGTGCGGGCCAATTTTTGGCAAACCTCAACTTTGAACCGTCATTGCTCCCAGACCTCAAAAGCGATTGAAACTTGCATATACATTTCGGAAACGTCCATTCCTTCGGAATATGAAAACCGTCTCACTTTTTTCCTCCGACGAAAAGTTTGCCCCCAGGAATTTTTAGAAGAGGTCAGGTACTCCGTGTCAGTACGTATGTGTGTAGCTAGCTAGCTATGTATGTGGCATTGACCTGGACGGCGCACTTTTCAACCGATTTACTTCAAAATCGGTAGTGACCTTTCTAAAATTGGAAGAAATCAGAATCCGGAAGCCCAGTTTCCCCCCTTTAAAATTAAGGGGGATTACCCCCCAAAAACTCCCCCAAAAGGTAGAAAAAAAATATTTGCTCAAAATCGGCTCTAACGATTTTGATGAAATTTTAGACAATTATAGAACAAATAATTACGAATCCAATGATACCACCCACTACCCCCGCATAACTCCCTGGCCGCTGAAAAAAGGGGGGAAGTCCCCCCTGGGCCTGTAAAAGGGTGAAATCAGAGGATTCAGCGGTTTGTGGTATACGAGTAGTTCTGGATAGGACACGTAACAACCGCCATACTCGTTACAAATGGTATATGGCTTATCCTGAGCCCCCCCCCCCGGGGGGGGGGCAATTTTGAGTGGCTTTTAAAGTGCGGCTTGTGGGGTCTCAAACTGTTCGGGGGAACACTGTGAACTAATTTTTTGTGCCAAAAAGTTTTTCTGAACGTATCTAACCACCCCACCCCCTAAGGGGGGTAGATTTGAGTGGTTTGCGAAATATGGGTTGTGTGGGCTCAAAATGATCGGGACATCGTTCTGAGGCAATTTATTTCGTCAAAATGTTTTTTCGCCACCCCTCCCCCCCTTTTGGGGGGAGTTTTGGTTACTTTCCAAAGTACGTTGTGTGGGGTATCAAAATGCTCGGGGAAACGTTCTGAGACAATTTATTTTTTAAAAAAGTTTTTCCGAGCTTCCCCAACCACCCCACCTCCTTTTAGGGGGTAGTTTTGGGTGGTTGCCGAAGTACGTCGTGTTTGTCTCTAAGTACTCGGGGGAATATTCTGGGGCCATTCCTTTCGTCAAAAAGTTTTTCCGTCTCCAGTCATTTAACCAAGGGTTTATTTTTAGGAACCACGCAAATAAGCAGGTAAAGTTTTGTCCGACCGTGTCGTACCGCTTGTTTAATTTCATTTTAACCAAAACTGGAAAGTAAACAAAACAAACCAAAGAGCGTGTATTTGAAGTTTTGAAATTGTAAATTCTTTTTTTTAGCATGCAAAATATAAAAATAAAACACACAATAGCATTTTTCACACTCCAAAACCTTGTTACCGCTTCCTACCGCCACCTAGCAGAGGTGGCGGTAGTTTTTTGTGATAAAAGGGCGGTCGCCTTCCGTCAAAAACCGATTCGTAATCGCAAAATCAACTTTTCGTGATATCTGCGTGGAAAAAAGGCGTGTTTCGCGTGATACGAGATCCGTAATAGGCCCGCTGGAGTGGTTAACCCCTCGGCATCTTTCGGTCTGTTACCCAGAAAGTAAGGATGGATGTCACCATACTGTAAAGTACACTATAGTGCCTCCAATACAACAGATTTATCTTGTCGTATGTTTAGCTTATGACAAGTGTAATTGCACTATATTGCCAATACTTCCCACTATGCCCAGTTAAGGGTCCGCTATACCTGACGGTGCATTTTTTGCCGCCCATAAGATTAACATTGCGAGCGGCGATTCATTTTCAAGGTTTACCCTTGGTTGGAAAGACACAAAATTTTGCCTGTACCTAGCCCTAACAATGTTTTAGAGAGTGTTCGAAGCAGATTTCCCATTTTTATACTGGTTTTCGAGATACAGCACTTTTCTTGAGGTATGCGATGCTAGCATTTGCAAAACAGTTGCAATAATAGAAACCAGTGAGAAATTGGGAAATCTGCTTCGAACACTCCCTAGAACATTGTTAGGGCTAGGTACAGGCAAAATTTTGTGTCTTTCCAACCAAGGGTAAACCTTGAAAATGAATCGCCGCTCTCAATGTTAATCTTATGGGCGGCAAAAAATGCATCGTCAGGTATAGCGTCCTCCCAATATTTACCATGTAAAATTATCAACAAATTCGTCGATTTTCGACGCAGCCAGAAATTTAAACCTAAGTTTGTTTCTTGGGGACAACGGGCCGGGCTTTGCTGAGCAACAGAACAAACCTATAGAAATCAATAGAAGGCACAACTGTCTCTGCACTAGTCAAGTCCGAATCAGGGGTAGTTTACTCCGAATGAAACCGGCTAATCACCGGTTGTTTTCATCACGCTACATATTCGTGTGTGAAAGCATTCACGGTGGAAAATACACAGCTAGAGGCTAGAGCTCATTATATGGAGCATACAGTTATATACCTCCCTGTGTTAATTTTTACTTCTCATTTCGAAGAAACAGAAGTATTGTGATTGTCCGTTGCAAATATTGGCCGAATAGTTTTCCTTGAGCATATTATATTTAAGATCATTTAAATATCCAATAGTATCTTTAAAAAATGGTCGAAAAAAACTTAAACAAATAGCTATTATTTTACGTTTCGTCTTCAAACTTGTGAGAAAACTATTGGATATTTAAATATTCTGAAATATAATATGTCTTTTTAACGTCATTACTCATGAGGCTATGTTGTGATTTTACGATCGAGTGATTTTTGTCACCAAAAAAATTGTTCAAAATTAACGGATCGTGAAATCACAACATTAGCCTCAGGAGTAATATGACGTTAAAAGATATATTATATTTCAGAATATTTAAATATCTAATAGTTTTCTCACAAAGTTTGAAGTCCGAACGTAAAAAAAATAGCGAATGTATATTCAGCCTTAAGACTAAGATAAATCTAGTTTCTTTATGATTACGAAATTCAATATGTGAAAGGAATTAGCTAAATAACCCCTACTTAAACAATGAATGAAAACTTCAGTATTAGTAATATAATAAGGTCCTTTATCTATCGGTAAATGGGGTTGGTTCCGTGCTAAGACCGATCAATGGTTTCAGTGAGCTGTGGGTAAGCGCGGCAAAGGGGAGGTGGGTTCTACAGAAGGTCGCGTGCTGCGGTTGTGACCTTGAATCGAGGAAGTAGTGGTGCTTTGTACAGGAATAGCTCCCGTGTGTCATCCCTTTGTGGAAAACAGAGAAAAAAGGCACAGGGGTGGTGAAATGTGTGTGTAGCAATGGAAATTGGATTGCCAACGAATTTACATCGCGGTGTTCCGGCTTTGCAAAATTTTCTGTCGGTCCCTGCATTTTGCACCAGCTAAACACCATCCTGCAATCCGCCCTATTAGAGGGGTACCTGTCATGAACTGAACATATCAATCATTGAAGAAGTCAAACCGACTTGTGATTCAACCGAGGGGTTAAGCACTCGTTGGGAATCATTGGAAATCTATATGAAATCTTAGGGAATATCTTGGAATTTTTTGGAGTGGTTACCCCTTTCGGGTTCATCTTTCTATGAATATCGTCGGGAATCTTTGGAAATCTTTATGGAATCTCAGTGGAATCTCAAGAAATCTCTGGAGTGGTTACCCCCTCGGATTCAACGATTACTGTAGAAATGAGCCTATAAAGTGCTGGTTCAGTGGTCATGGTTCGAGTCAGAACGAAAGGTTCCTTCAGTTTGGCTTATTCACAAAAAAAAAACAGTGGGGGAATTCCATTTTTCTGCCCTCTGCATCCATACCACAGCCCCCATCGTGTGTGGTCAACGCTGTAAACAAAAGGCAGGAAGGTTGGAGGGAGGGTTCAATGCGCCCCAGAGAACAAAGCATCATCCCTTTGCCGCACCCTGCCCCCACAACTGATGCTGCTCGCTCTGCAGCAACATAGGGCCAGTTCCCCTCGCACACCTCACTTCAGCGATCAGCGATCGTCATTCCGGCCATCCTGGGCTAACAACTTTGGTAGCAATGTCTTTCATAGGAACTTAATTGAACTGGCCTCAATTAACAGGCTGTGGGGAGTGATTTTAAGATGGGTTAATTTCGGACAAATTATTTATTGAAAAAAATCACTCTGAAAAAGACACTTATATTTCAGAACACTTAAATATCCAGTAGTAAACAAATTGGGAATATATCTTCGGTCTTAAGGTGGATTACACGTATTTGGTTCGCAATGCTAAGTACTTCAAGCCCTACTTCGAAGTTACAGGGCGAGTGAAAAGTGTTTATAGGGGGATGTAAACCTGAGACTCTTTGTCGTGAGGTAGTGTTGTATTTTTGCATGAAATGGAGTAATAAGCCCACAGGAGCGGTTTTAAACAGACAACTACCAGTCCACATGTTTTTTTGACAGATCGCGAAAACACAGCACTACCTCACGCGAAATATTTTTTTGTAACGTTTCGGACTAAAACAGTATGATTTTATCGTCACATTTAGTAGAAAAGCTTGATAAATGTTTGTAATATTTACCGCCGCCATGTTACATGTTGACAATTTTTATTTCACTTACGGAAGTGGGTAAATTCAACACCATTTCTCTACTTTTTCTCCAGTAAAAGCTAAACATAGTGTCCTACTTTCACTCGTTCGTTTCGCTTTCAAATAGCACACTATGTTTAGCTAAAAGCTAAACACAACCAATATGATATTGCAATTACCTGTCTCCGGCAGCACTAAATGTAAACATTAGTTTTGTCGAATATTTACCTTCGCACAGTGGTTTTGGTGGAGTTCGTCGAGAATGTATGGTGGCCCTTAAGGCTGAATATACGTACATTCGATATTTTTTTACGTCCCGATTTCAAACTTTGTGAGAAAACTATTGGATATTTAAATATTCAGAAATATAACATGTCTTTTTAACGTCACTACTCATGAGGCTATGTTGTGATTTTACGATCGAATGATTTTTGTCACCAAAAAAATTGTCCGAAATTAACCGATCGTGAAATCACAACATAGCCTCATGAGTAATGACGTTAGAAAGACATATTATACTCAGAATATTTAAATATCCAATAGTTTCTCACAAAGTTTGAGATCGGAACGTAAAAAAATAGCGAATGTATGGTGCATGTAGTGTAAACCAGAAACTCCTTTATACTTGGATTTATACTTGGATTGGTTGACCACAATGATGAGTACTAACTCCTTGACAACTCCTTGACAACTCTTTGACCTAGAAGGGTCAGGGTCAGGGGATGATTTATACAGAATAACTCCCGGCTGTTGAGTTTTCCCTCAGCTGATGAAGCCCTTTGTAACCTCAAGAATCACCATAAGAAAAATCTTGAGTAGTCGGGAATGGATCCTGGGGCTTTTTGCTTACCCAGCCTACTCCGTGACAGATTCTGGCTTCATAATATTGTACAACCACGACAAACAGAGAAACAGCTCATAAGTTTAGTGACGCCGCCCAGGGGGTCTAGCTTCCCCACAATCCCGAAGTTATGTAGACTTGCTTTTCGGTTATGTATTCAAGTTTCCTCCCCCAAGGCCTAAGAAAAATCTTACGACCGCCCATCATATTGTTAACGTCTAGTTACAATGTAGTTATGATGGTAGAATAATCTTCAGTTTCTTCAAATGGTTGAAACGACTCGTTAAGAAGGTAGTAGATGTCTAAATCTAGGAAGATTCCCCAGAAATGCATCAGCGGGTACAGCAGAGCCTTAACTTAGTCAAACACTCAGACCCAACATCCACTTATACTAATGCGTGTACCTGTACTTATGCGCTAGTTCAAGTACCATTGAAGCCTAGGGAATGTTCCGTTGCACATGCCAGCCAATTTAAATGCAATTAATTCACAACACAGAGAGTACAATTTGCGCTCTGTAGGAGCATTATAGAACTTCGCATACCACTTAGTTGTCCCATGGTACTTACTTACTACACACATGTTGTATATGAGAGCGTACTCGAAATAGAAAGCGCGAGCAAAAGGGAAATGTGGAGGGGAGGGGGGTGAGAAGTTTCATTAGAAACGTTCTTTTGAAAATTTACGGTTGCGCTCACGGTAAAGGAGCAGGGGATGGGGATTTGTTGTTGAATTTTTTTATGTCAGAAGATTGTTGGTAAAAGATTGAAAATTGTACAGTCTGTTTATAACGACCGTCGCTATAAAGAGTGTTCACTATAGAGAACGTTTCGAATTGAGTCAAGGGGCCGTAGAGTTTCCTCGTTATAGAGAGGTACTTTTTATAGAGAGTATCGTTATGGAGTACAGAGTACGATTCGATTTTTCGGCAAACTTCAAATTTGAAACGACATTGCTCCCAAACCGCTGATGCTATTGAAACTCACGTAGGCATTTTGGAAACTTCAATTTCTTTACATTTTGAAGGCTTCACGATCTTTTGGCTCCGACGAAACGTTCGGCCGCAGGACCTCAAAGAAGTCAGGTACGACGTGTCGGTACATATGTTTGTGGCACACTCAGGGCCGGATTTGGACTAATTGCCGCCCTGAGCACGAATAATTTTCCGCCCCCCCCCCCCCCCCATTTTTACTTTCTCGCCCGTATGTAATACATGGGCTGAGAAAGTTATGTTATCGTGCGAAATTTCGATTTTGAGATTTTCATTGCAAAAGGCGTTTCAGAGGTCCTAGATACCAAAAAAATGGTTTTTAGGTCATGTCCGTCCGTCCGTCCGTTTGTCTGTAGCGCGGCTAGAGGTCACACCAGTCAACCGATTTGGCTCAAATTTGGAATATAGATGTCTAAAATCAGTTCCGAGATACATTTTTAATATAATTTTGATTCCTCAAAAATTGCGCCCACTATTGTCAAAAAAGTGTCAAAAAAAATTCAAAATCGTGTTTTTGTCTACTCAAGACGCATTTCACGGTACGGTAATAAAGTTAGAACCTTCAAATTTTGCAGTCGTGTTCCCAGATAGATGCTCCAGGATCATTTTTATTGTTTTGGAGATGGGCCGAAAATTTGGGCCAAAATTGGCCCATACGTGAAAACCTTGGCCCCATGAACAGTATTAGCCGGAATTTCACAAAAATCCATATACTTGTGCTTAATAACATTACTTAAAGGTTTGTCGAAGAAATATTCAATCATTTCAAAATTGCGGCCAATATAGGCAAAATAAAGTCAAAAATAGGAAAAAAAACTAGAATCTCGTTTTTGATTGGTCAAGACGGATTTGGCACTACAGTTATTAAGTTAGATCCTTGTAATTTCGCAATAGTGTTCCCAAATAGATGTTACAGGATCATTTTTATTCTTTTTGAGATGGGCCAAAAATTTGGGCCAATATTGGCATTATCGTAGGAAAAATTTTCCAAAAATGGAAATCACGTTTTTGATTGGTTAAGACGGATTTGCAACAACCCTAATCGACAGATTTCCTTCAAAATTGGTGAAAGTGGTCTCAGATAGATGCTTCAAGGGCATTTTCAATAGGTTTTCATTTACTTAAAATTTAAGACGGTGACATGCAAACTAGAAAACATATACTTTGCGCGTCGAGCGACACTTCATTGTTTGACGGATATGTTTGAAATTCGGTATGCAGGTGCCTAAAAGTATCGTCCAGTGTGAGGCAAAATACTTTTTAGAAAAAGTTAAAATTCTGACAATTATTCACGTAAAAAAAAAATCAAATTTTCGATAAAAATTGCGAGAAAGTCAAGTGCGACCATTGTCGAACCCTTTATTTTTTTCGTTTTCCTATGCACCAGGTTTTAAATATTGATACGAGGCTCATACAGACTGAAATCACTGTAGCAAGTACCTAATCGAGCGACCGAAGCGAGCGAGAAGAAATTTTGAGATCCAAAAGTTAGCAGGGATAAAACGCTTATTTATTTATTCAATTGCTTTTTCTAAACCGTGCCAACCGCTTACCGCCACTCTGACCCCCGAATCAATCGAGCGAGCGAAGCGAGCGAGAAGAAAATTTGTAATTCAAATAGTTAGGTAGTCCTTATAAAAATATCTTTTCTTGTATGAAGGCGAGATTTTCCGCCCCCCCCGAAATTTTCCGTCCTGGGCAAGTGCCCATAATGCCATTAGGTAAATCCGGCCCAGGGCACACTATTTTCTTCATTACAGAATAAAATAGATAAATCTGGATTTTCTCCTCTTGTGTCCACGTGTACCCCAACCGCTTTCCTGTTAAAGAGCTAAAGCGGTTTGCTGCAGATGCCCGTGGGGGTCCGATTCCATTGGTTGGAAGCAATCAGAATATCAATTTCGGAATCTGGACAGTCGAGATGGACAGGTTGCAACTTCCGTTGCTCCAAATGAGACATGGGAGAACCTTCCATGCTGAGCTTATCCCATAACTGACTGTTTTTCAATTGGGGATGCTCTTGCTTAGCTTATGGCTCATTCTCCCATCGATTTCCCCCTCGCTGACGGGTCTCCCCATTCCTCTACTGCTAATACGTACTACCTCCGTTTACTATCATCACCACAATACGAAATAAACTGTCAGCTTCTTTTTTTTGAGCAATGGTGGCCGGATATAAGCCCAGGATGAGAGCTGTGCACTATTTTAAGAGGACGCTATACCTGACGATGCATTTTTTGCCGCCCATAAGATTAACATTGCGAGCGGCGATTCATTTTCAAGGTTTACCCTTGGTTGGAAAGACACAAAATTTTGCCTGTACCTAACCCTAACAATGCTCGAAGCAGATTTTCCAATTTTTCACTGGTTTCTTTTATTGCAACTGTTTTGCAAATGATACCTCAAGAAAAGTGCTGTATCTCGAAAACCAGTAAAAAAATGGGAAATCTGCTTCGAACACTCCCTAAACCATTGTTTGGACTAGGTACAGGCAAAATTTTGTGTCTTTCCAACCAAGGGTAAACCTCGAAAATGAATCACCACTCGCAATGTTAATCTTATGGGCGGCAAAAAAATGCACCTTCAGGTATAGCGGACCCTTAAGTTTTTTATAAAAGACCGACTTTTTCTAACACAATGAAATTCATTGAAATTGTTTGTGTGTTTCAGGTAAGGAAAGGCTTTCGCAAGGAAAGGCTTCGACCTAATCTCCAACCATTTGTACCTAAGCGGTAAGCTACAGTAGATACCAAAGTAGATATATAGAATGTGATAGGTTTCAACATTTTCTTTAACATCTCTTCATGAATTTTCATTTTCCTTCATGTTCTACAGCCCAAAAATACCCTACAATTTTTAAGAAGATTCCGTTAAGAAATTTAGACAGAGACTACCTGGGACAAGGGGTTAACCACTCGTTGGGAATCATTGGAAATCTTTATGGAATCTCAGGGAATCTTGGAATTTTTTGGAGTGGTTCATCTTTCTTTCTTTCTTTCATTTTTCTTTCATTCAGGGTTCATCTTCCTATGAATATCGTTCGGAATCTTTTTAAATATTTATGGATTCTGAGTGGAATCTCAAGGAATCTCTGGAGTGGTAACCCCCTCGACCTAACCTAACCTAACCTAACCTACCCTAACCTAACCTAACCTAACCTAACCCAACAGCCTCGATAGCCGTCATTGTTTTTGATTGGCATTTGTGTTTTGAAACCCATTTTGGAACTGGATTGGGAGCTGGTATTTGGTAGTCCTTGAAATGGTCTATAGTTGCCGGAACTAACCCCTCAACCCCTCTACTAACAAACACTGTTTATCGCCTCTGCTGTTGCGTAAGAAAGTTCTTACTGCAGCTCGGAATTTTGGGTCCAAATTCGTTTGAATTCCTTCTTGGCCTTTCACCCATGTCTGAGTTTTCAATTAGTTTCGCAAACAGGAAAAATAAATCTAACTTTGGAGACGGGAATAAATTGTACTCGTTTCCAAAGGAAGTAGGTTAATAGAAGATAGGGATGAGTGGTGAAATGCAGTGAGATTTATTGCATTGCTTTGAACGTTGTTTAGATTAGCATCAGGATTCGCATGGCGTCTCAAAGGAATGCAATCACAACCGATCGCAACCTCATTACTTTCCCGTCTCGGAATCAGTTTCAAGTTGCCTTGCCTCCAACTAGATTAAAGTAACAAACTGAAAAGAACTGAACCTATCGCTGAAACTTTGGACTGACGACGCGACGTAGGTACTGACCTTAGGTCAAGGCAAAGATGAAAAAAAAAACATTTCTGATCTGAAAAAAGAATATGTAAAATTTTTACCTCTTTAAATGTTCTGAAGTATAATATGTCTTTTTAACCCGTAAGTAGCGAGGTGGGGTCTGTGGGACCCCGGTCAAATTTTTATTTCCCGCCAAAGGCAGAAGACAAGGCGCACCGAGCTTAGGCTTCAGGTACCTTTGCACCAGTTATCTGCAGACTGATTCCGTGGCACTTCCGTCACCTACCCCGTACGGCACCGGTTCTAGGTAAGGTTATTTGCGCCGTGGGGTCTCACAGACCCCACCTCGCTACTTACGTAACTATTTTTGTGCGATTGTTCGGAAGCCATTTTTTTTTCTTTCCTCAGAACTTTTTCTTTTCGATCGTTCTACAACTAATTTTTTTTTTTTTTCCTGAGAACTTTTTTTTCGAGTGTTCCACAACGAATTTTTCGTTTTATTTATTCAGAAATGGCAGAAAGAATGATGAATCCAGGGCAGCCCGGGTTCGCCGACTGGGTGAACGAAATGGTGGACCTTGAAAGTGAAGACAGTACCTAATGATGAGCCTTTGGTCGCGAGTGACCGGTCCGTAACCGATTTAGACAGTTCTGACAGTGAAACTTCTATAAATCCGCCACCCCAAAAATTCCGATCCTGATGCTACATCAAACTCCTAAGTACATCCCTAAAATCTTCTACCAACTACTCAATATCAGCATGGTCAACGCGTATGTTATCTGGTCATTACATCCTGGATGCCCCAGTGAAAATAGGCTAGAGTGGACAAAGCAACTTGCTAAGCAACTGTTTGACGGCCAGATGAGACGTCGTCTACAGAACTTGCACGTGCCGCGCCTTATACGACTTACCATTGCTCAAATCCTGGGTGAACCCCCCCCCCCCCCCCCCCCCCGACAAAGCTTGATACCAAGACAAGATGTGAGATGTGTCCTAGGACGGCAGACAGGAAGACCAGGATCGTTTGCCACATATGCAGTGTCCCATTGTGTAATAGCTGCAACGTACCTATGTGCGCAGATTGACTCTAATGAGGTTGTAAAAATAAGGCCCCTGTGGGAATTTTTTGTACTCTTTTGGGGTTTTTTAATAGATTGATTCTTAGATTAAGCAGATTTAGCCCTACTAGTCTGCTAAAGCTGGTTACATTTTACCAAATCGCTTTGAGACTGAACACTACGAAAAAATTGACTTTCTCACCTCTGTATATAGAAATTTCTTTTTTATGCAATTAAACTTTTTTATAGAACTTTGAATGCTGTTCTTCCATCAAGTACTAACTAAAGGATAGGAGAATAGCAACAAAGACAATATTAAAGCAAGGATAAAGTCACCGACGGAAAAAAACATTGGGGTCCCCTGGACCCCACCTCGCTACTTGCGTGACTAAATCCGGACCTCGCTACTTACGGGTTAACGTAATAAAGTATCAGGCTGTGTTTTATGATATCGGTTAATTTTGGACAAATGTTTTGTTGACAGAAATCATTCAATCGTAAAATCACAACGTAGCCTCATAATTTTAGGTAAAGGGTTAAAAAACAAAATATATTTCAGAATATTTTTTATATATAAGATAGTTTCCTCATAAAGTGTGCAGTATACGAGAGTAGATAGTGTAAGCTATGTATGTATGTCCTATGTCCAGTATGACAAGGCTGAATTTCACCACTTTCTTATAGTATCCGATAGTGTTTCAAAACGAGAGGATTTAACGACCGGATTTACGTTATCGCATGTTTAGCTTACGACAAGGGCGATCGTAGAGAAACGAGTACAAGCGCAAGGCACTTGTCGTAAGCTAAACATACGATAACGTAAATCCGTTCGTTAAAAGACACTATCGGGTACTATAAGAAAGTGGGGAAATTCAGCCTTAACCTAACCTAACCTAAATAGAAATTCTAACCCGGTTGATGTTCGAACTGCAAACTCCATATTGCTCGCCCAACAACTCAGTTACCTATGTGTTTATATGTAGGGAACCATAGCAGCATAACATGAGAAAGCTATATCACATTTTTCATCCTTTTTTTCTTACGTGGGGTAGGGGTAGGGTAGTAGGGCATTTTTCTTGCTGAGTCCTGTGCTAATTTTCAGCGTTGGAAGTCAGATTTTTGTATTTACGACTTCCTTTTCCGCTGTACCTTCGCGCGGAGACCTTTTTACGCGTCTTTTCCTACTCCCGGCATTTTTCCCGGCTTGCTTGGGATTAGTGGATGAAGTATACGGCCGGGGGGGGATTTTGATTTATCCTTCTTTAGCTGTATCACACTTATGATATGTTTCCTGTAGAGTAAGTTTTTATGTTGGGAGATACTTTTTCTGGCCATCTTCCAATCGTTTTCCATTTTAGTTTTTGTACTTTATTTTGTATTTTGTGGGTTTGAATATTTTCTGAAGTAGCGGGTCGCTTCCTGTTAGGGAACGGAGGGAATGTACAATGGGAAAAAGTCAGCGCCTCAAGAAATCATAGGTCGGTATAGGAAGTGAAAATACCGAAAGTGACGTAAGCTTCTGCTGCCTCTGCTAAGCTCCACATCTTCTGCTACATACCTCACAGTAAGCTAACTGTAAGAACCATCAACAAAAGATATCAAAGTCTGACAAGTACACAGCTACTCTACTGTCTCAACTATGAAACCGGAAATCAAAATTTTCAACCCGCTATATCTCCGAAGGGAGAATACCTGTGGAACAAATGTAGGGTTCTATATAACCGCTTAGAAGTCCTTTGTCGCTTCCGATATATAGATTCTCCAAATTTGATAATATGCAGCAAGCTCATTTAGTATGAAACCGGAGACCGTTGGAAATATGTCCTGTTATGGACGACACTTCGTTCCCTTTAAGGTTTTCTCAAAGTACTTCGCTCTGACCCTTTTCATATTTGTCTACTTCCCTTCAGAACCTTCTGAGGAATTTTATACCTGAAAATATACTGGCGGAACCCCGTCTGAGATTGGTTATTGGCACCCTGACTTCTGGAAGTTTGTTACGAGTATTACTTCACCAGTCAAAAGACTTATTTACTTATCAAAAAATATGTCAGGTTTTCAAATAAGTTGTCCATGAGAAAGAAAAATCCAACAGTTTCCTCAGAAATATTCCATTAAGAATCGTAAACAAACAACTTGTTTCGACAGCCTTAGCTCTAGAATGCACAAAAAGTCCTTGAAAAATAAAAGATTGTATCACAGCGGAAGGTTTGAGAAGCTTAGGCGACTGACGTTCAAAGTTCGTCCAACAAAATTCGTCTATCACAACTTTCAAACTTCTCAACAAACTTTAGCAATTTTTTAACAAATAATAACAAACTAAAAGAGTCCGTCAATCCAGCTACTGTTTTTCTTTACCATCACTTTCCCATAGATTTTTTATTTAATTTCCCGTAGGAATTTTTTCGAACTCGCACATATCTACTGGTACCTACTGCTTACTAATTCTTCTAATGACGAAGGCTGAATTTCACCACTTTCTTATAGTATCCGATAGTGTCTCATAACGAGAGGATTTAACGAACGGATTTACGTTATCGGATGTTTAGCTTACGACAAGTGCGATCGCTGAGAAACAAGTGCAAGCGCAAGGCACTTGTCGTAAGCTAAACATACGATAACGTAAATCCGTTCGTTAAATCCTCTCGTTAGGAGACACTATCGGATACTATAAGAAAGTGGTGAAATTCAGCCTAACTGGACTTGATATATCTACTATTAATTATTGTTCACACATTATGATTGAATATACCTGTAGATTCGCTATTTGTAACGATGCGATAGGAAAAATTGTAGAAATTGTTTAAAGCACATGTTTAGCTTATCGCAAGTTTTATCGCTATAGGTCTAGCCTCCATACGGATTTCTAGAAGATGGTTCGTTTCTTTCCATAAGCTAAACATAAGGTCGGAATATTTACGGACCACCCGAAATCCTTTTGCCAATTTATTCTAATTTTTTCAATCAGAATTTGGGTAATTCACGCAAGAAATTGAGTTTTAATGAACTCCAGCAACCGAAACTCCTGCAGATAGTACTAAATTAAACTGGCTTACCTAATTAGGTGTTAATAAGTGTAATTAATGAAGTTATTAATGAGTGACTGGGTTAAGCATCAGTGATTGATCACTGCCGAGCCTCTCTCCAGCATCGGCCTCCAACTTTTTAGCACGCAGAACCCTATTTTTAGGGTCAATTTTCGATCGAGAAGGTATGTCGTTGCGCCTGAAAAAATCGTGATTATGTAATTGGAAAGTAGGTGTACACGAATTAAATTGCGCCTGCGGAATCGTGATTTAAAAGTCGGTGTACACGTTTTTATTTTACTGCGCCTGCGAAAACCGTGATTATGTAATTTTAAAGTGGGTGTACATAAATATTGCTGCACCCGAAAAATAGCTATAATATCTATTTACCTAATTATGTAATAATTTCAATGGGACAACGGTGTAGAGGCTAGATTTACTACTTCATACAGTAGGCTATTGTAGGTTTTATTAAGGGTCCGCTATACCTGACGGTGCATTTTTTGCCGCCCATTTTGCCTGTACCTAGCCCTAACAATGTTCTAGGGAGTGTTCGAAGCAGATTTCCCATTTTTTTCACTGGTTTTCGAGATACAGCACTTTTCTGGAGGTATGCGATGCTAGCATTTGCAAAACAGTTGCAATAAAAGAAACCAGTGAGAAATTGGGATTCTGCTTCGAACACTCCCTAGAACATTGTTAGGGCTAGGTACAGGTAAAATTTTGTGTCTTTCCAACCAAGGGTAAACCTTGAAAATGAATCGCCGCTCGCAATGTTAATTTTATGGGCGGCAAAAAATGCATCGTCAGGTATAGCGTCCTCTTAAGAAACAAAAAAACAAGAATCCTTGAGAAAAATCTTTTGTATTGACAAAAGTCACTCGATCGTAAAACCACAACATAGCCTGTTAATTTCTGACGTTAAAAAAAACATGTTATGTTTCAGAATATATACATATCCAACAGTTTCCTCAGAAAATGGTAAGCAAAAAATACAAACAAACACGATTGTGTGGTGACCCTTAAAAAGGAATGTTCTTCCCGAAACGCACGGTTGGCTTCGTTGGATCCAAAGATTATTGAATAATTTCAGGAACTTAATAATAATAAAACAACAAATTGTCTCATTTTTCTTTGAAAGTTGAATAACGCGAATTCATTTTGAAGAGAGAATGGAAAGAAAATAAAGCTGAATTGAATTGTAAGATGGGTATGAACGACTCTTCAAATTCAACTTCTGCCTGAAATAAACAATTTAAAACAAACGAATTGTTTGTGGACCTAAATCGAAAAGATTATTTTCACTTTTCTCATTTATTTTCTCACTGTTGTTAAGTAGGGAAGGTTTCTCTTTCCATCAAATATAAAATTTAAATATGGAAGATAAAAATGTAGTCGATACCCCACTCGCCATATCTTGTTTTTTTAATAAAACAGTAAACCCCACAGAGATCGCATTTATCTCAGTCACCCATACGAACTATTTCACGTTATAGGTATAGGCTCTTTTTTCCCATCACTTTCAGAACCAAAAACTGAAAATTCGGGACTTGAAAACTTAAAATCCTCTTAAAATAAATCGGCAAAAAGCAGTACCTGGAAATAGAGAAGTTAAGGTGTTTATTGCTCCAAGTCAAACGAAGAGCAAAACCTTCACTCTCAAAATTCTTTAAACAGAGCAGGAGGATCCTTATTGAATTCCGTGATTGGGAAAATCATTCCTCTCTGCCGATCGGGAATGAGGAATGGGGGTGATTGGGAATAGGAATGATTGGAAAGGGGATCTTGATTTGGTTCGTCGACGCCATTAGCGGCCGAGAATTTCCAAACTCAACGAACTTGGAACAAGGAACTCTACTACCGCCGTACTACCCCGAATTGGGTTAATTTAACTTAATATACCTACTGCTTTCACCCAGTCTGATCAACTTACCCGTTATATCGAAAAGTCGATCCTTCGCAATATAGGTTCGACGGTGGCACAGTGTGAGGTCCGGTACAGGAGACTGGTTCTAATCCTTGTCACTGTAAAATTTTCCCCTACGTACTGCTGTCGCTTTGGAGGTAGTGCGATCAGAAGGATAGATACGGAGAGCTGGTTACTTTTTTTTTTAAATGGTACCCTTCTTCTTTCGGTCTTGCCCTTACTCTTAAGGGTCCGCTATACCTGACGGTGTATTTTTTGCCGCCCATAAGATTAACATTGCGAGCGGCGATTCATTTTCAAGGTTTACCCTTCGTTGGAAAAGCACAAAATTATGCCTGTACCTAGCCCTAACAATGTTCTGGTGCGTGTTCGAAGCAGATTTCCCATTTTTTTACTGGTTTTCGAGATACAGCACTTTTCTTGAGGTATGCGATGCAAAACAGTTGCAAAACAGTTGCAATAAAAGAAACTAACCAGTTCGATCCCGATACTATAACAAATTAATATTTTATTGATCAAGTGATATTTATATCGATGCTGTAGTGGTTGGGAACCCATTTTAGGTATTTCGTAGCATTGCCAGCAGAATGCAATGAATAAGGCTGGATTTAGCTAATTTCGGAATGGAACGTACCCGAATTTTTTTCTGTAAGTTAAACAAGGTTGCCATGCGTTGCTAAGGTAAATAAAGTCGGAATTTTATTTCCCTAGCAACGCATGACAGCCTTGTTTAACTTACAGAAAAAAATTCGGGTACGTTTCATTCCGAAATTAGCTAAATCCAGCCTAATTCTTGAAATGGTCTAGCTGCTGGGCTCGTCTCCCCCTCCCCTCTTCTAAAACCTAGAGAAGCAGCAACCATGACGTGACTATGACATGCTGACAATCTGTTTCAGTAAGCAAATATTACTGACACTTGTGCCAAAACTGTTGGTGGAGCCCTGGGGGGAACATCCTCCTCCCTCTCGGGTCTACGTAAGCAAATACAAGTGCGGGAAATGCGAAGAACAAGCGGAAGCATGACAATGGTTCGTACCTAACTAGCAATTTGGACCCCTTCCCCACCTTCGCGAATGTCAGCGATGTGTACTCTTACCCTCGAAGCGCTTCATTGTCAAGAACTCAAATAGCAGCCCGACCTGGAAAATGTGTATATTTTCGAGTCTGCAAACACTCTATTGTTGAAAGTCTCGGAGAACTAGGTTTTGCCATTTTCCGTGCGACGTACCTTGATATTTTGCTTTGTTGGCGTTTAGTCGCCTAGACAAGTGGTATGAGCTTCTGTATTTCCGCACCAAGGCATTTATATTCTGAAGGTTGTATCATTTGTATGCGGAGCCTCGATAACCCACAGTAGCCAGTATCTCACGTTAAATATATATTATGTTGTTGAGAAGCCACCTAAAACTGTATGTCCCTTTGGTGTACTAAAACGACGACTGGGGAGGTGTAATTTGGTAGTACTGCCAGCTGGACACAACAGATAATTCTTGAAATGGTCTAGGTGCTTGGTTTGTTCCCTTTCCAGTCTACTAACTAACTAAAAGGTCTGACGATGATTTCGAACCCCAAGGACCAATTCTGAGCCTGTGCCTACCTCCTGAATCTATAGACCTTGCTTGCATCCTGCCGGGGGTAAAGTGCCGTGTTCAAATCCTTTACGGAACTGAATTATTCCCGTTTTACTCTAACTTTATTAATTCCTACTGTATCAAAACTATTCCTCTGGGAATTTGTTGTGGATTGAGGTATTTCCAACAGCAGTACCTACAAATAAGCATTACCTACTCAAAATTTAAGAGATCCCTACTTAGTGAATTCAAACTTGATCTTTTTTGTGTGGATTCACAAAACCGTATCTTATAGGAAAGTACCTAAGAAGTAACTGAACTCGGTAACTGAAATTGGCCAAATGGTGTGGGGACTATAGAAATTTCTCGTAAGTAAGTATAGTCGCCGGCCGAAAAGGAGACCAAAATGGCAGATGGCAGCGGAGGGGTGAGTACCCCTCTACGTGGCACCAGTACCTATGAGGCTGAACTGCGACCCACACTAGGCTAAGCTAAGCATCGGCTATTAATAGATTTTGCCTGTATATCGTGTGACATAGCCAATAGTGTGGGTCGCAACTCAGCCTCATAGGTACTGGTGCCACGTAGAGGGGGTACCCACCCCTCCGCTTCCTTTTCGGTCGGCGGGTCCGGCAACTATACCTATACTATGCAATAATATTTTTATTTAAATCTTCTGGAGATTTGTTTTTATATTTTAGCCACCCAGTGGCAAAGACATTGCACTAACCTCCCGATAAATATAAATGGAGATCATCTGTGAGTAAACTCCAGGTATAAAGTGAATATAACAATAATTGCATTTCAAAAATTCAATTTTCTAGAGAGTCTGAGATGGCCCGAAGCTATTGGAGATTCAGTAAGATCTTCAGAGGCAGGATTGAAACCAAAATATCGAAAAACGAAGGTCATGAATAGCAGAGAGCCGGAATAATAAAGGACTTGTATGTTCTGGAGACAGCGAGGAGTCTGCCAGACATTCAATCATCTCAAAATGAAAAAGAAGACCATCATAATATCATTCGTATTACCTGCTTCTATCAAATTTTATCTACGTCAGTGCTGCCGAGAGCTAAGATTTATTGGCTTCTCAAAATTCTGTAGGTAGATACTATAAACAGTTACAATTTTTACCGAGTTCAACTCCGGTTCGGAGCCTGCCTTAAACGGTAGGTCCCCTTCAGTATCATTCAGGGACGCTTGGCCGCTTGGGGGGTGGTCCCTATGCTGTAGTACACATCTTGTAGTGCCTCTCAGTGGCCGAGTGGTCAAGGGGCCCGCTTTGTGTCCTGAGAGGTCCGGGTTCGAATCCCTGCGGAACGGAAAAATTTTCCGCTTCCGATATGGATGTATTGGCTTCGGCCCACTACTAAACTGGCTTCGGCCCACTCATATTCGGCTTCGGCCACTTCATCTTCGGCTTCGGCCAAAAACATCTAATAAACCAACTCATCGGCGCATATAAATGTTCTCTGAACGTCGCACAAAAAAAAACATTTTGTACTAGATACTCCAGATGGCGTTTAGTTCGGCGTTGAAATAAGAGCCTGAATGAAAAGTTCATATAAAACTGAGTTATTACTTGGCTCTAGTGGGCCCAATCTGACCTTAATTAAGCTAAACCGTAGAAGGAAAATTTATAAATTCCTGTGTTACCTGGAAAAATACAGGTGATTTTCTTGATCATATCATCTATCATAAAACAAGCGCGTCTTGCTGTCTCAGCAACCGTGCGACACTTTTACGAAGACAAATGGGTGTGTATCTCTTTGGTTTTTTAGGTGACACCTCTCATGTACGAGCTATAAATATTATTTTCTAAAAAAAAGATATTTTCGGGAGATGGCCCAGGAGCAGACAAGGGTTCTAAATCAACCACTAGAAAATTCCAAAATTAATCGAGAAATATTTCCATTGTGGGAAATTTATGAGAGTGAGGGGGCGAGGTCGAGGGTAAAATCCTGCCTTGTGGCTTCTACCCTCTGCTACAGGGAGCGGGAGCGTTGCGGAATCCTCCCCAATACTTCTTCTCTATCTCGGCATCTGCGCCAAATACTTTTCGCCACCATAACTCAGCCGAAAAGCCGTTACATTTTGTAAGTTATTTACAAAGGCGTAACAAATTGGGTCGTTAATAAAACCAAATCGCTATTTGGCAGTTTACACATTTTTTACTGGAAAAGCATGCCATTTATGTAAATTTTTCTCATCTTCTTTATTTCCACGTAATTTTATAATTTTTTGCAAAGGGTTGACCTTTAATGGAAGGAGAGAGGGTGTGATGGAAGGTGTGCGAGGGTTGTGAGAGATGTTTAGGGTAGATTAAGTCAAGAGTGATTTGGGTGATAAAATTGCAGGGGTTGAAAAATTCATGTCTGTTATTAGAAGAACGTCTAGCGATATTTAACGCTTCTGCTCTTGTGACCTCATCAGATGGTGCTTACTTATGTCATCGTAGAGCCACCTATTACTACTTATTTATTTTATAATATTCTAAATTTATACCTACTTTTTTCATAGTCTAGTGACTAGTATGTCATATATCTCTATGTGTGATTTTTACTGAAGAACCAGATGTATTATGGTATAGTCTGACCCCTGCTTGCATAGATAGGGTCCTCAGTGGTCCGGGTTCAAGTCGCAGCACACTAAAATTATTCGTTTGCAGTTGTGGAATATTTTGATATCCGACCAAAAACACTCCGTGTAAAAAAAACAGCCAAGTTTATAACCCTCCAAAAATTAGCCTAACTCAACAGCCCTTAAAAGGGTTTGATATAAAAAATGTTGGCCAAGTTCTCAACATTCCCACTATCACTCGGCCCCCAAAAATAGTGATATCACTTATTACAGGGCCAAGTCCTTGGCGCAAATCACGTAAGCGTCACAGCCGGTCATAGACACAGACTTTAAGGTTGGATGGGGGCTGCGGACCGGGGGTATTGGAAAGCAGGTATATGACAAATTATGTCGCCAACATCCTTGTGATTCGCGCCAAGGACTTGGCTCTGTAATAAGTGATATCACTATTTTTGGGGGCCGAGTTATAGTGGGAATGTTGAGAACTTGGCCAACATTTTTTATATCAAACCCTTTTAAGGGCTGTTGAGTTAGGCTAATTTTTGGAGGGTTATAAACTTGGCTGTTTTTTTTACACGGAGTGTTTTTGGTCGGATATCATATAATTTTTGTAAGGTGGTACAATAGTTTCTACCACTAGGTAAAACATCAATTGGCTGTCGAATGGACTCAAATTTTCTTGCCGTACCTGGAGAGTACCTACCAGTACCTGAAAACCAGTTCCCTGTCAACCTTACACAAATTACCAATCTCATACCTGAAATACCTGAAAAGTACCTACTCGTACCTGAAAATGAGTTCCCTGTCGAATCTCCACAAATTCCCTTTCCATACCTGAAATGTACCTAATCGTACCTGATAACAAGTTGACTGTCGAATGGAGTCAAAATACCTTGCCATACCTGGAAAGTACCTCCCAGTACCTGAAAACCAGTTCCCTGTCAAATCTACACAAATTATTATCCCGTACCTGAAATGTACCTACTCGTACCTGAAAGTAAGTTGCCTGACGAATCTACACTAATTACCCTACTTATTATTATTATTATTATTATTACTAATTATCCCTGACAATATAGTACCTTGTTGTATCTGATACCTGAAAGTAGTACGTAATCGTACCTGAAAGGAACAAGGAGACATATCCACATTTCACAACATTGTAGGTAGGTATAGGTAGGTATTTATTGTTAGGACAAGGAGCTGGAGGCAGTATTTGTTTTGTAAATATCTGCCATAAGTTAGTATGGGAACTTTGAATCGAACCTGAACCTATAATACTGAAGGTACTTCGGGTTTGCGATTTTTCTGGGTGTCCACGGGATGGTACCTACAAGTGTGCTGAGTTTCAGCTCTATCGCACTGCTGGAACATGCTAATAATTTGTATAGGTGAGTGAGTGAGTGAGTGAGTGAGTGAGTGAGTGAGTCAGTGAGTGACCCTCAAAAACAGCTAAGTTTGGTATGTCACTGCTCAGGTACGGTTGGACGTAGAAGTTTGAAATTTCATTTAGGAGGTCCCGTGCGACCTTACTACAGGAAAAGGGTACCCACTGTTCGAGCCACGCCCCCTTGCCTCCTGTAGAGAGGCACGAAAAGTGCACAACTCTGGTTCCTGTATAACATGCTGGCAGTGCTCGAGGCTTTGTCGCGCTTTCTTTTTCCTTAAAACTTGACTGCATGCACTGCCGAGCATGTTGATAAGGTTTCAGCCGAATCTTTCCAGTTTTAGATCACTTCTCGATGTTTTCCTATGTAATCTATATGTATCCTAATGGGCTTTATAACTGAAGATTAAGATTACTGAACATTACAGAAAGAGCGAGGCCCCCTTTTTTAACCACAAAGGGAACGTCGTAAATGACAGCCATTACGTACTCTCACAAAAAAGTCGTAAGAAATGTCTGAAATCGGAAAGATGGAAAAAAGAGAAAACTAACAATGTCAGATAAGGATGCCTTGTCCTTCTGTTGGCAAAATAAGAATAAGGAACAAATAAAGAAAAAGCTAGGAAATTCATTGGAATGAGTCTTGGGACGTATCGGCCAAGGTTTGAAAAAGATAGAGGTTACGTCATTTGAAAATTAGGGCCTGATGATTACGTCACATCACGAGAACCAATCAAAATTCTCGAGTAGGCAGTTGAAAATCACATGCACTGCTTCACGTACAAAAAATAAAACTGCACCTGCAGGAAATAATATTCCAAGTGCAAAAAATAAAATTCCACGTGCAGAAAATAATATTCCACGTGCAAAAAATGAAATTGCACATGCAAAAATAAAATTGCACGTGCAAAAAAAGTCTTAACGAAACCAAAAGAAAAATGCACGTGTAAGGTAAAGAATCACATCAGAAGGAATATAAAATCTGAACAAGAGAGGACTGCGCTAATCCGTTCCTTAAACAAGGTAACCTCTAGAATAAACTGTCCTTCCATATAGAGAAGTTTTGGAGGGAAGAATGGGGGATGAAGGAAAATGGTTGAGGTGGGACAGGGAATGCGCAGGGATATTTCACAAAGCCTTGTGAGCAAACAAGAATTTTCCAATACGCCCAAGGGAACTGGAAGTTGCATGCTGACCCCATTGCTGAACTTTCCCGACGCGGAACTATGGCAGGGAAGTGCACCGTGAGAACCGAACAGATGCAGTTTCCTTCAGTCTTAGTCTTATCCCAGGGAATTAAGGTTCCAGCGGTTTAAGGGTAAATTCAAAAGTGGCCCCAGAATCCTTTTTTCACTGCTGAAACTGTTGGAAATCTATCTGAAAACTGGAGGTTTTCTCCCATGTTAAATTTCCGAGAAAATTGTGTTTTTCTCTTAACCGAACATAAGTTATAATTTTATGGTAAAATAATTTTCGAAAAAAAAAACAATGGACTAAAAACATTGGATCGGGAAAAAGGAGGTATTTTCTGAACGTCAGGATGAAAATTTAGAAAAACCACATTTAAATATAAATGGTGGAGACTGGAGATGAACTTTCTTGATTTTCGTTACCTATGAAACTCATTAACCTTTATTTTTACAAAAAAGTCAAAAACAACAAACTGAATGTAAACAAACATTACAACAACACCGATCTGAAAATTCAATTTTCGTACAATTACAAAATCATGTATCTCATTATTTTCGTCGAAAGCAAAATAATGTAAAAGTAAATGAATGAGTTCCATTTGTGATCAAAAAGCATCGCTCGGACGTCGAGGATATCATCAGCTATAGAGCAGCCTGGGGGGGATTTGTGGGAAATAGAGGGGTGGGTAAGGGGGAAAAGCTTCGGAGAAGAGGAAAAACGGGAAAAACTGTTCCCAGCATGAAAAACGACGGCGGAACTCAAGAATTAATTCTTTTCATGTCCAGAAAAGTGTTAGTAATTTTGACAAATATTTTGTAGGAGTTACTCAAGTTGTTGTGCTTCTCCTGCTAAGCGTAATGACGAGCTTCCCACCTTTTTCTTAATTTCTTCTTGGAGTTTTTACCTTCCCTTATTAATTATTCCTTGTCTTGATCATTTTTTAAAGTAAAAGAGGTGTTATTTCGTGAATTCCTTAAGAGATATTATTCATTCGCTATTTTTTACGTTCCGATTTCAAACTTTGTGAGAAAACTATTGGATATTTAAATATTCTGAAAAATAATATGTCTTTTTAACGTCATCACTCATGAGTCATGAGGCTATGTTGTGATTTTACGATCGAGTGATTTTTGTCAAAAAAAAATTGTCCAAAATTAACCGATCGTGAAATCACAACATAGCCTCATGATGAGTAATGACTAATGACGTTAAAAAGACATATATTATGTTTCAGAATATTTAAATATCCAAAAGTTTTCTCACAAAGTTTGAAATCGGAACGTAAAAAAATAGCGAATGTATATTCAGCCTTAAAGAGACATATTATACTTCACAACATATAAGTATCCTATAGTTTCCTCATAAAAGGTGCAGAAAAGAACGTAAACAATCCCGATTGTGGGTCGCCCTTAAAATCAAAATAAACCGTAACTAATCATGGATCTATATAGGCGAAGTGTATGTTTTTTACCAACTTCAGTGGATCTTTTTATAGCCGTGCAATTTTATTTTCCCTATATTTCCATGATATCTTCATGATTGCATGAGATGAAAAGATCCGTAATAGAGCTATGAGTCTTCAAGAAAATGTGGAACATGATAACCAACTTAGGGAGTACATAATCATGAATCTTCAGACTAAGTATGGGAAGTACATACTATAGAGCTTCGTAATAATGAATCCAAAGAGAACAAGCGGTACGACACGGTCGGACAAAACTTTACCTGCTTATTTGAGTGATTCCTAGAAATAAACCCTTGGTTAAATGATTGGAGACGGAAAAACTTTTTGACGAAAGGAATGGCCCCAGAATATTCCCCCGAGTACTTAGAGACCCCACACGACGTACTTCGGCAACAACCCAAAACTACCCCCTAAAACGAGGTGGGGTGGATGGGGAAGCTCGGAAAAACGTTTTGAGAAAATAAATTGTCTCAAAACGTTTCCCCGAGCATTTTGATACCCCACACAACGTACATTGGAAAGTATCCAAAACTCCCCCCATAGGGGGGGGGGGGGTTGTGACGAAAAATCATTTTGACCATATAAATTGCCTCAGAACGATCTCCCGATCATTTTGAGCCCTCACAACCCATATTTCGCAAACCACTCAAATCTACCCCTCTTAGGGGGTGGGGTGCTTGGATACGTTCAGAAAAACTTTTTGATACAAAAAATTGCTTCACAACGTTCCTCCGAACAGTTTGAGACCCCATAAGCCGCACTTAAAAAGTCACTCAAAATTGCCCCCCCCCCCCCTGGGGGAGGGGAGGCTCGAAATTAGCCATATACCATTTGTGACGAGTATGGCCGTAGTCACGTGTCATATCCAGAACTACTCATATACCACAAACAACTGAATCCACTGATTTCGCCCTTTTACAGGTCCAGGGGGGACTTCCCCCCTTTTTTTAAGGTCCAGGGAGTTATGCGGGGGTAGTGGGTGGTATCATTGGATTCGTAATTATTTGTTCTATAATTGTCTAAAATTTGATCGAAATCGTTAGAGCCGATTTTGAGCAAATATTTTTTTTCTACTTTTTGGGGGTGTTTTAGGGGGGTAACCCCCCTTAATTTTAAAGGGGGGAAAGTGGGCTTCTGGATTTTTATTTCTTCTAATTTTAGAAAGGTCACTACCGATTTTGAAGAAAATCGGTTGAAAAGTGTGCCGTCCAGGTCAATGCCACATACATACATACATACATACATACATACATACATACATACATACATACACACATACATACATACATACGTACTGACACGGCGTACCTGACCTCTTCTAAAAATTCCTGGGGGCAAACTTTTCATCGGATGAAAAAAGTGAGTTGGTTTTCATATTCCGAAGGCATGGACGTTTCCGAAATGTATATGCAAGTTCCAATCGGTCGTGAGGTCTGGGAGCAATGACGGTTCAAAGTTGACGTTTGCCGAAAATTGGCCCGCACGAATACAATACTTTACCTTACGTATACTCCGTATACAGGTAAAGTAAAAAAGTTGCTGGTACGGGTTACGACCCCAGACACGCGTTGAACACTGGCAGGCTTTAAATAATAATAGAGATTTTTGGATGAATACAAATCCGACCATTAAAAATTGAAGTTGCCCGGCACCAAACATCGTTATTTTTACAAAAGGGGAAGAGAGAGCACCTGTTGTGGCGGTAAAAGTTTGGAAATGGCCATTTCGGAAATCACGGAGTCGGTATGTTTAGCAAGCGGCTCGTTACACAATAGCGCTCTTATTTTTTAGCACAGGACTCGGCCATGTTTTATGGCACCATCGTTTTTACAGAAAAAGCTCGGAAGCCATTAGGTGTATAGTTGGGAATCTCGTTGGGAATCATTGGAAATCTTTATGAAATCTCAGGGTATCTTGGAATTTTTTTGGAGTGGTTACCCCTTCGGTGTTCATCTTTCTATGAATATCGTTGGGAATCTTTGGAAATCTCTATGGAATCTCTAGGAATCTCTGGAGTGGTTACCCCCTCGGTTACAATACATTTACTTTGCTGTTTTTGTTAGTTCGATACTTGGAAGGAGACCTTGATTTGTTTCTGTAGATAAAGTAGGTTTTTTTCGTTGACCCTCTTGGGTGTAGGTCTCGCAATGCTTCTCTTAAGGCCTAATCACACGAAGTACACAACCACTCAACCAGGGTAAGTTACACAAGGTAACAATGAAGAAACCTATTTATTTAGTCAACTTACCCAGGTTTTCAATCTCATGTAATATGACCTTAAGGGCGTCTATATGCAGTCGTGTTTGTTTACATTTTTTCTAGCACATTTTATGAGGATACTATTGGATAT
Source organism: Mesopsocus fuscifrons (assembly GCA_950004255.1). Lineage (NCBI taxonomy): Eukaryota > Metazoa > Arthropoda > Insecta > Psocodea > Mesopsocidae > Mesopsocus > Mesopsocus fuscifrons. Next base: position 4,434,050 of record OX465377.1, read on the forward strand.
TGAAATGTTCTGATATACATATAAGATGTATTTTTAACGACCGAAATTAACAGGCTGTGTTGTGATTTTACGATCGGTTAATTTAGGACAATTTTTTTGTTGACAAAAATCACTCGATCGTAAAATCACAACATAGCCTGTTATTATCGGTCATTAAAAAGACATATTATATTTCGGAACATTTATATATCTAACAGTTTCCTCATAAGGTGTGCAGAAAATAACGTAAACAAACACGATTGTGGGGTCGGCTTTAACCGCCAGCTAATATACTAGTAAACTTATTCTGGAGACCTCGTATGGAGATTTCTCACCATTCATAACTTTTCATAAAAAATATCGGAGTAAAGGAAAGCTACAAGGAGAGGAGAGAAGTTGGTACCTATAAAATGTGAAGACACGAAAGAAGCAGAGAAAAAAAATTCCCCTAATCCTGGGAAAAAAGAGAAAATGCTAGAGCTTTGCTGAAGAGATGGCCTAGAATAGGGAATAATAAGCAATAAACTTGCTGAACATGACGGGTTATTACGGAGAAAAAAACTCATATCTTGCAAATCAAAATGTGCCTTCCGAGCCCAAGCTCCATCTTCACTCACGACGGACAGATTGAGCTAAATGAAAAGTCTCTTCAGTCGAGAAGCTTATTATTTGAGGACTGATCCTACCAATCACACTGATTCCCGCCATTTTGTCAGATTTTAAATCTCATTCAATCTGCTGGCGGATCATCCCATCTCTTTTTTTCCTCGGATATATTTAAAATATTTTTAAAGAAGAAAGATTTGGAGAGTGATTTGGAACACAGGGTACGCTATCTCTACCTCGGTCTCTAGCAATGATCATTGATAATCATATTCATGATTAAAAATATTGTGAAATTGTACAAGAGTAAAATACTATGAATCATGAGGACGCAGGTTCTAGTCCCGAATTATGGAGATTTTTGTGATGGGTACCTGGTCTAGGGCGTGTTTTTGACCAAGTCACCCCCTTGTGTGTAGAGATCACGGAAGGGTAACCCTATATCCGAGGGGTTAACCACTCCGGAGATTTCTTGAGATTGAATGAAGATTTCCAAAGATTTCCTGAGATTCTAAACGAGATTCATGAAAAGATGCATCCCGAAGGGTTAACTACTCCAGAAATTTCCAAGATTCCCTGTGATTTTATGGAGATTTCCAATGATTGCCTGAGATTCCCAACGAGATTCCTATATCCTACCAGGCCCTGACTCTCTTAGACCTGTAAAATTCTTTTTGTTCGCGAGTCCACTTTCCCGACCTTTTCATTCTAAAAATGTGATCTCTGGAGGGGCTTTGTAGCCTCGTAGAGACTTGGTCTATACTTGGCAGACGCTGTATCATAGGATTACTACTACAGGCGGGGATTGAAGTATAGGGCTTCGCAGATCGAGGAGAGGCTTAGCTCCCCCAAAAGCCTCGTGGTCTCCCCCTCTTCCCCCCGACTCCTCCCTAATGCACTTCATGCATACTTCATGCCTTACCCGGCTGCCATGTTACTTCCGTTACTACTTTCCGATCACCAGACCGGAATACACTTTTTGTGTTCTCAGAATATTTGATTCTTTCCATTTTCCTCAATGATTCACGTCAATTTTATTATTTTAAACTTCCGCTTGTTGTTATACACCTCTCGAAGAACATATTAAATGGGCTTACGCGGATGTGGGCCGGATTAGTGGTAGAGCAGTGAGCTATGAAGAAGGACCAAGGTTCTAGCCCTGGCTTGGTGAAATATTTTCCTGGTGAATTTTGACCAGCCCTAATGGGTACATGATGGCCTCGATAGCCAAGTGGACTAAATGGTCGACTTTTGAGGAGCAGTGGTGAGAGCCGGGTCACACCGGTTCGATCCCGATCCTACCAAAGTTTTTCTGCTCGGCATTCACCTCTGATATATTCAGCATGTCAAGTGAAATGTATATCGAGGCTATGGTAGTTCGGAAACCACCTAAAACTGTAGGTCCCCCTCGTTTACACGATGGCTGGGGAGCTGGTATTTGGTAGTGCTGCCAGCTGAGCACAAGGGATAGTTCTTGAAAACGATCTAGTTGCTGGGCTTGTCCCCCCCCCCCCCCCCCCCCCAACCCTCAGCTATTATTATAATGGGTACCTGGCCTTCCCCGGCTGGGGGGAAAACTCGACTTTCGGCGTGATGCTGACCAAATAGCCCCCGCGTGTACAGAGGTCGCAAAAGGTGAGACCTTACATCCGAGACCTGGCTCTGTGATGGCTGTACGTGGTTCCTTCTTTCACAAGGCAGTCCCATTTTGTTTTGGGAAGCAATGTATCCGTTACGTACCAGAAAATTAAAACTCACTTTACTCCCTAGATCTCGAAATTTACAATTTTCTGGTGTAAAAACTTGGACGATTGATGGAAATTCTTTGAGAAGGAGAAGATAACCATGAGACGTGACTAGGCAAGATTAGAAATTTTTTCACCAATATTTGCCTTCACTCGGTCGCTCCGATAAAGGAGATTAGTTTTGACCTTTCCTTGACATGTCCCGTCTCCCCATAGGGGTCCGAAGAGTTGACATTTCGGCTTATCTATCTTATAATCTTCTTACGGTACAAAAACCGGTTTTTAGGAGGATATTTCACAAACCTCCCGCGGCCCCATCAACGTCATGAGCAGGTTCCATCGCTAAAAATTTTGTCTGAAAAAGTAATCAAGAGCTGTTTTCAAAGGAAGTTTTGTTGAAAATATTACGAATCCACAAAAGTTGTGAATGTTTTTAATATAAAACCGCCGAAATGAAACGAAATGGCAACTTCATGCTTTTTGATTTTTTGAGCACTCTTTTCAGGGTATTAGGTATATTTTACTCACACTTAGGTACACTGGGTGTGGGTATCGCCATGGCTGTCAGACTGTGTTTGGGGTTTCCTGGTGTTCGGACCTACAGAAAATCCTAACCCAGTAAATTCTAACATTAAAAAGTCGTCTTATATTTGAGAACCAAAAAAACTGTTTCCTCTGGAACATATCATTAGCTAAGCAAATATCTGCCCTCTTTATAGCAACAATGGTATAATGCTTTCATGCTTACTTGCCTTAAGGAGGACCTCGAACTTGAACTCGGTATGGTGAGACTGACTTACCCGGGTTATATATCTTCTGAATTAAGGCCGAGGGGTTAACCACACCAGGAATCTCGTCGGGAATCTCGTTGGGAATCTCAGGCAGTTATTGGAAATCTTTATTAAATCTCAGAGAATCTTGGAAATTTCTGGAGTAGTTAACCCATCGGGGTGCATCTTTCCACGAATCTCGTTAAGAATCTCAGGAAATCTTTGGGAATCTTCATGCAATCGGTTACCCCCTCGATTACGGCCTTACATAAAGGATACGATACCCTTCTATAACGAGCAAACTTTACAGTCTCTTGACAAACTCTGATTGATTTTTAAACCCTCTCTATAGCGAGAACATTTACGTGGTTCATTGACAGTCGCTATGGAGGATATACTACTGTTGTTGCCTCTAAGTTAAATATGGATTAAATGGATGAAGAGGCATAGCTCTTTTCGTTCCAGTGTTTTTTGCCGTATAATATTTTCCTTTCCGTTCCAAATTTTAACTAAACCGAGGGGTTACTACCTGTACTTTGGCATTCACGGAGAACTGACGCAAAAAGGCCCTCCTAGGAGGTTTAAGGAATTTAATAAAACTGGAACGCAGCGTTCTTGTCTCCCGCTTTAGCGACTGCTTTACTGTTATCCGTTTTTAGCGTTAGGTTAGGAGACTAATATCAGTTTTTCCCTCTAAACTCATTTTCCAGAGCGAGTGGTGAATTAATTTGGAACGCACATTATAATTATTGGGAACGACAGTATGAGCATTAGGATTCCTCGCTTCAATTTTCAAAGGATTAACCTTTGACACTTTATGTGTGGTTCATTTCCGCGGATCCGTTGTTATTTCCAATCTGATCCTATTTCCGGTTATTATTTTAGCGTTACATGTTGGCTGGCTGTTGCCAATCTCCAGGGATGTATTCCCGTTTTCAAGGCATCATTGGAGCACCTAATAAGCATTTGTTAAGGGCCACCATACATTCGCTATTTTTTTACGTTCCGATTTCAAACTTTGTGGGAAAACTATTGGATATTTAAATATTCTGAAATATAATACGTCTTTTTAACGCCATTACTCATGAGGCTATGTTGTGATTTTTCGATCGAGTGATTTTTGTCACCAAAAAAAATTGTCCAGAATTAACCGATCGCGAAATCACAACATAGCCTCATAAGTAATGACTTTAAAAAGACGTATTATATTTCAGAATATTTAAATATCTATATAGTTTTCTCACAAAGTTTGAAGTCCAACCGTAAAAAAATAGTGAATGGATATTCAGCCTTAAGGGTCCGCTATACCTGACGGTGCATTTTTTGCCGCCCATAAGATTAACATTGCGAGCGGTGATTCATTTACAAGGTTTACCCTTGGTTGGAAAGACACAAAATTTTGCCTGTACCTATAGCCCCAAAAATGTTCTAGGGAGTGTTCGAAGCAGATTTCCCCTTGTTTTACTGGTTTTCGAGATACAGCACTTTTCTTGAGGTAGGTATGCGATGCTAGCATTTGCAAAATCTGCTTCGAACACTCCCTAGAACATTGTTGGGGCTAGGTACAGGCAAAATTTTGTGTCTTTCCAACCAAGGGTAAACCTTGAAAATGAATCGCCGCTCGCAATGTTAATCTAATGGGCGGCAAAAAATGCATCGTCAGGTATAGCGTCCTCTTAATGGGGTTATTTAAATTAGGGTGCTTTCTCGGTGTAAATAAAGTGTTAAGACGGCGGTAATCATCCAGATTCATACAGCCGTATTGGTTTTTTCCTTGACGGGGGAACTTCAAAGTAAAGCACTGCTTCATTAGTGCAAGTAGTAGTTAGAGGATTACACGATCGGTGCTACAGATTTAGGTGGGTTCCGAACCACCACAGCCTCGATACACACATTGCACTTGACATACTGAACATATATCAGATGTGAATACTAACCAGAAAAACTTTGATGACAACCGCCTAGCTAGACCATGTTACCGAGACTGTTAGTACAGTTAGGTACTACCTAAAAAGGACGCCTACGTCCAAATGCTGAATATGAAGGTAGATAGCTCACTGGAAAAAAGGATAAGCAATAGGAAAAGGCAAGGGAATGAATGAATGAATCAACCCGACGAAGACGAAAGAAGTTATCACATATTGCTATTAAAAAATGAGGGAAAAATAAAAACGAAGCTAGGGTGGAAGGTGCTGAAAAAACACAATGTGTTTTTGACCCGACAACCTAATGAACCTAATACTATTTGGAAACAATTAAACAAAAAGTGGCTTCAACTTGATAAAATTTCACCCTTCCTTTTACAAATGTACCCCTATTAAAGTGTCAAACTTCTTAACATTAAAAAAATTTATGTTCTCCGCTAAAACACAATGAGAAAGCCAGGTACGCTAAGATGGTAGGGGGAGTCAATATTTCTTAAATGGACGGAGATCTGTTTTTATGTTTCCCATGTCTGACATTTCCAGAATTTGAAGGGAAATTAGCAAGAGGGCCGCCGAGTGAAAATGTCAAGTTTTTTGCTTTGTCCCCTGCTGTGCAGCCTCTGAGCTTCTCACCGGTCCTTAACCCTAACTTTTCACGTTTAAAAAACAGACCAAGTGGCTGAATGGGCTTCTGCGTTCTCCAGGAGAAAAAACAGAGCTCAAACTTTCACAACTTTTCCAGTTAAACTGAGTAGGTACCAGCTTTACCTACAGGTGGAACGTATTGGAGAGTGGTTGAAAAAGAATGAAATATAATAGGACTTTAAATTTTTCCTGGTAGAATCCTTGGCATTTCCTTATTTTTAGTGCCTTTGATTGGCCAAGCGGTAAGGGGTCCTACTTGTGTCTTTTTCGGCACGGATTTCGGCATAATCTTAATCGTCCCACCTGAGACAGGTTCGGGTTAACTTTCGTCTCTAATATTAACTCTATGGTTGCGTTATTCTCAATTGAGACAAGCCCCCGATTACACCTTACAATTTCCAATCCAAATAGGATCATAAAAAAATATGATCAAGAAAAATTGTAAGGTGTAAAGTGAATTGAGTCAATTATGATACAATTTGTATCGGCCGGTACATATTGTATCATAACTGCTGCGACTACCTTCCTCTAGGCTGCGATGTGTTTGTTGTTGTTGGGTTAGTCCGTTAAAAATGGCGGCTGAGGTAAGTGGAATGGAAATGACCCGTATTTTAATAGAAAATGTGGAGGAGTCCGAATTTCTTATAACGATGAATTGAAAGAATATAGCAGAAATTATTTAACCTAAAACGGTTCAAAAAAGGACCCTAAAAATCTTCAAAATTCTATTTTTTTACCATGTCAAGTTGGCGTCACTGCTAAACATGATCCTATTTTTATTGTAAAGTGTATTACAGTTTTTCTAAAATTTTTATGATGCTAAAAAAATAGGATCATATAAAAATAGGATCATATATTTATTGTAAGGTGTAATCGGACCCTAAGTCAATATTTTTAATCTAAAGAGAACACCAAGTGAAATTGGGAGGCACCCTTTGCGTACGAGTATTGTCGAAATCATATCCAATGGTGGATATGGCTAAAAATCATTCTGTCAATTTGTTTTCCGTCAACAACCCAATTGGAATTGGTTATTTCACGGAGGATGTATTGCTTTCCCACCGCATGCAAAAAGTGTTTACTTTCCCACAAAAACAATATAGGGAATAAATAGCAATTTATTTCGGTCATTTGAACCAACAATGAAAATATCACGAAAATGTCATTCGCCTCACCCGAAAATGTTCGGTCACGGTACGGTAATGTCCCCCGAAATGGGAACAACGAACAACAGCTATTATTTTACGGGCGCGTTAATTAATTCATTATTGGGTAATATTACGTACCTATGCTAATTACATGGCTCTCCAAGCGGTTAGAGGTGCAACTGCATTCATAATTACTGACGCGAGATTTAATAGGTTAAATGAAAAGGAAAAATTATGCATATAAAGTGTCTACCCCAGTCTCTAGTCTCCAGTGTTCTCTTAACTGGATATGGTGGGACGCAACCGAAGGTTAACCACTCATTGGGAATCTCGTTGGGAATGATTGGAAATCTCAGGGAATCTTGGAATTTTTTGGAGTGGTTCGGGGTTCATCTTTCTGTGAATATCGTTTGGAATCTTAGGAAATCTTTATGGAATCTCAGTGGAGTCTCAAGGAATCTCTGGAGTGGTTACCCCATCGGACGCACCCTAAAGGTCGGTTCACGAGTTCCTAAAGTGTACTATAGTTTCAGTTCAAAGTTCACTATACCGTTATCCCCCCGATAAGAAAAGTTGGTGCCTTTCACCCACGTGCCGATAGCTTCCTTTTCCTAGTGGACTTTTAACGGCATTCAAAGTGTTCTGGCAAGTTTCGAAAACATTTTTTATTGTACGGGGTATTTTTTTGTATAACCGAAGTTTGTTAAAATGTATAGGTGCCCTAAAATTAAGAGGAATAATGCATAATGAGGCGGTTCGTTAGGGACTAGGGTGTCTGGGAGGATTGGGAGCCATTATTGCCTCTTCCAGCCCATATCTCCCCTCTACGGAAATTAGGTTTTTTCACCCCCTCGCATCCCCTCGGCTCGCAATTATAAGTTGTCGCCCTCGTGCGTGCCTCGCTTGCTGATTCTGTGCTCTTCTCCCCCCTTTTCCCCCCTCTCCCCCTCTCTTGTCTAATCGAGCTTCTCTCAAGTCCCTACCTCAAATTAAAGGCTCAGCAATCCCGGCTGCTGACTCTTTCCCCCTAAGAGGTTTCATTCTAAAGTAAAGTTTATCCATACCTTTTCAGGACCAAGGTCGGATCCGGACAGACTTTTTGGATTGGAAAATTTCTCAAAATTCTCCCAGAGAAATTTTTAGGGAAAGAGTGCTTCGTTTGGAATATTTTTTGTACATCCACTTTCAAATTACATAATCACGGTTTCACAGGCGCTATTCGAAAATTCGACAATCGCTAATCGCGTTACTATTTCCAACTGCTATAGGTATCAAAATTACAAAAATCCATCGCTGAATAAACCCAATACTATAAACCGAAGTGTTGCCATGGAAACTGCCTGGGAAAACTACTGAACTCAAATAGGTGTCTATAAACGGTGGAGCGTATTTTTTAATAGCATACCCCTAAGTTATAATGTCCTACGATTTATTTTCAGTACATGGAACTCGTCGCAAGAATATTGCAGCAAGAACAAGAACAACAAATAGCATTGTATTCCTTGCTCTTGTAGGTACTTGAATCTTGCACCACTAAACGATGTAATCTCGAAATTTTTCACTGCCTTGGGTCCTAGGGCCAGTAATAAATAAATGTTCTGGAACCTTAAAAGAAACAAATCACCGAATGGGAATTTTATTTAGGAAGGAGCCACTTTGTCAGGAGAAATAAACGGGGAAGGAAGACGTCTTGGTCCCGCAGAAGTCGATGTAGCCCAGTCGTATATCGGGAAATAGCCGGACGCTGTAGCCCACATGTAACGGCAGTATATAATCTGCTTTCATTTTATCTTTTTTCGAGGTTGTTATTGTTATTTTATATGGAAGCATTTTTACCACCCTGTGCCAATTCCTCGCTTAAACAAAACTGTCTTTTTTTTTATTTATTTTTACATGGTGCTTTTACTTGCCAATAGTAAATTTATAAGTAAGTATATAAGAAGGAATAAAAGAAAAATCGTCAAATGTGGATTTTGAATTTTTGCTCAAAACGTGGCCTCGTGCTCAGCAAACAGCACATACCAGCTGTCCAGCTTCATGATAGGCGCGAGGGGGTAAACACTCCAGAGATTTCATGAAGATTTCCTAAGATTTCCTGAGATTCTCATCGAGATTTGTGGAAAGATGCACCTAGAAGGGTTAACTACTCCAGAAATTTCAAAGATTCCCTGAGACTTCATATAGATTTCCAGTGATTGCCTGAGATTCCCAACGAGATTCCTGTAGTGGATAGGATAGGCGTATAGCTTAGGTGGATTTCCAACCATCACAGTCTTGATAAACTTTTCACTTGAGATGCTGAACATTTGAGAGGTCAGATCCGACCGGAAAAACTTCGACAGGATCAGGATCGAACCGGTGTGCCCCAGCTCTTAGCTGACCTGAGGGTTGGGGGGGACAAGCCCAGCAACTAGACCGTTTTCAAGCTCAGCTGGCAGCACTACCAAATACCAGCTCCCCAGCCATCGAGTAAACGATGGGGACCTACAGTTTTAGGTGGGTTCCGAACCACCACAGCCTCGATATACATTTCACTTGACATGCTGAACATATCAGAGGTGAATGCCGAGCAGAAAAACTTTTTGGTAGGATCGGGATCGAACCGGTGTGACCCGGCTCTCACTGCTCCTCAAAAGTCGACCATTTAGTCCACTCGGCTATCGAGGCCGCGCCCCAGCTCGTAGTGTTCCCCTAAACACAACCGTTAGGAAAGCTTGAAAAAAACCATCACCGGCACCTTTGAGACTTTTGAGGACTCACCACCCCAGAAGCCATGACCTGATTTCCTCACAGCGCTAACGAGGAAAATTGATGACTTGTGTACTTGACGGTGTAACTGTGAAAGACTGGCGAAGAGAGCAGCTTGGAGTGCCGAACTTGAATAAGTATACAGGTCGGAGGGTTCAGGCTTGTAATCTTCCCTCAGACGATGCTAATGCAAAAGGGGAGAACCACCCCCTCCCCATGGTGATTAACGACGGGGGATGAAAGGATTTAGACGGTCTTTGACGCCAAATCATAATAACACGGCCCAGGGATAGCTAATTATTACAACACGAACTTTGCCTCTTCTAGAAAACACGTGATGTACCTCTTCTATAGATGAAACGAGCTGTACCTGATTCGTCTTGAAAACTAGAGACGTACTAGAAAACCCGAGGTGTATATTTACTAGAAAACACGCGTTTCAGATCTACTGAATGGTACGAGCTCTGTACCTCTCCAAGACGATATTACTTCTTCTAGATTCTAGAACAATCTCTTCTATAGACAATATAAGCTTTACCGCTTTACCTCTTATAGAAAAAACGCGCTTTACTGCTATAGCTCTTCTTGACAATTCGAGGTGTACCTCTACTCGACAACAAGAACTTTCCCTCTTCTAGATAACACGAGATTTACGTCTTTTAGTCAAGTCCAACCAACTCCCAAAAGAATTTCACCTTCAGTAACGTATTTAGCGCCTATGCCTAATTATCAGTGACCTCAGTATTAATCTTTCTGATACTAAGGGAAAATTTCACCATACTGTAAAGGATACTATAGTGTCTCCTATCGAACAGATTTATCTTGTCGTATGTTTAGCTGATGACCAATCGCACTATAGAGTACTATAGCATAAAGAAGTGGTGAAATTCATTCTTAGATATTTTCGCATAACAAAAACTGAGCAACTGGAACTGTACCAAGTAGTAATGATAAAGTTGTTAAAAAAAAAAAAAAAAAAAAAAAAAAAATCCAGCAAAATAATGATTTCGACTGTCGGTACGAAGTCTCCCCTTACACTGCAGCAAGTTTTATTTATCTAAGTTTTTTGGGTACTTAGTTTGTGTGGATTTATGGTGGGGTATTTCAAGCATCTTCATAGTTAACAAAGTTTTTTAATTACCGGAAACCCTTCTCAATGAGATTAAACAGATTCAGACTCTGTGGTTCGTTCAGCTTTTTCAAAATAATTGGATACGGCCTGCTGTGTCTCCGCCTTTATTATGCTCATATTTAATTACTTTTGAAAGAGGCCTCGATAGCCGAGTGGAGTAAATGGTCGACTTTTGAGGAGCAGTGAGAGCCGGGTCACACCGGTTCGATCCCGATCCGACCAAAAAGTTTTTCTGCTCGGCATTCACCTCTGATATGTTCAGCATGTCAAGTGAAATTTATATCAAGGCTGTGGTGGTTCGGAACCCACCTAAAACTGTAGGTCCCCATCGTTTACTCGATGGCTGGGGAGCTGGTATTTGGTAGTGCTGCCAGCTGAGCACAATGGATAGTTCTTGAAAACGGTCTGCTGAGCTTGTCCCCCCCAACCCTCAGCTATTATTATTATTATTATTGATTACTTTTGAAACATCCTCCATAGCCAAATGGTCTGCGGAGGAACACTGAGAGGTGGGTTATTACACCGGTTCGATCCTGACCCTAACAAGAATTTTCTGATAGGCAGTTACATCTAATCTGATTCTTCAAAAGGTCTTTAGTTGCTTGGCTTCTGAAAACAGTAGAAGGCAAGGAAACAGCAAACGCATTCAAATAAGTTGTATATAAAGTCAATGAAAATGTATTTTAGCGTGAATAAAAAAGAAGCTGTCTAGTCTTTGTGAAGTTTTGACGTCCAAGAGTGATTCAAATCTGATTTTGTTCCAAAGACCTCAGTCGAAATATAACAACAGACCCTGTCTTCCTCTTTTCACTTTGACTGGAAGAAGGTCACAGAAAACTCTGATTTTATTTTCTGCCTTGTTAATTTTTGACTTTTTTTGAGCGTTGCGGAAGAGTCGTTCTCAGAAGTGATACTTCTGCATTTATGATGGAGGGTAGAACTTCTGGAAGGTTCTACGCGCGATTTCAGTTTAGTTTATTATTGATTAGTGTTTTGGGGTTGACCACTCCAGGAATCTTGTTGGGAATCTCGTTGGAAATCTCAAGGAATCATTGGAAATCTCTATGAAATCTCAGGGAATCTTGGAAATTTTTGGAGTAGTTAACGTTGCGTCCTGGACGGCCGTTCTGGATAGTTGGCATCCCCGGACGTACGGTTAGTGAGGGGATGGCAGTTTTTGTGTGGGTACCCGCCATCCCTGAGTTGCCATTCCAGCCCCTCCTTCCTTGAAGCCATCATCCCTTTCCTCAAATCGCTGATAGACAATACCTCTCAGATAAAACGTTTACAACGAATCAAAGAGAGAAATTCCTACTATACTCTGATCGGAACTGCAATTCGCGATCAGCACTAATTTGAAAAGCGAAAATAGTTTGCTTGTTAAAAAGTTCTAGACTGGAAAATCCGTCGCAGCAAATATAATTCAGTGCAGAATTTATACCTGGATGATTTTGCATTGCTCAACATTCCCGTTGGGAGGTACGGTTCAGTGGAAATTTACAAAAAGCTTCAAGGGTATAGAAATGGCTATGGGGATCACTATACATTGCACGATATATTCATGTATTTACGAGGGGTGAACCACTCGTTGGGAATCTCGTTGGGAATCATCGGAAATCTTTATGAAATCTCAGGGAATCTTGGAATTTTTTGGAGTTGTTACCCCTTCGGGGTTCATCTTTCTATGAATATCGTTGGGAATCTTTGGAAATCTTTATGGAATCTCAGTTGAATCTCAAGGAATCTCTGGAGTGGTTACCCCCTCGTGTATTTACTTCGGATTCTATTGGTCATATTGACTGCAGCCTTGTCACATTGGTACCCACGATGGAGTTCGAACCCTGGTATCGGTAAATTTTCTGTTGATAACTTGGATCTCATATGTAACGAATTTTCTCCGTCTGTATAGTGTGACTACAGCGAATGCCATGGTCCCTTGACGAATAACCCTATACCTCTACAATATCACCTCTCTATAGCAAACTCTCTTTATAGCGAGCGAAATACGTTATAGAGAGACTACTGCATGAGTATCTACTGAGTCCACCACAAAGCGTAACGGGTACCTCTAAAAAATATTGCGAAATTCCCTTTGTGTCGCCCTTCTATTTCAATTACGAAGTCCTTGATATTACCGGTCAAGTTAACATTTTATTTCCAGCGAGAAAGTTCGAGAAGTCAGTCATAAATTGGGGAAAGTGAAAGGAAGAGTATTTTGCAGCAACCATTTGTTGCCGTAACATACTTTCTACATTGAGCTGAAGGCTTCTTAAAACTGGAAATATAGAGATGCTGTATGTAATGTATTACCCTTTCCTTCAGATTTAGTGACGGCTTCCTTATCTTTGTAAGATTTTCATCCAGCCCTCTCTAGCTAATTCCCTTTTCTCATCTCCTTTTCACTAAATGAATTATTTACTTTGTAGGGCAAGTATTAAGTCATAGTGCGTCTGCCTTGAGACGTCATGTGCCTTTTGTACTGAGCTATGGAGCAAGAGGACCAAGGCTCTAATCCCGATGTGTCGAGATTTGTCCTGGGGAACTTGCCCCGCCCTGATAGGTACCTGCCTTCACAAATCATCCCCTTTTACAGGAAAGATACCCACCGAGGGGGTAACCACTCCAGAGATTTCTTGCGACTCCACTGAGATTCCATAAAGATTTCCAAAGATTCCCAACGATATTCATAGAAAAATGAACCCCAAAGGGGTAACCACTCCAAAAAAAATTCCATGATTCCCTGAGATTTCATAAAGATTTCCAATGATTCCCAACGAGATTCCTAGAGTGGTTAACCCCTCGGTACCCACTATAGGTGGTAGTGCCAAGAGTCCAAAAAAAAATTGCTTCCGCCGGGATTCGAACTCGGGCCTCTCAGAACATAAAACGGACCCCTTGCCCGCTCGGCCACTGAGGGGCGCTTTTTCTGTAGGCGTTAACTGGGCTTTATAGATAGCCCGTTGGAGTGTTGACACAATGACAGTAGGCCGTAATGAATGCGGGACCGCTAGCTAATGTCATCATTCAAATTATCCATATTATCCAGGCTCTCCATCCTGGGTTGACTAACTAGAACCCAACTTGCTAATTCCGGTTTCCTCTTCCTCCTACCAATGTTCACTTTGGGTCTCCGTTAAACTCAATCTCGGGCTTTCAGGCCTTGTCTACCTTGCCTCATCAGCTCAGCTTGCGCATGCATTTAAAAACACTATTACTGTTCTTTGAGCTGATGTTTTATTGTGTTTTTCCGACCAGGAGGTAATTTTCTTTCCGGCCGGGAGATAACGCACAGAAAACGTATTCATGAGGTGTATTTATTCTCAAAGAGACTTCAACGGTCACACTTCGCGTAGAGTGTCCCAAGCCCAGTGCTGAGTTAACCATATTAAGCTAAATAAGCTATAGCTTAGAGCCTACGCTCTGATAATCGCTCAGTAATAAACAATTAGGAAATATGGAGATTTTTACGGAGATTAGTGAAATTTTCGGCTCGCTCGCTTCGCTCACCTGAAAACAGGTTCCTTTTTTGCCTCCCCCCCCCCCCCCCCCCCCACACTCTCCTTCGCTTGGCACTAAACGACAAAATAATAAAATAAAAGGGCCTAGAAATCAGGTTAATCCGGCTCTGCCCAAGCCTGTGCCAACTAACGAGCTGTACTCTAACAACCCTGCCATCAATACTGAAGTGTGAACCGAGCTTAACTTCCTCCTAAAAACCTGGGGTCTGGGGTCCTCAACCATCGCTCTACTGACCTCGAAATAGCTATAAAACTTGGAAGGGAGTGTTAACAACATCCCTTCCAAGCGACATGACTTAAACTTTTTGGTACACGGAACCTTATGTAAAGTTTTTATGCTGTGAATTTATTTCTCTGCGCCTGCTAAAACCATGATTATGTAATTCGAAAGTCGGTGTACACGCATCTCGGTGCTTCTGAAAAACAAATAGGTAGGTATTGTCTAAGTATAGTACTCAACACATAAGAGTGGTTTTACCCTTATTTTTAGTTTCTCACTTGCTCCCTTTTATTAAAAAAAAAAAAAAAACTGGTAAAATTAGCTGATGATGTGGACAATTACTGACTTTTATGTTTAGGATAATAACTTCTTTACTTACCGAGAAAAAACAGAAATTCTCAAAATCGCAAGCTTGTATACCTAACAGTGATTTTTCGAAAAATTCCTGCCACAAAAGCTCAGAGGTTTCTTCGAAAAATTTCGAAACAAAAATAAAAGGATTGATAGTCCCTTTTTCTTGTTTTTTTTTTTAACGCGCAACGTTCTGAGAACATATGCGCCAATTAGTTGGTTGTTAGATTTTTTTGGCCGAAGCTGAAGATGAATTGGCCGAAGCCCAATATGAGTGGGCCGAAGCCAGTACATCCATGTCGTAAGCGGAAAATTTTTCCGTTACGCCGGGATTCGAACCCGGACCTCTCAGGACACAAAGCGGCCACTGAGAGGCACGAATGATAGTTCTATAAGCCACTATTAGACAGAAAAATCAATAAAGTATCCGAATTTAGGGTATGACGTCAATTAGTGTTGTAATACCGTCAAGGGAATTGATGTGCCCTTCATGAGTATTGTGTAGATTAATAGTGCCTATCTATCCATTAGTATTCCTTATCAGTCCTAACTAATACTAAAAGGACTTATCTCCACTTAGTCTATGGGCTATTTTCACCAATCGGTAATCAACAAATTTGAGCCTCACTATTGGTGTTGCTAGGGACTTGCTTTTAATTTTTAATAAACGTTGATTTTACTTTATGAAAATGGCCCTCTGTAGAGTGGTTGTTCTTCCAAATACACTACCATTACTATTGTAGTTTTGTGTCTACAATTGACTGAGATATCCTGGAAACAACAGCAATAGATAAAGGAGAAGAGAAAGCCACAGAGACAGACACAAAATGACGAAACTTTACATGGTCATTCTACTAAGACTTTCTCTAAACCTGCTCCCTCTATTTCCTCCCCTTTCCTTCACAGAGGGTCCAAATACTTACTCACCCCCTACTTAGGGGACCTTTCCCTTTCCTTTTGAAGGGGAAAACCGACCCATCGTCTTCTGGGGAAGTTCACTAGCTCCTCCATTACCGAGGTGTCTGATTCCTCCCGAAACCGTGTTTGAATCCCCCCCCGCCTAGCAGGAGGGGTAATTGCCTGGCTAACGAGCCCTCGCGTTCGTCTCGGCACGTCGTGTCGTGGAAAAACATCGAGAATGTTTTTATTAAGGGTGTTGGTAGAAAGCGCGTCGACAGAAAGAAAAACCATTTTCTGAAATACTCGGATTTATTTAAGCTGTTTAGGGGGTGTTAGTGCTTTGAGGGAAAGAGGTTTAAGAAGCCGCAAACGATAGGTCATAGGCCATTCTCCCCATTGACAGCCTGTTGTGAAAGGTGAAAGCTTGTTCCGGTTCTCAACCTAAATCGGTAAATATTTCAGGACAGAAAATATCTAACTTTTCGTTGCGAATAGGTGGATCTAGTAAATGGGATTGGGGGGTTGACTACACGTACTTGGTTCGCAATGCTACGTACTTCAAGCCCTACTCCGAAGTTACAGGGCGAGTGAAAGGTGTTTATAGGGGGATGTAAACCTGAGACTCTTTGTCGTGAGGTAGTGTTGTATTTTTGCATGAAATGGAGTAATAAGCCCACAGGAGCGGTTTTAAACAGTCAACTACCAGTCCACATGTTTTTTTGACAGATCGCAAAACACAACACTACCTCATGCGGAATATTTTTTTGAAAATTTTCGGACTAAAACATGTAAATTTTATCGTCACATTTAGTAGAAAAGCTTAATAAATGTTTGTACTATTTACCGTAGCCATGTTACGTTTTGGCAATTTTTATTTCACTTATGGAAGTGGGTAATTTCTCAACAGCATGTCTCTACTTTTTCTCCTGTAAAAGCTAAACATAGTGTCCTACTTTCACTCGTTCGTTTCGCGTTCAAATAGCACACTATATTTAGCTTTTAGAGTAGACACAACCAATACGATATTGCAATTACCAGTCTCCGGCTGTACTAATATGTAAACATTAGTTTTGTCGAATAGTTACTTTCGCACAGTGGTTTTGGTGGAGTTAGTCGAGAATGTATATACAGCCTTAAGGTTATTCTGGTTGTCACTGGTTACATTCTATATAAGCTAGCTATGAAATGCCACAATGGTTCTTATTAATAAGATTTTTCTGTAAACTAGAATAGAGCCCCACTGCCTCGTTCTTTTTGAGCCTATCCAAGTTTTGTTTACGGTGTACTAACGGCTTTCCAGTCATACAACGTTTGACTTAGAATTTAAACCCATGAAAACTAGAATTTACGTGAATTTAAAGTAATTAAATTATTCTCCGCGTTACGTATAATACAAGGGGGTAACCACTCCAGAGATTCCTTGAGATTCCCTGAGAATCCATAAAGATTTCCAAAGATTCCCAACGATATTCATAGAGAGATGATCCCCGAAGGGGTAACCACTCCAAATAATTCCAAGATTCCCTGAGATTTCATAAAGATTTCCAATGATTCCCAACGAGATTCCCTCGTTATAATAGGATCCATCTTTAGCTACAAAATTCTCCTTGGTAGTAAGAGGCAGGTTAAGTAGGTAGGTAATCTCATTAAATCGAACCACAGCCACTCAGTGTTTCTTATTCCAAAGAAGTTCTCAAGTAGATAAATTTCGTTTATTCAGGTAAATTTTCTTTGGAGGACTCGCACAGGGTTTATACATTCTAAAGGTTGGATCTTTGCCACGTGACGTATTATAGGTCTCCAGATGACGTCAAAGCACGCTGATCAACCTGGGTCTTTCACCTTCAAGCTCTTTATCCCTCTGTATGATTTTATGTCTCCCACACCACAGACAAACGAGGAACCTGTGGGTTTTATAGCCTTGGGGTTCACAGACAAAGTAAGAGACACCTGTGAGGGTTGGAAGATGGGGTGGGAAGGGGAGGGGGTTATGAAAACCCCCTACCAGCGCAGGTATTCAAACGTAACTGCACCCCCACCCTGTATTAAGCGGCAGCTTTCCATTCTAATGTACCCTTCACATTATCGCGACAATACCCTCAGCAGTTTCAAGGAGAGGGAAACCACCTTCACCAACGCTGCTGACACAACTTCTTTATGCTGCAGAGCTTTCACGACCAGCTTTTGTTTAATTTCAAGCTATTTGCTCAAGGTTTATTGTTTCGGAATCATCCAATTGTTTCCTACAGCTGAGATGCTTCATATTTCATTGTACAATAGGATAGAATCAAAAGGGGGTAAATCAACGGGTAATTATTATTGTTTATGAGTTACCTTACCAGTTACCTACCACTTTTGTCTCTGAAACCCCAAAAGGGTAATTGGTAATTACCGAGATACCCTTATATAATTTTTATACAGCAGTGTCTCTGTATAGCGACCGTCACGACTGCCACGAGACCATGAAAATTTGCTCACTGTATAAATGAGTTTGTCAAGGAACCTTCACTCATTATATAGAGTAACAGCTGTATATCGCACCCTCTCTATAGCGAGCTCTCTCCATATCGAGTTCTCTCTATAGCGAGCTCTCTCTACAGCGAGCTCTCTCTATAATGAGCTCTATCTATAGTGAGCTTTCTCTATAGCGAGCGCTCTATATAGCGAGCAAATTTACAAGGTCCCTTAACGGTCGTTATAGAGAGAGAATACTACAAATTAATATAAGTCTAACTCCCCCAATGAAATTTACATGGTTACGACAAGGAAAATCACGAAAAATGAAATTAAGCACAGTAGCTACGTTAGCTTCCCCATTGCGCTGCGAGCTAAACAAATTAACATGGCTCTGGTAATTCCATTTTCAATTTTCCAGCTATAAAATAAAATATTCGGAAAAGTTGGCCAGCACGTCTCATTCCCGAGGGCAATCTTTGGTCCGGAAACTCCTAAATGCCTTCTCATTTTCCTCATTTAATGGGCTTGCGATTTCCAAATTGGCTTTTGTGCGGTCTGTCTCAAGTTAATAGTTAACTCCTTCTGAGATTTTTACGATATTTTAATTTGTGCGCAATTTTTATGTTCCTCCATTGTTACCGCAATGGCCCTTTTTGAATACTGGCTTTATTGGCCCAACCCGTGTCAAATTGTGTCTTGTGGCAGTAGGTACAGTTTTGTTTGTTTACGTTTTGACACATTTCTGGGGTAACGGTCGGAATTTTATTTGTACTGAAATACGTATAAGACACGTCTTTTAACGTCATATTATTGATCGCGTGAATTTCGGAGTCTTATTACATGTCAGATTTCCGAAATTTGTTTCCTCCCGCTGGGGGTAAAAACAGGAAGTGAAATTTCGAAATTGAGTACAAAATGAAAATGTAGAAGAAAGATTTTCTTCAGTGTGATTTTAAAAAAACGTAAAAAATAACATCCAAAAATCCGAAAATCCAGAAAAAGTTCGGGGAGTATTTCGGGCCGACACGTCCGCCTTTAGTCTGACAGAACCTTATCAGAACCTATACAAACGCAGCTACAAATTCACTTTTTCTCATGCCCGAGAATTACCATATTTTATGCAAGATCAGTGTAAATAAAAAACTGAATGTAAGGAAAGTTTGTGGTTATGACGTCACTCACCGCCCTTCTACCTCGAGGTGGTCTTCTCCTGTCTACCTCAGTTTGTTTGCTATCATGTTATGCATGAATGTTTTACTCTGTTGCGATGCTTGAATTATTTTGTTTTTCTGTACCTTTTTCAATCATGGGGCACCCACACTTATGTACACATAACGGTCTCGATAGCCGAGTGGACTAAATGGTCGACTTTTGAGGAGCAGTGAGAGCCGGGTCACACCGGTTCGATCCCGATCCTACCAAAAAGTTTTTCTGCTCGGCATTCACCTCTGATATGTTCACTATGTCAAGTGAAATGTATATCAAGGCTGTGGTGGTCCGGAACCCACCTAAAACTGTAGGTCCCCATCGTTTACTCGATGGCTGGGGAGCTGGTATTTGGTAGTGCTGCCAGCTGAGCACAATGGATAGTTCTTGAAAACGGTCTGCTGAGCTTGTCCCCTCCCACCCTCAGCACTGCAGTACTGCTACCCACACAATAGATTCTATACCACTCTACCATATAGGACCATCTGGGCATTATAGCACCAGCGTCAACTTGCCGAGCTGCCTATACATAATGGCGATGACTCAGGTTGGATTTCACCACTTTATCGTGTAGACTATCGTGTACACTATCCTATCTCTAAAAAAAGTTAACGGCTTTCACCATGCACTGTTACCTTACCGTTAGCCTTTGAGTGGATTATCTGTGCGTTAGCAATAACGATAACTTTCATAATTTCAAATCATTTGGGGGCGAAACGGGCAGGGATTGTTGTCTACCCAACAATTTAATACATTTCTCTGAAAAATTAGTGTGTCCTTCACGTTTATTTTCTATTTTTAACTTAAAACAAATTTGACGTGAACAAAGCAGACGAATTCTAGTGACACGACAAACCTAACGATATGATAAGTTTTGCGGTTACTTTAACGATTTGATACCTATTCGATCGTTAGGAGGCACTATAGTGAGGTGGTGAAATTCAGCCTTAGACTGGGTGCGGGTCACCTGTAGTGTGTCTCAGGCAGAACTGTGAGCAGCAGCACTTGCGAAGAGTGCTTCCATGGGCCAGAGTGGTACGTTCGGAGCCATCTTTGTAGTCCATAGATTATGGGTTGGGCCCTCAATAAATATTAACCTGTTGAGGCTCCGCAAACTGCAGCCCCGTGGGCTGAAAATACAAACTAGAAAATATGACATCAGTGTTAAATGTCGACACACCTGCAAACGAAGCGTAACGTTGCTGAGAGCTGGCGTCTGCTGTTGCCACGGCAACCAGACGAAGCCATAGCCCATAAAGAGGGGAATAAAACCAAAGTCGGGTCAGCAGAGCGCATTGTCGCCACCTGGTGCCACGTTAACTTAGATAGCTGCCCACTCCATGTCCCACTGCTTTTTTACTGCCCATCATTTCCAGGCCAGAAGTCGTGATAGGGCTGAGTGCGCCTAAAACTTATCTTCAACATCTGACGCTGACCGTAGTCTCAGGTCTTTATCTGATAGTTACTATGTTTCATTAATTCTTTCGCTGACGTTAACTTCTTTTTCCAATGTGAGTTATTTTCCTTCGAGAGGTTTCCCTTCCGACTAGGCCTTCTAAACTGTTCTTATAACGACATGCACTGAAAACCTCTCACTTGGGTGAGAGCAGTAGGGACGGGAAGGGACAAGCCCAACAACTAGAATTATCCATCGTGCTCAGCTGGCAGCACTACCAAACACCAGATCCCCAGCCATCGTGTTTGTACACGATAAGGACCTACAGTTTTAGGTGACTTCCCTCGATATACATTCTACTTGAGATGCTGAACATATGAATGACAATTGAAAAACTTTAATAGGATCGGGATCGACCTCTAGGCTTTCGAGAACCACTGAGGATCGTAGAATTTGACTTTTGCTGTTCCCTGGATCTTGGACGTACATGAGAACTACAGTAGTCTCTCTATAACGACCGCCAAAGAACCATGTACATTCGCTTGCTATAGAAAGAGTTCGCTATAGAGAGGGTTTCAAAATGAGTCAGGGTTTGTCAAGGTGCGGTAGCGTTATAGAAAGATATACTCAGTCAGACAAGGGTCCGCTATACCTGACGATGCATTTTTTGCCGCCCATAAGATTAACATTGCGAGCGGCGATTCATTTTCAAGGTTTACCCTAGGTTGGAAAGACACAAAATTTTGCCTGTACCTAGCCCTAAGAGTGTTCGAAGCAGATTTCCCATTTTTTTACTGGTTTTCGAGATACAGCACTTTTCTTGAGGTATGCGATGCTAGCATTTGCAAAACAGTTGCAATAAAAGAAACCAGTGAGAAATTGGGAAATCTGCTTCTAACACGACCTAGAACATTGTTAGGGCTAGGTACAAGCAAAATTTTGTGTCTTTCCAAGCAAGGGTAAACCTTGGAAATGAATCGCCGCTCGCAATGTTAATCTTATGGGCGGCAAAAAATGCATCGTCAGGTATAGCGTCCTCTTAAGTCAGCGAACTAGTAGAGATTTCTCTCCACTGTGTTTGCCAGTGTTTTGATTTGAATTTATAATATTATAGAACCTAAACCGGATTCTGCACGCAAGTCTTTGTTCTATCATCGCAATGTTCTCCTGTGCCTCGATTTTATGAAAATTGACTTCGTTTGCTGCGGAATGCGAACGTAAAATGAAAAGGACGTTTTCCCATGTCTCTGTATATTGAAGAACTCAAACGATCCAAATATGACGCAGTTCCAAATTTAATTTTTTGAATTTTGTTTTTTTTTCTTAGATTTTGTGTTGGGTACATATTTTGTCGTGTTAACGTACTTTCAGCTACATTTTGGAGGGTACTGTGCCTTGAAGGGAGAATAACAAATTTCTATTTTATATTTTGTCGATGGGCCTACCCAGACCTGACGAGTACCTGGTCTTCACCAGCCGGGGAAAAACTCGACTGTTCTGACTAATTTCCTCCCTTATGTGTACAGGTCATCCCTCTAAACCCATCTGGAACAACCGCAGAGAGTGAATACTCGTAGTGCAATAAACTTTTTTTAAAAAACTTGGAAAATGGCGCGAAAACATTAAAGCCCCGGATTTACGTTTACACGATTTGGTGAAGTCAGCGTTGGTTTGATAGCATAGAGGTTAGGTAGCAACTAACACGTCAGAGTTTGTGAACTGGGTTGCTGATATGTGGGAGCGTTCCCGTCACTAACACGTGCTTGCTGACAAACTGTGACAAGGAACAACCCCCTACCCCTCCCTATCACCCCTCCGCGATAAATCTCCCCTTACATTGCTTACAGCGCATTTTACTGACTAGAGCAAACGAAAAAAAAATTCATATTTTTTCGACCAAAATATGGTGAAGTCGTTTGTCGTCATGCTGTTAAGGCTGAAATACATTCGCTATTTTTTAACGTTCCGATTTCAAACTTGGTGAGAAAACTATTGGATATTTAAATATTCTGAAATATAATCTGTCTTTTTAAAGTCGTTACTCATATGAGGCTATGTTGTGATTTTACGATTCGTTAATTTTGGACAATTTTTTTGGTGACAAAAATCACTCGATCGTAAAATCACAACATAGCCTCATGAGTAATGACGTTAAAAAGACATATTATATTTCAGAATATTTAAATATCCAATAGATTTCTCACAAAGTTTGAAGTCCAAACGTAAAAAATTGGCGAACGTATGGTGGCCTAAGCAGAAAAACATTACCCCAAGGTTGTAGTTGAAGCAATATTTATTTTTATATTTTCCGACACAGAAGGGGCAGAACACGTAACGTCTTGAATGCGTAGTTAACGAGCTCTACCTGACGTTCTTTGATAAGAAAAGGACAGTAAATACATAGCAAGTTTCGAGGCTTCATTCAAAAGCAAACAGTGAGGTGACAGGTGGAGGGTTACAACGAAAGAAAACCAGCGATACGGAAAAAGGTTGCGAGGGAAAAAACGTGCCGTTACAAAAATTTCATTTTCAATGCTATTTATTTGGCTTCTGACGAGTATAACTCACATTCCACTGCTTGTGACTACTCAGATGGAAATTGTTTTGTTCCGAACAATTATTGTACCTAAAACTAAAAACAAGCGTTTCGAACAGGAAATCAATTAAAGAAAGGAGTAGTTACTATTTTTAATGTGAATTTCATCACTTCTTTAGAGTGTACTATAGTGTCTCCTACGAACAGATTTAGCTTATCGTATGTTTACCTTATGACAAGTGCAATCGCACTATAATGTACTTAAAGAAGTGGTTGCTGACATAGGGAAGCTACTCATTAACCGCTTTTCTCAACTCCAAAACAAAATTTGAAAATTTGATATAACTTACAGCAGTCTCACATGGAGAAATAGCGTCTCTTCGTAATTGTTTTCTTTTTTCAAGCCCCTTAGCTTAAGGAAAAACAAATCTCACTAATTTTTTTTTATTTTCCACTTTGTATGTGAGGAAAACTTTCCTAACCTCGTGGCCTTCAAACCCCCTGAACAACGGTTATATTTCATAAAAGTTATTTTATATCTGAACTGTAAATATGGCTGATATTTCCCTCCATAAGTCCATGCTATTTCATACTCCAAAAACTCACAAAATATGTTATAAAAATTTGATTATCTTTTAAAAGTAACGCATATTAATTTTTCAGTGAAGTCAGCAAATGTGTGGTCAGCAGTTTGGAATTTATCGCTGATACGTTTTAGGGGAGAATGGGTGAAAGGGTTAATATGGTCAGGGGGCAAAAAGGGTAGGGGAGTTCGTAACAAGGCACCCGCACTTTCACCCCTTGGACACAGACTCCAGGTGAGAATTTTCTTTGAGATAAATATGCTCTTTTTCTCTCTGAAACGTGTGGTAGATACCTGTTTTTTTTGTTTTGGATAAACTAGGGAAAGCGCTATTAACCCATCTAAAAACTGTAGGTCCCCCAGTAAGATGATAGTAAGCGAAATCTGCGGAATTAAAAAATTAGAGCACACTTACCAATCGTCGTTAATAATTGCTGTTGTACACTAATCTATGATGAAAAACATTTTCCACAAAGTTCCATAATTCGTAGAGGAAACATCTTTGACAAAAAAGTAAAAAAAAGAGAAAGTGGTTGAAGTCTCAACACGTTCAAGTGGAAACCAAGCAAGGGGTGAGGGTGGCTTATGAAGTCTCCAGTGAAAAAGTTGTTGTTCGTGGACGTAACATAAGCGTCACTCTCATTACTTTCGAGTCACCCGAGGCTTGAATGGCCACCCAAGTCTCGGCAGATGTTGAAGTGGTGGTTTCATTAAAAACTTGTGCACCCGTGGCCGTAAACGTTGTGTGGTTTTCGTCGCCGTTGCGTCGTTTCTCACCGGCGAGTCCGCATTACACCTCCCCTGCTGAATACAGCGCACCACCGCTGCTTCTAATGTATTCTGCCGCTCCTCGGAATTAGATAGACGTATAGCAACCATGGCGACGAGGGGCTAACCACTCGTTGGGAATCTCGTTGGGAATCATTGGAAATCTTTGTGAATTCTCAGGGAATCTTGGAATTTTTTGGAGTGGTTACCCCTTCGGGGTTCATCTTTCTATGAATATCGTTGGGAATCTTTGGAAATCTTTATGGAATCTCAAGGACTCAGGGATGGCGGGTACCCACAAAAAACTGCCATCCCTTCCCACTAACCATACGTCCGAGGATGTCAACTCGCAAGGACGGCCGTCAAGGCCGCATTGTATGTGGCTACCATTAGTTCTTCCACTCCCACCATACAGTCGCTATTTTTTTACATTCCGATTTCAAACTCTGTGAGAAAACTATTAGATATTTAAATATTCTGAAATATAATATGTCTTTTTAACGTCATTAATCATGAGGCTATGTTGTGATTTTACGATCGAGTGATTTTTGTCACCAAAAAAATTGTCCAAAATTAACCGATCGTGAAATCACAACACAGCCTCATGAGTAGTGGCGTTAAAAAGACATATTATATTTCAGAATATTTAAATATCCAATATTTTTTTCACAAAGTTTGAAATAGGAACGTAAAAAATTAGCGAATGTAGCCTTAAGGTGGACTCTGAACTCTGAAACAGATTGGACTGTGACTGTATATATTATTAGTTTTCAATTTTTCCACAATACCTAATAGGAGAAATTTTTCCTAGGGGGCTAGACATGGGGGGAACTTACAACTTTTTTCTCAAACCTTCGGTCGGTGTTAGGATCAAGTGCGGAAAAATGTGAAAGACTTGGTTCCGACAGAAATTCCTGACGCTGCCACGCCAAGCAGGGTCTCTCTGTATGTCAGTGGACGCTCCCCCATTTATTTTCCCCAGCTCTGTTTTTCTTCACGTTCTTCGGTAGGACGCGTAACCACACCCGTCACTCATGTCCCAGACTGGTTAAGGGTCCGCTATACCTGACGGTGCATTTTTTGCCGCCCATAAGATTAATATTGCGAGCGGCGATTCATTTTCAAGGTTTATCCTTGGTTGGCAAGACACAAAATTTTGCCTGTACCTAGCCCTATAACAATGTTCTAGGGAGTGTTCGAAGCAGATTTCCCATTTTTTTTACTGGTTTTCGAGATACAGCACTTTTCTTGAGGTATGCGATGCTACCATTTGCAAAACAGTTGCAATAAAAGAAACCAGTGAGAAATTGGGAAATCTGCTTCTAACACGACCTAGAACATTGTTAGGGCTAGCTACAGGCAAAATTTTGTGTCTTTCCAACCAAGAGGGTAAACCTTAAAAAATGAATCGCCGCTCGCATTGTTAATCTTATGGGCGGCAAAAAATGCATGGTCAGGTATAGCATCCTCTTAACCCAAGATTATAGGTTAAACTCTAGTTTAAATTTGACATAGAAATTTTGCGCCCTAAATAACAGAGTGGTTTGCGCAGGTCGGGTGCGAGGACCTCAGGCTGACCCAACAGCTTTGTTTTAACGATGTAGTAATTCACCCCCGTAGTGGGTGAGACTGGCTAATCCCATAATGGTTACAAAGTACGCCGTATGGCGCGCTGCTGTTACCCCAACCCCCCTCTTGATTAAGCCCTAGGTTAATTAAGGTATACAGAGCAAACCTTCCGAATAAAAATACACTTTTTGTTGTGGCTGAGGAAGGGGAACTTTTTTTTTTCCGGACTAATGAATGTTCCAGTTCCGTTTGAAATTTAAAAGTTTTCTACAATGTTTTTGTCTTTGACTGGGTTTAAGGTAATGAGGTCTGTCCGTGACTCTCCTGCAGCCTTCGGGCCGATTCAAAAGCTTTTGAAATTTTTGGTGGACCTTTCTAAAGTGCTAAGGGAACTTTGCCCTCGGCATGGGACCTTTTAGCAAATTGAAAGTGCGAGTGTTTTTTTTTTGTAACCAAGGGCTTTGTAAACAACATGAAGTACTTTGTGTTCCTATTTGGTGATGAAGCTCAGTTCAGAGCTAGCAGCTTTTGATCAGGAGAAAGTGCTGAGGTTGGCAAAGGCTGTACATTTCTTAACGACATGTTATTTGTGAGGAAACTACTGGGCATCCATTTGTTCTAAAATGTGACTTGTCCTTTTAAATAGGGCGAGGGGTTATCCACTCCAGGAATCTCGTTGGGAATCTCAGGCAATCATTGGAAATCTTTATGAAAACTTAAGGAATCTTGGAAGTTTCTGGAGTATTTTGGGGTGCATCTTTCCACGAATCTCGCTGAGAATCTCAGGAAATCTTTGGAAATCTTCATGCAATCTCAAGCAATCTCTGGAGTTGTTAACCCCTCGAAGTAGGGTTTTCTTTTGACCAAAAAGTACTTGATAGAGGGGTAATATATTACAATCAAGAAGAAATAAATATCCACTTTCAAATCTCCCAGGATCCTTTATTCCACAGGTATTATATAGGTACATAGCCCTATTCACGAAAAGAATGAGCCGTGTAAAGATAGTTAAAATGTTTTCGAGCGGTATTTGGCATATCAGTCTGGGTTAGTTCCGCTTTATCGACACAAGCTTCCGCCGTCACCGCCACACCGCGATGCGAGGGAAGCCCGTCACGGCATCATGCCCTACTTCCCCATAAATGTATTTGTGCAATCTACCGCCCCATTATTGCCTTAGGGTGGATTGCACCAGTTCGTAAAGTGCACTATAGTGTCTTCTAATAGTTCACTTTAGCGTGATACTCCCGAAAACAAAAATTTGTGCACCTCTCCCCGTTCTGTCGATAGCGTAACGTTATAGTGGGCTAGTCGGCTATTTTATCGGAGATATAACGATAAGAAACTGGTTAAAGTCCCCGTTAGTGTCGTGCTGGCAGCACTACCAAGTACTAGCTCCCCAGTGTTGGTACAAGTCTCCGAGGACCTACAGTTTTAGGTGGGTTCTAAACGACCACAGCTTCGATTCGGTACATGCTTAATATACCAGAAACAAATACCGACCATAAAAGTTTTGTCTGAATCGGAAGCGAACCGCGGTATACTCTCAGTGTTCCTCTAAGGACATCCATAAAACGGCCTCGATAGCCGAGTGGACTAAATGGTCGACTTTTGAGGAGCAGTGAGAGCCGGGTCACACCGGTTCGATCCCGATCCTACCAAAAAGTTTTTCTGCTCGGCATTCACCTCTGATATGTTCAGCATGTCAAGTGAAATGTATATCGAGGCTGTGGTGGTTCGGAACCCACCTAAAACTGTAGTTCCCCATCGCTTACTCGATGGCTGGGGAGCTGGTATTTGGTAGTGCTGCCAGCTGAGCACAATGGATAGTTCTTGAAAACGGTCTAGTTGCTGGGCTTGTCCCCCCCAACCCTCTGCTAAAGGACATCCATGTGGACCAGACTGTTCACGAAGGATCTAATAGGGGGTGTGGCATTCTACAAGGAAGATTCCAAGATTCCTCTTTAAAATTGCGTAGCGAGGAGGTATGCTTATGTTCTGAAAAATAGTTCGCATATCAACAATCGAATCTTGAGCGAAACCGAAATGTAGGGGATATAACTCATATTGTGGATGTTGCGTGTAAAATGAACTCTAGCGGCATGGCTTAGAAGAGCTTAAAGCATTGGGCGGTAATACCAGCGACCTGCACGAGTGCATGCATATGCCACCTGCGCCTGCTGATTAACGTCAGAACTCAAAATATCACCCATGCTGCCTGCTGGCTTTTAATCCCTTTGCGTCAAATAACGCGAACCAAGGGGGTTTGTTTCCAATGTTCGTGGCTTAGGTTTTCGTCAGGGACGGAACTGGGTGGGTCGAAAAGAGTACCTATACTAACGGATAAGGTGTCCAGCTGACAAACCGAAGAAGTTAAGATGGAATATACATTTGCTATTTGTTTACGTTCTCTTGAGGACATTGTTGGATATTTAAATATTCTGAAACCTTTTTAATTGATATGTTGTGACTGACAAAAATCAGTTGATCGTAAAATCACGACATAGGATTATACGAGGGGGTAACCACTCCAGAGATTCCTTGAGATTCCATAAAGATTTATAAAGATGCCCAACGATATTCGTCGGAATATTAACCCCGAAGGGGTAACCACTCCAAAAAAAATTACAAGATTCCCTGAGGTTTCATAAAGATTTCCAATGATTTCCAACGAGATTCCCAACGAGTGGTTAACCCCTCGGGATTATATAGCAGAAAATTTAAATATTCAGCAGTATCCCCCAAAAATGGTCAGAACACCCATATACATATAGCAAAGGTATTTTCCGTTAGGGAGTCAGAGATGAGACACCAAGATAGGTGATCAACTCCTAACCGTTTCTGCGTCTATGTACCAGAGCGCAAAACGAACCTAACCTAACCTAACCAAAGAAAAGAGACCTCGATAGCCCAGTGGACTAAATGGTCGACTTTTGAGAAGCAGTGAGAGCCGGGTCACACCGGTTCGATCCCGATCCTACCAAAAAGTTTTTCTGCTCGGCATTCACCTCTGATATGTTCAGCATATCAAGTGAAATGTATATCGAGGCTGTGGTGGTTCGGAACCCACCTAAAACTGTAGGTCCCCATCGTTTACTCGAAGGCTGGGGAGCTGGTATTTGGTAGTGTTGCCAGCTGAGCACAATGGATAGTTCTTGAAACGGTCTAGTTGCTGGGCTTGTCCCCCCACCCCTCAGCTATAGCTATAACCTCGGGAGGTACCTGGCAGTGCTGTCAACTTATCACGATGGATCCTTCTTGAAATGGTCTAGGTTCTGGACGTATCCCCCACCCCTTTACAACAGCTGCCTAACTATTTACAATTCTCACAGTAAGCTTTTAAAGACCACAGAGGTATCTCAGTGACGCATCTTTTAACCACAGCCATGCAGAAGACAGCTCTCCAAAGCCACAATGGCCCTTTGAGAATCTTGAACCCTTTTGTGAGGTTGTGGAGAGGATCAGAGAGGGTGGGTGGGTTGGTTGTGACAGACTGTAAGCTCTTGTTGGAACAAAGGCGCCCACAGAAACAACCAAACCAGGTTGGTTTTACAACCCTCCTGAATAACCATATTATGCCTCATTAACCTTAATATCCTTATGCTGCTTTGTTACAATTAGTACCTACCGTGTTTTTCGAGTAGGTAATTATTTTTGGTATTAAATAGAATATTAATTTTGTGTAGGTGGCGGATCCTGTTTGTCCCAAATTAAATTAGTTAGATAGAACAGGCGTGGGTGGGACAAGCCCAGCAACTGGACTAATTAAAGAATCGTCCGTCGCGCTCAGCTGGTAGTGATATCATCGTCGCTTTAGTAGCCGACGGGGACCTACAGTTTAAGATGGGTTCCAAACCACCACAGCCCGCAGTACCATACATACTGAACATAGGTGAATGCCGAAAAACTTCGAAAGGATCGGGATCGAACCGGTGCGACCCAGCAGACACCCAACTAGATCACTCGGCTGTCGAGGCTGTTACCTAATCCACTTAGTTCCTCAATTTTTGTTTTTCAGAACATTGTGAGTTGTAAAGGCATCTAAAAACTTTTTATGAAAAAAAAAAAGTAGCTTTGAGGGTGCAAGCAGATCTGTTTGTCTGTTTAAAAACAGAACATACCTAACAGCGCACATTGTACCAACCTAACAAAGCCTTTGCAATGCCCGGATATTCCACCATACATTTCATTTTAGTCGGGAGAACCTGGAAAGACCGTTTGCTCGGTAACAAAAATACAGGCGTTTAGGTCGTTTGAAAATTTGGCGGATTACATACAACATACAACAACACATTGTGTGATTTCGTACAAATTTTCATACAAAATATAAATGAGAGTTTGAAACTGAATTGTTGGTTTTCCTGGCTAAGTCCCATAGGCCCACACACACAAGCTATCTCAATTATTTATATTGTCATTATAGGGATAGTACCTATTGCAGTAAAGTACACACAAAAATGGACGTTAAGCCGTGCTCTTTGTTGATGTTTCTGCTAAATTTCAGAGTAAACTATTGGACATCCTTTATCTGAAATGAAACATTTATTTTTAACGTCAGACGCTAGTTATTTAAGGCTGGATTTCACCACATCACTTGTGCCGCCTAACGATCGAATTGTTATCTGATCGTTAAAGTAGCCGCAAAACTGATCGTATCATTAAACGTGAACTATGAACACAAAAAAATGGCTTTCACAATAATATTTAACGTTTTTTGTTGTTGTTTATGGATTCTTGTACATCTAGCTCTATACTTGAAGATAACTTGGATGTTATTGGTGGTAGGTATTTTTTGTGGCACGAGAATTCCGTTGCCTAGGCAACCGTCAACTTTGTTTAGGTGTATGTTTCAACAATTTCAAGTTAAAAATGGAAAATAAACGTGAAAAAAACACCCTAATTTTTTGGCGAAAGAATTTAAATTGTTGATTAGACTACAATCCCTGTCTGTTTTGCACCAAATGAGTCGAAGGTATCTTCACAATACTTTCCCAAATAGCGAGAAAGAAATGAATTTTCAAACCGCTGGAAAGTATAAATTTGCCTTTCCTGTACCTACCCGAAGTAATTTCGGAAAAAGTGAAATAACCTTAACAAAATTAGGTATCGAGAGAGAATAAATGAGGGAAAATCTAAAATGTAAATCTCTTTTTTAGTTTAACAGAACAAGGGATAGGCCAGAAGCGCCTTGCGGGAAACAGCGTTGAAACTCGGCCGCAAAAAAAAAACCATTTTTTGTCTTCCAAAGTGAAACTTAATTTAGAACCACTTCCTCTTATCATCTGTTCCTTTCCTGCCTCTTTCACCCACTGCTGATTCTCGCCTTTATCTTATTCAGAATTTATAACTTGGCTGAAACACGAGTGGCACCAGAGTCACTTTTAACGACTTCAGGGAAACGATATACAATTTTTTTCTGAAGTATAATACACCTTTTTTAAGACCAGAAAATTGGGGTTTGCTTTTGCTAGTGATGATTTTCTGTTGCCCGTATATATGATTATCATTGCCAGCAGCAAAACGTTGAACCTTACTTCAATTTCACCACCTCACGATTAGTGCCTTATAACGATCGAATTGTTATCTTATCGTTAAAGTAGCCGCAAAACTTATCCTATCGTTAAGCGTTCAGTGAACGCCGTTAACTATAAAACCAAAAATTGCTTTCACAATAATAATGCTCCATACTTGGTAGTAACTTGGCATATGATTGGTGGTAGGTGTTTTTCGTGGCACTAGAATTCGTCTGCTTTGTTTACGTCAAGTTTGTTTAGGTGTAAGTTTCAACAATTTCAACTTAAAAATGGAAATGTAACGTGAAATACACACTAATTTTTCGGAGAAAGGTATTAAATTGTTGGGTAGACTACAGTCTCTGCCTGTTTCGCACCCAAATGATTTGAAAGTTTGGAAATTATCGTTATTGCTAACGCACGGATAATCCACTCGAAAGCACTATAGTGTACACTACAAAGTAGTGAAATCCAGGCGTATATTCTGGGAAATGTCCTAGGAAGAAAAATACTGTCACAGATTCCAAACTTTTCCAAGAAAATCCACGAGGCTACGATTTAGTCTTTTCAATAGGTTAAAAAATTGTGAAATAATTCGCCAGCAGAAATTCATCGTCAGCAAGTCCAACCTTAAAATAGAAAAAATACATCAACTAACACCAGTGTGTATTCCGGGTTAACATAAAACTGTCTTTTAAATCACACTATCACAAGAATTTCGGCCAGAAATCCATACCAATCTCGTTTTACGACACCGAACATACCTAGACGTATCTTCCTCTCGTTCACTCAGGAGAACATCTTTAAATATGGGTCATAAAGACACTCTCTATCCAGTCTGAGAGCCAGAAAGCTCAGGTATACCTTCCCTTTGAATACGAAGTAGGCCGGATTGGATTTCTAAAACAGCATGAAGGAGAAGCGAAAGAAAGGAGAAGGTTCCCCCATGAGACATTCGAATTTCTTCTTCTCTCAGCAAGAGTAAGCAAGGTTAAATATAATTGTGTTATCTGTCACAAAGGGTAGCTTGTATATTTAACCTATAGTGAAATTTTGAGGTGTGTGTGAAAGCCACCACTGGCTGTGATACACGTTGTGAATTGGTTCCCCTAGAACGACTTCAACTTTTTTAACATTACAAATTTGTCTCTTTGTGTGTGGCGCTCATCAGACTTTCCTTCCCTTTTCATTTTGTCCTGCCACCCTTAGGGTGAATTTCGCCAGTTCCTAAAGTCCACTATAGTTTCCCCTAAAAGTTAATTTCCAAAACTCTGGTGCCTTTCACCATTCTGCATGCCAACGTTAGCTCGTGGAGCTTTAAGGTCGACTACACGTACTTGGTTCGCAATGCTACGTACTTCAAGCCCTACTCCGAAGTTACAGGGCGAGTGAAAAGTGTTTATAGGGGGATGTAAACCTGAGACTCTTTGTCGTGAGGTAGTGTTGTATTTTTGCATGAAATGGAGTAATAAGCCCACAGGAGCGATTTTAAACAGTCAACTACCAGTCCACATGTTTTTTTGACAGATCACGAAAATACAACACTACCTCACGCAGAATATTTTTTGTAACGTTTCGTACTAAAAAAATATATGATTTTATCGTCACATTTAGTAGAAAATCTTAATAAATGTTTGTATAATTTACCGTCGCCATGTTACATTTTGACAATTTTTATTTCACTTACGGAAGTGGGTAATTGCAACACCATTTCTATATTTTTTCTCCTGTAAAAGCTAAACATAGTGTCCTACTTTCACTCGTTCGTTTCGCGTTCAAATAGCACACTATGTTTAGCTTTTAGAGTAGACACAACCAATACGATATTGCAGTTACCAGTCTCCGGCAGTACTAATATGTAAACATTAGTTTTGTCGAATATTTACTTTCGGACAGTGGTTTTGGTGGAGTTCGTCGAGAATGTATATACAGCCTTAACGGCAAGATAAATTTACTGACTATATCACACTGCAAGGCACTGGTGAAACCCAACCTTACTCTTACAATGGAAGTAGATTATATGGGTAGTCTTGAGTGTCTAGCACACACGTTGGTATTCATAGTACGTGTGTAAGGGGGAATATGAACGGCAGGGAAGAGGCCTGTGACTCTTCAGCACTCTTCTTCAGCCCTCAACATTTTACAACGGAGGGGATGGAGGAGAACTCAAGAAGGCCACTCAGAAACACACCTTATCATTAAAGTGCATTCTGTGTGCTTATTCACATCAGCATTATATTTCCGAGGACCTATTCAGATCCTTTTGTGCTATATTAAACTTTGATAGCGTGGAAATGCTTGGGAATCGAATAGTTTCGAGAAACCGAATAGGTGCGTCATAGGGATATCTTATTACAATGCTCTGGAACGTAAATACCTATAGCCTTAAAATACGGCGATGTGACCTGTAGCGTAATTTGGGGGGGGGGGGCGAGGGGGCGGTCAGCCCCGGGCCCGGGGGCCCGGGGGGCCCGGAGGAGCCCGGAGGAGCCCCAGGCGGACTTGGGGCTCAGAGGGCCGGGGGCCCGAGGGGGCCGGGGCCTGTGAGCCCGAAGGCTCCTATGTTAGATTTAAAACAAGAAGTCATATTTTCCTAGCTGTTTTGATAAAATTTTCCTTTCGCTCACTTCGCTCGCCATTCGATTATACTGACTTCGTTTGTCGGGGTTCAGGGCGGCCAGCCGTAAGCGGTTAGCACGGTTTATAAAAGGCAAATGAATAAATAAATAAACGTTTTATCCCTGTTAACTATTTGGATCTCAAATTTTCTTCTCGCTCGCTTCGCTCGCTCGATTATTGATTTCCTTTTTTGGGGGTCAGGGCGGCCCGCCGTAAGCGATTGGCACGGTTTAGAAAAGGCAAGTGCATAAATAAATAAACGATTTATCCCAGCTAACTATTTGGATCTCAAAATTTTTTCTCGCTCGCTTCGCTCGCTCGGTTACTTGGTATTGTTTTTGGGGTGGAGCGCCTGAAGGGGACGTCAAAGAGGTCTAGCCAAGGTAACTGGACGAAAAAAGATATATATTGCAGGGGTGGGGGGGGGGGCCGGGTGGGGGGGGGGGGGGGCCGGTGAGGCAAAGCCGCCCCCCTTCGAAAATGCTTAGTTACGCCACTGGATGTGACGTTTGTCCGAAGTGGCGCTGCACCGTAATAGTAATAGAGAAGGAATAGTCATTCAAAAAAATCTTGGACCAAGTGACGGCGAACCCCATCCCCTCCGCTTCCTTATGCGGTGGGAACTAAGGTATAGTGTGTGTTCTATGGAGACCTATTTACACTACAGACATCCTCAATGGTCTAGTTGTAGATCGTTGTCTTTAAGCGTCCGCTATACCTGACGGTGCATTTTTGCCGCCCATAAGATTAACATTGCGAGCGGCGATTCATTTTCAAGGTTGGAAAGACACAAAATTTTGCCTGTACCTAGCCCTAACAATGTTCTAGGGAGTGTTCGAAGGAGATTTCCCATTTTTTTTTACTGGTTTTCGAGATACAGCACTTTTCTTGAGGTATGCGATGCTAGCATTTGCAAAACAGTTGCAATAAAAGAAACCAGTGAGAAATTGGGAAATCTGCTTCGAACACTCCCTAGAACATTGTTAGGGCTAGGTACAGACAAAATTTTGTGTCTTTCCAACCAAGGGTAAACCTTGAAAATGAATCGCCGCTCGCAATGTTAATCTTATGTGCGGCAAAAAATGCATCGTCAGGTATAGCGTCCTCTTAAGAGATCCTAGTGATATTGATACAACGGCTGGGAAGTTGGGGTTTGGTAGTGCTGCCAGTTGAGCACGGTGGACAATTTTTGAAGTGGCCTTCTCGCTTCTACTACCACTAATAGTCATCTAAATTTCTAAAGTTTCCTTCGCAAGATCTGCACTTCGGTTAAGTAAAATAATTAAACTGGACAAATCTGGAAGTAGTTATTATTCTCTTTGCTCCAGATCCGTCCGCGAATGGGACCAGAGTCGCAGAAGGCGACGTTTACCCACGACCAGTTCCTTCTCTTCTTATCTAAATGATCCTCCCACCCCCACAGACTCCAGAAAACCAATCTTTTTATTTAAATTGCCTTTTTTATCTTTTTATACTCAGGATAAATCTCTTTCCTCCCTTCATTCTCCATTCATGCATATCATTTTTACAAACAAAGCCTTTTTCTGCAGTTATGGGGCCTTTTTCAGCTCTATTGGTGTCCCTCATCATCATTCGAAACTATTAAGAAATATTCCCCTCTCTCTTTTGTTCCAAACCTCCCTCCCCAATACTTTATTCCTATTCAGAAAAGAAACAATTATTTTTTCAA
Organism: Mesopsocus fuscifrons; assembly: GCA_950004255.1. Taxonomy (NCBI): domain Eukaryota; kingdom Metazoa; phylum Arthropoda; class Insecta; order Psocodea; family Mesopsocidae; genus Mesopsocus; species Mesopsocus fuscifrons. The sequence goes on from OX465377.1 coordinate 4,470,071, forward strand.
TCTCTTCGTCTTCGGATTGTGGAGACGGATTGAAGTACAAAGAGGAATACAAATATAAAGGCCAGAAGTATGATATCCAACAGTTTTCTCTTTTTTTAAAAAAAACTTGCCGCTGTTAGTCTATGAGAGACCATAGGAGTCTTGCATTACTAAAGTCCTATTTATTTGAAATTGTATCTTATAGTTAACGTTATAGATTATTAAAAAATCAAACGAATTCCCTCGGTTGGAGAATCTCTAATTTTCGTCTGGACGCCTTAGTATACCTAGGTAGTGATATAGGGACAGTATAGTGACATAGGTACAGTATCAGGAAGAATATTTCTGTCGTTTTCTCGAATTCAGCAGTTTTGAGAACGCCTAATTTTTTAAAGAGAAAAGTGGGGAATCTCGATAACTACAGAGAAATTGGGGGAGCTACTCGTACTTAGTATCCCTAGTACTGACGCTACATATACCTGATCCCGGATCAACTGGGAGCCTTTTCAAGGAAGGGAAAAAATTTAAAAATAATTTGGCTCTTGCCGTGTTGATATTACGGGTAAGTGGCAGAAGTGCATCGCTAGGTAAAGCAGAGCCTTAAAGTGGCCACCTTATACAACCTTCTAGCTACCTAAGTACTTTTTTTTTAGGAAAATTTTAACAACCACGTGCCTGTACCGCATTCAAATTTTTTTCCCCTACACTTTCCCGAGACAACACAGCGACAAAACTCGGAAGAAATATGAAGAAAACATGAGGAAAGCAGAAAAAGGATTGGGGGATTTGTGGTACAAAAATTCTTACCCTAGCTGGAAGCCGTTACTAACAAGCCTCCTTTTCCCGAGAGTCTCCGTAATTTTTTTGTTCTCGGCTAACAAGAGCAATAAAACATGACAAAAACTAGGGCGTTGCGGAGAAACATAAAGTATTCTCTTAGTTTACAACTGTATGCTTTTGCATTTCTTCGTACTTGGCCCACTTTTTACGAAAAGAGTTAAGCGTCACTATTTTGACGTTTTGGAATGTCCATTTTGACAGATAGGCAGCTAGCTAGATCAAAGTTTTTCCATGGGCGTAGCAGGTCCAAAAGCCTGTGGGGGGCTAAGCCCCCCAGACCTTCTCCTCACCTGGGTGGTAGGCATGGCTTTATGTGACGTTATGTATAGGTCAGAAAAATCCTGGGGGTAGGTAGCTAAACAGTTTCTGGGGGGACTTAGCCCCCCCCCCCCCATCTCGGATATGTTCAGCATGTCAAGTAAAATGCATATCGAGGATGTGGTTGTTCGGTACACACCTAAAACTGTAGGTCCCCATCGTGCACTACTACGTCTGGGGAGCTGGGATTTATTCGAGGGGGTAACCACTCCAGAGATTTCTTGAGATTGCCTGAGATTTCATAAAGATTATATAATATTTCCTGAGATTCTCAGGAAGGATGCCTCCGAATTAAAGGTTAACCACTCCAGAAATTTCCAAGATTCCAAGATTTCATACAGATTTCTAATGATTTCCTGGGATTCCCAACGAGATTCCTGGAGTGGTTAACCCTCATTTATTAGTGCTATCAGCTTCTTGAAATGCTCTATTTGCTGGACTTGTCCGCCACCTGTCTACTTCTAAGGAAACTGTTGTTTATTTATCTGTTCTGAAATGTAATACGTCTTTTTAACGTCAGAAACTTGTTTAATATGTTGTTTGTTATAACATCTTCGAGTGGAGAACACGAAGTATTGGGGAACGCCGCAAGGGGAGCCAACTTGCCTTTCCAGATATTTTATCGAAATCTATGAATAGAAATTTATTGGAGTTTGCCGATGAAACTTGTCGAAAGTTGTAAGACTTGGCACCTAGTTCGAGGAATCAAGGCTCAGGCACTCAATAGAACTTTTCAGTTCGCTTATTCTCGGCTCAAACTCAAGTGGTTCAAATTTTACTTCTGCCTACCTCAAACTTTTTAAGTCCTCTATATTGGTGCGAAATTTCTTTTTTTTTTTACTTTACTGGGAACACCGTGAAAGGATGAAGAATTCTGGAAGAGAAGAATATCCTCCCTCTGTTGGGACTTTCTGGGAGAAGTCAAAGAATTTACCCCGGGTACCTGGAAATGAGAAAACCGAGATATTATTTAGGTACCGAACGTGCTCAAAAGAACGGAAAATATGTTTTTTTACGAATTCTCTTTGCCATGCAGCCCTAGATGGGTCAGGGTCTCGTGACGTGCACGGTGACTAGTTTGGAATCATGTACGCCCGACAGCTGAGTTTTTCTACAGCTGGTGTAGGCCAGGGCTGGAACTAGGAAAAATGTCCACGAATTTGGGCTATATCCTGAGTTCTTGGCTTCACGTTGCTCTACCACTTTATTCTTCATCAGAAGCGTGGAACAAATCCGAGTGTATATTTATTAAAATAATTTGGTAACTGGGGACTGAACATACCCCCGAACAGTACAGCAGGTGCTTCTAAAAGAATAATTTTATAACTTTCTCAGCAACATCTAGGTATTCCCCCATCCTCCATCTCAGTCGATTATTCATCGCGACAGATGGATCGATAGCATTCAGTCCATACCTTGCCAACCCTTCATCTATCTTGTTTGAAATCCATATTTTTTAGGATTGCCCCTCTTGGCGTGTTCCATATTTCAAAGGAAACATTCCAGTTTCCATGGAGAAGAAGGTTTGGAATTTCACCATTGGCTGGCAGGCACCATTATTCTTGTACTGCGTCCAGTTGCCTCGGATGCAGCCAGTGGAAAAATAGGTGAGGCGTCTGTCGTATATGCATTTCCATGATAGTTTATAGCCAGAATTTTTCTTGCTGCGGCGTTACCGTAGCAACGCTTTGTTTGCAGTTGTTTTAAGGATTTGAGGTTCCAAATTATTTTTGAATATTTAATGTTGCTCTCATGCATCCCCAGACGTATCGTTAGTAGGGAGGGATGACACGTCCTGGAATGGAGGGGCTGGGATGGAGGGGCTGGGATGGAGGGACAGGAATGGTGGCCTGGAATGGAGGGGCTGGGATGGAGGGACAGGAATGGCTGCCTGGAATGGAGGGGCTGGGATGGAGGGACAGGAATGGCTGCCTGGAATGGAGGGGCTGGGATGGAGGGACAGGAATGGTGGCTTGGAATGGAGGGGCTGGGATGGAGGGACAGGAATGGTGGCTTGGAATGGAGGGACTGGGATGGAGGGACAGGAATGGCTGCCTGGAATGGAGGGGCTGGGATGGAGGGACAGGAATGGCGGCTTGGAATGGAGGGACTGGGATGGAGGGGCTGGAATGGCTGCCTGGAATGGAGGGACTGGGATGGAGGGACAGGAATGGCTGCCTGGAATGGAGGGGCTGGGATGGAGGGACAGGAATGGCGGCCTGGAATGGAGGGACAGGAATGGTGGCTTGGAATGGAGGGACTGGGATGGAGGGGCTGGAATGGCTGGCTAGCAGTGGGAAGTCAGGGATGGCGGGTACCCACGAAAACCCCTCCATTCAGAGGAAAGGCCAATTTCCCAATTTCAGAGTAATTCCAACCCGACAGGCAAAACCCGCTTAATCAGCAGAACTGCAATAATTCTATTTCCACCCTAAATTCCTAAATTTCAAGGCAGGTCTTGCGTCAAGGAGAGTGAAAAAGAACCCAACTTGACGTAAAATATTCATGGGGAGTTTAAACGGAAGAACACTTGGACTGCCTTGGTCTTACTATTGGATTCCAATGCTGCTTCTAAAGCCCCACCTTGCCTGAGCAACCCAGCTTTTAACTTGCAAATGGAGGAAGTTAAAGGCTGTGTTTTTCCATTGAAACACACTTTTCTACGTAGTTCTTCTCCTATTTCTAGAGGGAAATTCAAGGCTCCCTTTTAGGCGCTAAACATTTCCTCCATTGTGAACCCTAAAGCCCAACTTAGATGGTTGTAGATGATTTTTTTTTTAAACTTGTGACATTTTTTTTTGGCCGAAGCCGAAGAAGAGTCGGCTGAAGCCAGTTTAGGATTGGGCTGAAGCCAATACATCCATGTCGGAAGGGGAAAATTTTTCCCTTACGCCGGGATTCGAACCCGGACCTCTCAGGACACAAAGCCAGATCCCTTGACCACTCGACCAGTGAGATGATGGCTTAAAGGGGTTTGAACAGAGTGAGAGGAGCCATGGGAAAGTAAAAAGTTGAAAGAAGACTTTCTCTTAAAAATTCAAAATTCGACAAAAATTCGAAAAACGACCGATAGAAATGCCGTGAAAAAAATTAGATTCGGCGGAAGAAGTGAAGTAAGTTACCGGGTGGGTTGTCTTGACTGTCTTGTTGACAAAGTGGATGAATCCAGCCATCCGTCAGCAAGACAGCTTCATTCTTGGGGGAACTAAAGGTTAACGATTCTTCCCCAGAAAGGGCCTTCAGTGCTTTTCTACGACCTGACAACGTATTAATGCGAAAAATCGTTAGTTTCTGTCTTTTTGACGGTGGTTCTTAATTTCATAGAATTCGTCGTTTTGATTGGGTCCTTAAGGCTGAATATACATTCGCTATTTTTTACGTTCCGAGCTCAAACTTTGTGAGAAAGCTATTGGATATTAAATATTCTGAAATATAATATATGTCTTTTTAACGTCATTACTCATGAGGCTATGTTGTGATTTCACGATCGGTTAATTTTGGACAATTTTTTGTCACAAAAATCACTCGATCGTAAAATCACAACATGGCCTCATGAGTAATGACGTTAAAAAGACATATTTTATATTATTATATTATATTATATTATATATTAAAAAGCCCTTAAGGCTCTGCTTCAACTGGTGATGTATTCCTTCCGTTTCCGCTTAACGTTGCGAGAGGCGAATTATTTATAATTTTTTTAGGACACAGAATTTTGCTGCTGGGAGAAGGGCCAGGCAGCCCTTCTCCTGGGGGTAACTTGACTGCCAGGCGTGATTCTGGCAAAATCACTCCTTGTGCAGACTGGAGCGCGAATGAATTTTTTTCATAATAATTTATTTTATATTCAGGCAGTAACTTTATTGAGATACCGCACTAGTTACCGATATCTCCAGTCTCGCAGAGCTGATGCCTCCAGGCGCCCCAAACCGTTCTTTTGGCTAGATTTTACATTTTATTCCTTTATTTGCCCAAGCGATGTAAAGCAAACATTAGCATTACCAAAGTGTGGTTAGGTTTTCCTTTTACAAATTTGTAATGAAAATAAAACAAGGAAGATTGCCCATCGGTTGGGAGGGTTCTCCAAACCTTCCCCTTTTTAGCTTCCTCGTTAAATAGACGTACGACAGCCACAGTGATGTTCCAAAATTTCTGTTTTAATTTTTTGACTGGCCCAAGATATTTTTAAGTCCCCCAAATCCAAAAATACGTATAGAAAATTTCTGGCTTGATCATTTCAATAGTATATCCGTCTTGCTTAGCTGGCAGCACTATACCAAATACCATTTCCCTAGCCACAGTCTAGTACATGACAGAGACCAACAGTTTTAGATGGGTTCCGGTGTATATTTCTGAACATACCTAGGTATAAGAATCAGAAAATCTTTGACAGGATCGTAATCGAACCGGTGTGACCGGTTTTCAGCGCTCCTCTAAAGATAATCATCGGTTAAGGGCCACCATACATTCGCTATTTTTTTACGTTCCGATTTCAAACTTTATGAGAAAACTATTGGATATTTAAATATTCTGAAATATAATATGTCTTTTTAAAGTCGTTACTCATGAGACTAAGTATGTTGAGATTTCACGATCGGTTAATTTTGGACAGTTTTTTGGTGACGAAAATCACTCGATCGTAAAATTACAACTTAGCCTCATGAGTAATAATGATGTTAAAAACACATATTATACTTCAGAATATTTAAATATCCAATAGTTTTCTCGCAAAGTATATTCAGCCTTAACGAGGCTATTCTGACTCCGTTTCCTATGACGTGATGGTATTTTAGGAATTCCCCTTTATATTTTCCGCTCTGTGAATATAATGTGAATCCGCGGCCGAAATTATCTCATTTCCAGTCGGTTAGAGCAGATCTTCGGCCTCGGCCTTTGCCCACCGCCCACCCTCTATACTTCATGAGCTTTTAATGGTGTTGTGTGGCCAACCGAGATTTTGCTTTGACGTCCCTTTCTACCCAAAAACATCAATTTCTCTGTGTCCGTGGCTTTCCTGAATAAAATGGGAATTTTCAGTTTTAAGGGCCACCATACGTTCACTATTTTTTTACGTTTGGACTTCAAACTTTGTGAGAAAACTATTGGATATTTAAATATTTTGAAAAATAATATGTCTTTTTAACGTCATTACTAGGGTTCGGATTTGTCCTAAAAAGACCTATTCTTCTCCTTACGTTTGATTTCAGCCAAATTTTGTATTTAGGCGTTTTGGACCTCCACGACCCCACACACCAAATCTTATCGAGACCTATAATGTCCTATTTCAGCTTTGAAAGTACTAAAAAATCCTATTTCAGCTTTGAAAGTACTAAAAAATCCTATTTTGCTGGTTGACTGCCTAATTTAACCCTATTCTGCAGATAACAGTACTTATGGACACGTGTCTTACAATACGCTCGCTTCAAAAGAATCTTTCCAGACGAAAATAAAATCAGCTTGTAGACTTATTTTTTCTAAGAAGCCCGTAGACTACATTAACTTCACCATTAGAAATATATTTTCTTAGGTCGTTGATAGTCGAGGTTACTCCCCATTACTCCCTCGCAGACCAGGTAAGTAGGTATGTACTCTATTTTTATACCAACTACCCTTATGCCTGTGACCTGTGTACATGCTACGTGCCTATGCGCAGAGCCACAGGACACGCCAGATGCACCAAGCTTGCGGTAGCCCTAAAAAGAAACCCAGGCTGCCCAGGCTGGGCCTCAGCCCGAGAAGCTGCGGAGATATTAGAAGGAAAAAGTGCAGAAAAAAAAAACGTTTCCACGGGGGGGTTACCTAAGGGGTTAACACCCCCCTCCATGAAAGAAAATTAACATGGTAATGCCGACGTGAAGCAAAAAAAAAATATAGGCTAAAACCCCCCCATTACCCCGAACCACCCCCCCCCCCCATGACCGCTTTCTGGATACGGGCCTGGCCCGATGTTTCCCCTATCTACCGAAGTTGCCTCCCTCAAATTTCTGCCTCTCGTTTCGTGTGACGCAGAAAGAAGTCTCTTTGCACTTAAAAGAACTTTGACAGAGATGCGACGTAATTTTAAGGTGGAAAATCTGGAAAATCCCGGCGGAACGGAAACATTTTCCGCTTCCGACATGGATGTATTGGCCTCGGCCCACTCCAAAAACTGGCTTCGGCCCACTCATATTTCGGCTTCGGCGTACTCTACTTCGGCTTCGGTCAAAAAAATCCGCGCCTATTACGCGCGTTAAAAAAAAAAAAAAAAAAAAAAAAAAAAAAAAAAAAAAAAATGAAAATCTGGAAAAAGTTTTGGTCGTGCAATAAAACCAAATGTGAAAATTCTTCCTTTTTTGCTCTTACCTACCTATAATTTTTATTAGAAACCTTACCTTAGTAGTTAAGCACTAGGTAAAATTGGATTTTAAGGAACCTATTTTCAGCAACCTATTTTGCGTTTTTGAGCAACCTATTTCTCGGTTTTAAGCAACCTAACAATCCGAACCCTAGTCATTACTCATGAGGCTATGTTGTGATTTTAGGATCGAGAGATTTTTGTCACCAAAAAAATTGTCCAAATTATCCGATCGTGAAATCACAACATATAGCCTCAATGACGTTAAAAAGACACATTATATTTCAGAATATTTAAATATCCAATAGTTTTCTCACAAAGTTTGAAGTCTAAACGTAAAAAAATAGCGAATGTATATCCAGCCTTAACTCTTCTTCAACGTACAATGCGCTGTTAAAAGTTTTGAAACTGCCGCTTTTACATAGAAACATAATTGTGTTTTTCATATTTTGCTTGACGCTTCACATAGAGAACATGAGGAAATTGTTCGTCTTTGAGGAAAACTGTGTATATAATTAGGAAATTGTACTCTCGCGGTATTTTTTCCTCCTATTGTGCACACCTGTATGTTTGGTCAGTTGACTTTTGCTGTATGAAACGGATATCTTTCTAATCCAGAGAGGTGTGGGTTCGAGTCCCAGTAGAGGAAATGTTTTGGTCAGAAAGTTCCATCTTCCTTCACAGACTCGTTTGCAAGGTATCCTAAGTTGCTCGACGGATGGGCGTCTAACCTTGATGCATGTGGCAGCGCAGCCTTATAAAACGCATGCTTGGCTTACTGTGTTCTGACTTCAGTGCTTATGTCACCCTTCTGGCAAACGATACCTTGCAGGGAGGGGGAACTTTCTGACCAAAAATTTCCCGTCATTCCACAGTGGTTTACTGGAGGCAATACCACCGACCACAAGTGAAACATTGCGAATATTTTGTTTGTTTGATTAGGACTGGATTAAGCTGCCTAGCGGGCCTTAAAATGTGTACGTAAGTGCGTAAGTACGCCTCAATAGCAAATGCAACGTATACTAATTACAAACACCTATATTTACCTTAACCAGTGTAATTATAATTCACGCCCGTGCATTTGCAATGCAATGCTCTGTTGGGGCTGAGCAATGTTTGCCTTTGAATGAGGGGGAGGGTTCGGTTATGAGGGGTAGATAGCTGATTACTCTGCTGCTACCCCTCACATTCATACCCCGCTGCCTCCCAACCAATCTGGACCGCGTGGGGGCTGAGGGTAAGGTAAACCACACAACGGGCTTCAACACATCGACCGATACGTTCTCTCTTTCAATTTTGAAGATAATTGATGCTTGTGAAACCCCAATTTCGTATCTAACCAGACTTGATCATTGAGAGGTCATGTTCGTTTAGGTAGAATTCGAGGAAATACCATGGGCGTAGCAGGACCAAAAAACTGGGGGGGGGGGGCAAAGCCTCCCAGACCTTCTCCTTACCTAGGGGGTAATAGGCATGGCTTTATGTGACGTTCTGCGGAGGTCAGAAAAATCCTGGGGGTGGCTAGAACGGCCCCCCTTCCAGACCCCCCTTGCTACGCCTATGGGAAATACTCGTTCCACTGATGGTAGTCAGCTCAGTAGTATCAGGTACTAAAAATGTCACAGCGGTATTTCGTTTCATGGTCCCTGGACTGAACCACCGTCAGCTCAAAAGTATACATATATACCTAATTGTATGCAAATATAGGTATAGTTCAAAAATTTTTGCACGTGAACTATCACAGTCTCGATATTCATTTCACATGACATGCTGAATATATCAAAGGTGAATCAGGAAATGTTTGCTGGGATCAGGATGGAACGTGTGTGACCCAGTCAGTCTTCGTCTCTAAAGGAAATAGACCATTCGGCTGTCTAGTGTGTTGTGTGTAATTGGGTATCTAAAACTGTAGGTCCCCAAAATTTGCTTGCGCATTTTTTTAAACTTGCATTGGCGCTGGATAGGTATAAATAATTGCAAAACTGGATTTGTAATATAATTTAGAACTACTCTGTCCAACATTAAAACAAACATTACTTACGCTGATTGCTACATTGAGAACCAATAGTAACAGTTTTTAAACTCTAATTTCGTGGCAAGTATCGTTTCTAGAAAACAGAAAAAGAAAAGTACGAACATATTAGGCGGGAAATTCAAATGGCGCCAAGAGTACATATCCGCCATCTACCGGATATTAACTCAACTTTCAAACCAGTGATTATTCAACAGGTGAATTTTATATAAACGTAAATATTGGAACAAATTTAATTAATTAAATATAATATTTCGCTAAAATAAATCTATTTATTGTGAAAAATTATACAACTATTTTATTTCAAGTAATTTTTTTTCCGTTAGGTTTGGTTGGCGTCACTGTATCGTAGGCCAGTCCGCCATGTTGGCGCCCTGTGTTTTCAATCATTAAATAAATAAATACGAGTTTTTTACATTTTTGTAAGTTTTTTAGTGAAAGTAAAATGATTTAGCGGTGCTTTTTGTTCTAAAAAGGTACTTTTATATTTTCGGGTACTTTTAACGTGGTGTAAAAGCCTTTTTTGTGAGTATTTCTCTCAAGTTTCATCAATTTCTGACACATTTGTCAGACAGATCGCCTGAGCGCTTCATACCAATTTGTTGGACATGTGTTTTATTTTGTGTGTTTTTGACGTTACCATATGTATTTTTGAACCTCGTTTACTCTCTATACTTTTGGAATTTTGTATTTTCTCAGCAATAGGCAGTATTTTAAAGGATTGTAGGTATTTGTCACTAGGTCCCCAGAGGGACGACTGATCACAACAATCATAATGACCCATATAAGCTGGATCAATTAGTAACGATTTATCATTTTTATCATCAACTGAGCGTTCTAATGGACAAACCTTTATGATACTGTTGAAATAAGAGCGAAAGAACTGCGTAGGGAGTGATATAGTGAGTGCCGACCATTTATAACCCTGGCACTGTCAACAACAGCCTGATTCTTCAGTCTTCAGTGACGGTTCTATCACAGTCAGGATCAGAATTTTTCCAATTGTTATTATTCTCCCCACACTTCGGCCAACATAGCTTAGTTTAGATTGGAAGCTATGGCCACCGGCTGTAAATTGGTTTCCGACTGATGAATAAAATATAAAGGTGCAGAATCTAGTTCAAGTTCGTTAATGGGGAAAATCGGACGAAGGGGGTGGAAATTAGGAAGTTCAACCCTTAATATTTATAAGTGGTGAAATAGTTTTCATTACTGTAATGATATTGCCTACAACTTTTGCGTGAAAAGTTTTTGGGTCTCCATTAATTGCTCCAAGGGGTGTTGGAAACTCTCAACTCCCCCCAGTCTATTGTGTAGATAACTTTTCTTGTATATAAAACGGAAAATAACGTTTGTTTCTTTATTTTTTCAGCGCGGTGCGGTGGTAGGGCCGGTTTCGGTACAGTGGCAGCAGACAGACTGTGATGCTCCCGATCTACAACTGAGCCGGTAAGTTTGCAGTATTTACGTTTCCCGAGAAATTAGTCAAAGTCTGCATGATGCCGTTACAAGGCTACTAACTAACGTAATGATAAGGACGCTATCGGCAGGATGGTGAAAGGCACCAATTTTTCTTTTCGGGAGGATAATGCTATAGTGCACTTTTAGGGGACACTAACGTAGACTCAGTGTACACGGCACCATTGTAGGGGAATTTTTGACATAGCATTGTCATATCACAACCACTATAAGAACACTAATTTAGTGTAAAACATCATTAAATAGAAAGTGGTATATGTTTGTGGATACCGGCGTCTTTCCACTCATACGTAAGTGAAACAACTATAAAACTAATCTCCAGGATGTCCTGATAATGCCTAGTACATGTATTTTAAATTATGGAGTCCATTATCCTGGGCCTCTCCACTTAGCCTGTCTAGCTCTAGAATGGCATTTAAGAGTACGTTCAAGTTGTTGCCAGTTATAGAGGTTCAGTCTTTAATAACTTTTTAACCGAAACTGTATAAAGAGGCTCGTTTTAACCAGGGAGACGCGTCTAGAAAGGCAGTAACTGAGTAGACATTAGACAACAGCATTTTTTGTAAAAGAAAAAAATATGGTAAACTACATGTGGGTTGACTGGAAGGTGGCGACCTCGTCTGCCGTGGCGGTTTCTGGAATATTTGCCGCTGCTGGAAGTTTGAGAGGGCGCCGCTAGAGGGTGGGGAGCTGCTCTATCCCATTTTGCCCCCCTTAGCAACACCAGCCCCCGCTGTTGCCCTTGTGCTGATCGCTAACGCGGCAATGGAATTTAATCAAACAGCCTGACGCCGCAGCGTTCAAGCAGTCTTGTCATGAGAGGTCTAGGTTCGAATCCTGGAAGGATTTTTTTTTGTTTAAGTCACTCTTAGCACGCCCTTGGTACATTTCTGTCTGATTTTATTTGGTCTGAAATATAATATTATGTACAGGAAGGAGTCTAAGTTGTGGTTTAACAAAGGAATGCAGTTCCCATTCTCCCCTTCTGTTGCGTTACTGAAGTATTTCACCATGTTACAGACCTACAAAAATTCTGTTCCCTAACCGTATAGAAGTTTGATGTACCCGCAACATCACCATGAAAGCTATAGTCAGCGATATAATCTGGCCGATAGCGATTCCAGAGGAATCCACCCTCGGGTTGGTAGAGAGCTCAACACTAAGGGTTGGGGTGGGGGTAGTGCTGACCGCTGACACCTCCCCATTTACATAAACACGACCCACTTCCCATTTGCACCCTCTCCCCCATTGCCCAATCTCCTTAGAAAAGGTCTTCCTCCCTTTCTTCCCTTCGTTGTGGTCCATGCTGCTTCGCTGGGGACTTCATTCTACTAGAAGATGAACCAGTGCTGTTGGTGCCGTGAAATTAAGCGGAAGTTAGACATGGTTTATTTTATTTTTTATTGGCCGATTTTTTTGTACGTTTATTGCAAGACAAGCCGAGGTAGAAACGATTTTCAGGAGAAATTTTTCAGCTGTGTGGATTCGAACGGTTTCAACCACTTGTCGGACACCTTATCCACTCGGTCTCTGTGCAACCCATACTCTTTCTGATGGAAACAGTCGAAAGTAAAAAAAAAGTCATATTATATTTCAGAACCTGTAAATAAAACACGAAACATGAAGAGTCTTAGCTCTCAGTACTATAGTCGAAGTCAGGCTAGGAGCGTACCGATTACTCATAATTTCTTGCAAATCTAGGGCTGATCAAAACTTTTCTTGATCAGGGAAATATCTGCTCAGGGTCGGATTGGCATTTTTAGCGTATGGTAGGATATGGAACCCAAATCCGGATCGGCGTCAACTGAAAATCTTCAAAACATTGTGAATAATCGGTACGCTCCCAGCCTGACTTGGACTATATACTATTGTGAAAGCGCGCTACTTTCTCGTTCTGCCGTATTTCTGATATTTATATCAGTGATGATAACATTTAATATGATGAAAATAATTTGTGCGAGCGAGTGGTTTCGTATCTGCGAACCTATTCATTGCAATAAATTAACGGAGAGATAGCTGCGGTGTGATAGAGGATATAGTTTTGAATTTATACCCGCATACTTGCGACTTTGTCTTTATATGATGGCGGAGAACTTCCAGGGATTCGAATATTATTCTCATTGTAAGGCAAAGAGGCTGCTAAGTTTTCACCTTCAAAGGTATAGTTTCTCTCTTTCAGCAGTCTCGGTAGGCTAGTTTGTCTTTAGGGGATGAAAGCCTGGTCACATCTGTACGATCCCGATCCTGTCGAAGTTTTTCTGTTCACCTCCTATGATATACCTCTACTCGGCATGTGAAGTGTAATATCGGGGCTGTGGTGGTTCGAAACCCACCCAAAACTGTGTAGTAACACGATAGCTGGTATCAGGTAGTACTGCTGTTAGAGAGTTGTTTGAAATAGTCTCTAGCTGCTGGGTCTTTACTACAATACTTCTCACTTCGTTCTCCAGTGAAAGCTAAACATAGTGTCCTATTCGCAGTTATTTGTTTTTCGTTCGAATAGCACACTATGTTTAGCTTTTAGAGTAGCCACGGCCATTGGCGGTCGTGCAATTACCAGTTCCGTAGCTTTGTTTGAAGCCTGTTTGAAGAGCTCTTACCCCCCAAATTTCCTTATTCTGTGCACCCTTTGTAAACAGGTTGTGAAGGGTTACGGCGAAAACTATGAAAAGTACACATATCATAGATCTCTCCTCTCATATTTCTTGTTCCTTTTCGACCCTATTCCTCTGTCAAACATAAGTTTCCTGAGCCTGTACAAATATTTGCCCCTTTATACGTCAGCAGTAGAATCTCATGAGAACGCCCGCATGGCTCCAGTATGTTGCTATCTCCGTATTTCCCTTTGTTCTTACAGTATTCAGGTCCTTTTGTTGAACCTGTTTGATAAATACTTGTTCATCTTAACTTCATAATCTTTTTGCTGTGCTTATCTTACACAGTAGTTAAGTTGGTTCTTTGGAAGTCTGAATTTTAATCGAGACGTTATTTTTTCTTTTCCTCCCCTGTGTATGTTTCCTGCCTGGGACTAAGTATGGACCCTCACGGAAATTTTTTATTTTTTTAAAACACCCAGGGTGGCATGGCGGATAAGGCGTCAGGCTTGAATCCCAGCTCAGAAAGGTTTCCCCGTACCCGCTAGGTATAGAGTAGGGCTACCAGTGCCTTGACTTTTCTTGGGGTGGATGTGTAAAAACAGGAAGGTCCGGCGTCTTAATTTCCATCTCCTAGCTAGCTGGGTGAACAGTGACTGCCGAAATAAAATTTCAGGTCCGCGTTCATCTAGTCGCGCCGCAGAATTGTGTATGGCTCCATGTTATCAAAAACTACGCGGACGGTGTACGACATGTGTGCGCGGGGAAATCTTCTGTATTCTTCTTTTGTAGTACATCAACTTCCCTACAGAGCTGTATAGTTTGCGAGTAAGGTTTCAATGCGAGGGGTTAACCACTCGTTGTAAATCTCGTTGGGAATCATTGGAAATTTTTATGAAATATCAGGGAATCTTGGAATTTTTTGGAGTTCGGGGTTCATCTTTCTATCAATATCGTTGGGAATCTTTGGAAATCTTTATGGAATCTCAAGGAATCTCTGGAGTGGTTACCCCCTCGTTTCAATGCGACATCTGCAACTTCTTCACCTATATTATTCAAGAATTTAATCATCACCTCAGGTTTTATGACTTACGGATAAAGGAAAGGATTGTATTTTTTTTTCCGTCTGGTGAGTGTTGGGCGTAAAGTTTCGAAAGAAATTTAGCGCTCCCAGAAGGGCGCCATAATATAATAAGAACGCCCGCATCCTACAACGCCTATGTTCAGCAAAGAAATGCTTGCAAGACAGTTGTGAAAAGAGCCAAGAGAGAGTCTTGGGAGGCCTTCGGAGAAGAGTTAGAGAGAGATTACGTAAGAGATAACAAGAAATTCTGGAAGTTTCTGAGAGCGCAAAGAGGCAAGTATGGAAGGAAGGTTAGAAGCATCAAAGACAACCAAAATGTCCTGAAGGTAGAGACGGAGGAAGTGCTGGAGGTGTGGAAAGAACACTACGAAACAAAGTTCAAAGAAAACAGACAGGTGACTCAAGGAACGACAGCAACAACAAGGAATAGAAGGCGGGCATCGGCAGATCCAGACACCGGACAGACTACAAGAATAACGGAAGCGGAAGTAATGGCGGCCATCTCGAAGATGAAGAACGGAAAGGCAGCGGGGGAAGACACAATCACACCTGAGATGATTAAGGCTGGTGGCAGCGCCTTGGTCGAGGATATCACAGAACTTTTAAACGCTGTGTGGCAAACCGAACGGATTCCAGGAGACTGGCAAAGGAATGTTATTATACCGCTGTATAAGAAAGGAGATTCTGCGAAATGCGAAAATTATCGGGCAATATGCCTGATAAATGTAATGGCCAAACTATACTCGAGAATACTTGAAGTAAGACTGCGCAGTCATGTAGAAGAAATGTTAGATGAGGAGCAGGCGGGGTTCAGACCTGGCAGACAGACACAAGACCTTATTTTCTCGTTGAGAACTATCACGGACAAGTGGATCAGTAGAGGGAAGGTGGGATACCTGGCCTTTTTGGACCTGCACTCTGCTTTCGACGAGGTGCCAAGGGAGGAAATCTGGAAAGCCCTTGAAAAGAAAAACACTCCAGAAAAGCTGGTGAAAGCTATCAGGTCCTTGTTCCAGACCGTGGAAGGCGTAGTCAGACTGGATGGAAAAATATCACAGACATTCAGAATGGAGAAAGGCGTAAGGCAGGGTGACAGTCTCAGCCCTCTGCTTTTCCTAATATTTATGGACGAAGTTGTGAAAACCTGTAACGCAAGAACTGACCGGTCACTGGTGGGGATGAGAAACCTGCGTCCAGTTCAGTGTCAAGCTCTGATCTATGCAGACGATGTTGTACTTGTAGCAGACTCTGAGAGGAAACTGCAGAAGGCAGTGCAAGAATGGAATGAAACACTGAAGGAGAGAGGCATGACCACAAATAAGACGAAGAGCCAGGTGATGGTTGTTGCAAGGACAGATGACCAAGTTCATGATATAAATATACAGTGCGATGGGACGCAGCTAAAGCAAGTCAGCAGTTATGAGTACCTTGGAACCACAATCCACCAATCCGGTAAACTTAAGAAAGAAATAAGGAAAAGGGTAAAGAAGGGAACAAATACGTATTACGCCCTCAGTAGCAGCCTGTTCGGTAAAAACGAGATCTCCACCAGAACCAAAAAGCGAGTGTACACGGCTGTAATAGAACCAATACTCCTGTACGGCGCTGAGAGCTGGACTGCAAACAAAAATGAGATCAGTCATGTGAATGCGACCCAAATGAAATGCTGCAGACGAATTGTGGGAGTGACAAGAAGGGATCGCATTCGGAATGAAAGGATCCGGGAGCAGGTGGACCTACCCCCAGTCAGCAGACGAATTGAAGAAAGGCAGCTCTCGTGGTTCGGACACGTATCAAGAATGGACCAGCAGAGAAAACCGAGGCAGTACATGGAGGCGAGAGCGCAGGGACGGCGTCCGATAGGCAGACCGAGAGTGACTTGGGAGGAGAAGGTCAGCCAGGTCGCGGCGAGCCGGGGGAAGACGCTGACCCAGCTGCGTGCCATGGCAGCCAACAGAGTCGCATATAAAGACTGGATCCAAAGCTCCTCCCTCACGCTGCGCTAGTGGCACAAAGAGGGCAGATGAAGAAGAAGAAGAAGTTATTTTTTCTTTTCCTCCCCTGTGTATGTTTCCTGCCTGGGACTAAGTATGGACCCTCACGGAAATTTTTTATTTTTTTAAAACACCCAGGGTGGCATGGCGGATAAGGCGTCAGGCTTGAATCCCAGCTCAGAAAGGTTTCCCCGCACCCGCTAGGTATAGAGTAGGGCTACCAGTGCCTTGACTTTTCTTGGGGTGGATGTGTAAAAACAGGAAGGTCCGGCGTCTTAATTTCCATCTCCTAGCTAGCTGGGTGAACAGTGACTGCCGAAATAAAATTTCAGGTCCGCGTTCATCTAGTCGCGCCGCAGAATTGTGTATGGCTCCATGTTATCAAAAACTACGCGGACGGTGTACGACATGTGTGCGCGGGGAAATCTTCTGTATTCTTCTTTTGTAGTACATCAACTTCCCTACAGAGCTGTATAGTTTGCGAGTAAGGTTTCAATGCGAGGGGTTAACCACTCGTTGTAAATCTCGTTGGGAATCATTGGAAATTTTTATGAAATATCAGGGAATCTTGGAATTTTTTGGAGTTCGGGGTTCATCTTTCTATCAATATCGTTGGGAATCTTTGGAAATCTTTATGGAATCTCAAGGAATCTCTGGAGTGGTTACCCCCTCGTTTCAATGCGACATCTGCAACTTCTTCACCTATATTATTCAAGAATTTAATCATCACCTCAGGTTTTATGACTTACGGATAAAGGAAAGGATTGTATTTTTTTTTCCGTCTGGTGAGTGTTGGGCGTAAAGTTTCGAAAGAAATTTAGCGCTCCCAGAAGGGCGCCATAATGGTAAAAAGTTGTCTGGGGACTTAGTGGGTTTTGGAGATTCAGTTGGCAAAAGGGGGGGGGGGGGGGAATTTTGCTCCAGGAACTTGCACATTAGCGCCGGAAACGGCAACTAACATAAGGCCCACCACTCACCCCTAATGCTCCCGTGCCTGTCTACCCCTCCCCCCCATGTTCTACTGCCCTGTCTTGCTTCACACCCCTTTTGGAACCATTTTGTGACCGTTACTTTTGTATATTTACGCTATGTCAAGCCAAGGTACTGGTATCTACCCAGTACCAAGAGACAATAGTGTGTAGGGGAAATTTTTCCAGCGGTCGAGGTTCGAACCTTGGCTACTGAGCCTCTGTTCAAGGTTGGAATAACCACCCTAGACAGGCTGGGTTCTCGTGACATAGGTTCCGAGTTCAAATCCCAGTAGCAGCTAATTTTCTGCTGGTATGTCATCCTCCCTGCTATTCATCGCCTCACGAAATCCCCAGTGACCTTCACCCGTGTATGTTTTGTGTCCATGATCCATCGGCTGAGCCCTTAGCCGAACAGAAAAGCAGGGCGCAGACAGGGGTCAGCGGTTTCCAGCTGTGCAGAGGTGGTTTTTGCAAGAAAACCAGTTTTGAAGGATGACTGCCCCATCTAATCTTTGCAGAGTGAAGCAAAAACGGAGAAGATGCTAAGGCCAAACTTTGGCTGAGTCCATTCATCTTGCGTTGGTTCACCCTAACTTCACTGTCATGTTTTTGTATGCCGTTCACCCGTTCAGCCGCTCACCGTTCATTTACTTCCACCAATCAACTTCGTCGAAGCTTCAGCCGTTCGGGATGTTTTCAGCTGCACTCTTGCTGTAATAGTACTTTTAACTTACTTTTCCCTTAAGGGCCACTATACATTCGCTATTTTTTTACGTTTGGACTTCAAACTTTGTGAGAAAACTATTGAAAATTTAAATATTCTGAAATATAATATGTCTTTTTAACGTCATTACTCATGAGGCTAAGTTGTGATTTTACGATCGAGTGATTTTTGTTACCAAAAAAAATCGTGAAATCACAACATAGCCTCATGAGTAACGACGTTAAAAAGACATAATATATTTCAGAATATTTAAATATCCAATAAGTAGTTTTCTCACAAAGTTTGAAGTCCAAACGTAAAAAAATAATGTATATTCAGCCTTAAGAGGAGTCTCTACCGGACCCGAAACTAATTTTTTATGTAACGGTTCAAAATGGAGGTCCCTGGTTGTTTAGAAATGAAAGAGAAAACATTTTTCTTTTTTCACGCTTAGAACAAATAATTACGTTTTTAATTCCTCCACAGAGCAATTAAGGTCTTTCAAGCTGCTGGTTCCACCCTTCATGAAATAGATCAAAGCATAACGTGAATCTATCAAGCTTGCCATCCCTCACGTTACTTCTGGTCTGTGCTTCTGGGGATGCCAGCTCGCCTGAACGGCCACCCAGGACGCATCATACGTTGCCATCATAATATTATAGGATTGTGCCTCTCAGTGGCCGAGTGGTCAAGGGGTCCGCTTTGTGTCCTGAGAGGTCCGGGTTCGAATCCCGGCGGAACGGAAAAATTTTCCGCTTCCGACATGGATGTATTGGCTTCGGCCCACTACTAATCTGGCTTCGGCCCACTCATATTCGGCTTCGGCCACTTCATCTTCGGCTTCGGCCAAAAACATCTAATAAACCAACTCATCGGCGCATATGTTCTCTGAACGTCGCGCGTTAAAAAAAAAAAAAAATATAGGAGAAGGATTAGACGAGGGGGAACCACTCTAGAGATTCCTTGAGATGCCATAAAGATTTCCAAATATTCCCAACGATATTCATAGAAAGATGAACCCCGCAGAGGTAACCACTCCAAAAAATTCCAAAATTCCCTGAGATTTCATAAAGATTTCCAATGATTCCCAACGAGTGGTTAACACCTCGGGATTAGAAGTCTTTAAGTCAGCTCGGTGTCACCTCGATGTATAAAAAGTGGTTAAGGTGTTGATTATTGAGATAATTAGGGTTTTAATGTTTCGCACCGGGAAGTTACGGGTGTTGACGACAGACCCAGAAATAATTAACTGCGGGGGAGGGTGATAGAGGGTGGGGGTGGAAATCTATCAAGGGAACCCCTCGCTTTGCTGGAGGTTTTCTCTGAGGATGATACTCCCTCATCAGCGTTTTAATATCCCCCCTCCCTTATAATGGCTAAAAAATAATAAATTGTTAGGGTTTTGTTTATTGTATACTTCCCCGTCAGCACTTTCAGCAGTCGAACCTTTCCGATGAGACCGTGTAGCTTAAGAAAGTCTTCGGGACATTTTTTCACGACATTTCTGACACGTTTCCTGTGAACTGTTTTGTTTTGACGTGTGTTGCTCTGAATTATAAAGGATCTTTTTAATGTTAGAAAATAGTTACTTAAGAGGACGCTATACTTGACGATGCATTTTTTGCCGCCCATAAGATTAAGATTGCGAGCGGCGATTCATTTTCAAGGCTTACCCTTGGTTGGAAAGACACAAAATTTTGCCTGTACCTAGCCCTAACAATGTTCTAGGGAGTGTTCGAAGCAGATTTCCCAATTTCTCACTGGTTTCTTTTATTGCAACTGTTTTGCAAATGCTAGCATCGCATACCTCAAGAAAAGTGCTGTATCTCGAAAACCAGTAAAAAAAATGGGAAATCTGCTTCGAACCTCCCTAGAACATTGTTAGGGCTAGGTACAGGAAAAATTTTGTGTCTTTCCAACCAAGGGTAAACCTTGAAAATGAATCGCCGCTCGCAATGTTAATCTTATGGGCGGCAAAAAAATGCACCGTCAGGTATAGCGGACCCTTAACTATGCGTGAAATACTTTGGGGGGACAATTCACTTGATTATTTAATTCAGAAAAAGTCAACTAGTTACTGAGACTAAAGTTATGTTTAGTATATTTACCACTCGTGTTCTTCCGCTAAAAGAAACAGTATGGTTCAGAACAGTTTCTACATATTTCCAATACAAGAACATCAAAGTTGGGTGAACATCCATGCAGTTTTCTGGACGGAAATACATTTGCTGTTTGTTTACCCATCTTTATAGGTCACTGTTGGACATTAAAATGTTCTGAAATATATTATGTCTTCTTAACGTCATATTGAGATTTCACGATCGAGTAATTTTTATCAATAGATAGTTTGTCTAAAAGGGCAAAAAAACATTTAATATCCGACAGTATCCTCGAAAAAAACACAAACAAATATACGATTGTGTGGTCGCCCTTAATTTGCGAAAGGAATCATTACTTTGTGGAGAGTCTTTTCACACCATTTTTCCCAGGCAACTTGAACATGGTGTTAGAAAATACAAACAAAAAAGCAAAAGGTCCTTCCTTTGCGAGAATGCAGCTGACAATCCGATTTCCCCCCTTTTTTTGGATCCTTTACTTTCCCGGACAATGAGGTTTTCCGCGCGTTCAAACTTGTTGCTGTTTTGCCAGGCCTTTATTCCACCACTGATTTATATCGTACGCGGTCAGCTTTTTTTGAGTCATTACCCCTATTATGTTGCCCACCATACCCCTCCAGGCTTTGTCCCTTTTTCGCTTCACGCACTTTCAAAAACCTCCCACTCTCCGAATTAGAACTTTTTCTGTCGTGATGGTTTTTTCAAGGAAAAGCTGCTTTCGTTCTTTTCAGTAGGACCACATGTCGTATGGTTCATTGGTTTCATTTTTCGATTATTATTTTCGTCTGTATGGCGTCCTGCTTTCATGTCCTTTAGGCGTCATCTTGTATTTTTAATTTTTATACCCGCTCATTCACAGTGGTAGCAACATTCCGACTTAAATTATTTTCAGGCATCAGGTTCAAGATATAATAGTTCTGCTATGATATGCATCACTAATAGGAAAGTGTACAATAGTCAACTCTACAAAAGCTACTGAGTCTTACGTCTCATACCACCAAGGCAGCGCACCGTCAATGTCGCACACTGTACTCCAAAAGAACATTTTTATAACCGCCATTTTGAAAATTCCTCCACCAATTTTGCATATATTTTTAACGAATTTCAAATTGCATTTTATGGCTAGCTACCTCAGAGCTATCCCAAAGTTACCCAAGAGTTACCTAGAGGGTAATGAAGCGCGTTGACACGGGGTCACGGCGACATAGACAGCCACGTGATGCCATTACTGCCAGACGTGGCTCCAGACTCCTTCAGTCCTGCTCCAGTTCTACCTATTCCGGAGGGGGTTAAAACACGACTGAACACCTTGGGGGTGATTCTGACTCCCTGGGGGGTGTGTGCGATGGGTGGAGGCCTTAGGGGTGGTACATTCAGCTATAAAGGACTATTACATCTATAAGAGCTCTAAGTGCTCACACAGCTTCTGAAAGAAACACTCCGGGTTCCGTCTTCTTCTACTGTATAGAAGAAAGAAATAGACTGACTGATTAAAATTTAAAATTGGAAATGCTTTTCATGCAGACTCCAAGGACTTCTATCAGCTATTAAGTTGTATGAAAAAGGAAAAAAGTTTTCTGCATTTTCTGCGATTCTTTTTGTTGGTCTTGGTTGGAAATGTTGAATCTTTTGTGTTGTCTGTGTGCTTCGAATGTTCATACAATTTATCTTATCGTTAAGGTGCACTGGTGAAATCCACCCTTTAAATTGTGTCTCCTTTGTCCTGTTAAGGGTCCGCTTAACCTGACGATGCATTTTTTGCCGCCCATAAGATTAACATTGCGAACGGCGATTCATTTTCAAGGTTTACCCTTGGTTGGAAAGACACAAAATTTTGCCTGTACCTAGCCCTAACAATGTTGCAGGTCGTCATCGAAGCACATTTCCCAGTTTCTCACTGGTTTCTTTTATTGCAACTGTTTTGCAAATGCTAGCATCGCATACCTCAATTTTTTAAGGGGAAAAGTGCTGTATCTCGAAAACCAGTAAAAAATTGGGAAATCTGCTTCGATGACGACCTACAACATTGTTAGGGCTAGGTATAGGCCAAATTTTGTGTCTTTCCAACCAAGGGTAAACCTTGAAAATGAATCCCTGTTTGCAATGTTAATCTTATGGGCGGCAAAAAATGCATCGTCAGGTTAAGCGGACCCTTAATTGCGAGGGAAGCGTCCTTTCAATTATATATATTACGTTGACGTAACCGAAACAGCTAACCCGAGAGGTGAACAATTTACGACGTAGATAATTAGTAGTTTCAGCAGTGATAAAGTTAGTGGAAACCCGTGTCAGTTGTGGAGCAGCCGACCGGAAGGAAGGAAGTAGTGTAAGAATACGGGAAAATACAGGCTACCCCAAGGAAAGGGGGAAACAGGTCAGATATCGCTGTCCGATGGAAATGAGCTGGCAGAGGTTCTCCCCTCCCCAATTTATATGTCCCCCCCCCCAAACCTTCCCCCAGTAATACCCCTCGTCCCTTGGGTTCTTCCATATCTTGGTCTAATGTATGCACAGGCTACGATCCCCCTATATCTAGCTGATAACGGTTAAATAGCTGGATATTTTATGATTACCCAGTGGCAGCTATGTCAGTAGGAATAAGGAAAACTATGAACTTCAGAAATCTCGACCTCTGCGTATACTGAAGTAATTGCTTTCTGTATTGTTTGCAACGAGGGAGGTTGGGAAATATTGAATTTCTCTTCTGAAAAGGGCCTAAGGCTGAATATATACATTCGCTATTTTTTTACGTTTGGACTTCAAACTTGGTGAGAAAACTATTGGATATTTAAATATTCTGAAATATAATATGTCTTTTTTTAACTCATAAGTGATTTTTGTCACCAAAAAATTGTCCAAAATTAACCGATCGTAAAATCACAACATATCCTCATGAGTAGTGACGTTAAAAAGACATATAATATTTCAGAATATTTCAATATCCAATAGTTTTCTCTCAATGTTTGAAGTGGGAACGTAAAAATATTGCGAATGTATATTCAGCATTAAGTTCGTGAGCTCTTTTGGTGCTTGTTTTTTGAGAAGACGGCTTTTTGTAACCTAATACACAGGTTCCAGATACACAGTAGTCTCTATTTTGCAACAGGGGCGGACTCAGGTAAGGCAACGTACTGAAAGAGAAATTCTGACAGTATTTTACAAGTTGCTGAATTTTCCTATGACGGTTTTTTCAAAAACTACGAAGAAATAAAACCTGGATACCTTTTCCGATGAAGTGAAAGGAAATATGTGGATGGAATTGAGCTGTCGCGCTGTTGGACGTTATAAATCCCCTTCCGACAGAGAAAGCTTTGCGATCGTTGGAAGGTTTGATACGACAGCAGGAATAAAGAAAGGCATAAGGTGACACTGACGCTGGAACGAGGTTTATCCCTTCTGAGACCTTCCTGTCCAACAGTAAACAGACACAGTTCTGTGGGAAAAGGCGGTAGGAAGATAAAGGCTTCTTCAGCTGATTCTGCCTCCCGTATAAGGTTAATATTGCGACCTGGACAGATTCTCCAATTTCCAAGTGGCTTTTTCGAAAGCTGACATGGCACATCTAAAGTGGGAAATCTCAAAAACTACTGTGAAATTGGAGAATTTTTTATACCGTCCCTATAAAATTACTAAGGCTTCATCGGGCAAAGCTCTGAGCCTTTTCAACTGAGGGAAAAGAGCAGAAGTAATTCGCAGCTCGCAATATTAATCTTAGAAGTAGAAGTAGAGCCTTAGCAGAAGATAGCCATGAAGTTCTGAATACAGTATGTATAGTCTCTCTCTATATAACGACCGTCAAGACCGTAAATTTGCACGCTATAGAGAGGGTGACATTGTGGAGATATAGGGATTATCAAGGGACCGTAACGTTTACTCGTTATAGAGAGGTTTTACAGAGAGTAACAACTATAACTCATGAAAAATTTGTTTGTATCTATAATTGTCTATCATAGTAACTAATATGCTGGCCAGATAGGTCACAATTCGTCGTCTTTTGATCTGTCCACAACTCTGCCCTATAATACGAGTACATTTCTAGACGTATGCCAGTCAGACAGGGTTGCTTTCGTATAATGTGACCCAGTTAGGAGATGTTGTCTTTGGCAAACTAACTTAGAAGTCAGACAGTCTAGTCGCCCTGGGGATCTTATGATTTTCCATCAACAGGAAGATACGTATATTGTAAGGAAGTTCGAGTACTAGGGAAACCATTAGTATGTTTTGGAATACGCGAGGACTTAGCAGTAATACCGCACTTAGAACGACTTTCAGTCAAAGGGAAAAAATACTGGAGGGGGTAGCTCAAGCAGTTTCGAGTTCCACAATGTTCAACAATTCCTTTTTGTTGGGGTGGAGGCTAGGTTTGTCGTAAGTCCAAAATAATTATCGTTATAAGAAGTTCGAAGAATTTTCTTCAAATTGGGTGGTTCTAGGGATTTGAGGTGAACTTTTAAACAGGAAAATTCTTCCAATTGAGGACAAGGAAGACGAACAATTGTTTTTCCTGTTCTGATTGACTCACATTGTTTCTTAGTCTAGTATTGTCGAAAGTATAAAATTTTCATTTTGAAGTAGGGGTCCCCCCCCCCCCCCCCCCGCCCCCTCTACTAGTTAGGTATACTTAGATAAAAAGGGATACAAAAAAAATCATTTTTCTATAACCTAATTAAGTGAGTTTGATGGTTCTAAAACTCTCAAAAAGAGTTCCTAACACAACAGGAGGGATGATTGCTTATTACGCGTCATTGCTAGAAATCAGTCACCAGCAGATTTTGAAAAATCCGAATGACAAAAAACAATAAACCAAACTCTGGTATTGCGCAAAGAAAATGTGACAACGCCTTGAAGCCATTAACATTCCTTCAGGGGTAAGGTATGAAAGCAATTAGTTTTTTCGGAGAAACATCCCCGATAGGGGGGAGCTGCGAAGGGATCAGGAATGCGTAAAATGAACTACCCTCCACAAAACAAAAACACTTTTAACGCCGATTCCCATTCGGTGTTTCTCTGATTCACATGCTTTTCAGCGTGTCGTGTTTTTTTTTTTTCGGTGGAATTCTTGAAATGGGCCCTTTCGAATTTCAGAAATCTCTTTGTGTGAGGTTTGTCTTTTTCGGGTGAACATTTTTCCTTTAATTTCTGGAAAGAATAATAGAGCACTCGGGTGTGCTGTGAAGGTTGGCTTCATTTTCATTCTGGAACAGTCTTAGCTATTTGAGACGGTTAACCCCCCAAAATATTTCGTTAAGGTGGGGAAAAAAAATCCTCTGGGGTTCAGCGATCAGCAGTTAATTGTCAGTTAGTCTAACGGGATAAATTCTGCAAGATAGGCTAACTTACAGTTTTATTTAGCTGAGGGTCATCGCACCAACCGTTAGGGTCACTCCCGAAAAGCCTAACGGTCCGTTAATTATTCCATTATTATTATACCAATATTAAACGTCTCCTCCCAAAACTCCCAGTTAGGCCTTGCCAGTAAAGCCCCGGTTTAAGTTCCAGCTTACAAAACTTCCTCCATAACTCTCTGTTCGAGTGAAAATAAGACCCTGATTGGCCCATGCAGCACCTCAGCCGCAGCAACTGCTGCTTAAATCAGATTTGAATGAGCTGCTGGGGTAATCTGGTGCTTTGTTCGGCGGAGGAAGACTGAAGGACCGGTGGAGTGGGTGAGGAGAAGGAGGACCGGGGGAATCAATTGGGAACAAGGGATCCGGGCGCAGAATTACTCAATTAGAATGATGATGAGGCCATTCTTAAGCAAATTAGTCATTTCTTTGAGATGCTGGTAATTACGACTAGGGTGCCCGTGATCAGCGTCACCCACTGCTGACTAACACCGAACAACTTTGTCTTTCTGAAAAATGTCCTCTTAATTCAAATTCTACTGTGTAGTAAACGTGTATAGGGAAATCCGACCAAAAACACTCCGTGTAAAAAAAACAGCCAAGTTTATAACCCTCCAAAAATTAGCCTATCTCAACAGCCCTTAAAAGGGTTTGATATAAAAAATGTTGGCCAAGTTCTCCACATTCCAGCTATCACTCGGCCCCCAAAATTAGTGATATCACTTATTACAGGGCCAAGTCCTTGGCGCAAATCACGTAAGCGTCACAGCCGGTCATAGACACAGGCTTTAAGGTTGGATGGGGGCTGCGGTCCGGGGGTATTGAAAAGCAGGTATATGACAAAATATGTCGCCAACATCCTTGTGATTCGCGCCAAGGACTTGGCCCTGTAATAATCACTAATTTAATTTAAAATGTATCACTAATTTTGGGGGCCGAGTGATAGCTGGAATGTGGAGAACTTGGCCAACATTTTTTATATCAAACCCTTTTAAGGGCTGTTGAGATAGGCTAATTTTTGGAGGGTTATAAACTTGGCTGTTTTTTTTACACGGAGTGTTTTTGGTCGGATATCATATAATTTTTGTAAGGTGGTACAATAGTTTCTACCAATAGGTAAAACATCAATAGGCTGTCGAATGGACTCAAGTTTTCTTGCCATACCTGGAAAGTACCTACCAGTACCTGAAAACCAGTTCCCTGTCAACCATACAAAAATTACCAATCTCATACCTGAAATACCTGAAAAGTACCTACTCGTACCTGAAAATGAGTCCCCTGTCGAATCTCCACAAATTACCTTCCCATACCTGAAATGTACCTAATCGTACCTGATAACAAGTTGACTGTCGAATGGAGTCAAAATACCTTGCCATACCTGGAAAGTACCTCCCAGTACCTGAAAACCAGTTCCCTGTCAAATCTACACAAATTATAATCCCATACCTGAAATGTACCTACTCGTACCTGAAAGTAAGTTGCCTGACGAATCTACACAAATTACCTTCCCATCCCTGAAAATATAGTACCTTCTTGTACCTGATACCTGAAAGTAGTACGTAATCGTACCTGAAAGGAACAAGGAGACATATCCACATTTCACAACATTGTAGGTAGGTATAGGTAGGTATTTATTGTTAGGACAAGGAGCTGGAGGTAGTATTTGTTTTGTTTTGTAAATATCTACCATAAGTTAGTATGGGAACTTTGAATCGAACCTGAACCTATAATACTGAAAGTACTTCGGGTTTGCGATTTTTCTGGGTGTCCACGGGATGGTACCTAAAAGTGTGCTGAGTTTCAGCTCTATCGCACTGCTGGAACATGCTAATAATTTGTATAGGTGAGTGAGTGAGTGAGTGAGTCAGTGAGTGACCCTCAAAAACAGCTAAGTTTGGTATGTCACTGCTCAGGTACGGTTGGACGTAGAAGTTTGAAATTTCATTTAGGAGGTCCCGTGCGACCCTACTACAGGAAAAGGGTACCCACTGTTCGAGCCACGCCCCCTTGCCTCCTGTAGAGAGGCACGAAAAGTGCACAACTCTGGTTCCTGTATAACATGCTGGCAGTGCTCGAGGCTTTGTCGCGCTTTCTTTTTCTTTAAAACTTGGCTGCATGCACTGCCGTGCATGTTGATAAACCAGGGGTTAACCACTCCAGAGATTGCCTAAGATTACATGAAGATTTCCAATGCTTTCTTGAGATTCTCAACGAGATTCGTTGAAAGATGCATCCCTAAGGGTTAACTATTTCAGAAATTTCCAAGATTCCCTGAGATTTCATAAAGATTTCCAATGATTGCCTGCGATTCCCAATGAGATTCCTGCAGGTGTATTCCCTTTCTCGAACGCTAGCAAACCCACCCAACTAACACCTTCAAAATAAGAAGAACTGTTCTCCGTATATTGCATAATGGCGTGCCTTATCTTCTTACAATAAATTTTGAAGGTGTTAGTTGGGTGGGTTTGCTGGCGTTCGAGAAAGGGAATACACCTGCTGGAGTGGTTAACCCATCGTAAATAAAGTACCTTGAGCCACTTTTGATCACATTTCTATGTGCTCCCTACCTACCGAACCTCCACAGCTTCCATACACATTCCACTTTATTTGCTGAGCATATTTATCAAAAGTAATCTGCGAGGGGGTAACCACTCCAGAGATTCCTTGAGATTCCATAAAGATTTCCAAAGATTCCCAACGATATTCATAGAAATATGAACCCCGAAGGGGTACCTCTCCAAAAAAATTCAAAGATTCCCTGAGATTTCATAAAGATTTCCAATTATTCCCAACGAGATTCCCAACGAGTGGTTAACCCCTCGGTAATCTATAAATTTCTGATAGGATCGAGATCGAACCGTTGTGCCCACCATCTCAACCACTCGGCTATCGCCGCTGATTTTGTATGGGCTATGTGTTTTGGTTCTCCCTTTGAAGTAATCGCATAAATGGAGCATAACATATGTCGCGCTGAAAAAGGCGCGGGAAAGTTTTGAATTAGTCCCCATCCCCCCTCTTCCAGCCTATTCACGTTCGGTCTCTTTATGTACAAACCCCTCAGACTAATTTTTTATCCATCCCCCTTTGGTGCTTTATACAAATCGGAATGAAAGCACTGGGGGGAGGAAAAACATATACCGAAAGAATTGTTGAAACTGTACCGGTGCGTTTCTTTTGTCCTATCCTTGCGGAAGTCTCCTGTATTTTTACAGAGTGGCCTTTTTTCGCGAATGGAAAGTAATCTTGAAAGTAATGATTCTGTAGCTTGCTAATTTTCTGTTGAAATTGTTAAAAAATTACTCGGGGTTCGTGTATGTAGCTTTCCGCTATGTCCTTACTTTCTGTAGATTTATTTTTGATAGATTTCTTAAACGTATTGTCATAATGCTGTTAGGGTGCGTCCCACCAGGCCCAGTTAAAATTAAACTGGAGATTGTGTCCTATGTTTACCATGTTAAATTTAGTCACAACTTGTCTACGTCAAGTGTGACTAATATTGGGCAAGCTGAAACGCTAGTACTCAGTTTGCGTTCGACCTCTGTCCGTCAAACATCTCAATAATAATTATCAGCTCTGCTATTCAATTGTGATTCGGCTTTCTGTTAATTCTGTTAAATATTCTGCCTTCTACCACCAAATTGACTTAGACCGTGTCGGGTGTGAGTGAACTTTCTTCAGGTGCGGGTCCAGCCTTGGTGACGTCACCCCAGCAAGCTGCCCCACCCTTCTGCATCCTCCCCCGACTAGGGGTAAGTTTGGGGTTAATTTGGTGGATCCCTCACTAAAATTTAACTTTTGAGTTAAATTTAACATGGTAAATCTCCAGTTTAATTTTAACTGGGCATGGTCGGACGCACCCTAGTTGACTATACTGACGGAAATCAACTCGCCCACTTAGGCTGGATTTCACCACTTGTGTATACTATAACGTTATCCTATCGTTAAGAAAAGTTATCGGCTTCCACCATCCTGACGATAGCACCCTTATCTTATCGTTACCTTTCGAGTGGATTATCCGTGCGTTAGCAATAACGATAACTTTCATACTTTGGGTGCGAAACAGGCAGGGATTCTAGTCCTCCCAACAGTTTAATACCTTTCTCCGAAAAATTAGTGTGTCTTTCACGTTTATTTTCCATTTTTAACTTGAACTTGTTGAAACGTACACCGAAACAAAGTTGACGTAAACAAAGCAGACAAATTCTAGTGACACGAAAAAACATACCACCAATCATATCCCAAGTTATTAACAAGTATGGAACTGGATGTACTATAGAATCCATAAACAAAAAAAAACGTTAAATATTATTGTGAAAGCCATTTTGGGTTTTATAGTGAACGTTTAACGATAGGATAAGTTTTGCGGCTACTTTAACGATAAGATAACAATTCGATCGTTAGGAGTCACTATAGTGAGGAGGTGAAATTCAGCCTTAGAAAAGAGCGACATCTACGCGAACCAAATTGAATAATTGGAACTAAACTGGGGGCGCCATCGTCATTGCAACTAGAGATCTAGTGTGCTCCTCTGCTGCCACTTGCATATTTACCCTTAAGTTTCTTTAGGGTTGTATCGTAAAAAGGTAACCAGAAGTAATTTTGTGTTAAGTCTATACCACCAGAATGGGTAGAAACACGGAATAATAAGAGGTCCAGAGGTCCGGGGAATCGTCGTGAGAAGTTGGAGATTTATTGCTTGGGCATTAATATTAAATGGAGCGTAAAACAAGTTACGGGGTTTTGTTGTTTTTTCCTGGCAAGGAGAGGGGGGAGAGGGGGTGAAGCCTTTCGACACCCCAGACCCGCTCCCCAATAATGGATTCCTGCGACCCGCCCCATTGTTTCCCTTTCCCTTCACTTCACAAAGAGGAAAGTAATGACTCCTGAGCAACACTTAGGCTTGCTTTAGTTATCATGGAATTTTTTACCCAAAAGTTAAGTTAAACATGGTTGATAGCAGAGATAAAGTAAGGCTAAAGAGATGAAGCACTTCCGTATTGGAACACGGCCCGATTTCCGGCCGCATAGTTTGTGATTGGGCCGCTTGAGGCGCTACTGACCTGTCATGGCGGCCGCACCAAAAAATTCTAAAGGCTCCCTACACTTTTTTTTTTCCTGTTTAGATTAGCTTACAACCGAATGATTTAACCTTTTTTGCTAATGTAGTGGCGACTAAAACCTGTTCCATAGTGCTTGCATAACTTCAATAGAGGTAATGGAGAATTTAAGAAATAGGTCTCGTGACTATATGTTTTATATAGTCAAA
Source organism: Mesopsocus fuscifrons (assembly GCA_950004255.1). Classification (NCBI taxonomy): domain Eukaryota; kingdom Metazoa; phylum Arthropoda; class Insecta; order Psocodea; family Mesopsocidae; genus Mesopsocus; species Mesopsocus fuscifrons. Next base: position 4,501,127 of record OX465377.1, read on the forward strand.
ATTTATTTATACACCACAGAATTTGCGTAAGAAGGTAAAGTGACCTCCAACTAGATATCTCTCCATCATTTCCTAGCAGTTTGGCCCAGTGTATAACGGAGAACAACATTCAGTATCCAACTTCGCAGACGAAATTCTCATTGAAGGGAATATCTTCGTGAGAAGGAAGCTGGACGGAGAAGTGACTGCTGTATTCTTGAATAAGGGCATCTTCAAGTGCTTTATCGTCAGTCAGTGGCTCGTCGACTTCACCCTAAAATTAATTACATTTTGTGTGAAAAAAGTCGTGCTTACCTAAATTACCAACAAAAAAAAAGTAATTTAAAATTAAATTGCGAAAGCCTAACGGCTATGCCAGCAGAATACCTCGAAAATGTCAGAAACTAGTGAACTAAACTGTGGAAATTTTTACACAAGGTACGTAACGCTAACTACAAGAACATTTCAAAAACATTTCATAACAGTTAAAGAAATACTTAGCTCTTTTTTATCCAAATGATGAACGAGAACGGTTGATACACACAAGGGACGCCACGCCATCTTGCAATAAAGCGATCACCAGATGCCGTGGAGGGGAGGGGCTTAGTACCAGGTACTTCCGCAGACATGATGATATTGGCTGCTCAAAAGCTAAACATGGTTTTCTATTTGCATCCGAAAAAAGCAAGTCCCACTATGTTTAGCTTTTAAAGCAACCATATTACATAACGTCTATTGAATACCTGTATACAAATGACTAATGACGTCACAAAATTGTTTTGTGCAAGGGCCACATGAGCGCTGTAAGCATCGGGGCGTATGCGCCCTATCTAGTGACACCAGCCTGGTTGATAGGGAAATAAAATTCCAGCTCAATAGCCCTGATTAACACACTGAGCCAGGATCTAGTCCCGACTTGGTGAAATTTTTCCTTGTGAACCTTGTGTCCTGAGTAGGGACTCGGTCTTAGTTCAAATCCCATACTGCATGTAAGCAATTTTTTCGGCTTACGGTAGGATGCTATTGTTGGAGCTTCGGCCAACTCTCCTCAGCTTCGGCATTCATAAAAAACTTCAAGGTAAACACCTCGTGAACTATTGAAATTGTCTTCGATACATTTTAATTTTTGATTTTCATTGTATAAGTGGCTCCTTGGGGGACCATTACATGATCGAAAGCTGTGTGTTGTCCTGGACTTCGAGAAACAGCTGACGGCATGTCTGTGTCGTTGATAAGACCCTTGAACTATGATTATCCTTAAGGCATATTACGGAGTATAGTGCAGTTCGATTGCCTGTGGGTTGCTCAAAGGGTGAAATTGCTTTCAGGTAGATTGTTGTTTGTGTGGGTGTCCCAATTAACTAGAGAGTGCAAAACTCGTAATTGCGGTGTTGGTTAATGTATAATGTGTATCTGATGATTATCAATCAAATTATCAATTTGTGAAATCAACCCCCCACCCCCCACACGCAGCCTGGGCGAAGCTTGGCTGGAACTTAAGTAGTAGACATTGACAAGGAATACAATTATTGTAATAGTCAGAAAATTGTTAATAACGGTACGCTAACCTTACCTAATTTCCTTACATAACTATGCTCTGTCGGAAATGTCATGGCAGCTGGAATTGAGGGGTAGTCGTCTTCTTAGGCTGAGCCAAGGTACCGTAACTCAAACCTAGCATAACAAACAAAAATAGCTCGTGTGGCGGGTGACTCAACCTGGGCTCAGCCTAAGAAGACGACTACCCCTGAATTCCAGCTGCCATGACATTTCCGATAGTGTCATAATACCGTAAAATTTCTTCCCGAAAAAGTAGCCATCTTGCCGTTAAGAGGACGCTATACCTGACGGTGCATTTTTTGCCGCCCATAAGATTAACATTGCGAGCGGCGATTCATTTTTAAGGTTTACCCTTGGTAGGAAAGACACAAAATTTTGCCTGTACCTAGCCCTAACAATGTTCTAGGGAGTGTTCGAAGCAGATTTCCCAATTTCTCACTGGTTTCTTTTATTGCAACTGTTTTGCAAATGCTAGCATCGTATTCCTCAGGAAAAGTGCTGTATCTCGAAAACCAGTAAAAAAAATGGGAAATCTGCTTCGAACACGACCTAGAACATTGTTAGGGCTAGGTACAGGCAAAATTTTGTGTCTTTCCAACCAAGGGTAAACCTTGAAAATGAATCGCCGCTCGCAATGTTAATCTTATGGGCGGCAAAAAATGCACCGTCAGGTATAGCGGACCCTTAATATTGCGCTAGCTAGCGTTAAGATAAGGGCGCTAATAGTATAGAATGGTGAAAGGCACCAACTTTTCTTATCGGGAGGATAACGCTATGGTAAACTTTTAGAGGATTCCTGTGACTATTCCAGTGTGATATCCAGTAAATTTAGTCGCTATAGAGAGAGTTCGCTGTAGAGTGTGCGACATTGTGGAGACAGAATTTGCTCGTTATAGAAAGTGACAGTAGTAGTTTACTTGTATAATCCCAGGTCAGTGTCAGACTGTCAGCGGTAGGTATACAGGGGTATAGTCAGCAGGTGCGCTCCGTGGTGAGCGATCAACCCCTACCGACCCTCGTCAATCCAAATCGGCTAATCCTTACTAAGATTACGTCGGCTTAGACGAAATTTCCTTGTTTGAGGCTACTGAAAGTATTACGCCGTTTTCTCAGTCTTTTATTATTTCCTACAAATTGTCTTCAAACCCGTGAGGAATATTAAACAAAGCAGATTTTGAATACGGATTTGTAGTTGCCCTATCTGTGGGAGTTTCGATCCTCCTTAAAGATATCAACCCAGAAGCCCTTGACAAAGTCCTAGCTGCAGACTTGCTTGGATAGCTGGAGAAGGATTACGGACGGGGTTCAAAACTTTGGCAAGACGGTTCTCAAATCCCATACTTGATGTGGGAGATCCCTTCTCTCCTTCTCCCCAATGCAAATTGTTTGTGGTTAATTGTGTTTCCTTTAGTGGGAAGCGTTGACGTTCTTGATGGCCCGCATTAGAGCTGAGTTATGAAGCAAGAGCATCCAAGTTCTAGTCCCGATCTGTGGATTTTTTTTTGGTGAATCTTTCCCCGCCTGTGCCTACCCATAGCCGTGTTCGTTATCTGGCCTTCACCGCCTGAGGAAAAATTTGACTTTCATGTGTGTTTTAGAGTAAATCATCTTATTGTTTATAGAGGGTTACTATAGGCACTCTTGGACCATTCTGAGTTTCTTTATTTTTCTTTATAATAATTTGTCTCGTATTTATTATTAATTTTACTTTAAATTACTTTCACTGGGGTTATTCCAATGAGGCTCGATTTCACCACTTCTTTAAAGTATACGATAGTGTCTCCTACCGAACATATTTATCTTATCATTGTTAAGGCTGAATATACATTTGCTATTTTTTACGTTCCGACTTCAAACTTTGTGAGAGAACTATCGGATACTTAAATATGCTGAAATATAATGTCTTTTTAACGTCATGGCTCATGAGGCTATGTTGTGATTCCACAATCGGTTAATTTTGGGAAAAAAATTAGGTGACAAAAATCACTCGATCGTATAATCGCAACATAGCCTCATGAGTATTGACGTTGAAATGACATATTTCAGAATATTTAAATATCCAATAGTTTTCTCACAAAGATTTTAAAAAGTGGTGAAGTCCACCGTTTCTCTGTGATAATATTTGTGCCACCCTACAGTAGCGTATTACTCCTCAAGCCAACACTGCTGTTCTTAGTTTCTAATTTCTTGTATGAGGTGGTTATCAGGACCGAGTGTTACAGAACAGTATGCACAAAGGAGGCTGGGTATGTATAGTGGAGTGGTTTCCGTTACAATTAAGCATGTGCTTTGGTGGTATGTTTGCTTATTTGCTCGAGAAGCAGGCTCCCAACTCACGCCCACAAAGAACTTGTGCGTCCTCGCCTATGTTTACTTTCTGCTTCCATTACCGTCGCTAGAGTTTACTTTCCCGAATTTATGGTAGTATGGGTTCCAGGGTGAGTTCGCCAATATTGGACCCTGTAACCGAGTTTTCAACTTCTTCAAGGATTTGGACCTTATTCTTAAGAGGCCGCTATACCTGACGATGCATTTTTTGCCGCCCATAAGATTAACATTGCGAGCGGCGATTCATTTTCAAGGTTTACCCTTGGTTGGAAAGACACAAAATTTTGCCTGTACCTAGCCCTAACAATGTTGTAGGTCGTCATCGAAGCAGGTTTCCCAATTTCTCACTGGTTTCTTTTATTGCAAGTGTTTTGCAAATGCTTAGCATCGCATACCTCAAGAAAAGTGCTGTATCTCGAAAACCAGTAAAAAAATGGGAAATCTGCTTCGATGACGACCTACAACATTGTTAGGGCTAGGTATAGGTAAAATTTTGTGTCTTTCCAACCAAGGGTAAACCTTGAAAATGAATCGCCTTCGCAATGTTAATCTTATGGACGGGAAAAAAAGCATCGTCAGGTATAGCGGACCCTTAAGGTCCAGTCACACCCTCATGTTTGGAATTCAAATGTGTTGTGTTATCATAATAAATGTTGAGATGCATCACGTTCTGTAAAATGCTGTTACCGAGGCTGTTACCCTCTGTAGCGGGCGACTCATTTTAAAACTGTCTCTATAGCGAACGAATCACGTGGTTACTTTTGGCGCTCGTTATAGAGAGAGGCGTATCACATACTTTGAAGTGAACACACACAGTGAAATAAATAGTAAAATATTTATATGTCTTTAGTCTCAAGTTACATATGGCTCTTTCGGAAAACTGTTGGAAAGTTAAGGCCCTTCACACCTGTTGGTTCTTACACACAAAAAATTCTTGGTACCGGGACTCGAACACAAGACCTCAGTCGTTCTAGTCTAGAGTTTTCCTAGTATGCTACGGTGAGGGCCCTTATTCGTTTGATATTTGGACCGTCTGCCACCTGAACCTGCAGTCTTTGGTAATAACACCCGTAGAAGTTTATTTTCGTTGCGAAAGGAAAGTACCTGTGGAGCCGAAATGGCTTTTAAGGAATCCCGTCGGGATTTTGCAGGCAGGCGCACCCTTCTTTTCTGGGGCAAAGGATTGAAATCAAAGGTGGAAAGGTAGTGAAAGTACTCACTCCCCCTATATACCCTCATTTTCACCTTTCTGTTGCTAAAACCTCCTTCCAGTTCCTTTGTCATTTAAATCGAAAAAACCTCATCAACCTCCCCTGCTACCTATGCATTGATATGCGCATCATTCTCCCTCTCGTTCTCCTACGTATATACCTTCCTCCAAGCTGACTCTATAATTCGTTGTTTTGGTTAAAAAATTTAAAATATACGCCTCATCCCTAAATTAACTGTTTTATTTAATGGTTGGTTACGACGAGATAATTATTTGGGTTAGGCTTAGTTATTTTATATTACGTGGAAGTGTGCATGTTTCACGGTGTCATACAATAGAACATTCGACGTGCAGCCTGGCAATAGGGCAGGGCGCGAAAGTCCTTCCGTCCTGACAGTTCTGGGTTCGAATCTCGGCTTTAGCAATATTTTTCGCTTAACGCAGGGATTAATGGCTTCGGCCAACTGCTCTTCGGCTTCGCCCTACCCTCACACCTAAAAATATATAACGACCCTGAGAACCTGCGATAATCGGTTATTTTATTTTTACTGGCTATGTTATTCACATTTGAAACCGTCCCCCTCCGAAATCAGGTGCATAGCAACACGGTAAGGATGAGCAGCCGGGAGAAACCCGATATGAACCCCATTTGTTGCCTCCGTTTTTCCCGCTTTCCTCCCTCGCACAATTGATTTGGTATCGAGGGAATCCACCCCTTCCAACCCTTACTCCTGGCCGGCTCGAATAACAATTTGTCTACATTTATTACCGCGCAACTCCAACTTTTAACGAACTCTCTCCGTACCTGACTTTCCTACGTTTTCCTTTTTCGTTCTCACCCCCAAGGCATTTGCTAATAAAGCGATTCTTTCTGTATAGACAATCCTTTCGTGAATATTTAAAGCTGCCATCGATTTGTACGGTAAGCTTAATGAGCGGATTAGAGAATCCGGAGGGCCTAATTAATGCCGCAAACAGTTCCCCCTCTTCCGTTCTCTCCCTCAGATTTCAAATCACTCTTGTGTGTTTCCGGTTTTTAAGTGTAGCTTTTTGGAAATGAATTGTTCAATCTGATGGAAATTCTCTAGCTAAAGGACAGGTCTGTCAATTCCATTTTGATTTCCCATTTATTTTCTTCATAACTCGGATTGTCTTTTAGTTTTCCACGTTCAACTGGCCTAGGTCTAACGTTTCTGAAGTTCTGATGTCTGTGGAGAAGAAGGAGAGGAGCTGTCTTTTCGCAATTGTTTGCCATGAACAAAAGACGTCTTTAACTTTGGATTAGGACGTAGATATGTGCTAAGGATCTGTGAGTTGGTTTAATCCTGCCGTTAGTTTCTTCTACACTAACTGCCGGTTAAATTAAATTGCTGGGGCTCGTCTCGACGTCGTTTTTTATAACAGTAAAGTTCCCAGAAAACCAGATGAATTAAATAAATAAAATAAATTTCATCCCAACCAGTATACAGCGTAAGCAATCTTTGCCAAATTTATACCGCTCAGATGGATGCACACCATCAGAGAAACATATTCTTCGTTGCTCTGCATTGTATAGAAAACATTTTGAGAGCAAACTTGCTGCTTAATGCAGCGCGAAAATAAAAAGCTGAAAAGTTTGAATAGATGAGACGTAGATATAGTGAAGGGAGCTTTTAGAAGAAGTAAGAACCGTGGGGGAAAGTCATGAAAAGAAGGTCCCGGGTAAATGTGTTATAATTTTGTCAGAAAGCTTTTATCAAAATACAACACCTGAGATGGGGAAAGGGGGAGGGAGGGGAGACGTATCCGCGGGGGCAAAAATTGAGACTTGTCTCTTATGTTTTTCTCTGTAGGAAAACGATATTGTTCCTTTCAGCCCTCCTTTCCTTTTCCTTTTCCTTCCTTCCTACACCTTTCTTCCCGTCCTGCCAGTGCGGCAAATTTTTCCCTGGGTTTCCTTGCTTGTACTTTTCAAAAAAAACCTTGAGCAATTTGGGCAAGTTGTTCTCAGTATTCTGTTAATGCTGTTATCGTTGTTATATTGGCAGGTAATCTGAGAACTAGAATACCCCTTTACAGTTACCATGTTCAAGATACCCCGGTTTTTTATCTCTTTTGATGAGGAATAGGAGGCGTTATTGTATACTTTAGTAAAGTTGTGCAATCCAGCCTTAAAGATGAACCGAGGTCGGATTTATTTGCGTTAAAAAAAATGAAGCAGCGTGCAACTCAGAATAGGCATTTTACTGTGAGGCCTTACTCGTGGCCTTAGAGGTTTGGGTTCGAGTACCAGCACAAGTAATGTCTTTGGCTTCGAGCGTTGATTGAACAGGACTCAGTCCAATATTTTCCTTATTTTGCGTGGTATTTATTATTGCTTAAGTGTGAAAAGGACCGCAAGAAAAATAAATTTTTGTGGATCACTTTGTTAGTGGAAAGGACGAAAGAAAACAGCAAAAAGGCGTCATCACATCTTAAGATTTGGAGCAGTTAAGCTTTTCTGATGTAGTGTATAACAAACTGTTTGACTTTTCCCCGAAAAGGAAACATGGCAGTGTGTATTTTGTATCTGCCGGAAGAAGTTAGCGAAATACGTGACTCGAGGTCTGACTTGGCGCAAGATCATTTGTCAGAGTTGCCTCCCTGCCATGCATAGCTAATTTTTCTGTTGCTAGAGGAATGGAATCGAACTGAAAAACCTATGACACGCCTTTCGCAGTGAAAATCTCAAAATCCATTCCCCGGACGATCACTCTGTAGCAGTCGTAGGCTTAACTCGTTGGGAATCTCGTGGGGAATCACTGGAAATCTTTATGAAATCTCAGGGAATCTTGGAATTTTTTGGAGTGGTTACCCCTTCGGGGTTCATCTTTCTATGAATATCGTTGGGAATCTTTGGAACTCTTTATGGAATCTCAGGGAATCTCAAGGAATCTCTGGAGTGGTTACCCCCTTGGTAGCAGTAGAGGGATGGGGGACAAGCCCAGGAACTAGACCAAATAGCAGCTCTTTGGCCATGGTGTTTGTAACACGATGGGGAACTACAGTTTTAGGTAGGTTCCGAATCACCACAGCCTCGACATGCTGAACATATCAGAAAAATTTTCATAGCATCGGGATCGAACCGGTGTGACCTCGTTTTCAGTGTAATTCTACATAGAACCATCCAAGCCGGTCGGCTATCCATAGGCTGTGAACAACCATATTGTACTTGTTATATGGGCAAGAAAAAGTAATAAATGAGTTTTCATTTTAATTTTCAAAAATAGGAAGCACCCATGGGATATTCAGCAGCAAAATAATCTGACAAATGACTTTGGAAAATCTAATTTAAAAAAGGTTTTCATCAGAAAAGCCGCGAATGATGGACGAAAAATGGAAAGGCTCTATCGGAATAAATCAAGGTGCATTAAAGGCATTAAGGTTACGTCGCGGGGTTTCATTTGTAGCGGCCCGGGGGGCCAGAGGGGCCTCCAAGGCATTGCCCCTGCTTAACTATCTCTTTAATTAACAAAAAACATGATTGTTTGGGAAATAAACGTCTATCTAGGTATATAGGTATATAGTCCATGATGATTAATAGATTGCTCATTTTATCTTTTGTTTTTTTGGGCTTTAGGCTATAACTTAGGCGCCAGTTAACGCTTGGAGAACGATCACAGAACGTTAACAACTAAGGGTGGATTTCGCCACTTCTTTAAAGTGTACTGTAGTGTCTCCTAGAACAGATTTAACGAACAGATTTACCTTATCGTATGTTTTGCTTATGACCAGGTGCTATCGCAAGGAAACAAGTGCTGTAGCAAGGCGCTTGTCGTAATCGAAACAACAGTAAGATGAAAATGAATCTGTTAATCAAATTTGATCGATAGGAGACACTATATAGTATTATACAATACAAACTTTCCCATCCTTATGTTTCTGGGTCCTCGGAGAAACTTTTAGACGAAATAACTAGCATGAGGAGGTCTGCCTGAGTGTGTTGAGTACCCACATAATATATTTCGCAAACCTTCAAAAACTCAACCCGGTGGGGATCGGTGTGGTGGGGGGGGGGGGGGGGGGGGGTCGGAAATGCTTTGATAATTTTTTTTGACCACATAACTCGCTTTAAGAAGTCTCCCCGAGTATTTTGAATACCCACTTGGCATATTCTGTGAACATAAAAAAACTGACCCCTTGAGGGTCGTATCTCCCAAATTCGAGTTTTCCCAGATATACCGCTCATAGGGTATTTTTACACATTATATGCACTATTACCCCTGAGAAAATGTACAAAATCGTAGGCGCCGATTTTGAGAAAAAAATTAAAAACCTGATATTTTGAGGTTTTTGGGGGGCTGTGCCCCCCAATTTTCACCAATGGAAAATCGGAAAAGATGGAGTCTGCACATTATTTTTTTACACCCGTGCACCAAATTTGAACAAAATCGGCCGAACGGTTTGGCCCCTGGCTCTCCGTACATACACACACATACATACAAATGAAAAACTCAAAAATGATTTTCTGCACGATCAAAATACTTTCCTACTTCGTATGTATGGGAAAGTAAAAAATTGGTGTTAAATCCCCCTAATTTTATCAACCAATATCAACAGGAAATTGATTTGAGTCTTCATAGGAAAATGAAACGCCACAATTTTTTTTTAAGTCAGCAATAAAATCTGACCTGCTATAGGGTTTCAAATAAAAGTCACCGTTATTCTTGGAAGCTTTACTTGGCCGTGCTTCTGGATTTCGCTGGAGGATGGGTTCTCCCTCGACCGAAGACAATGGTACCGGAGCCATAGGACACCAGGGTTATTCAGCGAACAGGAAGGAAACGAAAAAGATGACAAAGTGCTGAGATGTCTTATTGAAACGCCGCCTCCCTTAGGCATAGCGCAATATTTTAACTAATTGAAATAGCAAACAATGCGGCAAAGAAGAAGGAGCTGCGGGAATTAGAAGAAAACCCTTTCACAAGCGGTGCCATCCCCCAAAAAATAAGAATACGTGTCCCTCACCTTTTAGGTAGATTTCGAAGAAAAATCTACCTATTGTAGTCGTACCAGTAGTCTCACTTTTGAAAAATTTCTTCACAGTTCTTCTTTTTATGACCCCTGGATCCCAAAACCACCATCAGTTCAAAAGTTTATATATATATATCTATATATATATATCTATATCTATATATCATTTTCACTTCCTTGTGAACACGCTAGCAGCCGTATTTTTGAAAAATAATTGGTTTTGACTGTTTAATAAAATATTAGGGTCTAAAATCTCGGTCGAGTTCGTTAATGGGGGAAATCGGACGAAGGGGGGGGGGGGGGGGGGAAATGGGGGGACTTTTTCGAAATCTGGCTTTTTGGCCATAACTCCCTTAATATTGCAACTAATGAAACGTAGTTTTCTCTGAGGGTCGTCTTACAGTACTACCTACAACTTTTCCTAGTAACGTTTTTTGATCCCACCCTTAATGGTTGAATAAGGGTGGAAAAAGAGGGTTTTGCGCACAAAAAAATTCATAACTTGTGGCATAGGGGTGTTATCGAGTTCTTTTGTTTTGTAATGCATTTGCCTCAATATTACCTACAACTTTTGTCTGAAAAAGTTTTTCGTCCGACGCACCGTTTAGGCAGGGGGTGGGGGGTTGAATTTTCAAAACGTCATAACTCACTTATTTGGTGAGATATTGAGTTTTATCTTTTTGCTATGAGTTTCTATTAATAATATCTACAACTTTTGTCTGAAAAAGTTTTTTGTAAAATCACTTTCATTTTCTTGTTAAGGGGGGGGGGGGTGAAATTTCAAAACTCAATTCCTCCGTTGTTATTGTAGAGAATGCATTTGGGTCAACTGAAAATCTTCTTAACCGTCTTTCTAAATGATTTTAGACTGCTTTTAGTGGATGGAAGTAATCTTTGAAATCTACCTACGCCTTTCGGGGCTGCCGAAAGGGATTTTTTTTTTTGTTCTTTTGGGCCCTCAGATTCCAGAAGTTTGGGTCAGAATGAGTTCTAGTTCAAGTGGAAATTCAGTGGTATTCCAAGGATAGTGCTGATTGTTTAATACCGAGGTGTTAACCACTCGTTGCATGGGAATCTCATTGGAAATCTTTATGAAATCTCAGGGAATCTTGGAATTTTTTTTGGAGTGGTTACCCCTTCGGGGTTTATCTTTCTATGAATATCGTTGGGAATCTTTGGAAATCCTCATGGAATCTCAGGGAATCTCAAGGAATCTCTGGAGTGGTTACCCCTCGTTTAAGACTCTTAATGGTATGTTTCTGTAGTCTGCTATAAGTCTTCTGCAGTGTCATCAAAGAATCCTGACTATTTTCTAACGTTTATAAAGAGTTATTATATTTCAGAACAGTACCAACAGTAGGGGAATTGGTGGCTATTCTATTCGACTTCCGGTCTAACCGTATCTCCCATGTATAGGTATACCACAGTGGCGTGTTGGAACCAGGCCATTCGCAGTGCTCTTTGATTACGTACATTCTGCATGGTATGTGGTATGGGTGCAGAGCCAACTGCAGCTATTACAGCCTAGGTGTAGTTATTTATCCTGTGATTTGACTCTAGCCAAAAGTGGGGTGGCGTCTATGGGTACTCCAGAAAAACAATACAGTTTAAGTCCACGAAAGTTGCGCTGGGTTGGGCAAATTGTGAAACTTTGGATCGGAAGGAAGTGGGGCGACAACGGCGGGAAATTGGGGCGACCGTGGCGGAAGGACAGGAAGGATGCCGCAAGCCGACAACCAGTTGGTGGGGGTAAAAAGCCTGCTAGTCGAGAAACAAAGCTGGCCATTCTCCAGCCTCTTCTCTACCTAATTTGATTTTGTTTCACGGCTTGTGAGAAGTGTTTTAAATTGTAGCTAACTATTCCTGCGAACTTGGACGCGGCAAATTACAGGCCAGTGCGCTAATCACCTGTGCTAAGGGTGACTTTACGTTAGTACGACCGCTAGGGTTAAGCTGAAAAAAGACTGAGTTTATCGTCCTTTTAAAATATTTGGATCCATTTGGTCTTCTTTAATCTGCTTAAAAAATTGAGTTCCAAATAACTGCTTGAAGCAAGCCCGGAGAAATTGTTTACGCTCTACTTAGCTGTTTCCGGTTTTATTTATAAACATTAATGAGTTGCAGGAAGTTGGAATTTTTAAACATGTTGAAAGCGATCAACAAACTCTAAATAACCGTCCCAGATATTATGACAAAAAATAATTCATGTTATAAATATCTGTAAAAGGTTGCACCCTTTCCCTATCCAGAGCCAGCACTTGCACCTATAGGTTGCAGTGTTTGTGGTCCTGACGCAAGGTCCACACATGGTCGTGTTGCATCTGCAGCACACGTACGACCATGGGCAGAGGTCAGTTGAGTTGGTATAAAACCCAGAGGGATTAGCAGGAAGAGGATTGATAAGCAAGAGAGAATCAAGAGTGACCAAAGTGTGTTGAACGTGACTTGAGGAGACGCCCACCATACGACAGTCAAATTGGAAGACAGGTCATTGGTGCCGTGCTGCCCTTACCCGAGTCAGCGAAGGAACCACTACAACGCTAATAAAGTAAGTTATCTTTAACGGTTTACTTTCCTGGGTTACCGAAACGCTCGTCCATGACATTCAGGGCCTAGAGTTGTATGATAGCCTAGGCAGCTTCAGGACCTGTTTACATTGGTGTCAGAAGTGGGATGCTATATTGGAGTTCGTTTATTGTTTAAGTTCTTGTTTTTTTAGTTCAAGTAGCTAATATTGACGTTTTATTTTATTGCATGGGTGTGCTGTAAAGCCACTCTTATGCGGTGTTACAACAACAGTTGTCACAAATGATGTGAATTTTACCGTATGTGGTGCCATTTAGGCTACCAACCTCATTACAACAATGCTGATTGAGAAATGTTTACATATTCCGCTATGACGCGGTGCGGAATAGCTAAGCCTTAGGTAGGTTCATATACTAATATTTATTACTGTTTCAGAAGGAACGATGCAACCGGTAAACAACCGTCACCGACTATGAAAGGCGTGTCGTAAATTAAAAAAAAAGAAAAAAAAAAAAAAAAAAAAGGAGAGAAGAGAAGCCGACTCTCAACGCCGAATTTTGAGCTCTGGCAGGTGCCATAAGGGTGTTTGGTCGAATAAAGTCAAAAAAAAAAAAAATAATAATAATAATAATAATAATAATGATAAATGCGTACACCACCCCATTGGCACCCTGACCAGAGCAACTATAAGAATATGTTTAAATATTTCTCTATATTTCAGAAAGACCAATTGGAGCCATGTTCAATGTTTCACGGGAGACAAGCTCACTTCTCAGGCCCAGGTCAAGTCAGCCCTGGTCCACTGCAAGATCACTTCACAGGCCCAGGTCAAGTCAGCCCGGGTCCACCCCAAGCTCACTTCACAGGCCCAGGTCAAGTCAGCCCTGGTCCACTCCAAGCTCACTTCACAGGCCCAGGTCAAGTCAGACCTGGTCCACTCCAACCTCACTTCATGCACAAGCCCAGGCCACGTCAGGTCTGGTCACTCGCCGAGAACTTCACGAGTCCAGACCATGCCTGTTCTAACTTCGCAGCCTCGCAGTGCAACCATCATCGCAGCCTCGCAGTGCAACCATCATCGCAGCCTCGCAGTGCAACCATCATCGCAGCCTCGCAGTACAACCATCATCACAGCCTCGCAGTACAACCATCATCACAGCCTCGCAGTAAAGCCACCATCGTTCCGGTCAACAGCAGCGCAGTATGTCATCGTCAGCCGTCGCATACAATTTTATAATTTTCTCTTTATCGTCAATTTATTATGTAATTTTAATTTTTTTTGTTGCCATTGTATAACTTTAATTATTTGATAATGATAACGTAATCAATCTTACATGTAAAAACAAATGTATGTTATCGTATTCGTGGACTCATGGGTTAAGGGCATGGCACCATGGGCGTACTCCTCAAGTTCACACTAAGCTCTGGACATGCAAAGTGTCCAACCTTTCCTTGTTGATTCTTCTGTCGGATAGAGACCTAGTTTCATCCGAGACTCACTGGCCTCAATCCTGGAAGGGGGGTGTAAAAGGTTGCACCCTTTCCCTATCCAGAGCCAGCACTTGCACCTATAGGTTGCAGTGTTTGTGGTCCTGACGCAAGGTCCACACATGGTCGTGTTGCATCTGCAGCACACGTACGACCATGGGCAGAGGTCAGTTGAGTTGGTATAAAACCCAGAGGGATTAGCAGGAAGAGGATTGATAAGCAAGAGAGAATCAAGAGTGACCAAAGTGTGTTGAACGTGACTTGAGGAGACGCCCACCATACGACAGTCAAATTGGAAGACAGGTCATTGGTGCCGTGCTGCCCTTACCCGAGTCAGCGAAGGAACCACTACAACGCTAATAAAGTAAGTTATCTTTAACGGTTTACTTTCCTGGGTTACCGAAACGCTCGTCCATGACATTCAGGGCCTAGAGTTGTATGATAGCCTAGGCAGCTTCAGGACCTGTTTACATATCCTAACTTTTCTGAGGATTTAAGTGACTTAAAACGGAACATTTCTCACCGTGGCTTCTTGAAAGCTGTAAAAATTCATTTTACCTCCACCGTTCTTTCCTTCTCTTATAAGATCCCTTAAAACGGCCTCGATAGCCGAGTGGACTAAATGGTCGACTTTTGAGGAGCAGTGAGAGCCGGGTCACACCGGTTCGATCCCGATCCTACCAAAAAGTTTTTCTGCTCGGCATTCACCTCTGACATGTTCAGCATGTCAAGTGAAATGTATATCGAGGCTGTGGTGGTTCGGAACCCACCTGAAACGGTAGGTCCCCATCGTTTACTCGATGGCTGGGGAGCTGGTATTTGGTAGTGCTGCCAGCTGAGCACAATGGATAGTTCTTGAAAACGGTCTAGTTGCTGGGCTTGTCCCCCCCAACCCTCCGCTATTATTATTATAAGATCCCTTAGACGTACTCTTGGCCCTCAAGGACATTTTTCCACTTTGAACTATAATTTGTAACCAGCGAAAGCGATAAAAATATATAGCTGAGATTTGGGCTAAAGTCTGAAGTGGGAAATAACACACCCCCACATCCGTATCATCCCTCGGCCATTTCTTATGGTTTATTGCTTAATAAAATTGTCAACATGGCGCCGTTGGTACGGGGCGGTAATCCCGGGGAGCTCGGGGTGGTTGATCAGCCGGTGGGGGGGCTCGCTCCCTCACGCTGATTTAACGCCACCCACCGCCCGGTTACCTACGCCCAAAACCTTCCCTAGCTATCACAACTCGGTGCACCTTCTTTGTGTATTTTTACACGTTTTTCTTATGGTTGTATTAGCAGGGTACCCAGGATCCAGAAGACCTTTCCTTGTCAAATTTGCCCGGCTCTTGGTCTACCTGGACCTGTTTGGAACCGGCTCGGGAAAGCTCTACTGTTCGTCTTGATTCTGACTAGTATAGTACATCCCCTTGTGTGCAGGTATTCCACTAAGCCTAGTTTTGAAAGATCCTTGCGCGGAAAAACTGCCTATCCTGGTAAACCATAATGGAACTAGGTATCAAATTTTTAACGTATTTTTAACGATTTCCCTGTAGATAGATACCGTTGAATGTCACCTTCAACCAGGAAGTCTATTCACTGCTTTGGTTGGTCTGGGAGCACAGAGGATGTTCCTAATTACTTGTAACATGCCAGAATAATATTACTGATATATAATATGGTTTGACAGTGGACAGTGACCCAGTCATGAAGCTGCCGTTGAGAGTTCTACTGCTACTGCAGCTTGTAACAGTTTTCGTCTGTGCTAAAGTGCATCATCGCGTTTTGAGGGATGTCACTTCGGAATATCCCGGAGAATTTGTTTCTGAGGAAGAAAATGAAATAGACTCTGACGAGACGTCTTCTGTGACTCCTGCTTCATCTGTTACTACCACGGGAAACCCTTCGCCATCTGATGGCAATCCCGTTCTCAGTCCTCCTTCCACAGCTTCAACTCCTACGGGTGGGCCGAGTCCTCCTAGACCAGTAAAGAGACCTCCTCATGGTCGTGGCCATCCTTCCCGAAGAGGTCCTTACCATGGAGATGTTGAGCAGCCACCCTCTTCAGATGACGATTCAACTCCCCCTACCATGGACGGCCCTCCGACCCCTCCTTGGGGTAGGCCTCACCCTCACATGGGAGGTTTCGAGGGCCCCTTGATGTGCAGGTGCCCTTGCGGTGGTCCGTCAGCTTTTGGCGGTCACCCGTGGAATCAGCAGCGTTATGGAGTGCCCCACCCTATCGGAGACTTGAAGGACACTGAAAACCTTGAGAACTGGCCCTGGACTTTTAGTCTGCGGAGGTATGTTTACCGCGGTCCGTCCCATGCTGAAGGTGATCGGAGACACCCATGGAGTCATGGGGAAGGAGACGAAGATCCGTCAAAGTTGCGTCACAGTCGTCGCGGACCCCAACCGGAAGACGAAAGTGATAAAGTGAATGTCTGATTTTTTGTTCCTCTGTCGGATCGTATTAAAATTCGGCTCCTGTTTCGATATTAACATTGTTGAATCATTTTCACTAATGGTACCTGGTAGGGCACACAAAGCTTTAAGTGCTGCGCTTGCCCGGTCTCAAGACAGGTGCATGTTCGTTTGGAAAAATCTGTTGCTGGCGATTGGGCCTTGTACATTCGACTTTTCATCCAGTTACCGTTTATTTTAGTCCTGCCACTTTCCCCCCTTTCCCCCGATATTACAAATTTCAAAAACCCCCATCACTCATATGGGAGGCTAAATAGAAAGATAAAATACTTCAGTCTCACCCTCCCAACCACGAGCTTGAATGCCCCTCCCGTCGCTCACTCTGGAAGCTCGCCTTACATTAGGGAAAAGAGGAAAAGGAGAATATGTGGAAGTATATGGGGGATAGGGGGAATTGGGCCACCCGGGACTCTGGCGCTTCACTCGACACTCATTTTGGTCCTTTAATTAACTGAGCTTTCATGGGCGCCGTATAGGGAAACTCAGGGGGGCGGGGATAGACTTCAGCCCTCTGACCGTCAAAGCTTAGTGCTCTATCCCGAAAAAATTATCCTCCCGAAGAGTTGGTATATTTTTCACCACCTTGCCTATCTCGCACTTATCGTGACATTAGGTAGTGGACTTATAACGGCAAGATAAATTTACAGACTTTATCTGCAAGGTAAGGAACTGTTGAAACCGAGGAGGTAACCACTCCAGAGATTGCATAAATATTTCCAAAGATTTCCTGAGATTCTCAACGAGATTCATGGAAATATGCACCCTGGAGGGTTAATTACTCGAGAAATTTCCAAAATTCCCTGAGATTTCATATAGATTTCCAGTGATTGCCTGAGATTCCCAACGAGATTCCTGGAGTGGTTAACCCCTCGGTTAAAACCTCCCTTAAGCTGCTCGACACCAGTACGAACCAGCCGTCTATACCCGTCTATACCCTGTAGAACACATGCAGATTAAATCGAAACCATTCTTCAGTTTTTAGTTTGTCTTCGGTTGAACCAATATTGGAGGCATTCTGGTTCCAGTTAGCCCTGTTTTCATATGGAATTTTGTCCAAACTAATAATAAAGTGTCAGTTATAAAAGCGACGTCCTGTGACGAGATTCGCCAAAAAATGTTTTCCATGTTTTCCTGCGTTGAATTCCGACATATGTGCTGACATGGACGTAATACTGTCCGTAATATTCGCGTCAAAGCAGAGGCTATTAATGTTTCATTGGCGCCTTAAAAGGGGGGACTTTGAGGGGCCTTCGAAAAAGTTACTTAAAAATATTGGATTAGCCCTTTGCAACTACACCATTTCAAGAACTATCCAGTGTGCTCAGTAGCTGAGGGTTGGGGGGACAAGCCCAGCAACTAGACCGTTTTCAAGAACTATCCATTGTGCTCAGCTGGCAGCACTACCAAATACCAGCTCCCCAGCCATCGAGTAAACGATGGGGACCTACAGTTTTAGGTGGGTTCCGAACCACCACAGCCTCGATATACATTTCACTTGACATGCTGAACATATCAGAGATGAATGCCGAGCAGAAAAACTTTTTGGTAGGATTGGGATCGAACCGGTGTGACCCGGCTCTCTCTGCTCCTCAAAAGTCGACCATTTAGTCCACTCGGCTATCGAGGCCGTCATCCAGTGTGCTCAGCTGGCAGCACTATACCAGCCCCTCAGTCATCGTGTTAGTACGAGGGGACCTACTATTTTAGATGGATTCCAAACCGAAAAAACTTCGATAGGATCGAGATCGAACCGGTGTGACCCTGCTCTCATTGTTCCTCTAATGACTACGACCTATAGACCACTCGGGTGTCGAGTTTGAAGCTGGAGTATTAAGAAAGCACACATGTCTCAGTTTTTGTGTTTTGTTATTACAAGAAATGATATTGAGTTACAATCTGTTTCTACAACTGCAAAATCTACAGCATATTTCTGTTGTTATAAAAAGTACTGCGGTGGTGCCGGGAATGCAGTGCTGCTTTCGCTTTTTCGACTTCTACTGTTCAAGATCTATAAATTCTAGGGTGTTTTGGTGACTGAAGTCTCAGTCAGCAATGATATTCGTAGCCTAATCTATACAAATCTTGTTTTTCAGTGGTGACCAAGTTTAATCGGAGTTTATTCTTCCAGCTAGTGACCTAGGTGAATTTTTATTCTTTATCCTCCATTTAGGTGAAATAGGCCAGGACGAAAACCCCTAAAATATTTTGTATTTCAGCCGCCCATGTCGGCTACATCCTGAAGTTTTGACCGCGGCCGTATTATTAAAGCAATGCCAAACTCGGAGATGCGACTGACATTATTAAAGATATGAAAAATGATATTTCCCCGATAAAAGGGAATAAATGAGATTGGGAGTTGGAGGCTCCTGTGACAGCTGGAGCCCTCCCTCTGTATTATAACCTTCTTCATTTCATCAGTGCTGGTTTGCAAGTTTACCAATAAAAAATTATTACTTTTCCTAATGGGTCAATACGGCCGTCTGTTTGACTTTGGCCTCATATGAAGAGTTCTGGAATGGAGGATTTGAAAGGGCAACTCAGGGATGCCATCCCTACTAACGATAATTCCGGGGATGGTAAGGCAGAACAGCTGTTGTTTGTAACGTGTACTGGCCACTTATACTTAAAATTCTTTTGTTTGGGGTAAATAAATAATGAATTGACTGGGTGAAAACAAATTGATTGGAATTTTTACGATTTGGGAAAAAAAATTATTTCGAACTTTCTGGTAATTTGTTTATTTATTTTTAGAGGGAAGGGAAGAATGAGGGGCTAGAGGGTTTGAGATGGCACTTACCTAGTCGGTAAGGTTGACCTGAGCCTGCGGTCCCCGTACCAACCCGATAATACCATGTTCCCTATGGCAATATCTTCCGACTTCAACTATTTCGGCAGCTAAGTTCTGATTAGTTTTAAGAAGAACTCAGGGATGCCATTCCTACACACTAATACGTCCGGGGGTGCGAACTCGCCAGAACGGCAGAACAGTTAGTGCCTTTCACCATCCCGCCGATAACGCCCTTACCAGAACTTTAGTAAGCCCAAATATCAAGAACATACGTATTTACAAGCTTCTCGTAGGATTCTCGTCAATTCTGTTAACAAACTGAAACGGACGCACACTAATACCCCATACATGAACTTACTTTGGTATTTATCAAGCTATAAGGACTAACTTATCGGTATGAAAGCTTGCAAAGTCCGGGGAGCGCCCTCGAGTTATGCGGAAGTTGAGGGGTAAGCGGGAACTTGTGGTGAGCGATGTGTGGACGAAGTTGCTATAGTTGGCTCTTAGTCGACAACTTGATCCAGGTTGGCTGGTTGGAACTCAACTGCTTGTAAACTAGCTCTACAAGATTACCAGTTAGCTGTACAAGGGCTTCAACTGAATATAGCTTGCTCTGCTAGTTTGAGTATTGGGAGACCTTTTGACTAAGTCTCAACTTTTAACCCTGATTGGTTTGTACCTATTCGATATGGCTGAAAGGTCTACCAGATTTTGTGTCACTGTGATATGAAAAAGTTGAAATGAAATGTCTTTCAGGCCGACCCGTGTCCTGATGGCTAAGTTGGAATCCTGGCGCATAATGGCTTCGGCCTAGTAGCCCTGCACAATGGGAACCCACAGTTTTAGGTGGCTTCTGAATCATACATTTCTCACATAGTGAGACATCTCACCTCTCTTCTTTCTTCTGTGCTGTAGACGAATTGGCGTTCTTGTTGTGGTATTTGTAGCAGAAGGTTGTAAATTTAGCCTCAAGCCAAAGGGAGAGAGCTGCAGGCTGAGAGATTTGGGTCCGAAGCTCGGAGAGGATGTCAGACTGCGGTCAGCGGTCACCAGCCCTTATCCCTTTTTGTCCTTTTTATATCATTTGTTCCTTTAGCCGCTACTTGCTACCATACTCTACAGCTGATTTGTGTGTCTAACCCCAGCGTTTTTTGTCCTTTATTTCCCAACTGATTACGCATCGTTAAACAGCAACCAGATTGTGCTTATTTCTTCACCCCTTTTCGCTTACCATTTTCACGTTTTACTCCTCATGGTAAGCACAGTGGTTAGGTGATATTTTCGGACTTTACTGGCAGGTGTATGGAGTGTCTCAACATTTTCTAATGTCTCTGGATTCGAAAAGACTGCGCAGATTCTTCATATAACTGTCCTGTAGTCCCTTGTCTAAAGGTGAAGCTGATTCGGCCTACCCTCTTTAGAATCTTCGGAATACGAGGATTGCACTACGCCTGCAAAAACCGTGATTATGTAATTCCAAAGTCAGTGTACACGGATTGTATAACGTCTGCAAAAAAAATTATTAAGGCTGGATTTCACCACTTTAACGTGAAGACTATCGTGTACACGATAGCGCTATCGTATCGGTAAAAAATGTTAACGGCTTTCACCATGCACCGTTACCGTTTCGTTAGCTTTCGAGTGGATTTTCCGTGTGGTAGCGAAAACGATAATTTTCGTACCTGCGACTCATTTGGTGTAGTCTAATGTAGTCTGATCAACATTTTAACTTCCTTCTCCGAAAAAATAGGGGTTTTTTCAATTTTTCATGTTTATTTCCACTTTTAGATTGAAATTGTTGAAATAAATTTGACGTAAACAAAGCAGGCGAATTCTATTGACACAACAAAACCTAACGAGAGGATGTCAGCTTTTTTGAATCGATAGCTATTCGAACGTTAAAAGGCACTATCGTGAAATTCAGCCTTAGGCTGATTTTCACCACTTTCCGATAGTGTCTTTAACGGGAGGATTTAACGAACGGATTTACGTTATCGTATGTTTAGCTTACGACAAATGCGTTGCGCTTGCAGTTGTCTCTCTTAGAACGCACTTGTCGTAAGCTAAACATACGATATCGTAAATCGGTTCGCTAAATCCTCTCGTTAAAGACACTATCGGAAAGTGGTGAAATTCAGCCTAAACGTTACTTTTTACAAGGTCTTGGTGGACCCTCATATTGGTAACCTCAGTAGTTGGAAAGAATTCTTAAGGTGATCCAGTATATTTTAGTAAGAAGCTACTCTGTTACACCTGTTTCTACTTGTGGTCTATCT
This sequence comes from Mesopsocus fuscifrons, assembly GCA_950004255.1. Classification (NCBI taxonomy): domain Eukaryota; kingdom Metazoa; phylum Arthropoda; class Insecta; order Psocodea; family Mesopsocidae; genus Mesopsocus; species Mesopsocus fuscifrons. The sequence continues at coordinate 4,522,757 of OX465377.1, forward strand.
CTTCTGAGCACGTAAGATGAAGATTTCTGCTTAGGTTCCACAGGGTGCTGTATCTTAACATTTTCATCTCTCTATGCCTCGTTGTTCCCGTGTCTTGGGTCGTATTTCACGCGCTACGGGACACTGATATAGGCTCTATGCTTACCGGTAACCAGATGCTGCTCTTTGAGAGTTGAGTACTTGTCTAGGGGTACGAGTGTGTAGTACTGTTCTGTAGGGGTCAGCTAATCAGAAATTCGGTAACATTACCGGTCTATAGTAGCTCATTCTTAATAGTTTCGTTTGGTACCGTTTTGCTGACTTTATCACTCCTAATAAAGGCGGGACTAAAGGAAAATCCGAGGGGTAACCACTCCAGAGATTCCATAAAGATTTCCAAAGATTCCCAACGGTGTTCATAGAATGATGAACCCCGTAGGGGTAACCACTCCAAAAAAATCCAAGATTCCCTGAGATTTCATAAAGATTTCCAATGATTCCCAACGAGTGGTTAACCCCTCGGGAAAATCCCCCAGGGAAAGTTGACTACCGCCTCCGTTAACATTTAGTTGTTACTCGCGTAACACCTATGATAGCTTTCTGCGAATTGGCGGGCATAGCTTAAAGCAGCATTTACGCATACCCCGCAACTACCTCCATGTGTGTGCTGAACTTCACAGAGCATAAATTAAGGTAAATGTAGAGTTTAAGCAAACATACTCCGGTGTGTGATCTCAGTCAATAACAGTGCTGGAACTCCTCGAACCACCAATATCTGGGAAACCTCCCCGGTCTTCCCAACACACCGGACGCCGTTTCTTGTGTATTTGCTGACCTCCTACCCTGACATTGTTGACTTAAGGCTTCGCTTGGTTTTACTTTATTTCCTGTTTTATTTACACTGAATCGTCTTGTTACAGGCGTCTCAAAATTTCAGGAGTACTATGAAGAGAAAATATATTTTTTGTGGGTGTTGGATTCGAAAATATATTTTTTGTGGGTGTGGGATCCGCTCGGTGGCACAAAAATAGATTTCTACATGGGTTATTTTTGTAGTGCTTGATACTAACGTTTTATTTCTTATTCCAGGTAAGTTGAAAAATGTTCACCCAAGTACGTAGTCTTGAGTGAGACAACACCTCTGCTTGACCCATGTCGTACTTCAAACTCCTACGTAAGTACCGAAAATTATGATAAGATATCACAGAACATTGAATTTTGGACCTGAAATTACAAAAATATGTTACTTGGTGCGGAAGTTCAGTTTCAGCCTCATATTGTTGTCCGCCTAACTCTTAGGAGAGTAAAGTTTGTCATACCTAGGGGTGGTTAGACTACAAAAATGTGAATTGTCGTGTCTAAACTATTCTGGATAATCGTAAGTCTACTGAACAAAAAACAATTATGGAAACCCTGTGTTTTTTAGGACAATGGGTATCTTTACCCTCATCTAAGAGTGCATGAGGTGGGCTACATAGTTGTACCTAAACCTACTACATAACCAAGGGGGTAACCATTCCAGAGATTCCACTGAGATTCCGTAAAGATTTCCAAAGATTCCCAACGATATTCATAGAAAGATGAACCCCGAAGGGGTAACCACTCTAAAAAAAAATACAAGATTCCCAGAGATTCCGTAAAGATTTCCAAAGATTCCCAACGATATTCATAGAAAGATGCACTCCAAAGGGGTAACCACTCTAAAAAAAAATTACAAGATTCCCAGAGATTCCGTAAAGATTTCCAAAGATTCCCAACGATATTCATAGAAAGATGAACCCCGAAGGGGTAACCAATCTAAAAAAAATCCAAGATTCCCAGAGATTCCGCTGAGATTTCATAAAGATTTCCAAAGATTCCCAACGAGATTCGTGAAGTGGTTAACCCCTCGTAGACAACTTAACGCATTTCATGTCTGATGTAGCTTTGACAATTTTCCAGTGAAATAATTCCCACCATATAATGGGTAGGTGCTATCGAAATATTTGAATAAACGGTTAAAACATTATTCGAGGTGGGTTGTCACTGCGCTGTCGATTCAATGTCTGTGGGGTCGCGCTAATGGCAGTTAATAATTCACCCCCTGGAAGTTAGGGGTGGCTTTTGCCCTTGTTTCATTTTTCATCACCTGAGGAAGGCGGGGAAGGGGTAGGTTTTCAACCAGGTATCCATTTCACTCTTTGACCTGATTATACTGCGGGTGCTTTTTTGTGGGCAAGTCCAAATCCTTTTTCAGTCTGGTTTTTCTCATGTGCGGGGGTCAATACTAGGAACTACACCATGTCAAGAAGTATCCGTGCTCAGCTGGCGTTAGTAAACGATGGGGACCTACAGTTTTTTGGCGGGTTCCAGTCCACCGAATGACATCCTGAACATATTAGGCGTGAATGCCGATCAGAAAAGCTGAACCGGTGTGACGATAGAGGCTGAAAAGAAAAACCTATGCGCACCTTCAAAATAGTAAGCTCTAAAACCAACCAACCTAGCGTACGCTTAACAAAGCAATAGAAATAAATGAAAAGGGTATAAAAGGAATTTGTGAGTGAAAGTAAACAGTAAACAAGGCTAGGTGTTGTAGAGTTGGGGAAGTAGTGTTATTGGGGTGTTAAGCAGGAGGATCGTGGGAGGGAAGGGGGTGGTTTGGGGGGGGGGGGGGAGGGGGGAATTTCTATCCACCACGGCATGATACAGCTCTAATTGTTATTATTTCAGGACATGCATTTCGCTGAGCTGTTCGAATTCATGCAAACTCTTTCCTATCGTTCCTTTAGTTTGGATAGCATCTTCACGTCAGTGCTTACTTTATAGTTTTTTCTCGGATTTCTCGGAGATCACGTTCTTAAGCAGGTTTCACTGTACCTACCTGGTGCATTCCTTTTAGAGGATTCTTTATCTTGTGACTTCTGAACAGTCCTTTCTAGACTCATTGTGATAAAACCAGAGGTCCCTATCGTCTAAGGTTCTTTGGAGCAATTTTTCAAAACACCCTTGTTTTCTTCATTTTTTTTTCCAAAAAATTACTGTAAAGTAACTAGTGATGACAGAATTCTGTTGTTAAATGATTGTTCCCAGCCAATGGACTTACGGCTTTAACTGTATTTTAAGGGTCGTATGACATCAGCTCGTTCCAAAAAAAGGTCTTTTTTTCAACAATGTGCAAGGCCTTCGGGCAAGAACATCCCTTTTTCTCCCGGGACAATGAGGAAGTGTTGAGTTACTTAGGGGTGGCAAGTGGTGCTGTTTTTTTTACACCGAGGCTCTTGACGTTTCAGGCTTACAGTTTCAAAGCAGCTTTGTAATAAGCAAATGCCATAGCGACCCACTTGACTAAGGTGGTGTTGTTGGTAGCTATGTCTTTAGAAAGGTGTCTTATTGCGGAGGGTTTGAATTTCAAATTATTCAGGCGCTGTACAGGCTCTCTCTATAACGAACTTTGCTCGCTATAAAGAGGGTTTCAGAATGAGTCAAGGGACTGTAACATTCACTGGTTATAGCGAGGTGTTCGTTATATAGGGAGGTTTGGAGCTAACTGCTTCGTTTCTCTAATGGTGTACTCGGAATACCTGAGAAATAGGGATAGCAGTTTCAGCCAGTTTCAGCTTTGGCCCGAAGGCACAGATGACATGTGACATCCATGTTACTATATAGTCCAAGTCAGGCTGGGAGCGTATACCGATTAGTCATAATTTCTTGAAGATTTTTTCGGTTGACGCCGATCCGGATTTGGGTTCCATAGCAGATATTTCCCTGCTCAAGAAGAAGTTTTGATCAGCCCTAGATTTGCAAGAAACTATGACTTATTGGTATGCTCCCAGCCTGACTTGGACTATAGCATAAAATTTCTGTTATCTGGATTCGAACCCTGAACCTCAGTCGTGCGAGTCTAGTGTTTTCCCACCAGACCACGGTGAGGCCGCAGCCAGTTTAAATGTATTGATAGGAAGGGAAGCTTGATCCCGGAGAGATTTGCTGTAGTTTTCATTTGAGGTTTGAAGGGTTTGCGAAAGTAATCATATTAGTAGCAAGCAGTCGGCCATATTGGGTGTTTTGGTAGCTTGGGGCCGTTATATATCGTTGCGGAGGTGAGCTGGCTCCTTCGCTTTACCCTTTGCCCTACCTTGTTGCGTATTTCATATAGGAACTATATTTGCTTTGTAGTGCGATGTGAAATTTCATTTTACTGCGGCTTTAGTAAAATAGTAAATAACATCAGAGAAGTTAACTAAATCTGCTGTGCAATTGCCCTAGGTCATATACGAGAAGTTTCACTCACTTGTGTTATTTATCCTATGCCAACATGACGCAGAGTACCTGACCTCGTCTTTGAGGTCCTACGGGCAAACTTTTCGTCGGAGGGAAAATGTGAAGGCATTGCCACGATCTATAAAAACGGACGTTTCCAAAATGTCTATGCGAGTTTCAGTAGCTTTAATGGTTCGGGAACAATAACAGTTCAAAGTTGAGGTTTGCTCGCAGGAAATACTGGTAAAAAAATTGTACATCCGTGACCTTAAATATTCATTACTGACGGCCACCATATATTCGCTATTTTTTACGTTTGGACTTCAAACTGTGTGAAAACACTATTGGATATTTAAATATTCTTAATATAATGTCTCTTTTTAACGTCATTCCTCATGTTGTGATTTTACGATCGAGTGATTTTTGTCACCAAAAAAATCGTCCAAAATTAACCTATCGTGAAATCACTACATAGCCTCATGAGTAATGACAATGACGTTAAGAAGACATATTATATTTCAGAATATTTAAATATCCAATAGTTTTCTCACAAAGTTTGAAATTGGAACGTAAAAAAATAGCGAAGCAGTGGGAGTTAAAATGTTTTTATAATTGCCACGAAAAAATTCAGTATTATTATCTGATATAATGTAATCTTTTACTGTGTATGACAGAAAAATGTGAAAAGGAAATATCCACCTAAAAAAAAATAAATGACATGAAATTAATTTATGTCAGATTTTTTCCGCTGAGTGTCTCATTCCATGGCAGATAATAACGAGAAAAAATTAAATTAAATGTTAAATTATATTTCTAAAATATTTCTTTTATTTATTCTTATCATGATTATATAAGAGACACTGAATGAATGTTTGGCCTTTCATATTTTTTTTCTCATCGGGATCCAAAGAAACGGAGACGCTGAGGATTCTTTTGATGCGATACTATCAAACTTTTCCTCCCGTCCCCCCCTTTCTTCGCAGCTTCCTGTCGATTGTGAACAAGTAAGAGACCGTTTCCTTCGAATCAGCTCGAACAAATGATGCCGTCCTTTACTTCTTTAGCAGGGCATTGTAAGCCTTCACTTTTTATCAGATCATCTCCTCGACTAAGGAAAAAGCGATTCGAATGTCCCCAAATCCCTGGGTGTATAGTCTCTACTCGATTTAGATTACAATCCTTTCTGACAGTTGGAAACGCGCCTGTTCTGTCACATCTTATAGCTTGAAAATATCTCTTTTGAGATATATGAGTACATTGTACTGGTTTTATCCAGGGGGTAACCACTCCAGAGATTCTTTGAGATTCCATAAAGATTTCCAAAGATTCCCAACGATATTCATAGAAAGATGAACCCCGAAAGGGTAACCACTCCAAAAAAAATTCCAAGATTCCCTGAGATTTCATAAAGATTTCCAGTGATTCCAAACGAGTGGTTAACCCCTCAGGTTTTATGGAACGTATATGGACTAATAATAGGAAAGCTCCTCGGTACTACAGCTCTAGAAAGACCAAATCCTAGGGAGGGGGGGGGGGGAGGGGGTGATTTGGTCAGGATCACACCCGGCAGTCGAGTTTCCCCCCAGCTGGTGAGTGCCAGGTACCCATCAAGGCTGAAAAACTCTGGAGAAATCGGGATTAGATCCTCTTGGTTCATTGGTTTTGTTTATTATTGTATACTGACATGTGACGCGCTCTCAACCGCTCCATAGCGTGCCCTGCAAACAATACAATTTCCGGTTTGCCACAAGAATCGTCGGCTGGGCAGCCGCAGTGTTCATATCACTACAGTGAGATTTTTGGCGTACCTCAGTTGACATGTGACATGTTCTCAATCGCTGCATAGCGTGCCCTCCAAAGTTCAAATGATACATAGGCAACAAAACCCACTTGCCCTAGTCGATAGTCAGATTTTCAGGTTATTTATTTGTGTCTATTTTGTAAAGAAAGGTTTGAAGTTTGAAGGACGAGGTGTATTAGGCCCAGATAGGCTGTTGTGTAGGGAACACAGAATACGGCCACAAGATGGATGGACCAGCTCACCCGCTAATTAATCACTTGTACAATATTAATTAAGCTGTAGCCTGTAGAAGAATTTCACTCCCCCCCTTAAGGGCTTCTATCTCGATCAGCACCTCAAGCATTTACCTACTATAGCGAATAAATAGATCTATCCGTCATTGTCCAATCTAGAGGTTGCCTTGACTACGTCTCGAATCCAACTACCCTGCGATATCCATCCTTATAAAGCAGGTTCGAAGTAGGTATAGCTCAAGGTTGGGGGGGACAAGCCCAGCAACTAGACCGTTTTCAAGAACTATCCATTGTGCTCAGCTGGCAGCACTACCAAATACCAGCTCCCCAGCCATCGAGTAAACGATGGGGACCTACAGTTTTAGGTGTGTTCCGAACCACCACAGCCTCGATATACATTTCACTTGACATGCTGAACATATCAGAGGTGAATGCCGAGCAGAAAAACTTTTTGGTAGGATTGGGATCGAACCGGTGTGACCAGGCTCTCACTGCTCCTCAAAAGTCGACCATTTAATCCACTCGGCTATCGAGGCCTTCGAAGTAGGTACTAGTATAACTATAATTGCAAACCCTCTTTATAGAAAACTCGCGTTATAGCGAGCATAATTTTACATGGTGCCTCGTCGGTCGTTATATAGATAGGTATTTGTATTTTCAGGTATTTTAGGTATGCGATGCTAGCATTTGCAAAACAGTTGTAATAAAAGAAACCAGTGAGAAATTGGGAAATCTGCTTCGAACACTCCCTAGAATATTGTTAGGGCTAGGTACAGGCAAAATTTTGTGTCTTTCCAACCAAGGGTAAACCTTGAAAATGAATCGCCGCTCGCAATGTTAATCTTATGGGTGGCAAAATATGCATCGTCAGGTATAGCGTCCTCTTAATTCTGACCGTAATCCGTCAAATTTAACCAGCAAATTATTTAAATTCAAACCTACTGGCTGTATTCCCGTTCTTTTGAGCATGTTTCTAACCAACCCTTACCATTCGGGTATATTCCTCTAGGGCTAAGGGGCTGGTATTGCAGAAGGGGTGGTTCTAGCGTAGCGTTCGCTGTTCGGCGTTCAGTGTTGGCCGCGCGTTCGGAGAGGGCGGTCGTGTTGAGTGCTATAACCTTTGCCCCTACCCGACCGGTTCGAGCGGGGCGCTTCTACCCAGTGTGTGCAGATCATCAGTTGTTACCGTGTGATGTTTCCTTAATTTCCCAAAAATCAACTGTCTGGTTCAGAAGCATGGTTTGTTTTTGTTAATTGTACTGCGATTTTTAGGATTGTGGTTTGTGTGGTTTGCTTATTCGCTGACGTAACGGAGGTTTTTTCAAAGCTATCGCGTACTAATCCCGTAATGTATTTAAAAACAACAAAAAAAAGCTGGATTAAATTCGTTAAATGAAATATCCTACCGTGATGATGGTTTGACAGATTACTAAGTGTACCCTTTTTTGGCTTCGGCTGCTGCTGAGGATTCAGGGAAAGCTGATGTAGGTTCCAATCCAAGTCAAGCTGATATTTGTTTCTTTTGATATTGCCCGTACCATAGCTCCAAAATTTTTATTGCATATTTGGTGTCCCTATTTTAATATGCGCGATTGGAGCGAGGAATGCAACAGGCATATTTCCTCAGCAGCTGTGTTTCCCAACTGCAATGATTTGCTTGCGGCGTTGTGTCAGCTATCGGATAGAATAGTGGAAAAGCATACATTGCTTTCCCTCTTTTGTGCTGTTTTCCAATTCTCTGACGTGGGGGGTGTTGCTGGAATCAGCGACTAGGTTTATTTAGTGGCAGATGTACGAATAAAGGAGCAGTCCAGACATCGCGGAGCTTCTAATATTTATTTTTGACTTTAGTCAAAAAGCCAGTAGTGTTATTATGCCACCAGAAAATTTGCTGACATCAGGATTTGGGTTTCTTCGTCGTGAGAACTGCACCATGGAAGGTCGCGACATTTCTTCATACCTTAAAGACTCTGAGACATCGTTGTGGTTGATGCCTCGGTTACACCGTGGCCCACGAAAGCAGCTGCTACCCACGCAATGGGCCATCTAGTACCAGCTGAACTGCCTACATATTGGCTATGACTTCGACTGGCTGAGGATGGCCCATAATGTATATGTGAGGCATAACCGAGGGGTTAACCACTCCAGAGATTCCACTGAGATTCCATAAAAATTTCCAAAGATTCCCAACGATATTCATAGAAAGATGAACCCCGAAGGGGTAACCACTCCAAAAAAAAAATTCCAAGATTCCCTGAGATTTCATAAAGATTTCCAATGATTCCCAACGAGTGGTTAACCCCTTAACCCCATAACGATGGTTAAATGGTAAAAACCTCAGTATGAGACGCAGAAAAATGCAAATATATAAGAGTGAATGTTCTTCCGCTCACGAGCAATAAGCGCCAAACAGTTCCTCTTATTTGAATTCGGTTCAATTCAGCTAAATTCTCTAAATAAGGCACCCTCCTTAAACAAATCTGAAAACTCCATTGATTGCAAGCCATCTGCTGCTAATGACAACCCATTTTTATCAAAGTTCGGAGAAAATCGATATTGTTTCGAAACTTGAGAACAACTGAAAGAAAATGAAGAAATCAGAGACGGTTAAAGAGTTAATGTATTCGCGATGAAATATTCTGTTGTCTTCTAATTTGAAATGTAATATTTAGGCATTCTAGTTTATTTCTACTGCTGTTTGCTTTTGTTCTGTGTCTTGTTTGGCTGTAGACTTTCCGACACTTTGCTGCGGGCTTTCTCATCTGATGTTCTGCCTACAACTTCCTATTGCTTCACGTTTCCAACGCTTACGATCCTCCTCTATTTTCAGTATTTAGGTTCTCTGTTTGTAGGAGAGAGGAATAAAGAGGGACTAGATTTTTGTCTGGACCATTTTTTCGTCGTAAACTAGGGGTTAACCACTACAGGAATCTCGTTGGGAATCTCAGGCAATCATTGGAAATCTTTATGACATCTCAGGGAATCTTGGAAATTTCTGGAGTATTTAATGCATCTTTCCACGAATCTCGTTGAGGATCTCAGGAAATCTTCATGCAATCTCAAGCAATCTCTGGAGTGGTCAACCCCTCGGTCGTAGACAAAGAAATTGTGAGGAACTTGTTCCAAAGTCTTAGGTTTTTCTGGACTTTACTTCAATACATTAAATGAGCTCTTTAATTGCATAAGATCCTTTGGGGTTGTTTTCAACAACTGTTTTTTGGATTTCTGAAGAACTGCAAAGAAACGAAAGATTGAGGCACCTGCTACCAAATGACGAACCCTTATTAAGCTCCTAGTGATCAAGTCTCAATTGTGGAAAAATTAGTATTCTCACAAAAAACAAGGGGATAGAATTCATATTTTTGAATTTTGAAAATGCTATCATTTTTTCAAAAAAAGAAAAACGTCTTAAAGATTTGCATAGCTCATTCTGATTAGTGTAGACTATGGGGAGTCTGAGCCACCAATACACCGCAAAAGCTTCAACAAGATAAAGTTGGGCAGTTTTAAAATTCATCGGATGGAACATGATGGCGTCAGAAGTTGGATGTTGGAAAGTTCTCGAGAGCGGTAAGCAGTGAGCTTTCAGCTGTCTTGTGCTCGCGAAGTAACCCCTGGAGGAATCAGCTGGATGTGCTTGGACGAGCATATTCTTTTGTTTAGGGATCACTTACCTCTGAGGTGCCTTCAACGTTCAAGCCACATTTTAACTATTTAACCAAAACCTACCCCTACCCCCTATCTACCCCTTTAGCTGATCCGACCGCACTCACTTAAGAGGGAATTGGTTATTGGGGACAGTTCGTGGTTTATACATCGAGCTCAGCTGGCAGTGCTGCCATCCATTGTGTTATAGAGGTCAATGCCGATCAGAAAAATCTTTTGGTAAGATCGGGATCGAACCGGTGTGACCCTGATCTCAGTATTCGTCAAGAGACGACCATCTCTAGACCACTTGGCTTTCAAATTCGGTTAAAATTAGATGCTGAACTGCCACGGTGGAGGTTCAGACTGATGATTGTTCTTGGAGTACTTTAAATTTGATTTTCTTATTCTGTCCTACATCGATTCAGCACTCTTCGCACGGTTTAACTTCAGTTTAAGCTTGCAGGCTATCTGGGAGAGAGACAGAAACGCTAGAACAGGACAGTCACTTTGAGGGGCTTAAAATTATGTCTTTAGTCTGTCGTCGAAAAGACTCAAAGTGAGGATTATCTCATGGTAACGTATAAAAAACATGATGATATCTACAGTTTAGATTTGTAACTATATATCTCACAAAGACTCATAACTGCTTTTAATCTATGTCCATTTGTATATGCCTTTGTATGATTTTGCTATAGTTGTATATGACTGTCATTCATTGCCTATCTTGCCTCTTGTTCAAATTTGCTTTGGCATATTCAGTGCTTCACATAAATTACCAATTACAAATCAGTGGTATCTGATTCCATTTTCAGTCACGTTCTAAGCAGTTCATTATACTCATACGTGTTATACATGCGGAAAGTTTATACTGTAGTAAACTTTTTGTTTAGCCATCCAGTAGGTAGACTAGTAGACGAGGGGTTAACCACTACAGGAATCTCGTTAGGAATCTCAGGAAGTATTTATGAAATTTCAGGGAATCTTGGAAAATCCTGGAGTATTTAACTCTTCCGGGTGCATTTTTCCACGAATCTCGTTGAGAATCTCTGGAAATCTTTGGAAATCTTCATGCAATCTCAAGAAATCTCGGTAGTATATTACTGGGGAGCTGGTATTTGGTAGAGCTGCTATCTGAGCACGATGGATAATTCTAGAAATGGTCTAGTTGCTGGGGTTATCCCCAACCCCTCTACTTTCTAGACTCCTACCCTGTGTCTGTACATAGAGTGAGTTTTCCCTTTGCATAACGTCGGAAAATCTGTTGATTTTTCTCTTTTAGCGGGAGCGCACAATACAAGTCCCTGCGGGGGTCCCCTGTACAAGCGGGCCGCCCTCCCGCGGCCCTATAGCGCGAAGGGCTGGGGAGCTAAGATATTTCCATAAGCGCAGATGTTTGTCCTTCGAGTTTGCTGAAAAGGTTTTTGTGGAAGTTGTAATAAAGGGGGGAGCCGGGGGCCTCTAGAGGGATCATAACTGTGATAGATGGTGCAACCCCTTTAATTGCTGCGGCTCCCCGCGCCCCCTGCCGATTGCTGCTTCTTCATTTAGAACCTTTTTGACCTTTCCTTATTTTGTAATATTTTTCTCAGCTCGGAAGTTTAAAAGCTACGCCCCTCCTTGATTACTGCCTATTATACAAATGCTGCAGTACCTGTGGCACTTTTCCAACGTCATAAATCGTACTTACCTCCTATATAGTAACCGAGTGGTCTGGCGCGCTGGTTGTTTTTCCGCTGCAATGTCTGCGTGCTAGGTTCGAATCCTAGGTACGTGGGCCAGTGGACTCTCAGGTTTTAAGTTCTGCATGACTTCTTTGGAACCTCGGCTGTGGTCCACGAACTCTAACCCTTAAGGCTATTTCTGAAATTTGGTAAAAGTTTAACACTGTAACCGAACCCTCAGTTTGGACTTCATTCCCTATATTCCTTCGGCATTACCGTAAAGTATGGTTGGTTCTCACCTCTTTTGCTCTAACTCTCACTCAGATAATACACAGATGATAATGTAATGTAACAGTAACTTGGTTCTAGTTTATCGCTCTTCCACGAAAATTAACAGAGCTTCGTGAGGATCTACACAGTTTCTTGTTGCGAGCGCATTCGCAATTGTAAAGGAGATGTAGTCGGTTAGTTGTTCAGCAAGGAAGTGGAAATAATGAGAAGTAATTATAACGGAGTGCGGGCCGCACGTGTTGGTTTTGTTCCGGGATAAGGGCGGATTAAGGGGTGACGCGCGGATTTAACGTGTGATGCACGAATAAATCAGTCAAGTGGATCAACCAACTAACTCTCGCTTAAACCCTTAAACCTGGTTTTTCGGTAGACACCTGCTCCACCCTCAGCTTGAGTTTACTTCATCTGATTAGTTATTATAGTTGTATGACATGTAGTTTTGAGAGATTTTGTACTTTAGAGCACGTTACTGTTTCAGACATTTTAAGAGGGTAGGCTGGCAGTCCCTGTGAATACTATGTCATGTGCCTTACGTTTGTCCGTCAAGTTCAGTGAGGATGTAGTAAAATTAGCAATAGATATATACTTTTTCCAAGCTGTCTCCGAACCAGGCAGCCTCTTCTGAATGAACCGTGGTATAAACGTCAAAGTTATAGGAAAAGCCACAAATTTTGGCGTAAAAAATGACTTATCCCGAGGAAAGACGTTATTTCTGCCATTGAGGCTGTACCATATTTTCTTAGTTTTATTGAAACGTCCGAAGGTTAACTGAAGAATAAACACGAAAGTACCAAAACATATATTCATTTTTTTGCCCTTCTTAACCAATTTATTAATAATATACTCCCGTCTATCTGTTTCCCTTGCGTGCAGTATAGTGCTTTCCCTAGGGGCTGTACAGGGCCAATTTGCGAGAAGTCCCGGCTAGGTCAAGTGTCACAGGTGATATTCGTCGGTTGTGGAGGACAGGGGGATGGTGTCCAACACGATAAAAATACACTGTCGCCCCCAATTAGGCCTGGCTGAGCGAATTGGCCGCGACATTGCTGCTGCTGGTCCATTGTCCACTCCCCCCCATCCACCCTTTTTCTACCTCCCCCCCCCAGTCCCCCCCCCCCAAACGTGTTCTTTCATTGTGATGACCCTTCCCCCCGCTGTGAGTGTTAATTGTAGCGAATTTTTTAGTACTTTTATGTCAAGTCCGATTTCCTCGCGGAATTCTGCGATGCGATGTGGAGTCATTTGTTTTGGAGTAGCGAGTAGCTGCTGATTTTCTTATTCTTATTACTATCGCTTCTTCCCTTTGAAAAGGTTTTATTTGGGGGGCAGGGTGGTCCCCAAATCACCCCCCCCCCCCCCCCCCCCCACCCATCAGCTTAGGAACATTCTATTCGAAACCTGGGTCCATATCTGTGTAGGAAGATTAAAACGTCTTGGTTCATCTTGTCGAACCTAATTTTTAAGATTATAATACTCCCTATCCCATTCACTATTTCCCAGACATGCCGCCAACAACATATTAACAGAATGAAAATTCTATGTATATTATATTTGAAAAACGCTGTTGTATATCTTTCAGCGGACACTCGCTGTCCATTTAGGTCGCTGACTAAATTGCATGTTTTATTTACATGTGTGCAACTATTTTAATTTGTGGGATCTTGTATAGGGCGGACGTTTTGCGAACTAATGGTGCGGCAAATGAAGGGTAGCCTCGTCAGTGGTCCAACTGTAATTAATGTGTTACTTGTCTGCTTCCTACCCAATGCTGTCCGCTTTCTGCTAATGTCACTTCGATTACTCGATTCCGTCACTGCTCATTGGTCATTGCCCCCCTTCACAGGCTGTCGCGTCTAAGTGTGCCTTAAATGCTGTAAGGCTGGATTTCACCACTTTAAGGTGAAGACTATCGTGTACACGATAGCGCTATCGTATCGGTAAAAAATGTTAACGGCTTTCACCATGCACCGTTACCGTTTCGTTAGCTTTCGAGTGGATTTTACGTGCGTTAGCGAAAACGATAATTTTCATACCTGCGACTCATTTGGTGTAGTCTAATGTAGTCTAATCAACATTTTAACTTCTTTCTCCGAAAAAATAGGGGTTTTTTCACGTTTATTTCCACTTTTAGATTGAAATTGTTGAAATAAATTTGACGTAAACAAAGCAGGCGAATTCTATTGACACAACAAAACCTAACGACAGGATGTCTGCTTTTTCGAATCGATAGCTTATTCGAACGTTAAAAGGCACTATCGTGAGGTGGTGAAATTCAGCCTAAATGCTTCACTTATTTGCGGCCTCACTGTGGTCTAGTGGGGAGACACTCGACTAACACAACTGAGGTCCTGGGTTCGAATCCTGGTGGCAGCAATTTTTGTTGAATGTCACACCAAATATTAATTTGTCCTGATTAAAATCTGGTGATGATATTGACGTAATCAAATCGATTCTCTAATTGATTTAGTGCTCACCTTGTTTGATTAAAGTAGCTGATAATTGGGCTTTAATCATTTTCAAACAAACATTCTCAATATTTGGCCGGAAGTGCTTCATCATAAAATAACAAAAAAAGTGACTTGGCACGTAAAGTGTACCACAGAACTCGATAAAATCTCGCTACCGGTTTGTTTTTCTTTTATGTTTTATTTTCTTGTCCGCTTGATGATGGATTAAATTTCAGAAACCGGAAGGCAGATTATAGTATAAATATTTTTACGAGAATGTTCCAGGTCATTTTTTGTTATTTCTTACTTCTTTTGTGGTATTTAGGCTGAATTTCATAAGGTCCTAAAGTCCATTATAGGGTCCCCATAATAGCACCAACGCTATAGTGAACTTTTAGGGAGGAAATTATTTTGAAATTCAGAAATAAAAGTATCCAGCAGTTTTCTTCGGGCAGTTTAATTAAGAAACAATTCAGAGGGAATTGTGTGGTGAGCCTTAATGATAGCGTAGGTATACAGTAATTGTAATAATTGTATGTGTAGAAGATAACAATGGACCCAGATACAATAGAGTGCCTAACGAACATTGTATAGAGGGTGTGATTACTGACTGTGCACTAGTACATGTTTAAGTACGGGCCGCAGTCAGCTATAATTAAAAACTGATGGGGTCAACGGTCACTAATGGCGCCGGGGGCCCGATGGAGTGTGTGGGAAATTTCACAGGCCCGCTTTTCTGCTGATTCAGCATAATTAGCTTATGGCGGTCCATATCGTTATAGCCGAGGTTAGTGCACGTGAATCAGACCCCGTGTCTAAATTATTTGATGTTATTTTAAGTGAGGCTCAGCAAATACAGGCTGGGGTGGTTCTTGTATTTAACTTATGGGGGATGAGGGGGCCAAATCAATTTTATCTCAATAATAGAAGGGGCCGTCAGCACCGGTGAGTGCGACATCGAATCGGCGGTTGTTAATTCAGGTTGAGAGATTCGAACCTAAAGGTCGCGAAAACGCAAAGCTTCCTAATGATCACGCCTGAACTAATGAGTTTCTTTTGGACGGAAAAGTCGTGTAAATGAGCTAAGTACTTTTAAGTAATTAATATGTCAAAGATTATAATTATCAAATTAGTTCTACTATAACTTGTGGAAAGTTTTATGAATCTAGGAGTAAATGGAAAATGTTGTTTCGTTGCTATATACCTAAGGTAGTAGTTTTTAAAAAAGATGCAAATATTTAACTTTTTTACTTTCTCGCTAGCCATATATGGCGAGAAAGTATTGTTTTCGTGCAAAATTTCGAAATTGAGATTTTGGGTTTCCCATGATCCTGGGGGTCCCCTGAGTCCAAAAAAGTGGTTTCTGGAAAAAGTCTGTCCGTCCGTCCGTCCGTCCGTCAGTCAGTCAGTCCGTGCAGTGCTCTAGCGCCTATACCGTTCATCCGATTTTGATGAAATTTGGTATGGACCTGTCTAAAATCACTGCCGAGACACATTTTTAAGGATTTTTTGATTGGTCAAAAATTGCGGCCGCTATTGTCAAAAAAGCGCCAAAATAATTCAAAAATCGTGTTTTTGGTTACTTAGACAAGCGCCGACGGTACACTTTTCAATCTATAACACTGAAAATTGGTATGTGTGTTGACAAATAGATGCTTCGAGGTCATTTTCAACTAAAATTGAATTGGTTGAAAATTACGGCCGTTCTGGACCAAAGTTCGATCGTTTCGGCGCCATTCACATTTATTGACCGATTGTCATGAAATTTGGTAAATTTGTGTAGAACCATGTAACTTAAACATCTGTCGAACATAATTTTGTTATCTTCAAAATTACGGCCGTTGTAGTCAAATAAAGGGTCCGACAACAGTCGCACTTAACTTTCTCGCCCAGAATGATTTTTTTTTTTTTTTTGGGGGGTTTTTTGAGATTTTTTTGCGGGCGTAATTTTTAAGCAATCGAAAATCGGTTGAAAATGACCCACGAGCATCTATCTGAGATCACTCATACCAAGTTTCATGGCTGTCATTCTATTACTGTAGTCCCAAATGTGTTCCGACCATTCAAAAACGTGGTTTCTCATTCTCAACTCATTTTCGACACTTTTTTGACTACAACGGCCGTAATTTTGAAGATAACAAAATTATGTTCGACAGATGTTTAAGTTACATGGTTCTACACAAATTTACCAAATTTCATGACAATCGGTCAATAAATGTGAATGGCGCCGAAACGATCGAACTTTGGTCCAGAACGGCCGTAATTTTCAACCAATTCAATTTTAGTTGAAAATGACCTCGAAGCATCTATTTGTCAACACACATACCAATTTTCAGTGTTATAGATTGAAAAGTGTACCGTCGGCGCTTGTCTAAGTAACCAATAACACGATTTTTGAATTATTTTGGCGGTTTTTTGACAATAGCGGCCGCAATTTTTGACCAATCAAAAAATCCTTAAAAATGTGTCTCGGCAGTGATTTTAGACAGGTCCATACCAAATTTCATCAAAATCGGATGAACGGTATAGGCGTTAGAGCACTGCACGGACTGACTGACTGACGGACGGACGGACGGACGGACAGACTTTTTCCAGAAACCACTTTTTTGGACTCAGGGGACCCCCAGGATCATGGGAAACCCAAAATCTCAATTTCGAAATTTTGCACGAAAACAATACTTTCTCGCCATATATGGCTAGCGAGAAAGTAAAAAGTGTCGAAAATGAGTTGAGAATGAGAAACCACGTTTTTGAATGGTCGGAACGCATTTGGGACTACAGTAATAGCATGACAGCCATGAAACTTGGTGGGAGTGATCTCAGATAGATGCTCTTGGGTCATTTTCAACCGATTTTGGATTGCTTAAAAATTACGCCCGCAAAAAAATCTCAAAGAAATAAAAAAAAAAAAAAAAAAAAAATCACATGGGGCGAGAAAGTTTAGTGCGACTGTTGTCGGACCCTTTATTATAGGGGTTTTTTCGTGCTACCCTCTTACTGAAAAGTGAATTTTGGCCACTCCTGAAGACTCTACTTACTATAGGTAACAGGTCTTTTCCATTCTACAAAATTTTCGTGGAACATATTGTTAAAACTACTTTTTAAAAGGTCTGGAACCTCCGAGGGGTTAACCACTCGTTGGGAATCTCGTTGGGAATCATTGGAAATCTTTATGAAATCTCAGGGAATCTTGGAATTTTTTTTGAGTGGATACCCTTTCGGGGTTCCTCTTTCTATGAATATCGTTTGGAATCTTGGAAATCTTTGTAGAATTTTAGTGGAATCTCAAGGAATCTCTGGAGTGGTTACCCCCTCAGGAACCTCTTTTACGTACTGAAAAACTTCAACCTACCAACCTACAAAAGCCAGAATTATACCTAAAATCATCTAAACCTGAACCTGAAAAAAATTAACATTTTTTAAAATCCCTTTTTGGTACCGGGTCCTAAGCTCGGTCATCAGATCCTATACGGTCATTTTGTCAACGTTAGGTTAATTAAAGGCCATGAAAGGTGGTCAGGCCAATTACTGCTGTATTCACATGGGTAGAGAGCCTCTCTCGTTTGCTGGGAATATTTTGATATTTGAGCTCGGGAAATGTTCCAAATGAGACTAAAGCTACCCCACCACTTATAGGCACCCTGTAAAAAACGTGAACTGGTATGACCCAGCTGTCAGAGTGTTCCCCTAAAGACAATTTTTTCGACCACTGACCACTGTTTACCCCCCCCCCCCCCCCCGTGCTGAAAAAAGCTGTATAAAATAAATAAAAAAAATAGGTCAGTTTTCAGTTATAAAATGGCGCAGTGATGAAAAGTTGCTGATTTGATTTAGGAGGCCGAGTTTTGATTATATAGCCAGTCAGTGCGGTTCAAGAGTAATTTTCATTTTCAGTGCGAAATCAAATGCAGAAACAACTTTGCTTGTGAAGTGTATATTTCGTTTTTCGCCGGCAGATATTAATTCTAATCTGGCCCAAAAGCTTTGAGAGTCGGGCAAAGGGTGCGAGGAGGGAAGGTTGCGGCTGTGAGGCCGAAAATTTTGAGATAATAAAATGATTCTGTGCAATATGACGGGTTTTAATTATTTATAAATCCACAGTGGTCAGTAAATTATGGAAATTTGGTTAGTTGTGTCAGCAGGGGAGTAGGGCGGGATTAGGGGAACCCCCAGGTGATGGACGACCCTATACCAAGTCCACCAATTTAAATGTTTTATCAGCTTTTCAATTACCTTGTGATGTTCTTTTTTAAAATACCTACAATACTACGGATCTTAGAAAAAACATAGCTAGCACGTTAGCCCTAATGCCTCTTCATTAGTCATGAGAGAAGTCCCTGACGTGTACACCGACTCTTCAATTACATAATCATGAATCTGCAGGCTAAGAACTGTCAGATTTCTTTGACGTGTACACCGACTCTTCAATTACATAATCATGAATCTGCAGGCTAAGAACTGTCAGATTTCTTTGACGTGTACACCGACTCTTCAATTACATAATCATGAATCTGCAGGCTAGCAGCTGTCATGATTATTTGACTTTTTGACATATTCTGCAAGCAAACTAGAAAGGTGTAATTTAGGAGTGGCTTTAAAAAAATAATAATTTATTTTTAATCAATTCATAAAATCCTTTTTGTGATAACTTACAACAGTGTGAAGTCATTTCTAAGTTGCGTGGTCATACTACTCACGATCTATCACACCTACATTTTCAGTAAATCAGCTGTCTCTATGTGGACCTGTAGTACCTGACTAAACAAACTAACGGGGCAGGTTGACGTTTCACGTAAATAATTTAGGATTCTATGAGTTCAATTCCATGTTTGAGTTTCCCCGTCTTGACAACGTTGGTTTTATCCAGGGACGTTGAATTTTAGTGGTCGGCTCGTGTGATTGTGAAGAGTTCAATTGCTTCGATCGGTCAGTTTCGCTTGACGTCATTGGGAGACCCTACGTCACATTCAAATGGGAAACCTATACAGAAGTTGGTTTGTTAGATGTTTTTGGCCGAAGCCAGTATATCCATGTCGGAAGCGGAGTTTTTTTTTCGTTCCGCCGGGATTCGAACCCGGACCTCTCAGGATACAAAGCGGACCCCTTGACCACTCGGCCACTGAGAGGCACATATACAGAATAGGTCATGCGTTTATACCGCACTCAAAACCCATGCCAAGTTATCTAGGGTCCATGCACATATGATTTTTCCATGTCTCCTTAGTTTCTCTCAATACTTTTTCGAAACGCGTCATTCGCTTTTCTCGGAAAGCTGAGTTGTTGATTCTTGCGAAAAGTTTTGAGTGGTTTTTCGGGAGAACTTTATTTTGACGAGCTAGGCAGTCTGGTGTTTTTAAGGACACCATATTGGTTAGGGACGCAGGAAACTTTTGATTCTCGTCGCTGAGACTTGTATCAGACATTCGGTGCTATTTCGGCGTTAAGAGAACGAGAATTAACCCTCAAAGTCCCTTCTTATTTAACACTGCGTTGGTTTTGAATTTATGGCCTCGAACATATTGTAAGTATAAGAAAAGGTGACTTTGAAATATATGGTTGGCCGTACCAATGTAAGCAATGGCGCAGAAACCACTGACAGCTGAGACGGCGGGACGTCATAGATTTCATTTAATAAAAGCAATATTTTAAATTTTACCGTCTTATTCGAATATTATTAAGGTTGGCAGTCTTGTAAATAACGTACAGGAAAATGAACTGGGCCTGGGGCATAAATTTCAACCTTTATTAAAATGTAAAAGTCTACGTCTCTTAAGTCTTTTCCTCTTTGCCTTCTCCTTATCCTTTTTCCCAGGTCGCACTGTCTAGACAAACAGATTGTCGTAGTCTTCTTGTTGTATTTTAAATAGAAAATTTCCTAAATTGGACGAGATTTCATTTACACGCCAACGAGGTCTTTAATTTTTCATCCCGTGACAATTTGTTTCTGTCTAAGGGTCTGCTTCCGCTACCCATAAGGTCAACATTGTTTTTAATTTGTACCTTTGGTTGAATTTCTGAATTGCACTCAGTGTTAACAGTGACGGGTCGAGCCTGATTTCCCAACTTCCCAATGATTTCTTTGATTTCAGCAGTTTTTAAGCGGAAAAAGCGGGTTTGTTTACTGCACAATACTTATAGGATGGACAAAATAATGGGAACAAAATTATTCGTCAGCATTAGGCGGAGTATGGGGCAAACTGTCTTCAGTACGGTAATTGTACCTCCATTCCTATCTCTAGAAGAAATTTGTTCTCCATTGAAAGCTAAACATAGTTTCCTATTCGCAGTCATTAGTTTTTCGTTCGAATAGCACACTATGTTTAGCTTTTAGAGAGGCAGAAACGAGTACATATCAGTCAGAAGGCAGTGGGTAACTTCTGCCCTTCACCCAGGGTAGTCGCTTACAGCTTACTATCCGGTAATCTAACCGAGATTTCCTCCGGTTTTTGTCAGTTCAGTATCCGCTGCATAACTTATTTTTATATCCGCCTGACAAGTGCAAAGGACGTCTGTAGTGCGAAGGTGAAGCGAGGTTGACTCTTGATGTTGGAGTTGGAGCGGCCCCGAGCTTGAGTTCAGTTCTAGGATCGAAATTAACGAGCCCAGCTTTCCGTTTGCTGCACAAACTTTATATCAATTTCTCCAAGGATCTCGCAAACTTTCGTAATCAATTTCCAGCCAAAACTCAATACTCATGCCGCGAGGCATCTAGCTAACCACAAAGGCTGCCAGACCATGTAAACATCCTAAAAATAGTCTCAGCCCTTCCTTTGATATTCAACCCTCAAGTTGGAATTCCCCCGAGGGGTTAGAAACTGATTGCTAATTCGCCCCAATCAAAGGAAAATTTAATGGAACGGTTGTTGACGGGTGAAAGTGTAAAAACAAAAAGATTGAGGCCGATAAAGATAATGGAGAGGCGAAGTAAATTTCTGTACCTTCCTCTTTTTAAGCCTCGTCGTTTTTGTTGAGGTTGAAAAGTTCCACATAGCGTTAGTCAGCAATAGTATAGAATCATAAATCATAAGGGAAACAAAAGTCAGGTACGTGTTGAGCAAGGATAGATTAGTGATTGGATATGCATGATGATCATGACTGGGGAAGGGTGGTAGGGTCCATTGAGTGCGGGCAGCAGCACTGCCGAAGGGTGCTTTTGAGTGGTACGTACTGGGCCATCTTTTGATAGCCGGCGCTGGGCTGAGGTATGAAGTATCTGACCCATAAAGTAGACCATCACCAGTCTAGTCTATCGATCAGATAAATATTCCAACCATATGTTTCGCTTATGGAAAGAGCTAAACCGTCCTCTAAACCTTTTGATAACAGTTGCGATAAGCTACACTCTTGGAATGGTTACGCAGTCACCCTCAATGGTGCACGATGAATTTTTTGGTGAGTTCCCTGATTTTGACTACCGAAGAAAGGGTACCGAAATAAGTGATTGCTGAGTTTCCGAACCAGCTTGAATGCAGCTTTTCCTCGAGCTTTTCCTTTCTCCTTCCCTTCTATAGTGCTTCCCCCATAATGCTTTGAGTCATCTCAAAATTCAGCCAGCGTTCCCTGCGGAAATTGTGCACTCAACTCTCCCTGATGTGAGCAACGGCTGCATTTTCGCCTTCTGCATTGTAGTCAGCCCGGCTTTATCGGGGACCGTGCGGTAAATTTTTTGCACGCTCACAAGCTAAGGGCCCCAGCCAGCCAATATCTGTCCTATGGAGCTGTTAGTTAGAAATGTATTGAATCAAATTGTGTAGAGCACGTTCTGTGGAACTAAATTGTTTAGCTGAGTGCAGGCTGCACTAAATAGTTTTTTAAATAACGATTTGCAAGCTATTTCAGTTTATTCGGAATGATTGGGTATTCTGAAATATAAAATGTCCTATTAACGTCAGAAATTAAGAGGCTATGTTGTGATTTCACGATTGGTTAATTCTGGACACTTTTTTTGTTGACAAGTTCCTCATATAAGGTGCTAGGATTGCTAAGATCTTTAATGGAGTTTATTGTGGCCCTCCGTGGTCTTGTGGTCAAACACAGGACCTGTAACCTTAGGGTCCCAGGTTCGAATTCCGGTACCAGTAGATTTTCTCTTGGGAGCGTGGACGTCAACTACTGAGTCTCAATAACCATCAGTGGTTATTATGGCGAAATAACATCTTGAAAATGGTTCTGTATTGAAATGGGTGTATAAGATAATCCAATTAATAAAAAAACGCAGTTTATTCTTACGTACCTACCCTACTAGCAGTTCTAAAATATTTAGGGGAGTCATGCTAAAACCGGGGCAGTGAAGCTGTTATGAGTCCCGCTGGGGGTGGATGGGATTGCCATGCAAACAGCGTTTTTTGACAAGGGGGGATTTCGGGAGTGGGGGGGGGGGGGGGAACGTGCTCGCGGCAATCGCGGAACTCTGCGAGCTGAGAAGGGTTGTAGATACCATCGGCAAAGTTGAGAGACTTGGTAATTACAAACGAAGACGTACGAGTGAAGGAACGGGTTGTTTGTTGGATCTACGGGTCTCTGACACAGCTTTTCTGTACCTACTTCTGGTTACTTTAATTGCTTCTACTTAACTGTAGTTAGTCTGCGTCCCACCAAGCTCGGTTAAGAGAAAATCTCCGATTTTGTTCCATTAAATTCCGAAGGAAACGGATGGGTTACTCTTAACTGGGCGTACGAGACGAAGCTTAAGACAGGTCGACAAGTTTTCGCATTGGGATATTATTATATTGCTTATAGATTTATGAAGATACAATGGGGATTTTTTTCCCCATGTCAGCCGTTCAGCTTTCTCAAAAATTTTTTACTTACGTACGCTAAGGACCATTTTCACCAAGAAAAATCAGCGGTTATTGGGAGTCAAACCTAAAGTTGACCCTAGCAACTGATTCGAATCAACTTGGTTTTTATTTGATTATTCTTGATAAAAATGGCCCGGAATCTTCTTTCTTTTAAATCTTCGCTTAGTGAGTCTTCAGATTGTTGCGTATTGCATACCAACTTCAAAAAATACCTGAGTATAATTATTTCTGACGAAATAAGTTCATTACCGGTGTTGGGGCGTACCAAGAGTGACGTGATTAAAAGAAATTTGATGTTCCTTATATTCTAACATACAAATACACCTCATTCGTCCCACAAATTACAGCCACCAAAGAAATGCAGAGCATTAGCATACCATGCATATGAATCAGACAGTTTCATTAATTTGCAGAGTGTTGAGTGCTGTATAAACCCCTGAGAAAAGTGTGCGTGGCAACGGAAGAAAATATCAAGAAAAAATTTTAGAGTCCAAGGAAATGACTTTGTTCAATGTTTTGTGATATCTCTTAATGATGAATACAAATTTGCAGGTCATGTTTATGGAAAGATGGGTCAAGCAAGAGGAAGATGAGAGGCAGTAATAATGAAAGAAAGGAGAAGATGGGCAGTAGATGGAAATGGTATGATGCCTCTGACCGTATTTAATTGGTCCTTGTCCATGTAGGTGCGATGGTCTGGCCCCTGGGTCTTGTGCCCATCCTCTTTTGCTGTCTGATTGCTGCCGTCGCCGCTGAGGGTAAGTTTCTTTTATACTTTTTTATATTTCTCCGTCGCCAGGGTGAAAAAATTGGATTGAGTGAATGTTTGCCTTACGTTGCGATGAAGCCAATTTTTAATGAAAGGATTTGTATGACGTGTATAGTGTCATCACTCGCAGACTTTATAGGGGGGCTATTCTCGTTCTTTTAACGCTGCGCAAGTGGAGCGCTAAAGGAGTGCGCAAAATAACACTGGGTGTTTGTTATTCACTTTTGGTGTAATAATCTATATAAGGTGTTAAGGCCGAACATACATTCGCTATTTGTTTACGTTTTTTCTGCACACTTTATGAGGAAACTATTGGATATTTAAATGTTCTGAAATATAATATGTCTTTTTAACGACCGAAATTAACAGGCTGTGCTATGATTTTACGATGGGTTAATTTCGAACAGATTTTTTGTTGACAAAAATCACTCGATCGTAAACTAACAATACATTTAAAAAGACATATTATATTTCAGAACATTTAAATATCCAATATTACCGCATAAAATGTGCAGAAAAAATGTTAACAAACACGACTGCGTCGCCGCCCTTAAGAGAACGGGAATACGCCTACTGGTCTACACTAGACCACTTCTTTGTTTTACAGGTACACTTTTTTCATATTTGAAAAGCTAAGGTTGCCCCCGAGATATTGGTACTTCCAGTATTTTGGTCCGGTTGGGTTACAAATGTACGCAATCTGAAACAAAACAAAATTTTCACCTGCCTTCCAATTTTGGCGGCCATTTTGAATTTTGTATAATAATTGACCCCGTGGCCCTGACACGGTCCTGCCGGGCGTGTTGTAATCAATATGCACCCCTCGTGCTGGGCGGTAATACCCAGCCTGCTTAATGGTTTCCCGACCTCTTTTGCTGTTGAGCCTGCTCACCCGAACCGCACCTCTCCCAGTGCCCTGCATTTTATCCCGTATACCTTCTGACAAGCTCTCTGAGAAATTCATTGAATCGATCAACTTTGTTGGATACTTCAACATGTTTCGAGTGAGTAACGACGCTTTGAATGAGATGGGGTGCCTCGTTTCGAAAGATTTGTTTTTTCGGTGTGTTGGTTTTTTACGTTTGAAGTTTTAAGCTGTCGAGCGGGGTTGCTTGGAAGTGATTTAATAGAACACGGATGAATTAAAGTGTTTTTATTAAGAGGATAGTGTACAAGTTTACATCATAGCACGGTGCATTTATACGACCTCTTAATACTGCGAGTGGCATTTTTTAAATTTTTCATTCGTTTGAAAAATCCAAAATTTCACCTAGGCGCAGTCACAGTAATTCCTAGGGCAACATTTACGAGGATCGCACAATTTCCCTTTGGGTTTTTCGATTTCCTCCATTGTTTTCACATTGCTGACACGGCATAACTCGATTTTTGAAGGATAGGGAGAGGAGGATCTCAGAAGCTAGCAAATATGGGTAGCAGCAGTACTACACTGTGTTAGTCTATGTGTTTTTAACTAAGGCACCTTTACCATTCAAACAGACGAGTTGACTCTTCGGGAGTGAGTTGCCTCTTGCATTACAAACATGGTTTCAGCCCCGGGAGTGGGCCTGATATTTGTTTTTCCCGTAAGCTAACTACAGAACGGTGTCTAAACTCTGCACTTTGTTGGTTCTGTGTCACTTGCAGTCAACTTGCGAGTTCCGCGCAAGTTTGCCACCAATATTTGCTCAAGAACGTGCTGATTTCCGATTTACAAGTGAGTTAAAGCGGTAAGCATGTGAGGCTAGGCTGGATTTCATCACTGCTTGTGCGATTGCACTTGTCATATGCTAAACATACGATAAGTTACATCTGTTCGATAGGAGACACTATTGTGTACTTTAGGGAATTGGTTAATTTCGTCCTAAAGCTCCGCATACTATCGGTTTATGGAGTTACTTCAAAATTTTATTCTTTTTCTCCTTCTTTGAATAAGACGAATAGACCAGTAGAAGACTGGCAAAGTCAGGAATTCTTCCGTGGAACAGTGATGAGGACTGAAAAGACAGTAGCCTCTCTCTATAACGACCCTTAAGGGACCCATTTGCTCGCTATAGAGAGATAGTGTATCAGAGCTTGTCAAGGGACTGTACGGTTCTGTCGTTATTGAGAGGTTTTCGTTATAGAGAATGGAATGGAGAAACCCCCTTTTCTTTTTTCGTCTTTATTCATTCAGAAGCTGTTTCCACACTGACCTAGGCTGAAAAATAATAATTAAACTTTGATATTAATTAAATTTGCTTTGAACCTTCCAAAGGATAACAATGGCCGATGAAACCTCACCTTCGACTTTTGAAAACTTCATCGTGGGAAAAAGTTTCATTTTACTCGGCGAAGATTACACCTCGTTGAGTTATTGCTGATACAGCAGCTATCCCTTCTCATCTTTATATTCTTGAGTGTTATTCGCTTTAGTGGGAAGTAAGGTCTCCTGATGACGTCAAGGGGTGCTCCCCAGCCACTGTGTTAGTACAAGATGGGGCTGAACCATGTAATTACTGTCAGAAAAACTTTGATGGGGTCGGGATCGAACCGGTGTGATTCCCAGTGGCTCCCAGTGTTCGTCTGAAAACCAACATCCTGTGAACATTTTGAAAATGTGGTCCTTCTACTTTCTCCTTGGGAAAAAATAAATAAAACCCACCCTATTGTCAGCATATTTGCGAATACTTTGCCTAACTCACTCACTTTCTCTACTACACTTTGCATATTCCCTCTCTACCATACTATTGTTAGGAAAATCGAATATTTCCTGTACCACCTTCTTGTGGAGTGCTCCAGTCTGCTATGCAGCATCAGTGGTAGATTTTTCATGTAAAAAGACCGGTATCTTTGTTAGGTGATAAGTGAATTCGAACTCTTTTCCAAATTGCCCCCGGTCTAAGCAGAACCTCCTGAATTTGAGGTCCTTGATTTCTCATAACTAAATTTTAAATACATTTGAAATAGCGCAGGCCAGAAATCCGTGAAGCTTTGACGCGGTTTAGTTAATATCTACTTCAGAGTAAATCCTTTCAAAACGTCTGAAAGTCTAAAACCAAACGTAGGAGCTAAAGGGAACTAACGTAATACCCATTTAATGACCGTGCTCCCCAATCACCCCTGATCGCTAGTAGACCTTTCCTCTCTAACGCTTTGCTTTTAATTTCGTGCCCTGTCAGTTGCCCCATCACCCTGCACAATCCCGACCTCTTTCTTTCCATTATTTCTTGGTTGACCCCTCCCCTTGATCTTCTCCATTTGTTGATGGCCTGATTGAGGATTGAGGTCTTGTTTTGTCTGAGCCATCGCATCTGAGCTTTATATTATTTTTCTCTATTTTTCCTTCAGAACCTTTGTGTTTTCATCTCCGTTCTTTATTTAATTTTTAATTTGAACCGTTTTAAGATTTTTCCGAAGATCCTAAAAATCCGTGGTTCAATCTTTCTGCTGAATTTAATCAAGAGTAGTTTGGTATTCATTTTTTTGAGGATATTTTTGAGCTGAGCAGATGTTCCCTAGATCTACCTGTAGGAGTATACCAGTTCTAAGGACGTCGTGGTTGTAGAAAGGTTAAAAGTTAAATAGTTGCCCTGCACCCGATACATTCAAATGTTTTTGTTCGAAGTAGTACGACGTGATGGATGTTATAGAGAGACTACTTTAACACTAAAACGAACCATGGCACCGTTATCTGCGACTGCGACATCTGTGGTTCTATGATTTTTTTTCTACCATTGTTCTAAGAAGATTCAGAAAAACTCGAGGACCTTTCTATCGCCTTTTTCTAGACGACCGGTTCCCAGACGGTGACAATAGCGCCGTTCTTTTAACAGAAAAAAGGAGAAAAGAAAATCCAAATCTATTGGATTTCGATGCCCGGCCCTTGAACAAAAATCTTGGTTGATTGAATCAACTTCTTTTTTTTTTATCACGAAACGAATTTTCCTCTCGCCGCAGAATTGCTGCCGTAAAAACAGGGTAGATCGGAGCTATCCTCAGCCGTAAATAAATAAAGATGAGGAAGGCCAGAACGTCCAGTCGTGAGTCCGGAGAGAACGGCGTGCAAACGCTCTGAACGTTCGGTACGTTCGGTGGCCGCCGGACTTTGTGAGCATACAGATGCTGCAGTGGGCATTAGTATGCCCAGCACGGATCTTCTGACCAATGAATAGCGTATGATTGACCAACTAAGTAAATAAAATAAATATAAAATGTGTAGACTTTTCCAGTTGATGTAAGCACGTGCGCTGACTGGAAATGCACTGGGTGTTTGGTAATGCTTGACCGTACCATGCTGATCTGCATAAGTAATGAGGCGAAGCTTCAAATCTCAAGTCTGATGATGGCGCTATTTTTGATTTAACCAAAGAAAAATATTTTCCCGCGGAAGATGTTGAGTGTTGTCAACGTCAGGCTACCGGGAAGGGCTTTACTTAAGGGAGACCACACAATCATGCTTAAGTTTTTTTCTGAACACTTTATGAGGAAACTATTACATATTTAAATGTTCCGAAATTATGTAATTCTAGTATCTAGTGATTTTTGTCAACGAAAAATTTGTCCCAAATATACATTGGTTTCCTCGTAAAGTGTGCAGAAAAAAAGTAAGCAAACGCGACTACGCAGACGCCCTTAATTCCCAGACAGACGAAGAAGAGTTGCCCAAAGCCGAATAGGAGCGAACCGAAGCCAATTTAGGAGTGAGCCGAAGTCATTACGTCTACATCAGAGGGGTTAACGACTCCAGGAGTCTCGTTAGGAATCTTGTTGGGAATCTCAGGCAATCATTGGGAATCTTTATGAAATCTCAGGAAATCTTGGAAATTTTTGGAGTATTTGCATCTTTTCACGAATCTCGTTGAGAATCTCAGGAAATCTTTGGAAAACTTCATGCAATCTCAAGCAATCTCTTTAGTGGTTAATCCCTCGTCCACATCGTAAGCGGAAAATATTCCTTACACCGGGATTTGAACCCAGACCTCTCAGGACACAAGCCGGATCCCTTAAGGCTGAATATACATTCGCTATTTTCGACTACATGTACTTGGTTCGCAATGCTAAGTACTTCAAGCCCTACTCCGAAGTTACAGGGCGAGTGGAAAGTGTTTATAGGGGGATGTAAACCTGAGACTCTTTGTCGTGAGGTAGTGTTGTATTTTTGCATGAAATGGAGTAATAAGCCCACAGGAGCGATTTTAAACAGTCAACTACCAGTCCACATGTTTTTTGACAGATCGCAAAAACACAACACTACCTCACGCGAAATATTTTTTTGTAACGATTCGGACTAAAAAATGTATGATTTTATCGTCACATTTAGTAGAAAAGCTTGATAAATGTTTGTACTATTTACCGTAGCCATGTTGCATTTTGGCAATTTTTATTTCACTTACGGAAGTGGGTAATTTCAACAGCATTTCTCTACTTTTCTCCTGTAAAAGCTAAACATAGTGTCCTACTTTTACTCGTTCGTTCCGCGTTCAAATAGCACATTATGTTTAGCTTTTAGAGTAGACACAATCAATACGATATTTCAATTACCAGTCTCCGGTTGTACTAAAATGTAAACATTAGTTTTGTCGAATATTTACTTTCGCACAGTGGTTTTGGCGGAGTTCGTCGAGAATGTATGGTGGCCGTTAACCGCTCGGCCACTGAGAAACCATTTATAAAATTGGACGGCACTGTCTGATGAGGTAAAAAGTCTTTCTTTCTTTCTTTGTTTCTCGTGTCCATTGTTGAAGGAAAGTAGTCACTTTCTCGTCCAGCCTCATAGCTTTGAAGAATAATGTCCCTCGAAGCGTTTGTGGGTAAAAAGTTGCTAATCAGCCGTCACAATTTCACAGAGATAGCGCTGGCAAGCAAACCATTCTAGCTTTCTTTGTTCCTTTGTTCTTGCTACTTCCTTTATAATCCCTATTCTACAATCATTTAATGACCTGAAAATCATTCTCAAAGAGATTGTATTTTTTCGTTATTTTGCTTTTCTGTAGTTGTAATTTCTTCTTCAATTCTCACCAGACTTTTACGTCAGTTATCATTCCTTGGTCTCAAGATTTAAGAAGCCTCAACTGGAGAAATGCAGTCTCCCTCTGCCTATACTGAAAACTGTACCGTCGGCCCTTACCCGACTATTAAAAAACATGAATTTTGAATTATTTTTGCGACTTTTTGGCATTAACGGCCGCAATTTTTTACCAATCAAAAATTCCTTGAAAATGTGTCTCAGCCGTGATTTTAGACAGGTTCATGCCAAATTTCAACAAAATCGGGTGAACGGTGTAGGCTCTAGAGCAGGGAACGGACGGATTGACTGACTGACGGACGGACAGGCTTTTTCCAGAAACCGCTTTTTTCGACACAAGGGTACCCCCAGAATCATGGGAAACCTAATTTGGAAATTTTGCGTTTCTCGCGTATAGAAACGTCAACAAAGAGCATTGTTTAGGGAAGCTTTTAAGGGCCTCCTCCTGGAATACATTGTGTCAGGAAGCTCAGGTGGGTCATTTGAACAAGAATACATCAAGTCTAGTGAGGATAGATCTGTTCACATTGGTGGCTACGTGTGCTCATTTATTATGGAACCCCCTGTACTCTCCACTACCCCCTTGTGATAGCTTTCACGAAGGGTCTCTCCTATTATTAGTAAAGGGAGTTCACTCGTGTAGGGTTACCACAAATGGGGATTTTGTTCTGTGATACTTTATACAAGTCCCCCATGTACGGTGTGGTGCATTGCTGTCATATAGGCTATAACTTCCACTTCATCAAAGGTGTTGGGAGGCGGCCATTTTGGAGATGTTGAGATTTTATAAGATTAACGTAAGGTTTTAAGACGAAATACACAGTGGCAGTAGAACCACGCTTCTTATTAAGAGGACGCTATACCTGACGATGCATTTTTTGCCGCCCATAAGATTAACATTGAGAGCGGCGATTCAATTTCAAGGTTTACCCTTGGTTGGAAAGACACAAAATTTTGCCTATACCTAGCCCTAACAATGTTCTAGGGAGTGTTCGAAGCAGATTTCCCAATTTCTCACTGGTTTCTTTTATTGCAACTGTTTTGCAAATGCTTGCATTGCATACCTCAAGAAAAGTGCTGTATCTCGAAAACCAGTAAAAAAAATGGGAAATCTGCTTCGAACACGCACTAGAACATTGTTAGGGCTAGGTACAGGCAAAATTTTGTGCCTTTCCAACCTTGAAAATGAATCGCCGCTCGTAATGTTAATCTTATGGGCGGCAAAAAATGCATCGTCAGGTATAGCGGACCCTTAATTATATCTCAGATTATTTAAATATCCAACAGTTCCCTCAAAAGTTCCGGGTCGATATGTGTTTCACTTGAATGCCGATCAGAAAAGTTTTTATCGGATCGGGATCGAACCGTTATAACCAGAGGCGACCATCACCTTGACGTATTGGTGCGTGACGAAACTAAAGGTAGGAAGGTATGGGATGTGCGGTAGTTAATCGTCGTTACGGCTTATTTCAATTGCCGATCCGTCATTTGGGCCTATGAGCAATTAAGCAGCGCTTACCACCGGTCCCATGAGAACCTGAGCCCTCTGATAACAGCACGGCATATGCTCGTTACGAGCATTACCTGGCTCTTATCTCGATTTGTGCGTATACGACTCGAATAAACCTAACGTTACTACTTAAGACGGAGTATACACATTTGTTTACGTTTTGTCCGACCGTGTTTAGAGGAAACTATTGGATATTTAAATGTTCTGAAATATACTATGTCTTTTCAACGTCATAAATTAACAGGCTATGTTGTGATTTTACAATGGCTTAAGGCTGAATATACATTCGCTATTTTCGACTACACGTACTTGGTTCGCAATGCTAAGTACTTCAAGCCCTACTCCGAAGTTACAGGGCGAGTGAAAAGTGTTTATAGGGGGATGTAAACCTGAGACTCTTTGTTGTGAGGTAGTGTTGTGTTTTTGCATGAAATGGAGTAATAAGCCCACAGGAGCGATTTTAAACAGTCAACTACCAGTCCACATGTTTTTTTGACAGATCGCGAAAACACAACACTACCTCATGCGGAATATTTTTTTGAAAATTTTCGGACTAAAAAATGTACGATTTTATTGTCACATTTAGTAGAAAAGCTTGATAAATGTTTGTACTATTTACCGTAGCCATGTTGCATTTTGGCAATTTTTATTTCACTTACGGAAGTGGGTAATTTCAACAGCATTTCTCTACTTTTCTCCTGTAAAAGCTAAACATAGTGTCCTACTTTTCTCATTCGTTTCGCGTTCAAATAGCACACAATGTTTAGCTTTTAGAGTAGACACAATCAATACGATATTGCAATTACCAGTCTCCAGCTGTACTAATATGTAAACATTAGTTTTGTCGAATATTTACTTTCGCACAGTGGTTTTGGCGGAGTTCGTCGAGAATGTATGGTGGCCGTTAATCTCGGACAAATTTTTTGTTATAGTATCGCCACCCTGACCTGCCTCGCCCGAGGGCATTCAGTGAACAGTCAGAATTCAGAATGCATTCGGGCCAGGCAGGTCAGGGTGGCGCTACTGAATCAAAAATCACTCGATTGTAAAATCACAACATAGCCTGTTAATTTCAGCCGTTTAAAAGACATGTTATATTTCAGGACATATCAGACTCCTATCGTTTCCTCAAAAAAGATCGAAAAAAAACATAAATAAACACGATTGTTTGGTGGCCCTTAACACTATATTTAAGGTAGTTTGACGAATTCAAAAAATAAGGACCGTATACAGGCATCGTCAGTGTATTACCTACGTCATTCCTACCTACCCTATACCCACGTTTTCGCTTCTCACTGAATTATTCACAATAGTAGAATCGCTCAAGCACTCTACCAGTTGTAATATCATTTTATTTTCCCATTCTATTGTGAAGCTAAAATAAACTCACGTACTTCAAGGCGATCTGATATACAAATTTTTAAACGGGCTTGAAAAGAAGCTAAGGGCTGGTCATAGCTCAGCAACAGCAGTGTTTGACATGTTTCCGATATCTTACCTGCCCTGAGCTGTAACCATGCGTTTAGGGGCAAGCTAGCCAACTTTCCGATAGGGAAGGCCAGGTGGGCTATGATGGATGCGATGGGAGAAGACGGCCGTCCGGGCTGACGCAGTTAATATTTAAATCTGCCCGGGGCTTTCAGTGGGGGGAAAGGGGGGGCCACCCCTGCATCTTACCCCCAGCTTTCTCCTCTTGTGCTCTTGCAAATTTCAAGACTCTCACAATTGTGCACTGGAGAGAAACTTCCACTTATGTTGTATCATTTGTTTTGTCAGCCTCGCAATTTTAATAAACCTCACTGTGAAGATAAGGCGTCCATTGTTAGGACCAAGGAATTTTCTCTTGACGGGTTGTCAGAACCGAAATATTGGATGTGGTGACGTGTTAAAAAACTCCAGAGATTGCTAAAGATTGTCTGAGATTTAATGAAGATTTCCCAGGATTTCCTGAGATTCTTAACAAGATTCGTGGAAAGATGCACGCCAAAGAGTTAACTACTCCAGAAATTTCCAAGATTCCCTGAGATTTCATAAAGATTTCCAATGATTGCCTGAGATTCCAAACGAGATTCCTGGTGTGGTTAACCCCTCGAATCGCTCTTTAAAGTTTGCTGCTGTGGGTAAACTTGAAGAAAGAATTACATAGACCGATGATGTGTGAATAAACTTGACGAAAATGAAACTGAAACGTAAATTGGATGCGAAGGTTGCAGCAACGCCGAAGTCCAGGTTTTTCGTTTCCTTTTCCAAGTTTTTGGTTGGAAATGTGGGGAGGGCGTGGGACA
Source organism: Mesopsocus fuscifrons (assembly GCA_950004255.1). Classification (NCBI taxonomy): domain Eukaryota; kingdom Metazoa; phylum Arthropoda; class Insecta; order Psocodea; family Mesopsocidae; genus Mesopsocus; species Mesopsocus fuscifrons. Next base: position 4,556,428 of record OX465377.1, read on the forward strand.
CTCCCCGTGCTAAGCGGTGTAAACGGGTGCGAGGGCTATTGAAAATGGAAACAATCATCATTATCCCAAAATTAAGGGGTTTTAAAAGAAAATTACCCATTTTGTTGAAAGCAACGCATTGCAACCGTTAATAACCCTAAGAACCCCATCACTGCAGCCCCCTTCCCCGCTACTCCCTTTCACCATGTTCCCTACAGAAAAAATTTCCTTTCTTGCCTCATTTAATAAACTCTGAGTTTTCCACTTCCTATTCATATTTAAATTTGTTTCTTTTTCTGAGTCCCGAGTTTGATTTTAAAATACGGAAACATATTTCAGCCACGACTTGGCGTGATTGCACGTGTTACACGATGGAAAAGCAAGGCCAAGAAATGCCTTTTCTTGCTCTTGTTTAGAGATTTGTTTCGCCTCAGAAGGGTTTTGCGTTTTCCTTTCAAGATTGTAACTGATAATGTCCGTCGTGCGGCGTCTCTTCCGAACTCTTGTAAAAATCCTCACTCTTACATATAATAGCCCATCAAGTCTTGTTATCCTGAGTTTACTATTGCCATAGCAAGAAAGTGCCTATTATGAACAATATTGTCCCTTTACAACAATTAATTTAACGGGAAGTTAATTTGCTAACTACGGTCTAACTCCAGGATAAACTAGCCGGTTCCAGATGTAAAGAGAAGGATCGTAGGGACAAGCCTGTTGTAACTAAACTTCTGTGCACACCTGGTATAGTCCAAGTCAGGCTAGGAGCGTACCGATTACTCATAATTTCTTGCAAATCTAGGGCTGATCAAAACTTCTTCTTGACCAGGGAAATATCCGCTCAGGGTCGGATTGGCATTTTTAGCGCATGGTAGGATATGGAACCCAAATCCGGATCGGCGTCAACTGAAAATCTTCAAGAAATTATGAGTAATCGGTATGCTCCCAGCCTGACTTGGACTATAGTACTATAGTTTCCCCGCTACCTTGGGGTAACACTATGAGGACCTACAGTTTCAGGTAGGTCCCGAACCACCACAACCTCAATATGTTACTTCACTTAAAGTTACAGATCAGAAAAACTTTAACGGGTTTGTGATAGAACCGAGGAACACTTCGTTCCTCGAAGGACCACCCTCACCGATAACTCAGGGTATCAGCAGGTGTATTCCCTTTCTCGAATGCCAGAAAACCCACTCAACTAACACCTTCAAAAATTATTGTAAGAAGATAAGGTAAGCCATGATGCAATATACGGAGAACAGTTCTTCTTACAATAATTTTTAAAGGTGTTAGTTGAGTGGGTTTTCTGGCTTTCGAGAAAGGGAATACACCTGCAAAAATCCGTATATAGTTTCTAAGTGGTGGCAAATAAGCGTTAATGATGTAATTTGTTCTGTTTGCTGACGATATCTTCCGTATCATTTTGCATTTATCGTTTGATACATAGCTTAATCACCGTTGGGGGTGGGGGTTTAGTGTTGACACTGAAACGAACGTATGGAACGTCGATATTCATGTGATTGTACGCAAAAACACGTGTCCTGTATAGAGAGAGAAAGCGGGCAGGGCTGGAGAGGGTGAAGAGCACATCAATCAAATTCCTTTCATTTCAAACCATGAAAACGATGCGAAACGGTTCGACATTGATTTCAAATTCTCTCCCATCCATCCGTGGATTTCTCAGTACCGTTATCAGGGTACTTAAAATTTTGAACTTGAAATATTGTGGTGCTCAAGGTGATTTTAGTAAGACGTTTTATTTTTTTATTTATTTTCTCTCTCTGGGAAACCTCGAGTTTCTACCTAGAAGTAACCTTTCTCCAATAATTATAATGAGGTCTGAAGAGAATTTATTCTAAAATATATTTTATAGTTTAGATGATTTACTGGAAAGCCAAGCGTTTTGTACTTTAGTTTTTTGTTAGTTAGGAGGGACATGGTCAGCAAAACGTACGGAAGTAAACGGTCCGGAATATTTCCATTGGTAGTTTCCCGAACTCCTAATAATAACCATTGACTTTCGATGGGTTAGGCTGAATGGTACGCTGGAACTGCTGGAATCTATACCATAGGCGTAGAAAGGCTGGGGAGGGGGGCTCTTAGCCCCCCCTAGAAACCGTTTAGCCACCCCCAGGATTTTTCTGACCTCCTACACATAACGTCATATAAAGCCACGCCTACCCCCCCCCCCCCCCCCCCCCCCCAGGTGAGGAGAAGGTCCGGGGGGCTTAGCCCTCCCAGGTTTTTGGTCCTGCTACGTCCATGAATTTAACGTTAAGCAGCAAAAACAAACGCAGAAGAGGATCCATTTAGATGCCATATAGCCATAGGGTAAACGTAAGAAATCTCAACCGTTGAGTTGTACCCTAACTGTTTCACTTTTGTTCAAGATTTTTTCGCACCATAAAAAATCCAACGGAGCTTTCACGAAGTGAGAGAAATATCGAAAAGTCAATCTATCGAATCTTCACAATAATTATCTGAGAATCTGTGTAAATGAACCACCTGTTGAGCTTTGATTTAACATGGAAGAAACCACACGATATATCAGTGTAAGCTTTCTTTTTTTTTTTTAAAGAAGGGCTTCCGATTGTAAGTGGGGGGTTGGGCTGACGAAGAGACCTCTTCAATATTTCACGAACCTCACTTAACCTTAATTTATGTCTTCTCTTTATTCTTCTATCCTTCCTTGTTACTTACCTCTAATGTTCTCCTTTGAGTTTCTTTTTAGTTTCCCGCTATCCAGAAGTTTTGGAAAGGATTGATACAAAATTTTGATTCTGTGTTTCCCTTGGTCCATGCAGGGTCTTGTTGAGCATTACTGTGGTGCTGCCTCGCATTCTTATAATGAAACCAATTTCAACGCAGACATGTCTATCGGTCTCTATTATCCTAAGCAGACAGACTTTTTCGTTTAAGAAAGAAACGGTGTTCTTGTCTTTTTAAATATCAGGCTAAGAAGAGGATCCTAGTGTAGAAGAGAAGGGTCTGATAGGGTCACCTTAGGAAAGAAGACTGTTGACTTTGTAAGATGGCACAGTAACAAGTGTTTGTTCATACACTCCATCAGTCTTCTAAGCCTGTTATTAAGAAGACAAGAACACTGTTTCTTTCTCAAAGTGTCTGTCTCCTTAGGATAATAGAGACAGAGGTCTGCACTAAAGTTGGTTTCATCATAGTACCTTAGAAGGTTCCAAAAAATTGTGGCCTGCCGTAAGCAGACGAGAAAGTCAGTTACGACAATTTCTACCCTTAAATTTTATTCCTTCTGATAGTAGTCATGTAATGTATGCTGACCATAACAGCGAAATGGGGTGTTAGTGCTTAAAATTCTAGTTGTTTATGGATTTTGTAAATGGTGTAAATTTGACTTTGATGTCGACAGCTGTGAAGCAGACCATTCTATTTTACACCTTCCCCCTTACTTTTGGGAACCCCTTTCGGCTAAATCTTCGACCTTACTTTTGAAAAGAATCTTTTCTGCACAGTTCGCTGTCTGTCGAAATTTTGGATAAGTGAGATTATCCTATATTCCCCTGAAAAATTTAATTAAAGTTTATGAAACGGTGGAGGGATGAAAAATGAAATATTGTTGGCGTTTATTTAGATAGAAGCCTCCGTCTGTGTTTCTTGGTTAAATATAAATTTTTTTGGAACTGTCATGGACTGCTTATTAAGAGAGACGGTGGTATAGAGATGAAGGTTTCCTAAACAAGGGAGGAATTACACGAGGGGTTAACCACTCCAGGAATCTCGTTGGCAGTCTCAGGCAGTCATTGGAAATCCTTATGAAATCTCAGGGAACCTTGGAAATTATTGGAGTTGTTAACCCTTCGGGGTGCATCTTGCCACGAATCTCGTTGAGAATCTCAGGAAATCTTTGTAAATCTTCATGCAATCTCAAGCAATCTTTGGAGTGGTTAACCCCTCGGTATTATATCAAAGGCCCTAGAGTCATATTCTTTAACTCAGATGGTCCTACCGTCCTATATGTAGGACACTGAATTTAGGTAGTCTTAAGTCCGACAAAATTTTAGTCGTATTTTTTTAATAATTTTCACAGAGTGCATGCACTAAACCTTTCAAAGGCCATATTTAGTCAAAATTTCGCCACAACAGCTTTAATTCTGCCTCAGTAGCAATTTCCGCAATGTCCTACATATAGGACGGTAGGAACATGGGGTAGGTATAATAAAGCATAGTCTTTATTGCCGATAATGGTATATTGAAGCATTTTTATTCAATAGTGTGGAACGAAAGAAAACATTTGACGTGTATTCCAGTATCACATTTTAGGACACCTTGTCGTACATTTCTGGTGGCAGACACCACCCCTGGTTTGCTTTTCTTGAGGGTTAATCCAGTGCTCAAAGCCATCATGCCGTCTTACGCTTATGTATCTCCGTCTCCGTAGGTACTCTTTCACATATTTCCAGCCTTGGTAGGGCTCCGACCAAATGAAATACCCTTTTGGGGTTGCGCCCGACCAGAGTTTGAAACCAAACCGGATTGTTTTCCCCCTGATGAATTGCCTGCATCCGTGGCGTCCAAAGTCAGGTACCATAGTCTCGTCTCTCGTCTACGCTATGGTTGGTCTCAAGGGGGGCGAATTCTTAGAACCTTTTGTTCATAGCGTCGAACCTTCCGCATTTCTGTCTTCTTTTATTAGGACCTTCTTTTTCCAGCTAAACAGTGTCATCCGGCAGAATTTTTTCGTTTTCCTTCCAGCAAGGGAGAACCTTCGCCATATTTACCTTATTCTTCTTCTATCCACCGTGACCTGCAGTCTTTCCCTCTGCTTCTGATGCTAGTTCGGGCTCTTCATCATGCTGCAGTTCCAACTCCAAGTGGGCACGCTGTTGGCTCCCCGGCAAATTTTCTATTTCTGGGCTGTCTTCGGACGTCCATATATCCTCTGGGGCAGTATGGTGATATGGATCTCGTTAGTATAGCGGTGATTGGCAGGTCGTCATCCTCCTTTATCATGGCCAGTGCTTCTTCAAGGGAGAACCCCCTAAAATGAGCATAAATATAATAAACTATTACAAGGGAATACATGCTTACTATTAAAAAAAATTAAATAAAAAATGAAGTCCTAGTTCCTACTGTCCTATATGTAGGACAGTCGTAGGAAGGCCTAATGGAGGGGTAATTTTATAAATTTAGTGGAAATGACAACATATTTCTTCCATTCAAGTACCATTTCAGTAAGTAAGCAAGAGAAAATTAAAATTTTCAGCAAAAAAGTTGTTACACTTACCTCTCAAATCTTATAGGGTAGCCAGTCATGCTGGGCGGGCAGAAAAAGACGCACTGAGATGAGCACAAACAACCTGCTTTGTTGACACTTACAGAGATCACTGCCCCAACATTGCTGAGTGATGTAAACAAGATGCCAACAAGATAGGCTCAGGCACTGCGTAGTAATAAGCACTTTAGCAGCACTCTGCGCAGTGTCCTATATTTAGGACGGTAGGAACATAGGCTACTTATTTTTTTTACGTTTGTCGGACTATCTGGGTATTATACTGAATACCAAAACTTCTGAATTTTTGGTTCGTAGTCAAACCACGGGAGGGAACCCAAAACGCCATATCTCCACCACAAAACTTACCTATGAAGTTATGGAAACAGCGGTTGGTCTGTTGTAGCACTAAGCCCTAGTCTTGCTCTTTATTCTCTTGTAAGAAATATCATGAAATATGCAGTGACATATTCGTGAATTATTTCAGGAGATTTCTAGAAAGGAATAAAGGCTATTCATCCCCCTGAAAGTTCATTCATGGGAGCTTTTAGGCCGCCACTAATGTTGGACGTAAGGTTCGCCCACCTGCGATCAGGTATTCCGGGGATCGTCTGAAACCGCCCTAAGCTCGGCGAATCCCTTCCACCTGGTGCTTCAGCCCCTATAACTTACCGTATTCGGACTTACTAATGTATTGCTAAGCCAGCCATGGCGTATTACCCAGTTTGAGTTAACCCTGGGATTCAAAATGGCGCCATTACCATCTGTTGACCTCATTTTAGGGTTGGATTACTTATAGGTATGATTAGGTGGACGTTGTGGGGAAAAAAAATTTATTTGTGGATAAGGGCATTAACCACTTGTTGGGAATCTCGTTGGGAATCAATGGAAATCTTTATGAAATCTCAGGGAATCTTGGAATTTTTTTTTGGAGTGGTTACCCCTTCGGGGTTCATCTTTGTATGAATATCGTTGGGAATCTTTGGAAATCCTTTTGGAATCTCAGTGTAGTCTCAAGGAATCTCTGGAGTGGTTACACCCTCGTTTGTTTCGGTTCAAGTGAACATAACCATCCCCCTGGGGATGTCCCCTTAAAGCCAGAAGCCAGAAACCATTGGGCACCCTTCTTCTTAAGACTTCAAAGGAGAAATAGCAAAGGATTGTTAGGGTTCGATATATTTGGATATGACTTGTGACCCCCGGTGCAATTAAGCCAATCTGAATCGTTATAGAGGGATGGGGAGGGGGTGGGAGGTTGGTTTTCATAAGTTAAGTAAAGGGTGGTGTTTGCATCAATTACAATGAATAGCAACTGCTAAGCACGAACCTGGGAGGGGCGCACGGCGATCAAACCCCTTGCCCCCAAGCCCCTAGGGGTAGGGGGTAGTTTTCTTGACCTCCTGATCATTATGACTCGGCTACAGGTCGTTACCCAGTTTCGTATTCCTGAATTGAATTACCCACGTTAAGTTTGTAACAAAGTTACAAATGGAAACAGGGGCTGTTAGGGGAGTTTCCCGATAAGAATGGTAATTTTGCAAGTATACCTTCTACTTACAACGACTACCCTATTTAGCATAGGGCGGTCATTTCCTCTGTGCTGTTAGTATTGCACAAGGTGGATTTGTTGCAGTCAGCTTGATTTACAGTTAGCTGTTGATGGATATTCCAATTTATGGCGTTTTTTTTATGCACAGTATAGTAATATTATTGTACCTTCATAGGTTTTAATGTGAAGTAGCTACCACTTTTCAATTTTTCATTTCCTCTTGTACGAATTATTTATAGGGAAAATCTCTATACGGACTGCCCTGAATTCACCCTCTACCTTATTCGAAGCTTTGGGGGATGAGTCACGACATCAGCTGCCTCACTCGGGCTTGTATATTTATACAGTTTATCTTATCGTTAAACTGGCCTGGTGAAATCATACTAACCCTATCCTGGACTTTAACTTTAACAAGGGCTTTCTGCCCTATTCACACGCAGAATTTAGGGGCCAGGAGCGAAACATAAGGGTTGTTTTCTGCTATAACCCGTCTACAATTGCGTGACAAATTAAATAATTATTTAAACTCAGTTAAGGGTCCGCTATACCTGACGGTGCATTTTTTGCCGCCCATAAGATTAACATTGCGAGCGGCGATTCATTTTCAAGGTTTACCCTTGGTTGGAAAGACACAAAATTTTGCCTGTACCTAGCCCTAACAATGTTCTAGGGAGTGTTCGAAGCAGATTTCCCATTTTTTTTACTGGTTTTCGAGATACAGCACTTTTCTTGAGGTATGCGATGCTAGCGTTTGCAAAACAGTTGCAATAAAAGAAACCAGTGAGAAATTGGGAAATCTGCTTCGAACACGACCTAGAACATTGTTAGGGCTAGGTACAGGCAAAATTTTGTGTCTTTCCAACCAAGGGTAAACCTTGAAAATGAATCGCCGCTCGCAATGTTAATCTTATGGGCGGCAAAAAATACATCGTCAGGTATAGCGTCCTCTTAAGAGAAAATCGCCGATTTTGTTCCATGTTTACACTATGTTCAGTTTCGAGAAAACTGGCGGTTTTCTCTTAACTGGAAATGGTAAAATCTTGAAATCGATGCTGTCCTGGGTATAATCACAAAAACTGCGTTCCTTAGTTCAAAAAGGCCCTTCATTAATTCTATTATGACGGTTTGCTGGTTTGCTTAACTGTACAAAATTCCATTCTCCTGTCACCGGCATGCCTTTCCTCATTCTAAGGTTTAAACTCCGTCTAAAAAGATCTATCCCTTTCATTGAATTGGGTAAACCGAGCTGTGGGTAAACAAACATTGTTACGTGGTTTTGCGGTTAGTTGGCCACCCCTGGAGGGGGAGCTGTGGCTTGTGGTGGGGGTAGGGAGGCTTGCGGTCGCGGCTCATGTCTTGCTCATTTTCATATTTTCTTATGCCTCTTCCTTATTCACGGAGCCCCGTAATAAAATTATCCCCCCGTCAGTTTGTTTTCCTCGTTTAATGACGAAAGTGCTTTCCCCGGGTCGTGTAATATTAAAGACCAGGTTTTATGTAAAACTGAAAAGGGGATATTAATGTAGAAGGCGCGGGGTGGGGTGATAAAGTTGATGGTATGAGCCATAAACTCCTGCTGTGGTTGGCTGCCTATGAACACTAATGTACCTACCACCTATGTATAGGCAAATTTACCCATCGATTTATTTCAAATCCATCTGTAGGCCGTATAGTACCTTCATTAGGGGTATGGTCGTAATTGTGCCATGTTTATTAATTAGGGATTTAAAAGTGAACCTGGCAACAGTGTAGCAGGTCGTGTGGCTGCCTATGTCCGCGTTCCAGTAACCACGGCTGTTTTGCGTGCGGCGAGCCATTGTATTTGGGGGACCAGGCGCCCTTGGCGGGAGGAGGTGGTTGATATCGAAGATGGTGCGAGGTTTTTATAGGAGCATCTAGTCAGCAATTATCAAGAGGATAATGAAGTTCAGTCAATTTTCAATTTTATGTGTAGCAGGTCGTGAAGTTTTACGTTTCTGTAAATCTATAGTTCTTCTGCCGTGTGCTGTACCAAATGGCCTGAGAGCCGATTCGACCCCGATCGAATTTTTTCTGATCTTCATTCGCTGTGGTGGTTCGGAACCATCCTGAAACTGTAGGTCCCTATAGTGTACTGAAAGGATGGGTGGGGAGCTGGTGCTCAGCTAAGCTAATTCTTGAAATGGTCTAGTTGCTAGTCTTGTCCCTCCTCCCCTCTACTGAAGGCAAAGCGTAAAATATTAACCGGAGTGGAGTTGGGCTTGTGGAAACGTTTCAGCTGTGTTATCTGACTCCTGGTGGGATGAACGTTCGGCACGTCGTCAGAAAGTTGCTGAAGTTTAGTTAGAACTTGGACTAACTTGTGGGGAGAGAGGGGTACCTGGTTTGGACCGCCTGCGGACCGCAAAACGCCCAACCGTCTTGTCGGGCCGCACGTTCGAACGTCCCCCCCCCCCCCCCCCCTCTCATGTCTGGGGGAGGGGGGATGAGTCCAAGTTGTGGGTGAGGGGCCGAGTCCAATTATCGCGTTCCAACTTGCCGGGTTGTTTGTGGCCCGATACGGATCCCCTACTGACCCTAAATATTGACGTCACGGTCCGCAGGGTGCTCCCCAGTAGGGAGACCGGAACGGACTTTTGCTAATCTCTCGGAATGTCTCGTTTACCGTTAACTTTGTAGTCGTCTGTGTCAACAGGACCAACAGGCTGAGTGTTTATTAATTAACTGCTGTTTACTATTGGGAGCTCTCTTCTTTGCGTGTTTGAATGTCAACAGAACGTCCAGAATGTTTTCCTTGACAGTCTGTATACTGTGCCCCGTTCAGGGAAATCATCTCCATCCCTAGCCACCGGGTAAATAGTAATTCGGGCAGGCCACGGATCGGTAAAGTTGGTTAACGACGGAGGCTTCGATGTGGAAGTGTAACAGCACAACAATATTTTTCCGTCGTGGCTATCACTTTGTGAGCCTTTCCGTAATGCTACGCTGGAGGTTCACAAGCTGGAAAATAACCTTTTTGTACCGAAGCTACTTTTCCCTAATTCGAAAAGATAATTCCAGTCCCGAACGAAAGCAGCTGTGTTAGGTAATTCGAAGAGTATCGGGGAATGAAGGTAGAATTCGAAAGTGGGGTGATTACCGTCGTCCGTAGCGGAACGGGCCGACCTGTGTTATTCAATAAAGAACCATTGAGTCCCTCCCCATTACGGGTTTTATTAGTATGGCTATCGTTGCTGAATCACCATTACGAGGCTGTAAACCCACTCCCCCCCTCCACACACACACACCAGCCTGTCGCCAATGATACCCACCCCCTGTCTCCATACAAAGCTTTCAGACGTTTAGCTCCATTCTAGGTTTCCTTTCGAAAATGCTATTTTTGTAGGTTTTATTTTCCAAAGATTTACAGCAAACTTTTCTTTACTTACTGCAAGAAACCAGAGGTCTTTATCGTTATCCGTTGCTTAGCAATAATTTTTCAAAAAAAACCTTGCACTTTTTGTGTAACATTTTATTCGAAAAATTATTGTAAAACAACCAGTGGCGGTAGAGTCCTCTAGAATACTGCAGTAAGTAAAGAAAGGATGGTTCCAAATTACTATCTGCTTAAAAAAAATTGTTTAGTGTCTTATTCGATTGTGGATCTTAAGAGCCGAACTGTCGAAGCCTGCGTCAAACCTTCGAAATTCGTCTGCGATGAGGCCGCGCCTTAGGCCCATGCATGCTTTTGCTCTCAGAAAGTTACCTGGTTTTGCTGTGGTAAAATCAGTAAGTAGCTTTGGGGATGGGTGTAATGGCTAATAAAAACCTAGTGCCTTATCATAAGTCTTTGTAGAGGTGTCTGCACCCCCCTGATGTGTCAGATATAATGCTTGACCCCTTTTCGTAGCGAATGCCTAAAAGAAGCAATAACCTGACATTCCTTGCACAGGCTATTTCCGTTTTCATTGTTTGTTTTGTTGTTTAAATGTTTCGTTTAATATTACAACGAGAGGCGTTGAAAGCAATCTAAACTTTTTTCGATTGAATCCCGAGGCATTTGCCGATTGAGTGTATTTTGACTTTTACTCATTATTTTCCATGTGTTTGTTGGTTTTAGCATTAAATTGCCGAACGGGAGGTTTCCCGAAAATGTGTTAAAAAGTCTTTATGTGGACGATTTTTGGGAACTCTCGCTTCTTCGATGTGTTGTTCGTAGTTTTCATGCCTCTCTGCTCTTGTGAATTGGCCGAATCGAACAAGTTCGAAGTCACTGTTCCGAACCTGGTCCCACTCTGGGCCTTCCAGGCTCGATTCTTGCCAGTTTCCCAGTTGCACAGCTGTTTTAAAATCAGGAGGCTGCATTAGGAAGTTAGTTATACTGTACATAATCTCGGCGAGAGCTTAGTCGTTTAGTTTAGTTCAGAATTCTTGTTAAACGTTAATTACTTTAAAAGAAACATAGTAACGGTAATAGTACGGCAATGTCTCCCCTGTGGGTAAGAGCACGTTTCATTGGAGCACAGGCCTTGTATAATGGCTCGGAAACGAAATTAAAACCCCCAATAAACTGAGCATAATGAAATAGGCTATAAAAACCGTTTTTTATTTCCTATTTAGCTGAAAGGCGCAGATTAAAATCAAGGCAGATGACGCGAAGCAAACTGGTTGAAAGTGCAGTCGTTGGGTTAATCTCAGTCTTAACTCTCGGTTAATCTTAATCTCGTCGCTAACGGAATCACACTTCTTAACTACCGCTCTATAAAATGTAACTATCTCTTAGTCTGGGTGTTACGTTTGGTGCGGACGTTTATTCGTTACTAAATTAATAAGACTAAATCGATAGAGAGGAATTTCTTGCTCCTTACTTCCAGGTACAGCAGTTTTAGTGCGGTTGAAAATGCAGCACAGCTTTTGGCATGATCTGAGTTAACAGGTATGTTCTGTTCCGGTCTGGAAATTTGGAATCGAACCGTGGAAAAAACTATGAGTGTTCCTTTAAATTTCAAGCACAGGGGTTAACCTACCCATCTCTTCATAGATCTTAGTATATTTTTTCTTCCCCAGCTCTCGAAATAAACAAAATAGGATGGATGAACGAAGAATGAATGAACTTCTCGTAAGGGCTGGTGAATTTCCTAAATTTACAGAGGAAAAGGTTACCCACCATCAATGGCGGACCAGAATTAAAACCCCTTTTACGACAGGAATATGCCCTTAAAGTCTGAGAGCGTGGGAGAACCGTCCACAAAAAAGGTACCGGGGCTCAGTTAGATAATTACAGGGCGGTGAACCTGCCTTCAGCCTCAAAGATACCAGAGCAAGCCGTGAATATATAAAACTAATTAGTTACGTAGAAAATTTCAGTTTATTCCACTTTGATCAATAGGGTTTCAGATAAACATGCATGAAGGAGATAAGTGAAATAGTCGAAAGTAAGAAAAGACTGTTGTCTAATCCTCTGGAGAAAAGGGGAAAAGGGGAATCTGCGTCAGTGAGGGCTAGAAAATGACTCAGGCTGCGTTTAGGCGAAATTTGAAGTCTTTCCAACCTAGAGAAAATACTAAAAAATCTCCACTCCCAATGTTAATCTTATGTATGGCAGAAATTCATCATCAGCAAAAGCACAACCAAATTTTTTTACCAAAAATGAAAAATCTATCTCTGCCGAGCTAATATTGGTGAAGAAAAACTTGCAAGAGACGCGATTTTTTAATTTGTTGAATGTGAAATCGGGTGAACGCGACCCGTTCGACGGAAGTCAGTATTTCATCCCCCACCTGTCACCGGTAGTGATAGGCGCAAACCTGCTCTGTTTAGCTTACGGCATTTTCACATTGCTGTGCGACGGGTCATGAAATGAAGAGTCAAAACCGGGATTCTTACCGCATTTCTTTTCTTCCTATTTTTCTTCGCTTGCTTCACTCACAAGAATTTTTTTATGAAAGTGTCATCACTACGTGGATTTATGGTAAAGTGTCTTGCAACAATTGGGAATTGGCTGAGTAATGGAGTGACGTAGTTGCCCCCCTTGCTACCAGAGTGCGTATCCACGTTTTTGCTGGAATCGGAGTAACGGGAAAGCCTAATTGACACCTTCCGCTGTGTGCACCCCCCGCCGCTAGAGCCTGCGGAGATTGATGTCTCCATTGAGACTGTCTGGGGCTGACTTTGCCTCCCCCTTTTTGTTGAAGTTGCAAGTGGTTTGGTGACGACTTGTGAAGTTAGTTCATCTTTCTTGCGTCTAGTGAGTACCAAATGTCCTGAGCTCTTGGTTTGTATAAGTAACCTCGTTGTTCGAAAGTCTTTCTTGTTTCCTGTTGTTTGTTGTTTCAATTCGCAAGAATTGCAAGAACACAAAATGTTTCCCTTCTGGGTGTGAGTTTTGAATTAGACTTTTTCCACTTTCTCAGTTCTCCCTCTCAGAAATAGAACTCGCTTAGGTCTCTACCCAGTTCAGACCCGCTGTTTGAAATGTTACTGTACTAGAAACGGGTCAAAATGCGTATTTTATCATAGGTTGGACATGTTGGAAAAGTTTCTTAAAGGACCTGGTCCATGCATCTTTCCGCGCCGCGCCGCCGTTTTTGATAACATTGAGTTGGATATAGAACTCGGTGCAAGTGCCTCTCAGTGGCCGAGTGGTCACGGGGTCCACTTTCTGTCCTGAGAGGTCCGGGTTCGAATCCCGGCGGAACGGAAAAATTTTCCGCTTCCGACATGGATGTATTAGCTTCGGCCCACTCATATTCGGCTTCGGCCAAAAACATCTAATAAAACCAACTCATCGGCGCATATGTTCCCTGAACGACGCGCGTTAAAAAAAGGAAAAAAAAAAGAACTTTGTGCAGCAGGACACATTGCGACCCTTATTGCCAGGCCTTTAGTTTTTCACTCCTCTCTGTTTACTCATACATCATGGAGAGCAAGTAGTAAGTTATTTTCACTGAAGGGCGTGGCTATGTGTTGCATGGTGACACAGCCCATAATTTACAATAGTAAACTCGCAGCGTAAGATTGTGTGAGGGCTCTGGCCCTTTTCCGTTATTTGACAGCCTCCTGCCCGGCAGTGACACCTGCGAGTGGAAGTTACGGCGATCCCGATCCGGAAATTCTCCTACAAAGAAGTCTGCCCTTTATTGCTTGCACGGTCTATTTGCTGAGACGTTATATTGCCGTGTCTGTGTTGCTGTCCAGGAGAGGACGAGTCCCGAGGGATCCTCAGCCAGCCAGGCTACAAAGACGATTCGAAGAAATGAAATTAAAAAACGAGGGGGCAGCCACTCTAGAGATTCCTTCAGATTCCATAAAGATTTCCACAGTTGAACACCAAAGGGGTAACCACACCAAAAAATTCCAAGATTCCCTGAGATTTCATAAAGATTTCCAATGATTCCCATAACGAGTGGTTAACCCATCGGAAAAAAAAACGTGTCGGAATTCTTGTTGAAGTCATTTGAATTGCGAGAAAAAGCCTTAGTGGTCCAAAGAGGTTCGATCCCGGTCCTTTCAAAGTTTTTCTGAATCGGTATTCACCTCTGCTGTGTTCAGCACTTCGCTTGAGATGTGTATCGAGGCTGTGGTTGTTCGGAACCCATCTATAACTGTAGGCTGGGTAGCGTTCCCAGGTGAGTGCGATGAATAATTCTTAAACCGGTCTAGTTGCTGGGCAGCTGCTGACCTTGTCCCCCTCTCCCCTCCCTGAATTAAAATTGAACAATGGCTTGGGTGAAAATTCGACGTTGAATCTTATGCAAATCTGCGCGAAGATTGGTTTTGAAAAGAGCTGCGAGCACAGTATATTGTGGCAGCTATACATTGCAAACCACTTAAAAGTTACGTCATAAGCTGATTTGCTTCGGTATAGGATCCCTCTCCTTCCTAAGCCAATTTACTGCCCACTGTCTGCTTGCCCGTAAGTAAAGTCCTTCGGGTATTGTTGACTCTCTTAAAAAGGAAAAAAAAATGAGCTTATTCTTTCTTTTCACATTTCGCTGTTTGGGTAGAAAACATATAGCATGGTTCACTATTTGTTACGTAAAGAAACATATTATAGGATATCTCCGACCTCGTGTATAGTAGGCTGAAAAGTGATTTTAGAATTCTTCTCTTGCCTCGTGTGAACCTGTACCTATAATTTTCAGTTTCCTCCTGCTGTCATAATCTAGATTAAATAAATTGCTATAATGTCTATTATAGTGTCTATAAAAGTTGCCTATCGCGTGGCATTAACAATAAAGAGATATAGTGAACTTATAGGGAACATTTTAAGGTGAACTTTAGCAATTTGCGAATAAAGCCACCCTTAGCTTATGGAAGTCAACTATTCAGGGTCGGTTTCACAAGTTCTTTTCGGAAGGTATATAGTGAACTTTTAGCGAACAATAACGAAGTAAAGGAGCTTTTGTTGTCGATTTGAATGAATGAACGAATAGCGTGTGGAGGCCCTAAGGAGAGTTTGTAGTGGAATAATCATTGCATACCAATTTCCAATCAACAGAAGCCCATGAAAATAGCAACAACGATTTTAGGGGGACTCGAAAACCGGGGCGGAAGTGAGTGCGACCCCGCCGGCCACCCCCCGCCCTCTGTAGCCCCCAATGTTTTCAATTTATCAGCTACATTATTTTGCACGGTGGTTTTTACGATGATTCTCCTTTATTGGCCGTATATTCGCCGAGCGGATGGTTTTTTTACGGTCGAACATGTTTTGGAACATGCGGACCGATGTGAACGGGACATTACCGTAAATGCTCATCTGCCCTCGATGCTAGAGTTGCCCTCTGGCCAACTGTTTGGCTTTTTCACCCTCGTACTTCATATGTGGATCGCTATGAGCTGTTTGGCCGAACATGATGACCTCCGCC
Source organism: Mesopsocus fuscifrons (assembly GCA_950004255.1). Classification (NCBI taxonomy): domain Eukaryota; kingdom Metazoa; phylum Arthropoda; class Insecta; order Psocodea; family Mesopsocidae; genus Mesopsocus; species Mesopsocus fuscifrons. The sequence goes on from OX465377.1 coordinate 4,572,026, forward strand.
GTGTTTTTGGGAATGGACGCTATCAGAAAATTTCACTTTTTTGGTAAGGGTTGAAATTTTTGGCTGCAACCATGCACAGTATTTTTTTCGCTGATGGTGCCGCAGTTCTAGTTACTATCATTACTGTCATAGCACTACTGCTTAGCACCCTTTTCCAGCAGTCAGCGCACAATAGTGTCAATAATATACATCAGTTCTGCGACTCCGTGATAGAGTACGTGGCTTTAGCCTGTGTTGATGTTGTGGAGTGTGCCACCACGTGGCACTAGACTGTTTTGTTGTTGTGTTTCAGAAATGTGTTGTGGAGCAGGGCAGAGCGCAGTTGTATAGATTTAGTTTCTTACCCAGTGTTTTAATTTATTTGCTCCGCCAGACGGAAACACTAGGTTGGCTTCAACGACCCTTCATTAAGCGTCAGATAACTAACTAGAGGATTAAGTCAGTTAGCTAAACATTGTACTGATGATCGTTGAATCCACCATTAGTTGATCTAACTGTTGGTATTACAACAGCGACCTAGTTTAGTAGGCAGAATAGCTTGAGAGTCAGGAGCTGATTGAAGGGGTAGATTGGGAAGAGGAGGGGGTGGAGGGACAAATGGGTCTGTCACTCTTGGTTAGGATCAGCTGCCGCGGGGGCGCTGCGGTCGCTCTGTGACGTCTTCCGTTCTTCACTGCCACAAAAGACGTTTCTACAGACCTATCTTTTGTACCCCTGCGAAAAACAGGTCCATCAACTCCGGGCTATATCTAGCCTGATTATCTCCTTGCCTAAAATTGTTGCGTGGGGAACTAAATATATAACAATAATATTGTTTTACCAGCAGTGGTTTAAGGGTATATTGTGACCGGTCTTTGTGGGAAATCTGATGCTATACTCACTTTTATTTGGGTATTTTTTTTTTAACGCGTGACGTTCAGAGAACAAATGCGCCGATGAGTTGATTTGTTGGATGTTTTTGGCCGAAGCCGAAGACGAAGTGGCCGAAGCCGAATATGAGTGGGCCGAAGCCAGTTTAGTAGTGGGCCGAAGCCAATACATCCATGTCGAAAGCGAATTTAATTATCGTTGTACCTATAGAGTGTAGAGTGAGACGCAAATAAACGATTTATGAGTTTTTTTTGTATCCTCTGCTTGCTTTTACTAAACCTTCATGTTAGGGTCGATTTGACTAGCCCCAGCCGTTAACATCGGTGCTTTGCTTCAGACTTTCAGATTAAGCTGCGGCGCTTCTATGAGAACAGCTGTTTATTTTACTGTGGATTTAACATTTCACCAATCCAACTGTATACACATAAATAAGAATAAGTTCCGAATTAAAAAATTCGTCAAATCGCAGCTTCCCCCTTGTGCCTGTGGATGGTTTCCCCAACTAGAAAGTTGCTATTACGTATGAAGAACCCTTGGGGTGTATAGTGGCCAGTAAGCAGTTGGGGGTGCATTGTAAGCGGAAGGCAAGTGTCGTGTAATGGGGAGGGGGTGTGGGGGTTGTCAGCGAAATCACGACCCAGTCAAGTTTTAACGAGGTCACATGTCACTCTCTCCTTCTTAAACTTCCTCTGCTTCTTCGTTACACTTCTGAGTAGGGTAGGCTCTGCGATAAAACTGGGTTGGTAGTTGATTTTTACCTTTTCAGTTATACCGATTAGGTATTGAACATTATGTTTCAGAACATTTAAATGTCCAATAGTTTCCCTGAAAAATTGGAAGAAAAATCATACTGCTACCACGAGGGGTTAACCACTCGTCGGGAATCTCGTTCGGAACCATAGGAAATCTTTATGAAATCTCAGGGAATCTTGGAATTTTTTTGGAGTGGTTACCCCTTTGGGGTTCATCTTTCTATGAATATCGTTGGTAATCTTTGGAAATCTTTATAGAATCTCAGTTGAATCTCAAGGAATCTCTGGAGTGGTTACCCCCTAGTGCTTCCCCGTGTGTCACGCCTGTATTTTCGCCTCTAAATTCTTCAGAAAAAGTTGGTGAATATGGAAGGTGAGGTGCCTTTACAGCAGGCTCAAGCATTGCGTTTCGGATTTGAGCTTGTGGTCTGTGGTGCATTAACCGCAATGTCAGCAGTCAGCAGTAGGTACGAGCACAAAAGCTGCACAATGTCAATACGTGGTCAGCCGCCGACCAGCCGACCATCCCACATCAGCAAACACTGACCCGCTCAGCGAAGAATTATTCGCTTCGTGAATGGAAGTCTCATGTTGCTTTCCAAATATTATTTCAAACTCTAATAAATTTAAATCAGGTTTAATTTATGAGTTGGGGTATTCCCATGGGGGGAACCCCCCTCTTCGCTGTTCTTCTCCCCTTCGCCTCCCCCTCTTGCCTGCAGCGAATGACCGATGCTGGGAACGTGTACCAGCATCTCAGCCTTCCCCTCCCCCCATTGTTTTGCTTGTGGATTTAGTTTGTTTGTTTTGGGGGGATAGCTTTCACCCCTTTTAAATTTAGTCACTGATTTTCAGATTACTTTCGGTGCTTGGGCTTATTGTTTCCAGTTGAGAGGGTTTTCGGTGTCAGTGGTGCTATGGAATTTTACTGTTGCTGACTCTTTCCGTGTTGACTTTCAATTTACGTTGTTTGAGTGACTCGCACGCCAACTTTAACATGACTTTTGCAGGTGGCGCATTACGCAACTTGGGTACCTTTCAGAATTAGTCTAATTCGGATGTTTCACGATTATTTCAAAATTTGTATTCACAATATTCCTAAACACCACAACATTACACTATACACTATATAATATGTGTTCTCCTCAGGCGTCTTATAGGCGTTTATTAAGAATTACAATATTTTTGTGTAATATTCGTTTTATTGCATCTTGAATCTTGAGATCCATCCATACCGTTTTGTTTACCCTCTCCATAAAATCTTCCTCTGTATAAAAATACATGACTTTTAGGTAAAATCAAGGTATTCTTCTAAAATGCAAAATGCATTTAAAAACAGAGAATTTCCATAGTTTTTTAATCACCATCCGGCTCGAAGGACCACATGACCTGGAAATTCTTGGAAGGATACTGACTTAGTCGAGAGGCTAGCGGCTTTAACATGTGTTCTACAATTAAATTTGCATTACAGGTTGAAAAAAAAACTCCATAGATTTTGCTGAGGAAAGTCACAGCTGCATGCATTTTCGTTATTTTTTGTCCCTAAACCCCTAAGGCCAAGTAAAGATCGTGAGCGGAAATAGCGGCACAGCACTGTAGCTTGCAAGGGGGCCAAGAACGCAGGGGATTGTGAGTACTTTGAGAGCTGCAGCGAGTGCTGTATGCGCTGAGTGTGTTTTGTCTTTCCCCCTAGTAGGCCTGGGCCTCAAGACACCATTAGAGAACATATGAATAGGGGGCATGACTACAACTGTGCAAAGTCGAGTAGCTCCGAACAAAGGGTGTCAAGAAATCACCGCGAGAAATACAGGGTGTGAACTGCGGGCAGGGCTAACGAAAAATATTTGAGGTGTCGTGTGGTTAAGTTCTGCATTTTATCTTCCTCTTTATTCTTCTTGAGTATACGTAGGTACAGGTGTCACTCTCTATAACAAAAACCTCTCTTTAACGATTGAATGCTACGGTCCTTTGACAAACCCTGACTCATTTTGTAACCCTATCTAAAATGAACTCTCTTCATATAGCGAGCGAATTTACAGGGTCCCTTAATGGTCGTTATAGAGAGAGGGACTGCTATATACATATAAACTACTGTTCAAAAGTTACTTTACCAAGTATAGGTCTAAAATTTGCATCAAATTTGTCTGCAGAAAGGAATTTTTTGTACGGTACTCAACGAAGGGGTAACCACTCCAGAGATTCCCTGAGATTCCATAAAGATTTCCAAAGATTCCCAACGATATTCATAAAAAGATTACCCCAAAGGTGTAACCACTCCAAAAAAATTCCAAGATTCCCTGAGATTGCATAAAGATTTACAATGATTTCCAACGAGATTCCTGGAGTGGTTAACCCCTCGGTACTCAACTATAACTTCAAACTTAAATACTAAGTACTTTCTTCCTTCCGTGAGAGAAGGTTGAACCTAGCGTTTGTAAAAACAATTTGCCCTTTCGGTTTTTTGCTGCTTTCACGTAACTTTCTCTCCCTCATAAAATGGGCTGCCCCGTAAGTAAGTAATGTGAGGCTGTAATTGGATAGCTGTGGCGTGGGTGGGGGGATCGTAAGAGGCAGGGCATCAGTGACATCAACAGGCATGTGGTGGGGGGGACTTGTTGCCAGCAATTATGCCCCCGGTTTACGGCCCATAAAGGTTAAACACGCTCTGATTTTTACTTTCTCGCTAGCCATATATGATGCAAGCGATATTGTGTTACCTGTGATTCTAGAAATGGAAAAGGGTTTCTGGTAAATGTCATTAACTGCGAAGAGATAGTTCCTGTTTGCGAGTCCTGTAGATAGACAGTTGCTATTCTCTATTACTTTCTTTATAGCGAGGAAATTTAGTTCCTTAACAGTCGTTATAGAGAAACAAGTAGAACTTTAGTTCCAGTCGTTGTATCAAAATCAATGAGAAGTTCAAGGTAAAGTTGCAGTAGCTCGCATATTTCGACAGCTTAAGCATCTGGAGGATACTTGTAGGTAATATGAAGCAACAGCGAGAAAGCCATGTGCAACCCTTGTCGAAACCTTTATTTTTATTTCTTAGGAGCGGGAACACAGAAGCTGTGTAGGCAGTAATCGGCAGCCATCCCGGCAAGAACAGGAGGGGGGGGGGGGGGGGGAATTTCAACATTTCCCCGAGTTTGCAATACCAGGAAATATTCCCCACTTCTCTGAATTTCTCACACAGTTTTCAGCTTACTTTTTAAAAAAATAATTCAGCAGGATAACAAGCCGGGTGCTTCCGCTGAAGAGGGCTAAGGTTAGTGTTCAGTCTGCGTGAAGCGATGAAGCCTTTTTTATGAGCCTCATGAATTTTCCAAACTTAAATAATTGTAAGGCAGTTCTGACGATGTGAGCGATGATCAGCTGCCGGGGTGCCTACTGCCCCTGACCTTCTTTTCAACCCCTTATGACGAGCTGTAAATTACTTACTACAGATTTATTCCAGGTATAGTATCTCTATATATGATTTCTCAAGGTGAAAGAAATTAGTACTATCCAACTTCTCCTCATGTTATGAAGGAATTCCATTAATGATAAGCAAGTCTAATCAAAAATCCAAGTTGTACCTTTTCTACTCATCATCAGGTAATTATGTAAGGTATTCCCTTATTAGTAGGAAGGAAGCGTCGCTATATATCGGTCTCTGGAACTGCCTTCTTCTCTTGAGTAATTTCCCAACTAATTATGCTTGATGAGTCAAACACGCGAAAGCAAAAGGTGTGGTTTCGCGGGAATTGAATTTTGGATAGGCAGGTTGGAGGAAATACACGTACATATACAATTTGAACCGGATGGCTAGAGGCAAAACAAGGCCCAAGGCCCCTCCCCTTTCTTTATCTCATTCCTCCCCTCGGAGTAGCTATTATCTTACTGTCTAGTTTTATTTTCCACTGAAATATCATTGCTGACTCATGGAATTTTTAAATTTTTTTATTATTCGTTATTGCGGACGAGGAAAGCTGTCAGCTGAGAATTTTCACTGCGAGAAAGTCAGTTTTGATCATCGTCAAACTATTTGATTATATTGTCGAGGGAACGAAGTAATGGCCACAGTGGCCGCCGGGTGGGTACCACCACCACCTTCGGAAGAGCTCAGGGTGGCTCGGGTTCCTGTCAGCCTTTTATTGGCTTCACTGCACTGTCCACTGCAACACGAACGGGAACTTTTCTCGGAATGCCTCCCTCCAAAGTGGCCATTAATTGGTTTCCTTCGACAATACGTTGTATTTCTTAAAGGGCCCGCGCTTACAGCCCATACCCCTCGGCCTCGATCCGAAGACACAGACGTTAAGTAAACAAACTGATTGTTGGCCAAAGCCAAATGAGTATTTGGTGTGACATCCATGCTACCAACAAAAAATTGCTGGAACCGGGATTCGAACCCAGGACGTCAGTCGTGCGAAGCCACGGTGATGCCGCATTTCTTGTTCTTGCGTGTTTTCCTAAACAGAGTTTGAAGAGTGATTGGTGGCAGAACACCCGAGGGCTAGCGTTAAAAGGGGTCTCTTAATTATCGTTTGCCGCCGCGTCATCCTTTTTTGACGCTCGGTGACGTTCAACCATGTTTGAGTTTTGACGCGTGGTCAAATATTGTGTCATCATGCCACTCATGTTTGATGCTTGTTAAAATAATGCGTCACTGATGGGCCACGCTTCGGACCTGACGGTTGCGTCATCAAATTTGAGAGAGTGCGCTTTCAGCTCGTGGTATTGAAGCAGAAAGAAATTTATAAAAATTATAAATTAACCACGTCTTATAATTTTTCTCTATCTTTATGGTGGCCTAGTGACTCTAATGGAATTCATTCTTCAGTTTGCTATAATTCTAGGCATTGGCTAACGTTTTCAGAACCCGTATAGACCCACTTGAGTCACGAAAAGATTCTTGAAGCATTTTCAAAAGGGGTAACCCCTCAATTACTGAAGTCTAAAATAACAATTTTGCTTGTCTTAGGGGTGGTTTTATTGCAATAAAGACCAAGTTATAACGTCGCGATCGTGAGAACTTCGGTATGTTTGGGGGCAAAAGGGTCCAACAGAATGGCCGAATGACCTTAAGAAAGCCTTTCTAGAAGGAGGGAAGTAAGAGGATGGGACCAGATGTCGCATCAGCTCAATTATCCTTCAGGGCCGGAAAAGGCCGTTACCGGACTCGCCAGTTCGTCGAAATGTCGAAAAGGTCGTAAAAAAGGCTCACCCCCTTCATCCGCATCTTGTTATTGCTATTATTTCCACTTTTTCAGCACGCTGGCTGCCCAAATTACTACAGTAACTGAGTCAAATCGTTTTAGCCATAAACATCTTTCTGCGGAAGAAGACGTTCTTTCGTGGTAGAAAAATTGTGTTAAGTTTTATTTTATTTTGGGCGTAACGTCACAAAAGTTTGGCCGAAGGCCACCGCGAAAAGTATTGCCTACGAAGAGATTCGAACTCGGAACTCTCAGGACACAAGTCACACCTCTTGAACGCTCTACCAAAATATTGTAATACCTGTGACCATCGACGATCATTCGCTTAAATCAGCTCTTACAGTTTTCGACCCATGTCTTTGTTGATGAGCTTATTATTATTTTTTTTTAGTTTTTTCCACCACACATGCCTCTTCTTTTATATGTCTTCACTGAATCCACACAAAAAACAGAAAGTTGTGCGTCCCTATAGGGATCCGCAAGTAAGTGATGTGGGCGGTGGTCTTGTAAAATTCAGACCTCTCTCAAGTATTACGTACGGCCGCGAGTACTGGGCTCGCTTCAGTCATTACGAGGATCACCCTCTTAGGACTCCCGCACAAACTTTACTTTTGTTCCTCTCGAATTTTTTTTCTTTTCTACAGTTTTTCTGGCATGAGAGAAATATATCATTTTCTCAGTACATATACCTGTAGATATTATGTACTGCTGTGTCTGACAGGGTTTTTTCTTGTGTTGTTATTTGTACATAATATGTAAATGTGAGTTATTATAGTCTCCCCTGGCAGTACTCATTTTTTTTTTAGTTCAATAAATTGCTTCAAAAATCATTTTTGCGTCCGAATTGTGTGTTAGGAGATGGTGGAGTGCTTTCAAAACTGCACCTATCACGCCCATCTTCGTTCAACAATAGTTGACGAGCAAAAATCGGAGGACTGTTTGAGGGAAGAGAGCGAGGGGTTAATCACTCATTGGGAATCTCGTTGGGAATCTTTTGAAATCTTGGGAATTTTGGAATTTTTTTTGGAGTGGTTACCCCTTCGGGGTTCATCTTTCTATGAATATCGTTGGGAATCTGTGGAAATCCTTATGGAATCTCAGTGGAATCTCAAGGAATTTCTGGAGTGGTTACCCCCTCGGAAGAGAGGTAGAACATTTTGTGGGTCCGTGCCTTGTAAGCTTAGAACATTGTATTCTTGTTAAATGTTCGTTGGCTGGACCATCAGAGTAGAGGAAGCGCAATAATTACATGTGTTAATAATAGAGGGATGGTCGTAAGCTGGGGATCGCGGTGGGGGGCGATGGGGGGAGATGGGGGGGAGAGCGCCCATTACTGCGGTCTGTAAGCCACAACTCTGTGTTTTTCTTTGGATTAACCTACTCAATACGAGAACAAGCATTAAGTGAATGCTCGCGTGTGAACAGCTTAACGCGACTACCTCTGCTACATGTAATGACGACGTTATTGAAGAACTTTATCAATTAAAATGAATTTTCAGAGGTAGTTTTCCTCCTCGTTAGGGCTAAATTCCGTAAAACAGAAGTCTCTCTCTGTAACGTTTGGCAAGGGACCGTGTCAATCTGCTCGCTATAGAGAGTCTCAGTCATCTTACGAGGACGTACAGCTCTAGGATCTTATGTAGTTTAGGTACACTGAGGACGATCTGAATGGGATGGATGTCAGACAGTCCGATATTCCTGGAAGCCCAATGTCAAAGAGTTGACCACTAGAGTGTGAAAGTGCCTGGCCAACGATAGTAGATAATATCTCGTATGTATACTTCGGAGAAAACATTTCTCTTTTTTGCCGCATCCGTCCAAGAAAATTAAACAAGCTTTGGAGAAGCGTAAAGGCAGAAAAATTGTGCAGTGTTATCAGAATATACTTAGGAGCATATTTCTGAACGGTCGTTTGCTGAGCGTATCTATACTCAGAAAAAAGATTACGGCAGGTTATTTTTGCTGTTGGATACTTCAAAAAATATTACGAAACTGACTTTACTTGATTAAATAAAAATAGCTTTCCCGGAAATTAAAACAAGGGACGCTGCTGGGAAATTGATTTTTGGAAAGCAAAGGTTTGCAGGGCGAAAACAGCTGATTGATATCCTTCAGTCTGAAGACTGATTTTTTTTCGCCGTTACGGATTTACTGAAGATTTTTCTGGTATAATTTACTTAATTATTAATTCCACCAAAGAGTTCATTTTTTGAGCTGAAAGGGAAGATGTTTTGCTGTAATTTGATTCAGTCAGCTTTAGTTCAGTGCGAATCTACATCAAAGAGGTTTGGCCCATAGATGTCTCAAGTAACAATTTCTTGTAGTTATCTTGGTTTAAGGACTTTTCTTCTTATGTTGCATATGAGACAGCCTCGAGTTGTCAAGCTAGATGGTCGTCTTAGGGCCGGGTCACACCGGTTCGATCCCGGCCCATCAAAGTTTTTCTCGCTGAATTATTATTCAAATTTGTGTTGTCCCACCCACAATAATTGTACTAACTAATGTTGCATGTATTCTACTTGGTACCCCTGTACATGAATGTGTCTGGTAGCCCACAAATGGGTGGGAGTTTCCGTCTTCTCCAATATAAGGGCAATGAGCTGGCAACTGCTATGGTGTTCTGAAAGGTCAGAACGCGGAAGGTCAGCACATAATCCGAAATTGCTCACCAGACCGTGAAAGCAGTGCATTGTGGTGGTAATGCGAATCAAATTGGGGGCAATGCGCCTTGAAGGTAGCCAGTCCGTACAAAGGGGTGGGGTGCGGGGAGGCCCGGAACTCGTGTGTCATCCCTTACGCCGGTCAAGCCACCCTGTCCCCTTACTTGGCAAATGCTCCCTTTTATACAGCTCTATGTCATTTGGTGTCACTTCCCCCCCAAGGTCAAGGGTCTGGATTGGGTTTCACCCGTTTTTGTACGGCTTTTAGTGGTGTTAGGATGAGTCAGTCTGATGCCGGATGAAAAACTTATTATGACACACCCTGTTGGAGGGAATTTTTGCACCTTTAGGCACCATACTCGGTTAATATAAAACCGCCGATTTTCTCGGAAATTTAACTTAGTAAAAATGGGGGAAAATCTTCAGTTTTCTCTTAAGGGTCCGCTATACCTGACGGTGCATTTTTTGCCGCCCATAAGATTAACATTGCGAACGGCGATTCATTTTCAAGGTTTACCCTTGGTTGGAAAGACACAAATTTTTGCCTGTACCTAGCCCTAACAATGTTCTAGGGAGTGTTCGAAGCAGATTTCCCAATTTCTCACTGGTTTCTTTTATTGCAACTGTTTTGCAAATGCTAGCATCGCATACCTCAAGAAAACCAGTAAAAAAAAATGGGAAATCTGCTTCGAACACTCCCTAGAACATTGTTAAGGCTTAAGGCTAGGTACAGGCAAAATTTTGTGTCTTTCCAACCAAGGGTAAACCTTGAAAATGAATCACCGCTTGCAATGTTAATCTTATGGGCGGCAAAAATGCACCGTCAGGTATAGCGGACCCTTAACTGGGAATGGTGAGACGAACCCTTAGTAGTTAGTAGACTGTGACCCAAACCATAGGATGTGACTATAGGGACCATCGTCACACTGTGTGGTTGTAAATGTGGCTGTGCACGATTCATGAACGTGAACATGCACCCAGTTTTGCATCATTCTCATTTCAAATCACACCAAATTTTGTTATAGCTGAGCTTAATTTTTGTATTTCATTCACACCACGTGTTTGACATAACAGCACAACGGGGCATTTACTGACGGGCCGCCTGGGGCCATTCGACCCCCCGCTCCAATATTTTAAAAAAAGAGGAATATATTTTCTTTTTCGAAATATCCATCCTGTATTTACACCGGAGGTGTGTGAGCCCGTGCGGGTACAAATAATCTGAGAGAGAAAGGGTTAATTTTGGACCTGACCCCTTTTTTTTTGACGATGAATCAAGGGGCGCCGTTGAATTTGGAACCTTCTTTAACCTGAAATTTTTATGTGAAACGTTGGCTATAAAACCTGAAGCATTTGAAGTCGATATAGAAGTTCTATTTTCCCACTACTAAGTGCTGGAATTTGCATCAAAACCTATCACTGTACGGCTTTTCTGTTTGAGTTGTTCTGCAGGTGTATTCCCTTTCGCGAACGCCAGAAAACCCACTCAACTAACACCTTCAAAAATTGTAGTAAGAAGAACTGTTCTCCATATATTGCATCATGGCGTGCCTTATCTTCTTACAGTAATTTTTGAAGGTGTTAGTTGGGTGGGTTTTCTGGCGTTCGAGAAAGGGAATACACCTGCTGTTGTGGTTCTGAAGGCGGTAGTTTGCGCCTGATGTTTAAGTCAAGTTATCGCTGGCTTACAGTGATTCCATTGCTCTCGTGTTGCTTCCAAAAGTGCGTATCACCGAGGGGGTAACCACTCCAGAGATTCCTTAAGATTCCACTGAGATTCCATAAAGATTTCCAAAGATTCTCAACGATATTCATAGAAAGATGAACCCTGAAGGGGTAACCACTCCAAAAAAAATTCCAAGATTCCCTGAGATTTCATAAAGATTTCCAATGATTCCCAACGAGATTCCCAACGAGTTGTTAACCCCTCGTCTATCACTATACCCGTGCCAAAAGGAACGACATTTCCCATTTCTGTAGTCTTCCTAAGGGTTGATACATCCCTCTGTGTAATCCACCCTATTCAATTGGCACATGGTTCATTGTCAGCTTATTGACTTTTGGCACCCCTACCTGTTTTGAGATTGCCATGGTCGGGATATGACTGACGTAGCTCTCATCCAGGAGGTGTACTATAGAACCCCTATTTTTCCTCCCTTCGGAAAAATTAGAACTTCACATGATTTAGTAAGCCAAAGCACGATACGGCTGAAATATAAAACCCCTTAGTGTCAAAATATAATTGTTAAGATTAGTTCAGGTGGTCAGTGTGATTGCCTGCGTCTGCGGTAACTCCGTAATTTATGACTTGGAACGATTAGGTATTTTAGTAATTTAACGTTGCCGGTACGCCCGACTAAATGAAATTGGGACCCTTTACTGCCCGGTTTAATTGAAAAACACAAAAGGTGTAATGGGTCAGCCATTTACCGTGATGGCGCTTCTGAATTGTACAGATCGCCCCCTCATGAATACTCAGCCTGTTCAAAATAACGGAAGAGGAATAGCGATGGTCTGCCTGACGAGTCACCCGAAATCCATTTTGTTTCATTGTAGACAAACGACCGAAATAGTAGAAGGATTTAAGCTACATTTTCTTTGCGCGTTAGTCGGTCAGCCCGACAGGATAAGTTTACAATCTACTTGTGTCTTGCTGGAAGCATATTTATAGTTTAGATGAATTTCTCGGTGTGTGGGAAGCCAGAAGTACACAAAAAAATAGTCCCTTCATTGTTAAGGTCGAACATACGTTCGCTATTTGTTTACCTTTTTTGTGCACACTTTGAGAGGAAACAATTATTGTTTGTTTAAATGTTCTGAAATAAATTATGTCTTTTTTTAACTTTTTTACGGTCGAGTGATTTTTGTCAACAAAAAATTTGTCCGAAATTAATCGATCGTCAAGTCACCACATAGCCTGTTAATTTGTGACGTTAAAAATACATAATATATTTCAGAACATTTAAATATTCAATAGTGTCCACATAAAATGTGGAACAAAACGTAAACAAACACGACTGCGTAGACGTTCAACAAACCCGGGTGAGTAAAAAGAGATATTTTGCCCAAGCTCTCCCTCTTAAAAATGCGGTTGATAGTTTCTTGATAATAATGATACAGAAAGGTTGAACAAGAACGAGTGAGGAGGAAAATGGACGAAGCAGAAACGTCGGTTGAAGAATTTGAGCTTTTGAGACGTCCACTTGTTTGTCTCGCAATTCTGACTTTGTGAGCTGAGAGAAATGCCCAGAAGCAAATTGAATATCACAGGACAAAAGGGTTTGGAAGGGACCCTCGCTACGGGGGCGGTCAGCGAAAACAAAAAGCTCAACCACACTTCTCAGAAACCATATCCTCAGCCAATTCTCCCCTTGAAAAGAGAGTATTATTTTTCAGGTCCGAAAGAATTTTTTTTTCAATTCGTCATATTTACCTTTCTGTAAGGCTGAATTTCACCATTTCTTAAAGTAGTCTATAGTGCGATTGAACTTGTCATAGGCTAGACTTACGATAGAATATATCTGTTCGATACTGGACACTAAAGTATCCTTTAGAGAAGTGGATCCAGTAGAATTATAGCTCCTTCTATTTATATGATTCGCGGGGCACCAGAGTAGTTTTTAATATTTTTTCTGAGGTTGTTCTGCTATATACAATGTCTTTTTAGCATCAAGATCTACTTAACTAATAATTCATTCAGTAATCGAGTGGCTTTGTCAATTTTTTCTCACAATTTCCATGAGATGATTTAAGATGAAATTTCACTTCACTTGTATATCGCTAAGTAAGCAGGTGATATTGCATATTTTCGTGGCTTTTTATATCGAAACTGGGACACTATTATGCTGCCTACCACCTCAATAAAAATGCTATAAAAAACCTCTCGAAGAGACTTTCTTTCTACGGATATTTCGACGAGCCGCAATGACGCAGCCCGGGGAAAAGTATGAAATCAGATTACACGTAGTGTACAAGGGTGATAACACATCGCATAATCACAAAATTGAAGGCATTGAATGGGCAGCAAACTTCGTTTCAGGAAAATTACCCTCTTTTCCTCGGGAAAAAATACAAGAACTCAAGCACCCTCGTGCGTGTTATAAGGGGTGAACTGGCGAGTGGTTCAAGAGCCTCCCCTCGTGGTCGAGCGACCAGAAACGCCATTAAAAGGAAAATGTAAGGATACTCGAAGGTCGGAGGGAATACATTTCACTCTGTGAATACCAATCGTGTAAATAAATCGCAGACACTCAACGCACGCACTCTTCGTCTATTTATTGATACATTTGCAAACTCCGTGGCGTTCTTTAAAGGATTTCGCGAGGGGGTAACCACTCCAGAGATTCCTTGAGATTCCACTTAGATTCTATAAAGATTTACAAAGATTCCCAACGATATTCATAGAAAGATCAACCTAACCTGGCACCGGGAAAGGTAAGTTGGCTATGTTTTGATTTTATGATTAAGTGACTTTTGTCGATAAAATATCTTCCCAACAGTTAATGCAAAGTGTCCTCAAAATATATGTGCGGAGAATGTAAACAAATGGCAAATGCATATTCCGCCATAATTCCACCAAAAAGAAGTAATGGCTGTTTATATAATCTTAACAATATTCAGAACACAAAAGATGTAATACCTAGTTGGTATTCAACTATAGGTTGGTGGGTTCGGAACTACCAGTTGCTCCAATTTTATTGGTTTGCCACTTGAGAAGTTAATTCAAAGTTGGAACCACTTTTGATAGCTAGATTGCAAGTAGACGACGAAACTCTCCAACGTAATTTACGAAATGAAAGAAAATGAAGAAGGCGAGTTATGGGGGATCGATATAACCCCATTCTCGCTTAATAATGAATCCACGTGAACTTTTTTAATATCTTAGTTTGAAGTGGTAGACGGCCGTTGACCTGACTGCTGACTTTATTTACCTGCCTCGCTTCCCGAAGCTTAAGTGCTTACATAACTTAACGTAACTGTTATGAGCGGTCTGACTGTTAATAGCGAGCTCGCCTGCGGATAGGAGAATAGTGCAACTACTACTTTTATTTTTAACTATTATTCTCCTTGCTCAACTTTTCAACATTACTAATTTCTTCGTTCTCTTTTTACAGGGTTGTTATTTTCTATTTGTGGGATTACTTCTTCTAGAGTTGTACCTTGGTTTGTACCTCGTGAAACAGTTACTTCTGCTGTAGTGAACTGAGTTAATTTTACGTGGTAGACAAGACTTCGAATATGTGAAAAGTTCTTCAGAAGGGGAGGTGTATCTTGAAATAACATACAAATAGGTACATTACAATACAATAATACTATGCATAAAAAGAACAGTAATGTATAACTTATGCGTTTATATAGTGTGTCCGTGCCCCTTTGGTGATTTTCTATTAAAAGTATTGTAGGCTGTCAGAATTTCATTTTAAAAGAATGCTTGGCATTCGGGAGAAAGTGATATTTTATTCCTCACTGAATTTTTAACCCTCTTATACGACATCTCTGTGACTTTATCACAATTTCATTATGTTTCGTGTCACGTAACCTGATTAGTTCCTTGGCTCTGCAGTGCTAGAGGAGCCAGGGCCTAATAGGACACACGGTGCTACCTGTCGTGGTCTATTTACAAGGGGGTTATTTGGTAAGAATCACGCCCGATAGTCGAGTTTCCCCGAAGCCAGGATTAGAGCAGTGCCCTGCCACTGCCGAGGGTTAACCACTCGTTGGGAATCATTGGAAATCTTTATGAAATCTCAGGGAATCTTGTAATATTGTGGAGTGGTTACCCGTTTGGGGTTCATCTTTCTATCGTTGGCAATCTTTGAAAATCTTTATGGAATCTTAAGGAATCTCTGGAGTGGTTACCTCCTCGGCCACTGCTCTAATTCAGCCCAAGGCATGTATAAGACTCTCCTCTCCTCACCTAATCTTGATAGGGGAGTATAGAAGAAGTTACGAACGTAAGTTTGGGAACAGTTTGATAGTTTGAAGTTTGAGGTGCGTTGGAGAGGAGAGCAATAACGTAGCATGGGCCGCTATGTAAATGGGGCAACTGCGGGGAGCTCGCTTGATCCGAATGCGCGTATGAGCGGCGAAAGGGCTGCCTGGCAAACTGTTAATATCGTTTTCATGCAAAGTGGCGTCGCAGATTCGCACAGGATTTCCACTTGGTAATCAAAAAGTGCTTTCCCTGACGACACTTGCAGCAACTTGCCCCATTCTCCCATCCTTCAGCCCCTTTTGGTTATTTCAACCCCTCTAGGCGTTCGGAAGACCTTTAGTCGTGCAGCTATTGATTTAACTCATGTACCTTACCTATCCTCGAGGGGGTAACCACTGAAGAGATTCCATAAAGATTTCCAAAGATTCCCAACGATATTCATAGAAAGATGAACCCTGAAGGGGTAACCACTCCAAACTGAGACTTCATAAAGATTTCCAATGATTCTCAAAGAGATTCCCAACGAGTGGTTAACCCTTCACCTATCCTTAATATTTCAAGGCTTAAAAACTGTGAAAATAGGCTACTGTATTTTCAGCAGCATTTCATACAGTAAATCTCTCTCTCTATAACGAAGGTGCCTTGTAAATTCGCTCGCTATGCAGAGAGTTCGCTACAGAGGGTGTGATGGTGAATATAGGCTTTGCCAAGAGACCATAGCGTTCGCACGTATAAAACTCCCCGCTCTCCAGTAAAATCACAAAACATTGAGAAATTCATCTAAACTATAAAATATTCACATGTAGCAAGTTGGCCCATCCTCCCCTCCGTGAGCCCTAGGGGTGATTTGAATCCTCTTGGCGGTCGGAACCTTTGCTAGAGTTGATATTGATTCTCTCGCTGGCTTAACTACCCTCACGCACGCTGCCATTATTTCAGACGGGAGAGTGCCCTACTATTAAAATGTATACGAATGTGCTATCAAAGTGAGTGGTGTGAACGAGTTAATAACAGGGGTAATGCGTGCTGAAAAATGCAATAATTGCTGAAGTGACAGAGGAAATTTGAATTTTATGTTAACTTCGGTACCTAAAGATTTCACTTACCTACAGTGGTGAGTTCCGTTATTTTAACACCAGTGGAGCACCTGAGGTAACACCAAGGGGTGGGAAAATAACACTGGATCTTAGTGATATCTTAGAGATATTAGGTAGATTTCGAAGAAAAATCTACCTATTGTAGTCGTACCAGTAGTCTCACTTTTGAAAAATTTCTTCACAGTTCTTCTTTTTATGACCCCTGGATCCCAAAACCACCATCAGTTCAAAAGTTTATATATATATATATATATATATATATATATAATATATATAATATATATATATCATTTTCACTTCCTTGTGAACACGCTAGGAGCCGTATTTTTGAAAAATAATTGGTTTTGACTATTTAATAAAATATAAGGGACTAAAATCTCGGTCGAGTTCGTTAATGGGGGAAATCGGACGAAGGGGGGGAAAATGGGGGGACTATTTCGAAATCTGGTTTTTTGGCCATAACTCCCTTAATATTGCAACTAATGAAACGTGGTTTTCTCTGAGGGTCGTCTAACAGTACTACCTACAACTTTTCTTTGTAACGTTTTTTGATCCCACCCCTAATGGTTGAATAAGGGTGTAAAAACAGGGTTTTGCACACAAAAAAATTCATAACTTGTGTCCTAGGGGTGTTATCGAGTTCTTTCATTTTGTAATGCATTTGCCTCAATATTACCTACAACTTTTGGCTGAAAAAGTTTTTCGTCCGACGCACCGTTTAGGCAGGGGGTGGGGGTTGAATTTTCAAAACGTCATAACTCACTTATTTGGTGAGATATTGAGTTTATTCTTTTTGCTATGAGTTTCTATTAATAATATCTACAACTTTTGTCTGAAAAAGTTTTTTGTAAAATCACTTTCATTTTCTGTCAGGGGGGGGGGGGGGGTGAAATTTCAGAACTCAGTTCCTCCGTTGTTATTGTAGAGAATGCATTTGGGTCAACTGAAAATCGTCTCAAGCGCCATTCTAAATGATTTTAGACTGCTTTTAGTGGATGGAAGTTGTCTTCGAAATCTACCTACGCCTTTCGGGGCTGCCGAAAGGGATTTTTTTTTTTTTTTCGGGTGTTTAAAGTAAGGTGTAATGGGAACGGGTATGTCCCAGGTGGAGGGGGAGTTGGGGTTGCTGTAGTTCCCCTATCCTTTAGATAATTATTTATCTACATTATCTATTATCTTAGAGATATTCTTTAGTATATTTCAGGGGTATAGAATAAGGATGTTTTCAGACTAGCACTTTTCCTGGTCGGTATTCAGCCTTTTAAAAATGTTTTGGGGTTTTGGTGGTTTTTTAACGTACCTTTGTCTGCAGGTTCCCATCCTGTACATTACTGTAGTTGGTTTTGAGGTATTTGGGAGTACTATGGATAATTCTTGAAGCAGTAGCCATGATATTTTCGTGAAATAAAATTGAATATACTGGCAAGTACGATTTTCTAGTTAATCATGACGTAAGAACCATGGAAACACGAAATATCTCTCATATTTCAGCTTATACGGCAAGAAATGAGACGCAAACTCGACCCGAGAGTGCTATTGAAGAGGAGACAGTAAAGGGGAAGACAGTGTTGAATAAACTTCCCCCCTAGGGGTGTCGCATAAAATAGGAGGCGCTGCCATTTGCTGAGTGGCCGGCCAGGGTGTAAAGGGGAAAAACACAAGATTGATTTCACGTAGAGGGATGAAAAACTGGAGAGGGGAGAAAGCTCAGTTGCTCAGTACGCTATGGGGATCTATTGTTGCCCTTAGAAGGGGAAAACACAGCACGCTCCAAGGGTAGACTTTCTTGATTTGTTGTTTCCCTTTTGCCAAATGTTCGGTGTTATATGTACCTTATAGGCATGATAATTTTGAAACAAATTGGCTCGTACCCAATCAGGGACCCCTTTGTAAGGAATACTCGACTGCAGGCCGTGATTCTCACCAAATAAACCCTTGTGAATATGATTTTAAACCTGTGCACCTGTAGGCGCTCGCCCTTGATTTCAGTGAACACATTGACAGTTTTCTGGTTGCTAGGTCTTGGCGTAAGTACAAGGCACCGTTCTTCTGGTTTTCGTGTACTAAAAATAATGTCGAAGATTGTATCCTTTACGAAATAGCGAGGGGTTAATCACTCGTTGGGAATCTCGTTGGGAATCATTGGATATCTTTATGAAATCTCAGGGAATCTTGGAATTTTTTGGAGTGGTTACCCCTCCGCGGTTCATCTATCTATGAATATCGTTGGGAATCTTTGGAAATCTTTATGGAATCTCAGTGGAATCTCAAGGAATCTCTGGAGTGGTTACCCCCTCGCGAAATAGTATCGAGGCTCGAGTGTCTTTTTGAGGCCGAATCGTTAGAAATTTCTGGATTTCCAGGATCCTCCAACAGTCTTAGCAAATACTGATTGTGAGCCTTTCTATCCCGTAGCCGGTACTGAACCTTTTATGAAAAATGCATTCCCAAAACAGAAAACTTGTACTTTTCCATTAAGTCGAAAGAACTTTTGTTGAAAACACAATTTTGTATGTACGTACGTATGAAATATAAAGCTTTGAGAGCTTTTTCAGCTGAATCGTCTGCTCTGTCTTTCACATTGTGTGTCGCACTTACTTTTTTACCTTCATACTTCTATGCTTTCTCAAGTTTGTGTGAGATAGTGCAACGTCTGACAAGGTTAAAAATAAAAGCCGTCTCGACTTTCTTGCGGAATGCAATCACAGCTCTCAGTCTTGTTTACAGTTCTTCAGGTATAGCATGGATCCTTAGATGATACCCATTGTTGGTATTTATATTTTGTGTGGCTTTCACCAATCCAACTTAACTGTAAGATAAATTATTATGTTATCCCATATGGTTTAGAGGACGGTTTGCCTGAAGCTAAACATATTCTTGAAATATTTATACAATTTATGTTAATATTGAAAATACGCCGCTATGCTGTTTTAAACAGTATATGTTTATTTTAATGGGTCCTTGTGTTTATTTTTACCATTTTGAATCAAAGATTTACCGACTGTGCGTTTTAAACACCTGTTTCTAATTGAAATACAAATTATGGCGGCCGAGAAGATATATGGATTTACTAATTAGTAATTGGTGTTGCAGTAAAATTAGAATATTTCGAAGAGGCCTTGTACCTAACGCGTTTTCAATTTTCTACTAAAATTCATTTTATTTTGGAAGATATAATATGAGGGTGTACCGATTGAATTTTCGCATCTGTAAAGTCATCAAAGCTCTTCAGAAACAATTAAAATAACCCTCCACATTTGCCTTCGCCGCGCACCAATCATTAGAGAGCTTACCGGGAAATAGTACTGCAGAGCATTGGGAGCGACCTCTTGAGCGTGCCTTGAAGTGGTTTTCAAAGGAGGAAACAGCATACGGGCCATAGAAGTTTAAAGACGAGCTATTGTGAGGATGATTACGCCCTCTGCTAAGATTTTGAGAGAATACCATTAAATTTGGTTTGCCGAGGTTCACCACCCAACTTGTTATGGGGCCCCAGAGCCAGAGGCGGAGTTTATGTTCCCTTTGGGCCCCCGACCCCCCCTTTTCGCAATGTCCTTCCTCCACAGAATAATACTAAATGGTAAACACCATAAATTGCCACTAACGCGCTCTGCGCTGCTTTGCGTTATACAATATAACTTACATAACTTGAACTTACTGTAATTGGTGGTGAATTTGTGAGGTTTAATGTTGTGACCTGGGTAGCGGCTCTCAGAACTTTTCGGCGCGCGAAAAAAACCAATTCACTTACGCCTGAAAAACTGAGATTATGTAATCTGAAAGTGGGTGTGCACATTATTCAGTGGAACGTATTACATTTGTCACTCTCTATAACGAAAACCTCTCTATAACGAGCAAATGGTATACAGTCCCTGTCTCTACAGTGTCACCATCTCTATCGCGAACTCTCTTTATAGCAAGCGAGTATACATAGTCCTTTGACAACGCGTTGCTGATGTGATTACTGTGATTGATTTGTCGTGGAAAATTGCAGTGGCAGTTATTTTCTGTCCCAAAATTCTTCCTTCTTATATGCGATCTTCTGTTCATAGTTTGTATGGGCCTATTCCCAGTGAACATGAAACTTGGGTAGTTTGTCACTGACGTTGACTTACGTAACTACGTTGCCCCTTAAGATGGACGAAGTCTCGTGCCTACAGAGACCGATAAAAAATATACCAAGTTTGATGAAATCCAAACTTGGCAACATGGTTTTTGTTGCAGCTGAATAATTTAGAAGGTGAAACTTTGCTATGCCATACGACCTCAACTTTGTCGCTTTGACAAAACCTACTTTCTTAACGTTCCCAGTTCTTAATGATATGCTTACTCCAGAAGAAGTTATTCGTAAGTCTGTATTATTAGGATAAAAACCTCGATAAGTGAATGATTAAAGGGTCGGACCAAATAAATAAATAATCAGTTAATGGGAGAACCTCATCTCGGACAAACTTTATGCCCTTCGAAGTTTCTTCTTTGGAAATTCACTGATTTGTGAAGAAACAGAATTACAAATCGTTCCTAATTCATTCCAGTTCCGGTCCATTTAACGAAAATCTTTATGAAATCTCAGGGAATCTTGGAATTTTTTGGAGTGGTTACCCCTTCGGGGTTCGTATTTCTATGAATATCGTTGGGAATCTTTGGAAATATTTGTGGAATCTCAGGGAATCTCAAGGAGTCTCTGGAGTGGTTACCCCCTCGGTTTATCCTGAGCAGCTTGTTGATTCGAAAAAGATATTTCGGGTCTGCAAAGGACCCAAGCCTGGCTGTGCTTCTAGTGCCAGTATTGAGTCTCTGCTTCACTGCGTAACAAGGTCTTTTACTCTGTATAAGCGACATTTGACTATCCTACACTTTCGCTTTAAATCCGTCGGCTTGACAAGAAGCTGTCTCGCCCAAAAGCACCGAAAAAAAACTACTTCCACTGGGCCAACACCAGGAAACGGTTACACACGTCAAGTCTATCACTACAAAAAATGCAATGTAAAGAAAGCTGGAACTTTCATGCTGGGTGGTTTTCCCGTAGGCTAAAGATGGGTGGATAGGAAACAGTAACGAAAATGGTCCGTTCCACTTCACAGCCTCTTGCGTTCGAGATCGGGATCCCATCCAATTTCCGCAGAGTTGTTTCCTTTTTTCTGGGACAGCCTCGTCGAGGCTTCTTAAAGCGAACCGCCACAAGCTATAAGCTCCTTGCCCTATTTGTAGGTGACCGCCACAAGCTACTATCTTCTTTTAGCGACAGTTGTCGGGAATTGTTCAGTTTCACTTACTTTTCGAAGGTGGTGGATAGATATTTTGTAAGTCACTAGTGGACTTAATTTGAAGTGGCTTTTACATAATTTAGAGGTGTGCTGACCAAATGGTTGTTGGACCAAACCGATCTTTCCCCATTTACGTCGCGGTGTCCCGAAATGATATGTTGCTGACGAGGGGTGTATCTTTCCACGAATCTCGCTGAGAATCTCAGCAAATCTTTGGAAATCGTCATTCAATCTCAAGCGATCTCTGTAGTGGTTAACCCTCGGTTGCTGAGTTGAGTTATGTTCTTTGGTCTTCCAATTTGTTGTTCTTTTGTTGTTTTGGTCTATATGGTCTATATTTATGGAAATCACGACTGAAACCTCTTCAGATAAGTCAGGGAAGACGGGCTCACTCTTGTATGAGAGCAACGACCCCGTTGTTGTAAAAAAACACACGGTGTCCAAAATTATTTTTTGTTCAGAACAAGAAGTAGACTTAAGAAGAAGGGGTCACAATGATAATTCTTTCTGTATTCTATCCACCCCTGGATAAGACTGACGTCACTCTCATCCAAAAGTGACGTGGACTAGAGTAGTGAAGGTTGCCTGCGTCCCATTGGACGTGGACTAGAGTAGTGAAGTTTGCCTGCGTCCCATTGGACATGGACTAGAGTAGTGAAGATTGCCTGCGTCCCATTGGAGGGCCAGATGGGCCTGAATCCGACCCGGCTCGGGACTATTCCGCTAGGCCGGTGCTTCCATTTGCATAGAGCGGGGATTTTAAATTAAACATTAATTGTGAGACGCTGAAATAATAGGATTGCGCCAACACCCCGCCTTGCTTGTGACGGCCTACCGTGCTTTTTAATGAATTCCCTACAATCCAATCTTACGCCCTCACAACTTTGTTTCTTCATTTCTGCATCCCGATTCCTGAGCCGCCACTCAGGGGTAACCAAAATACCCTGAAAAATATCAATATTAAGTTTTATTTTAGGTATAGCCGTTTGCCGGAATTTCCCGTGGAATTGAAGTGGTTTCTAGTATTTGTTTTTTCCGCTTTTGTGAAACTTTTTCTGAACTTGGTGGGATTCAGTCTTAAAACGAGAAAGTTATGTGTGACGTTTGTCAGACATCTATTTTATAAGCTTAGACATAACGTTATTGTTTCCTTATTGTAACTTCTTGATAGCTGGGACGGTTTTGTGAAATTCGATTGGTACATTTTGAGCGACTGCTATTGGTTGGAGGCTCCTTAGTACCTTGTGGTCCTGTTCAAACCACATGGTATCGCATCCCTTTGAACAGGCTGAAGATCTACAAAATACCGTACAAAATTTAAATATTGCAGACCCCGAAGAAATGAAACATTGAAAATGGGAGCGAAATGGAAAATAATTTGAGAATGATGAAGGGGATTTGTATTGGAAATATTAATTTAAAAATTGAATTGAAATGCACAGGTAAAAAGTGAATTGAGTTTTTTCTCTTTCGTTAATGAAATAATTGATTACGAGCGAAATTGTGAATCAATTCCGATTTCGATTAAATCTTGAAGGCGATGAAAAATGACCCAATGACCTGCTGGGAAATCTCGTTACGTGATTAGTGATTACTTATGACTTAATTGACAGTTTCGTTTTATTAACGTGGGGAAAATCCTAGTTTCTTCGCGTCTTGATCCCCTAACAACATTTACCCAGATAAATGACAGTCTCTCTATAACGAGGGAACCCTAAAGCCCTTTAACCCTTGACAAACCCAGACTCATTTTAAGTCCTCTCTCCCTTGATAGAGAGAAATTATACTTTCAAGTCATATTTTTTGGCGATCCCTGTTAAGGGTCCGCTATACCTGACGGTGCATTTTTTGCCACCCATAAGATTAACATTGCGAGCGGCGATTCATTTTCAAGGTTTACCCTTGGTTGGAAAGACACAAAATTTTGCCTGTACCTAGCCCTAACAATGTTCTAGGTCGTGTTCGAAGCAGATTTCCCATTTTTTTTACTGGTTTTCGAGATACAGCACTTTTCTTGAGGTATGCGATGCTAGCATTTGCAAAACAGTTGCAATAAAAGAAACCAGTGAGAAATTGGGAAATCTGCTTCGAACACTCCCTAGAACATTGTTAGGGCTAGGTACAGGCAAAATTTTGTGTCTTTCCAACCAAGGGTAAACCTTGAAAACGAATCGCCGCTCGCAATGTTAATCTTATGGGCGGCAAAAAATGCACCGTCAGGTATAGCGTCCTCTTAATTCTTTCGAAAGTCTGGGCATGTTGCAACTTTAGCCACCCCTTATCAAACCACGATCGAGTCGTGATTTGCGTGGCATTATTTTACATATTCCTCATGATGTACGTCTCGTCATAATGACGCCCATCAAAGTTTTCATTTCGTATTTCGAGTTTCGTCTATATCTGACACCCGAAGCCATCATGAGCAGTCAGGCAATTGCTGTTTTCGGTTCCTTGAAATAGAAAGTTCTGTCTGTTGCAATGAGACTTCTCCTGACTCGATTCAGAGACAACTGACAAATTCTGAACTTGGCTTGAGCGATACATATAAACTCGGGGTAGAGCTGAGGAACAACAAAAAATGTCAGAAGTTAAAAATTTTATTTCAGGTAGAAAAGGAAAGTAGACGTGAATTTCGCCAAACTTTCTTATGGAATAGGTATAGGTGCTTTTCTTACGATTTAATTGAACACTTATTGGTTACTCAGCAGCAATACTGTTGGTGGACTTCAGTAGAAGAAGCTATACTTGTTTAATGTGTTTCTCATAAAATCACAATATATCAAACTATTTTTTTATGTCATATATAACCAAAAGTTTCCTCAGAAAGTGGGTATCAAGATACGTCAACAAACGGAACTGTGTCGACAGCGTTAACAGCGACCACACAATCGTGTTTGTTTACGTTTATTTTACGATCGGTTAATTTCGGACAAAAATCACTCGATCGTAAAATTACAATACAACACAGCCTGTTAATTCCGGCCGTTAGAAAGACTTATGATATTTCAGAACATTTAAATATCCAATAGTGTCTTCGCAAAATGTGCAGAAAAAAAATTGAAGAAACACGACTGCGTATAGACAAAAAAAATAGACGAACTAAAACGGGGGTTCCAAAAATTACCAGTTTTACCTGAAAGAATTGCTGAGAAAGAGATTGAGGAGAAAGGCTGAACGTTGGGGTGGGGCAGAATTTTCTGGCAAGGGTCGAGGGGGCTGGTTGTACTTGGCGACGAATGAATACACAACATTCTTCCTGGCACTGTTCCAAGAGGCTTTACTCCCAAAAATTATTGCTCTCTTATCCAAATAAGGTTATAGAAATTTAAAAGCTTTTGTTTTCAACCTTCTCTGGTTGGATTCACCTCCTGTTTCTAGAACCTTCCAAATTTTGAGGTTTATGGAACTTGGAAGTTTATAGGAAAAATTGATAATATACCTAGGTTTGTGGACTCTATATATGTGCTTTTTTAATTTTTTACAAAATTGGTCTTTGGAGTTTGCGTCTGGTCTACTTACTTTTCCCCTTCCCCCTTTCCCTTTGCACGTGGACAGTGCGAGTCACCTCTCTGCAGTCATCTTGTTTCTTTTCTTGCGAAGATGGAACTACAAAAAATAATGCTGAATTCCCTACCTGATGAGGGGTTAACCACTCGGTGGGAATCTCGTTGAGAATCATGGGAAATCTTAATGAAATCTCAGGTAATCTTGGAATTTTTTGGAGTGGTTATCCCTTCGGGGTTCATCTTTCTATGAATATCGTTAGGAATCTTTGAAAATCTTTATGAATTTCAGTGGAATCTCAAGAAATCTCTGGAGTGGTTACCTCCTCGTTTCTCGACCGGCCATTCCATGCATGGAGCTCCTATCCTCGAAAAATAGACATTCTAAGTTTTTTTATATTCCACATTTTGAAATGTGTCTTTCTTGCTGCTCACTGCACTAATAGTTACAGACTTACTACGAGAAATTTCATCCAGGTATAATATTCCACTATTTTTAATTAAGGGGCCACTCAATTGAGTGCTCTTTGACAAATAACCTGAGATTCTACAAAGAGATTACAAACGTGGTGAACTAAACTGAAACACGGAGTCTGGCCAATGTTTGAACTCATCTTAAGTTTGCCCCAAGTCTTGGTCTGGTTCCTTTTCAAAGATTGAGCTTGGGTGACGGTCCCTGAACATCTTACCAACTCAGCAACAACTAACTGAAATAACTTTTCGCTTCTCAGACGGCTTAGACGTCACTTCTCATCTAGTTTCGGTCAAGTTGCCATCACTGGAAAATTGAAAGACTCAGAAAAGTTAGAGAAATAATTGTCGTGGTAAGTCGTAGGCTGTCACAACACTATCGCTTAGAGACGTTCCTAATGGAGTTGCTGAAATCTATATTAATTTGTTTCTATAATTCTGTTATAGCTATGGTCTCGGAAATTTAATTCATAACACCGTCTTTCCCCCAGCGAACTGTTGTATTAGAGAATTTTCGATAGCATGTCTATAAATAAGCAGTTATGTATGGGCTGCTCTACGTTTGCCGATGGGCTGCACCATTAGTTATTATTTGGATTCCTATTCAGGCTGATAATATCACCGAAGTTAATGAAATACCTATTTGCATGTAAGCTGGACTCATATGTGAAAATTATTGAATAAATTGAATAACTCGTCAATTATTAATCATGATGGTAAGTATCGGTAAATAGGAATTTCTCGAGGGGTTAACCACTCGTTATGAATCTTTGGAAATCTTTATGGAATCTCAGTGGAATCTCAAGGAATCTCTGGAGTGGTTACCCCCTCGGAATTTCTAAAAGTCAACGAATTATTTACTGTTGGAGTAAGTATGAAAATAAGTGGTACATCTGGAATGATCATAGCAATACTACTGCTGAAAATTTTGCACTGAAGCAGAGCGTGAATATACCTTTATGAGAGGCAGGATTGTAGGGGCCTGTAGGGAATAGTTGTTGGATGCTATGTAAAGGTGAGATAAATGGATTGGCATTATTAATTAGGCTCTGTTTTGTTTTGATAAATGCGTTCCCCAATTATTTTCACTGTAATTATCCCCTCTCCCCTCCAAACCCTGTTCTGAATATCATGTTATCTAACTGATTACTGTTTGTATTTTATTAAAGTTTGCCCCAGATGCAACTTAGCTGTTGAGTTAAAACGACTGAGTTGTACGATTTTTGGTTTATCTAACTAAAGGATTTGTCAGATGAGGTAGAAAGTAGAGTTGGGGTACTGTGTTGAGCGCCAATGGCAGAACTAGAACTTTTTCAACTTACCCGGGTTGCCTGGGTTTTCTATCGTGAGAGAAGGCCTTAAGACTGATTATTCATTCGCTATTTTTTTACTTTCTCGCCCGTATGTAATACATGGGCTGAGAAAGTTATGTTATCGTGCGAAATTTCGATTTTGAGATTTTCATTGCAAAAGGCGTTTCAGAGGTCCTAGATACCAAAAAAATGGTTTTTAGGTCATGTCCGTCCGACGTACGTACGTACGTACGTACGTACGTACGTCCGTCCGTCCGTCCGTTTGTCTGTAGCGCGGCTAGAGGTCACACCAGTCAACCGATTTTGCTCAAATTTGGAATATAGATGTCTAAAATCAGTTCCGAGATACATTTTTAATTTAATTTTGATTACTCAAAAATTGCGCCCACTATTGTCAAAAAAGTGTCAAAAAAAATTCAAAATCGTGTTTTTGTCTACTCAAGACGCATTTCACGGTACGGTAATAAAGTTAGAACCTTCAAATTTTGCAGTCGTGTTCTCAGATAGATGCTCCAGGATCATTTTTATTTTTTTGGAGATGGGCCAAAAATTTGGGCCAAAATTGGCCCATACGTGAAAATCTTGGCCCCATGAAAAGTATTAGCCGGAATTTCACAAAAATCCATAAACTTGTGCTTAATAACATTACTTAAAGGTTTGTCGAAGGAATATTCAATCAATTCAAAATTGCGGCCAATAT
Organism: Mesopsocus fuscifrons; assembly: GCA_950004255.1. NCBI lineage: Eukaryota > Metazoa > Arthropoda > Insecta > Psocodea > Mesopsocidae > Mesopsocus > Mesopsocus fuscifrons. The sequence continues at coordinate 4,599,792 of OX465377.1, forward strand.
AGGCAAAATAAAGTCAAAAATAGGAAAAAAACTAGAATCTCGTTTTTTATTGGTCAAGACGGATTTGGCACTACAGTTATTAAGTTATATCCTTGTAATTTCGCAATAGTGTTCCCAAATAGATGCTACAGGATCATTTTTATTCTTTTTGAGATGGGCCAAAAATTTGGGCCAATATTGGCATTACCGTAGGAAAAATTTTCCAAAAATGGAAATCACGTTTTTGATTGGTTAAGACGGATTTGCAACAACCCTAATCGACAGATTTCCTTCAAAATTGGTGAAAGTGGTCTCAGATAGATGCTTCAAGGGCATTTTCAATAGATTTTCATTTACTTAAAAATTAAGACGGTGACATGCAAAATAGAAAACATATACTTGGCGCGTCGAACGACACTTCACTGTTTGACGGATATGTTTGAAATTCGGTATGCAGGTGCCTAAAAGTATCGTCCAGTGTGAGGCAAAATACTTTTTAGAAAAAGTTAAAATTCTGACAATTATTCACGTAAAAAAAAAATCAATTTGCGAGAAAGTCAAGTGCGACCATTGTCGAACCCTTTATTACATTTGCACTTCAAACTTTGTGAGAAAGCTATTGGATATTTAAATATTCTGAAATATAATATGTCTCTTTTACTCATGAGGCTATGTTGTGATTTCACGATCGGTTAATTTTGGACATTTTTTTTTGAAAAATCACTCGATTGTAAAATCACAACATAGCCTCATGAGTAACGACGTTAAAAAGACATATTATATTTCAGAATATTTAAATATCCAATAGTTTTCTTTAAACCTTAATCGTTTTGAGGCTGTAAATATTGTGATGGAACCAACTTTAGGGCAGACCTGTGTCTGTATTGTCTCTGTTATCCTAAGAAAACAAACCATTTCTTTGAGAAAGAAACCATGTTCTTGTCATCTTAAATAACAGGCTAAGAAAAGGGTCGTAGTGTATAAGAGAAGGGTCTGATAGGGTCGGTTAACTTTGTAAGATGGCCCAGTAACAACTGTTTGCTTATACAATCCATCAGTCTTCTTAGCCTGTTATTTAAGAACACAAAACACTGTTTCTTTCTCAAACGAAGTGTCTCTCTTCTTATGATAATAGAGGCAGATACACAGGTCTGCGCTAAAGTTGGTTTCATCATACGTTGTTTGTTAGGAAACCGTTATAGGGAAATAATTGGCCTACATTTGAATTCTGCTAGTGCCCTAGTTCCAGCTGTTAGCCGTTGTAAATTATGGAGGACACCTAAACTGAAACTTTTCGTATTTGCGAGCAAAAAACATATTTGTAACAAAGAGCTAATTGTCAGCACTATTTCGTTGGTTGTCTTCGCAGACAAAGGGAAATGGAGTCAGCTCAAGTGGGTAGTGTGGCTGGAAATGGGACACGTCTTATTGAATGCCGGTAGTAAACAGTGCTGAATAAAAGGATAGCAGTAAGAATGGGAACAAACCAAGATAACGCTGACTCAGCAGTAAGTAACTCTTTGTATTGCAGTATTGTTCGCTTTCCCGCCAAATTTCAAGCTGTGGTAATAAAAGATGATAACGTCCAATTAAAAATACTTCCGACTTTTGAAGGCGCTTCCATGCTGAACGCTGAACCTTCAGTTTGAGAAAATGCTGACTGATTTCGTGCGTCCAGATTTTATTCATATCATAGAAAAAATCACCCCTTATCCAAATAGGACCTACTGAATGAGGTTGGAGTTGATGTGATGTGGGAATAAATAATAATGTGTACCCGACATCGGAATAAGGTACCGTATGTTAAAGGTATGTTAGCGGCCATATTGAAAGTTCCTGCTGAGGTGAACCAGTAGGGCATTGACTTCGATCCAACGATTCTTCGCTCTCCCTCGCAGCTTTTAAAGCGTTGTTATATACACGACGAGTAGTCACTTAAGTAGTTCGGGAATTTCACACCACTTACATGATGGACGTCCATGCCTCCCTCTTGAGGCGTCAGCGTCACAGACCTTTAGTTCTACTTAAGAGGACGCTATACCTGGCGGCGATTCATTTTCAAGGTTTACCCTTGGTTGGAATTTCTCACTGGTTTCTTTTATTGCAACTGTTTTACAAATGCTAGCATCGCATACCTCAAGAAAAGTGCTGTATCTCGAAAACTAGTAAAAAAATGGGAAATCTGCTTCGAACACTCCCTAGAACATTGTTAGGGCTAGGTACAGGCAAAATTTTGTGTCTTTCCAACCAAGGGTAAACCTTGAAAATGAATCGCCGCTCGCAATGTTAATCTTATGGGCGGCAAAAAATGCACCGTCAGGTATAGCGGACCCACCCTTTAGTACTCTCTCATTTTGTGTCACAGAAATTCATACTCCAGTGTTTTCGACTTTTAAATTGATGTTCTTTAACTGAAACCATATACAAACTTCTTTTCTTTTTAAAGGAAAACGAACCGTAAAGAGAAAGGTAATAATAAAGAGTGGCCACGAAATCACACGTGACTTTGAAAAGTTCGACTATCGTTTTCCGAAATTGAATTGGGGAGCTACAGAGTGAGGGTATCATCTGCTACCCGAACCTTCGAGGTTCCATATCAAACTTTTAACCCAATTTTCCGAACTCTTCCACCAGCCTTTACAGCCCTTCTACTGTTTCATGGTTCGAGAAATCGGTAGCTGCTGCTGTTACCGTGAATTTACGCCCATTCATTGGGGGTTTGTATTTACGTTGCTCCAGCTAAGCTCTTCTGTTTTGGATACTATTGGGTAATTGGGGGAGAGTAACCAGAAACTGAAACTGAAACTGAAACCAGAAACCAGAAACTGAAAGAAGAGACTACTATATCTCAGACAGATTTTACATCATTTTACCTGGAGAATAAGTGCTTCAATATGCTTTTGTGACGATTGGATATTTATTCCATAGTTCTGTAGTACATTACTAACGGCGCTGAATCAGCAGAACTACAGCAAACCTACAGCAAAATCCATGTACATTCCAAGTTTAATCCAAATCGGTCGAACGGTTTAGACGAGAGAACTCCAAATTTTTTCCATAAACTACTTGGGAAATTTTGCACGATAACAATATACAGCTATGCCTTGCGAGGAAGTAAAACTCAAAGCCCATAGACGTCGAAGGGTGTACTCGTCTGTCTATATAGGAACAGGTCTTTAAGCCAGGTAAGCCTACCTGAACCTGCCTTAACAAGCCTTACGTGCCTGAGCCAGTCGCTGCTGATTCAATCCTAGATAATGAGGTTCCGGGCTGGCGGTCAGTCCCCTCTCGCGTCTATCCCCCCCTGTCTCCCTTGCGATTTGTTCTGGATCAATGCCCCCGATGCTTCTCTCCTGTGACATAAAATAATGTTCAGCGCACCTTGTCTGGGGAATTTAATGGACCTTTGGCTCTAAAGCTGGCTGAATACGAGGCGGCCGGGAATGGAGGGGCTGGAATGGCAACTCAGGGATGGCCATCCCTCCCCACTAACCGTACGTCCGGGGATGCCAACACGCCAGAACGGACGTCCGGAACGAATCATATAATATGTGTCTGCTTTTAAACCCGAGTAACTAATCGGTTAGTGACGTTACTTACAGTCTGCATGAAGGATCACAGCTCACGGCTATGAGCTTTTGGCTTGCTTAGTGTCTAAAATTAGTGCGAAAATATCCAACAGTTTCCTCTTAAAATGGTCGAAAAAAAAACGCATAATCCGGCTTAACTTACATTTTTGGATTAAAGCAGAAAAATCTTGTTCCTGAAATGACGACAGAGTAATGAGATGAGCTTGTGAATTTTCTTTGTTGTTTTGGGCGCGGAGAGCTCGTCAGTGATATTCCCCATGATATTAGCTTATTAATAAATAATATAGCGAACCTGGAAAGCCAGGGAACGCTCTTGCCAAGATGAAAACTATATCGTTCCTCTGAAAGCCACTCGACGTTTTCCGCCCCAAATATTATACCACTTGAATTTTTAAAGTAAGTTACCGTACCTGCCACAGAGTTATCAAGCCAATATTCCTGCAAGCCCACTCTCTCTCAGTTGTCTCTTGCTGACGGCTTTTTGCTTGAAAAACATTTTTATATAAAGGAAAAAGAGGATATGGTTGAAAATCTGCTTACCGCCTTTTCTTACATCGTGGAACCTTTTTCAGGTCGTTTCCTAAAAATCGTTCTGTGAGTTTTGGGAACTTCAGGGCGTCTACGCAGTCGTATTTGTTTACGTTTTTTTCTGCAGATTTTATGAGCCGACACTGTTGAATCCTTGCACTAAGTGACGGAAAGTCAAGTGCGACAAATGTCGTACCCTTGATGATCCCGAGGGGTTGGGAATCATTGGAAATCTTTATGAAATCTCAAGGAATCTCTGGAGTGGTTACCCCCTCGGATGATCCTAATTTTCAGCCGGCTCATTTTGAACTTGTATGGTGGGAGCGGGGTCGAGAGCAATGATAGGCTGGCTTTGGAGTGTTTGGGCATGTGAGAATTCCGGGTGAATGAGCCTGGTTCCGGTGCCGATTAGCTCAGTCCGAGGCGGAGTTTCCGGTCCAAGCTCATTTCGAACCGCTCGCCTTTTTTTTCGAACCGCGTCAGCTGCAGCCGCATCCTGATTCCCCGCTGAACAAGCTATACAAGCTTCATCAGCCCCTATCGAACCGTTAAGCAGTCTAGTGCCAAGCAGAGAGGATCCAAAAATTACCGCTCAAATATTTTAATCAGTTTTCAATTATTGGGTTTGATGTAGATTAATTGATGTGTCTGTGTGTCAGTTTCAGCGACTTTAATTCGAATGTGGAATTATTTTCATTTGGTCGAGGGGGTAACCACTCCAGAGATTCATTGAGATTCCACTGAGATTCCGTAAAGATTTCCAAAGATTCCCAACTATATTCATAGAAAGGTGAACCCCGAAGGGGTAACCACTCCAAAAAATTCCAAGATTCCCTGAGATTTCATAGAGATTTCCATAGATTCCCAACGAGATTCCCAACGAGTGGTTGACAAGAGGCTTCTTTTTGATTGAATTTCATTGGTCCGTCCAGGTTCGAATCCCATTGGTGCTCTGTACTTCGACCTTATCCAGGATTAGGTCAGCACCTTCGGTTATGTCTTGTCTCATGGTTGCACAAAAACAAAACATAATAATGAATCCAACTAAGGGTGCGTCCCACCATGCCCAGTTAAGAGACTGGAGATTTTCTCCCATGGTCACCATGTTCAATTTCCGAGAAAATCTCTAGTTTTCTCAGAACTGGGAATGAGTAGACGCACCCTTAGGGTCGTTCTCATTGACCTTAGTCAAGTATTTAATCCGCTCTGTATCCCTTAGACTTGATCTTCAGTTAAAGCTGAGTAACGGCACAGAAGATATTGCTATGTATTGGCATAGACTCAAATTTACATCCAGATGAGCTGGCGTAACCGGAGGTCAACTTTAACTTCTGACAAATATTTGACCGACCTCTATGAAAACGGATAGAAACAACAAACAACTGCGGGTATACAAAATATACTTCGAAAAGCTAGGCAATAGCGGCTATGTGTCGGATACGAATTACGGTCGTGAATTTCCATTTTTATAAAATGCAAAGCGCCATTGAATAGTTCTGATCCGTTAATTATTATTCTTGTACCTAACTTTCAGGCTCGTTCTAAATCCTTAGAAAATTATGACTCGAATCCTCCTAAACTGATTAAAGACTTGAACGAAGGAGCCGAGTTGGTAAAGCTCCACAGGCTATTTAACGTCGAGCTCAAAAGTTATTCTTTAGAAGCTCATTTTTTTTTTAAAAGAATAACTTAATTTTCGTGAAGTAATTTCCTTGAAGAGGACGACTCAAAACCTTGATTCCGTAGTTGAATTTCTTTTTTATTTTATAAACCTTAATCGGTTTTCTACAAACGCTGAGCCCCCGCGGGGTTCGGAATATTTGGCTCACAGACGGATGGATCATCTCGTTTGTATCGTTAGTCTGCGTCAATAGGAAGGACCAATTTTCTGGATTTTTACCATTTTTTTGCCTCTTCCCTGAAGTTTCAGTTGATTCTGCTGAGTTCTGCTAAGGTAGTTAACCAACGATCCTCAACTATGGCTGAATTTCACCACCTTCCGATAGTGTCTTTAACGAGAGGATTTAACGAACGGATTTTCGTTATCGTATGTTTAGCTTACGACAAATGCCTTGCGCTTGTACTTGTTTCTCTTCGAACGCACTTGTCGGAAGCTAAACATACGATAACGTAAATTCGTTCGTTAAATCCTCTCGTTATAGACACTACCGGAAAGTGGTGAAATTCAGCCTAAGTGCCAAGTTAGCTTAACGAATAATTTCAGCCTCTTCCTTCACTGTTTTTCTGTTAACGCGAGTCATTTCCCTTTAGATTAGTTGTTATGGTGTTACCTACGAATAAGGTTAGCGTTAAGGGTCACCACGCAATCCAATTTGCTTGTATTATTTTTGACTATTTTTCTCGGCACTGTTGAATATTTAAATGTTCTGAAACATAATATAATTTTCAGACATCCAAAAATAACTGGCTATGCTGTGATTTTGTGATCATAACTCAAAGTTACTCGATCGCAAAATCACAGCATAGCCAGTTAATGTCAGACGTTAAAAATAGAAATTATATTTCAGAACAAAAAATTGTAAAAAAAAAAAAAAATATTTCTAGGATTGTGTTTTGACCCTTAATCCTTACCATTAGACGAAGTAATAATTTCCCCAAGAAGGTTTAACGCATTTTTATCTTCGTTTTTAACTCGGTTTTTAATTTCCTAAATCTACACGTTTTTTCCGGGGTAGTTAATCCCCTGCGTCACTCATTCATTCATCAAGGAACAGGATTGGCTGTCTTCGTGTCAGACAGCTTCCGACACAAATAAATGCGCCCGATAGCGAGACTTGTTAATTATTTCCTTGGCCTCCGTTATCTCACGCGCCGCGCAACCCCCGACCTTGTTATTCCAACCAGTTCGACCCTTCGTTCTGGCGCAAAAACCACCCAAACGTCATTAACGTAATCTGACCGATGATGGCGTCAAGTTCTCGTTAAAATGTAACTGTGAATTCTGAACCCTGTGGGTAAAAAAAGCTTGTTTTTATTCACTGCACTGGGGATGGAATTTGATACTGCACTGCCGTGGTGCACTAATTTTGTTCAGTCCGAAAAGAAGGTTCTTGTTTGAGATGGGACCATTTGAAGTTTCTTCATTACAATTTTGGTGTTATTAAGTAGGGACTTTCGTCGCAAAATAAGCTGAAGAACTATAGAAGTGACATCAGGACCAGCAGTGGTAGAAGTCAGTGAATCCTATAATACTATTGTGATAACGTACTATGGCCAATTGTCACATCACCCATTATAGATGGACGTAGATAAAAAATTCTCTCTAAAGATAGGATAATATTATACAATATGTTCTCTCTTTATAACGACCGTTAGTGATGAACGATGCAAAAACAAGAACAAGACACGGCATTTCTTGTTCTTGTTCTCGCAAAGCGACTCTTGCTCTTGTTCTTGCAGTAAAAATTCTATATTGTTCTTGTTCTTGTTCTCGCAGTAGAAATCATTTAGAGCTCTTGTTCTTGTTCTTGCTGCGAGACTCTTGCAATTTCTTGCATATACATGGAATTTTCTGCTGTTAAAATGTGGTTTTTTGCCGACCGAGCGGCCATTTTAAGTGCAATCTATCGTCGCATAGTCTACAGAGTTTTTCGTACTGCAATCCATGAATGAAGCTTTGGAAAAAAACTGCCTTGGTTTATGCAAGACTCTTGCGAGAAATCTTGCAAGAGTTCTTGTTCTTGCTCTTGCAGCCAAAATCAACTCTTGTTCTTGTTCTTGAATGCAAGAAATGCAAGAACAAAAGCAAGACAAGAAATTTTCGTACATCACTAACGACCGTGAAGGGACTTCCAAATGAGTCAATGGACTGTAGCATTCGTTCGTTATAGAGAGGTTTTAGTTATAGAGAATGACAACTGGGGTATCTAATTTAAGTGACTCGACACTTTCCACAAGTGGAGTCACGTGGAAGGAAACTCATGTCCGGGCTTTATGGCGGGAAATGCAAGTATAGTGCCGCATGCGGCGGGAGTTTTCAAATATCTTGGCAGTGAAGTTTCCGGTTTGCCTCAGGTGTCAGGTTTCATTCGCTATTGTCATCACGCCTTTATCCTGTTTCCAGGGACTTCTCTGTGGGCGACCTGAAAGGGAAAAAAAATAAAAATAAAAACCTGCTGAGCATTGTTTTTAGCCCGGAAGTGCTGACTGGGAATTCTTGCTTGGATCAATATTGTAATGGCCTCCACTGCTTTATTTCCGCATCTTCATTGTTTTCTAGCTTTCTTTTGCTTTTTCATTTACCTACAGGAAACTTGAAAACTGTATTATTATTAATGTTTTCCCGAAAAGTTCATTTCTTGGGGAAATTCGTTTGAAATGTTGCTGTTTCATTCTAATTTATTCTGCTTAAGGGTCCGCTATACCTGACGGTGCATTTTTTGCCGCCCATAAGATTAACATTGCGAGCGGCGATTCATTTTCAAGGTTTACCCTTGGTTGGAAAGACACAAAATTTTGCCTGTACCTAGCCCTAACAATGTTCTAGGGAGTGTTCGAAGCAGATTTCCCAATTTCTCACTGGTTTCTTTTATTGCAACTGTTTTGCAAATGCTAGCATCGCATACCTCAAGAAAAGTGCTGTATCTCGAAAACCAGTAAAAAAAATGGGAAATCTGCTTCGAACACTCCCTAGAACATTGTTAGGGCTAGGTACAGGCAAAATTTTGTGTCTTTCCAACCAAGGGTAAACCTTGAAAATGAATCGCCGCTCGCAATGTTAATCTCATGGGCGGCAAAAAATGGCGGACCCTTAATGGTCGTCAGTTGATCACTCTCTGCAGAGGTTCTAGAATAATCTTCTGCTACATTCTTATAATAAAAATAAAGAAGTTAATTTAAGAAATAATCGAGTTTTCCGGGGGTGACGTCATGATATCGTATCTGGTGCTTTATTAACGGTGATGGCCTGATGTATCTACGCTATTTATGGAACATAATACAGTTGCTTCTAAAGCGAAACCCTCCCTATTACGAGCAAACTTCCTTTATAGCGAGCAAATTTACATGGTCCTTATAGAGAGAGACTCCTATACCTAATTCTACAATAAATTGTCTCTAGAAGCGTATAATCTATGTGGGAGCAGAATATAAATTGTTTCCTAGTTTTTTCTGTGGATTTTAGAGTTTTCCCTTTTTTAGCCCCTTCATGAAGAAAGTTTTCCGGCTCATGGTAAAGGGTTAGTTGAAGGTGGTGAAGGTTTGCTATAGCTTCAGTTATTGGCGATCTCTTCGTGTGTAAACTGAGCCAATGGCCCTCATTATGTTAACAACGCTACGTAGAACTTTGAAAGCTCCAGTAAAAGCTTTTTATGCTCTCCTGGGCCGACCTGCTCTTTCCCCATATATTCCTGCTCCACCTCTTTTGCATTTCCCCATAATCTCCCATTACAGCCGTGCTCTATTCTTTCGAAATTCTCGTTTTTGCCCTGTTTATTGCTAGAGCTTCTGCCGTATTCGCTCACTCCCTCGTGTGATTTTATATTTAATGCCGATAGAAAACCAATTTAAAGAACGAACTCACTGTTTTACTGCAAGAATCATTTTATCGAATGGCAGACGACTCATGTAAATAAAATAACACTTATCTCTCGTTCTGTAGGAGTTAGGAGTTCAGGGCACCATTGTTTTCATTGGAATTTATATTTTTATGTTACAATACCTGGCGTTTCACTACGTCATAAATTTGTAAATCTCTATCCGACTCACTACAAACGAGACTTCTACATTATTGAAACCAATTCTACAAAATCAAGGTACCTATACCTAGGTTGTAAGTTTCCTCAGTTAATGTCAGGTTAAACGTAGCCTTGCACTAATCTTCAGTTAAATTTAACTTGGGGTTACTGATGGATCCACCCTTTTAACTAGGTCTTAAATTATTAGAGAAACCATACCACGGTTGTTCTCGTCGTTCGTATACGAGATCTGCATGGTCGCATCCTAATAGGTATGTATTTTGGAAAAAGTGCTACCTCCTTTCGCTCACATAGTCCTCTGACTTTAAATATTGATCAGTGTAAAAGCGGTATGAGTAGAAAAAACTTCGCTTGTATCGGGATTCGAACCCGGATCCATCAGGACGTGAGTCAGCCTGTGAGACCTCTTGGACATGAGTCATGTTTATTCGAAAGACTGTGCTGATATCCGTCTTCTACCTTAGTGTAAAAACTTTGTCAGCAATGTTGTAATAAAAGCGACGAGATGAAAACGTTAAACCGACAAGCTTAGACAAGGATTGGGTAGGTCGTCAAAGAGTGAAAGAGGGGTTGAAAAGGGGGATTCGCCCCTTCACGCGATCATTTGAGGGGGAGGGGCGGATATGAGAGCCGCGCCCTCCGCGGAACGCAATAACAGGAGGATGAAGGGGTGTCAGAAGAGAAGGACGCGAAAACTGAGAGCTTTTAAATTAAAAATTGAATGTCAACAGACAAGCTAAGAGCATTAGATGGCGTTCTGCGGCTTAGCAAGCAAGACTATCCGAGACGATCGCGTCTGCTTTCTTAGCTATACAAGCTATCTGCTTTGAGATTATGCTCAAGGCATGGAGGGTTTAACACTGTCTTCGAGATAGGAGCCATGTTCGTAGTCAAACAACTTTTCAATAAGCTTTCTGTAGGTAAATCACGAAGGAAGTACCTTCTGATTAGAAATTTATAATGTATGAAGTCATATAATAAACCGGTATTGGGCCAACATGGTGGAGCTCCCTATTAGTTCCAGCTTCAAGAAAATAAGACGTATAAAAAGGTACTCATTGATCCCTCACAAAAGACGGGAAAGATCCCCAGAGACTAGAGTAATTCAGTGAGGTAATGACGAGGGGGTAACCACTCCAGAGATTCCTTGAGATTCCATAAATATTTCCAAAGATTCCCAACGATATTCATAGAAAGATGAACCCCGAAGGAGTAACCACTCCAAAAAAAAATTCCAAGATTCCCTGAGATTTCATAAAGATTTCCTATGATTCCCAACGAGATTCCTGGAGTGGGTGGTTAACCCCTCGGGTAATGCTTTCACGAGTCATCTCTTACGTTGACTCCACATACAAACCGCACCACTTTACCTTTGAATGCTTAGGCTATGAACCTCGCTGCTATGCAAATTACCCTAGCACTGGAAATCACAGGGTAAACTGACGTAGTCAACAGAGTGGTTGTGCTTGATGACAATGATGACGCAGTGCTGTTGCCTAAATTTAAATTTACATTTTTAAGGAAAGAGTTGAATGCTGTGATTATGAATGTGTGATTATGCTGTGATTTTATGATCAAGTGACTTTTGTTAATAAAAAAAACAAGGGGTAAGACAATGGTTGCACAAACTTTCCCATCCTATGGGCGGAGCTATGGCTTTCGAGCCACCCCCCCCCCCCCCCCCCAACATTGTAATGGTCGCCACTGCCCCTAGGATGAGAAAACATGCCTCCCAAACATTTCAATACCCCACACTACTACGTTTCGCAAACCTCACAAAACACAACCGGGGGAGGGGAGGGTAGGGGGGGGGGGGGGAAGCTCGGAGAAAATTTTAAACGAGATAACTAACATGAGGAAGTCTTACCGAGTATTTTCAGTACCCACATGACATATTTTGCAAACCTTCAAAAACTCGGTGGAGGTGAGAGGGTCGGAAATGCTTTGAGAATTTTTTGACCACATAACTCGCTTGAGGCAGTCTTCCCAAGTATTTTGAATACCCACATGGCGTATTTTGTGAATATAAAAAAACTGACCCCTTGAGGGGTTGTATCTGCCCAAATCGAGTTTTCCCAGATATACCGCTAATGAGGTATTTTTACCCATACTATGCACTATTACGCCTGAGAAAATGGACGAAATCGTAGGCGCCGATTTTGAGAAAAAACCTGATTTTTTGAGGTTTTTTGGGGGGATGTGCCCCTCAATTTTCACTAATAGAAAATCGGAATAATGCGAGTTTGCGCATTATTTTATTACACCCGTACACCAAATTTGAACCAAATTGGCCGAACGGTCTCCTGGCTCTCCGTACATACATACACATATACATACACCTTTACACATACACTCACAACGCGTAAAAATTGCTTTTTTGGGGTCTGGGGCCTCTGATGGGCGCTTTGCATATATATCGGAAAGTAAAAATTTCTTCTAAAATAAGAACTGGGTGGCTTTCCCAGTTCCTTGGCGTGAATATAAAGTTCTTCCCGATAAAGTAGCCGACAATTTTATTTTGCCGTTAAAAGTCTACTATCAAACGTTAAGTATGGAGGATTAAGGTATAGTGTACTTTTAGGGGACACTATAAAGTATTAGACTTTAGGAGCTGGCGAAATCCACCTTTAGTAATGTCCAAAGTTTCCTCAGAAATGGTCATTAAAATCCAACTGCTCCCACTTCTGTAGTTACCTTAAACAGTGATTATTGTTATTTTTTGCATACCAACTGGAGTCGGTCCTGTTTTAGGGGGGAGGGGGTGCAGGTAAGCCAGCGGGGGAGGAGTGAGCAGTGGGGATATCCAGTGGGTACTTTAAATTTGAAATAATAACCATCTTTTGAATAGAACAGGCTGGTTTATCGTGGTTTATGGCCCGGAATGGATTAACCCTCAGTTTTGCGGCAAAAATACGTGCTCACCCGTTTTCAGTGCTTAACCACGCAAGGTAGCCCCCATTGTCCAGGAGAACTATTATATGGCCCAGCGATTACACAGAATTACAATATCGCCCTCCGTTGCAGTGCTTTGTAAAATCTGCTGCAGGATTTTGTTTGGAGGAAGGGCTTAGTTTAGTGGATACTTCAGAGCCCGCATGCCTTGGAAAACTCCCGAGTTTTTTGTTCACATTTTGTACTGCTCCACTATTTCATACAAGTCTTCAAAATAGAATTATCTTCCTCTCGGTATAACGAGGTTGATTTTACCGTGTGGGTGTCTTGGTGGGTGGTCTTGGTATTGTCATACAAAAACATACCCGAGGGGTTAACCACTCGTTGGGAATCTCGTTGGGAATCATTGGAAATCTTTATGAAATCTCAGGGAATCTTTGAATTTTTTTTGGAGTGGTTACCCCTTCGGGGTTCATCTTTCTATAAATATCGTTGGGAATCTTTGAAAATCTTTATGGAATCTCAAGGAATCTCTGGAGTGGTTACCCCCTTGAAATAAACCCAAGAAGTCGCCGTCTTTTATTGTGGTCTTTCTTCGACTGTAACGCACGTATATCTTCCAGCCTTCCTCCAACTTGCAAGATATTCCAATACCTTTCTTTCATTTTTGATGACTCCTGCTTTTGGTATTATCGATCTGTGAAAAGGCACCGGTGATTCAGCACTCCTGGAGAGCCATGCAGTGATCTTTGCTGACTTCCCGCTATCTGTATTGAAATGACTTCCGTAATCTCTCACTTCCACCTCAAGCTGTGATCTCGTTAACAATTTCCAAAGACCTTCGCGTCAGTCTGCCTCCGAGTGCTGCTTCTCAGCTTTCCATCCTTTTTAAGGGTTTCCAATTTACGTTATTTAAAGTGATCTACTGAAGGTCTCAGAAAACATACGGATTTTCTGAGGTACTGAATTTTCTTTCATTACTATTTCTGCAGAGAGTACCAATCTGTACTGAAGATAAAAGGAGTAGAAAGTGGAAATGAAAGTTTTTTGGTATGCACCAGAGAGGACCTTTTATGAGCAACTCCGTTCTTTAGCACTTCTTTTTTGCTTCACAAAACAAGGTATAGACTCAGTAGCTCGGCTACTCCCGAACACCAGCTCCCATTGAGTTATTACACCTACGGGTGGGTTCCGAACCACTACAGCTTCGGTATACATTTCACTTGAGATTGAGGGGTTAACCACTCGTTGGGAATCAATAGAAATCTTTTTGAAATCTCAAGGAATCTTGGAATTTTTTTTGGAGTGGATCTTTCTATGGATATCGTTTGGAATCTTTGGAAAACTTTATGGAATCTCAAGGAACCTCTGGAGTGGTTAACCCCTCGCTTGAGATGTTGTGAGGTGAAACGCCGATCAGAAAAACTCTAAATAGGATCAGAGTCGAACCAATGTTCCTCTAAAGTCAGCCATCTAAACACTTGGCAAGGGAGACTGTTGATATCAGAAAGGCGCTCTCGTGACATTGTGTTCTGTGGAAACTTTAATGTATTGATAAAGCAATAATACTGCATGTAGCTGAGGTGTGACAATAGACGCCCCAACCCCCATATGTTCGAGATCTATGCAAATTACCCCCGATCAATCAATCGAAAGTTTGGGGATGTTTTGTCTTCTGCGAGAACTTGTGGTGACGAAGTACAGGGGAGTTTTAACTACGTTTCCTTGTTTCCGCCGCTTCGTGAAGGCTTGTCTCTATTTTCTCACTCGCTCTATACTCGAATTTTGAGAAACCATAATCTCGCGAAAATTGGATTTTATTGTATGTCTCTTCAAGGGGGGGATTGGTTTTTGAAACAAATCTAACATTCAACCGATTTTTGTGAAATTACGACCGACAGACATCTTAGTTTTTGACAATTTTTTTACGATAACTTGTCTCCAAAACTTTAAGGTAACGTTTCACCCTTATCTTTGTGAACTCGAAAGTGCTATCTTGTGACGTCAGGGGGCGAATCATTTCCGGTGTTCTAGGTACACGACCAAGATGGCGTAACTCCAAAACCCATCTGCTGCCACTTTATGAAACTCTCAAACCCCGACACGACCCCTACGGGTAATAATTTGTTTTTCAAATGACTCACATACTCCCCGGGCTCCCTGCTGATTCATTCGAGCCAATTCCCCACTCCTCCAACATAGAAATGTCTCAAATAGTACTTCATTTAAATTAGTCTACACTGCGTTGACCCATCAAAATTCTACGACTCCTCGAAATGGGTCCAAGGGCGGATCCAGGACTTTTGCCCGGAGGACTTCAAATTTAGGGGGGTGGGATTAAGGTCGACTTCACGTACTTGGTTCGCAATGCTATGTACTTCAAGCCCTACTCCGAAGTTACAGGGCGAGTGAAAAGTGTTTATAGGGGGATGTAAACCTGAGACTCTTTGTCGTGAGGTAGTGTTGTATTTTTGCATGAAATGGAGTAATAAGCCCACAGGAGCGGTTTTAAACAACCAACTACCAGTCCACATGTTTTTTTGACAGATCGCGAAAACACAACACTACCTCACGCGAAATATGTTTTTGTAACATTTCGGACTAAAACATGTAGATTTTATCGTCACATTTAGTAGAAAAGCTTGATAAATGTTTGTATTATTTACCGCCGCCATGTTACATGTTGACAATTTTTATTTCACTTACGGAAGTGGTTAATTGCAACACCATTTCTCTACTTTTTCTCCTGTAAAAGCTAAACATAGTGTTCTACTTTCACTCGTTCGTTTCGCGTTCGAATAGCACACTATGTTTAGCTTTTAGAGTAGACACAACAAACTGCAATATTGCAACTACCAGTCTCCGGCAGCACTAATACGTAAACATTAATTTTGTCGAATATTTACTTTCAAACAGTGGTCTTGGTGGAGTTCGACGAGAATGTATAGTGGCCCTTAAGGTCGTTAGTGTACACCTTATTTTCCTAAAAATACGATGTATGAAGAAGTTCAGCCTTTCAGGTAATATTCAATCCCTGTATTTATTCTCCTGTTATTGAAAATATCATCTAACAGAGTAGTCGACTCGGCATGCAAATTTGGTAACACGTAAAATAATAAAAGTCATCATTTATGCAGAAACCACGTAATTAACATAATTTGACGTTCCATTTCAAACATAATTAACAAAGAATGAATGTTTCCGGTGAAAATTATTGTTCAGTGGGGTGTTGGAAATCAGTGGAAAATTATTTCATTTTCGGAGTGCTTTGCTTTTGCTTATATTCACAAATTTACATCCAAAAATGGTATATATCCCATTACCCATTACTAATAAAAAAATATATATATATATATAGAGTTAATAAATTGTTTTATATAGAATAGTTTTAGGCTCAGACTTGTTAAAGTTCGAATGTTTTCCGCTTACGATATGGATGTAATGGCTAAAAACCTATTCGGCTTCGGTCAACCCCTCCTTCGGCTTCAGCCAACCGGAGGCTCACACCCAAACTCTGTTTGAGACTCTGAAAACTCTGTATGAACCCACCACATTGTTTGCATAGTGAAAAAGGGGAGGTTTTGTGACTTTACCCCCTCATCGTCAGATAGCGTCAGAAGGGAAAGGGTAAGGGCAGGAAATACTTATCTATTCCGGAAATGCTCAGCCTCCCCGCAAACTCCTTCCTTCGACCTCCCAAAAAACCGTGTTTTCAAAAGTTACTGCGTGCGGGCCATTAGTATCAGAGGGAGCCTCAGTCTTGATTTCAGGTCTTGAAAATTTTGCATCATCCCATTTCCATCCCTCTGTATTTTTATGTTAATTTTGCAGTCCTTTGTTTTATGCTTTGTCCAGCGGAAAATGTCGACGGTCCCGCTGCAAACTTTCCCTGCTTTGTTTCAATTCATATTTTTAGTACTGTCGACCCGCGAATTCGTTCTTGGAAATGAAATAACTGTCCGCCGTAATGTAAACGTGAACGAATCGCACCTGGCCGTTACGTCACGCTCTACTGTTTTACTAGGAATTTGTATTGTTTGAGTTCTGGTTACAATCATTCTTTGAACCTTCCACACTAAGGGTGCGTCCCACCATACTCGGGTTTAATTGCCATGCAATAATTGGAATTTAACTGGAGCTAACCGAGTATATATGGTGGGGCGCACCCTAATTTGTTTCAGGTGGCTTAGGCTAGGTATAGGTAACAATTCTTTTTTGCTGTTTATGGGTTTTGATTTCATCCCTAGCATAAATTGACTCAAAATTTCTCTTAGATGTCTCAGTGTCATGCAAAAACAACCATCACACTAGTCTCTTTATAGCGACCGTCACACTAGTCTCTCTATAGTGACCATCACACAAGTCTCTCTGTAGTGACCATCACTCTAGTCTCTAGTGGTTTCAAAATGAGTTAGGTTCGCTCGTTACATAGAGGCTTTCGTTATAGAGAGTGAAAACTGTGCAGCGGGAAAAATTAAATAATTCCCTACTCTCGGAAACGCACCTTCGCTATATTCAGCATGTGTCGAGGTTTAGCTTAGCTCCAAAATAATGGACAAATTGATTGGGTATACCTTCGAACAGGATTTTAAATATTTCTTCACCAATAGGAGGAAGGATATTCGGAGTAGGAAATAGAAGTAGAGGTGTTCCTTCCGAAGTAGGAGACTTGTTTACTTTGAACTGTAGGGTTTCTTGAGAACCAGGGGTAGGGGGTTTCCTTCAGCATTGCTTGCTTATTCAGCGATGATTTCTCAGGCTGGGGTTCATCAGAGCATCTCCCTAATGACCATTCACTTTTTCTTCGCTCATCTCCCTTTTTTTTATTCCCCTATCTCAATCGGACTTAATTAAACGCTCGGCTTTTATTTTTGTTTTATTTGTTTAAGTACACTCTCCCGGAGCTCCATCCTTTTATTTCATTGGATGAGCTCAGCAGCGAGAACAGTTAGAGATGGGAGAGGGAGGGGGGCTCAGCAGCTGGGGCGAGCAAAAAAAAAGAAAACAAATCCCTGTAAACTGGCTCGTCAAACTTTTGCAAAGTTTTTGTTTCTTGAATCACTCAAGCATCTGCAAATATTTTTCTCTTAATAGCTAATCCAGTGGGAACAACTTTTTAATTTCAAGGGAAGAACAAAGTTGGGATTGAATTAATTATAGGTCCATTGATGCAGTAAATGAATTCACCCGGTCTTTTTTTGCCGGTCGAGGCGGGAGCGGGACGGGACGTCAGCTTGCTGGAAATCTTCAACAGATTTCCGCATTCTCCAGCATTGACTCAATTAATGGCACTTAGGCGAAAAACTTTTCTCTCCCCCCGTCGATAATGAAAACTCTACCCTTATCTACAGGTTTCACTTCTCGACGTCTTGCGACGATTCTGACAGAATTCGCCCTGAGTCCCGTGAGTCGTATTCTTCCTGTTGTCAGAATGACCAGAATGAGACTCTTAACGAAGAATGTGGAAATGATCTTCTGCAGCTGAAGCTAGAGCGTGCCTGCTCGCCACTGATTCCTGCGTTTGCTTCGAAGTCCTTGGGTTCTAGTGGTAGTCTTGATGATAGATCTACGTCATCATGTGACCCTTGATTATCTTTAAACCCCATTGGGTCTCTATTCAACCCTGCCTAGTCATGAGGGTATCCTCCTGTTACGTTTGTAAGAACATTTCTTGTCTCAGGCTCTTTCTAATGAAGAACTGGCTTTCTTACGCATCCCGGTACCAATAGATATTCACCCCTATAGGTCAACCTGCAATGTGGCCTTGGCGTTCAGAGTCTGTATGTCTGCAAAACCAACGACGAAGGACATTAGTTAGTACCGGGAGGGCATCGGAAGATTTTTCTTCCCCCAAAGCTCTCCAGGTAGAGAAGGTTTCTCACTTCTCAGGGTAGGAAGATGTGGCGGTTCGTCTAATAAGCGACAGGTGAAGGTATGGAAGTAAACATGAATAACAAGGGTTGCGTGCGTGGCGTGTGTTGCCTGTAGAGATAATAGCTATGTAAACCAGAAGGGGTGCCTTGATAGATAGGTGCGAGGGTGTGCTGCCCCATTTAGCGACTACGTTAAATAATATCTAGCCAGGCCCTGTTCAGGAAATCCTTGGAACTTGGTACTTTTATATTTTAATAGACTTGAAAAAAAAATCGTTGACTGGACTAAACTTCGATCCATTCGAATTCTGCTGATTGTAGAGTGTCCTCCTATAAGCGTGGCAACAACAGCAGTGTTCCTTTTCGGAAGAGTACCGTTATAGTGACCTTTTACAGGACGCCTTAGGGTAGTTTGCACCAGTCCTTTACCGTAAAGTTAGTAAATTCATCATCCCGATAAAGTAGCCGTTAGAAGTCCACTGGCTAACGTTATGGTAAAGGCGCTATCGGGAGGATGGTGAGATGCACCAACTTTTCTTTTCGGGAGGATGACGCTATAGCAAACTTTAGGGGGCACTATAGTAGACTTTAGGAACTGATGAAATCCACCCTTAGGGTATAGTCGCGTCGGAAAACTAAAATTTCCCCGCAAGCTTAAAGTTTGAAAGCCGGGAGACAAGCGATATTTCTTTGTAAATATGAAAAGGGTTCCATCAAACTCCATTAGGGGACACAATAGACCCGGGGAACATTAAGAAAATTGTGCGGGGTACAAAGAAAGCGGGCGCCGCAAGGGGAGGTGCAAAAACGAAGACCTGATGAAATTAGAATGGAATTAAGACCAAATTAAACTGTTCCTCCAAAACCGAAACATGAAATTTTAGTCGGAGGTAAAGTTGGGGTTGTAAAATTGGAGTGGGCAAGGGTGCTGCGGGTAACGGTGATGCTGATAATCAGCTACCTAGCCTCAGGCCTAGGGGGGATTTAACTTAGCTACCTATAGCACCTGGATCAGGGGGCGGCACTTTCTGTTTAGTTGGTCAATCTTATTTTCGTCCTGTTGATTACTTATTTAAAAACATTTTCGATTATTTTTTAAATTAAAATACATAGGATAGATGAACACTGATTTTATAATGCACTTATGGATATAATAATTTTTTTTTGCTCGGAAATACTTCGTCTTTATTTGTTTACGTTTTTTCTACACACTTTATGAGGAAACTATTGGATATTTCAATGTTCTGAAGTATAATATGTCTTGTTAACGGCCGAAATTAAGAGGCTATATTGTGATCTTACGATCGACAACATAGCCTCTTAATTTATTCAGAACATTGAAATATCCAGTATTGTCTTCATAACATGTGCCATTCTGGTGCAACTCATGTATTTAGCATTAACCTTACACTTTAGCGGTGGAAACGGGCCTTAGACCTAGGCACTCAGGTTCACGGCTTTTGAAGCACCCTTATAAGCGCGATAAGAACGCAATAACGCCGCAAGGTAAATAGCCGGCACGGTCTTTCATACGTTGACGGACCGCCGGCTGTGAATAGGTTTGAAGGACTCTTGAGCCCCATACAGAAGAAGGGGGCGGGTAGATGTGAAGATAATACGGAGTATGTTAGTATGTAGGTGCACATGCTCCTATCGCTCACCAGATGTAAAGTAACGCTGTGTTTTGTTTGAGGGGGATGGGCGCGTTATCTTTCCCGGAGAGGGCGGTCCTTTTCTCCTCACAAGAGCACGGGGATTCAAAGGGATGGTTTATGGAAGTGAAGGGTTACGTTCAATTTTATGCTCCTGCCCCTGTGTAAGCTCGAAAAGGATGAGGGAAGTAGTTACCAACTTATTTTAAGCCTCTCGAAGCAAGGCTGTTTATTCACGTTTTTTAATTCCCATTTTCTGAGAAAGCTGTTGTTTTATGATCAAGTCATTTTTTTTTAAATAGAAAAAAGGAAAATCCAACAGTTTCCGAGCGGTTAACCACTCCAGAGATTCCTTCAGATTCCACTGATTCCTTGAGATTCCACTGAGATTCCATAAATATTTCCGAAGATTCCCAACGATATTCATAGAATGATGAACCCCGAAGGGGTAACCACTCCAAAAAATTCCAAGATTCCCTGAGATTTCATTGAGATTGAAGCCATGATATGATTCCAATGTTTCCCAACGAGTGGTTAACCCTTCGACAGTTTCCTTAGAAAGATGACATCATAAGTAAACTATTTTTTTAGTTCATTTTGTTTTGAGCTGGAGGTTTGGTCCCTAAAGGCCTATTTACATGCACTAGTTCAGTTAAGAGGCTTATTAGTTATTCTGCCAGCCTTAACGCTTTCAGCAAGTATCATTCGTAAGGCAAGAGGATAGTTTCTACAACTATGTGGTCAAGGATACACAAAAGTACGGGAGTCCGGTCGTGGTCTTTTTCCTTCGGTAGTCGGTACGCGCAACAGACTCAACAGCAGCACGAAGAATATATTCATAGAACCTGAGTAAAAGAGGAATATCTGATCACATCCAATATCGAACTTGCGGTTCCCAATGCTTACCGTTCCCGCCATCTACAGCGCTAGAGCTCCCAACACAAGCACAACTTGGCAAAGAAATTAAGATTCAAATGAGACGAGAATTCAAGTTTGGGCGGGAGTTTTTCCTTACTTTTTTTCTTCTCTAAGTCTTTACTGCTGTGGAGTGATTTCTCCTTTAGGTGTCTGTAGGTACCGAGGGGTAAACCATTCGTGGGGAGTCTCGTTGGGAATCACTAAAAATCGTTATGAAATCTCAGGGAATCTATAGGAATTTTTTTGGAGTGGTTACCCCTTCGGGATCATCTTTATATGAATTTCGTTGGGAATCTTTCGAAATCTTTATGGAATCTCAGTGAAATCTCAAGGAATCTCTGGAGTGGTTACCCCCTCGGTGGGTACCTGCAGTGCCTGAGTCATCGCTGTTACGTGCTCCTAAGCCGAGAGGGTAACCACTTCAGAGATTCCTTGAGATTCTCTGAGATTCCATAAGTATTTCCAAAGATTCTCAACGATATTCATAGAAAGATGAACCCCGAAGGGGTAACCACTCCAAAAAAATTACAAGATTCCCTGAGATTTCATAAAGATTTCAAATGATTCCCAACGAGATTCACAATGAGTGGTTAACCCCTCGTCCTAAGCCGTCAGTTCTTTTAAAGAGAGAACGAACACAGCTCCATAACGTTAAAATGGATCCGCATTTGGTAGAAAAATGAAGTCGCCAAAAAATTTAGCAATTTTGACTGAGCCTTCGTTTAGTTTCGTCTAATTTTTGTTCCCACAAAAAGTGGAAAGCTTTGGTTTCATTGGCGTCATGACGAAACATCCTGCAGATATTACTGATTCTTGTTGTGTCCGTATTCACTAAACAAGACCAATTCCGCTGTAGAATTTTTCCTGGGTCGGGGATTTCAGTCTTTTTGACATGTACCGACGCAGTGTGAATATTCTAGCTCTTTATTTGATCTTTTGCTAAAAGACGGAAAATGTCCGGATTTTCCTGTCAAATTATCAGGAGCTCAACATACATAATTTACGACTGATATTCTTTCTTGACCACATTTCATATATCCCACCTCCGAAATCCAAACCGCATTGCGGGCTGAGACCATTCCGAGTGACGAACCAAACGATGAAATATGCGGCGCTCGCCTCGCACACGGTGACAAATTCTCAGCCCTGGTTGTGCGTGCCTCCTCTCCAATCGATTCCATGTTTATTTTATATGTATGTGTTTATGTTTTCCATGCAAATATCTCTATTTAGATAGCATCTAATTTAAAGGTTGCGTACGTGCTTTTGAATTTGTGGGTTTCTCTCTCTGCTAAGTTAAGGCTATATAATTGGCTTTATCGCAACTCTAAGGCACTAAGGCATTCAAATTGTTTGCATGTGTGTGCACTGATTATCTAATGAGCTTAGTTGTCCCAGTTACCCACTATTCTACTCTATTATAACTAGGAATAAATGCCCACTTCACTACTGCTTACAAGACCCTGGCCCATAAATTTTCCCTTAGTTTCGTAGATTGTACAGAATAATTTTAAGAGGATGAAGCATGGCGGAGTTCCCTAAAGGTTTTACTATACGTGAGGTACAAATCCCGGGTAAACTGAACAGCTTAAGGCTGAATATACATTCGCTATTTTTTTACACTCCGATTTCAAACTTTGTGAGAAAACTATTGGATATTTAAATATTCTGAAGTATAATATGCCTTTTTAACGTCATTACTCATGAGGCTATGTTGTGATTTCACGATCGGTTAATTTCGGACAATTTTTTTGGTGACAAAAATCACTCGATCGTAAAATCACAACATAGCCTCATGCGAGTAATGATGTTACAAAGACATATTATATCTCAGAATATTTAAATATCCAATGGTTTTCTCAAAAAGTTTGAAATCGGAACGTAAAAAATTAGCGAATGTATGGTGGCCCTGAAGGGCGTCTACGCAGTCGTGTTTGTTTACGTTTTTTCTGCATGTTTTATGAGGAAACTATTGGATATTTAAATGTTCTGAAATATAATACTTCTTTTTAGCGACCTAAATTAACAGGCTATGTTGTGATTTTACGATCGGTTAATTTCGTAAAAAATTTTGTTGATTAAAATTCAACATAGCCTGTTAACTACGGCCGTTAAAAAGACATATTATACTTCAGAACATTTAAATATACAATAGTTTTCTACAAAGTTTGAAGTAAAAACGTAAACAAATCGCGAATGTATTTCGGCCCTTAAATTCAGAAGGAAATCGACGGTTTTCTCTTAACCAAGGATACGTAGAATACCACTGACAGATTTTCACATTTTGAAATTTGAAATAACAGTAGGATTTAGGTTTTTGAAGAGTTTTGGAGGTTTGCTCAGGCACGGTTAGTCGGGATGAACGTCAGTAGTTGACAGTCTCCTGTCACCAGCGTGATGGATCCCTTTTTAATCTAACCAAGTTTAACGCGTTATTTAAGCCTTGTTTTCATCTTATTTTGATTTCAGTTTTTAGATAGTGATGTTCATCACGCCTGCCCGTAAAAAATGCACTAGGGAAACTAAAAATATTAAGGGCACATGGGAGAGATGTTTGTTTATGTTCACCTAAACCAAAAAAAAAACAGTTTTTCAAACATCTCTACACGAGGGGGTAACCACTCGTTGGGAATCTCGTTGGGAATCATTGGAAATCTTTATGAAATCTCAGGGAATCTTGGAATTTTTTGTATTGGTTTCTCCCTTCGGGGTTCATCTTTCTATGAATATCGTTGGGAATCTTTGGATATCATTATGAAATCTCAAGGAATCTCTGGAGTGGTTACCCCCTCGGCTCTACATTTTGGATCAGTGGGTTTAGGAATGTTTTATCATTCAAGCACTGTGAAGTAACCAGAAGTTCACTGAGTGTTTACTCATCTATGTTCTGAAAATAACTGCATGTTTGTATTGCAAAAAGGCTGGATTTCACCACTTCTTATAGTATCCGATAGTGTCTCCTAACGAGAGGATTTAACGAACGGATTTATGTTATCGTATGTTTAGCTTATGACATGTGCGATCGCAGAGAAACAAGTGCAAGGCACTTGTCGTAAGCTAAACATACGATAACATAAATCCTATCGTTATATCTGTTCGTTAGGAGACACTATAATATACTATAAGAAAGTGGTGAAGTGAAATCCAGCCTAAGAGGTTAGTCTCTATGATAATATTATTAAAGTGCTTTATAAGTCATCTTAATGAAAACGATAATTAATGAGCCAGGAACGTTTATCTTCCGGATAGTGGAAACTCATCATTAGACTTTTTAATCTGTTTCCTATTCTATGGTTTACCTACCTATTGTAAGTAAGCAGTAGTGGAGTGTGGCTATTGTCAGGATAAAGGTTACTTTAAGGGTGACTAAAGGCTACTCTAGGATTATGTTGTGTGAAGGATTTTTATCTAGACAGCTCAAAGAGTCTTTGTCTTGAATCCGTTTTTCTAAGAACATAAAAACAGGACAGAGCCCAATCAATTTTCGCTTTCATTTCAGTAATGAGTCAATTACTTAAGAAGAAGTTAAACTACTCTTCCTGGCTGTTTTACTGAGAAAGCAATTTTTTTTTCCGGCTAAAAATCGTACCTTTTTCGTATCGTGGATATGAAACTAGAGTCTGTTAGGGTTTCCTGCTTGAAAGCAATGGTAAATTGTATTGTAAGAGAGTCCTTTGGCACGTAGAAGGGCACCAAAGTGGTAAAAGGTTGTACAGGAATGGTTTCAATTGTAGGTACATCGTCCAACATATCGCCTGTCTTCCAATACATTGAATACCTCACACGTAAGTGGAAATGCGTCCTAAACAATTCTAAAGAGAATCTTGTGACTGAAAAAAAGGAGGAAATGTATGAAGTCAAAGAAAAAATAAGACATTTTGTAGAAGGGGATTGAGATGGAACTGAATCCAATTTGAAGCTTCCATCAACGAGCCATGTGCTATGTTAACGTCACACCCCGTTGGTATGGTAATCAGGTGATAGGTATTTTTTTTTTTTAATTTTACTGATTTTTATTTTTTATTTTTTCATTGATTTGTTTTAGTAATACCAATTACATGTTTCTTCAATTTGTTTTAGATGTATGTACAATATTCTTTCTAGGACACTGTTGGATATTTATTTTCTGAAATACACTTATACTCGGTTAACGTTAAATTCCAGTTATTGCACGGTAAAAGCCAAATTTAACTGGAGTTTAACCGCTAACCGTGTATGGTGGGACGCACCCTTAATATGTAATTTTTAACGTCATAGGAACTATAGTTGACTATAAGGGTGCGTCCCACCGTACTAGGTTAACGGCTAGATTCCAATTCGTTTTATTAAAAACCGAATTTAACCGAGATTTAACTGTTAACCGGGCATGGTGGGACGTAGCCTTAGTCGTAGTTAACTTCAGATTTAAAAAAAATGACAAAAGAAATCAATCGTCGAACTTATGAACTAGATTTGGCTTTAATAATACTTATTATATTTCACAAAAATAAATGGCCAATAGTTTCCTGAAATGAATATACGTATAAACATTATTGTGTCGCAAAAAATTCCGTTCAGAAAAAACTTGTTTGTGGTTTATTTTCCTTGAAGAATTATTATTGAAATGTGTTTTGTGAGTTTTTGTGTTGAAAGTCATTGAAGGAACAATGGAATAATTGTGTGCCCGCCGGAGTTCGAACTCGCAGACTCCTGTCATTAAATCCGACTTCTAACAACTACGCTCAGTATTGCGAGTACTGGAGCAATATGTGACACGCCCAAAAAGGCGGCGCCAAAAAGGATGATGTTTCCAACACGGCAGACGTTAAAAAAGGTCACATAGATTATTCCTTTCGGAATCACCTGATTCCTCCCCTAAAGCCCTCATACCCGCATTCCTGGCATTCCCGCTGCCGAATCGGAATCCATTGCTGTACTAATGAATCGGATTTTTGCTGCTCGACGGCTCCGCTAGTGTTTCTGGAACCCTCACGCGTCATTTCACCCGGACAATGCTTTCTCGAGCATCACTCTGTACATGCTTCCTCTAGCAATACCGCTGTTATTACATTTTTTGTTCAATTTGCTTACAAAGAACACTTTTTTTATTTACCATTTTTTCCAAATTCAGTGTTTCCCTTGCTTGCCTTGCAAAACCTTGGAAAAAATGTGAAAACCCTGCCCATTGGATAGGCCTCCGAACTAGGTCAAAACTGAGTCAGTAGTCACCTTAGCTAATTTGGTAATTCCAACGGGACAAGCAACTAGCACGAACTTCCACCAGCGCGACATTGCTGACAGGAATTTTTGCATCAGAGCTGTCTGTCCACATCAGCGCTGAAGCCGGAAAATTGGGCTGCTCCCCCCCCCCCCCTCCCCCTAGTCCGCAGTGAAGGCTGAGGAAGGCACCAGCTCGTATAATAATTATTCACCGAGATATTTGGGAGTTTCTTGCCTCGCCTGATTTTTCAGTATAGACCACAAGCGACAGGAAAATGAAAACATTTTTTTTTTTGTTTTTGAAGGGTGGGAAATGTCATGACATAACACATAGGCTCGTGCATTACATAGTGTTTTCCGGGTTAATGAGTTACTTAGTCAGTGGTCAGTGGGAAGCCTCCTCATTTACTTGAAAGGTTGGATGTGAAATTAAGTCATAAATTTATATTACCCTATGGTGGATGGGTGGGTGGATTGCTGTGGTTAAAGTGATTTTACCTTCTGACTACACACTCTACTTTAGTGCACTAATTATTTTTACAATTATAGTGAAAATATTTATAGGGTCAGAGTAGGGCAACTTGGGTTATTGCTTTGGGGTTCATTTCAAGCCCAAAATTCGACTTTAATAAAAACGAGTCAGAAAGGATCTTTTTCACTTTCAAACATTTTGGAGCCTCTTTGAAAATTCGAACTGTAGCTAATGCCCTTTCGAAAATATAAAGGGGTTATTCACAGAACTGAATTATTAAATGGGACGGTGGGACACGTTATGTGATAGAATAGCTCTGGATTCATATCAGAAGTTAGGTAGGGTAGGTAGGGGAGAAAGGGGCAGGTTGAACTGCGGGGTAGGAGTAGAGCAGTAAATCAACCAGTTGGGCTCATCCCGTCCAAATCTCCCTCATTTTGGGGGTTCGTGCCAACTTCTTACATTCAATCTCGGTTGGAAACTGTTTGGATAGTTTTCAGAAGGTTCTGAACTCGAGAACCTCTTCCATTGTCCCACGCCCGGGACTTTACGGTGCTTCGGAGGGATTTTCAGTTCAAAGCTTTCTTTAATGTTTTTTCAGGGGGTTTCGCTATGTTGACTTTTCGGCTGAACACGCAATTTGCAGTTCATGGAAACTTCTTTCAAGATGTTGAGATTTCCGCACTTGCATTTACAATTTTACTGCATTCTTATTTTTTCGACGAGTGACTTACAGGATATTTTTAAAGGCTTTCTTATGGGCATGTTTATTCCTCTCTAGTATAGTATAGCGGAGGGTTGGGGGGGACAAGCCCAGCAACTAGACCGTTTTCAAGAACTATCCATTGTGCTCAGCTGGCAGCACTACCAAATACCAGCTCCCCAGCCATCGAGTAAACGATGGGGACCTACAGTTTTAGGTGGGTTCCGAACCACCACAGCCTCGATATACATTTCACTTGACATGCTGAACATATCAGAGGTGAATGCCAAGCAGAAAAACTTTTTGGTAGGATCGGGATCGAACCGGTGTGACCCGGCTCTCACTGCTCCTCAAAAGTCGACCATTTAGTCCACTCGGCTATCGAGGCCATCTATTCCTCTCTAACAAGACGTTTTTCTTGGGAGTGTACCCCGATGCCTTTCTGTCGGCAGTATTAAGATTTCGTAGCCAGTCAGGTTTTGGAACAGTATCATTTATTTAAGTGACACAGCTTGAAGATTTTCGAGAGAGATGGGAAAGTCCCCTGTCAATAAAATGTCTCTAAACGTAAACGAATTAATAATTCAAAAGCTGGATTTAAAAAACTGAAAGAAAAGTCTTTTAATCTCTCTGTTTTTTGCCCCTCAACAAATCTACGAAAAGGTCTGAGTGGATGGAGGATGCCCACTCTTGGCTAATTGGGGATAATTTGGAAAATAACGTGGAGAGAAAGAGGGGAAAGAAGGCTGGGATATGGCCTGTTATTAATAAAAGGGGTCCCATGGCCTCCCATTAAGCTCTACTGTGTGCATAATTGTATTTGGTAAAATGAAGCGGGGACTCTCCTAATACCCACGTGTGACGTGAACAAAGGGCGTCGTTACCTATACAAATATCGCGTCATAAGCCAGGCCTAAGGCTGTCCCACAGAGCCATATTATCGCCATACTGCGTTGTCCAGGCATATCATTCCTAACAAAACATGTCCATCCCATTATTAACAAAGTAATGATTTTTTAACGGCAGAGCAGTCCTGAGAGACCTGGGGTAAAACATCTCAATTAGTTTGTACCTTCAGAAACTTACCTGTCGTTTTGTCTCACAAAACACATTCAGTAACTCCAATTTTTTTCTTTTTTTGAGTTAGGTATGACATGTATCACGGTTTTGCTGATTGTAACCTTTTCTTTGGCAGATCCCCCTGAGATCACTCTGCGACCGCGGGATCAGCAGGTCAAAGCTGGAGGTATCGCTGCTTTCTACTGTGCTGCCAGCGGGGTTCCGACTCCCGTTCTCCAGTGGCGAAAGAATGGAAAACGAGTTTCAGGCACTCAGTCACGGTATCAGGTCCAGGATTTCCCGGAGGTATGTACCATGTTCCTGTTTGAAAACAAACGCTACCTAATTTTTTTTAGATCTGTTGGGAAGGTTAAAATGTTATTGCCACTAGGAAGGAAATTCCTAAAGGAACAGAACGTATTCGGCCTGACTAACGTTCGCACTAGCAAACGATTGATTATTTTGACCACTCGCGGTATGGGTTTTCAGGGTGGTATGCTGTTGCGGATCGAGCCTGTTCGTGTCGACCGAGACCGAGCGACATACGAATGTGTGGCGGAGAACGGCGTGGGAGATGCCGTCAGTGCCGAAGCCGTCCTCACCGTCTACGAAGGTAAGTCACATTCCTGAAGAACGCCTTTATCGCAGTTCCCCTTCCATGCCTCTCTGTTTTGGGTTCTTGCAACTGTGGGCGATCTCCTGTGACGGTGCCCATTTTGTGTTCTTGTTCCTGTGTGATTGTTCTAAGCGCTTCCATTTCTTCCAAGCTGTGGTATCGCCAGCTTCAGTTACCGCTTCGAAAACCATGCTACTGTTTCCAGATGTTATGGCTCAGATATATGTCTTGGCGTCAGCTAGCTGAGCTGCCGACATAAAGTCTGAGGATCGTCCATAGCCATACCTGAGGCATTAAAATTTATCTAAGAATGTTTTTTAACAACTATAATGCAACTCTAGAGAAACGTTTGGCTGCATGTATCGACACTAAACATGGTATGAATTGGGGGTATTGGTGTGCGGGCCGGAGTTCGGCGGGACGCGGGACAGTGCGGGCTCGGTTGATCGCATTACTGACTATGGCTCTCTGTTTCCATCTCCTAACTTCGTTTCCACCCCACTTCCACTGCTCGCTTTCATGCCAAACTCAATCAGCATTGATTCCTTTTTAGGCGTCTTCGTGTGGCTCGCTCAGTCAACAGTCGTGGGAGCGGGGGGAAGGCAGGTACCCTGGGGGCCTCGGGGCACCTCTGATTTTCCACTTGTTTCTAAAAACTAGGAGAAACCTCGACTTGGCTGACTCCCTGCAAATGTGGCTTTCCTCCATTTAATGAACTTGTGACTGGAGTACGTGATTCCTGGGGAAACGCAGAGGGGGTTTTTTTTATCTCTGGCTCATAAACAAAATTGTAATGAGTGGCTGAAATTATTCTATACCGTTTAGCTGACGTAACGGGTCTGAGTTCAGTTATTATATTTTTCGGTGAGATTTTCGTCTTTTAGAATTTTTTTTGTCATGTAAGTGAATTTTGCAAGAGGATTGTGTACACGTATATTCTTACCTATTGCGTTCTGCGTTCTTAAACTTCATGGTTGGGACTCCATTTTAAGGAAATTTATTCAGTTGTGAACTTAATGTGCTTCCGGAAGTCATGATTATGTAATGTAAGGTTTGTTTACATATATTTCGCCTGCGAAATCGTGATTATATAATTGAAAGTGGGTGTGCACGAATCACAGCGATCGTTGTTTATTTTTTTATGGTTCATACTTCGAAGTTTGTAGAACTGGAGTTGCAATCAGCCCTAAAGATTTTTCCGTTGAATTTCCCGTTAACTAGGGATTTTTTTGAACCGCTGAAGAAGTTGGTGAAAAATTAACTGCGAATGATAAACGGCGGAAAAAAGTTGTTGAACGCGTATTTGTGAGGAAAAATGTGGCGGAAAGAGCGTTTGGAATATGCCAATGCGCGAGTTATCGGGATTTGGTCGTTAAAGAAGGTTCAAGAGTATTGGAAAATGGGGGGCTGGTCCTCGGCCGGGGGCGCGAAGTTCACGAGGCCCCCATAAATCAAAATCCGGGTTAATGGCGGTGGATCTGGCTTGGCAGACAGTGGAAACGCCATAGCCCGGCCCGGCCCGGCCCGTTCGGCCTGAGTGAGGAATAATGCAGCCGAGATGGGATCCAAATTGAAATTGTAAATCATCGTTTTGGTTTCTCTACTCTTTTCCGAATTACTCCGACTTCCAACCGAGCTAATCTTTCTTCTTTATTTTATGCTATTGAATCCTTCATCTTTGCCCTGAATGTGAAATCTAGAAGTGCTCGTTTCCTCTTTCCTCCGTGCTCTTGACTTCACCCATTTAAATGGAGTCGGGATAGGAAAATATTTACATAGGTTTTCAGAGTTCTTTTCGCGTCGTTTAACTTGATGGAGCTGCAACCAGTGGGAACCTCATCTCGGGGCCTACAGCTTTCGAATCAGACGAATAGAAATTACTAGGGACACTATATAAACACTGATAGGCCAGGTTTTCTACAATGTCTTCAAGAATTTTACCGTTAATAAAAAGTTTGTTTCTACGTGTTTTCGTTTCTAGGATCAGGGGTACTATAGTCCAAGTCAGGCTAGGAGCGTAGCAATTACTCATAATTTCTTGCAAATCTAGGGCTGATCAAAACTTCTTCTTGATCAGGGAAATATCTGCTCAGGGTCGGATTGGCATTTTTAGCGTATGGTAGGATATGGAACCCAAATCCGGATCGGCGTCAACTGAAAATCCTCAAGAAATTATGAATAATCGGTACGCTCCCAGCCTGACTTGGACTATATTTGTGTTGGTATCACCAGCCAACAGCCTCTGTAGCCGAGCGGTTGCTAGAGTGTAGATGTCTTCCGAGGAACACTGGGAGATGGGTCACACTTGTTGGATACCGATCCTACCAAAGGAATAACAGGGTACCGAGGGGTTAACCACTCGTTGGGAATCATGGAAATCTTAATGAAATCTCAGGGAATCTTGGAATTTTTTTGGAGTGGTTACCCGTTCGGGGTTCATCTTTCTAAGAATATCGTTGGGAATCTTTGGAAATCTTTATGGAATCTCAGGGAATCTCAAGGAATCTCTGGAGTGGTTACCCCCTCGAAGGGTATCAGTACCTCTTAGAGTGTTTGGACAGTAGGAGGGGCTGGTGAGAACGCTCTGTTCACGAAGAGTTGGAATAGGCAGAGGGAATATGTGACTATGGGAGATATCAGGAGAGAATAATGTGACAGGAGGCAATGAGGTGTGAGTGAGCCACGCGGTGGTGGCACTTGATTCTGTTATTAATATCTCCCATCTGCATCCCGGGTTTAATATGTGTCCTGATCGTGGAATTTATAGGCTCTTTTCCGTCACAAAAAGAGATCATCGTGCCCCGAGAATTTTAACGTCTCCTTCTGTCTTCTTACACTGAGCTTCAAATTGTTTGTTGTGCATAAAAAGAAATTCTCCGATTTTTCCCTCTTGTTGAATCTCCACTTTCTTTTCTTTCTTTTGCGCGACTCTGTCAAATCGTTATTGGGCTAAGCTGAAAGTCTTGTCTGCATTCGAAGGTGAGATTCGTATTCAGACACTGAAGCAAATGAATCATCCCCGGAGGATCGGAGTTTGTCAAACATCACTTCATATCAGAAGCTTACCGGTTTTTCAAGATTTGGAAATCGGAAAAGTTGCAAAGTTGGTTTTGATTGGTGGCTTGCCTGGATAAAAAGTTTTTATAAGTCCTAAGTACCCCTGGACATTTTATAGAAAATATTTGTGGATTAATGGTAATCGAGATCAGTCTCTGCCATGTTCAAGGGAGGACGGATTCAAATTTTGAAATTCGTCATAGTTGTTTGTATTATTTCAGTGAGTCCCACTTAGTCTGGAGTTTTTGAACCTGTTAACGGATGGTGGTCGGATCTGCCCTAACTATACCTGAATGATTTTATTGGCGCTATTCCATTATATAGGCATGTGTCGAATAAGACCTCCATACTCCCAAAATATGCCGAGCTGCTGTGGCAACTCAAAAGTTCTTTCAGAAGAAATAGGTTCTTTTTTTTTTGGAAAAAGAAGTTTTGGGGATCGTTGGTGCGTCACTGCTACCACCTTCAGATTTTCTGCTTACGTCATCGAAACATCGAACACAGGTGAACGAATATTTGTAGGAAAGAAGGGCAGGGGCCGCAGGCTTGGAAAAGGTGAAGGCGTTTTTATTATGAAAGTTGGAAGCTGACAATGATAGATGGGCGCAATATCAAGGCCTTGTTCAACCGCCCGCAGTGTTGCCCATGCAAATACTCTTCATATAACTTTCCGTGTACCTGACGAGTGACGGGCTGCTTAAATCAACATGTACGAAAAACATATGTAAAGATAGAAAATTAATTAATTTAAAAGGTCCTTGGGAATAACCTCGATAGTTGAGTTGTCTAGATCGTTGCCTAAAAGGAAAACTGAGTTCGATTCCGATCCTATCAAATTTTTCTGATATGTTCAACAACAGTGAGATTTATATCGATGCTGTGGTGGTTCGGAACCCACCTGAGACTGTATAGGTGTCCCGATGACTGGGGAGCTGTATTTAGCAGTACTTCCAACGAAACTCCTCAGATTAAGCCATGGTACGGTCGAATTTCATCAGTTTAAGAGCCTTAGAAGTCTCAGTGAGAAATCAAAAGAACGTCTCAGCATTCTGCACTTTTACTCATTACTAAGCTTTACGAAAACAGATCTCTTTAACATATTATCTACTTATAGTAATTAAAAATTAAAAAGTGGAAGAAGGTAAGTGGAAGTAATTGCAATGTTTGAGGAAGGCGGGCATAGCATTCATTAAGGTAAAAAGCTGTGCGAGCTGCTGCAGCGCTAGTCTTTGTTAACCTGCTTTGCTGTCGTTATACTACTTCTGTCGCGTGTACTTTCGAGTTAAGGCTATGCAACAGCTCTTGATGCATTTCTTCCGCCCATCATTTTTTCCCGAGGGGTTAACCACTCGTATGGAATCTCGGTGGGAATCATTGGAAATCTTTATGAAATCTCAGGGAAACTTGGAACTTTTAGGAGTGGTTACCCCTTCGGGGTTCATCCTTCTATGAATATCGTTGGGAATCTTTGAAAATCTTTATGGAATCTCAAGGAATCTCTGGAGTGGTTACCCCCTCGTTTTTCACTTTGTTGAAAAGACTCGAAATTTCAGCTAGGCGTAGCTTCGGTGTCTTAGGTAAGCACTGATTCAAATACCCCATTTTTTCTCGTGGACATCCATGTCTGCACTTTGGAGAAACTTTAATCTGTTTGTTTTAATGAAACTCCCCTATTTTACTGGATACCTATAAATAAGTTATATAAATAACACGAAGGAAAGTTTGTTGAGAAGCGATTTTCACTCATGGAAAATGCATCACACCTGACCAGTGGGCGGGCAATTGTCCCTAGTAGCGCAGAATCGGCCGTTAATCCGCTTACTGTGTGCTATAAACCACATCCCGGCTTACCGGCTCCGCCGCCCTGCGGCCCAAACCGTTCTAGCTTTCCGCATTTCAATGGCTTTTCCGAATATACTATTCAATATCCCTAAAAAATTAATTGTCAAAAAAAAGGCCAGTGTGTAGGCCATGCAGGAATTGAGGATTCTTGCCTAGCTCTTTTTTTTTTTTTTTTTGCATTTTTACACTCAAGAACAAGAATTTGAACAAGAAAAAGACTTATTTTTGGTTCCAAAAACAAGATTTCTCGCATTAATTCGTACATAAACCCAGGTATAGTT
The DNA here is from genome assembly GCA_950004255.1 of Mesopsocus fuscifrons. Lineage (NCBI taxonomy): Eukaryota > Metazoa > Arthropoda > Insecta > Psocodea > Mesopsocidae > Mesopsocus > Mesopsocus fuscifrons. The sequence goes on from OX465377.1 coordinate 4,634,170, forward strand.
TTTTCCACACCATGCAGTTCATATAAAAGTGTATATAGGTTGTAGTAATATCAGGATAACTCCCTGTTTCTGCCACGACAAACATCCCTCAGATTCAAAATGGTTCCGAAAATCAGGGAAACTACAACCAAACCTGAGGAAGACCTCATAGAAATCATAATCAGTTAAAAACCGGCCAGCACACTTTTCTAACGATCTATTTTTAATTTTTCAATTTCCTTAATTACTGATTGCGACGATAGCGCGTTAGCAATCAACTTTATAGGTATCGATCACTCATTCGTTTAGACGTAATGTCAGTTGGGACTCAGAAATCAAACATTGCATTCTAATGTTTCCAATCATCTCTTTCCCTTTCAAAATGTGATGGCATTTTCCAAAAATGGAATTTTTTGTGTTCTTTCTTTCCTTGTCCAGCTTTTCTAGCTTACATTATGTCCATATTATATTTACTTTCCAGTATGGATTATGTAGAGTATGTATTGCGATTCTAATTGAGGTTTGGGTTTCCCATGATCCTGAAGATCCCTGAGTCCGAAAAGAAACATTAAAAATCATATTTCCAGGAGCATCTATCTAGGAGTATTTCAAGATTTACCCATTGTGGTCAGCTGGTACCTCTGCCAAATACCAGCGCTACCTACTTGGTAAAACTTTGAGAAAATAGATATCGATACGAGGTCAGCAATCAAAGTAATGGGTTCCGCATATCAGGGGCCATCAGCAGTGCACGTCAGCTTGAGACAGCTCAGCCGTTATTAATAATGCCAGCGTTCATTTTTCACTCCATGCAAAAATAAACAAGTCCAAATTGTTTGGGGAAATTTAAAAGTTTGCGCCGTCAGGCCATGGACGCGGCTGCTCCAGTGTTGCCAAGTCTACAACCATTCTTCATTTTTGGAACGCCCCCCCCCCCCCCCTACTTCGTATTTGGGCTTTAATAGCTCTCTCTTATCGAAAATAATACGTTGAGGGAAATTGTGAGGAATCTTGTAGTTTTTTTTTAAGGGCACCTACTGGTGCTAACAGCCCGTACCCTTGCCCCGAAGGCACAGAGGTTATTTAAAGAAACTGATTGAAGCTAAATGAATACTGTTTTGTGTATTTAACATGCAAAATGAACAAAGTTTTTGCTACCCTCTCGGCTACTACTGTATTATTCAAAACAATGAACCATTTGGACTCTAGCTGGTTATTTTATGGGTAGGCTGCCGATAGTTGTCCCTATAATTCTCAATACATGAACTGAGTAGCTATCCGTCTGCTTTTATACCGCCACACTATTAAAGCTGCCTGCACGACACGGGGGCAATTACGTGCGGTAGATGGGGGAAGGAGGGGGGTAGGGGGGTTGTCTGGTGTCCATTACTTTAATTGCGGTCTTCAGTGAACCCACCCCTTCCTCCGCAACCGACAGTTGAGTTGAGTTTTTATTGATTTTGCTACCACCAGCGATAACTAATCACTCCCGACAGCGACCTGTGGCTGTCGCCTCGAGGTCAAATGTTAAACATTTAGTTCTCAAAGTCAAAGGGACACCCCTTTCACCCTTAATGGCCTATCTACCCCCACCATCTTCCCAAACTTGACGGCCCTTGCTGACTAGCTTTCATACTCCCCTAATTAGAATGTACTGCACCTGCGAGCCTGAAGCGATCTTTTGAAGTTGTGCTTAAACATCGTTCTAAAAGAAGGTCGTCCATCTAGCCGCACTGACGTTTTTGATAGCATGGGGTTGTATAGGGAGCTCGGCCGGCTGGGGCGTTGGCTTCTATGGCTATATTTCCAGTGCTAAATGGTAAAATAGCATCATCGGTCTCAGGTTGCCATGGAAAGGTAAGGTGGCTGGAAAGCGAGGGGGTAACCACTCCAGAGATTCCTTTAGATTCCATAAAGATTTCCAAAGATTCCCAACGATATTCATAAAAAGATGAATCCCGAAGGGAGATTCCCTGAGATTTCATAAAGATTTCCAATGATTCCCAACAAGATTCCCAATGAGTGGTTAACCCCTCGCTGGAAAGTTACCACCGAGGCAGAAAATTATATTGCTCTATGACCTTCCTTTCTTATTCAGCTATTCTTTATAGGCCTCAAGATAATTGATGATTTGGGTTGTGCAGCTCTAGATTCCGTTTACGGCAGTATTCTCGATCAGGATTAAGTCACCGCCCGCGCATGTGAAATTGTTGGGGATCAAATTTCTAAGCCTGAAATAGATGACAGGCAGGATAAATCGACGCCGTTCGTGCGAGGTGGCGAGAAATAGGTAACCACTGAACGCTTTTTGAGTTTCCCCCCAAAAATATAGTAGCCCTTCCTATCGGCAGTGGCAGAAAAAAAGCTCTGAGCTTTTTAGATACAGTTGCGGGTGGGTGGAGGGCAATTTATAAGGATTTAGACGCGGCGGTAATCGCCGGTGTAAAGGCTCTGTGGGGAGCCAGGCAGAAGAACCTTCTCCCCTCTGTTCCCCCATATACCTTCTTCCTTTTCCTTCCATTTCCTGCGAAGCATTTAAGAACGGTAGTGAAATCCCACCTGCCAAACCAAGATAACGCCCACACGGTTTTTAATAAACCTGAAAAAGATCAAAAGCGGAACTTCGCCGGTGGTTTTTCATTTTCTTAGATGCGGAGCCAGTACAGATATTTCATCGCTTACTGAGCAGGTCCAGTCTGACTGTTTCGGGAAGGCGAATGATGGTAAAACATTTGTGTGAATATTTCATGCTGCAGTAGTGTGGGACAGCACGATGGGGACCTACAGTTTAAGAGGACGCTATACCTGACGATGCATTTTTTGCCGCCCATAAGATTAACATTGCGAGCGGCGATTCATTTTCAAGGTTTACCCTTGGTTGGAAAGACACAAAATTTTGCCTGTACCTAGCCCTAACAATGTTCTAGGGAGTGTTCGAAGCAGATTTCCCAATTTCTCACTGGTTTCTTTTATTGCAACTGTTTTGCAAATGCTAGCATCGCATACCTCAAGAAAAGTGCTGTATCTCGAAAACCAGTAAAAAAATGGGAAATCTGCTTCGAACACTCCCTAGAACATTGTTAGGGCTAGGTACAGGCAAAATTTTGTGTCTTTCCAACCAAGGGTAAACCTTGAAAATGAATCGCCGCTCGCAATGTTAATCTTATGGGCGGCAAAAAATGCACCGTCAGGTATAGCGGACCCTTAAAGCAGAATCACCTTCATTCGACTACTTTTACTGACAAGAAAAAGTTTTGATCATGAATCGAACCCTTTACCCAGTTCTCAGCGGTTCCTCCTAGACCACCCTACACCCCTTCGAAGTTTCCGCGTTACTGATTCAGCTTCTCAAGTCCACTCCAACTTATGGGGTCGATCAAATATTTATATTTGAGGAAAAACAGTTTACTGAAGTGTAGAAGCTGGTAAAGAAACAGTGAAGTGGAAGTTAGGTAAAGTTGAACGGCAATGAGCCATGCCGTCCATCCATCAAATATACCTAACTTCCTAAGTGAACCAACAACTAAGCGCACCTGCCAACGTGCCAACATACTTTATCAGAAAAGGTGACGGCTGCCAATTTTATGTGTGATAGAGAACAAGTAGTTTTCCAAAGTACCTGAATAAGTGTGGGTCATTTTCTCTGATGTTTATGCGGGGTTTATTTTCTTCTACTTTAGTTTGAATGGGGGGAATATTTAGCGTGGTGAAGAGAGGAAAATTCTGGGTGAGTTTAGGTCAGGTACTCTAACATAACAGAACAAAGTTAAGAGGGTAAACAACCTATGCACCTGAATGCTATTATGCAGATACTTCGAGTGCCTTGCGGGGGGGTTTCGTTGTAAACAAATTATGTCGTATGGAGATCATCTACCTAGTACCTAAAGACAACAATAGCTGGGGGAATTTTTTAATTTTTCAGTGGCCGCGCTCCACTTTGGGCGATCCTCTGCCAAAACCATCACTATTATATAGGCAGCTGAGCTGGCTTATGCCACGTTAATTCAATTCAGCAGAGCAAAGGTCCAGGTATTTTACATAGTAAGTAGTACATATTATTATCTCAAATCTCTTTGTAAACATCTCAGCAGTAAGCAGTAGATGGTGGATGTAGAGAACTCCAGAACAGTTGACAATCCAAGGGCCGTCCAAGAATGGTAGTAGTAGGCCAGTCATAATCCGAGATCAATAATTCCGGGAAAGACAGTCCAGTACGGAAGTCCAGGGGTGGCATTCCGGGAATGACAATCCGATAATGACAGTCCAGTACGGCAGTCCAGGAATGATAGTCCAGTACGGAAGTCCAGGGGTGGCATTCCGGGAATGACAATCCGATAATGACAGTCCAGTACGGCAGTCCAGGAATGACAGCCCAGTATGGCATTCTGGGAATGGTAATCCGGGAGTGACAGTCCAGTTGTGGCATTCCGGAAATGACAGTCCAGGGATGACATTCCGGGAATGACAGTCTAGGGATGGCATTCCGGGAATGACAGTCTAGGGATGGCATTCCGGGAATGACAGTCCGTGAAAGATAGGCACTGGTGAAGGCTGCTTTCGTGGGCCTGAGTGGTACGTACTGGCCAACCTACCGAACAGGATGGCTTGTCCGCTCGGTCATTGTGCCACCCATGTAGACTGATAAGCATGCGGTTGTGCTGTTGAAAACGGTCTACCGCTGACAACACACGGAAGGCAATAAGCGCTGAGCAGATTTGGATTGAACATCAATTGCTATCAGCAGAGGCTCATTAGTTTCACCGAGTTACCGATTCAGCGATACAGTGTTCCATCCTTCCCCAGCCAGTCGTGCAGTACAATCACAATACAATCAGGCAGCACACAACTGTTCAAAGCATTACTAGTCTGCCCGGATACGTAGTGCCTTAGGCTGGATTTAGCTAATTTTGGAATGGAATTTACCTGAATTTTTTTCTGTAAATAAAGTCTGAATTTTATTTTCCTAGCAACGCATGGCTACCTTGTTTAACTTACAGAAAAAAATTCGGGTAAATTCCATTCCGAAATTAGCTATATCCAGCCTTACGGAGTTTACAAGTTATAGCGTTGTTAAAGCTGCCCTTCTAGGCAAACGGCCAGCCAGACATTTTCCCTAACACTCGTTACGTGACTATATTCTCATTTAAAATGTCGTTACACGTAACAACGATAAACAACGAGAGCGCTGAATTATTTTTAAGATTTTCCCATGGTTGAAAAGACGGAAAATCCGCTTTTGGATTGCCCTGAGGGTTGTACAGTTTGAGAATTCCCTTCTTTTCCCTTAAAAATCTAGTTATTGGATGGTAGCATGTCAAACAGTTCGAAAAAATCACTTTTGAAATTGGGGCTCCGAGCTAAGAGAAAAATAAAAATAACTTCCCTTCCCGACTTTCGAGTTTTTCCCAAGCTGGTTAAGGCCTAGTAAAAAAGCACCCTGCTGACTCACCAACATTCAGTTTTATTTTGCACACTTCTTGGTGCTAACTCAGGTGCTCTACTGCTGTTCAAAAAACGGGAATGGACCCCCTTCTACATGTCTACCTACATAACTACATAGCTATACGTAGCTATAGCTGTCTCTCCTTTAATTTAAAAGGTATCCTGGATCAGCAAGTTATCCAGGAAGTTTAACCATAGCATGGACTTCTGATTGTTCTGGTGGCTATTAATGCATGATATTATTTTCAAATGGGCAGACAGCCCTGAGCGTCGAGTGCGTTATGAATTTAGCAGGGGAGCTGTGAAATGTTGGTATAATGGGAAGAATAACGTAGCCTATAACTCAGGCGCATTAGGAACACAATGTGAATGCCACCCCTGATCCCTTGAACCCCCCTCCCCCCCCCCCCCCCTTGTGCCACCCCCTACCCATTAGGGGGAACTGGGTCACCTGGTTTTGACGCAACATCTACGAGCCTCCATACCGAATTGGTCGCAAAACCTATGAAGATATTTCCCTAAATTTATTTATCACAATTAAATCACTATAGCGCCAAGTTGGTGCCTTTCATCATCCTGCCGATAGCGCCATTAACGCTATGTTAGCTAGTGGAATTTTAACGGCAAGATAAAAATTTCAACTACTTTTTCGGGAATATAAATTTACTAACTTTATCTGCACTATAAGGACCATGTGAAAGCCAGCGTTAATAGTGAAACTGACGTGCAGTTTCGAGTACGTTATAGAGGTGGGAAAAGTTGGCTCCTTCGGAAGCTCTGCTCGCTACGGTTCCTTTATTGTGATAAAAGGTTTCAGCAAATTTGTGGGGAGGAGCGATCAAGTTTTGGGGAAAAGGAATATAGAACGTCATGTTTGAAAGTGTCTAAATTGATAACAAAGTGTGGGAAGAGGGGCGAACTTATTTACTTAGCAACTTGAAAGAAGGCTTCAAAGTCCTCTCTGAAAACTGCCTCATTAGCTCTGCAAGTTCGCAACAACAAAAACCCCCGCCAGTTGCTGAAACGGAAAGTTGATATTTTTGTAAGTATAACGACCAACTTTTGAGGTATAAGTCAAAGTAAATGTTTCATTCAGAAAACATACCTAATTTGGGCACTAAAAGTAAGAACCAAAACTGTATACAGGTAGGTCAAAGAGTGTGAAGAGTTTTCTGACGCCAGTTCCAATTTTCGGGTTCTTTTTGGCTATATTTAATAACTCTGGCCACCTCAAAGTGTCTGAGCAGTCTAACAGACTGACTCGTGTCCTGAGAGGTCTGGGTTCAAATTCCGGTGTCAGAAAATCTTTATAAACAAAACGAAAATGGAACTCAACACTGTATACACTGATGAAGCATACGTCCTTCTACTATTTTGCCCATTTTTTTACCACTACATACTACATAACAAAAGTAAAACTGAGTGCATAACTAGTGGGTACAACTATACCTTTAATATCAGGCTTGGATCCCCAAAAACCCTGCCCCTTATTGCTGACTCAAAATATCTCAACAAAATGGTTAAAACTCGAAACCATAGTGTGGACAATTTTTTTCTTTTTTTGTTTATTTCTTCCTCGGGCCCTTAAAAATGATTCGGGGCCATATAAAATGCTCATGGAAAGCTGTCCCTGGGGCATCGCAAACTTCAGCCCTTTCAATGGGGTTCATTCGAGAAAAAATCGATTTACCGCCCCCAAGTTGCGGGGGTTGTACCCGGGATAATAAACAAAAACGGACGTTTGGGGACTTTGATGCTGTGAGGGGCGTGACATCAGTTTGCGAAAAAAAAATTGTCTCCCCTGCCATTGGAGCCTCTGGTGTACGTCTTGCGGATTTACAGTATGCATTTGCTTTGAATGTTGTTTTATGGCGCAGACTGCATATGATAAAGGAAGTAAGCAGGAAATGAAAACATGAAGGAAAGGCAGGAAGGAAGGACCGATGTTTGCCCTGTTTAGAGCTTTACTTAGGTACATAATAAAGCTGTAAGCATTCTAAAGCTGAAAGGCGTGTCGCTAGGTTGGGGGGCGGGGTGCGGAAAATAGCGCTGCACTTCATTTCCAACCCTAAAGGTGAAGTATAAAAGGAACTCACAAATACGTGTAGACAGTCCCACTCTGTGTGGTTGAGGGGACCTACAGTTTTAGGTGACTTTTTAAACTACTTTGGGTGGCGATAGATCGAAAGGAGACTTGGCAGAGGGTGACGTTGAAATGCAATTTACAATTATTAGAAAATTACATTAAAATTGGCCTCAGTTACAAATTGAAAGTTGTTTTAAACATTTCCCTCAAAAATTACAAAATGTAATTCAGTTTCGTAATTTAATTACTTGTAACTGGCCATCCCTGTTTGGAGGAAGCTCTCACCATACGAAGTTTACAAAATAAAAGTGGCGAAAGACATAATTCAGATAATTCGATATTATTTTTAATAGGAAGTTTTCGCGAGGCGGGAAATTGGTGATGGGATGAAGCGCGATTAGGACTCCTCAGTCCTCAGGGACCCTTCCATTGTTTGTCATTTTTTTTCCAACTTGGCGTTTTCGTTTAATTTGGTTAATTTGGTTTTCTCGCCCAGAAGCCTCTCTTGTCCTTCAACCGTGAATATCCCACTTGAAAGTTTTTTCTGCTGAACTAATTTTAGTATTTCAATGTGTTATTGGTTAGCAACTCGTTCTTTAACTCTTTTTCTTTGACTTTGGCTTGCCTGGTGTCTTTTACGTATGTACTGCTTTTTTTTACCTTCGTAGTCCCAGTACCAAGAGACAGTTTGTTGGGGGAAATTTTTCAGCTGCCCGGGTTTGAACCTGGCTTGCTCGCACAGTTGTTGCGATGGGGTGTGTCTTGTTTCCATCCCCATCAAACGCACAAGCGATGCCCACATCGAAGGGTAGCATGCAAAAGGAAAGGATTCCGTCCGTAGCGTCAGATATCAAGAAGTATGGAAGGGAAAGAAAAGAAGGATAGTGGAGAAGCACAAATAAAAATAAACAGAGGAGCTGAAAAGTCACAGCGTTCTGGGGATAGTATAGGCACTGGGAGGGGGAGGCGGGGGGGAGAATGGATGGGGCGCTTTAAGTAATGGGCGTTTTTCGCTCATGAAATATCGCACCGACCTCTGCCTTCCCGGCAGCCTTCGCAGGGCGGCAACCTGCATCACCTCGCCGGAAAACAAAGAGAAATGATACACAGACAGAGAAACGGCGCAGCGAACAAGTTACTTGAAAAATTGCACGAATGTGGTGCCTTTTAAAGGGTTCCTTCACTTTGGACCGAACTTTAAGGGCTTTGTGTAGCGATGACGATGTAACTCCATTTTAAGGTTACCAATTGACGGGCTAAGTTGTGGTTTGACGAAAGAGTGATTTTTTCCACACAAAAAATTTATCCAAAATGAACCGATCGTAAAATTACAAAATAGCCACTTAATTTGTGACCTTAAAAAGACATATTATATTTCAGAATAATTCCCTCATAAAAGGTGCAGAATAAATGTAAACAAACACGACTGTGAAGAGGCCCTGAACTACTGATTAATATTTTTATTCAGTTATAACTGAAGTATTTTGTATCAACCCATGAAACCGTTCAGTAAAAAAAGTGTCTGCCCAAGCCTACATCTATAGATTCTTTTCAATATGCGATTCCTTAGCACAAAGTGCCATTCCCCCCTCTGCCATCACAAAAGGCTCTTCTTGTTGGAATCATTTGCGAGACGTACGAAGGAATGTAGGGGGAGTGGGTGACGGGGCAATGAATAGCTCGGCGGGGTTAATAAAAAGGCAGAAGTGGGGAAGGGGGGACTTTATCGACGGCAGCAAGACGGCACGTACCTGCTTTTGTTTACCTCCCCCTCCCCCTTGCCCCCACCCCTCGGTTCATGCCTCCCCGTCGGGAAATTAAGATAGAGCGTGACTGATACTACAAACAGGTCAAGACGGCGATACAATGCGACACCTGCCACCTTTTTGTCTCCCCGTTTCGCGATTTTATAGCTTTTTGATCTTTTACGTGTTGGACGCTGGTTTTTTCTTGCCTTTATATGATTTTGACGGGACTTTTTACTAGTTTAAGGGCTGTTTTCATATATACAGTTGAAGTTGACTCTCTGTTTCATCCCTTCGTAACCTTTCACAAATCTCGCTGTTGTTGGTTCTCGTGATGCCTGAAATGGATCAGTTTCGATTCTTAGGAATGAAAACGGTCCCAAGGAAAATTTTCCAAGTGTTCCCTAGACTCATCTTAACTGAAAAGTTCCAGCCCCTGAGCATATTTTCAATGGTTCAGTGAATGATTTTCATTTCAGTGATGGAAACATTGCACTGCTGACATAAAATTGTACTTGTTCTAAATCTTACGTTCCTAGAGAAGAAATATAGACGAGAAGAAAGTTGCGTTGTTGTTCTGAATCAGCGAGGTGAAGGAAGTCTGGTAATGCGCCTTCTGAGCCTTCACTGACTGCAGGAAGGGGCGCCGAACCATTAGGGTCGTGCATTCCTGTTTTCTGATCCTCCCCATTTGCCTGATGAGCCGAGCCTGCTTTTGTTGTCGATTGAAAAAGGCATCGCAACTGCACGGAACACACTTTTGTCCTGACGTTTTCATTTTTTAAAATTCTGCATGAAAGGCTGACTGATGCGAGGTGTTCTTTTCATGTGAAGTCGTCAGTAAGATGGTGTACTTTCTGAGCTTACCCTGGAGCGTAGGGGGCACTAGTTATGAAGGGATGTAATGACGGGAGCCGAAGAGGAGCTGGCCGAAGCCACTTTTAGGATTGGACCGAAGCCATTACACCCGAGTCATAACCGGAAAATATTGCTTACGCCGGGATTCGAACCCTGACCTCTCAGGAAAAAAAATCGGACCCCTTGACCACTGCGCACTGCTGTAGCTACGGACACTACCTTCCGTGCAGCTTTCCTCTCTTGCGACATGTTTAACTTACAGACCTATTTCTATTTTTACAGGGGACAAACTACCGGACGGATTCCCGCAGATCACGCAGGGGCCAGGTACGAAGGTCGTGGAGATTGGACACAGCGCCGTTCTACACTGCACCGCGGTGGGGAACCCAGCCCCGAAGATCTCCTGGGTGCGCGACATGCTACCTGTCGACACCGCCGGCAACTCCCGGTACACCATCCTCGACTCCCCCATGCCTGGTGAGTGCTGAAATCCTCCGTCTGAAAGTCTGACGGTCTTCCATGGGTATAAATTGTCAGCAGTCGAGTTTCCTACCAGCTACTGATTAGTCGATATGAGTAGGGGAAGTAGTACCCCAGCTGAATCAAAGCAATTGCTGAGAGAAGCAGAAGTCATTACTAAAAGGGCTCATGGAAAATTCAGCGATTGAAGGGGAAACGTTTCGGCAAAAAGCTTTGAAAGGTGGACCATCATAATCCTAGATTGAAAGACACGCTTCGCGGATGGATTTGGAGCCAACCTTACGACTGTGCGTTGTTGTTTTGAATCTTTACTATTTTTACCTTTTATTGTGGGGTAAATGGTCAGGAAATAAAAATTATCCTGGTGCGTGTCTTGTTTTAAATAGGGGGGAGCTACAGCATTATATTGCAGGTATCTTCTGGATGATAGGTACTCCTTCTTGTAGAAAGTTTAATCTCCCAAAAGCAAACATTCAGTCTAAGTAATGACTATGAAAACCGCCAGCTTGATTTTGAATGGGACTGAGGTTCGGAATTTGCAGTTCCACCTGATAATTGGCGGGAAAATCTGTACTTTACGACAGGGGGTCTGCGGATTATTCCGGAAGCATTCGTCCTTCCTATCCCCGAATCCTCCCCGATTTTCCGCCCTTTACTCATCCCCCGTCCCACCCCTTTGTGTTGGGATTCCTCAGACTCCAATACGTTTTCCAGTTTTCCGATAATCGACAAATAACGTGCTCTTGGCTAGGTAATGGTCGAAGCAATGGGTAGAGGGGGGAGGGGACTGACCTCTCTGAATTCTAGAGTAGAGTGATCTATAATTGACAGGGGGAGGGGGGGGGGGTAAAAGCATAGGCGTTCCCTGAGCAAACCTTTTTGACAAACCACCAAACAGAAACTCCATTATGGCTAATAATGTTTCCACCTCATTTACCTAATGCTACGGGTGAAGTGGTGGTAGCCGGAGTCGCCGAAGGTTGGCACTTGTAGGCACCTGGTTGCCCGGTACCTGTAAATCACGGTTTCCCAAGAAAAACACTATTGTCCTAAGTAAGGGTGTCCGCTTACTGCCGCACTATGGCTGATCCCCAGCGAATCTAAGCCATCGTCACTATGTAGGCAGCTCAGCTCAGACAGCTGGTACTATATCGCCCAGACTGGTCATGTGTAGCCCACTGTGATTGAACATAAGGTAGGGTATGTTAGACTCCATTGTGTGGGCAGCAGCACTAGTGAGGGGTGCTTTCGTGGGCCAGAGTGGTACCTACTGGCCCATCTTTCTGAGAAGTTGGTCATGTCTGTTTTGTTATTTGGTAACGGATCCAGGTATGCTTGAGTTCAGATGTATAACACAATGCACCAGTGAAGAGACCTCTCAAGGTGAACTCTGGAAATTTTCCTCGGAAAAATAACAGTGTTATATTTTATCGAGTAAATAAGGAAGGGATGAAAGAGAGGGTGGGGGTGCGTCAGCAGTCCTTATGCTACGAATAGCCTTATATCATGTCAGTGCAAAATATGTTTACCATACTGACTGAGAGGGGGATCCTGGGAAATTCAATAACCTGCTGTCTGAGTATCCGCTGCACCATTGCTGACTTCCGGTCTGGCGTTTCTTTATGATCTTGCTTTCTTAGGTATTGTTATACTACCCCCACCCCCTTCGTTCTTCCAGTACGGAGAAACTCCAGAACTATTGTAAAACGAGCCCTTGGCCTGTCTAGGAGTATTTATGACTTAAAAATACCTCCACATTTGTGGTATTCTACATAGATTTTGGGTAATTATTACTGACTTAATACATTCGTCTCTCTCTATAACAAAAAACTTTCTATAACGAACGAACACTATGTTATTCATCACAAGTAAAAAATAGGTAGTATTTCGTCAGAATCTACCTAAAATACAGACTTTTTCTTAATAACAAATCAAGCCTCATTTTGAAAAACCTCTCTATAGCGAACTCTCTCTTTATAGCAGCCACATTTACTTCGTCCTTGACGGTCGTTATGTAGAGAGAGACTACTGTACAACCTACCTCTACCTACCTAACCTGGTGTTCCTTAATTATTTTCCCATATCATTTTTTCTCGAACCCCGCTCTAAAATTGTGGAACTGAAGAGGACATTTTTTCGCAGCAGAAAATTCCAGTTAAAGCGCTTTGAAATTGAAATTTAAAATCCAAAAAGGTAACAGCTTAAGCTTTGCGGTTGTAATGGCATCATTTATGTACCAGCTAGCGCTGGGACACGTAATGCCTTTTGCCCAGTTACCTGCAGCTTCAATGCGGCCAAATTGCACACAGTACGTGATTCAGTTGTTACGTGATCATGCAGGGTTTGGGGGATGCTTTTCTGACCCTAATCGAAATTTTAGAGCTGTTTTTCACGGGATTTTGGAGGGGAATCAACCCTCACTCATTTTGAAACCCTTCTCTATTAGCGAGCAAATTTTGATGGTCGTCGTAGACTACCAAATTTATTGGTACTAACCCTACTGGGTGTATTTCATTGGGTATATTTCTGACTGATGTCAGGTATGAGTCCTGCCTATTTTCTGGGGTTTTTTGCTTATTTTTTTTTTCCATTTTCAGGAGCTCTTCAGATATCCGCCAGTGAGGAGGAAGACCAGGGGAAGTATGAGTGTGTGGCGGAGAACGCGTTCGGCACTGAATACTCGCCTTCAACCATGCTCTACGTCAAAGGTACGGGACTTGGTAACATCAGGTGGGATACAGGGATGATTTAGTCAGAATCACGCCCGGCAGTCGAGTCAGTGAAGGCTAGGAAAATTTTGACAATTCGGGGTCTAGATCCTAAGTCCTCTTGCTTTATATCTTGAGTGCCGAGCACTGTGCCAATATGCCAACTCAAAGGTACCGTCCAGGCCTCGATAGCCGAGTGGACTAAATGGTCAACTTTTGAGGAGCAGTGAGAGCCGGGTCACACCGGTTCGATCCCGATCCTACCAAAAAGTTTTTCTGCTCAGCATTCACCTCTGATATGTTCACCATGTCAAGTGAAATGTATTTCGAGGCTGTGGTGGTTCGGAACCCACCTAAAACTGTAGGTCCCCATCGTTTATTCGATGGCTGGGGAGCTGGTATTTGGTAGTGCTGCCAGCTGAGCACAATGGATAGTTCTTGAAAACGGTCTAGTTGCTGGGCTTGTCCCCCCCAACCCTCTGTAAAAAAAAAAAAGGTACCGTCCAAGGCTACAGAAGGATCGTATGGGGAAAAATGGCTGTGCTGGCATCTGCCTAGTTACCCTCATACAAACCTTCTTCAGAAAAACTTTCCCTCCTCCCTTACACTGATAGGAACTAACATTAGGTAATAGAAAGATGAACCCCGAAGGGGTAACCACTCCAAAAAATTCCAAGATTTCATAAAGATTTCCAATGATTACCAACGAGATTCCCAACGAGTGGTTAACCCCTCGGTACGAATATAATAGGTGCCTATTGTAATATATTCCTCGTATTATTCTGCGCCCGAGAAAGTTGAAAAAAAAACCTGATAAAAGTAAAGCTGTTTCCCATTTGTAGCATTTGTTTTCTGTAACAGAGAAAGTCAATCGATGGGGAAGAAAGGCAAAGGCAGTCATCAGTTGAGCTTATATAGGTATAGGTAGGGGGAGAGGGGGAATCCTTTTTGGGATTCCGGGAAGGTCGTGCCTCATTCCGCTCCGTACCTTTCTTTGTTTATTGTTTTCCTCTGTTATCCGTTTAACGGGGGAGGGATTATGTAGCAGCAGTCTCAAGACTGAGAGGGCTGCCGAAGCTTTATTCTTTCTAAGCCAGCCCCTGCCTTTGTTTCTGCCTTTTTCTTAAAAGGATATTAGACAGAGTATTGTTCCTCTACTTGAGACATGACTGTGTGTCCTGTTTTCTACTGTTAAATCAGGGGTGGCCCCAGAGGGTGGATACACATAAAAAATATTAAAACACCATTGAGACTTTGAAAATTCAAATTATGGCGCCTTCGATGTAAATTTTTAGACTTTATACCTGAATTTGCTCTTGAGTATATTGAAGGAAAGGTTAGAATACCTCTACCTAAAAGGGAGCCAAAAATTACACAGTGAACCGTGGAGCCTTAAATTTTGGCTTAATTTTTGTGTGGAAAGCAGCAGGGAACAGTCAGGGTTCTTTATGAAATTTAGTGATTACAGTGGGACCATGATTAATGATTACCCAGTACTTCTTGTGATTCTCAATGGGGTAGAAGACAAACTTTGTTCAGAAACAATTTTCAGATCTTCTAAATACTCTGAAAATAAACAGACTAAGTAGGAGCCATTCTGGAGAGTATCCGAGGGGGTAACGACTCCAGAGATTCCGCTGAGGTTCCATAAAGATCTCCAAAGATTCCCAACGATATTCATAGAAAGATGAACCCCGAAGGGGTAACCACTCCAAAAGAATTCCAAGATTCCCTGATTCCCAACGAGAGTATCTTACAAAAGAAAAGTTTAACTTCGTAAGATGAGCCTAAGAACCATTTACTGACACCCAAGAACGATACCATGGTCCTACCGTGGGCTTGTTGAGTCTATTGTCTAGGTCAATATTTGGATATTATCCTCGTTAGTGGTGTTTAGTGTGGATGTCGGTCAGTACCTGGATTCAGCACAGAGGAGTCAGCTGTCAGCATATCAATCAGAGCCACCCCCGCAAACTCCTCTGAGCTATTAGTTATATCCCACGGCTATTCCTATCACATGGAAATGTGCATAGCGGTCATATGTCAATACCATTTACCTAATTTACCATTATTGGAGGGTATCATGCTGTAAGTGAACATGGTGTGATTACAGCAGAATTAGGTAATGTGCCAAGCGTTGAATTTCAACAGCTCCTAAAGTCTACTTTAGTGTCGCCTTGAAGTTCACTTTAGCGTTATCCTCTTGAAAAGAAAAGTTGGTGCGTTTCAGCGTCCTGCAGATAGCGCCATTGTCGTCATAACGTTAGCTAGTGAACTTAGGCTGAATTTCACCAACGATCGAATACCTATCGTATCGTTAAAGTAACCGCAAAACTTATCATATCGTTAGGTTTGTCGTGTCACTAGAATTCGTCTGCTTTGTTTACGTCAAATTTGTTTCGGTGTACATTTCAACAAGTTCAAGTAAAAAATGGAAAATAAACGTGAAAGACACACTAATTTTTTGGAGAAATGTATTAAATTGTTGGGTAGACAACAATACCTGCCCGTTTCGCACCCAAATGATTTGAAATTATGAAAGATATCGTTATTGCTAACGCACGGATAATCCACTCAAAAGCTAACGATAAGATAAAGGTGCATGGTGAAAGCCGTTAACTTTTTTTAGCTGTAGGACAGCGCTATAGTGTACCTAGTTGGATGTTAAATTCTGTCACACTTAAAACTAAGAAAAAGTCAGTAGAATAATAACTTTTTTTAAAAAAATATTTAATGGATATGTAGAACAGTTGTCAAAGAATACAGGAGAGAAAGAAATTTTCACAATGCCCATCTTTTGCCTGAATGCAGGCTCGAAGACGACGGGGCCAACCATCGATAGCAGTACGCACCGCATCCATGTCTATCTCTTCGACTATCTTCAAAATGGACCTCTTCAGCAAGTCCAAATTTATGTGGGGTTTCGCACAGGCTTTCTCCTCAATAATGCGCCAGATAGAATAGTCCAGTGGATTAAGATCTGGGCTGGAGGAGGGCCAATCTTCACTAGCAATAACATCAATGTTATTCTCACGAAACCACTTCTGAGTACTCTTGGCTTTATGGGCTGGAGCAGAATCCTGCTGAAAAACCCAGCTTTGGTTTTTGAATAGGGTTTTATTCAAAGGCTTCACCACCTTATCAAGTACCGTATTTTGATTCACCAGAGCACCAGTCTTAACACCTTTTTCACAAAAATGCACTTCAGTCATACCCCGGTGTGATGCCCCCAACCAGACCATCACTGAGGAGGGACGATGGCCTCGAATAATCCTAGGAGCGATTTTACTTGCATGGTCAGAGCTTCTGGCATGCACCCTATCGTTTTGCCTGTTAAAAGTTTCTTTTATGGTAAAAATATTTTCATCGGAAAACAGGATGTTTCTGTGCCCATTTTTAGCGTACCGCTTGAGTAGAACACGACTTCTTAGCCTCCTTAAATTTTTCAGTCGATTGTTCAAGAGATGACCTTTCTTTCTCTTAAAAGCATGAAGCTTAAGGTCTCGATTAATGATAGTTTTTGATGAGCTTCTCTTTAGGAACATCTGCAAAGCCATGATTTTTTGCTTCCCGACTGATTCGCGACCTAACTGCTTGAACTACGGCTGGCGTGCAAACCGAACGTGGTCGGCCCGATCTTTTGTGGTCGTCAACACTACAGACATCTCTCCACCGTTTGATGGTGCGGTACACAAATCTTAGCGATATTCCAAACTTTTGAAGCAACTTGAAAATGGTACTCGGCGAGTGCCCACATTTGTGAAGGGCTATGACGGCAACACGATCTTCTCTTTGCCCCCATTCCATGGTCATTTCTTTCACAAAGTGCCACTTGTAATATACCAAATTGAAGGTAATTTCATGAGGAACAACACTACGGCAGTTATTTTACAAACAAGTGTAAATTTAAATCCAGAAATTCTATGGAAAGTTGAGTGACAGTATTTAATGTCCAACTAGGTACACGATAGTCTACACTACACGATAAAGTGGTGAAATCCAGCCTAAGTAGTATATTCGCAGTGTTTGATAACATGGAGTACGATAGAGAGGTAAAGGCGGTGCATGCGATTATTGCACAACCTTCCCTATCCTACACCTAGAAAACTGTGGTGCGGCTAGATAGTCGCTGTCCTTCAGCTTAAGGGTCCGCTATACCTGACGGTGCATTTTTTGCCGCCCATAAGATTAACATTGCGAGCGGCGATTCATTTTCAAGGTTTACCCTTGGTTGGAAAGACACAAAATTTTGCCTGTACCTAGCCCTAACAATGTTCTAAGGGAGTGTTCGAAGCAGATTTCCCATTTTTTTACTGGTTTTCGAGATACAGCACTTTTCTTGAGGTATGCGATGCTAGCATTTGCAAAAAATTGCAATAAAAGAAACCAGTGAGAAATTGGGAAATCTGCTTCGAACTCTCCCTAGAACATTGTTAGGGCTAGGTACAGGCAAAATTTTGTGTCTTTCGAACCAAGGGTAAACCTTGAGAATTAATCGCCGCTCGCAATGTTAATCTTATGGGCGGCAAAAAATGCATCGTCAGGTATAGCGTCCTCTTAACTAATCTGGTTAGGGTGAAGACCAGACGCCGCCGTCGTCAGGTAGAGAAGTCAGCGGTGCGAGTGAGTCGGTTAGCTCCTTGATGCAGCATGCACTCTAATTCTATATTGCCAGTAACTTAGTTGTTCTGCAATTACTCCCGGCTAATTTCATCTGACTGGGTAATTTACGAGCAAGGCAAGAAAACCGGGGAGCCTTATGGGGTAATCAAAATTCATACCCCTCCCCCCCAAACCCCCTGACTTCCCCTTTTGATTGATTTCCGACCATGCGAACGTTTCGTTCCTGATCCCCACGGCGATTAGTGATATTGTTATGACGTCAGCCATATAACGTACCTAATGAATGAATGGAAGACCGTATTTGGGTGAATATGAGACTACTTGTTCTGTGCATTGTGCTGAAGATTTTATGACGAGGGAAATTCAAAAGTCAGAGTTCTGTAGGAGAGTCACTGTTCAAGCACAGTTTCGACTATGGCTTCTACAATGGGTATAATATTAATACAGAATCAAAAAAATGCAAAGGACCTAGAATACCTTTACCTTATCCTAGGATTCTTCAGCTGGAGACAGCTGAACTGCTACCATGTTATCCATTGTATACTTGCAGTGCGCCGTGTCCCGCCACAGTTCTCGATCCCTCCTCCGCCTGTCAACGAGGTGATGCTGGGCGATAGCCTGAACCTGACCTGCGTGGCGGTGGGCTCCCCTATGCCGCTGGTCAAGTGGCGCAAAGGGCCCGCGACGGACCTCACGCCCGAAGACAAGATACCTGTTGGCAAGAATGTGCTCGAGCTGATCAATATTCAGGAGTCAGCCAACTATACCTGCATCGCTGCCAGTGCTTTGGGGGTCATTGAGACCCCTGCTGCTGTTAAAGTTCAATGTAAGTTTTTTTTTCAGTTTCTAGAGCATTTTCTTGTGGTCAGTGGAAAATCCGGAGCAGCAGGTTGAACAGAAAATTTACTAGGACCAGGATTCGAGCCCAGGACGTCTTACGAGACTGAGAGCAAACTGGAATGTGTGCAGAAAAATATTCTGCTTGTACCCTTGACGTCTTGTCTTTTTTTCTGACTTTTTCCAACCTTCATCCATTAGGTACACCTTTAACAAAAAAATCTTTAAATAATGGACGCCTGCTTCAATCCTAATTCTTCAGTTGCTCCAATTTGGTTTCTCCTTTTTGCTATTCCTCAGCTCTTCCCGGTGCTCCATCGAATGTCCGGGTGTCAGAAATCATGGCGACCTCCGTTCGACTCTCCTGGTCCTACGCGGGGCCCGAAGACCTCCTCTACTTCGTGATCCAGTATAAGCCCAAGTTCGCCAACCAAGCCTTCTCTGAGATCTCTGGCATCATCACCATGTACTACACAGTCCGTAGCTTGAGTCCGTATACTGAGTACGAGTTCTACGTGATCGCCGTCAACAACATTGGCCGCGGAGCGTCGAGCGCGCCTGTTGTCGTCACCACCGGCGAAAGCAGTAATGTCTTTTATTTCATTTTTTTATTCTAAGTTTTTATTGCAGGATCAGGTTGAGGTTTTCATGAGGAACTCGACGCATAGCGACCTATCAAGGTACCATGGCAGCGCATGTTTCCCCGAAACGTGTCACCTACACAGCTTTTCACAAATTTCGAATCACCACTATTTGGTTCTCTGTTTACTTCAGGCCATGATTATCAAACTTCAAGCGATGGACACAGTTTTGGAGAAAAAGTCTGGCTTAGTACGCCTGCAAAATCGTGATTATGTAATTTAAAAGTGGGTGTTCACGTATTTCTGTGCAGTTCGAAATCTAATAGGTATATCTAATAATGTCACTAACGAGACTGTGAATAGGACTTAGGCATGCGGGACCCACTTTTCGAAATAAAATAGTTAGGTACACCTAATTAATGAGATACGTATAGATGTAGAATACGTAAGCAGATAGGAAGGTGTTGAGTAAACTAGGTATAGGTACAAAGTTTTTCCTCTAAAACGTTTTCGAGTATTTTAGTCCCTCGATAGTTCCAGCTCAATTTTGATTGGTAAAAGCCATCAGCGCTTCAGCTTGATTGGCGATTGGCCGTTGCCTAATGGAGTAATGGACCTATGTGAACCTGTCATCACCACTTAGTCTCCACTCACTGTGAGAGAGGCAAGTGAAACTTCAGCCAAGCTCTCACTCGTTATGACGTTTAAAAACTTTACATGAAATTATTATTAGGGCGTAATTGATGTTGACAATCAAAAGTTAAAACCTTTAAGGCTGAATTTCACCATCTCACGATAGTGCCTTTTAACGTTCGAATAGCTATCGATTCGAGAAAGCAGACACCTTCTCGTTAGGTTTTGTTGTGTCAATAGAATTCGCCTGCTTTGTTTACGTCAAATTTATTTCAACAATTTCAATCTAAAAGTGGAAATAAACGTGAAAAACCCCCTATTTTTTTTTTTTTTTGAGAAAGAAGTTAAAATGTTGATTAGACTACATTAGACTACACCAAATGAGTCGCAGGTATGAAAATTATCGTTTTTGCTAACGCACGGAGAATCCACTCGAAAGCTAACGCAACGGTAACGGTGCATGGTGAAAGCCGTTAACATTTTTTACCAATACGATAGCGCTATCGTGTACACGATAGTCTTCACGTTAAACTGGTGAAATTCAGCCTAAGAAGAACCCTGTTCTAGAGAAGGATATTTCTCCCAGTTAAAGAAATAGAGAAAAAAGCAGTGAAATTTCCTCAACCATCGTCCTCAAACTCAGTCTTGAGCATTTAATTATAGGCCGAAGGTGTGCGAAAAAACGTTAATTGGGTGATTATGGGTAAAAACTGGTAAGCAAACTTCGCTGAAACGTTTCAAAAAACAATCTTTTTTTATTTAAATCAAACTAATTCCAGTCTTTAGCCAGTATAACAGAGAAACGGCTGTGCTGTCGTCCTATGAGTTCACTCTGTTAGTTTCAGCGATGTACTCTACCCCTATAGCCCTGTTTCCTCCGTTCATTTTAATGTAGTTAGGTTTCCCTTTAACGTAGGTAAGTTATTGCTACCTACATTCCTGCACGACCAATAAATTCATTCTTTTGATTTGATTTTTATGGTGGTTGTTGAAAATTTAAAACGAAGTTGTTTTTTTTTTAAAATGTAATTTTTCACTTTTGTTTAAAAAACAGTCATTGAAATAACTCAACGGGAAAACTCGTGGAAAAAAGTTCTGCTACAATTTTTTGAAGCAAAACATAAATATTCCCCCCCTTCGGTCATTCTGGCGAGATGTAGCGACTAGCTTTTGGTTTTTGATTTTTTCATGCGTATTTGGATGAATTGAATCGAGTAAGTTTGGATTGTTTGTTGAGTTGTAGCCCCCCCCCCTTCCCTTGCCCCCGCCTCGGCTACGGGCTACTGCACCCCCCCCCCCCCCCCCCCTTCAAAAGCCCACCTTTCCCCCTCACGCGTCTTAGTGCTTCTGTGCTCGACACTTGAACCTCCAACTCTGACCATCCGCACTTCTGTTGACACGTTTTGTACTACGCTACGCCCATTTTTACTTTTTCATCGGGTCCGAAAATTTTGTTTGTCTTTTTTGAATATGAAGCAGGGTCTCGCGATGACCTGAAATGAATCTCACCAATCTTGCAACCCTGCTTATTCGAAAGAGGCAACCTTCCTGGATCCATGGGCCTTGCCTCCGATCACAAACTAAAGTGTAAATACAAGCCTTATTGTAGTTGTAGGTAAGTAAAAAGCGCTAAGAATTTGATTATTGCTAGTAAAAAGATAAACTAAAAATAGTTGTCATCTTCGTTTTTTCTTCACTGATAAATAACTCGAAAATAATGGGCTATAGTACCTAACGTAGGTGCTTTATAACCAATGTTTTTGTCTGTGTCTGAAGCACCGCTCCCTTTAGCACCAAACACTGTTTCCGTTTCCCGCGAACATCCGCAACCGTTAGATCTTGCCCTGTTTCCGGTCAAACGAGTTGACTAATATTTATGTTTTTCTTTTAGTGGACTCGGGTGCTCCAGGTGCTAGTAAGTCATCGAATTTCATCTCTTCTGTTTTTTTTTCAGTTTTTCTTTGGTCACGTATTTTAGTTTAACCTCTGCACTATGTTTTGTTGGTTTAAAGTGGCACTATTGTTTTCTTTTTGCGTATTGGGTGACAGTGGTATATGAGGAAGGCGTCCAACGTGTGGTCGGAAATGTATCACTGTTCTGTTTTAGTTCTGGTTTCATTTATTGACCATTCACATTAGATTAGTATCCTTCCGTAGATTTGCGGTCATTGGCGTCATTATTTTCCGTCTGGTTGTGGCTGAGTAATCAACTAAGTAAGTGTTCGTTGTATCCCCCGAGAAATGCTTTGAAATTTTTAGTATTTCTACGTTTTTCTTCATGTCTTATACTCAGGCATCAATACTCTATAAAACTTAAAGTACCTGATGGTCATAAGACCCGACAGAGAGAAACCGTATGATCGTTTTGGAACACCTAAAGAGCGTGCTGTTAGATTATAGTAGGACCGCGATAACCCAGTACATCTTCTGATTCTCTTTCCTAATGGATGAAACAATCTTCGGGTCTACTAAACACTCTTCTTCTTAGGCATTATTTTTTTAGAGTTCATAGAAGACCCAAAGAATAGTTTCTTCCTCAAACAAAGTCTGTCATGTATATAGCCCTTTTGAAAGAGAATCAAGAAAAGTATTGGGTTACCTAGGTCCTACTGTAAGTCAGCAGCATACGTGATGGGATAGGGTGTTCACCACTTGCCCTGTGTTTTCAGAGCCCGGTTCAGCGCCTCGTAACGTGCAAGTGCGGCCTCTCAGCTCCAGCACTATGGTCATCCAGTGGGAGGAGCCCGAGACCCCCAACGGGCAGGTTACGGTGAGCCCCCTTACAGCTAAGGCTCTCCAAAGTTTTCCCTTCACTGGAAAGATCAGGAGTAGCAGTAATAACCTATCTAAGTCCCGAATCAAACTCACCAATTTCTCAGTAGTTTTCGAAATCTGTTCCTTTGTTCCAACTATGGGTTGAGTTGAGTTTTTGGAGGTTCGCAAAATATGTCATGTGGGTACTCAAAATACTCGGGGAGGCTTCCTTAGGCTAATTATCTCGTCTCAAACATTCCCGAAACCAATAGGATGGGAAAGTTTTTTGCGACCATTGTCATTCAATTGAGTTTTCGAAAGTTCGCAAAATATGTCATGTGGGTACTCAAAATACTCGGGGAGACTTCCCCAGGATAATTATCTCGTTTAAAAGTTTCCCGAAACCAATAGGATGGGAAAGTTTGTGCGACCCCTTGTTTTCGCTACCACCTATTTCACCATCATGTATTCCTTCTTAACTGAGGGTCTTCGGGATTGTTTTCAGGGCTACAAAGTCTACTACACACTGCAGCCCGATCTTCCCATGGCCTCCTGGGAGTCTCAGATGGTGGACAACAACCAGCTGACGACCATAAGTGAACTGAAAGCTCACGCCATCTACACGATCAGAGTGCAGGCGTTCACGAGCGTGGGCCCTAGCCCCCTCAGCCCGCCTGTTCTCGTCAAAACGCAGCAAGGTGTGCCGAGCCAGCCTGGAAACCTACGGGCCACGGCCATCGGTGAAACATCCGTTACCTTTTCCTGGACCCGGCCATCGCATTCCAGCGAAAACATTGTCTCGTATGAACTCTACTGGAACGACACCTATGCTAAGGTAAGTTTATGTAATGTAAGGTAAGTTTTTAAAATTAAAACGTGGATCCTCAGTCATTTCTTAAAGGTAGCTACTCAATCGTGTTTTTTATGTTTTTTTTTTACTAATTTTTTAGGGAACTGCTGGAGATTTCTATGTTGTGATCTTGAACAAATTTTTTTATTGCAAATGTATATTCCGTCTTAAAAGAAGTGACTATAAGGACCGACGTGATTTTAATTTGATTCGAGAGGTTAGTTCCTATGATATTATAACATGTGCTTTGGTTTGGTTTGGTTGGAAGCTTACCTCACGCAAATTTCGTGTTCAGAAATTCTCACATCCTACCCTAGTTGGCTAGTTATATCAGAACAGAAAATTAAACAGTTTCTTTGGAAAGATGCTATTCTGGTGCCACGTCTGTTTTTAGCTTTCTACAATACCTATAAAACCTCCACCTTGTTTTTCTTTTTTTTTTTGAAACCGGGCATTTCCAGGAGGTGGACAGAAGACGAATAACGGACCCCCTCGCGGAAAACTACACCCTGACCGGGCTGTACCCGAACACGCTGTACTACGTGTGGCTGGCGGCGAGGAGCCAGAGGGGAGAGGGCGCCACCACTGCCCCGATCCCGGTCCGCACCAAGCAGTACGGTAAGCGAAATCTCACTCCCCCCAAGCCATAGCCCGCGAGACTCAAGGGACGAGGTAAGCTATGGATTATTCTATGTTCGATCCGATTTTTGATAAATAATTCAACGCGTTAGGGTAATCGCAATGGTGATATAGTCGACACGTACACTTTCACTGGTGGTTGCAAAAGAGCTCATGGGTGTTTTATTTTATTTGGATTTGGATTAGGTATAAATATGGATTTGGATTAGGTATAAAAATGAAATTTCGTCTGTTCGTCCTCAAATTTGGGTACTTCAGATTTTCAGTTTTTTATTAATTCGGACGTTGAAATGTTGGAGACTATTTAGTCCAGTTAAACGGTTAGTTAAATCTATAAACATATGACGCATATTATTAACTAACGGGAAGAGACGAACCATCCTCTTAAACCTATGCTTGATCTATTTATAAATTTAACTAGCCGTTAAACTGGGCTGGTGAAATCCGACTAACTGTCACAGACTACTCAGTTAAAATAAGAAGAGTGTCCTAAATATTAACGGGGGCTTATAGTTAACAGAGTATGGTGGGGCACCCTAAGGGTGCGTCCCACCATGCCCAGTTAAAATTAAACTGGAGATTACCATGTTAAATTTAACTGAAAAGTTAAATTTAACATGGTAAACATATAGGACAAAATCTCCAGTTTAATTTTAACTGGGCATGGTGGGACGGACCCTTAGTGTACTTTCCTGTTAGGGCCGTAGTCTGATTATTTTTGGTGTGAAAAACCTTAAACCTCGTTAGCTCTTTTGTCAGATACCACATTGTTTTTGAGTTGGTAACTACGGGATGGAGTGGTAGATAACTGGTACATGGTGGAAGTGATTTGTACTTAGAAATTGACACGTAAGGTACATGCCCACACGTACACGTCTTGGTATTAGTTGATTATGACAGAAGTACAGGTAGACGATAATCCGACACTGAAAAATTTACATACTGCAGCGCTTCGTGGGATAAAACAAAGATGAGTTAGTACCGAAATAACTCGTAAACAATCAAGAAATGTTCCCAACATGAAAGTGTTAGGTTAAGACAATGTTTAGAACCTCATTGGTAAAAGCCCAGTTTAAACTTGGTTTAAGTAATGCGGTGGGAACTTGGAAAAAAGACGGTAACTTTAACTTTATTCTCAAGGCAGTTAAACTAGGCTGGTAAAATCCATCCTCTCGAATAGTCTAGGTCTAGAATACAGTCTGAAGCTACTAATTCCATTTTATTAAAGGCTCTATACATAGACACTCGTGTATCAGACAGAAACAGACTTTTTTGACCTCCATCCAGAATATCGGGAGTTCATCTTTTTCCTACAAACATGAATCAGACATCCAAGATATCAGTGTCCTACATTCAGAATGTAATTATAATTTCCATCAGTACGGTGCAAGCTCGAAAAATTGAAAATTTTGGATGAAACCTGGTGTTAGGGTTAGGTTGAGTGGAGGTGTTACCGGAGGTGCATGCCCCGTGGCGTTGATGACTTGTTCTATTGGATTTGTAATGGTAGTGATGTATGTTTGTCTTTTCCAGTTGCGCACATTCGCACCGCCTGCTGACGCACTGACCACTGATGCACTCAGCACTGCACTCGATTTCACTTTGAACCCCTGACCTAAAGCGCCCCCCGAACCACCCCCCGAGCTCTCGGATAGCCAAAAAAAAATTATTTTACTTTAAAACTAAATATTGGTGTTACTTTCTACAATAAAAACGCTGTATAACGAGTGTCCATTGACAAATATTGACTTATTTTGAAATTCTCTTTATAGCGAACTCTTTTTATAGCGAAGAAATTTACATGGTACCTTAATCCTGGTTAAAAATAGTAGAAAGTGACATTTTATTGTTTGGATCATATGAATCACGCCCCCTCCTTACTGGCAGTTTACTAAAAGTGTCTTATTTGAATGTCATATGGTGAAGTTCAAGTCAGCAGTCAGAGGTGAATCTGGAGAGAAGTTACTGGTTAGCAATCGTTAGCCGGGAGTCGTTGTTGGCTTGAATAGACACTCAGGGCTCAGGGTGTGTGTCGGGGCGCGTTAACCCCTTTTCAGGAATCAGAGAGAGGAGAGAGTTCGTCGGTTTTTGTTGTGGTTTACCGAGCTTCGGCAACCCGATTTCAAACTATTATTTTCTATTATTTTTCGTTTTGTTTAATTTACTCATTTTTGTCTCAAACTAAAAGTGCCGGGAGCACCGCCACAAAACGTAACTGCTGAGGCGATATCCGCTACCACAATCAGGGTCAAGTGGAGCCCGCCACCTGCTGAGCGTTCTAACGGCCGAATTATGTACTACAAATTACTTTTCACGGAGAAGGGCCACAGTGACTCGGACGCGACGGTGGTGACGTTAAATGCGACGTCTTTCCTGCTGGATGAGCTCCGTCCCTGGACGGACTACAGACTGTGGGTCTTGGCCGGCACAGCTGTAGGCGACGGCCCAGCCAGTTACCCCATCGAAGTCAGAACGCAAGAAGACGGTACGTACTTCCTCGTGCCATATTTCCCCCCGTTAGTTTGGAAACTTCGCCCACAGTTGACCACGGCACCGAACGGAGTGGGGGTAGTTGTTAGAAAAAGGGTCGAATTCTTTGGTTTCGATAATATCGTTTTTTCTGCACGCACTTTATGAGGGAACTACTGGATATTTATATGTTCTGAAATGTAATATGTCTTTTTAACGTCATAAATTATGAGGCACGTTGCTATAATTTCACGATCGGTTAATTTTGGACACTTTTTTTTGACAAAACGCACTCGATCGTAAAATCACAACATAGTCTCTTATGCCATATTAGGACGTATAAATATCCAACAGTCTCCTCATAAAGTAAGGAGAAAAAACGTAAACAAACACGATTGTGTGATCGCCCTTGATACTGTTGAGAAAAACTTTGGTAGTGAGTGGGGTCGAACCAGTTACAACTCCGTCACTAAAGCAAAGCCCTAAGACGCAGCCGAAAGAAAGAAATGATTAGGTAGATTCTTACAAAGTAGAAAACTTTGGAAATGATCTTTGAACATAATTTCACAGAGGATGTTCAGCCCTTAGGGGGGCTATAGACAGACGACAGACTTGTCAGAAATGACAGGCTGCCAGTCTTAATCCCACAACTTTGTTTCTAAGATGCGCCAAGTTTAGCTTGAAATGTTACTTTTAATGCTAATTTCTCTTTAAAAGCGAAAATTTTGAATTTGACGAGGGTTTTAATTGTTATCAATTTGATAAGTTGAGACATTTTCCTTCACATGCTTCTCTTCGGATAATTATTATAAATGATGATTGAATTATTTCATAATAAGGTAGACTCGCACGACTGAGGTCCTGGGTTCGAATCCCAGCAGCAGCAATTTTCTGTTGGTAGCACCCCACCCTTCTGTCAGTGCCATTGAGTTGGGTATTTATATTTAAAGCAAAAAAACAGTGGGTAATTAATTAATATTTGGGTTCTTGTAGGGGGAAAAAAAATGTTTTTGTAATGATAAGTGAACGCCAGTTAAATTAACCGGAGTTTATCCTTAAATTAGTCGCCTTTGTAGACTAGGGTTGGGGTTTTTATCTGAAGAAATTAAAAAATGCTGAAGAAGTGCGTGGGAATGGTGCCGTGGCTACTGTGGGCAGAGTATGGACTGAATTTGGGATTTACCGGTAGAACAATAATTGACTTGACTTTTAAATCTTCTTGCAAAACACCTGTCAGTTTCCTTTTCATCATTACCTATAGCCAGACCAAAGACCCGTCCTTACCAAACATTTTGGTCATTTTTTCAAAATGTTTTTATCAAAAAAAGACCCCTATTTTTAACGGGGCATTACGTAGTTTTTTAATCTTTTTTCCTACGAGTGATTTTTTGAAACATTTTTGCAAAGGCGGCAGGTGTTTTGGAATTTTCTTTTTCATGCTGCCATACTTTTTCCAGCGATGCTTTTTTGGAGTGAACATTTTGATGACTAATTCGCAGGGGTTTTTGACAAGTGCTTTTGGCTCTTTTTGTTTGGCCAATTTTTGTTTTCACGATCCTACAAAAAACAGATTTTCCATAATGAATATTTTTTGTTGCCTACGTGCTTGCTGCGCCGAAGCTTGCAGTGGAGGGAAGAAACTTCGTATTAACGTCCAATTTCTTTCATGTCTCACCACATAATTAGGAAGCCCCCAAAGCACTTTTTTGACAATAATTTTTTGTACTTTTTATTTTTAATTGTTTTTAATTTTTGTCACTCGCACATGTACTGAATGTTTTTTTCGCGGCACTGGATGAGTTTTTAATGTTTTTCACTGACCGCACCACGATTTTGTATTTTGAGAGCACCTTAGATTTGGAGTTTGCATGATCTCTTCCACACCATCACACTCCCTAACCTTCTTATATCTGTGCATGTTTCTATAACGCTGGTAGGGTATTTTCTTGTCCCTTCTTCGGCTACTTTTGCACCTAGGCCTCACGTTGGTCAACTCCACGATGTGTGTAGATTGGTAGGTCTGTAAGTGATACTTCTGGAAAGAAAGCCCGGGGGAACGTAAAAATTGGACTTATTTTGGGATTCAAAAATATTTTTGAAAAATGGAACAGCTTCTGGCTGATTTCGTTATTATGGAACTAGAGAAAATTGCCAGTGAATACATTCACCGAGGGGTTAACCACTCGTTGGGAATCATTGGAAATCTTTATGAAATCTCAGGGAATCTTGCAATTTTTTTGGAGTGGTTACCCCTTCGGGGTTCATCTTTCTATGAATATCGTTGGGAATCTTTAGAAATCTTTATGTAATCTCAGTGGAATCTCTGGAGTGGTTACCCCCTCGGCATTCACCGGTAATATTAAGGGTACTGTCAACCTCCTAGAACTAAGGCACGCCATCTGAAAGAATGGTTGTAGAGATAAAGTGGTGGGGTTACTATTTGAGCTGCTAACTCTGGAAAATGTAGCTTTAGCTATGTAGCTTCTAGCTACTTTACAACCCCTATTATGGCCGTTTTTGGTGGTTGTTAAGTCCACCTCTTAAGAAGTAAGTTGTTCCTCGTGAGTTTTCTTCCAGAAGGTTTGGATAGAAGGAGGTACCTAGGTTTCATTTCGTTTTCTAACTCACTATCGATCCGCCAAACCAGGACTATACATCCATTTGGAGTGTGTGGTGATGTGTGTTATGTGATCACGGTGTGACTCCACAATCACAGAGTGACAGGGATGTGACACCTTGTGACAGAGTGACGTGAGGAAGCCTTCACTACATGTATGAGTGATTTCTTAGTTTCCTTAACATTTTAGTTAACTTGTCTCAACGTAAAATGTGTGAATGTGTGAGTCAGTCATTGGACATTGAGGGATTTTGTTTTGGACACTTTACTTTGGGACATTCGTTCACCCCTTTACCCAAGCACGAAACGAAAATTTTGAATTTTTCCCCTCTTACGCAGCTTTTCACCAGGTACTGTATTTGCGAAGCACAGGTCGCACCGCCGAATAACATTTTTATCAATTTTTGTCCATCTTTCTTTTCTCGGTGCTCCCCCTCTGTTGTGATTTTTTGGGTTGACTCTCAGGGGACAAAAGTGAGTACTCGGTAGTTTTTGGGGATATATGTGTGTGTCTGTAGTGCCTGGACGCGTAGTAGACGAATGTCTTGCTGTGTAGATTTAGTGGGTGTTAGATCTAGAATTGCATGACTGAGGGTCACCGCTACTCATTCGGTAAGTTACGACATTCTGACGCTGTACTAAAGTCCTTTAGCTTATCAAATTCGAGTTTTAATTTCGACACTGGGGTTGAGAGTGCTAAGTGATAACCTCACAGGTTTGTGTATGTCCGTGTTCCCTTTGGCTTTATTAGACTGCAGCCTTCCCTATGAAAGGACCGTCTAGCTGCTTTTCCGAAATCGGGAGTTTCCCCTGTATAGTGATAAAATATAGTTAGGTACTTCTACAATCCTACAATTACTAAATGAAATTCCTTTATTTCGCTGACTTCTTGACTCTAGAGACTTTCGTTACTTATTGTGGGATGTTTAGGAGAGAAACAATTGTTGCCGACGACTTCGTTTTAGGCTCATTTTAATTATCCACTAATAATCCATTTATGACCGATCTTTTCATTGAGAAGTAAAGGTTGACGAGCCTCAAGCGTGGTTATCTTTTTGACGGTTCGTTAACGCTCCCCGACTGTTATTCACAGTGCCCGGTGACCCGCAAGATGTGACTGCGACAGCCGTCAATTCTACCACCATACAGGTTACGTGGGGTCCTCCAGCGGAGAAAGACAGGAATGGGGTCATCCGAGGCTACCATGTTCACGTTCAGGAGGTTAAAGAGGAGGTTTGTTTCCGATCTAATTTTTATCTATAGTAGGTACCTGGATATGAGTAAATTCAGTCATACCTATATCGAAAGGTTGAGAGACTTCAGAAATGTGAATTGTCGTTGTTAACTCTTTTGGATCATTGCGACGACCCTTCTTCTCGAGACTACTTCTGGTTCTAACAAAAAATATTTTTTTTTTCGAACACAATGTGTAAAGTTTCCCAGCCTTGTTAGTAGACGATGGAGACCTACAGTTTTAGGTGAGTTCCGAAACACCACAGCCTCGGTATAGATTTCACTTTCCACGCTGAACAAATCACAGTAACCAATCAGAAAAATTTAGATCGGGTCGGGATCGAACCGGTGTGACCCTGGTGTTCCTCTCTAAAGACCATTTAGACCGCTTGGCTGTCGAAGATATTGTGTAGATGAGGGTGGGTAGAGAGAGGGAGCGAAGCTCGGACTCTGGGCGCATGCGCAGTCTCGAGCCACGTGGGCTTCACGCGGCTGAGGGCGCTCTGCCCGAGACTCCAGTCGGACGCGAGCGCGCGCCGAGAGATGTTTTCTCTTTCTTCCATCCCTAGTCCCTAACCCACCCCGGCCCTTTCGTGTAGTACTGTGCCTAAGTGATTATTAGTGGTGCCTAAGTGATTATCTGGGAATTTCACAAGTGCAATTTAGCTATAAGGTAAGTATTTTTTTAGGTTCGTTTACTTTCCCATATTTATTATACCTACTACTTAGGTATGTACCTATAATTATAGAAAAGTATTGTGACCTTACAAAAACGGTCCATATCTATTTGATGACTCTTGGGTATGCATTAGTTGCTCTGAAATATAAGAAACAAAAGAAACTTTTTTAATGTACCTTTGTACCTACAATATTACGATCGAGTAGGTAGGTACTTAAATATTGACAAATTTTATATTGTCTCCATTATTAAGTACCTACCTATTTCGGTAGGTAAATATTAAATTATTTTCTGACTTTAAAAATACATACACCTACTTGTTAGAAAAACGTCTACAGCCTGCAGCTACTTATAGCAAAAATATATAAATAAAAATAATTAATTTTTTTTTCTCCCTATTAATTTTCCTACGTAAGTGCAAAGTCTTCGACGGAATTTTTTATTTTCAGGGGAAAAGTTTGCTTAACGACCCCCTAACGATGGACGTTTCGGACGGGCAGGCGTTAGAACTGAACGTGTCCGGTCTTCAGCCTGACACAAAGTACAACGTCCAGGTGGCGGCCCTGACGAGAAAAGGAGACGGAAAAAGAAGCCATCCGGTTACCGTGAAAACTCCGGGTGGTGTGCCCAACCGTCCTCAAGTCAACCTCAAGTAAGTTGATTACTTATAGTTTATATCGAACTTATTAGTAATATTATCCGGTTCACTCGCCATCCGCCTCTCCGTCAATATCGTATACTTAATCGCATATACTGTTAACTGTAGATACCTACCTATTGTCCCAGAAAACAAAACAAAAATCCATCAACTTTCTTGAAAGAGTGTCGCTTAAAACCGTCCTTATGCTAAAGTTAGCATTAGATAAGTAATAATAATAAAAATTTGACGTTTAGGGTAATGGAGCGAGAGCCAGTGAGCATAGAACTGGAGTGGCAGCGGCCGAGTCAGACGTACGGAGATCTCATTGGCTACCGACTCAAACATGGCGTCAAGGACCAGGCGCTTAAGGTGGAGCACATGCAGGACACCTCCAAGACCACGTACAGCTTTAAGGACCTAGGTACCTACGATACCCTTATAACTGTTTATTGTATACTGCTTCTTCGAGACAAGTTATATACTCCACGCGCGTCTTGGATGATAGTAAATTGAGACTTACCGAAGGGTGGATAGGCTACAGATATGTGAATTGTCATTGTTAAATTCTTTTAGGTCATTTTGACCCTACTTCTCAAGTCTACTTCTGGTTCTGAAAAAAAAATAATTTTGGGAACCCTGTGTTTTTTTGAAAACAATGTGTGAAGTTACTGTCCTCCAAGATGCGCGTGGAGTTTTGGAATATAGTGCGGACGGCACTGGTGGGTGCAAGGTTTTGTCATTTTATGACTAGAGGTTTCGAAGTATTTTAGATATAATAGATATAGCGAATTCCCACTCACTCTTGTATGCTTGTGTATGCTTGACTTACGAAGGCCGCCAATGTGATTTTACCTAAATATAGGCAAAACTATGGCAAATCTACGAATTTTTGTTCCAGAACGAGGAGTAGAATACGAGTTCCGTCTGGCGGGGCAGAATAAGATCGGTTTCGGGCAGGAGACGATCAAGTACTACCTCACCCCCGAAGGTCCCCCCACGGGCCCCCCCGTCAATGTCACCGCTCGCTTCCAAACCCCTGACGTCGTCGCCGTAACGTGGGACCCGCCCATTAAGGAGGAGCGAAACGGTCAAATTACATACTACGATGTCCAGTTCCACAAGAAAATCGACCATGCCACTGTGTTTGATCGCAATACGTCGTTACCACGAGTAAGTTAAAATAGAGATAATTGTCTGAGGTTCCTTGAACACTTAGAGTCTTAGACCGAAGTCCGTTGTGCCACCATCCTGTGTAATTGTTTCCTTAAGCTGTGGCCCGTAATGGTCTCACCCCGTGGCCCCCTGTTGCTAAAAGAAAATTGTTTTTCAGGCGGTATTCTCGAATCTGGAGGAGAACACAGAATACGTGTGCCACGTGCGGGCTCACACCAGCCAGGGCTCCGGCCCCTTTTCCGATAAAGTGACCATTAAGACTGAGCGCGATATGATGCGCGCACCCATGAATGTGGAGGCTGTGGCCACGTCTGACCAGTCTGTGGAGGTCTGGTGGCAGGCGGTGCCTGGGAGATCACGCTTGGATGGATACCAGGTGGGCTTTTTTTACTTATATTTTTAAGAGTCTCCCAGTGGCTGAGTCAAGTGGTCAGACTTCTGTCCTAAGAAGACTGAGTTCTATTCCTGGCGTAGGCAAAATTTTCTTGTCTTGGCTTGCTCCTATTCGACTTCCGCCCAACCGGGTGCTCACAAAAAAAGAAGATATAACTGTAAACCTGCAAAAGCACTCTCTTTTCCTGCGCGTATGCTTGTAACGTTCATCAATACTACTACCTCCTTAAGGTGTTTACTCATTTTTTCCCATAGATCTTTTACACAATGACGGCCGTGGAGGACCTGGACGTGTGGCAGCAGAAAGCAGTTGGCCTGACAGAGTCGGCAGAGTTGGTCAGCCTGGAGAAGTACGCGCAGTACGCTGTAGCGGTGGCTGCGCGAACTAAACACGGGCTCGGCCGTTTGTCTGACAAAGTAACAGTCACTGTTAAGCCAACCGATGTGCCCCTCAACCTCCGAGCTCACGACGTCTCCACGCACTCTATGACGCTGTCCTGGACCCATCCCATACGCCTTAATCCCGTCGAATACAAGGTGAGCGATAATTGATTGGTCTTAGGCTGAATTTCACACTTTCTTTTATAGTATCCGATAGTGTCTCATAACGAGAGGATTTACGTTATCGTATGTTTAGCTTACGACAAGTGCGATCGCAGAGAAACAAGGCACTTGTCGTAAGCTAAACAAACGATTACGTAAATCCGTTCGTTACATCCTCTCGATAGGAGACACTATCGGATATTATAAGAAAGTGGTGAAATTCAGCCTTAGACTAGATTTCACCATTCCTCTCTAAAGTATACTATAGTGTCTTCTATCGAACAGATTAATCTTATCGTATGTTTAGCCTACGACAAGTGAATCGCAATACGTTTGTTAAATTAACTAATCGTTAAGCTGGACTGAAGTTCACTTTGTGGGTTGACACAATATAGGAAAACCAGCACTTTGGCAAATCGTAGCACAACTGTATGAACGTTATTATTGTCACTTGCAGACTGTTTATTATTTCACTGTTCCGCGCTGTTCAGCCTTCACTTTGCCACTTACCTGCGGTAGCGTAGGAACTATGGCCCGGCTTAGTTTAGTTGATACTTGTCAAAATCTCACTCTAATGTCCAAGAAGACAGACACTATGCTTGAGAAGGAAGCAGTGTTCAGGCCTTTTAAAAACTCTAGCCTATTTATTTATAGAATTCTAAGAAGACCCAGCAGTTGTTTTTTTCTCAAACAAAGTGTCTGTCTTCTCAGACATTAGAGTGAGACTTTGAAAAGTATCAACTAAACTAAGCCGGACTTTAGTACTTTCCTATATTAAGGCTAGACCCCCACTATGCTCAGTTAAATTTTCGTTAAATTCGCTTTTGAAAATGAACTAATCTGAATCTATCAGTTCTATTTTATTCAGTTTTTTGTTTATATTGGAATTTGGTCTTGTTTAGATATCATTCGACGCGATGAAGGAGTTCGTGGACTCGCAGGGTGTGACGCAGACTCAGAGTATTTCTCGGAGGAACGTGACTCTCAAGTCAGATCTGCTGAGCTTCACTATCGGGGAGCTATCTCCCTTCACCACCTACCATGTCAATGTATCAGCAGTCCCTAGCGACGGCAAATACCGCCCTCCCACTAAAATCACCGTTACCACCCAGATGGCTGGTAAGGTTGATGGCCACTATACAGTCCTGCAAAATGATTTTTTTGTTGACTCGATCATAAAATCACAACTTAGGCAATTAATGCCGGGCGTTGAAAAACAAATTATATTTCAGAACATAGTGAAAATCTCCAATAGTTTCCTCAAAAAAAGTCGGAAAAAACATAAACAAACAGTCCATTTCTATTGGTCTTAATTGTATCGTTTTATTTAATTTTGCAGCACCGCAGCCCATGGTGAAACCTGACTTTTACGGAGTCGTGAACGGAGAGGAGATTCAGGTGATCTTGCCTCAGGCTTCTGAAGAGTACGGACCCATCAGCCACTACTACCTGATCGTCGTACCTGAAGACCCTGACAATGATGGCCCCCTTACCGACAAATTCCTCACATCTACTGTGAGTTGGGCCGCTTATTATTTATTTACACTGAATGAATTTTATTATTCCAATGTTATATAATTTAATCAACATTTTAAGGGTGACGATATAAGGTTAGAAAATTTATCTTCCCCAAAAAGTAGCCTAACACGTTATCTTGCGGCTAAAAGTGCACTAACGAACGTTATGATAATGGCGCTATCGGCAGGATGGTGAAAGGCACCAACTTTTCTTTTTGGGAGGATAACGCTATAGTGAACTTTTAGGGGACACTATAGTAGACTTCAGGAACCTTATAATGGCAGTTGACTTATTTATGGACCAAGAGTGTTGAATCACCTGCTATTAAGAACCTTAAAAAAAACCCCTGTACCTACAGAATGAAACGAAACAGTCTACGAAGCGATCGACTGACTATCCAGCTTCGTATATTGATGAACATTGATGAACAAGTTATCAATATTTTCAGCTTTTGGCGAATCGTGATACCAAAGCAACGAATCCGAAGGCACCGTACATAGCGGCCAAATTCCCGCAGCGCAATATTCCGTACACCTTCCACCTGGGCAGCGGAGACGTGTATGACGGTTTCACGAACAAACGGCTGGAGAGGAGCATCCGCTACAGGATTTTCGTCCGTGCCGTTGTTGACACTCCTGAAAAAGTGAGACTTGTTTTCTTTAAATCCTGCTGAGCCAATAGCAACTCGACTGCAACTAGTTATGTTAAAAATAGGTATTATATTTTAGAGTACTTGTAAATATCCGAGGGGCAAGTGGGGAGATGACAGGTATCTCACTATAACACTTTTGCTCGTTTTCGTGTTAGGATCTGTACACGTCAAGCCCGTTCTCGGAGTACCTGTCTCTGGACATGAGGGAGGTGCCGCCTGGTGAGCCGCCCAGTCGCCCAAATCCAAACAAGCCGCCTCAGGGAGACTCGAGTGACGTGTTCGTTAATCGCCGCAGTGAAGAAGCTGGAGTGGTCTGGGTCATCGGGCCGGTCATCGCTTGCCTCATCCTATCTGTTTGTCTCATTCTTTTCTCCATTGTTCGCAAGTAAGTACAGAGGCTCAGAGAAAAACTATAATGACTGCAGGTTTATATTTCAAAAGAAAACAATATGCAGCTATTAGTAAATTACTAGAGGGGCAGCCAGGCCATTACTCAAACAGTAAGCAGTTTTAAACATAGTTTTGGGTTGTAGGAGGCGGCGTCCTTGCAAACCGCTGGACCAGGCTGCAGTGACGCGACCGCTGATGGCGGCAGACGTAAGCGCCGCCCTGCCCGTCACCGACCCTGTGGAGATGCGCCGCCTTAACTTCCAGACGCCCGCCATGATCTCTCATCCCCCCATCCCTGTGGCGGAACTCGCCAATCACATTGAACGCCTCAAAGCCAATGACAATCTCAAGTTCAGTCAGGAGTACGAGGTATGAAATGACTAGTCATTTTGAATGGGAACTGAAAGAGTTATTTACAGTCATTCACAAGAGTACTAGAGGTTCAGTTCAGGTACACACCTCCGATAGATATCCGAATTTCGTGAAAGTGGGGGTATCTGGTACTCAACCCTACCGTTGTTTTTCAGAGTATCGAGCCTGGTCAGCAGTTTACGTGGGACCACAGCAAGATGGAATGTAATAAGATTAAAAACCGTTACGCTAACGTGATCGCCTATGATCACTCCCGGGTGATCCTCCAACCTTCTGACGGGTGCTCAGACTACATCAATGCTAACTACTGTGACGGATATCGCAAGCACAATGCCTACATCGCCACCCAGGTCAGTCAATTTCTGCTTAAGCATATCGGCCGTCCAGCACCAATCATATGTGGTTCTGCTACATGTTCCCTGTTTGCTGGAGAACACTCATCAATCCAGTGACATAAAAATATTACTTGAACATTTGTTTATAGTTAGGTGTGCTAGCCAATGGCAATGACTTTTCGTGTCAGGCAGACTTGAGCACTGACTAACCTTACTGCAACGACAATAAAGTTACCGTCTTTTTTAGGGCCCACTTCAAGAAACGTTCAGCGACTTCTGGCGCATGTGTTGGGAGGTTCGGACCAGCACAATCGTCATGATGACCAAGCTGGAGGAGAGGACGAGGATCAAGTGCGACCAGTACTGGCCGACCAGGGGCTCCGAGACCTATGGGCCCATGACTGTCACTATGGTCGACACCCAGGAGCTGGCCACCTACAATATCAGCACCTTCCATTTACACCGGGTAACGCCCATTTACCAGACTTACGTGACTCTAGCGCCTCTGGCTACTGCCAGTACGCAAGGTTTTGAAAGATTGAGGAATATTTTTGGTCAGAGGTTTCAAAAGGTTCTTTCCAAAAAAAAATTAGTTATAAATGATTGCCTGAACTGACAATATTGGTGTATTTTTTTAGATCGGGTACACTGAGCGGCGTGAGGTGAAACAGTTCCAGTTCACTGCCTGGCCTGACCACGGCGTCCCGGACCATCCCGCGCCCTTCCTTCAGTTCCTCAGGAGAATCCGGTCCATGAATCCTACTGAAGCTGGCCCGATGGTTGTCCACTGCAGGTTTGTACCAAGTTTTTTTATCTATTCCCTGAAGACGAGTAACAAGGTTTGATGCCGAACAAAATCTTGACAGACCCCATCTCCATAATATCAACCTTTCTATAGAGAACTCTCTTTATAGCGATGGTTGTTATAGAGAGTACTGTCTGTAGTACTACTGAACGCTCATGTTTGGTGTCTGTTCCAGTGCGGGAGTGGGGCGGACAGGGTGTTTCATAGTAATCGACTCCATGCTGGAACGAATGCGCCACGAGAAAACTATCGATATCTACGGCCACGTGACATGTCTGCGCGCGCAGAGGAACTACATGGTGCAGACGGAGGACCAGTACATCTTCATACACGACGCCCTGCTCGAGGCGGCCATTTGCGGGAACAGGGAGATCCCTGCCAGGCATCTGCACGCGCACATTCAGAAGCTGACCATGCCCGAGCCGGGGGAGGTCATGACTGGCATGGAACTCGAGTTCAAGGTACTGACAACTAGATTTTTTTTTTTTTTTTTTTTTTTTTTTTTTTTTTTTTTTTTTTTTTTATTGGATTATCTTATACATCCTGCTCCATACTGACCAGGGTGCCCAAGGTAGAGGGAGGACACCACTGGATATTGATTTTCTACCATTATCAAAGATGGTATTGCAACACGGATGGTTATTGAGACCCACTATAGACATCCATGCTCGCAACAGAAAATCTGCGCTACCGGGATTCGAACCCGGGACCCTCCGATTACAAGTCCTGTGTTTGACCACAAGACCACGGAGGGCCGCAAGAATGGTGAGGAGGTATCCCCGGACATGTCGTCAGTGGGTAGCCGCCATTCCAAGACTCATCATATGTGACCGGCTTAGTGATAAAATGGGACATACAGTTCCAAGGAAACTGTTGGATATATTTTTTTGCTTGTTACATCAAAAATTGACAAAAGTATCTCGTATGATATTAAATTATGTATTGTATATTAAGGCTGAATATACATTCGCTATTTTCGACTACACGTACTTGGTTCGCAATGCTAAGTTACTTCAAGACCTACTCCGAAGTCACAGGGCGAGTGGAAAGTGTTTATAGGGGGATGTAAACCTGAGACTCTTTGTCGTGAGGTAGTGTTGTATTTTTGCATGAAATGGAGTAATAAGCCCACAGGAGCGATTTTAAACAGTCAACTACCAGTCCACATGTTTTTTTGACAGATCGCGAAAACACAACACTACCTCATGCGGAATATTTTTTTGAAAATTTTCGGACTAAAAAATGTATGGTTTTATCGTCACATTTAGTAGAAAAGCTTGATAAATGTTTGTACTATTTACCGTAGCCATGTTGCATTTTGGCAATTTTTATTTCACTTACGGAAGTGGGTAATTTCAACAGCATTTCTCTACTTTTCTCCTGTAAAAGCTAAACATAGTGTCCTACTTTTACTCGTTCGTTTCGCGTTCAAATAGCACACTATGTTTAGCTTTTAGAGTAGACACAATCAATACGATATTGCAATTACCCGTCTCCGGTTGCACTAATATGTAAACATTAGTTTTGTCGAATATTTACTTTCGCACAGTGGTTTTGGCGGAGTTCGTCGAGAATGTATGGTGGCCGTTAATACTAAAAGAATAACCAACAGTTGCCTAGGAGAGGTGTCGCTCCAAAACCATTTTGCTGTCACTCGTCTTTTCAGCCTCAAATTTAGCAATCCTATGCTAGGAGACCTGATTGGAGCTTTAATACATACAAAGCCTAACTTACGTACTCCATTTTGGTTCACAGAAGTTGAATAATATGAAGATGGATGGCAGCCGATTCATCAGTGCGAATCTGCCGGTCAACAAGCACAAAAACAGACTGGTTCACATTCTGCCGCTAGAGAGCACCCGCGTGTGCTTGGCGCCACTTCGGGGAGTCGAGGGTAGTGACTACATTAACGCCTCCTTCATAGACGGTTACAGGTAACAGTCACTCAATATTATGGCTCTAGATACAATAGTTTCACCAGTTGGTAAAGGTCACTTAGCCTGAACGTTTCCGTCTAAAATGATGACGGTATAGTGAACACTTGTGTAAGCGACCATTAATGACACGTTCCTGAGAAAACCCTTGGACATGCATTTGTTCGGAACTGTGCTATTTCTCTCACTATAGGTACCTATCGACAGCTCGGCTCAGTGAAGGACTGAAATCCCCAAATCTTCAGTTTACGCTGACTTCTAGGGTATTCCATTAGTTGCTAGCTAATTTCTGTATTTTGTGGTCGCAGGTACCGGGCGGCGTACATCGCAACGCAGGGTCCTCTGGTCGACACGGTGGACGATCTCTGGCGGATGCTGTGGGAACACAACTCCACCATTGTGGTCATGCTCACTAAACTCAAGGAGATGGGCCGCGTAAGTCTTCAAACATTTGTGGCTTTGTCAGGGTTATCTTCAAGAAATGAGAGACTGCTACCTTAGTAGGTACCTACTTTATCGAGTAGGTGCTACTGCGAGTTCTCAAAAGTTACTCATCTCTACGGTGGCCACATGCCATGCATTCTGGACGGTCGTTCTGGTAAATTGTCATCCCTGGGCGTATCCTTGGCGGGAGCGATCCCCCATCCGTGAGTCGCCTCTGCAAGCCCACCATTCCAGCTGAGGATGACAGACAATACATTTATGTATCTATATATTTCTCCATGACTGATTTTTTTCCTTTCCCAGGAGAAGTGCCACCAGTACTGGCCGAGTGAGCGATCTGTTCGCTTCGGGTGCTATGTGGTGGACCCCATCGCTGAGTACAACATGCCGCAGTACATTCTGCGGGAATTCAAGGTGACGGACGTCCGGGACTCGGCGTCCCGCACCGTCAGACAGTTCCAGTTCACGGACTGGCCGGAACAGGGCGTTCCCAAGAACGGGGACGGCTTCATCGACTTCATCGGCCAAGTCCACAAGACGAAGGAGCAGTTCGGTCAAGATGGCCCCATAACTGTCCACTGCAGGTGGGATTAGTTACTGCAGGATGTAGTTGAAAGTAGTGCTGGTCACATGCGATGCATCCTGAAGTGTCGTTCTG
Source organism: Mesopsocus fuscifrons (assembly GCA_950004255.1). Lineage (NCBI taxonomy): Eukaryota > Metazoa > Arthropoda > Insecta > Psocodea > Mesopsocidae > Mesopsocus > Mesopsocus fuscifrons. Next base: position 4,675,240 of record OX465377.1, read on the forward strand.
GCGAGTTTGCATCCCCGGACGTATGGTTAGTGTGAAGGGATGGCAGTCTTTGTGAGGGTACCCACCATCCCTGAGTTGCCATTCCAGCCCCGCCACTCGAACCCCTCCATTCAAAGACATGTCGTATGTGGCTATGCGAATGTTGTTGTGCGAGGATAAGGCACTGAAAACTTTGGGTCTTCAAGTACTTACACAATTAGACATCCTCAGGACCCTTTTTCCGTAGCAGGTGAAGGATTTATAGGTCGGTGTGTCTATCGGAAAACCCAACAGAAAGCAGCTAGTACCGGGAGCGAGTTCAATGCGGTGCGAATCCCACTAGACCACAGTGAGGCCCCGAAGATATCGTTGCTAACTTGTTTTGTGTTTATCAGCGCTGGTGTCGGGAGGACTGGAGTGTTCATAACGCTGAGCATCGTGCTGGAGCGGATGCAGTACGAGGGGGTGGTCGACGTCTTCCAAACGGTCCGTATCCTCAGGACGCAGCGCCCCGCCATGGTCCAGACCGAGGTAAGAAGCCGCTGACGTGTTTACTCCTTCCCGATTAGGCCCATAGACAGTCAATACGCAGAAGCTAGGTCACTTGTACAGTGAGTACGTAGTTCGGTTAACTGCTGACTGGAACCTGCTGGTAGAGTTTTGTGAAGTCCAACAACACTCACTCACTCACCCTAGTACCGATGATGCAGCTAAATAATGCCGCATAATGATAGTATCACTCACCACTGTGGTGTGCCGTGTGACTATGGTGTCACTTTCGTAGTTCAGAATTTTGGTCCGTAACAGTTGCTTGACGAATTTCAGGATCAGTACCAGTTCTGCTACCGCGCAGCTCTAGAGTACCTCGGATCGTTCGACCACTACGCCAATTAGGTCGCTGATGCGTCGGCGACCATCCCCCGCTTCGCCGTAGACTCCGCCGTCGAGTATTCTACGTCCATCGTAGACTGCACGTCCGCTGTGCGTCTACGTCCATCGTAGACTGTCCGCCCCCAGCCTTCGCCCCCGCCCAGGCTGGACGATGCTGAGGGTCTAGACCTCACCAGCTCACTGCTTGCAATATGTTGACGACGGTTAAACGAAGATAACCTGAAAGAAAGAAAGATAGGTTAATAAGCTAGAAAGCTTTCGCTTTCGCTTCTGGTTTTTTGAATCGCCACTCTTATCAATATAGATGAAATTGCGGCAAAATAGGTAACAAATGTGTTCACTAGGCAATTAAGCTTTCGTTTCATCTATGTTGAAGAAGAAGTGGGCGGTGAGCTGGTGTTTGTAGACCTTGAGTGGTTTATCGAGTAAGTTAGGGTCACGCCGCGCTCGGTTATACGGGCTGCGGCGTCAGGGTGCGCTGCCCCCCGTGCTAATCTCCCTTCAACTGTAGCTTATCCCATCGATGTTTGGTTATTTTTATTGTGAGTCGAGTTTTTTATATGATTTTATTATGAGAAGCATGATTTTTATAATACTTATATATTCCAGTGCTATTGTTATCGAGTTCTATTTATTTAAGAAATTGTAGGTACTCATTGTGTTGATATTTCTTCTGTATATTATCAGTTTCTTTCTGACATCTCACTATAACGATTACGTTCGCTCGTTACAAAGAGTGGCCACTGTCGTCAAGCGTAAACACATTACCTCTAGTTGGAAAGTAAGCTGATAGTGTGCGATCGCCCTTAAGTTACTTAACTCAGTATACGGTAAGACGAAATACATGTTACAGGGCTAAAAACTATGGAAACAATCAAATAAAAATACTGTTGAAGAAGCATTAGTAAATTAACTTACACTAAGACTTCAGATACAATGGTTGTTGACACTTTCTAATGGCAGCTTTCTGAGGAAACTGTTCGATCACTCAGAATACGATTAAATGCTGCTGGTAATTTTAGACTTCGTGAAATCACGCTCACACTGAATGAAACCCTCAGCGTGCGGACCACCCGAATTAATGCGGGTGAACCAGCATTGCAGGATCTCCATTGCTTCGGGTGGTCCGCACGCTTACATGTTTGTTAGGGGTTGCATTCCAGAGCCAATGTGGAAATGATTTGACTATAGTTTCTGACGTTAAAAGGTCAGAACAGTTTCCTCATATAATTGTCATTCAGAAATGTCAACAGACAGACAGAGAACTGAATGAAGGGACTATAGGTTAGGAATTTTACGCACAACACTTTCATTGCGGTATTCACTAAATAAATCGAAACAGTTGGTCATCAGTAAACAATACTGTGTCTTGACAGTTAAAAATTCGTTTAGCCATGTAACCAGCATTTCATTTGACTGTATTTGAGCTCTTCTTTATTATACGAGATACAAAACAAGGGTCTATTCTAGTTCTACGTTCATTTCTCAACGTAACAGCGTGTTAAAAACTAGAATAGCCCTCTGTTTGTTATCGTGTTTAATGTATCTCCTATTATAAGGCATTTTAAAGTTTTTTTAATTTTTTAATGTTCGGGCTGATTCTCACTGTCTTCTATTCTCATCTCTGTGTCGGTTTTACTTCTCTACTTCGCGCTTTATGGGTCTGTCTGTTCTTCAAATCGTAATTGGTGTTAGAAACGAGCTATTCTTTTTTACTTGTTATCGACGAGAGGTCCAGATTTTAAGCCTGTCCACACAATAGTACTTGCTGACATTGACATTCGTAACATCACAATCACATCACGAGTAGTATCTGTCTTGAAAAAGACATATATTTCAGAATATAGAAGTATCATACAAGTATCCAAAGAACGTCAACAAACACCATTATGTGGAAAGTCGTAGTTGTGGGCAAGCGAAATGGTTGCAGCGCACCGTTCGTTAGGTAGTTAACGTAGCTAATATTAGTGAGGTCCTTTATTGTTTAGTGATGATTGTACATATCGTGTTTTATTGGGAGACCCTGTCTACAGTCCATTGAGAGTACTCGTAGCTTATTTTACTGACAGTGGTTATTTTTATTTTAGTTTTACCAAAAAATATATCCAAACACCGAAACACTCTAGCAATATGCAACAGTGGTTTTAAATTTTATTTTAAAATTATGTTCCATATATTTTGGATTTTTTTATAAGTATCTTATTTTTTATCCGGAAGATATGACGAGCTAGGCAGTTCATTATTTTATCTCCGAGAAGAGTGAACAGATGAAATATTATTTGGAGTTAATACTAGGTATCAGTGGAGAATGTGCTAGATCATAAACTTGGGCTGTTTTTATTCCGACACGATCTCCAGACGAGGTAAATAGCTCTGTTATATAAGTTATAACCAAAGACTGTTTCTGTCTCATTTTTACTTTCACTCTTTAAATTGTAAATAGAGTACAGTAAGTATCGCTCCTTTTGGTAGTTCCATTCATGATAGTGGATAATGGAGCCCACCTTAACTGTAGGTCCTTGTCCTAGGGCCATTTTCACCAAGAAAAATCAAATTCAATCAAGCTGATTTGCTGTGGTAATCAACAAAATCGAGTCTCGCTATTGGTGTTGCTAGGGTAAAATTTGATTTTTATTTCAAGTCAACGTTGAGTTTTCTCGGTGAAAATGGCCCCTAATCAACTCACATCAAAGACGAGTTCCTCTCTAGAGTGCATGCTTCCCATGGGTATAGAACACACACCAGGGATTAATCATGGCCATGGTGTGGAAGAAACTGCAGAGGGATTGGTTTCTTTGATCATCACCATCCAGACTTTGGGGGCAACATTGGTCGCAATGTCATGGGCTGACAAAACAAAGTGTTGCATAATGGCTGATGACGTAAGCTGTTCTCAATACGTTTTACTGTATTCCATTTACGTACTTTGATTCTCAGCATCTCAGCAAGTATACACTTAAGTTTTTTCTCCACGGTGTTTGATGTTTCGATAATTTCGAAAAACAATTTGTTTATTGTGGGATTTTAAGTTGCAGGCTAGCGTGTAAAAGACAATCATTTCCGGTGGCAGGAAACCAAAAACAGCTTCATAATAATAAGTTTAAATAGTACGAATGCGATTTGATTATACAGTGTAGGTACATGGTGAAAGATCTGGTGAAAAAAATGTAAACTGCTATGGCGCTATTATTTTACAGCTATGCTTACATTTTCGAGCTATATTTCGCATTGTCATCATTTCGCAGACAATCTAATAATGTAAGGAATGATGAGAAAAAATGTCAAGTTAGAAAACCCACTCAACGAACACCTTCAAAATTTATTGTAAGAATATAAGGCACGCCATGATGATATAAACGGAGAACGTTTCTCCTTACAATAAATTTTGAAGGTGTTAGTTGAGTGGGTTTTCTCGCGTTCGAGAAAGGGAATACACCTGCCGGAGCAAAGTTAGTTATTGGTATAATAATTCTTACATGCGTTGAACCACAAATGAGCCTTAAAAAATAGCTGCTTTCTGTTACGTACATTTAGGGTGGATTTCACCGCTTCTTAAAGTACACTATAGTGCGATTGCACTTCTCATAAGCTAAACATACCACAAGATAAATCTGTTCGATAGGAGGCATTATAGTACACTTTAAAGACGTGGTGAAACCCAGCCTTAGCCGAACAAATCTTGTACCATGTACCCACTGAATGTGTTGACAACTGCTGCCGGATTGTCGAGGTTTTGATTTGACTCTTGATCCCGCCAAAAATAAGTCAAAAAGTTTAGGGTCACTTGTACCTCTTGAGGTGGGGATTATGTTATTTTAGTGACTTGTCAATTTGAAATGGTATTGCGGGAGGTACGACTCTTGCTGATTATATTTTAAAAACGAGGTTACGTTCTTTATTATATTGATTTCATTTGTAATGTTGTTGTATTCTTACTATCCTGGCCCCCGGTTGAAAACATACCGGCATTGATACACGGGTAGGTAGGTACATAGGACTTGCTAGTGAGGGCACCCCCCACCCCCTCAGGCTTGTAAAGGAGGAAACTACCCCGTCACCTACAGGAATTGCTACTGCAGCACTTTCATATGAAAGTAGGCGAAGCACTCGATGGTAAGCACAATTTTAGGACAAACTGGACCATCAGGACTCGAATTTTTTTTTTTTTTTTTTTTTACGTTTTGTTGACCTTGTCCCACCAAAAATAGGTGGAACTAAAGTATAAAACGCCTGGTTGTCCAGTTAAATTACAAATTTAGAAATTCCTCTAAACTATAAAAAATATTTTCAAGTAAATATGATTTTAGCAATTTTTTAAAAATGGCAGGGCCCAGAACCAAAGAGCCGTGAGACACACTGGCACGCAATGCCGAACAATAATAACTGATCCAAAAAAAAGGGTAAACAATGAAGTAAGTTCTGGCACACTGAACGTAATAACCGTGACAACTGGACGCTTTTAAAAAAGTGAAAAACCTAATGATATCCCGTACACCCTGTAGGTAAGTAGGTACACGGAGTCTTACAAGGGAAGAAGTGATTACTAGTTATGTCTGGAAGTCAGCACATTTAAGGGCCACCATACATTCGCTATTTTTTTTACGTTCCGATTTCAAACTTTGTGAGAAAACTATTGGATATTTAAATATTCTGAAATATAATATGTCTTTTTAACGCTATGTTGTGATTTTAAGATCGAGTTATATTTATCACAAAAAAAAATTATCCAAAATCAACCGATCGTGAAATCACAACATAGCCTCATCTCATGACTTATAAGTAATGACGTTAAATAGACAAATTATATTTCAGAATATTTAAATATCCAATAGTTTTCTCACAAAGTTTGAAATCGGAACGTAAAAAATTGCGAATATTCAGCTTTAAAGGTGCAGAGAAAATTACGTTCACGCACTCGCCTGACCAGTGGATACACAACAGTTTGGGTACCCTACTTACCACGACAAAACTGTGGGTAGGTATGTACCTAATGAGAAAGCTGACCCAACCCCCTACCCCCCAAGCCTCACCGCACTCTACCTAGTGGCGGTAAAACACTATACTGGGGTGCAAGGGATAAGGAAACGCCTCAGGCGACGACCCAGCAAGTGGCAGGGTGACCAAAGTGTACCGCAATGTAATAGAAATAACCGGTGGTGACGTCACCAGCCTACACAGGGGTGGAGTTGTTTTGGTCACCCTGCCACTTGCTGGGTCGTCGCCTGAGGCGTTTCCTTATCCCTTGCACCCTAGTATAGACCCAGTCGACTACTTAAGGTTCTAATCTCGGGACCAGTAATTTTTTTGTTGCGAACATGGATGTCACACCAAATAATGTAGATATAGGTAAGCTGATATAGGTAGGTAGGTAAGTAATAATTTGGTTTTTGGGCTAAGGGGTGCTGTAAGTACCAAAAAGTGTATAGGCCAAAATACATTCGCTATTTGTTTACGTTTTTACTTCAAACTATAAATACAGAGCTTACTTCAAACTTTGTGAAGGAACTAGGTAGGTAAAAGTATTAAATGTTCTGAAATATACCCAATGTCTTTTTAACGTCATAAATTTGAAGCTATATTGTGATTTTACGATCGAGTCATTTTTGTCCACAATAAAAAATTGAAATCGTGAAATCACAAATCTTAGCCTCATAATAATTACTTAAAGACGTTAAAAAGACATATTATATTTCAGAAAATTAAATAGCAAATAGTTTCCTCACAAAGTTTGAAGTAATTAAAAGCGTAAACAAATGGCGAATGTATATTCAACCTTAACAAAAAAAAATTATTATTACTTATATTAATCAGCAATGTCCTTAAATTACATTCATTAGGTAGGCACAGCCCACCGACACAGTCAAACCATCATGGGAAACTAATATAAATAAAATAAAAAATAAAAATTTTACCTTGACTGCAATTGAGAAAGCCTCCGCGTACCGCGTACCCAAAGGAGAAGGTACAACGAAGCGATTAAGGCCGCTGACACCAAAAAATCCAGCTGGAAGGAACCGGAATCCGGAAGGCTCTGTCTTGTAGACTAAAAAATCCAGTGATGTTTAATCCAATTTTCGGGTGAACTTATGAAGCACAAAAAAACTCACTGCGGTATATAAACACTTCAAACACATTCACTGTAAGCTATAAGCTAAGTATAGACCGATAGAAGCGCGAACACTGTGCCCGAAACGATGCGCCTCCGACGAGAGGCGGCGCGCGACTGACGAGAAGCGCATGGGTCCCTTATCGCGCCGACTGCCGAATGGGCGGGAAGACGTTCCCGCTAATATTAAAATTTCAAACTCCACACCATTAGGCATTCCTTTTCTGCTAGCTATTATAAATATATAAACCAATCCAGTGACGTCACAACCAACATTTTTAAACCTATTTTCTCTTCCTCCTAAGACCATTAGTTTTGAAACAGAAAAAAACCAGTCTCAGACAGAATTTGGGGGGGAACAGTTTAAGGTGCGTTCTGAACCACCAGGTACGCATAATATCACACGAAAACACGTAGTTTTTTTTTTAATTAAAGAAGTAAAACGGACGAACAAACATTTTCTATCCGAGAGCAAGAATGTCTGACTTGAACATAGTGCGTGTGTGGTATCGTGTATCGTGAGCACCTTTATCGTGTACCCGACATTAGGAGCGCCTGGACGGACGGAACAAACATAGTCCTGACTCATAACCTCGTTTTCCAGAGTTTCAAGCGAACTAAATTACTTTTACTAAGAACGATCTCCTTGACTCAATTATAGGTAGAACAAATTTCGAAAACAATAAACCCTGTAATGACATAATTAGTTTAGCTTAGGTTAGAACAACACAGCTTCACTGGGTATTATTTTCCGAGTTTCAAAAACAAAATACTGGATTTGTTTCTTGCTTTTAACAGAGGTTTTCGTGATTAAAAAATTGGACAACTATTTATGTTTACAAAATAAACGTAAAAAACAAATAACCCGTTATTCCTCTCGTTTGTAAACCCGTCATTATAAGAAAGTAATTATTTTTTCCATCACTACAAAACTGTAGGTCTTCATCAAGTACCTACTTGCCTGGGAACTTGTACTAGGTAGTGCGGCCAGCTGAGGAAAGACCTGGTTTATGTAGGAAGCTCATACTGCGGGCGAGTGCCTGACGTGAAAGTTGACGATGTACTCGGTGTTGGTTCTCTGGACGGAAATGGCGAAGGGCTCGTAGGGGTGGAAGGAGAAAGCAGCCAGCTTGCGGGTGGAAGGGTGCGCCGCCTTCGACAGACGTCCGGCGTGCATCGAAAACTTCAGGAGCCCGGAATCACGCGCGTAGAACCTATAACACAATAACCTTCTTAAAAAAAAAAACAAGAACATTTGTCCAAAATTACTTGATCGTACCGTCATAACATAGCCAGATAATTTCGGACGTTAAAAAGACATGTTATATTTCAACACATTTAAATATTGAAGTATCCTCAAAAAATGATCGGAAAAAACGTAAACAAATAGCAAAAATCGTTGATTTTTTCTTAACCGAGTATGGTGGGACGCCGTAAACAATTCAACCTATCGATCAATTTTTCACAAATGATGGGACTTGACTGTACCTGATAGGGTGCTCGCCACAAGCTTTCGGACGCTCCATGACCGACACCCACTTCTCGTCGTAGCTGAAGAGAGCCAGGTCGAGGTAGGGAGAGGAGCAGTAGGACTGCGCACTGATGGGCAGCTGCGCCAACAGTCGCTTCACCGCCTCTGTCGCGCCACCATTTCGCGCGCTCTCGATTAGCTGCCGCGATCGCTGCTGAATCAACCTAGGAAAAAGGGCTAGGTTAAGCCTGTCCACATAGAGAGGTTTTGTTTTTCTGGGTAGGTACCTATACTTTTGTCTCTTCTGACTCACCTTGCATGAATATTGTTGGCGGGTGAGCATGTGAACTGGGACTCAGTGTTCGCATTGCGGAAATAATCACAGTAATCTTCGAAGATCCAGAGCAATTCCTCAGAGGTGTTCTCATAGACAGCCAGAACCTGCAGAAAAGACAATGAAAGGATAATTTAACTGGCTGAATACGGTGTTATTTTATGAGAAATTTTATGCTAAAAAAATGCAGCGATCACTCATATAATAAATGTTTTATGTTTTTGACATTAAAATGACACTCTATTTCAGAGCAGAACGAAGATAAACATAACGCAACTAAGTAGTTTGTAATTCGAACAGGAACACATTGTTTTGTATATTCACTCTTATTATCTGAGCTTTGGAATATAGTTAAAGATAAGCCTCTCAAGTTATGTTATAAAGTTACAGTTTACCTGAGCCTCCACCATGTTGTACACCATGAAGAAGGAAGGCTGTGCATGAACCTGCTCCCGAGCTTTCAGCGTCACAATCTCCTCGCTGGCGTATTTGATGAGCAAATGATCATGATCTAGCAGCTGCATCTTCCACATCCGCAGTGCATTCAGCTAAAAAGAAAGAACGAATACATTCTTCAGGGTGTGTTCAGTGTCAGCCTTCAGTTAGGGAACTCTATGTGCATTCTACCATCGGTGGAGTTGCAGTATCTTCACCACTCGACTGCGGTTTGTGATATTCGTCATCAACTCAGCAGCGAGCCAGAAGTAACGGGTTTGACGCCAGAGAGCCTTCTTTTTGGTTCGCCACTATCCTTCCTGCTCCTTATTGGAGGCGGAAGGTCACCGAACCAACACTCTTGACAGCAGCTACTTCCATTCTCGAGGGCAGGGTTCAAGGAGTAACAAGACCTCACTCAAAATTTTAATAATAAAAAAACACTGAAAACCTGATGGTACAAACCTGGTCAAAGTGCTGGAAGAACTTGCGCAGCTGAAAGGGATGACCGGCAACGTCAGAGAGCTGCTTCGCGCGCCGGAAAAGGAAGATGAGGAGTTTATGCTTGAGGGCGTTAATGGTCGTCTCTCGGAATGGCATGTGTACATTTGTGCCTGCCGCCTGAAATTTTACAATAATAATATAATAATAATAACAATATCTCGTCACGGCAATAATGTAACCACTCTATCCTACCTTATTTTATAGAGGTTTTGACTGAACCTGCCCTACACTAGGTACTTACAACATTCACCCATTGTTTATTTAAGGTTTAAGGCATTAGAAAGACCATTTCAGGAAAAGCTGGGATAAGTTACCTTGCGGGCCCAAGAGGAGAGCAGAAAGTCGTCGTCTTCGAAACAGTTTCTACCGATCTGGCGGACATTGTGGAACTTGCCGTCTGCTATGTGGAAAATATGAATGGTCTGATGCTGCACTGAGAGCACAGCCAGCGTGTGTTGGTACAGGTACAGCCCCTGGTTATGAGAGAGGAACATCTTGTCCACACGGAACATGCGCCGGTCACACAATCGACCTGAAATAAGAAATACTAGGTACAGGGACGCAAGAATGTTACTGAGAGGTGCACACACAAAATACGAGTGGCTGTAAGCTTGACGGTATCTCAACATTTGCTTTCCTGTTTCCAGTAATTACCTTGCTCCATGTCAATGAGGTAAATGGTATAGTCTTCTAAGAGGAATCCACTGTTTGGTGTCACAGCCTCATTGTTGGTGTATATTTCATAAAAATTAGGACGGTCTTCGGCCACAGTGCTCGCTGAGCCCACTATTACATACCTGGAACAAAACAGGCACCATCACTTCTCAATGACCATTCGAGTATATTATGTTTGGCTGATGATTTGGCACAATACGGACACACATTTTAAATACAAAAAACTCTCCACATACCTTCCGCAACTACTGAAGAGACTACATTCTCGATTTAATCGTTGAACAGTCTGCGACATATTGACCACAATTCGGAGTTGAAAGAACTTAGAAAATATGCTTTTTCTAATTTGTTCCTTGCTTTTGAGTTTATCACTGAGAGAGTCTCCCGTACAGTTTCGAAGAAGCGAGCCAGCCGCCGAGCTGCCTTTGAATCTGTAAATCTCCAGCGACGTTTGGTCCGATGAGAAGGCAATGAGGAACCGTCCGTCTGGGCTAAACTTCCGCAAGAAGCACGGAGGCTTTTCAACATTCACAACCGTAAAATTAGGGAAAATATTTTGATAGAACTGTCTGCCGTTCGCGAAATCATTTCCTCTATTGGACCCGAATGTTTCTCGTTTCATTAATCGGACTACAACATTCTGAACGGGAATTTTCCGTGGTTTGAGGCTTTTGCGCAATGTGTTGAGGTCAAAGCGATAATCGGGGGAACCTTCATCGGCCATTGGTTGCAATTAATGTAATTTCAGTCTTGAAATAGTAAATAAACGACTAAAACATATTTAGAGGTTGAATAATGAAGGATTACTTAAAAAATTAAATAACAGTATGACAGGTAAATGTACACAATCAACGACCATATTGTTTTGCCTGCGTCGTCTGTTTAACGTGGCAATAGCAACAGACGCTCTGGAAATCCTCCCCTTCTTTTCTAGTGACACTTTATTTTGAGTTGAAAAAAATAAACAAAAATGAAGAAACAAAGGGGCAAAATTGATTATTTGATCAATTTCTAAAGTGACATCAGTTCTATTTTATTTATAGAATTGTTATATGTGACACAATAGTCTTAAAAATGACGTTATTTAAACCTTGGTGACGCTATATTGACCGTAATCATGGAAGTTAACAATTACCTTTGTGAGAAAAGTTTTGTGGAACTCCCAGGGTGGTTCAAACAGATGGAGACTTTTTTCCGTCCTGTCCTGGATAATGAGCTGAACGAGCTGCGATCAACACTGCAATCGCAGCTCCAACGGCAAATGTCCGCAGAAAGCCAGGTTAGGAACGAAGGGATCGAACTCGCCATTCAACGCTACGGCCTGAGGCCTACCCTGGACACCAACAAAGCAGAGGGAACACCCTCTACTTCACGATCTTGCGAGCCAGAAACCAAGAAATTGAGGCCCGAGTCGGACGATGTTTTGGTGTCTGCGATCTGCAGCGCCATTGCAGAGAAGGGTCTCGCGTCCATGTCCACGCAATGAGCCCGAGTAGGTTCTAAGGTTTATTTATGTGGTATTCGACGTTCTTCACTAAGTGGGGGTGTACTCCATTGATAAACACCTTTAAGGTGGATTTATCTCAGAAATCCTTAACTGTATCCTGATTCTGATTGTAGCCATTTTAATATCTCACTCACCAGACTTGTTTTTTTTTTATTCTATTGTACATCCAGCTCCATTCTACCGTGGTAGGTGGACACCACTGGTCTTTGTTATTTATCCTTTATCAAAGATGTCTTTTTGAATCAATTAACCGTGCATGGTTATTGCTAAACTGTAAACATCCATGCTCCCAACAGAAAATCTGCGGTACCGGGATTCGAACCCGGAACCCTCCGATTACGAGTCCTGTGTTTTGACCACAAGACCACGGAGGGCCGCCACCAGGTTTGGTACATGCTCCTTAAATAATATAAAGTAGGTAGTTTCTAATGTTAAAAAGATTCAGATCAAAAGTTATTCTTAGAAAGATGTCGTTTCGCAATGTAAAAAAAAATGTATTGTATACCTACCTACTTGCTTTCAGTGTCTTTGAGCTGAAAGCTATAAGCTAAATATTACACCAACTTGGTGATGATCTTCGGACCCACCCTTATGTGGTCTATTATTCTGTCAGTGGTTTAAAAATAGTGGCATAATTTTCCTTAGAAAAGTGAAAAACATAAAAAGCTACTCTTTCCCTTGATAGTCTTTGAAATATCTACCTCAAACACTCTTCCCATTTACAACCAACAGCGGTCAAAATGCTTTAATTTTTCCATCGGGCCTTTATAGTTGGCCAAGAATGTATGGACCTCGACTTGTCCTTTATTTTATAGTACCTATAGTATTTTTGTTTTATATAATACCTACCTACTTTCTTCTGTTGTATTGTATCTATTACCTACTTTGTCTCTGTCCAATCGGATAAGACAGCCTCGTAGTATTTCCGATTTTTTTAAAAATCTGGATCTCAGTCGGTATTAGGTTTAAAAAACGGAAAAGTGTTCGGTAGGAAAATTAGTCTCCGTTCCTTAACCGACTGAAAGGTTGAGGCACCGCTCGTTTTTGGGACAATCCTTAAAGCGAACAAACAATAAGTGTAAATTTAATTCTGTACTGCTTAACAGTACTTTGATGGAGGTAAAATTCTCACTTTAAATTGCCCAAGAGCTTTGAAAACATTGTTGTACGGTGTTCTAAGTTTTAGTTACAATCTGTATTGCCATTTTAACTAAGCACGGAGTGTTCACTATTGTGTATATCTACAATGTAGGGTAGTACCCTCTTATCAGCTTATGTGCTGAATTAACCTGACATCAGTGTCAATGTACTCATATAATAATTACTGTTGGTATAATAAAACAATGTGCGTATTGAATTTTGTTACATATTTTTTAGACCTATAAAATGCATTGTAAGAGCACAAAAACACAGCGAAGTTACTTGCACATACTTTTAGGCAACTGCAGAGGCTCGCAGCGTGAGACTCATACAAATATAGAACGATCGAACAGCAAAAAATGTAGAGTAGATGCGTAGTGACGGAGAAGGGCGACTACTGTGCCGGTGCTGAAGGAGCGGAAGGGGAGAAGTCAAAGGTGGGGTATCGGGGCACCCACCCCCCGACCCCCAGAGTGTGTTCATTGTCATCTTTGTCTTGGATCGTCGTCGCTTTACCAAAAGTACTTTCTTCAAAAGACGGAGGAGCTGTAAAATTAAAATATTTTTATACGGATAATAGCATAAGTTCCCTCCCTAAATTATTAGTCGGCATTATTTGTGAGTGTAAGAACATAAGTGACATGAAATTTTAGTTATTTCTTTTGCGATTTTTATTTTTTTATTTTAAGAAAGTAAAAACGTCAACAAACAGCATTGTGTTGACAGGCTTTATCTGTCTCAAGGAAATACTAACGTAATTGTGGATAGAGGCTTTTTGAGCCATCAGCCGGGGGTGCAGACGGAGCTTCTCCTCCTGCTGTTGACAGGTTGACGAGCGGAACTGTTCCAATGATGACTGGGGCGGACAATTCGATACCTCGGTAAAACATTCCCCCTATTGAAGTTTTCAGCTGGAAACAATGAACAAACCCCTATTATTACCTTTCTCCCAGTATGATTAAAAATATTCACTGTACTTTCACAAGTTGCTAATGTCCGCTATAGTGTTCCCGAAAACTTCAAGTTAGTCTTCTGAAAAAAAAAAACGTCGGTACTGCCCTTTAGTTCTGTTCATACCTATGAACTTTATTAGGTATAGGTAGGACTCTCGCTCGCCCTATGGGTCGATAAATAGGTATGTAACAGTACTACACCCTCTGTACTTAGCTTACGGCAATATACTCTCATACTTAGCTTGCGGGCAAAAACCCACCCCTGTCCGAGCCGATGATTGGCCAACAGCCTGGACCTGGGAGGCTAGCTCTCAGGTTCACCAACCTGTATAAATGCACCTTACTTTTGACAATAAAACCAGCTCGTACATGGGACGCCTACGTGAAACATCGTGTTATTCTTCTCCCGAACCTCCACCTGCCAGAATCAGCCCTTGAACAAGTTCACTTTCGGGGAACACTACGAGTATAGTGCACTTCAGGAAACTAATTACCTTGAGTTCATAAGCGATGGATATAATACTGCAGCCTCGTGTGTTGGTAGCGGGGAGGGGAGGAACAGCGATGCTGTCGGTCCACGTGTTGCTGCCGTGCGCCCCGACGGCTGACAAGCTGATTTTCCCAATCTCTACCTTCTCCACTTTTGTCTGCTGAGTCGGTCTTTTGCAGTTATAAGTCACCACCTGTGTAAGTCCAAAGATGAACAAGACGATGTAAAGAGGCTATAACTTTGTTACTTGATAAGGACTTGGTAAGTAAAGGACTAAAGGCGAAAACACAGTCGTGGCAGCAGAACGAGATATTATATTTCAGTGTCCTCAAAAAGTGGTCCAAAAAAACTTAAACTAACACGATTGTGTCGTCGTCCTTAAATGATACATGTAGACAGTACCTTGCGAAGAATTACAGAGCCTTCGGTGACGTTTTTATCAGTGCCATTCTCCAGTTCTATGGTGAGGGGAATACTCTGCCCTGAGGTGAAACCTGAGAGAGGAGCTGACATGGACGCCGACAGGGGGCCAGACTTGCAGCAGCAAAACCCGACGTGCTTCTCCTTCTCCACATGAAGCGGCATCTAAACCACCAAAAAAGAAAGTAATTCAAAATATTTCCATCAGTAGAGTAGGTTAGGGCACTATTTTGTTTATCCATTAATAGGACTTAGTCCCACCATACTCGGTTAACGTTAAACTCCAGTTAAATCCAATTATTGCATGGTAAAAACTGGCTTTAACTGGAGTTTAATCGTTAACCGCGTACGTATGGTGGGACGCACCCTAAAGGGTTCAAACTGGCAGGTAAAATTAGAAACGCTGTTTCAATGAAAATCGTCCGTGATGATTCTGAAATCTCAGAATAACTTAAACTAACTTCATTCTCTATTGAGACATCTTCTAGGTAGGAGACTCTTTTCCAAATATGACATGAGGTGAAAATAAAAATAACAATAATTAGTTACCCTGGCTTCCTGCATGTAGTTCAGATCTACCGGGCAGATGACTGTGAAGGCCGCCTTGCACTCCTGGTCAAACTTCCAAGGCCGGTCCAAAGTGACTTTGACTGTGTAGCGGATGTGCCCGAACTCTCCTTCATAGGTGGACGGGAGGGTGGGCGGTAGGATCGTCGAGAAGTCATAGCTGTGCGTTCCAGGTGGGATCTCACACTCTAATAAAAATAAATAAAATAGTTCATACAATACAGGAAGACAGACTTTTGCACTCATTGGAACAGGAAATTTGGTGAACAGATGGTTTGAGTGTTATTTATCAACTTGGCCTTACTTACCTCCCGAAAGAACAAATTTGTTCTCAAAGTAAGTCTCTTCGGCAGTGTAATCGACGTACTCCTTCACATCTTTTCCCTCGGCGTCCTTCCTAGACTCGATTTCAGACCATTTCACCTCAGCTTCGCCTTTGAACTTAACTTTAATCTCTGAAAGAAAAACGACATGGATCTCAATATGTTAATGGATCCAGAATCCACTCTGCTTGAAAATGGCATATCTTCGAGCTCCACCCGGTGTTTCCAAAAATTTCCCGAAGTGAGCTCCAAATTGAACATCTCCTTAACAGCATCCACCCCGGTCCAATCCCGACAGAGCTTCCGTTCTAAGATCCAAGGTTACAGGCGTGAAGATAAGCTCTACTTACTACAGACGTGACTCATCCAGGCCGAAATGTCAAAAATAAACACATTCCAACAGCACCGCGCAGGGGGAGCGGCTTGAGTTTTATTCCTACTTTCAAGTTTAGAACCCCAGCCCAAAATTAATTTATGATGTCAACTATATTGACCCTGATTAGCTCAATTGTCTATCAAATGCTAATAATAAATGTGACCACATCAATAGTAGGCAATGCGGTTAGCACACCTACAAGACAAGGTTACTTACCTCGAACTTTTTTTGGTGAATCTAAGTTGAGAACAAGTCTCCCAGAGACCTGGGTTCCAGTGTAATACGTTGCCCAAGCATTGTCGAACAATATTTGCATTTCCTTTAAACCCATAATTAAAAAATAATGACAAAATAAAATTAAAACTGAAGGGAGCTATCAACTGTACCAAGAGCTAGGAAGGAGAATCTGCCATATTTGTTTCCTTTTTACGTGGGATAAGAAATTTCACGTGGTTGAAGAATCTGATGACACGGTTTCGTTTGTTTACTAACAAGAACAAGTTACGGGAGTGCGCCAAAAACGTTGACATTATTTTCTCGTTTATTTTAAATGATTTAAGATGGATTTTGAGACTAAAATTAGAATTGAAAGAGAGCACCAGTATTTTGGATTTTCATCCGAAGACATCATTGAAGGATGTAAGTTATTTTTCGGTACTCCACTGTCCACTGGGAGATTCTGCTTAAAATATACAAATCCTTGTCCTGCTAGTTTGTCAGTGATATATCGACTTTTAAATAACCACTATTTTATTTTCAGTAAGAGAAATGCTAAAGGAAGTAATATGCGAGTCGGGGTTAAACAGCATGTTAAAGATGCTGCGTAAGAAGTTGTCTGAACACGCAGCAGACCCCGAAGCTCTAGAGAAAGGTTTGGAAGAGATGGCAGAGACTCTGAGGTGCGGCTATGACCGAGGTGTCGACTACGCGGTCACCAAGGCAGAAGCCAAACTGCGCGAATGCTTTCATATCCCTGACCATTTGCTATTGCCAGAAGAACAAATTGTTGCCACTGTAAGTAGAATAGAATAGAATACGAGTTTGAGAACAATAGAAGTAGGTTCCTACCATCCGGCCAGGGTTGTGAAAACAGCAGAAGAAGCAATTACTCGCATACCTAGTTATGGTAACCTGCTATTACTATATATATTTATATCATGTCCCTAGATGGAAGACATTGACTCAGAAGAGTTGGATGTAGAGATTGCTGAATTGACTCAGGAGCTGAAAAACCTCAAAGTGATGATGGAGGAAGCAAAAGAAGAACTAGCAATCGCTGACAACGCCCTCGCCATCCTAGAAGAAGCAGTCGCCTTTAAAGTGGAGCCACTGCCCAAGCAATGTTTATAAGAGTTATCGTGATGACTGATGAGCTACATATGGTATAATAGACCTAAAGGCCCACTAATTATCTGGTTTCGGCTAACTCCTCATCAGCTTCGGCCAAGCATCATACCCCATCTGGTTTCCGACATCTTTACTTACCCTGTCCAGTATATAATTCAGGCACAGGCCGAAAGAATTAAAAAAAATTAAGAACATTTTGTTTATTTTGATACATTAGTAGGTAACGTGAATCGGCACTCCAAGTGACGAGCGGGACGAAGAAACTCACACAGAAATTGGAACTACAGTATGTTATCCTATGAACATTACAGAGAGCTGTCATTAGGTTGCCAATGCTAAAACAATGATTATTCGAAAGAGTTGAGACTTTAGAAGTAGGATTTTTAGAGAAGGAATTCGTTACTCAAAAATTGATTCGTATTATTTTTTGTTTTCGTTTTTCTTCACTTGAAGGGACTTCCCTATTCATTGGCAAATGTCAGCGGACATCTGATATCGACTTATTTTCTACATAAATCTCTCCTATGCTAATAGTGATACCTTATGGTACCTCCACATACAAAAAGCTTAGCTCCAGCTACATGTCACATATCGCCAGCGTTTTCTATGTCGAGGTGCCTTTAAGGGGCCGCATGTCGATTGGTCTGTGACGTAATAACTCAATGATTTGGAGAAAGGTTCTTTAATGTGGCTTCGATGCAATATTCTGCAATTTCACCCCGAAAATTATTTATTTTCATGTCCTAGTGAACTATGGTATAGTGAGTGCTGAGGCGTACCTAGGTATGGACATACTCTTGTCTCAAATCACCGAATTATGGCGCCATCGGTAACTTAGCATGCGAGCTTTAAGAGTCACCAGTCACCACACATTGCACTTGTTTATGGTTCTTAATTTTATTTTCCTTCGAAAACTAGGATTCTTTTTTTTTTGTTCTGAATGTTAAATATTTCAGAACAAAAAATATTTTGAAGTTTTCTTAGACAAATGTAACTAAGAAAGGTGAAAAAAGAGCCTAGTGTGGTGACCTGAAGACAGCGAGTCTTTGTGTGGTTGATGGATGGATCAGTAGTCTCTGACTCTGACTCTGAGTAAATTCTTCTGGCGGTTGGCTTCGTCCCTCAGAAGTTGGAGAACCGGCGATTCTTTGCTGTTTACGAATACCGTGACGTCGGGGATGGGGGCCGCTGACTGGACGATACCTGCAGGCACCACAGGCAGGGGAGGATTCCTTCCACCCAGCTCTGAGTCTTCTTCCTGGTAGATCACCTGTGAAATAAAAGGAATTTCCTCTTTAAAGGATTGCCGAGTGGTCTAGACTCTAGATGGTTTGCCTTTGAGGAACACTTGACGGTTCGATCCTGATCGGCTCAGATACATTCAGCATCTGAAGAGAAATGTATATAGCTGATGTTGTCGATAGTACCAGAAGGTCAGCCTCTTAGGCCTCTTCCAAAGTTGAGTTGCATGGGCTCCATTTTCGCTACCTTCTTAAAGAATTTCATACCTGGGGCTCTGCCAGAGATTCAGGGAAATGCAGGACCGTGACGTTGGGGGCCTGGTAAACAGGTACAGGCTGGAGAGGGGCAGAGTCCCTCACAGGTGAAGGGGGACCCACAGGTACAGCGTAGACGACGTCAATGAAAGGTCTCCTCAGCAGCTGCTGCTCAGGCAGGGGTGCGTACAGTGCTGACACGGGGAATGGCAGCCTGTAGCCGTCTTGCAGGATCGTGAATGTTGTCGGGAATTCGATGAAAGTTTTCCAGCTGGTTACCGGGATAGGATTGCTGAGGACTACTCGCACGGCGGGTAGGGGATTTTCCTGGAAAAAATTATTCATAAGAAGGAGTTTTAAGAGGATGGTTTGCCTATAAATTTAACTAACCGTTAAACTGGACTGATGAAAGCAAACCACCTTTGGGGTTGAAGTGCCAGTTTTCTTAACCATGCTATTTGTAATTAGACAACACGCTGACGACAATGTAATGAGTTTGCCTATCAGTATATCTGCAGGAGACTTATTTGAGATGGGGTACCTCTCAAGAAACAAAAATTTATTTCACTCTACTCAGAAACTCCCCTCTGAAATACCTACCTGTCCCAAAAAGTTGACAAGAGCAGGGGCTGGCGTGAAGAACCTTGTCCTGTAGTCTTGTATAACGTTCAGTTGTCGTTCAGGTACAACGTACATGGGCAGATACCTGAGCTGGTCCCCAAGAACACAGCTAGGCACAGGGGTGGCGGGCGCCTGGTACTCTGTGGGGTAGTACAGGCAGGAGACTGCCCCGAACAGCGCTACCATTGAAACTATTGACGTATACATGGCTGAAAAAAGGAAGAGTCAGAGGATGCAGTTAGGTACTCAATAGCCAAAAATATGAATCACTTTTTGATTGTAGCAGCCATTTCACTGAACCAATCATTATCCTTGATTTGTTATCTATTACATAGGTAATCGTGGGAGCATCCTTGGAAATGATACACAATAGTTTCACACACAAAAAACCTCGCTGGATTTTGCCATTTGGCAGGAAGCGTACAATTAAATTTTTACTCTTGGATGAAGAAACGTGTCAGGAGTTTGATAAATAAATGGCCCAAAACACCAGGTACGGATGATTTTTTTTTTTAGATCACTGAAAACTAAATTGGTACGTTTTTCAGGATGAAGCGAGTTAACGAAGGCGGCCAACCGCATTGAAAAGGGGGCGGATGGGCACGGGGGAGATGATTTAGTGAGCAGTGGGCGTGGCACATGACAAATCATGGCCAATTTTGAGTGTCAGGGCCAAAATCTCTGTGCTCTGATTCACGAGAGAACAGAGTGAGGTAGCCCCAGACGTGGCACTAGACAACTTAGGTAATAGTTGAGGCCTTCCAAGGTAAGTATCGTAAGTTGCCAGAAAGGGTGACTGCAAGAGGGTGTCACTGCTGAGTCCTTAGCGTGGGAGCTCAGAACTTCAGCGCAGCCTTATACAACACATGGCTTGCTCTGCCTTCACAAAGCCGTTGCTCACCAAGGGTTTCTATACCAGCCGTGCTTCAACGTTACCATAGACACCACTCTGACAAAAAAAATTGGCGGTGTCTCAATCCAGACAAAATTAATGGGTTGATGACTTTTTATAAATTTTGCTTATGGAGCATCATTAGTATCAGTAACAAGAATGCAAGGTCGCCGGCCCTAAGTAAATAGGTAGTTCACCCAAAAAGCGTCGAGTCACGGTTCTAAAAGAGATCTCACTGGTGCCTGACTGCTTGATCCATGGCTCAGGTGCTTTGACTGTTGGTGAGGGCATTGTCATTGGCAGAATAGGAAGGTACCTAACTGCCTAATAGATGCCTAAAACTGAATCATCCTCTTCCCTCATTAGGTTCGTTGAACGAAGTGCTAATTAATTAATCGCAATCGCAAAAAGGAGACAATTATTGTTTATTTTTACGCGGCCCGAGGTCTTTATTCCTTAGTTCTTAGCGCTTATATAGGTAACAATACAATTTTTTAAACAGGGCAATTCGTCATGAGTGTGGGTGGGGTCTTATAAGTGGTTATGGGAGAGCCTGGCACATCATTAGCAGTCGTTACAACAAGACCACTCACCCTGCTGTCACATGTAAGCCAAAGTGTAATTAAAGATCGCCCACCCCAGCTTCAGGCAATTGCTAATGACTTTTTATGTCACTTTACTTAATGGGAAAAAAAACGGGTAAAACAATTATTGTGAACGTTAGGTGACATGTGATTAGAACAATACTGTTCTGGTCCTTGGAAATTTATTCCGATTTGAGGGATGGCTGAAAACGATATCAAAAGTATTGAGAGAAGTTTGGTTGGGCATTAATACTGATAAGAGTGATTGATAAGACAAGATGGTTATTTTTTCCACAGGTACCAAATTACATTGTGCATTAGAGAGTGAGTCTAGGACTTTACATCCCCCATACACAAAATAATAATAGGTAGACTGCTGATTTTTTATATTTTCAGTGAGCAACAAGTACGAATACCTATTCGCCATTTACCTACACAGGCTTTAGAGATTCGAAGTAAACCTCAGTTAAACTTGTACGTAAACCTTTTTGAATTTTCTTATAATCTTCACCATTGAGGTTGCAGGGAGATTTTCATGCCCTAGGCAGGAGTAGAGGAATAACACAAGACCTTCCCTACAGTACCGAATGATACAGTGAACTGAATATATTGACGCCGCAAACGGAAAATAGCAAATACTGCCTGTGCTGGGACTCGAGGCCACTACAAGCGCATATGACAATGCAGCCAATTAGACGAGCCCGAAAACTTATTGTTAGTGAAATTTAGCATTAGTAGGATCTAAGGTCTAGTCGGTTTGTATTAGGTACAGCTGTATAGGGATGAAAATCCCCCCATGCCTCCATGGTATGGGTTGCATATTGTACCTTTTTATTCTGAAGTATAACATAAATTTTTAGGGTCAGAAATAAATGATTAATTGGGATTTGACAGTCGAGTGATTTTCGTCATTTCAGACAGCTTGATTTTTTAACCCCCGGTTAACTTTTTAACTAACAAGTTTCTGCATAGCTTTAAGAAGTTAATATTATAGAACAAAAAATACTCAACGGTATCCTCATCATTAGGTTAAGTAAGAGTTTCTTTCATCAATCTATACTATAGGTACACATCTATCCAAAATTTTGAAATTTTTGAATGAATGAAGATTGGCGCGAAATGTTGCACCTGTACCTGAGAGGTATTGGGTGTCCACTGCAAGCCGGCACGCACCTCACACTCCACTGTGCGGCCCTTCGCCAAGATGTCCAGGTCCTAACAGCTATCTTCTTCCCCCTCCACCCAATCTGAACCTGGACGGACCAACCGAGGGGACACGCGAAAAACTATTGTCCGAGCATTCGTTTTGCTTTTTCACAAGTCTGTTCCTAAAGAACTCGGTTGAGCAGTTCTTTGCAGAGTTTCAATGGCTGTGATGACAATGTCGGTAACATCGCTATAGGAGGTCTCGCCGGGTTTTTATCGATGTTTTTTTCTCGCTCTTTGGATATAGTTTTTCTTGAGACGAGTTTTCGGAGGGAATTCTTGGATAGGTAGTTATTTGTTCTGAAATATAAAGTGTATGAATTTTTAGCTACAAATTGTTACCTATAGGTATAATGACAATAAAAATCGAGCTAGTTAACTTATATAGTTTCTGACGTTTAAAATAAATAAATATATTATGTTTGAAAAAAATATCGAGCAGTTACTGGAAGCGTCAACCGGATAAGCTGAGTGGCAAGGCACTGAGCAATGAAGCAGGAGGACCAAAGTTCGAGTCCGCACTTGTCGAGATTTTTAGCGACAAATTCTCAACTTAATTAAGGGTCCGCTATACCTGACGGTGCATTTTTTGCCGCCCATAAGATTAACATTGCGAGCGGCGATTCATTTTCAAGGTTTACCCTTGGTTGGAAAGACACAAAATTTTGCCTGTACCTAGCCCTAACAATGTTCTAGGGAGTGTTCGAAGCAGATTTCCCAATTTCTCACTGGTTTCTTTTATTGCAACTGTTTTGCAAATGCTAGCATCGCATACCTCAAGAAAAGTGCTGTATCTCGAAAACCAGTAAAAAAAATGAAATCTGCTTCGAACACTCCCTAGAACATTGTTATGGCTAGGTACAGGCAAAATTTTGTGTCTTTCCAACCAAGGGTAAACCTTGAAAATGAATCGCCGCTCGCAATGTTAATCTTATGGGCGGCAAAAAATACACCGTCAGGTATAGCGTCCTCTTAATAAAATACATTCTACCTATATATTATGTTTCAGAACAAATATCGAACAGTTGTCACAGGAAATGGGCATTGAAAGCGTCAGCCGGATTGGCTAAGCGACAGGACACTGAGCTATGAAGGAAGAAGATCCAGGTTCGAGCCCCGACAGTTCAAATTTTTCTTGCTCGACCTGAAGACGAGCTGATGGATATAGGTATCTGACTTGGGGAAAACTCGACTTTCGGGCGTGATTCTGCCCACATTACCTCCTTGTGTAGATCAAGAAAGGTGGAACCGAGGGGGTAACCACTCCAGAGATTCCTTGAGATTCCACAGAGATTTCATAAAGATTTCCAAAGATTCCCAACGATATTCATAGAAAGATGAACCCCGAAGGGGTAACCAATACAAAAAATTCCAGGATTCCCTGAGATTTCAGAAAGATTTCCAATGATTTCCAAAGAGATTCCCAACTAGTGGTTAACCCCTCGGGCGGAACCCTGCATCCCACTAGGCTATAATATAGTTGTCCGGATAAAAAAAGAAAAACAATGGTTTATAATGGAAGTAGGTCAGTCTGAAATGGCCAAAATCAGTGAAACGTGTCTTGGGAGGCTAAAAATATATCCTGTAGTGAACCAGAACCATAAATATCCGAGCGGACAGACGGAAACTTGTCGCTGGATATAATGGTGGGTACTTGGCGTATTACTAACTCAAGGCACGAGTGGTACCTACGTTATACGGTCGTGCCGATAGCTCTGCCATTCGCCATTCATAATCATACATGGGAAAGTTGTACGTACCATACATATACAAATTCTGAGTCGTCATAATACGCGAATTTTCCTGGATTTGCTATTATTTTTGAATTTTTGTTTTGGTTCGCTAATGTTAGAACCGAGGGGGTAACCACTCCAGAGATTCCTTGAGATTCCATAAAGATTTCCAAAGATTCCCAACGATATTCATATAGAAAGATGAACCCCGAAGGGGTAACTACTCCAAAAAATTCCATGATTCCCTGAGATATCATTAAGATTAAACCCATGATTCCAATGATTCCAACGAGTGGTTAACCCCTCGGTTAGAACGCTATGGGACGTCTTGATTTTACGTTACTCTATAGTCTATAGGTACAATGAATAAGGTGAAAAATATTTTTTTTCGGGGAAGGTATGAGTAAGTAGTGATGTTGAAGTAATGACAATCATTATACGTTTTCATTTCCGCAGTGCAGTGCAATTTCTTTGTCTTCAATATTTACCGATTCTACCAATCACAAGCGTCAAAACGTAGGATGCAACATTTTTCATAAATGTGACGATAAGATATCGAATGACAATTTACTCAATTTAGCATTAAATAAAAATCAAAAAAATCCGGGAAAATATTTTTCAACACTTCCTATATTTTTCTTTCCCAGTAGGTACATGGGAAAATTTTCAATGATATCACTACAGGGACCCTGCATGCTGTACACATACTCAGACTACTACTCTACTTGAAAGGCACTCTGAATTCATGCCAGTGGTCTACTCCCATTACGCCTGAATAGCCCATAGCACACGCAAGTGGCGAATCGTGTGACTGTGTATCCTGCGAGATTGTTTTGGACCGCTCCCCCTTAAGACAAACGGCAATGGCATTAACACTGACCCCAAGCTGGACAGAACCTTAATCTTGGCCTGGGATCCCGTTGTGCCTTGAAACCTGGCAGATCTGCAATTAGTACCTGCGAGTCTCCTGACCTAACCCACCGATCTCCAATGGGACTGGTTGTTTCGCCTACAGACGGCATGCTCTCATGAGCATCCACCAACTCATACGAGTCGTGTGTTATCCCTATAACATGTGTGCCCGATTGAAAATATCACAAACGTGATAAAAACACTTCAGCGTGTTCGTGTTGAGGTAGCTTTCGTTTCTGATATTACACCTTACGGCTAAATGTGATCGTGCAAGCCTCTGTGGTGCAAGTAAATTCAAATTGCAACGCGTCAGTAGCAAATCTTGTTGAGGCCAGGTAAATTTCTCATGCAGTTTTGTGAGAGAAGGTCAACAAAACTTTCTCAAAAAAGTCCTTCCTGCCTTTGGGATGCTACCTGCAGCCCGACCTGTTCCTCAGCTAAATATTTTATCACACTACCTGATCTGCATACGCAAGAAGGTAGGTGAAGGGTATAACGGTAGCGCAGACCCTCAGCATCTCCTGATAGACGTCCCCAAAACAAAACAGACCTTTACCAATCGCGTCCTTCAGGTCCGTCGAGTACAGGTACCTTCAAGAGACAGGCGATGGGCGATAGCTGACGCGGCACAGCGGGCGGCCCACGCGCGGCTCTTGTCAGGATCAAACTACTCACATGTCTGTCTGTCTGCCCAGGACATGACCGATGCGCTTGCAGGTGAATGGCGCCTAATTGGCCAGATTGCCCGATGATCCTTAGCTGGCTATCCTCCAAGGTTTTGCCCACTTTTTCGCACCTTTCGAACTCAATTTATTTGAACCGTGCTTCTTCTTTTGGTGGTGTCCGGTGGAAGGTAGCTTCGAAAAAGTGCGGAGTAGTTTGTCCTTGTAGGGCTAGGATCACTCGCCTCACAGAGACTTTCTGAGTGGTGTCTTTTCTTGCTTCACTTCGGATCATTCTTTTAGGCCAGTTCTCTAATAGATTGACGCTATACTTTCCTCCTCTTCCTCCTATTGGTTTGGTATACATCATCTTTCAGGTATATATAGGCAGCGAGTAGGTTCTCCGCGAGGGGGTAATCACTCCAGAGATTCCATGAGATTCCATAAAGATTTTCAAAGATTCCCAACCATATTCATAGAAAGATGAACCCCGAAGGGGTAACCACTCCAAAAAATTCCAATATTCCCTGAGATTTCATAAAGATTTTCAATGATTCCCAACGAGATTCCCAACGAGTGGTTAACCCCTCGGTTCTCCGTGTCCGTGGCTTGCAGAGTTATCCACCCACGTCCACCAGCAGATCATGAGGAGCGCCCTTGTTATACATCAGCAGTAGCAAAACCAATCAGTACCTCGTAGGCTACTGAACCATTTACTCTAATGCACGGTAGCAATAACCGAAGACTCCATATCCTACTGTGATAAGCTCCCACGCGGCTATCACATTAAAGCAAATGCATTTCACATTATATAAAGGCACTTGGCGGGGGCTGTACGTGGGAGGCTAAGAGGTCCAAGACAATGCTATCAATGTTGGCATCTTTGGTCAGCCATAACATGGAGATCTAAACTTGAGACATTTCATTTTCGTTTAGGCTTGGCCAGGTTTAGATAGCCCAAGTCATTACGGGCGTGTACAGTCACCACGCCTTAAAAAATGATTTTTTTTTTGGCATTTTGTAGTCGTCGGGTCCTTCTTTGGTTGCACCTTTTTGATCCTGCTGGAAAACTTGGAGTATCTCTTCCCCTCCAATCTACCAATTATCGTAAGTATATTTTCCGGAGGTAACTGTACCTAGTTCAGAACTGGATACTTTCCTCCAGGATCCATGATTTGAATCTCAGATTTTCCAGGTTTTCCAGCCAACATTTCACATGGATCTTTGATCTTGAGCAAGAGACAAAACAGGGAACCACCAGAATAACCAGATTCATTGGGTTCGTTGATTCGGAGTTGAGTCAGGTTCCGATAATAAGGCGTGGGCTCGCCTTGTTGCTATCTCGGATCGTCTAATGACATAGTCCGAACCTGGATCCGGTCCTGCGGGGCTCTTGCCCGTTGGGATGGGCGCCCGCCAACACGCGAAAACGACTCATTATGTATTCAGCTTATAGAATAGCTATATACCGGCACCGGCATTCACACTCGTCATATCTAAACAAAGTCATCCTCTGGTTCTTGTGCTGAGCACCCCCGACTAACGTCAGCGAACCTGCCAGAGGTGAACCCCCTCTCCCGCTATAAAGTTTCCACAACTCCGCATAAGCCGACTTAGGGCAAGGAAGAAGGAAACGTATACACCCTTGATTATCTTCTATTGGAACCACACTTGAAGAATTAAGTAATTCAGGATTTTCTATTATCACCAATCCCTCATGTAGTAGGCGTCCACAAAGGCAGCAAGATACAAGATTGATCTCCGCTATTTCTGTGAGGAGTCCAAAAGCGGATGACTATATACCGGCACCGGCATTCACACTCGTCATATCTAAACAAAGTCATCCTCTGGTTCTTGTGCTGAGCACCCCCGACTAACGTCAGCGAACCTGCCAGAGGTGAACCCCCTCTCCCGCTATAAAGTTTCCACAACTCCGCATAAGCCGACTTAGGGCAAGGAAGAAGGAAACGTATACAACCTTGATTATCTTCTCTTGGAACCACGCTTGGAGAATTAAGTAATTCAGGATTTTCTATTATCACCAATCCCTCATGTAGTAGGCGTCCACAAAGGCAGCAAGATTGATCCCTGATATTTCTGTGAGGAGTCCAAAAGCGGATGACCAAAATCTCTAATTGCAAGACATCACACAAGACATTTACGTTAGAGATCGCACGAGGGGTTAACCACGCCAGGAATCTCGTTGGGAATCTTTGGATATCTTTACGAAATCTCAGGGAATCTTGGAATTTTTTGGAGTGGTTAACCCTTCGGGGTTCATCTTTCTATGAATATCGTTGGGAATCTTTGGAAATCTTTATGGAATCTCAAGGAATCTCTGGAGTGGTTACCCCCTCGAGATCGTAGGTAAACGTGCCTGAGGATCACCATTGACGTTTACCACTAGCCTACGCGGTGGTGTGCCAAACAAATTTAACAGCGATTAGAGGGCTTACGCAGAGAAGCATCGTCAGTCGGAAAAGGTGGACTTAAAGCCAATCCTCATGGATTGGGATCGTGACTTCGGTCGAACAAAATTGTCACCGCAATGATTCAGTCTATATGACTGATTTTTTTATTTTGGTCATTTGCCTTCGAATAAGAGCAGAAGATTCCGATAGATAACTGGCTATACAATACGCAGGGGCTCGAGGCTTGGTCGTCACATTTTATGGAAGTGGACATGCTGAACTAATGAGGTAGTGTCTTCTGCTTCACTATGAACCTGTATAGTGTGGAAAATAGGTGACAGGAGAAGATTAGGAAGGTGGCAGACAGGCGAGGGTCATCGCAATCGCACGCGACCCTTTGGGGACAAACTAATGATTGATGTGGGGCCAAGCTGGGAATCACACTAATTCCTCCAGATATTTATTTGTTTCCTACTGAACCTGAAAACCTAGAGGTGCTATCCAAACCTGCTATGGTTTATTCTGAACAGTAAGCAGTGTATATTTTTTGTAGCCCTTCCTGCAGGTGTATTCCCTTTCTCGAACACCTTCAAAATTTATTGTAAGAAGAACTGTTCTCCACATATTGCATCATGGTGCCTTATATTCTTACAATAAATTTTGAAGGTATTCGTTGGGTGGGTTTTCTAGCGTTCGAGAAAGGGAATACACCCGCAGCTCTCTTATCTATCGAACTTCTGGCAGGCATGCTAACCGGAGCAAAAGAATAAAAGAAAACTCCAAGATTAGCGACTTTTTGCATAAGGACAGGTTCTGTGGGTACGGTTCATATACCGTTCATATAGCGAAGAAGGGCCACCTAATTTTCTTAAAAAATTCTGCCCCTTTTATTCGCATACTCCGCACGTTTTCATTAGTCATCAGTCATCATATATTGGTAGAATGGTAGATATCCGAGCCATCAAATGACCGGCACCCTGGAGCAGTTATTCTTTTGGTAACTATAGGTACCTATTCGAGGGGGTAACCACTCCAGAGATTCCTTGAGATTCCACTGAGATTCTATAAAGATTTCCAAAGATTCCCAACGATATTCATAGAAAGATGAACCCCGAAGGGGTAACCACTCCAAAAATTTCCAAGATTCCCTGAGATTTCATAAAGATTTCCAATGATTCCCAACGAGTGGTTAACCCCTCGGGTACCATACCTACATCGACCTTTTTAGATTCAATTGTGAACCCTCCCATATTGAACACAAGTCTGTGCCATTAGTAAAGATGGAATAGTTCAACACTCAGAGTAGTAATTCACTAATTACTAATTAGTACAGGCTCTTTGGCAAATTATACAACGGCGTTCCCTTTAAATCTCCTCCACAAACCCGCTTGAGTGCTTTGCGGTTAGCTACGTTTGGTGAATGACCTGCGTATAGTGCGAAATTGTTTTTCCTCCTGCCAGAGCCCTGGCGAAATAGGTCAGGTTCAAAGTAAATTTCTTTATAACGAACGTTGAACTTAAACCTGTCACATATTTGCACCTTTATTTTTACATGTATACGTGGTAAAGCATGCATGGCCGGCTTCAGCAAGAGGAGGGGACAGGAATTTGTCTCCCGTGGGAGGAGTGCAACGCGTATTGTAGCCGCTCTTCTTACGGGTCACGGACCGTTCCGTGCGCACTTGGACAAAATGGGTGTGGATGTGCCATGTACGTTGTGTAGATACTGTGAAGAAGAGGAAGAGTCGGGGTGGCATGTACTCGCGGAATGTCCCGCAATCTGGCGACCGCGCCTTGAACACTTTGGCTGTGCTGTTGCTGACGGGCCTTGGAAAGAAGAGATGCGGCCAGGTGCTGTCCACCGTTTCGCGGCGGACATCAACCTCAACTTCTAATGTCGCGCCGCGGGGCTGTCCTATGGGCCCGCATGTGGCCTAGGACAATAGCCGCTGAAGATGAAATTAAAATTTACATGTATACGTGGTACGAGGGGTTAACCACTCGTTGGGAATCTCGTTGGGAATCATTGAAAATATTTATGAAATCTCAGGGAATCTTGGAATTTTTTTGGAGTGGTTACCCCTTTGGGGTTCATCCTTCTATGAATATCGTTGGGAATCATTGGAAATCTTTTAGGAATCCCAGAGAATCTCAAGGAATCTCTGGAGTGGTTACCCCCTCGACGTAGTACTACGATAATAGCGCAAAAGTTATCGGTAGCAAACCTCATTTGCACGTAGCAAAGAGAAACAATCACTCATTGCTCTGGCCAATCACTCATTGCTCCGGCCAATCACTCAGCAGGCACCTATTTATCATAGCGCGTTACATTTCTCATTAGATTGGAACTGGAGCTGATGATCATCTACTTGTTTTCAAGATGGACTTGGTAAATAATTGCCCTGCTAAAAATAAAAATAGCAAAAATTAATTTAGTGGCGCCCGACTATATCTCAGGGTTGCGGATGCAATTTTTTTCAATCCCTACGTCAAGAATAGTAATTGTTTTCGTACAAGCCGTAGGTGAGTTTAGTTCATTTTTATAACATGCTGTCTAGCGATGTATGCCTATTATTTGCACTTTTTGCCTATCCTGACTGTCAAAATATCTCCTTCGTTGTTCCCAGTCACTTTACGGAACCTACGGCACCTACGTACCAACCGTTCAGCAGTGGGATGTAGAGAAGTTTTTTCCAGTTGAGACGTTAAGACTGAATATACATTCGCTATTTTTTTACGTTCGGACTTCAAACTTTATGAGAAAACTATTAGATTTTTAAATATTCTGAAATATAATATGTCTTTTTAATGTCATTAGGTCATTACTCATGAGGCTATGTTGTGATTTTACGATCGAGTGATTTTTGTCACCAAAACAAATGTCCATCCCATCGTAAAATCACAACATAGCTTCGCATGAGTAATGACGTTAAAAAGACATTATATTTCAGAATATTTAAATATCCAATAGGTATATAGTTTTTCTTTTATTGCAACTGTTTTGCAAATGCTAGCATCGCATACCTCAAGAAAAGTGCTGTATCTCGAAAACCAGTAAAAAAATGGGAAATCTGCTTCGAACACGACTTAGAACATTGTTAGGGTTAGGTACAGTCAAAATTTTGTGTCTTTCAAACCAAGGGTAAACCTTGAAAATGAATCGCCGCTCGCAATGTTAATCTTATGGGCGGCAAAAAATGCATCGTCAGGTATAGCGGACCCTTAAGGGCCACCATACATTCTCGACGAACTCCGCCAAAACCACTGTGCGAAAGTAAATATTCGACAAAAGTAATGTTTACATTTTAGTACCACCGGAGACTGGTAATTGCAATATCGTATCGGTTGTGTCTACTCTAAAAGCTAAACATAGTGTGCTATTTGAACGCGAAACGAACGAGTAAAAGTAGGACACTATGTTTAGCTTTTACAGGAGAAAAAGTAGAGAAATGGTGTTGTAATTACGAACTTCCGTAAGTGAAATAAAAATTGTCAACATGTAACATGGCGGCGGTAAATATGACAAACATTTATCAAGCTTTTCTACTAAATGTGACGATAAAATCATACTGTTTTAATCCGAAACGTTACAAAAAAATATTTCGCGTGAGGTAGTGTTGTGTTTTCGCGATCTGTCAAAAAAACATGTGGACTGGTAGTTGACTGTTTAAAATCGCTCCTGTGGGCTTATTACTCCATTTCATGCAAAAATACAACACTACCTCACGACAAAGAGTCTCAGGTTTACATCCCCCTATAAACACTTTTCACTCGCCCTGTAACTTCGGAGTAGGGCTTGAAGTACGTAGCATTGCGAACCAAATGGGTGTATTTCCCCTTAAGCTACCTACGAAAATAAAAAATTATGGGTTTTCTTTTCTTTTTCGGAAAATTTGTAGAAGTTAGACCTCAAAAACCTTTTGTGAGCCTTCTGGGGTCAGAGGACCCCGGTTTTAGGAGACCACCCAAACGAGGTGAGTGACCCGGAGACGTCTATGAACCTTTTAAGGTTGGCCTTGTCTAACCGCAAAACCTTATGCCCACAAGGTAACTGGTACAGTAGATAGACATCATCTCGACTGTGGGCTGCAAAATTAAATGGAAATTAAAAGCTTTCGGCCCACATGCTACAATGGGATTCATGTCTATCACATACTCATATTTGTGGTACAAATAGGTAGGTATCGCTCCAACTGTGGATTGTACACCAACCTACACTTTTCCCGGTTGTTTGGTACCTAATGGCTATTTGTCTTCCTAATGATACCTCTTTAAGGGTCCGCTATACCTGACGATGTATTTTTTGCCGCCCATAAGATTAACATTGCGAGCGGCGATTCATTTTCAAGGTTTACCCTTGGTTGGAAAGACACAAAATTTTGCCTGTACCTAGCCCTAACAATGTTCTAGGGAGTGTTCGAAGCAGATTTCCCATTTTTTTACTGGTTTTCGAGATACAGTACTTTTCTTGAGGTATGCGATGCTAGCATTTGCAAAACAGTTGCAATAAAAGAAACCAGTGAGAAATTGGGAAATCTGCTTCGAACACTCCCTAGAACATTGTTAGGGCTAGGTACAGGCAAAATTTTGTGTCTTTCCAACCAAGGGTAAACCTTGAAAATGAATCGCCGCTCGCAATGTTAATCTTATGGGCGGCAAAAAATGCACCGTCAGGTATAGCGGACCCTTAAGTATACTTAGTACTTCTATGTACTTATTTCTGACTTCTTATGGAAGGTGCCTTTTTATTTGGTGAATGGAGAAAAGAACACTTTCGGAAGAGTAGGAACATGACTTCTGTCAGTTTTCCTCATGGTATATTCTGGAAAATTATTTAAGGAACCTCTCGTGGAATTCGGACTTTAAAGTCTGAAAAATGTATAACTTAGCAGGTATTCGTTTGCTCCCTTCGGCTCTCTTGATCAAAATAATCGCATCACTCAAAGTGAAATTTTTGATCAGTTTGATCTTCGAAGCCAAAAAAGAAATGTATAAAGAAGAGATCAGGTACGAGACCTAAAGTAGACATGAATAGGTGGATGGATTAATTGAAAGGTTAGACATCTATTAGATTTCCGCACAAAAGGACAATGAGGAGCGGTCATATATCAATCATGGGTAAGACGATCCTTATTTTATATCGTTGCAAGACGATCTAAAAGTCACGGTGCTTGCTTGATTGATGACAAATGTCATGATGTAGCAATAAATTGTTAGTTTAGTGAACCTTTTAAGGTCTTCTTATACCTAGCAATCCTAGCAGAGCCGCGACGCCTCCTGTCGACATTGACAGCAGCGCCACCATGCTCTCTATATTCTATATATATAGGAAGTCTGTCAGAAAGAAGTCATAAAAATTCTTCCTTTATGGTACAGGTACTACAGCTGTCACTCGACTTTATAAACGACACTCTCTATAACGAAAACCTCTTTATAACGACACTCTCTATAACGAAAACCTCTTTATAACGACACTCTGTACTCTCTATAACGAAAACCTCTTTATAACGACACTCTCTATAACGAAAACCTCTTTGTAATGACACTCTCTATAACGAAAACCTCTTTATAACAACACTCTCCATAACGAAAACCTCTTTATAACGACACTCTCTATAACGAAAACCTCTTTATAACGACACTCTCTATAACGAAAACCTCTTTATAACGACACTCTCAACAACGGAAACCTCTTTATAGCGACACTCTCTACAACGAAAACCTCTTTATAACGACACTCTCTGTGACGAAAACCTCTTTATAACGACACTCTGTACTCTCTATAACGAAAACCTCTTTATAACGACACTCTGTACTCTCTATAACGAAAACCTCTTAATAACGACACTCTCTATAACGAAAACCTCTTTATAACGACACTCTCAACAACGGAAACCTCTTTATAGCGACACTCTCTACAACGAAAACCTCTTTATAACGACACTCTCTGTGACGAAAACCTCTTTATAACGACACTCTGTACTCTCTATAACGAAAACCTCTTTATAACGACACTCTGTACTCTCTATAACGAAAACCTCTTAATAACGACACTCTCTACAACGAAAACCTCTTTTTAGCGAACGAGTGCTCCAGTACCTTGACAAACCCTGAACCCTGACTCATTTTAAAACCCTCTCTAAAGCAAACTCCTCTATATAGCGAGCTATAATTCACGGTACCTTGACAGTCGTTATAGAGAGACTAGTAGGTATACATATACTCATCTACCGATTGTTTGAAAGGTTCTGGCAAAACCGAGGGGTTAACCACTCGTTGGGAATCATTGGAAATCTTTATGAAATCTCAGGGAATCTTGGAATTTTTTTTTTGGAGTGGTTACCCCTTCGGGGTTAATCTTTCTATGAATATCGTCGGGAATCTTTGGAAATCTTTATGGAATATCAGTGGAATCTTAAGGAATCTCTGGAGTGGTTACCCCCTCGGGCAAAACCTGACCAACCTTAAAGGAAAAGCGACCTATCGGAGCGGTTGCTTGTTACGTAGGCGCAGGTATACAGGTAGGATGGCCAGTGTCCGATGTAGCCGAAAGGGCGGTAGCGCATTAACTCCGGGAGACAGCCGTATAAATCGATCACCCTAAAAAGGAGCCTCCTTCCTTTTGCCCGAAGAACATGGGTGGAAACGCCTCGTTTACCTGTCTTTTGTCGCAAAATATCAAAAGAAGCGATATTTTACCGGTGTCCATGGCAGCGAGACTACCAAACTACTACCCGTTTGCCACTATGCTGTCTTTTTCGCAAAATTTCAAAACCGGTGACATTTTGCCAAACTACCCATTATGCCACTTTACGGCTGTTGTTGGGTGTCTGTTCCGTTATTTTGAAAACTACGTGTGGAATGGAAAATATGGTGGGCATCAGCAGGGGTGCCTACTTTTTAAAAAATTGGGGGTGTAGCCAGGGGGGGGGGGGGGGGGGGCAAACTGGACTGGAGAGAGAATTTGGTTTCTTCCTCAACTTTTTTTTTGTAAAATGCTTTGGGTAAAATCGAAAAAAATATAGGATTTTAGATCTAGTGCTGCACCAGGGAGTTTCTAGTCTAAACTAGACCATTGCAATCGAGGGGGTAACCACCCCAGAGACTCCTTGAGATTCCCTGACATTCCATAATGATTTCCAAAGATTCCCAACGATATTCATAGAAAGATGAACCCCGAAGGGGTAGCCACTCCAAAAAAATTCTAAGATTCTCTGAGATTTCATAAAGATTTCCAATGATTCCCAATGAGATTCCCAACGAGTGGTTAACCCCTCAGTTGCAATAAAAGCATCAGATCGTCAAGGAATCCACTATGAAGAGGGCGCGGCCGATTATTTTCTTAGAAACATGTTAAACAGACTACATTTGAAAGAACACGCCGCAAACCGTTTGGGATCGTTCAAGCGCCTCTAGGTATCTTGTAGTTTGTTAGATATAAAACTCGATACCTGCACGAGAGTCGCGGCCTTGCCGAGGGCTATGCAGCCATCCACAGCTGTAAAACATCGATCGGCTTTTGGAATGCCGACGTTTAGGTATGTCGGTACCGCCTTAGTTTGATTCCAATTCGCGAATAATAATAGGTTCCAAATTTTCGTAAATTTTTAGTACCTATACCTAAATACATTTTCCTACCTCGTGCGTTGTCCCAGTTTTCGTTAATTTCTTTTGGTATGTTACACCTAACCTACCGCACTCCTTCCTAATTTACTGGGAAATTTTTTAGCCAGCCGTATACACCCTACCGTAGCCAATTTGCTCTTGAATCTTTTAAGACTCAAGCTGTATTGGCCGTGGTTAACTATTTGGTGGAAGACCCTCGAAATCAGACACTGGTTTACTATACTTTCCCTGGCAGGGACAAGCAAAAAAATTGCTTACATTGGGATTCGAACCCAGGTCTCTCAGGACGCGAGTCAGCCTGTCCGACGCCGAGGCGGCAAATAGGATTGTAATTCTGTAGGTGTTCTTCTTCAGACCATACCAAGGTATACAGGGATTGCTGAATTTTTTTTTTATAAAAAACCTTAATTCATAATTACAGTGCTGCTGATTTTTCTTCCTACTTGTCTTTGCCAGGAATATTCGACACCTTCTAGGCTTGGAATTAATTGTTAGCAATCAAGTCATTAATCAGAGTAGAACAGCCTAATGAAGGCTCAAAAAAGCTACTACGCAGGAATTCTCAGAAGAACCTATATTTTATCCCTTTATTCACCCACTCCCCCACGGAACGGCTTAGTTAAGTAGCCTCTAATTAAAGGTAATAAATTTAGAGCTACCCTTTCGGCAAACTTGGCAGAATCCGGCGAAAAATAAAGACGAGAAGTATGAGGACATAATTAGTGGTAATTATATACCTAGTTTTTGCTTAATGACACCCTGATTATCACAGGACCTAATAAGGAGTTAACGTCCACCCGCGGGGTTATTTGTAACATAACATGCCCCTATAACACCCAAATGTGTCGGATAATTAATTATTTTGAGCCAAAAAAAATATGTTTTCGATCAGGTACCGGAATATCTTCAAGGTACAAGTCGATTAGGTAGGTAGGTACGTAATTTTAGCGTAAAGTTAGGTAGTCTTTGTCTCAGTGTACCCATACCTAGTGGGTTCGAATAAGTCATAATATTTTCACAATAAAGGGAGTGGCGACCCAGGTCGTCAAGGGGCAGGACCGAGGGGTTAAACACTCGTTGGGAATCATTGGAAATCTTTATGAAATCTCAGGGAATCTTGGAATTTTTTTGAGTGGTTACCCCTTCCGGGTTAATCTTTCTATGAATATCGTCGGGAATCTTTGGAAATCTTTATGGAATCTCAGTGAAATCTCAAGGAATCTCTGGAGTAGTTACCCCCTCGGGCAGGACCATCAAACCGGTAATTTCAAGATTTTTTTAGTATATAGGCACTCACCTCATGTACGTTCGTCATGTCAAGCGAAATGTATATGGTGGTTCGGAACCCACCTAAAATGCACTGACTACTGGGATAAGGGGGCTATCGAAAATAACCTCCTGTATTCGGTAATACCTTCTAGATCAACTTATGATAGTAACAGCAAGGTCAGCTTACAGTCAACACCGGTCGATCTCAAACAAGAAATACCATCTCTTACGAGGTATACACATCACACGGTTGCACTGTATAATTTGCAGAAGTTTTTTTGGCGGTCTCAAGAATGCAACCCGACCTCGAAGGCCTCCCAGATCCTTTGGCTTAAAAAGCTGCTCGACTCCAGCAACTTGGAGGAATATCGCGATCATGTATAGCTATGGTATAAACGCAGAAGACCAGGTTACTTTTGGACATCGCCACCGACTCACCAAGGACGTACAAGACTACGTTGGATCAACACAAACGGTCCCGCTAAACCTGAAGCTTGTCATAAATCTGGGACTCTGGAAAATTTTCTTGTGAGTAGTACCATGTAAGGGAAGGTGGGGCAAAACGTACGAGCGGGGCAAAATTTACGAAGAACTGTGGCAAGGAAGACGTAGAGGTCGTAGAGGAACAGTGGTCTGGAACCCACGTAAAACTGTAGGTCCCCGCAATGGCTGTGAAACTGGTACTATTCGTTAGAGTGTATCTTTATTTATACTGTGGTACCTATTGTGCAGTGTGGTGCTATGATTTTTCGGACTTGGGTAACCTTGCCCTGCCTATTAGAACTGCCTTAAATCATTTGTATTTCGTATATTTAATTAAAATCGACCTTGTGGGTCTGTCTTCTCCAGGTGGATTAGTGGTTCACGTCTGGTTTGCATGGGCTTTGCCTGTTACCAATAGGTACATACCCAGACTTCAGACTTCATTACTTAAGACTAAGAGGATAATTGGCGGTTAGGTACTGACCGAGGCGTTGCCACTAAATCCTCTTTTCAATCTTATTCCGGGTTTACTTTGTACTGAGTGAAAAAAAAAATAAAGGGTCCGACAACAGTCGCACTAAACTTTCTCGCCCCATGTGATTTTTTTTTTTTTTTTTTTTGGATTTCTTTGAGATTTTTTTGCGGGCGTAATTTTTAAGCAATCCAAAATCGGTTGAAAATGACCCAAGAGCATCTATCTGAGATCACTCCCACCAAGTTTCATGGCTGTCATTCTATTACTGTAGTCCCAAATGCGTTCCGACCATTCAAAAACGTGGTTTCTCATTCTCAACTCATTTTCGACACTTTTTTGACTACAACGGCCGTAATTTTGAAGATAACAAAATTATGTTCGACAGATGTTTAAGTTACATGGTTCTACACAAATTTACCAAATTTCATGACAATCGGTCAATAAATGTGAATGGCGCCGAAACGATCGAACTTTGGTCCAGAACGGCCGTAATTTTCAACCAATTCAATTTTAGTTGAAAATGACCTCGAAGCATCTATTTGTCAACACACATACCAATTTTCAGTGTTATAGATTGAAAAGTGTACCGTCGGCGCTTGTCTAAGTAACCAAAAACACGATTTTTGAATTATTTTGGCGGTTTTTTGACAATAGTGGCCGCAATTTTTGACCAATCAAAAAATCCTTGAAAATGCCCCTCGGCAGTAATTTTAGACAGGTCCATACCAAATTTCATCAAAATCGGATGAACGGTATAGGCGCTAGAGCACTGCACGGACTGACGGACGGACTGACTGACGGACGGACTGACGGACGGACTGACGGACGGACAGACTTTTTCCAGAAACCACTTTTTTGGACTCAGGGGACCCCCAGGATCATGGGAAACCCAAAATCTCAATTTCGAAATTTTGCACGAAAACAATACTTTCTCGCCATATATGGCTAGCGAGAAAGTAAAAATTGTTGACCAGTTGACTGGCGATAGAAATGGGTTTTATTTTTGAAGAGTGATTTTGACTTCAGGAAACAAATATTACCCACCTTTGCGACTTTGGGGGCTTCAGTAGAAACGCACAGAGACAATCCATTTTTGGGTCTCAAAAGGTACTTAAGTAGTAGTAGTAGTAAAGGCTAACCTAGCCTTTATAGGCTGGATCAGCGTTATGGCAGCTCTGGTGAATTTTGAATGGGTCCGGGCCTACCCAGGCTTGACAGGTAAGTACCTAGCTTTCGGCTTCGTCTTCGGACCAAACCAGCCCCAAAGTTGGGACTCTTCACCCTCCTAGGCCTGGGCTATACCATAGTTCCTGCTTTGGGACTAGTTTCCTGGCTTCTTTGACCAGACGAATCACAATAAATCGACTGAAGACTTCAAACCCACGCGCCGAGCCCATGCATAGCGACAGGCACCCTATTCATCATCAGGTATAGCAAGCCTCAAAGAAAAGGCACAAAAAACTTGCAATAAATTGATCAAAATTTCGGCGGACATTCACAAGTGACACGACCCATAAATATCTTGGACCAATTTAAAACAAATATCCGAGATGTCTTAATAATTTAGTTGCCCACATAAAATCAGCGGAGTAGGTGGTGAGCATTATGTGAACCTATGAGCTTAGACATGGAATCAATCATAGGGACTACAGGCTGCCCACGCGATGGACACCCATGTAGAACTATATAGGACCCCCACAGTACAACAGCTATAGGTATGTACCTATAGGGTATGAGGCTGTGTATACACCCCTAAAAACTGTACCCTAAGTAGTTAGGTACCTATATCTACCCCTACTTACTCTCTGGGGTAGGTACCTACCTACCTTACTATACCTACCTAAAATGAATAAGTATATTTACTTTATTTTACCTTACCTCACTTTTGGTCGATGATGCGTGATGAAATTCAATAGCATTTCCTTAATCCCTGGTGTGCAGACACAATTATCTGACTCCGAAGTAAATTAAAATTTAAGCTCATTTCGTATGGTACCTTCAAATTGTTTTGTTTATCATTAATCGATTCGATTAATCGATATAATTGTCTATCGGTTATTCAAATTTCCCGCCTTTTGAAAACTTTTGAAAGTTAAAAAAGTTTGTTCTGATTTTTACTTTTTGTAGTTTCTCCTTGAAGTAGGTAGGAAGGTTACAGCAGCACTTTTCTAGCTGTTACAATGTGTTTCCCCAAAGTTGAACGCCGTGTGTTGGGCCATTTCATTCTAAGCTAATCATTGTGTACATTAAGAATTAGGTATCAAGCTGAAGTCACTAGGTGAAGTCACCTAGGTATATAGGTAGGTATTTGAAAATTGATCTATGGAGCCACGGTCCGAAACAATGTCAATCTTTTGTGATGATCTGATCTTTATCGCCAGGTCTCTTGGGCTTGGCCGCTAAAAAATACCCATGTTTATTTTTCTTTGTTGTTTTTTTATTCGACGAGAATGATTGGCGTTACAAGAGCTTGTCATATATATCTTCTCTTAAGGACATGAGACATAGGCAGAACGGTCTTATAGGTACGAGTATCCTATGGGTAAAGGCTAGTTCTACGAGCTTTTTATGCTCCTCAGGTTACATCGATTGAAACAAGAGACAGAAATTTAAAGCCGAAGCTTGAGGACAGGACGCCGCAGGTGGCCCAAGGGCCCAAAATGCAAGCGGCCTTCCCTGCCCAGGAAGTCCAGCGGCTTCTATATCATACGAAGTCCGGGAGTGACGCCGCTAGTGCATTCTAGCTTGATTTATAGCCAGGACTTGACGTTAATCATGAATCATAAATTCATACGTGGAACCATCAAAATGTTGCGGTAGGTCTTCACAGCGGCTACCTAACTAACCTAACTTACAGATAACTTGTAGGTACCTTCCTAGATAGAAAGGAGGAGGTTAGAAACCTTTTTGAGACATTGCAGAAACGTTGCTATTTTACCTTATCATCAGGGGCGCCAGATTTTGAAAATCCGGGGGGGCAAGAAGTTGTAAACATTAGATATTCAATTTACTTATCACTCTTATCAGTCTGATAGGTCTCTGTGCCTCTCAGTGACCCAGCGTCCAAGTCCAGATTTACCGGCAATCTGGACTTAATTAATCAGCGAAAATTATTATTTATTTATTTATTGCTTTTTTTACGTGATAATGAAGTTAACGCCAAATATTTGACATGATAAAAATAATTGTCCCCCAAATTTCCGGGGGGGCAAACTGCTGGACCCTGCCCCCCCAAGATGGCGCCCCTGCTTATCATAATATGATCCCGCGTCACTATAGGTATAGGTATACCACGTATTCAATTCATTCAATAGAAAATATACACCCAATCCGCAATCCATTATCTAATATTCTCACGAAGGACGGTCGAAAATACCCAACTGGTCCCTTATGGGTAAACGCAAGTTCTCAGTTCCATCAAGATGTTACGATGAACATTTTGGGCGGTTTGACAAGGATACTGTGCGAAGCTTGAAGGCCGCGGACAAGCAGGAAGGGACTGAACATCTGCGATCCATGCGATCCCCAACGTGAATCATCTGATCCTCGAGATCATGTGCCTTCATTTTATTACGGTCGATAAAATCTGGGGGACGGGGCCAGTCGTGTATAGATAGGCCGTTACAGAGCCCGCCCGATTACAAGTTTTTTGTGTAACATATTTTTATTTGCAGAATGTTTCCTGCCATAATTCGTAAGTCATGTGTGGTTGGGTATTTCGTCCGTGGAACACTTGTGAACCTATAGGTATACATAATACCTAACAGGTACCAGCTCCTCAGCCATCGTGTTATGACACAAAGGGGACCTACAGTTTTAGGTGGGTTCCGAACCATCACAGTCTCGATACTTCATAGCTGAACATATCAGAGGTGAATGCCGATCAGAAAAACTTTTTGGTATGATCGGGATCGAACCGCGGAAAATCAGTTATTAAATTTCAGTGCTCGCGCTCATCCAGTCATCAAAAGTCCATTAACTAAAAGTAAAATTTTGATGTCTCAAACTTGTTGGTTACCCGACAAAAACTGGAAACATCAAAACGAAATCAAATTGCGCAACTCTACTCGAGATTGGAGACGACACACGGGTGCTCAGTTGTTATTCCTTAAAGTGGAGAACCACTGGAATACTAAATAGGATTAACACGTGAATAATTGCCACGTTTTTATCAAATCTCGAAACTGAAATGGCTGTCCTTTTCCCTGCCATTTTTGGGGCAACTCAAGGGGGAAAAGGCTATTTTGATTATTCTAGCAATTTTGTTTCGTGGGGTGGGTTCGACTATAGATACTCGATTGGTTCGACAATCCCTTGAGCCCTTGAGTTAAAATTTTACTAAGGGTCGTAGATAACTGATTTTATTATCAACGGTTAAACAGTACAAAAAATAACTTGGAAACAATTAATGATGAACAGCGTCTTTTTATGTGTCCGCTGTCTTAAGAGCGGTCTTCACACTAGCGACCTTGAACTTCTAAATTGTAAAAATTCTTCGTGTTTTGAAGACACGTAGTACCTACTTACTGGAAGTAGTAGACTGTCACCCGAGTTAAATACAGTATTCCACACATTCCACACGGTGGCATTTGTTATCATTTTTCAAGCGGAAAGTTCACTCTTTCCATCCGCAGAACATAAGTCAATTTTTATGCAAATTTGGCTCCTCAGGCTTCCTTCTTACCAAAAATGTTGTTTGATTGAAAAAATTGTTCGGTATCGAACACCTACATCGCTTCGCGTGGAGTCCCCTCTTAAATAATCGCAAGTATAAGCACGAT
The DNA here is from genome assembly GCA_950004255.1 of Mesopsocus fuscifrons. Taxonomy (NCBI): domain Eukaryota; kingdom Metazoa; phylum Arthropoda; class Insecta; order Psocodea; family Mesopsocidae; genus Mesopsocus; species Mesopsocus fuscifrons. The sequence continues at coordinate 4,717,909 of OX465377.1, forward strand.
TAACGTCCACTTCAATGGGATTGGGATTCATCCGTGACTTGATCAGTGAATCAATAATCCTTACTAGGAATGGCCCGAGCAGGTTGAGCTGCCAATCAGTCGCTCCACAGAAACTTAGGTCTACACAGGTTCAAGAGTACCTGCGCCAACGTCTGCTCATATTTTAGGCACCGGTATCATCCTACCAGTGACATGCAGATTCTCATCATAAACGTCTTCAGTATGTGACAGCTTTGGCGGTCAGAAAACGAAAGCATCGACGATTGGATCAGACATACGTCTAGCTGTGTAGCAATTCTTTCGAGTTACGGGCCCTTAGGGGTTAAAAAACAGATGGCATGAACCGGCTTAAGGGTGTATGAAAGTCACCGTTCCTTTCACCATCAAAACAAAAATTGTTACACGATGTTTTTTTTACTATTATTTAAAATTAACCTATGAGGAGCTGCTAAGAAAAGCCAGCATATCCTTTTTAGCAGCCTAAATGGAGAAATACTGTCTTTTCTATGGTAGTACCCTGACTTTAAAAACAATACATTACGTCACGTCTCTTATTATATTATAAACTGAACACGAGCGGTTTAAATAGTTACCTTAGTTACATTGGTTCACAGACATCTCTAAACAGATGATGGCCCCGCAGAATGTATTTACCTATTCTCTAGATGGCAAGCGTACACCATTGTTACATTAACGCACCTACTATTTAACCCAAAATAAGTTGATACATGGCAAGAGATTCACAAAAGTTCAGAATTTGGTTTAAGATTTTCGGTAATATCTAAACTAGATTAGGCAGTGATTTTCCATTCAAAAGGTAGCTATAGTCTTCAGCCCGTCTTCCGAAAGGATTCACCCCACTATTGTTAAGCGTCGAATCACCAATATTCATCTAAGGCGGAACTCTCTGTCAACACTATAAAGAACCCCATCCATCTAGACGCACCCCACCGCCACTGTTGCACTGCGTACCCTATCCAACTTCATGCTATCAAAAACGGCGACGCGGCTAGACAGACGGGGTTGTTTAGGAAGCCATTACATATAGGTCAGAATATTCGTGATCGAGCGATTGCGCAAGGGCAGAGCCTTCAGCTCTATCGAATACTGTACCCAGAAATATTTTGTTCTTTTTTCATTCTGTTTTTTTTTTTTTTTTTTTTAATTTCAAGGGGAAGGTACCCCTACAATTCTGGGATCAGGGGTATATATAATAAACCTTATTTATAACGCAGACTGGGGTCTATTTAGGCATCATGACTATACCTACCTAGTACACTTATTTTCTAATTTTACTCTTTTCGGGCGAGTCTTAACATCACTTTACCTACGTATTTACAGCTCGGTTTATTGTTCGTTTGTACACACAAAAAATAAAAATACATTAAAGTGTGGCTTTTTGCCTAATACAATTTCCTTACTGAAGCTCACCGGTCTTCGTTTTTAAAATACCGTAAACGGTGCCAAGAATCAGAACCAAAAACTGCAGTCCTTGTGAGTTACCTACGCAAATAAAAATTGAGATCGAACAAGTGATATCACCAAGAAAGTTAAAAATGCACGTGAGAAGGGACCTGCAGTTTTTGGTTGTTTTTATCTCAGCACCTGCAACAAACATCTTTGGTCGCTACAAATAATGCATCATTTTAAAATGGGCAGTATACTTAAGTTCTTATTTTTAGTTTCACGGGTCCCTTTTTCAGTTAAAGCCTTGGTTAGGGCCGCAGTTATAGAGACGTTACTTCAACTCTCGTTTTAGGCAACTTACCAATAAGAAAGAAGATTTCATCACGACTATTCCAACATAGCAGAGAGTAAAGGTGAAATACCATAGATACACCTGTAAGTGCTTAAAGCCCATTGACCAGAAGGCACAGATGTTAATTAAAATAAAGGGTTCGACAATGGTCGCACTTGACTTTCTCGCAATTTTTATCCAAAATTTTGATTTTTTTTACGTGAATAATTTTTTTTTTGTCAGAATTTTAACTTTTTTTAAAAAGTATTTTGCCACACAATGGATGATACTTTAAGGCACCTGCATAACGAATTTCAAACATATCCGTCAAACAGTGAAGTGTCGCTCGACGCGCAAAGTATATGTTTTCTATTTTGCATGCCACCGTCTTAATTTTTAAGTAAATGAATAACTATTGAAAATGCCCTTGAAGCATCTATCTGAGACCACTTTCACCAATTTTCAAGAAAATCCGCCGATTAGTGTTGTTGCAAATCCGTTTTAACCAATCAAAAACGTGATTTCCATTTTTGGAAAATGTTTCCTACGATAATGCCAATATTGGCCCAAATTTTTGGCCCATCTCAAAAAGAATAAAAATGATCCTGTAGCATCTATTTGGGAACACTATTGCGAAATTAAAAGGATCTAACTTTATAACTGTAGTGCCAAATCCGTCTTGACCAATCAAAAACGAGATTCTAGTTTTTTTTCCTATTTTTGACTTTATTTTGCCTATATTGGCCGCAATTTTGATTTTATTGAATATTTCTTCGACAAACCTTTAAGTAATGTTATTAAGCACAAGTTTGTGGATTTTTGTGAAATTCCGGCTAATACTGTTCATGGGGCCAAGATTTTCACGTATGGGCCAATTTTGGCCCAAATATTTGGCCCATCTCCAAAACAATAAAAATGATCCTGGAGCATCTATCTGGGAACACGACTACAAAATTTGAAGGTTCTAACTTTATTACCGTACCGTGAAATGCGTCTTGAGTAGACAAAAACACGATTTTGAATTTTTTTTGACACTTTTTTGACAATAGTGGGCGCAATTTTTGAGTAATCAAAATTATATTAAAAATGTATCTCGGAACTGATTTTAGACATCTATATTCCAAATTTGAGCCAAATCGGTAGACTGGTGTGACCTGTAGCCGCGCTACAGACAAACGGACGGACGGACGTACGTACGTACGTACGTACGTACGTACGTACGTCGGACGGACATGACCTAAAAACCACTTTTTTGGTATCTAGGACCTCTGAAACGCCTTTTGCAATGAAAATCTCAAAATCGAAATTTCGCACGATAACATAACTTTCTCAGCCCATGTATTACATACGGGCGAGAAAGTAAAAACTGATTATTAACTTTTGGTGTGATATCCAACAAAAAAATTGCTGGTATCAGGATTTGAACCCAGGGCCTTTCTGGCACAACAAATGGGGCTTTAACTGCGCTTGGTTTCCACATACCTGTAGCAAACTTGTAGTTAAAAATGCCTAAGTAGCCATGGGAACGACTGAGTCCATACATCGGGCACAATACTTACTTGTTGCCTGTCTCTGTCAAGGCGGAATTTACATTTACTGTTTGTTGATATTATGTATATATAAATAATCTGAAGTACTTTATATCTTTTTAACAGCCAAAATTAAGAGACTATGTTGTGATTTTTGTCAATAAAAAATTTGTGCGAATTTACTCGATCGTAAAACTACAACATAGTCAGTTATTCCAGACGTTAAAAAGACATATTATACTTCAGAACATTTAATTTATCAAACACAAGTATTGTAAACTGTCTGGACTCAGTCGTCCCCACTATAATTTGCCAATTTGTTTAAAACGTAGCTAGGGGCTACTATGTGGCGTTAATGTGAACTCTAAGTGTGAGGGGTTTCTCCCACGTATCGTTTTCTAATTTCTCGACCGGGTGGCCGTCGATCTCAAGTTCGAAGCCGCCCGGCTGCTTCAGTCTTCTGCGGAAGTGTAGAGCCCACACTCCGTGCTTCTTCACCATCTCGAACTGGTTTTGTTCGTTCCCCTTTACTATCCGGTAGTCGAAGTTACTCTGGAACAAATTGAAAGGGAACCGTTTTATATAACTAGTTAGTAGTGGGAAACCGGAAAAGCCAGTAACTAGAGAAGAATTATCGACAGTAATTGGAGTAGTGTGGTGGGGAAACCGGAAAAGCCAGTATTGTGATTTGTGTCAATAATTTTTTTATGTGAGTTTCGAGCCACCTTAGCAAACCAAAACGGTTTTCACACAGACTTAACCTCACCTTAACAGCAGGTTGAAGTTTTATAATTCTCATTCTGTGTTTAGTCTGTGGCAGGGTGACTCGGAGATTCAGATGCTCTCCATTGTGGAAATGTCTCTTCGCTTTCCGGCCCTTCCGCCCTTTCTTCATAGCTCTCGCGTACCACCCAGGGGTGAGAGCGTGCGTCAAGTTCTTTTCCTCCAGTCGAGCCAGCCATTTGGGGGGTAAACTGTTGGACAAGTTCTCCAGATCTGTCCAGTCTGATTGCGGGGGGATAATATTCGTCGCGTTGTAGGCTTCGACGGATCGCTGAAGTTTTACCGGCGGCCCAAAAAGTTTTTTACCGTTGACTACTCGGATAGATCGCTTGTTTCGCCCAACGTTGGTCTGCAAATACAAATATTTTGAAATAAATGAAATAAATAAATAAAAGATGATTTTTGGCGGGGAGTGATTTAAAAACACCAATACATTTGTGGCTGGTTATTGTACAGGGTAAATAAGAATGGAATCTTGGCTCTTTTTGTTGGTTACCTTTTGTGACCTTAACCAGTTCTTTACCTTGCGGAAAAAGTTGGTAAATTTACCTTCCAGAAAAAGCAACCGAAGCCGAAGCAACTTGCCGTTAAAAGTCCACTAGTTAACGTCATGATAAGGGCACTAGGCAGAATGGTGAAAGGCGCCTGATTTTCTTTTTGGGGGGATTGCCAAAAAAGTCTTATGATACGTTTCCTTTTCACTGAAAGATCAATGAATCATCCCTTACCCGACACGTGAAACAACCCTCAGTGGACAGGTAACGATCATGAGGCTTGTAAGGCTCGAGCTGCTGCTGCTGTTGCAGGCCATTGGTACCGCTGCTGATGTTGAGACCATTCTGGTTGATGGTAGCTAAGCAATGGCCCTGCCCAACCGTCCTGTAGCCGTTCGGGCACCCGCACAGAGGACCGTACGTCGCCGTCGATATGCAGCCGAATATGCACGGGCTCCCTATACATGATAGGCTTATCTGAAATCAATGAAGTCAGGTTAGGTCTTAAGTCTAAGTATGTACTATACCCACTGTGGGAGGAGTTGGCAAAGTATGTAGTCACTACCTGGGACAATTTCTTGAGGATAAAGCAATCCTGATAATCCTGAATAGGTATTTTATAGAGCAAAAAGTCTTCTTCTCCTTTTCTTGGTATATTTATAGGTCGGAGTTGCTATAATTGACCTCAATTTTGGTTCTCAAAACTAGCAACAAAGTAAAAATACAGGGTTTCCAAATACTAGATGGACCTACTGGCTTCATTGTTACCGCAACAGCAGTTGCCCTTCCAGACTAGTATTTATTTATGTGACTGGCCAGTAGTGAACTGTACCTGTAAACACAACTGTGCAGAGTTGTCAAACTGGAATCCCTGTGGACATCCGCAGTGGTAGGAGCCGAGCGTGTTGATGCATCCAGCGTCACCGCACGGGTTCGAAGCGCATTCGTTCTCATCTAGACACTGGTTATAGTACATGTGAGGGATGTAGCCTTCTGGACACCCGCACTTGTAACCTCCTACCAAGTTCTGAAAAACAAAGACGTCAGTGCAACGACTTCTTTATCCACATTCTTCGACTCAGGGGACACCACAAGAATCACTGGAAACGCAACTAGCTAGATGCATTTCGACTGAAGCTGCTAGTAGAGCTGCCTTTATACTAAGTGAAGCATTTACCTGGCAGCCATGTTGACACTTTCCATCGTCGGAGCACTCGTCCTGATCGGTACAGTAGCGCTTGCCAGGGTCCAGCTTGAATCCTCTTGGGCAGACGCAGGTGAAGCTTCCCAGTGTATTGATGCACCGTCCTGGCGGGGGACACGTACCGGCTTCCTTGCACTCGTCGATATCTGTAAAGCGCGATCCAATAACAACCACATCAACAAGCCAACCTACTGGACTCACAAAATTCCTACGAAGAAAAGTTACGAGTCATGTACTTATAATACTAAACTACTATCCTCTTCCCATGAGTTCAGTTAAATCGTGGTAGCAGACAATCTTCGGCCACGTGCTTACCTGTACATCTATCTCCTTTCTGTGTATATCCAGCAGGGCATCCGCAGCGATATGAGCCCTGAGTGTTGATACAGTCGTGGGAGCAGACATGCAGTCCTATGGCGCACTCGTCCACGTCTCGACAGCTCGTTCCGTCAGGATTGAGAACGTAGCCCGGGCTGCAGGAACACACATACGATCCTTCCGTGTTAGAGCACGAGAACTGGCACGGGGATGGAATTTGTTCACATTCGTTGACATCTGAGAAAAATCGGAAATGAGCTTTTTTATTTTTTTTTAGAGAGATACTGGGGCGTCCATATGCTGGATACTTGGAGGTTTGGACAGGTGACACTATTCACTGGATATTGGATTCCCTGCTTCGGGAGAGAGTAATGTCTGCGGAAACAGAAACTTGTAAAATAAAAATGGCTTATTACCTCTACACCGTGTACCGGATCGGTCTGGTTGGTAGCCTTTGTCACATAAACATCTGTAGGATCCCAATGAATTGATACATCGTCCGTTTTTGCACAAATCGTGCATGGTCAGGCATTCGTCGATATCTGAAACACAACAAATTTGAATATTTACAAATGGAAATAATATTATAATACATAAAGGGGTTGGAAGAATAAATTATTTCTTAAAAAATGGCTTGCAAAAGCACGAGTACATACCATGTCCGTCTATGGAGAAGCCAGACTCGAGGCAGAGATCATTGTACTCAGGTGAGCCTTTGAAGGGACAGACCTCGCACTGCGGCCCCCACGCAGTCCCCATGGTGCAGCAGCAGTCAGCTCGAGTCACAGGCAGCAAGTTCTCAGTATGGGGGGAACATCGACCTCCGATCAGCTGTCGGAAGCAGTAACCCTCCCGCCGGTCTGCAACCCAATTGAACTTAAGACGTGGCAGCAGAATGATTGCACTTTAAAATGAGTTGCTACAGTAATTTCTTTACAGACAAAGGTGAGACACAAAAAGAAATTGATCTAAACTATCAAATCCCCTTTACCTTGGCAGGATTTACCATCCGGGCTCGGTTCGAAGCCAGTGTGGCAGTCGCAGCGGTAGCCGCCCTCAGTGTTGACACAGCGCCCGTGTGAACATAGGCCGGAGTTAAGGAGACACTCATTGATGTCACGACATTCTTCTGACACCCCTACCGGCTGGTATCCGTCAGGACAGATGCACATGAACGATCCGATCAGGTTCTTGCACATATACTTGCAGTTATTCGCTGGTGTCTGGCATTCGTCAACGTCTGAAAGGTACAGGCAAATAGAAGAGGAGGGGTCTTATTATAGGTACAGAAAAAAAATCTGACGTTAAAGGACCCGGGTGTAGTGGGATACAGGGTCGTGATCTATGTACAGAAGGGGTGATTTGGTCAAAACCACACTCAACGGTCGAGTTTTCTCCCAGTCAGTGAAGGACAGGTAACTATCACGGCTAGGTAGGCCTAGACTTACAAGGAAAAGTCTTGACAAGTACAAGCTGGACCCTGGGTCCTCTAGCTTACAACAGACCAAGAGATAGAAATTTGAACTTATCTTCTAGGGCTTAGGACGTTTTAGGAAACTGGATCTATGAAACTGTCTGGCAGCAAAATGGGTACTTTTCGAAAGACTTTTCGAAAGGCCTGATGTTTCGCAGATTCCCCATACCTTGACAATGGCGCCCGTCCGGAGCAAGGGCATATCCGTACGGACAAATACACCGGAAGGAGCCGGGAACGTTATGACACCGGAAAGCGCACTGGTTTCCGGCTCCGGACTCTTTGCACTCGTTGACGTCCTCGCACGTCTGCATAGGACCCGGGGTGAAGCCCTTGCTGCACGCGCACTCGAAGCTCCCCTTGATGTTCGTACAGGTTCCGTTGCCGCATACGTTTGAATTTCCCGCGCATTCATCTTCATCTAAAACATTTATTGGAATTTTGTAAAAGTGTGATTCAAGGTCAGTGTGAAAAGAATTTTTTTTTAACAAATGAACAAATTTCCTCAAGCCTCTCCAGGGAAAATGTTGGGTATTTGCTTTTGTTCTATCTAGTTCTTTTTGTGACTTACCAATGCATTTTTTGCCCGTCGGGTCCAAGATATATCCCGTAGGGCACTCGCACCGGAAAGAGCCGTCAGTATTGATACAGTCGCCTCCCTGGCAAGCGTCAGGCATGAACAAACACTCGTTAATGTCTCCTCCTGTGTCGCTGCGGCCAGGGCCCCGAGGACACAGCCGGTCGAAACCATCTGTAATAGTTACAAAAAAAATTCAAAAATAATTTTAAATCAGAGGAGGTCCAGGGTTCGAATCCCGGAAACCGCAGCTTTTCTTTTGGGATCATGGATGTCATATTACTGGGTCGCAGTAACCATGTATGTTGAACCATGTTATGTTGAAATAACATCTTGAAAATGGTAAACACAGTGGGTGTAGTGGCGACAGCAGTTTGTACCGAGATGGGTGTATAAGAAAAAAATTCTTCTTACCTGAATCTTCTCGAGGACATTGTTCACAGTCCAGGCCCCATGCTTTACCCATAGAGCAGCAACATTCCTTCACTGTAATAGGCTCCGTCCTCGGCAACGAACAAATTCCTAAAAATGTCAATCATTATTAGATGTGGCATCAATATTTTGCTGATAACAAAATGCAAATGAACTGCGATCAAGAATACACGTATTTTCCATTTTTATGCAATTGACTCTTGCAAGCTGCAACAAAGATTTGCTGAAGATGAAGACTGATGAAAAATTAAGATGGGTAAAAAGAAATAAACTGTGTGCAACCTTATTCAACTACAATACAACCAAACTAATAGGTACTTACTATTTTTTACGCACTTTTCTTTAAAAAGAACAATATGCAAAACCCAAGATTGAGATAAACGAATTACATATAAAAAGAAATAAATATAGTCAGCAAACTTCTACAACGAGCAAATAGCAATACAGTGAGCATACCGTCGAATTTTGGCCACTCCATCGATACTGCGTGATTTGGCATGAAATAAAAAGTATTTTTTATTTTAGGTCAAAAAGTATCAACAGAAAAAAATTACACTGCTGTATTCTATCCTCCCCTGGATATGACTGAATTTAATCTTATCCAAGACTGAGGTGAACTAACTGAGCAGGTAACCAGGTAGGTAAATGATATTTTGGCATTTTCTTAGGACACAAGATATTTTAAAGCAAATAACAAAAAATGGACAAAAACCTCTCCACGTAATGAACGACTGTCACATGTAGTGTGTACCAGCTGTTTATAAACGATAAAGTACGACTTTACCTCGGTGGAAGTGGTCAAAGCACAAATCCTTGCGGACGTCGACGCATTTCCGGCCGTCTGGACTAAGAACAAAGCCCTCTGGACATTCACAGATCACACCGCCCTCTGTATTAATACAGCTGCCGTCTTCGCAGATGCCTTCATTTTCAATACATTCGTCGATATCGGCGCAGACCGTGCTGTTAGCGGCAGCCCGATACCCAGGTGGGCAAATACAGGTGAAGGAACCCATCAGGTTCTGACATTTGCCTGGTGGAGGGCAAGAGTCGGGCCTCTAGGAAAAATTAAAAAAAAAAGTGTCAGAAGAAAGGAGGAATGTTACAAGAACCACAGAAACGCAGTTGCACAATACGTAGCAGCAGAATGTTTTTTCTTCCTATTTTTTGGGCTACTTCTTTTGCCATTCCTCTCTCTACTAAAGCAAAACTTGTAAACTGGTTCTGTGACATTTGTTTATACTCAATTGTCCTTCGGAGGTCTCAAGATAATTTGGATAAAGAAATAAACAACAGTGAAAAGACTGTATTTTTTCTTTATGAAGAACCAACCTCAATACACTCATCCAGGTCCCGACAATGCATTCCGTCAGCAGTTCGTATGTAGCCGTCAACACAGTCGCAGTTGAAGCTCCCGATGGTGTTGCGACATCGCCCATTGCGACAAAGGTATGGCATTGTGCGACATTCGTCAATATCTGAAAAATAATCAGTCACGTGAGGAACCCACTAGAGGTTGCCAGATGTGAAGAAACCACTACAGGTAGCTTAAAGTAAGAAACCCCCTAAAGGTGGCCAAAAGTGAACAATCCACTAGAGGTGGCCTAAAGTGAGGAACCCCCTAAAGGTGGTCTAATTAGGAGAACCCACTTAAGGTTGCCTAAAGAGAAGAAAATTTTCTTCACCCTACACACCTATGCAGTCGTTGTTGTGGCTCAATTTGAAGCCCATGAAGCAGTGACAGCTGTAGGAGCCAATGGCGTTGATGCAGGAGCCGTTGTTGCACGTAGTTGGGTGCCTCAAGCACTCGTCTATGTCGATGCACGTGTCGCGGGAGGGCGTCAGTTGGAAGCCCTGATGACAGACGCACTGAAAACTCCCTTGGAAGTTGTTGCATTCGCCGTTACGGCAAATCCCGTCTCTTTCCCGACATTCGTCAATATCTGTGAATAGAAACACCTACGTCAGGATTAAATGAAGAAGAATCAATTCGCTAGACCTAGACAGATTATCTAGTATCTGGAGATACTTTTGAGTTATCGCTTTAACCGGTAGATGATTTTGTATCTTGGGAATAAGAGAAGGCCAAGATAAACTGTCTCCAGCAGAGCTGGTATCCAAAATCCTAGAATTCACGAACGAACTATCTAGGATGCAAGTCCTGAAAGGGTTTCTCTATAACTCCAATGGGCAACCCCTCCAAATGGTAATCTTAAATCTGCACTCGGCCAGTCTCTGGTTAAATCGGAACTTACCCATACATCCGCGCATGGAAGAGTCCAGTGCATATCCCTCAGGGCACTGGCACTCGAACAATCCAGGTGAATTGACGCACTGAGCATTGCCTCGACATGGCCCCGCCCCCTTCAGACACTCGTTGTCATCGATACACTGGTGGCTGTCTTCGTCGTAGATGAACCCGCGGTTACACTGAGAAAACAGTTCAGATTAAATTTATAAAATGCATAGTGTCATAGTTCATAGTTCTTGCGCCACTTGCGTTTTACCCTAACCTAACACATCTTACGGACCTACCTGACACTCAAAACTCCCCGGGGTGTTCAGACAAGAACCGTGACTACACATTGTGGGCATCAGCAGACATTCGTCTATTTCTTCGCTTTGATTCGTCATGGGGTTCATGATCTGTCCAGGGCGGGTACCACAAAGAAGGATGTAGTCACCTAAAACAAGAACAAATAAATATACAACAGTTTCCTCCGGGATCAAACACTGAAAAAACTTTAACTAACAGCACCGGGTGGATAGACTTACGAGTGCCTGGCTTAGGGCACGCCTCACACGGCTTCCCCCACGCTTGTCCCATAGAGCAGCAGCAGACCATACGCGTCTGCTCATGCGACATCTGGTGACTGCACTCGTTCTCTGACTCGCTGTAGTGCATGTAACACATCTCCTTCCTCATGTCGACGCACTCCTCTGAGTAAAAAACATACACAGTGTCAAATTAATGTAATGGTAAGAAATATAAAATTAATGAATAAAATAATACCTACGCCCACGAATAATTTCTAACTGTCTGTTTATTCGTGTAGACAGGCTAATAGACGGGTGGGGAGGACAAGAACCATCCGCTGCGTTCAGTTGGTAGCACTTCCAAATTACAGCTCCCCAGCCATCGTGGTAGCACACATTGGGGTCCTAGGCTGCTGCGTAGACGGAATAATACTTACTTGCATTAGGTAGGAGCATATAGCCATCAGGACAGACGCAGTGGTAGTTTCCATTGTCGTTAATACAGAAGCCAACACCGCAGATGTCAGGCATCTCCTGGCACTCGTTCACGTCCACGCACAGGGCGTGCGTCTCGTCCAAGCGGTAGCCGTCGTTACAGCTGCACATGAAACTCCCGAACGTATTCGTGCAGTGGCCGTTCTTGCACAAATTTTCGTGCTCCGCGCATTCGTTTATGTCTTCCAGCACTACCTGGAACATGAGTCGTGTTAACACCTGTACACGTTATCCCACCGTATCGTGTACTAGTTAAGGGAGATTATACAATTCAGTTTCTGCTGCCACTACATTTTTACCCACCCAGAACTAACGTGTCACTCACCGTGACGCTGTTAGGGCGATAACCAGTCCCGCCCGGGCACAGCTGTCTGTATTCCTCGGTGCCAGGAGCAGGGCACAGCTCACAGCGGGAGCCCCAAGCTTTTCCCACAGAGCAGCAGCATGTAGCCCGCGTTACAGGCTCGCCCATTTCCTTCAGACACCGGTTCCTACCACTCCATTCCTCCACAGCCAGGTAGCACCGCGAAGACCGAAGATCTAGAAGGAAAAGTACCGGGAATGACAGTTACCTGTATCGATAGGTCCCCTGCGCCTCACCATTATTATTTACAAAATTATCAATAAAAATATAGTTGTACAGTGTTTGTTTCTTTAACAAGTGAGTGTTACAGACGTGCTCCTCCCAGCACATGACTCCGTTCACTTTTGCAACACTTCCAAGATTGCCGTTACAAGTACCGGTACTATTGATAACCTTACCAACACATCCGTTGCCAGCGGGTACCAGCTGATAGTTGTGCGGGCACTGACACCGGAAACTTCCCTGACTGTTGATACAGGATCCATAGAGACACGCCTGTGGGCTCTCACACTCATCGATATCTGTACAGTTGCCCCCAGTGCCGTCAGGCTTGTAACCTTCATTACACTCGCACCGAAACATTCCAAAAATATTCTCGCAACGACCGTTCAGGCAGAGGTTGTTGAACATGTCGCATTCGTTGATGTCTGCAACGAAAACAAAATGACACTTCCAAAATATTCATGTAATACTAAATACAGTTATATTTGGGTACTCGTAACTTTTTTTGGTTAGTTTGTGGGTTCTCGTATACACCCATCTCCATACTGGAAATTACTTCTAGGGGAAAGGATAACTGGATCTTCTGTCTTAACTCACCCATGCAGGATTGATCAGTCTTATCGTCAGGATACATAAAGCCCATCTCGCACTCGCAGCGGAAGGAGCCTGGGTAGTTCAGGCAGTGACCGTGCTCACACAGCATGGGGTCATTCGCGCACTCGTCGATGTCAGCACAAGAGTACCCGTCTCCTTTGAACCCAGCGTCACACTCACACTGTAATCAGCCATAGAAAATAACTGAGGAGCATTAAGCATTATGAAGACATGCTAGTAAGGTAAAATCGTAATGGCGGCCTTAGTAAGTCAAGTACAGGCGAAACAACAAGGCTGCGAATAGCACACTATGTTTTAAGTTCTAGTACTCAAGGCTCCACCAATTTAGTAGTAGTAGTAGTAGTATTTTTATTATATTTACACAGTTAATTTTACAAATAATTTGCTCCCCTTGAGGTCTAGGACCTTGTATTGGGATGCTTCTTCATTAAATTTTTTAACTCCAACAATGAAGATTACTTATAGTGCTACTCTACTCGTAAATATAGGTAACTAAGTATAAGTGTATAAATGATGACTAACTAATTAATTGATTGATGACTACCTATCTATTCTCATAAACCTGCATTGACCATTTTTTTACTGCGAAAATGTATTTTTTAGTTCCACGAAGAGCTTTAATTTCATTAGGTAGGTCATTAAACAGTTTTAATGCTATCGAGTGAAAAGTTATGGATCTGTAGATAGGTTAATTAAGAATGTCACCTATCGATACCGTTCCGTTAAGTAAACAAAGAGGTAAACAATCAATTTTACTGTCCAGAAGCTAACTAACAAGCAGACCATTTATTATGACTTCAGTTCACAGTTATCTCCTCTTACCTTGAAGGAACCGATAGTATTTATGCATTGAGCGTTCTCATGACAGCCGCCATTATTGGTGAGACACTCATTGACGTCCCTGCAGGTCTCCCCACTGCCAGTGAATCCGTCCAAACACACGCACTGATAACTCCCCGGAGTGTTAATGCAATGTGCCTAAACAAACAAAAAACAAAGTTCTTAGATAGCACACCTTCCTGACAAAAGACGAAGCACACAAGTGCTAAGTGAGTCGCCATTTGTCAGCAGGAAGAAAATCAAGGTCTGGCAGTTACTGTAAGCAGTCGACGCTGTATCTCCAATACTATGACCTAAAAGAGGCTGGCATTACTTACCTGCGGGTCACAGTTGGAGATGGCAAGGTCGCATTCGTCGATGTCAGTGCAGCCTTGGCGGTCAGGGTGCATGGCGTAACCTTCCTCACAGCGGCAATGATAGGACCCCAGCATGTTCTCACATTCTCCGTTACCACAGATGTTTCGGTTTATCTCGCACTCGTTCACATCTGAAAATTAAAGAGAAAGCGGATCTTTTCGAGAGGTACCAACGACTGCAGAGCCACTAGAAACCCAAGAGCCAAGAAACAGTTACTTCGAAGGTCTCCCATCGGAGAGGTAGTCGTGGGCTAGGCTGCTTAAGTTTAGGATGGCTGCCTTTAAACTGCTTGTAGGAGCAGCCGTCTCCTTGAAACCTCCTCCCAAGTCTGTACCACATAGTTATCTACCGTACCAATGCAGGAAGAGAGTCCAGGCCTAGGTAGCAGTCCCTCAGTACAGACGCAGGAGTAACTTCCCGGCGTGTTGGAGCAGTCACCACCGTTGCATACGCGAGGGTTCTCCTTGCATTCATCCACGTCCGTGCATGTCCGCCCATCCAACAGAAGACTGTATCCCGTCCTAGAAGAAAGAATCAGTCCCTATTCTTAATATCACCAGAAACTTGTTGAAGTTTGGCCGTAAGATCAACATTAATAAAACTTTTACTTCAATTGGTTTTAAAACCTACCCGCAGGAACAAGTATAACTGCCGGGCGTATTGACACACACGTCGTCACACCCTCCGTTCTGAACCAAGCACTCGTCAATATCTGGAAGTTAAGAAGAAACTGTTTTTAACGTTTACACGACAATCTTCCTTAATATTAACACAAAGATGTTTCTGGCTACCTGACAATGTTGGAAATTTCCCCACAGAGCATCGGAACTTTCCTCTTTCAGAGGACATACAAGAGAAATTTAAAATGGAATATAGTTAGCAGAGGGGGTAGTGGGAGGACAAGCCCAGCATTCCCAGCAACCATTTTCGAACAACCTTTCACTTAACATGCTGAACTTATCACAGCTCAATTCCGATCAGAAGAACTTTTTGCAATATGAATATCCCTACCTTCACAGTGAGACTTCAGGCCTGTCTGCTGATAACCATCATCGCACACACATTGGTACGTTCCCATCATATTCTCGCATACACCATTGCTGCAGATCCCGCTAGTACGGGAGCATTCATCTATATCTTTGCAGGCCAGCTTGTTCGGCGCTAGCTCGTGTCCCGGCGGGCACTCACAGCGGTAAGACCCGGGGGTATTGTGGCACGTCCCGCCCCGACATAGCCCGGGAATCCGCTCGCACTCGTCCACGTCTGAAATAAGGGAAATGGACCTATCTGGAAATATGGCAGTAGACTCGGATGGTTAAGGGTAAAAGGGTACGAGAATGGTTTTTGAGTAGATGAAGATTTCTTGAACAGTGCTCACCAGCGCTGCAGCTCACCCAGTGGGCTCAACCACCCTACCCCATACACGATCAGAGTGGGCCATATAGGACCATGCTGGGCGATATAGTAGCAGCGTCAGCCAGCTGGGCTGCCTACATAATGGCGATGGCTTACACTGGCTGAGGATGCCCATAGTGTATCTGGTGGGCCGGTATCAGTTTCAGTGGGTACCAAGGTAATAATCTATTTGATGATTTATGTGTCCATCTATATGATGACAAGGGAAAGCCTTACCTACACATACTTGCATCATCATGGCACTCTCGAAGCCTTCGTTGCAGTCGCAAAGGAATGTACCGGGGGCGTTTTTACACGTTCCATTGCCGCATACACCATGCATTATGTTGCACTCGTCAATATCTGTAAAAATAATGAGCAGCTGGAGAGAGGTTTGGGATCACATACATATAATACAATTAATAGCCCATTTGAGGGGTGAGAATGTCGAAAAGTTCCCCTTCGTGCCGCAGTGCAGAGATGGCGCGCTCCGAGTTGAACCCTTAAATTTGAGTGATATACTGACGTCCTGATTTTTCTAGGCGTGACTCACCAACGCACTTGATGCCGTACTCGTCGAGTGCATAGCCCTGGTTGCACCGGCACGAGTAACCTCCCATGCTGTTCTTACACCTCCCGTTATCGCACAGCCCGGGGAACTGCGTGCACTCGTTCACGTCCTGCAATCAGTCAAAAATAGTTATTGGTGCGGGCGAAGATGGAGGAAAAAGATAAGCAATGGAGTAGAAGGCAGGAAAGGAAACAAAATAGAAGTTTGTTAGGAACTTCGAGCACAATCCTTTTGTTGAATTATTGGCTTTAGAAATTCGAGATTTTCAATGACATGACTGTCTTTCCTAATTCATCGGACAGTAGCTTCTTCCAACAGAATGACAATCAGTCGGAGAGAATCGGAATATCTACCTTTCGGTCGACAAATCCCGGACCCCTCGGGCACAGTTCGGTGTGAGCAACAGTGCCCACTTTGGGACACGGCTCGCAAGGGACCGAGCCCCAAGCACGGCCCACACTCGTGCAGCAGCAAATCGCTTTGGGGAAGGTCCCATCGATGGGATTCTGCCCCACACCGTGGCGATAGTCGGTGAAACAGGGCTCCAGCCGTTTGTCGAGGCACAGTGTACCTACAAAACCAACGTGCGATAATTAGTAATACAGTAGTCTCTCTCTATAACGACCGTCACAGTACCGAGTAAATTTGCTCGCTATAAAGAGTTTCCTCAGAAAACGGACATTAAAAAAACGTCAACAAACAACGCTATGTCGACAAGCTTTACCATTTTAAAAGAAAGACACCAACCGGTCGAATCCAGTGTGAGTCCCGGGGGGCAAGTACAAGTGAAGCTCCCCTCCGTATTAACACAGGTGCCGCCGCCCCTGCATACTCCCGGGTGCAGATCACATTCGTTGATGTCAGTGCAGGTTTTGCCATCTACTTTAGCGTACCCACGGGAGCAGGTACACTCATTCAGGTTACACATCCCGCACGGGCTGCCCCAGGCCAAACCGACAGAGCAGCAGCACTCCGACTGCAGGGCCAGGCGGGGAAGGTTACTCTCACAGCGGCCACTAACGAGGCGCGTCCAGCAAGAACCTTTTTTGTTGTCTGAGGAAGAAAGAGTGACTAGTTAGTAGAGGGGTGGGGAAGACAAGCCCAGCAGCGAGGCCATTTCAAGTATAGTCCATTGTGCTCAGCTGGTAGCACTACCAAGTACCCATCGTGTTATTACCACCACAGCTTCGATATACAATTCATTTGACATGCAGAACATATCAGAGATGAATGCCGATCAGAAAAACTTTTTGGTAGGATCGGGATCGAACCGGCTTTCACCTAACTGTTGAGGCGTCTAACAAATACTTCAGCAACTTTCAATAAGGTTCTCAAGAGCATCTCAGCAACATAAAAATGGTTATTCATAGAGAGATTCCATTGGATAAAGGAGGCAACACTTACTAACCAATACAAATGCGGCCAGTGTTGTCCAAAATGGTGCCCGGCGGACATTCGCACTCATAGGAGCCGATGGTGTTGAGACAGCGCCCGTTAAGACAGGCTTCCTTCCCCAGAATCTCACACTCGTCTTCATCTTCGCAAAGGCTGTATTCCGAGTTCAGCTGCGTCCCCACGGGGCAAACGCACTGCGAAAAGTAATACATAAAATAACACAATGGCTGTGTTAGTTGTTAGTGAGGAGTGAAGGGAGAGGAGGGGGTACTTAGGAAGTATAGTTTAGGTGGGGAAAAAACGTTAATTTTAACGCTTTTTTCCGACAATTTTATTTTTATGTGTTGTGAAAAAATTTTAAAAACACATATATTTGAGAACATTTAAATATCTAGCAAAGCGTACCTGATAGCTGCCAGGTGTGTTGCGGCACTGTCCCCCCGCGCAGTAATGGCCGTCCACTTCGCACTCGTTAATGTCCACACATCGTTTGCCCGTGGCATCCAGCTGAAAGCCTGGGTTGCAAATACATCTGTAGCTCCCGATTAAGTTCTCACACGCTCCATTCTCGCACACCCCAGGGTTCTGTGCGCATTCATTGATGTCTGAAAAAAGAGATAAACAGCTTGAATCGTGTACTGAGAGGTCTAGGGTCGAATCCCGGTGTATAAAAAACTTCTCGCTCTAAACTAAATGATAACTCATCAGTAGTACTATATTACCATACGCAGAATCGTATGTATACGTTTCTTTCGTGTTTTTAAACTTATCCGATATTTTTTTAGTCATTTATTATTTACAGGGTAAATCCCTATATTTTTGGGGGAGGATATTGAAAGGTACTTCCTCTTCTTTCGGGAGGATAACGCTATAGTGAACTTTTAGGGGATACTACAGTACAGTCTTGGAAGTGGTGAAACCGGCCGTACTGTCTCCATCGGTCACAAGTCACAACTTACCCACACCACCATAGGTCATGCCAGGACCGTGGGGACAGAGCTGCTGATAGTCGTGGCTGCCCACAGTGGGGCACATTTTACACGGTGTCCCCCACCCGAACAGCTGCAGGGGACTCCCCGAACAACAGCAACTGGACTTGGTAACAGGAGCCCCCATTGGGCGAGAGCACTGCCCGTCCCTAAAGCTCTCATAGCACAGGTCCCGGCTACTGTCGACACAGCTTCGTCCGTCCTGGCCGAGGGTGAAGCCCGCCGAGCAGCGGCACTGGAACGTCCCGGGGGTGTTGGTGCAGGTCCCGTGTTGACAGGGGTCCGATACGCACTCGTCGATGTCTGGAAATAATTAGTGTGAACATTGTTAGACCCACAAAGTCTGGCTCTAATTCATAAATTCACAACACAGCCAGTTATTTCGGGTGTTTAAAGACATATTATACTTCAGAACATTTAAATATTCAAATTTCCTCAAAAATGGAAAGAAAAATCACTCTCCTGCAACGTGTATGTGGAACTCGACTGTGACATTGACCAGTGTAGCTTGTTTAAGTTCTCCTTTATGAGAAATGAAGAGCTAAAACCACGCCTTACCGACACAACGACGGCGGTCGGATGCAAGGCGGTAGCCCGAGTCGCAGACACATTTGAACCCTCCGTCCATATTGACGCATTTCCCATTCTGACACGCGCCTGTGTCAAGACACTCGTCCGTATCGACACAGAACGTCCCGTCCGCGGACGGTGTGAATCCCGGCAGGCAGTTACATCGGTGTGACCCGGGAGTGTTTTCACAACGTCCGTTCAGGCAGATCCGTGGGTTCTCGTAGCACTCATCTATGTCTGATATCAAAAAATTGTATTTATATTTTTCATAAGTGGGTATGAACTCAGTTTCGTTCAGAGTAACCGTACATGGCAGCGGATTGGCAACATATTCGGTCAACAAGTTTCATCTCCGTTTAAGTACGATTTTAACTCTTAAACGAGTGTGGTGGGATTTAGCAGTAATTTGGAACCTAACGTAATGTCCATATCATAATTCAGAACACTTTAAAGGCTTACCTATGCAGGAGTGGCCAGTAGAAGAAAGAACGAATCCGGGCTTGCACTGGCACTTGAATGACCCGTCCATGTTGATGCAAATCCCATTGGCGCACATTCCATTTTGATAACACTCGTCGGTATCTGTAAAATAGTTAGTTACTTAAAGGTGGCTACGTACAAACTGCAGTAGTCGTGGACTTAGTGGTCCTGGGTTCGATTCTCTTAATAGCTGCTGAACCAAGCAGTGTGATGGGGGTAGGATCGTGACTGTAGACCAATAAAACAAAAGACGTACCAATGCACTTCCTCCCATCTGATGACACGTCAAATCCTGGTGGGCAAACACAGAGGAAGCTTCCGGGAGAGTTGGTGCATCGTCCACCCTGACATATATCCGGATTCGCGCATTCGTCAACATCTAGAAAGAAATTCATACTAATAGTAATATACCTACAGAAAATGGTTGCTTCTGCAAGTCATTCCAGCCCTCCATTCCAGGGTGCATCGCATGTGGCATGAGGACAGAATGATTAAAACGCACCTTCACAAGTCTGAGATTTTCCGAACAGGTAGCCCGGGCTGCATTCACAGGTGTACCCCTCAATGGTGTCGACGCATTTACCCCCTCCACCGCAAATGGTGGGGCGTAGCGCGCACTCATTGATGAGGTATGTGTCAGGAGGGGGAAGTCCTCCCCACGGAGATCCTCCTGGCCCGCTCACGCTCACATTCGCGTTCACGTTTGCGCTCCCGCCGTTCCCTGGGCCGATGACGAAGCCATTTCCGGTTCCGTGAATGATGTGATTGTCACGGCAGAGTCTTTTATATTCCTCTAAATTAGAAAAAAATACTAGTTATTTAAATACCGGAAAAAAACATACTAAATCACTACATCCAATGATTTTTTTATGGGTGATGTGATATTTCGCCATAGTGGGGTAACGCCGTAAAGTGAAGACTAGGTACACACCTTCACCAATGATGGGGCAGAGATCGCAGTCGTCGCCCCATCCTCGTCCCATGTTCATACCGCAGCAGCAATCTTTTTTGGAGAGCTTCATATTCAACTTCGCTTGGCATTGGCCCTGCCGCGACAAACTCGTATAGCAGTTCCCTTGACGAGCATCTAAACATAATTTTAGGTTAGGTTAGGTAGTAGCTGAAACTTTGCCTAGACTAAACATATCAGATCGAACTGGTGCGACCTCGCTTTAATAACAATCATCTGGACGACTCGATCGAGGATGTTCCGCTTACCTAGACAAGTCTTGCGGTCCTGGCTGGGGATGTATCCTTCGTCACAGATACAGTAGTAGCCTCCATCGGTATTGACACACCTCCCGTCCAGGCAAATGTTAGGAATGAGGCATTCATCCCGATCTTCACACCGGTTGGTTGTTAGTCCTCGGGCTTGACCTTCGGGGCACTCACAGGTGAAGGAGCCAATGGTGTTGAGGCATCGACCCCCAGAACACAACCCAGGAATTGCCTCGCACTCGTCCACATCTGACGGGAAAAAAAATCAAATCAGGCGAATAGGACAAGAGACAAGACCAAAGAAATATAGCACAGTTTCCTCAGAATATGGAGATTTTAAAAAAAACGTCAACAAGCATTGTGTCGACAGCCCTAACAGAGGTGGATGGACAACTTCCAAGAGCGAAAAAGATGTGTTCTCGTAATGTCTGACTGGCAATACCTAACTAACAAGAATTTTCAAATTCCATAGATAAATTTTTGACAAATTGGCCACTGCAGCCCTAACAATTCGAGTCTCATAAAAGGATCTGACTTAAAAAGAACGGAACTCCACACAAAGTGTATCTATTCTAGTTCTTGAAAACCTGGATTACCAATGCACTCCTGGCTGTGTATGTTGCGGAGATAGCCTTGGTCACAATCCAATGACGTAGGGCACTGCTCACAGGGGTGCCCCCAAGCTTTCCCCACAGTGGCGCAGCATAGGTTCTTCGTGCAGACGATCCCCTCCAGCTGGCCCAGGCACATATCGTTCTTCACCACAGTATAGCAGGGCCCCGTGCGGTAGTCTGAGAACATAATGAGTGCTGGAATAACATAAGAAAGTGGCAGCAGAACAACGGTATTTGGTGACACGTTTCTAAGGAAGCTAAACTAGCTTCGGTCATTTTCCTACGAAGGACAAATGGCCGAAAAAGGGAAAAAATGTAAGCACAATTATTTTCAATAGTAAGTTCCAGTACTACTTACGTGAAAGTACCGTAGGTGCCTACCTGCTTCACAGCGGCGCCCAGTGTAGCCATAGACGCAAGCGCAGCGATCCGGCCCGATACATCGGCCGCCATTCAGGCAGGATTCTCGGCAAATAACTAAAAAAAAACAAGTTAATTTTAAACATCATTGCCTCTGCCATTAAGACTTCAGATACAACTACAATAAAATGGCTTATTATATTTTAGGTAAGTTAGGTACCAGAGAAAAGTGCAATCCAGAATACCTGCGGAAAATGTCTCACTTACAGTCGGCACAGAAGGAGCCAGTGTAACCAGGTTTGCAGATACATTTCCCGTTAGTGCAGGTTCCACCGTTGATGCAGGCTGGTCGACAGTAGCTACTGCTGCTGCTGTTGTTTGGGTAGATGGCACTTCTCTCTGGCTGAGAGTAGCGAGAGTAATATCTGGTATTATTTCTCTCCAAGACGTCAGTCCCTCCACTCTCTCCTTCTCTCCCAGGAACTGAAACACGTTAGCAGGTAAACAGTAGTAGTAAAAGTAGAAGAGGGGTCAAGTCAGCAGTACCTAATACTCGACTCTCCAGCGATTGTGTTTAGTCCCCTATGGAGAACCATTTACACCTTTAGGTGTGCTTTGAACGGTGAATGCTTTTCTACCTGTCACTCGAAAAAATGTGCTTACCAGCTGGGCGGCAGGTGTAGGCATAGTTTCCCCCCTCGCACTGACACATATTAGGGCGCACGCATCGACCTGACCCACAGGGCCGAGCGCAGACAGCTGGAAAATCCCAAAGAAATCCATCACACAATGAAATATCAAACAAATAACCTTATTATCCTCAATTTATCACCACCATATCATCCATAATGGGAGAACTATCAAAATGTGATATTTATTGTTTACAGATTAAGCGGCCATATTGTTTTATCAGTATCCGGTTTCGGTTGGTTGTTATCTGCTGCCACTTTTTGGCGGCACATTTTTGCGCCAAAAAGTTATACGTCACCTTCTTAAACTTTTCTCGAGTTTGTTACCGACTAGGGTCCTTATGCTCTTACGATTTTATTGGATGTATCCGTTCTTTTGGTATAAAATATTCGAAAAATTGTGTCGGCCCAGATTTTTGGGAGTATTATATTCACGAATATTATACTTACGAACAATACAGAGACCAGTCGAGGATTTCAGCTCCCAGCCAGGACAGCATTGGGGCTGACTATGCCTAGAACGACACACGTTGGGTCTGAAAATAAAATAAAATAATATTAATCTAAAGGAATAAAAGATAGTTCGAATAATATGTTTGGGATACTATTGTATTCAGCCCCACAAACCCCCTTCAGCTTCTGCCAACTCCGCCTCAGCATCGGCCGACATAGGTAAACATATGTCTGGAGTATGTACCTATACATACGGTATCCAGGTCTCAAACGAAAAAACTTTCAGGCACATAAAAATAAACTTTTCAGGATCAAGTTCATGTGTGTCCAACAACTGGAGATAAGAATGTTGCAGGTGAGCATGGGTTGAAGTGGTTGAGTGACAAGATGGCCCGTTTACGCGTTATCGCTGGTTCGAAACCTAATGGAAGTGGTCGATAAGCAGGCTTGGGTAACAGCCGTCTCTTCAGGGACTTGAGGCGGTGGACTAGGCAATTAATAGCGTAATGGATGGCATACAAGACGACAATCGACCAACCATGATCGATGTGACGCTGAACCCTTCGCTCGAACTCGTGTTCCACTCGTCAAAACTCAAAAGTGCAGAACTGAAATAGCTCTAACTGGAACTAAATTTTCGATAAGATAACGGGTTTTTCAAGGAAGTAGATATCATTAGCGCATGAGTGAAAAATCTGATGAGGATGTTCAGAGTTATATATCTGCCTTAAATAATTGATAAAAATTCTGTTCTACATCCCGGCCATTTTGAAAATTGGCGCCCTCATTTCCAAGTACCTACCTACTTCTTACTGGTGCACTTGGCAGAAATAAATAATCGAGCCAGTGAAGGCTAGGCACCCATCAGGGCTGAGAAAAATTCACCAGAAAAAATCTTGGCAAGTGTGGATTAGATCCTGTGTCTTCTTACTTCAGGCCCATAAGTCTTCTGTATAGGAAATAAACATGTCCCTAGCCGCCCTACCTTGCCAGTCTACTTATTCCAGCAAGTTTTATAGCTGTCATCCAGTCAAGCTAAAGTTTATATTACTTTCCAGAGTGCAGTATTTTCTCTGATAGCGGTGCGGTCACAGTTGGTCTCATAACTCAACAACAATAATATTAACATGAAAAGGGACGTTTCTTACGACACGGTCATCAAGACAGCCTCTCCATTACGGCGTTACCATCATTCATACAACTTCATTTCACCAAGTATGAAATTCACATTACAGTGCTATAAAGAACCTGCGCTTACATTTGTCACACATCTTAGCACCCTATATAACATATTGTAGGTAGGGAGGTACCAGGTATAAAGTCTTAACTGGTGTAAGGAGGTAACTAAGTAAGTTCATATTGTAAGTTTCTAGGTCCCCAATGTGAGGTCATTGCTTTTTCAACGACGAGGTGACAAACTATAGTATGACGTAGGCATAGAAAAATGCCCCAGCACATAAGTACAAAAATTATTATAAATATAAATAAATATCAAAAGAGGACGCTGTACCAGACGATGCATTAACGATGATTAACATTGCGAGCGGCGATTCATTTTCAAGGTTTACCCTTGGTTGGAAAGACACAAAATTTTGCCTGTACCTAGCCCTAACAATGTTCTAGGGAGTGTTCGAAGCAGATTTCCTAATTTCTCAATGGTTTCTTTTATTGCAACTGTTTTGCAAATGCTAGCATCGCATACCTCAAGAAAAGTGCTGTATCTCGAAAACCAGTAAAAACATGGGAAATCTGCTTCGAACACTCCCTAGAACATTGTTAGGGCTAGGTACAGGCAAACTTTTGTGTCTTTCCAACCAAGGGTAAACCTAGAAAACTGAATCGCCGCTCGCAATGTTAACCTTATGGGCGGTAAAAAATGCACCGTCAGGTATAGCGGACCCTTAATTAAAGAACTGATTTTCGGGCGAAGCTATATCGGGTAAAAAAATTTTCAAATATTATTGAGATTGGTTACCCTAGTAGAAATGAGCCTGGATTAAAATAGAGAAGCCTAGTGATCAATTCTCTTACTGACAGTGAACTGACGAAAGCCTGAAAAAAATCAGATTACCAATCTACAGTTATGTTACAAACAATACAATAGTATAATCACAAAGTTGCAGGCGCCAGGTCAGGGCCATTAAAATCCAGCCCGGCTCCGCATTTTACGGGCCATTTCATTTACGATCGGTCACTATTTTTTTGGGCGACCAATTACTAGGCACGAATAGTGTTATAGGTGTTCCGTCGTTAGGCATTGTTTACAGTGAGTTCACACGGCCTTTTATGGAGAGTTTACTCAGTGTGTGATCGGTATAACAGCCTACCAATTACATGAGAAGTACACTGATAGAGAGCGCTACCACAGGTTCAATCTAGGCATCAACGTTTTTACGGCATTTTGATTGATTATGAAAAACCTTGAGACTTGTTTCATCAAATTTTTTTTCTGAGAATTTTTTGTTTGGTGCCCATTAATGAGGACTCTTGAATATATCATATACCTATTCAAACATAACAGTTATGAGTGCACTTTCTTGGAAATTTAGTACTTCTCCTTACTGGTCCGTAACAGGGGTGCCATGACACCCTGGGGTACCTGTTTATTTCCTATACCTAATTTGACCATTTAAGGGTCCGCTATACCTGACGGTGCATTTTTTGCCGCCCATAAGATTAACATTGCGAGCGGCGATTCATTTTCAAGGTTTACCCTTGGTTGGAAAGACACAAAATTTTGCCTGTATCTAGCCCTAACAATGTTCTAGGGAGTGTTCGAAGCAGATTTCCCATTTTTTTACTGGTTTTCGAGATACAGTACTTTTCTTGAGGTATGCGATGCTAGCATTTGCAAAACAGTTGCAATAAAAGAAACCAGTGAGAAATTGGGAAATCTGCTTCGAACACTCCCTAGAACATTGTTAGGGCTAGGTACAGGCAAAATTTTGTGTCTTTCCAACCAAGGGTAAACCTTGAAAATGAATCGCCGCTCGCAATGTTAATCTTATGGGCGGCAAAAAATGCATCGTCAGGTATAGCGTCCTCTTAAAAAAATTTCAAGTCCGCTTTACTGAAAATTTGTTCCTATTCCGAACTTTATTACACTGCGAAATCTTGCGTTTCTATGGCGGGGCTATACGGTGAGTCTGATAGGAACCTAACTTTTCAGGGTCTAAAACTTGCTGGTACAAATTTCCAGGTGGCTATAGTGATATACTAACCCTTAGTGGATGTTTGGTCTGGTTTTGAGGAGGTACCCCCACCTTTCAACCATAATGGTCTTTATATTTATATAATTGGGAAGAACGCTCTTCACCATGCACGTTTGGAAAATATCATTCATAGACCACGTGCTCTGGCGCCGGTCGTAAAAACCGGTGTCCCAAACCGTCGTTGGCATATACAGGTAGATAGGTACTTAGGCACGAAAGCAATACCTAGGTGATAATGACTAGATTCAAGTGTGGCTCTCAAGAGCGACGCCGATGATCGGACGTATGTCATTACGTTTTCCCATTTGAGTCATACCTATATAATTAGTTATGCCAATACATTTTGGCATTCCTCACTGCAAGCTCGGTTGGGACCAATGGGAACTCGAAGGCCACGGCTAGATAGGTATATGTTTGAGGACACAAGTGTTGAAGAGTTGACATGCTTATTGACACAGGTATATTACAGCTAGGTATTGGTACCTATAAGTACGTAGGTCCTTCTGTTGTTTTCAGAACAAGATATGAATGCAATTGTTTACGGTGATGAGTTCTGTTTACCTTGACCCAGTCCAAAACTATTCGATCGTAAAGTCACACCACAACCAGTTAATGTGCGAAAGTAAATACCTATTCAAGAAAACTAATGTTTACGTGTTAGTACTGCCGGAGACTGGTAATTATAATATCGCCATTGGTTGTGTCTACCCTAAAAGCTAAACATAGTGTGCTATTCGAACGCGAAAAACGAACGAGTGAAAGTAGGACACTATGTTTAGCTATTACAGGAGAAAAAGTAGAGAAATGGTGTTGCAATTACCAACTTCCGTAAGTGAAATAAAAATTGTCAACATGTAACATGGCGACGGTAAATAGTACAAACATTTATCAAGCTTTTCTACTAAATGTGACGATAAAATCATACATGTTTTAGTCCGAAACGTTACAAAAAATTATTCCGCGTGAGGTAGCGTTGTGTTTTCGCGATCTGTCAAAAAACATGTGGACTGGTAGTTGACTGTTTAAAACCGCTCCTGTGGGGTTATTGTTATAACTCCATTTCATGCAAAAATACATCATAGCCTCACGACAAAGAGTCTCAGGTTTATATCTCCCATAAACACCTTATTTGACTCGCCCTATAACTTCGGAGAAGGACTTGAAGTACGTAGCATTGCAAAACAAGTACTTACATTTCCCCTTAAAGAGACATTATATTTCAGAATATTTAAATATCCAACAGTTTCCACATAAAATAGGAATAAAAATCATTCTGCTGCCACGTGTTTCACGATAGTGGTTAAGGCATGTGGTATTCAGGTAAGGGATGTGCATTCCCACGAAAATTCCCAAAGTGGCAAGTGATGAATAGCGAAAGGAAGGCTATGTTTCAAGCTAGGACAAGTACTTACTGTCAAGCAGGAGGAGAATAAGGAGATACCTACAAGCGATTCCTCAATTGACCGTTTGATTGTAGGTTGTATCCCTCTATATAAATCCAGGCACAGGCCATGGGCCCTGTCATTCTGGCTTACTCATTTGTGCGCTATTGTCTCACATTTACGACCGTTTACCTGCCAGAAAGCTCTTTCTTTCTTTATTTATATGCAGGAGCATAAAGACCTTGTGTGGTTCAAGGCTAAACTGCACAAAAGGCACGAGTTCTAAGAAGAAAAGATTCATTTTTATACGGAGACTAACTTTCAGGATTGGGATCGAACTGGTGTGTTTCTCCAAAGACGACTTTCTAGGCTCTAGACCACTCGCTGCTCAGGTATAGGTAGCACTGACCGGCGCGCGCCGAGCTATTCTAATGAATGTGAGTAGCGTGCGGACAAGTATACAAAGAAAATTCCCGTACTACTGGATCCACTTATTAACCGTCCGTCTGTCCGTCTGTCTGTTCCTTGTCGTATCCCCGCGTAATGTCCGTTTGTCCGGAGCGGCGTCACGTCGCACCTTTCGGCGTTCGTACGGTGTAGTTCTCGCGGAATCCTGTGACCTCACGTTGAAATAGAAACGGTATAAGTAGCCAGTAGGCTACCACACTTAAAACTGTAGGTCCCCAGCATTTACGACGGCTGGGGCTGGGGAGCTGGTATTTGGTAGTGCTGCCAGCTGAGCACGATGGTTAATTCATGAAATGGTGCTAGGCATGTCACCCCTTTAGTAACATCTGTCGAATATTTCCCAAGCATACAAATGACTCATAAAAACCCCACTAGAACTTCTATATCCCGTGCGTGAGTGTTAAGTAGAAGTTAGGTTACATCATCGAGTGCAGCATAACTGCAAGTCTATCTAAAACTTGTTGTTTCTCGCGTACCGCCAGAGGTAGCACGACAAGACCTCCACATCTAATGAGTAGCATGTCATGTCCGTTCTTACCAACTTGTTTACCATCTTTATCGAATACATACGGACAGGTACGGGTGTAGGTTTACAATACCTCTAGCTAGGTACCTACCTTAGATACATGTAACAAAATCGGTAAATCCTAAAGGTTCTTTCGTGACAGGGTCTAAAGATGACGCCAAATCAGCATAAGCGGATATAGTACGTTACCTTTTTACGTCACTGACTAAGGCTGGATTTAGTTATTATGGAATTTTTCACCTAAAAGTGTTTACCCGTAAGTTAAACACGGTTTCCTTGCGTTGATAGAGAAATAAAATTCCAACTGGAATTCATAGATATGAGTCAGTGCTTAACGGCCACCATACATTCTCGACGAACTCCGCCAAAACCACTGTGCGAAAGTAAATATTCGACAAAGCTAATGTTTACATTTTAGTACAACCGGAGACTGGTAATTGCAATATCGTATTGACTGTGTCTACTCTAAAAGCTAAACATAGTGTGCTATTTGAACGCGAAACGAACGAGTAAAAGTAGGACACTATGTTTAGCTTTTACAGGAGAAAAATAGAGAAATGCTGTTGAAATTACCCACTTCCGTAAGTGAAATAAAAATTGCCAAAATGCAACATGGCTACGGTAAATAGTACAAACATTTATCAAGCTTTTCTACTAAATGTGACCATAAAATCATACTGTTTTAGTCCGAATCGTTACAAAAAAATATTTCGCGTGAGGTAGTGTTGTGTTTTCGCGATCTGTCAAAAAACATGTGGGCTGGTAGTTTACTGTTTAAAATCGCTCCTGTGGGCTTATTACTCCATTTCATGAAAAAATACAACACTACCTCACGACAAAGAGTCTCAGGTTTACATCCCCCATTAAACACTTTCCACTCCCCCTGTAACTTCGGAGTAGGGCTTGAAGTACTTAGCATTGCGAACCAAGTACATGTAGTCGAAAATAGCGAATGTATATTCAGCCTTAAAGTTATTAACAGGTGCTCCAAATGGTCTAGCATGCTGACGCACCTCTGGTCCCAGAATACCTGATATTCCAAAAGACCTGGAAGACCTGGAACATTATAACTTGCTAGTGGGATATTTAGCATTCATTTGGGGGTAACCGATTCCTTGAGATTCCCTGAGATTCCATAACGATTTCCAAAGATTCCCAACGATATTCATGGAAAGATAAACCCCGAAGGGGTAACCACTCCAAAAAAAACTCCAAGATTCCCTGAGATTTCATAAAGATTTCCAATGATTCCCAACGAGATACCCAACGAGATTCCTGCAGGTGTATTCCCTTTCTCGAACGCCAGCAAACCCACCCAACTAACACCTTCAAACTTTTTTGTAAGAAGAACTGTTCTCAGTATATTGTATCATGGCGTACCTTATCTTCTTACAATAAATCTTGAAGGTGTTAGTTGGGTGGGTTTACTGGCGTTCGAGAAAGGGAATACACCTGCTGGAGTGGTTAACCCCTCGTTTGGGGCCGTTTTTGTAACACAGAGTAGGATAAAGGAGCGGCTAGATGGACGGCCTTCTTTCTAGATCACTCCACCGTTCGTTTTGGCCAGAGGCGAGCCGGAGTACGAAGCATTAACATGCAAGCACATTTGGTATTGTGACAATTGAACCATTCCTCATTTGGTTTGGGCGTTATTGAGCATTGTGAGTAGAAATCATGATGTTAATTCCATGGGTATCGATAAGGGATCAGTGGGGGCGGGCGTGAAGCCTGTAAGAAAGAAACACACCTTGACAAGTACCCGACCGCACCGCGTACCTAACTCAGAATAATACGAAAACTAAATTCATTTTTACGATTATCCATTCGCCGATTCAGAAGAATGTTTTTCACGACTGAGAGCCATTTATTGTACAAGGTTATTTTTATTGGCTTTGTTCTTTGCATTAGTTTTATTTCTTTCGCGATGTTTTAGCTACTTTATTTGTTTTATTGTTATTGCTGAGGGGGTTTCTTTATTTTAACGAGCAGGGGTCTGAGAGACATCGGCGACACTGGTTTTGAATGATTTTTTTATACGGCGGATTTAAATAAATTGTTCTATAAATAGTTATTACCTATAGCGTGGCCGAACGGTCAAGGGGCTGACTTGTGTTCTAAGAGGTCTGGGATGGATGTATTCGGCTTCGGCCAGAATAAAAAAAAAATCTTATTCACTATTTCTCAATTCATATTTGACTTGACTGATTTTCCCAGTGGCCTTCACTTGAAAGCCTATTTATCCGGTGGAAATTTGAACTGCGTTGTTTTAGGTAACCTGATCGAAGCTCTCCAATAAGCCGAACTGTTGAGGTCTTTATTAATCGTCCCGCTAGGCAGGTCCCGAGATC
Source organism: Mesopsocus fuscifrons (assembly GCA_950004255.1). Classification (NCBI taxonomy): domain Eukaryota; kingdom Metazoa; phylum Arthropoda; class Insecta; order Psocodea; family Mesopsocidae; genus Mesopsocus; species Mesopsocus fuscifrons. Next base: position 4,748,778 of record OX465377.1, read on the forward strand.
TGACGTCGATTGAGATGATGAACGAATGTTGGAGAAGTGCCTCGGGAGAAATGACCTTGTTTGGTAAGACTTTGTTTACTTTCCTTCATCAAGTTGGGAAAGATTGTTTTCAGTTGTCGGTATATCGCAAAGTGCTCGTGCTAAGTACACGATGGGGACCTACAGTTTTAGGAGGGTTCCGAACCACCATAGCCTTGGTATACATTCCACTTGAGATTCTGAACGTATCGGAAGTTAATTCCGATCAGAAAAACTTTGGTAGGATCGGGATTGAACCAATGTTACCTGGCTATAGGTTGTACGTAAGAAAGTACAAGGGTGCAGGTGAGCAAGATCATTTCAAGAATGAATCTATCACGCTCAGTTTCAGGTGGGTTTCGAACCACCACAGCCTCGACATACGTACATTTCACTAGACATGCTGAACATATCAGAAGTGATTTTAATTTTGTATAAGTACCTAGAAGGATGAGATGATTATTTCTAACTGCAAAATCGTGATAATCAGTGCATGTTATAAATACATAAAAATGGACAAAAAGATGAATAGGGCGCACCTAGTGCACACCTAGCTCGCCCTTTTGGCCCTTGGGTTGTTCTCATTATTACAAGCCAACCTACAATTTTATTGGTGTGCTATTTTTCGAGTGATTGAAAAAATGTAATGGCCACTTTCGACCCTCATTACTCCTAAAACCAGTAATTTAGCCTTTCGACTCTCGTTTTTGTCAATTTTTCAATCAAAGATTTCACGCTGCGTCTTGGGTTGCCCACGCACTGCATTCATGCGTATAAGTGCCCGCATGTTGTTTTCTATTTAAGTCCCATGCCTATCGATATTTAGTCTAATTTGTTCGACAACTGGTGGGAAAACTGTCGGCATAGAGCACTATTCAAAAGAGGAAGAAACATTGTCTGTAAAAAAAAAGAAAAAAAAAATACTGAAAGTACCTATCTAGAATCCATGAAAATCAGGTATAAGTAGGGATATGGATTGTTGTCCAGTTGCGCATAACTTTACAGGAGTCTGGCTGAAGCCAAATAGGAGTTACAAAGTAGAAAATCCTGCTTACGCCGGGATTCAAGCCCATACCTCTCCGTTTTTGACCTTTTGGTACAGTGGTTGAACCTTAGCAGTAGGTATAGGAAAAGAAACCTGGAACTACTTCACATAGTTAGGTTTCTGCAGATTGTTATCTGATTCTGAATTACAGTGAAAGCTATACCTACCATGCAAGGCCATAAATTTGATAAAAGTTAGATAAAAATAAGTATCGATAAAAATTAATTTAGTTTCGACATAAATGAGCCAACAGCTAATTCATCATGGCCGCCCACTTGCCCTTCGCCTGCTGACAACTCACCCATTTCGAGGCGACACGGAAAGCAACAAAGGCCAGTGGCGTATGAGTACTTAAGGCTGAATATACTTAAGGCTGAATTCGCTATTTTTTTACGTTCCGATTTCAAACTTTGTCAGAAAACAATTGGATATTCAAATATTCTGAAATATAATACGTCTTTTTAACGTCATTACTCATGAGTAGTCATGAGATGAGTCTATGTTGTGATTTTACGATCGAGTGATTTTTGTCACAAAAAAAATAGTCTAAAATTAACCGATCGTAAAATCACAACACAGCCAGTTAATTTCAGCCGTTTCTGGACTGAAATTTTGAGTTCATTTTTTTTCGCCACCTTCAATGTTAATCAAATGGACAGAAAAAAAAATGCACTTTTCGATTTAGTATGCGTGCATTCAGTGCCAGTTCAGGATTATCCTCGGCGAATCGCTTGACGGCCCCGAAGGGCACCCGCCCACTCCCTTAGGACCTGCTATCCATTTCAAACTTGAACCTCGCTTATAGATTCCAAAGCTAATGCCTGCCGTAAAGAGGAGTCCGATAGGATCGGGCAGAGTCCTGCGAAGCCACACCTTGCGAACCACTTAACCTATCAAATTACGCTTCAGGCCACTCGCATCGATTGCCACCTATACCTTCAATAGTCATCTGGGTCTATAATTTCTGAATAAATTGCGGTTGACCAGGGGACGCGTTTCTTTTTTTTCTCACAAAAAACCGAGAGTCACCGCTTGGTGCATTATAAGTTGGTAGGTTCTCAAGTATACCTACAGATAAAAAATCGGTTTGACGTTGAAAAAGGTCAATTGAAAAAAGGGGGTTATTTCGCAAGAATCACGCCCGACAGTCGATTTTTTTCCTAGCCGGTGAAGACCAGGTGCGTACCAATGCTAGGGAGGCCTTGGCCGGGGAAGGTTCACATGGAAAAATCTCTAAAAGTCGGGACTAGATACCTACTTTGTCTTGCCTCTAGATATACCTAAACAAGACCTTAAAATGAACCTCAAGAGGAAGCTGTATCGGAAATGTATCACGATTCAAAAGGCCAAGGCCGTGTATTGGAAGTATTTAAAGTAGCCTGTTTTGTTCTGAGGGAGAACTTCTCATACTTTAAACATAACTCAAATGTACATATACAGAACAAATGCGCAATTTTAAGAGGAACGCACAACTCACAGTCAGGCACTTTAAATAAGATATATAATCAAATTTCAGGCGGGCGCTAAGAGGACCTAATCTGGCATATCATAAGCTGAAAGAGAACCGTAAAAAGATAGAAGCTCTAGGCTGTTTAGAAACTGGCGTATCCATCTTTCTAGGATTTAGACACTAAGAAACGCTATATCTATTGTTGTTATAGATCACAAAATATGTCTTGCTGTAGATAGCTTTCTTCTTTGATTTTTGCCGTCATACGTTTAGCTGCTCTTTGAAAAAATATTGAGATTTAAGTTGCAACTTTGGTGGTCCTTCGAGCCCACACACAAAAAATACTGGTTACCTACCTATCAATATTGTAGTTTCTAAAAGAAAACAAACGCAGCTGATGGTGATGCAAAATAAATAAACATAGAGTAAACCTGAAAGCTTGCTGAGAGAAATAGAACTTGGCCCATGGCGGGAAAAATAGCCAAATTGACCTTTGTAAAATAACGAACAATTCATAGCTAACTCAGCTTCCCAATGATTAATTAAACCGGCTTCAATGACATAATATTGTTTTTTTGTGAAGATTTTTAGCAGTGGATGAGCTGGAGACATGTAAACACTTTCTTGGTGAGTCATAAAAATATTTGATAAGGCATAAAACAATTGTTTTCCATAGTCACTCGGAAGAAAATTCATGGTGTTCATGGGGCCATCTACAGTATTGATCAGTGCTATTGATCGAGGGTCAGTCCGCAAAGTCTCAACGATTTTTTCATAACCAGCATATTTAATCTTCCCCAATTTCACTGCTGCTGTAATAGCAAAACTTTCGTTCTCTTTGGTACCCAAAATTTTTGGCATTCCATTGCCAAGTAATAAGGTAAAACCTGCTGCTACCGCTTCATCTGCGGTGCCAATCGTTGTCTCACGTGGAGGAGTTGTTAACACTGTTATCAACTCCGATTTGTACGCTGTCGTTATAACTAGCAAGTAAAGAAAAAAAACTCCAAGAACTTTTCGAAAACCTCGAAGAGAAGGGGGAAAATTGTCGAAGTGCATCCCGTAAACGCCAAAGACTACTTGTGCGCAGCTCCTTCGAGTTTTCGTGAGACGGTAGTATACGAAAAATGAACAGGAAATTGCAAACCAGACTAAAAAAATGCAGATCCAAATACTCCACGAAAATTCCACTACCAACGTCTTCCAGCCGGTTATTAAGTCTGGAACCTTCAGGATCCAGATAAGGTTATGCCGCATGATGACCGGGAGAGGAGCGCATCCGTCTAAATATGGTTTTATGAGAAGAATACACCGGCCACTAGCGAAGTCGACTTGCTGATCACTAAGGGCAGCCAGAAACCCGTAGTATTGGCCGTTTTTATCGTAAGGTTCTGGAGAAAGGACCAACTCTTCGTTGTTCCGTGAAAGTACGTTGAGTGTCACATTGAGCGACGAAGCGATGACTTTGACATTGCGAACAGACGACCATTCCATCGGTTCTGGCAAACCAGAACTTGCGAGAACCAGTTTTAACACAAATCTGTGCAAATTTGGAGACAGTCTGTCAGGAAAAAATTCCTCACTTCTCTCAAAATGGTCGGTCCATGTATTGACGATCTCTGCTTCAGATTCGTCTTCCAATGGCTCTATGGTGTAGCTTAACAAATTCTTATCATTGATCAAAAACGCGTAGGAGTTTATTACTCGTAGTTTTTTCCAAATTTGGTGTAAAATTTCAGCGATGCCAACTTTCCCGACGTTTTCGAACAGGGTGACAACTTTAGTTTCAGGGCCTAAAATTTTCCTTGAAGAAATAACGTCGATGATTCCGGGTAAGTCTGCCTGTTTTGCAAGGAATATGATAACAGCTTCGTGGGGATGTTTCTTCTCTTGCTCTGTTGCCTTCGTAGGCTCTGCATGGTCGGAGGATATTTCAAAAGTCCAATTTTGGTTCGCCATAAGAGAACCAATAGTTTTGGCAACATAATCACTCTGGAAGCTTGACAATTTAATCGAAGAAGAATTTTTCTGTGCGTTTTCGACATAGTAAACGGATAGTATTCCATTCTTAAAATACGTTTCAGCTACTGACGTTATGCAAGATGAGACGTCTGTAGCTTGAGCCTGACTGATGATAAACACCACCACATAGCTCACAATTGGAAAATATCGACCACTAAAATTCATAATTTCGTCATTTTTTTAGCACAACCAGGTTTGTTGAACACCAGAGCTGAACTAGCTAGAGCTATAGGAATGTGATATTTATTCACCCCTTACCATGAAAAATGCCACTCTATCGATGATACGTATCTTCTAATAAATTACTGGACTATTCGACGAATACAGTGGGTAATAATTGGAAATGGTCGTACTTGACTTTCTCGTTACGGTAACTTCGGTCATTTTTTGAGGGTGAAAAAAATTTCTTGCTGGCCCAATATCCAACCGATGACAAAATTTACAAAATGTTTTAAGAGAATGCGTGCCGAATTCCTTCAAGGGTAATGCATAACCTGAAACTCAGCAACTGAAAGTTGAATTTTCTCACAGTATGACAAGTGGGAAAGTAAAATTATTACTAACATTTCAGGAACTATTCAAGAATTAATAGCGGGAATGAGTTACAATATACCTAATGTAGGGTTTTAAAGAATGACTCTAGGGAGACATTTATACAGTTATCTGCTAGATAGCTAGTTAATTCCAGAGATCCTATACTTCGATATTCCTATCTCTGTTTCATTCCGTCCGTAGATATAATTTTTATACTACCAAAAAAAACATACCTATATCTCTTATCTCTCATTCTCATATTATGTCTCTATACTCACGCGCCTCCGGCCCCCTCCCCCAGAAAATGTTTGATTTTGAATCTAACCTCCCGATAAATACTCAAATCAAAATTAAAAATTTACTTGTAAGTTTTGCGATGAAACAGTTGAGTAGTAAGAACGACCACACACTGTTGTTTGTTTACGTTTTTCTGCACCTTCTATGAGGATAGTTACTACTGAATATTTAAAAATGTTCTGAAATATAAATATGTCGTTTTAACGACTGAAATGAAGAGGCTGTGTTGTGATTTTACGATCAGTTATCTTCGGATAAATTTTTTGATGAGAAAAGTCACTTGATCGTAACAGCCTGTTAATTTCGGTTTTTTCAAAACATTTAAATAGTCAGTAGTTTAGGTATCCAAGAGAAAATGTAAGTTCGATCTTCACAAAATATGTTTAAGCTCGAGGGGTAAGAGGGGTTAACCACTCGTTGGGAATCTCGTTGCATGGGAATCATTGGAAATCTTTATGAAATGTCAGGGAATCTTGGAATTTTTTGGAGTGGTTACCCCTTCGGGGTTCATCTTTCTATGAATATCGTTGGGAATCTTTGGAAATCTTTATGGAATCTCAAGGAATCTCTGGGGTGGTTACCCCCTTGTTTAAGCTATTATGGTCAGTTGAACGTAATTATTTCTTAGGTGTCCTATAGCGGCTATGTTGGATCAAACACGGAGGAGAATATTTCAGGGAGTGGGGCTTGTGATTTGGCGTGGGAAGCTGACGTCCCCCACCCATCATGAAGATCGCATTAAAACACCATCGGGCTAAAGCTAGGTCACGCTTCTACGCTCCACCTGCTACGTCTCATACCTTCCTCATATCGATATACCTACTATTTAGATATTTATAAGGTGTGATCAAGGTACCAGGTATACCCACACATTCTCGAAAAGCCACTGTCTTTCGGCTATTTGCAGTTTCAGATGGGTTGCGAACCACCATAGCGACATAGCACTTGTCTGAATAGAGGTTAATGTCAATCAGAAAAACTTTTGTTAAGTTCGGGATCGAACCGGTGTGACCTGTGGCTAGGTATACTTAGTACGCCGCACCTGTACCTACGCTACTCACTAAATTTTCCAGGTCGAAAGGTGTGGCGAGTGAACATTGGTTCCTGCCATTGCATCATATTCTACCGGTTCAATTTTCACAAAAATAGACAAATAATTTTGGACAAATTTTTTGTCCTTAAAAAGGCATATTATATTTCAGAACATTTAAATATCCAATAGTTTCCTCATCAAGTGTGTAGAAAAGAAGTAAACAAAAAGCGAATGTATGTTCGGTCTTAAAGCTCAAATTTTCGACTTTGTATGCCACTTTTCTCTTAGCACTACTTGGGTCTTCCCGAGGGGTTAACCGCTCGTTAGGAATCTCGTTGGGAATCATTGGAAATCTTTGGAGTGGTTACCCCTTCGGGGTTCGTCTTTCTATGAATATCGTTGGGAATCTTTGGAAATCTTTACGGAATCTCGTCGGAATCTCTGGACCCCCTCGGGTCTTCCGTTCACCACCCAGCCTGATTCTTCCACCACAGGGGTTCGGTCCCACACCCCCCACGCAGACCACAACCAACACCGCTCCCAAGTACCTGATTTATTGGAAGGCCGCGAGCAAGTGATCTCGAGGCGCTCCCTACAGGCAATCTGTCCGAACCTTTAAAGGCAATGCATCTATCACGGGGGATTGCCGGCATCCATTGTGTTATTAGAACATTATTTATTGTGTTCACATCAGTACGCGTTGTTTAGTTCATGTCTGCAGTAGTTCTACAACTGTCTGATAGGCGTGTCTCTGTTTTTTTTCGTGACTTTTTGTTTGTTTCTATTATTACTCCGATCTATCATATTAAAGGGGTTTTTGTTTAATATAGAGACAGGTCCTTTCGCAGCCTATTGTCTTGGTCCTCAGCCTGTCGGAAAATTTGGGTGACGTCTTAACGTTGGCCTAGGGGGATACGGGTCCCGAAAGTCGAGTTTTCCCCCAGCCGGTGGAGGCCAGCTACTCACCAGGGCTGGAATTCGGTTATGAAAACCTTGAATATAACAAATTGACGCTAAATGTTCAATAAACGCCACACCAAGCCGTAAAACTTTGCAGTGAAAGGCAAAAAAACAAGATGTCTAAAATTAAAATTGGTCCATAAAGTAAACAACATGACAGGGCCAAATTGGCCAAATAGACACAAACAAAAGTTATAATCTGTTCCCACCAGGCGCACAAATAGACGTAGTTTAGTAAACAGAAATAAAATGAGAAACAAACGACTTCCACTTAAGGTGGATCGAAGGTATTTCCCTAATGCCACACTGGTAGGATTAGAGTGTAAAGTAGACTCAATTAAGGTCTTGTGATACACTTAGCATGAGCGTCAAATTACCTAGGTTCGATTTGGAGGAGTGTGATGACCTTAGGGTGGGTTATTGGGCGTGAAATGCAGTAATCACCAACGCCATCACAATAGCTTCAGAGCGGTAATCGCAGTATCGCCCCTTGTAAGGGCAACACGCTGCACCGATTATTACTGCGCTTGACCTGTGAGGGGTCACTTGCGGGGGTGTACCCCCACTTCAGGTATGGAGCCAGCCCTTTAATTTGGGTGTAAGTATTTCAACTCATGACCAAAAATGGAGTTAAAAGTAGTGTAACGAGACTAAGAATTCTTAGAAATAAATACGATAGCAATGAGCTATAGGTATAGGTAATCTTTAGTACAGTGCACATGATGCAGGTTCCCCCCTTTTCCAAACCTCTCTGCTGAAGTGGGAGATTTCGTCAAAATCACGCCCGACAGTCGAGTTATCACGGACTAGTAAAGACCAGGTACACCAGGGAAAATCTCAAAATGTCGAGACTAGAACTTGGATCCTCTATCTACCTATATAGCTTTACTGCTCAAACTTTCGCAGTTTTCACCATTCTCTCACTCTGCCAGTCCTGAGCACTGTGTTGTTACTGCTGTAGATAGAACTAGGATTTAGCAGAAGGATCTTTTTTCAGGCAGACAATACAAATGAACCTGATAATGGAGAAAACATGCACTGCCAAATAAAAATGTGAGGTAGAGGTATATAGATAAATGTACCTATACCGTAACTGCCGTTTCATTTTCAGCAGTCTAGGTATAAAATATTAAGAAGTAGGTAAAGATATTTTTTGTAGTAGTGCATATTCCACATTGAGTATAAAAGAGATAAACACGCGGTGCCACTAAATTCGAAACACGAGGGGCTAGGGGCAAAGGGCAAGATTTAACAATTTATTATGGAAGCACTTGAGCCCGAAAATAACTGCTGCCACTTCATAAATATGAGCACATAATCGCTCCGTTAACCCCGGTTAGTGCAGCCCACCAGCACAGCCAGCCGAGGGAAAAAATCTAACCTAACCTAATTTCTTGGAGGAACAATCGTCAACAGATGTGGGGAAGATTGGTGTTCTCGGCCGAGGGTCCGTCAATAAAATTAACGAACAAAAAATTATTCACGAATATTTTGAAACTAAAATTTACCTCACGACACTAACATAGCCAACTGCAAAGCCATGATCACTACCGTTTTGTACACTTTTTCAGCTATTTTGAGACCCATTTCTACTGCGTCAAAATAAGGTGGCTCGTCGAGAGGTTAACCACTCCAGGAATCTCTCTGGTAATGTCGCTGGGAATCTCAGGCAATCATTGGAAATCTTTATGAAATCTCAGTGAATCTGGAGTTGTTAACCCTTCGGGATGCTTCTTTCCACGAATCTCGTTGAAAATCTCAGGAAATCTTTGGAAATCTTCATGCAATCTCAGGCAATCTCTGGAGTGGTTACCCCCTCGTGCTTGTTCTGCTTGATTTCTAACACAAAATTATTTTTCTCTCGGGAGAAGGTCAATAGTCAATAAAAATTCTACCCATCAGTCATTTTTTCAACCCTATACATTTGTTCCAAAAACATCAGTTTCCTTTTTTCCTTCGGCGTTCTGTGTGGTGACTGGTGTGATACGATTTAACACTCAATTTACCACTCAACTGCCTCCACTATTCACTATATCATAATTTCTTTTCTTCACATTTTGATATTCCCAAGAACAAGAAGACACATTTTTAAATAGCTCCCATCTGGAACAGTTTCCTTGAGGCAACCTACGTCTGTCTTGCGTCTGCCTTCCGAACACCTCCCCTGACATAATCATAGGCTTTTCCTGGATTCCTGAATCATATCGTAGACCGTTGATCCAGATTCCGGCTGTCACTGATTGGACTTTCTTCATTTCCCTGTTGTCGGTGGCAGGCTGAGCTTCCACACACGGGTATAATTATGGTCAGGCTGTGACCTTGGGCGCTGCCACACACAGCAATTAGACCGGTCAGACACAGAGCTGCGGGCGGTGAACCACCGGCGCTTCTTATGCAATGATAAACGGCGCTAGGTGGGTGGCACTAGCCTCCCAAAATTTAAAAGAAGAAAGAAACAGCTCACTAAGCAGTAAAGTAGAGTAAAAGTGGGGGTTCTGGCACAGAACTTCCCCACCCGAGGGGTTAACCACTCGTTGGAAATCTCGTTGGGAATCATCGGAAATCTTTATGAAATCTCAGGGAATCTTGGAATTTTTTGGAGTGGTTACTCCTTCGGGGTTCATCTTTCTATGAATATCGTTGGGAATCTTTGGAAATCTCTATGGAATCTCAGTGGAATCTCAAGGAATCTCTGGATTGGTTATACCCCCTCGTCCCTACCCTTCAACAATTTAGCAATTTCGTAATCAGAGGCGAACGGTAAATAGACCAGACATTTTCAAATTTTCTGAGTCACTGGGATCGTTCTGGGCAATCGTGGTTGTTCTTAAGCACTACGTAAGGTCCTACAGTTGAAGAATCTTGTAAATGACGTCTGACGTCGTGTTGAGTCAAGCTGGATGGATGCTTGGTTATGTGACATGGTGTATATCTCGTCAGGTTTGCGTGGGACTTAATGGAGGACAAATTTGATGTTCTGGTTGGTCAGGTTGAGGAGAGTTCTGACCATACGATCGTCAGTTGGGCATATAAAAACGTACCTATATTCCTATGTGTTTTTCGTGACAAATGGTTTCATCCAATTCACCTTAGGCCCTTTCTCTCTAGTATATGTCTCGTACTTCGTCCGAAATCCTGTACCTTCTGTGTACTTTGAAGAAATTATTTATGTTTCTAGCCCTTACCGGAAGACAAAAGACAGTGTATTGGTTGAGAGGGATACCACAGAATACGTAAAAACTAGAGAAGAAGTCTGACAGGGAACTTAGCAGAACTTTTTCGGTTCTACTGCGGTGTTCCTAATTGACCCCTTACATTGTTGGAGGGAACAAGGGCCAAGGTTGTCTTCGAACCCGGTTCGATTCAAATTCTTACGAAGTTTTCTGGTCGGCGTTCCCCTGTGATAAGTTCACAATCCCACCCATATTGTCTATAATATATAAGAATATAATATTCTTTCCATAAATTCTGACACGGGGATATCACTTTTGGCAAGATAACTTCCTTCGTGCCTGCACCCGCCCTACTTACTTCAATTAAACAAGTAACTGAGACAGTCTTTGAGCTGCGCTTCGCGGTGTCGGCTAGCCCCGTCCCCCATGGGCTTGACAAGCTGCCATCGTCGTGCAGATTCCGTAATGTGGAATTTACCCATACCTAGCCAGGTACCAAGCCATCAGACATGCACGTTACATTGCGCAGAAGCGAAGTGCGGTGAACGAAACCGTCAAACTGCGGTCAGCGAGAAGAAGGAAATGTCAGCTTCGGCTTGGAATGCTATCCATGTCACACTTTCTATCGAGAAATTTGCGGTTAAACTGTAACGGGTTTAATATTGTGTAAAAATGATTTGGGGCTTCTTAAGATGAATGCCCACTGCAGTTCGTTTGACGTGTTTGACATCTTTCTGAGGAAGCCGTTGGATATTCTCTGTTGTTAAAGTAAAGGGCTGTAGGAGGGGTTAACCACTCCAGAGATTACTTGAGATTGCATGAAGATTTCCAATGATTTCCTGAGACTCTCAACGAGATTCGTAGAAAGATGTACCCCGAAAGGTTAATTACTCCAGAAATTTACAAGATTCCCTGAGATTCCCAACGAGATTCCTATAGAGTGGTTAACACCTCGAGGCTATATTAAATGCCTATTCACTTTTAAAATATTCGATAAATTACTCTCGAAGGACTAGGTATACCTACTCTTAAGTGGTATGTAGGAAAAACAGGTGTGAACAGCTTAACACATAAAGCCTGTCCGCAGAACTCGATTAAAAAATAAAATGGAGTTCGGTAAGTCCAAAGAATCTTCTGTTCATTTCTTTCTCTATCTCCTGCTGAGTTATTAACCAAGTTATTAATCAAAGCACGGAGTTCCGTAAATATACAATTTTCCCGCCAAATATCCAAAAAAATGAAACCTGAATAAATAATAAACGAAGTGAGGTAAACCTTGATAAGCGTAGAGTCCTTGGGAACTAGTTGACGGGGCAATTTGACCGTTTGGCCGGTCGGAGGCTCGGTGGGACCTAGCAAGGTGTGGCCATCATGGCTGATGACCGGCTAATGCCACGTTCCCCAATGTAATTAGTTTGGTTGTAAAACGCGACGTGCCGACTGACGGCTCACTCCGCCACTGACTCAACTCTTCAACACCTCCAATCTCTGTTTTGTTGGAATTAGGTTTACGGCCCAGCTAAAACGCTCGCATTTCGCGGCAGCAGATGAAAATACTGAATACTGTCGCAATGGACGGCAGTTCTGGCGAACTGTCATCCCTGGATGATTATTATATGGGGAGGGATGGCTGTTTTCGAGGGGGTAACCACTCCAGAGATTCCTTGAGATTCCATTGATATTCCATAAAGATTTCCAAAGATTCCAAACGATATTCATAGAAAGATGAACCCCGAAAGCGTAACCAACCACTTCAAAAAATTCCAAGATTCCCAGAGATTTCATAAAGATTAATGATTTCCAACGCGATTCCCAACGAGTGGTTAACCCCTCGGCGGTTTTTTTGTAGGTACTCTCCATCCCCGAGTTGCCATTCCTAGCCCATCATTCCAGCCCCTCCACTTTAGGTGTTCACCTTACTAAACTTAAATAACTTAAATAAAACTGAGTGCATAGTAAATTACCTAAGTGAACCTGTGATTCTAAAGTCACCTCACACACGCAGTTTTCAATCTCATAATCCTGATTTTACAATAAATAATTGTTTTATCGGTCACACGTCAATCTGTAGGTGAGGAATGCCTGATCTATAAGACTGGGTACGGGTTTCTGTACAATAGTTGTTAACGTGTTTGGCTTTCTTAATCAATCCACAAGCTATAACTTTCCGTTAGTGTTCTGGCATTAGTAATTTCTCGGGATTGACATTCCATCGGCGTCTTTCTTTACCGGTGAAGTAACACAGTTCGAAGACTACCAACGTAATACTAGAGATAATTATTTTTCTGATGCTTCAGTGGTAGTTCAACCGGGATTCGAACCCAGGACCTCTGTAGCTCGAGTCTAGTGTTTTCCCACTCGACCAAGGTTGAGGCCGTAGACACAAGTTAAGAAGTTATGAATTAAATTCACAAGAAAATACATTTTTTATTTAAAAAACCCTACGGAATTGATCAATTTACTGCTTTTCATCTGCGAGATAAAATGTTCTGATTCTGATTTTACGACCGATTGACTATCGCCAGTAAAAAACTAACGTAAAAAATCACTCGATCGTAAAATCCCAACACGTTAAACTAGTTTTTGCTGTTAAAATAACATATTATATTCCAGAATAAAGAGATTCTTGGAGTGATGTAAATAAGAAACGTAAAAAATGCACTTTTTCGTTGGTGGGTACTCAAACTTCGGTTAGGACGTCGTGCTTTGTCCTTTGTCACGGTACCTATCCTTGAATGTCACGTCAAAAACAGGTACCAAGATCCCACTGCCGAGTGTTCGCTAATTCCCATTTGCCACCGTCTAGATAAGGTCTTAATCTCACAGTGGGTGGTCACTTCAATCCTGACTCCTTGACAAAGTGACATATGCCCAATATAAATCACTTAGTCAACCTGAAGGGAGTGGCATCGGGTAAAAAAACCATAAAGACATTGTAGCCGATCGGATATATTTCAATGCAAAAAATTCTATTGTTGGGGTGAGTCACAATTATGTCCCACTTCGATTCATCTTGATACCAAAGTTTTTTCAGGTGCGAAACCAGGGCGTGAAATCGATTTTCTTACACGTGTTAATGTGTATTGTCGAAGGAACCAATTAATGGCCAATTTGAAGGGAGGTTCCCCTTCGTGCTGCAGTGGACAGTGAAAGGCTGGCGAAAACGACAATACGAATACTGTAAAATATTTGTGTGTATAGTGTACCTATACAAATAGTGTGTTGCCCATCGTACCTAGGTACAATACAATGAAAAGTGTCAGTGTCATCGCTAATAAGACCCGTCACTAGTCAGGCACGCAGGTATCAAACAATAATAAACCCTCCAGTCGGTAATTTGAATAACTAATGCACTACCTATACTATCATCTATTTTATTACGTTCCGAGTTATAGTCTTTCAGAACCAAATGGAAATTATACGAGTGGTTTATCAAAGGTACTTGTGTCAAGATCACTGACCCCTTACATTAGTATTGGCCGGGGGTTTTTCATTTGGGGGGTCAATTCAATCAGCGACTCCTGGTTCCCCCAGCAGTGCTTACATTTCTTAATGATATCGTTCAAAAGGCCTCAACACACTATGGCCCAGAGGAGATTAGCCAATACGTAGCACTCTGGCCCACGAAAGCACCTTCAGCAGTGCTGCTGCCCACACAATGGACTCAACCACCCTATACCGCATATTCGAACACAGTAGGCCATATAGGACCATTCTCAGCGATACAGTTGCAGCTTAAACTGGCCGAGGATCCCCCTCAGGTACCTGAGGCATAAAGAAACTGCTAGATATATATTTTTTTTGTCGAAGAACCTATATACGGTACAAAAAAAATCTTCAGTCTATTGCCATGTTGGAGGATATCCCTTATCTCAAAAGAATAATAGTAGGCGAATGGCTAGGGGTTAACCACTCCAGAGATTGCTTGATATTTCCTGAGATTCCATAAAGATTTCCAAAGATTTCCTGAGATTCCCAACGAGATTCGTGGAAAAATGAACCCTGTTAACCACACCAGAAATTTCCAAGATTCCCTAAGATTTCAATGATTTCCTGAGATTCCCAATGAGATTCCCTCGGCGAATGGTTGAATTAATTTTTTCCCTTTTTGTACTTTTTCATACTCTGTATAGTTAATCTTCAACTTCTGAAGTTCCGTTCAAGAAAATTGACTAACCAAAAAATGATCCATCTTGGCGAGCTACTTGTGCTATGTTACATTTTGTGTCTAAGTGCCAGCGTGGGATACGGAAGCGAGCGCCGTGTCCATGACCGACAGAGATCAGCAGACGGCAGATAATCTGCATCACTCTAATGGCCCAATGACAGTAATATACGAGCTTTGGTATGGATCACAACGACCGCAGAAATGAGTTGTCCATCTAGCCGCGCTGCGCATGCGCCTGCTAACCCATGGGCGTAGCAGGACCAAAAACCTGGGGGGGCAGCCCCCTCCCCAGACCTTCTCCTCACGCATGGCTTTATGTGACGTTATGTGTAGGTCAGAAAAATCCTGGGGGGGGGGTTAAGCCCCCCAGCCCCCCGCCCCCCCTTGCTACGCCTATGGCTGCACCGCGTTCCCTATCATACTTCATGATATCATAACCATGGCTATGGGTATCAAATTTGAGAAACTTCCACAGCTGGTAGGTTACCCGCATATGATCCTATGGTCGAACTATGAAATGCATCTACTCGTATAACCAAACCTTAAAGGACCCATATTATCTATTACCTACTACTTACTTGACGTCTTTATTTACGATGAGAAATTTTTCTGATAATAGACATATTTACCTAAACAGAGTTATTTTCCGAATGAACGTAATTTGAAAGTTTGACCCGGGGGTGCGTTCCTATCCAATGAAAGGGTAGGGGTCACTAACAGCTTAACAAGTACCTAAATAACAATATGGTTATGAGGCGTAGAAGGTGTGAGGAAATTGCCATCTAAGTACCTGTACGTAGGTAAGATGCCCTTAAATTCCCTCACCAATTATAGTAGGAATTGGAAAATGTATACCTAGCTTTTTTTAAAGGGGTGTGAGCGCCCTGTTGGCCGTATAATTATAGACTTAAGGGCCACTATACATTCTCGACGAACTCCACCAAAACCACTGTGCGAAAGTAAATATTCGACAAAACTAATGTTTACGTATTAGTACTGCCGGAGACTGGTAATTGCAATATCGCAGTTGGTTGTGTCTACTCTAAAAGCTAAACATAGTGTGCTATTAGAACGCGAAACGAACGAGTGAAAGTAGGACACTATGTTTAGCTTTTACAGGAGAAAAAGTAGAGAAATGGTGTTGCAATCACCCACTTCCGTAAGTGAAATAAAAATTGTCAACATGTAACATGGCGGCGGTAAATAATACAAACATTTATCAAGCTTTTCTACTAAATGTGACGATAAAATCTACATGTTTTAGCCCGAAACGTTACAAAAAAATATTCCGCGTGCGGTAGTGTTGTGTTTTCGCGATCTGTCAAAAAAAACATGTGGACTGGTAGTTGACTGTTTAAAATCGCTCCTGTGGGCTTATAACTCCATTTCATGCAAAAATACAACACTACCTCACGACAAAGAGTCTCAGGTTTACATCCCCCTGTAAACACTTTCCACTCGCCCTGTAACTTCGGAGTAGGGCTTGAAGTACGTAGCATTGCGAACCAAGTACGTGTAGTCGACCTTAAGTCGAGATTCGAACCTAGACCTCTCAGGACACAAGTCAAACCCCTTGACCGCTTGGCCATGAAAGGCACCACCTTCGTACTGTAGGTCTCAGAACGCAGAATTAAAGGCAGTGAAGAGAAGCAAAATGAATGTAAGATGTTGGATGCCAACTGGCAGCAGCATTAATCGCCGGTGAAATGTTTTTAAACGCTCCACGGAGCAGTTAACACCGTGAAATTGGCCATGACTGTGTTGAAAGAGAACAATTATTTATACTGAATGAACGTATCTACTGATACAATAATTATGTTTCCTAAAAACTGACTAAAATACGAATATCTTTCAAATAATACCATTTGCAAAATTCATCTAAACTATAAAATACATTTTTAGGAAAGTACTTTTCCGTGACTAAAAAAATTAACTCCTATTGTGACACCTGGGCTATCGATACTCGATAGAGACCGGTAATTGCAAAACCATTTCTCTCGTTCGATAGTATTTTTTCTCCCGTGAAAGCTAAACATAGTGTCCTACTGACAGTCATTTGTTTTGCGTTCGAATAGCACACTATGTTCAGCTTTTAGACCAGCAATTACCAGTCTCATTCATTACTGTAACCTGGGCGAAACAACTGCTGAACAACTTTACCAGAAAGTTACAGGTCGAAAGAATGCGCTCCTGTTCCTTTACAAACTCCCAACACAATATCTCTTGAGACAGCAGTGCTGACCCCGATAATTTCAAATTTGAATACATCAAGGAAAACTCGTAAACATTTCACTATCGTTGAGAAAGTGTGCGTAGGAGTGCCACATGTGGCGCTGAGAACGCACGGCCGCAGCGCTGACGTGCCAGACATAGTCCAGAAGGTAGGAATTCAGCAATGTAAGCAGGCAAACCCAGGGGCGGTGATCTTGAACCAGTGCCAAAAAGCTGATTGCTTACACGCGTCTTGACCTACGCCCCTGATGGGGCCCTGGTCTCGGGTTCAAGAGAAGGGGGTGATGTCAACCAACCGGTTTCTTGAATCGTGTGGTTTAAAAGTCAGCAGTATAATAAATATTCAATTTTTTTTGGTTTTGTGGAACGATTGGAAGCATCTGACAAAAGATTTAAAAAAAATCCTGTTTTCGAAAATTTGATGGTCCAGATTTTTTCAAGATTTTTTCTTCGAACCTGAAGAGGGTCGCAGCCTGATAAGGCGTATTATATCCATGCCACTTCAGGCGAAAATCTTGGTTACCGAGGAGGAATAGTAACGTCAGTGAAAAATTCAGAAATCCTATTGACAACTGTTTTTGGACATTAAGATAACAGTCTTGTAGTTTCGTATTTTGAAAGCACGATGCTCAGGTACGCCCATAGCTATTTGGCTTCAGTCGGGCTATGTGTTCGTTGGTCGGTCAAAACATAGGTAGGACCGGTACCTAGAGTGATTTCGGCCCACACTGGATAGCTATACCAAAGATGCTATCGTCCAGCTACTTGTATGTAGCTTGCCTCAAAATCCATAATTATAATAATCTCGACTATCAGCCAGTTATTTTCGCAATCATTAAACTTTAAATTACTGATGATGCATCCTATTATGGGTGTTTTGTTCTGTTTTTAAAAATTCCTAGCTGATGATTTGACCTTTTCTAGCCGTTCGCATGTAGTTATTGATTGTCAATCCTATAATATGGGATAATGCGATTTTTATTCTGCTTAAACTTGTTGCATATTTATTTTTTTCTGAAATATAATATATATTATGTCAATTTAACGTCAGAAATTGGTTACCTAAGTCAACGTCAACAAAAAGACTGTGTTGACAGCCTTAAAATGAAAATATCAGCAAAGTATCTCAGGCTTGTACGCTTTGGTGTCGTTAAACCAGGCTGTGTTGTTATTTATTTTAACAGCAAGGAAACGATTCGTTCTGAAATAATTTCCGTTGTAGGAGTCGCAAAAAGGAGATTTTCCTTTGGCGCCAGCGTTACTCTTTAACCGTCTAATAACCCCTTCCTTAGCCAATGCAAAAAATAACTTCCGGGAAAAATAATTGTTTCGAGCCCCCATGCTAGTTCACAAAAAAAATTAATCCCCCTACGGATGTGAAGAGAGAAATTTAACCCTACGGCGCCCCCAACTTTCCAGTCAGTTTTTGTCATTTTTGCTTCCTTTTCATATTTATTAGAAAGCAGTGCTGAAAAAATCCAGGATATCCTTTCCCTGAAATCAAAGTTTTGATATATTTCAGTGGTACAGCGGCGCCACTTTCGTTCTAAATTCATTTTCTATTAGGAGTTCAGACATAAATGTTTATGGCAGTAGTGGGAAAAAAACCCCAACACAAAGTATTCCCTGAATATTCCAACAATATTACAATTTATTTATGGGAGAAATATGTCTTCTAAAATCTCACATAATCGCTTCTTGCAATATTAGTATGTAATCTCGTATTCATTGCTCGTGTTCTGGAATGTTCAAGAAACTTCCCCCAAATCTCCCATTGCATGAGTGACGGAATGACGGACACTGGAACTTTTTAAGGGTAGTCTAAAACACATTTTGAGACATTGCAAAAACGTTGCAGCAATATTTCTGTGTTGTAGGGGATCTCTAGCGGCTCAGGAGTATACATTTACCTATGGGAGACGTTCTGTAGACATTAAAAACGATGGAGCGGTTGTTGAGCTTTCAAAACCCATTTGAAAAGCTATTTGGATCACAAACAGTCCTCTTGAGCACCCTAACACAATGTGTTGACATTCTCCCAAATGTCGGTTATGTAAAAAGGATGGGATGAGGACGGGTTGTTAAACAAAACAACCATCAGACGAATTTGGAGCAACTGATCTACATAACTCTACCCTTGGATCCATTATGTAGATTTTCCATCGCTGAGGGTTTTTCAGCATTCAAGTATAAAAGTGATCAGTACGTTTGCCAGAGGTCTTCCTAAATCCTATATACCTGTGTGTTGTCGAAGGAACGAAATAATGGCCACAACGGCCACCGGGTGGCTACCACCACTCAATGTAGGTACTTCGGAATAGCTCGGGGTATCTCGGGTTTTATGCAATTGCCATATCGCTTCTGCACTGTCCACTGCGGCATGAAGAGGCACTGTTACCTGGAAGGGGAACTTTTCTCTGAACTGCCTCCCTTCAAAGTGGCTCCTCCCTAAGTGGTTCCTTCCTAAATATGTCTGCCTAATGCCCTATGCCTAACTTTTGGCCGAATGATAAGTCACGTCACCCCTATAAGGACATTATCTAATAAATACCACAATAAGCATTGTAGTACCTATACCAACGCTAAGAGGGAGGGGGAGGAGGGGGGGGCAAGGGATCGAGATCGAACAGCAGTGGTATTCCCTTTCTCGAACGCCAGCAAACCCACCCAACTAACACCTTCAAAATTTATTGTAAGAAGATAAGGCACGCCACGATGCAATATATGGAGAATAGTTCTTCTTACAATAAATTTTGAAGGTGTTAGTTGGGTGGGTTTGCTGGCGTTCGAGAAAGGGAATACACCTCCAGCTGGTGTATTCCCTTTCTTTAACGCCAGCAAACCCACTCAACTAACACCTTCAAAATTTATCGTAAGAAGATAAGGTACGCCACGATGCAATATATGGAGAATAGTTCTTCTTACAATAAATTTTGAAGGTGTTAGCTGAGTGGGTTTGCTGGCGTTCAAGAAAGCTGGTGTGCTTTGCAACGTCTATAGACAGCTATAAGCTATCGAGGCTGTTTTACCTTTATTAAATAATAATAAAGGGTCCGACAACAGTCGCACTTAACTTTCTCGCCCCGTATGATTTTTTTTTTTTTTGGGTGGGGGGATTTTTTTGATAATTTTTTGCGGGCGTAATTTTTAAGCAATCCAAAATCGGTTGAAAATGACCCAAGAGCATCTATCTGAGATCACTTCTACCAAGTTTCATGGCTGTCATTCTATTACTGTAGTCCCAAATGCGTTCCGACCATTCAAAAACGTGGTTTCTCATTCTCAACTCATTTTCAACACTTTTTTGACAAAAACGGCCGTAATTTTCAAGATAACAAAATTCTGTTCGACAAATGTTTAAGTTACGTAGTTTTAAACAAATGTACCGAATTTCATGACAATCGGTCAATATATGTGAATGGCGCCGAAAGGATCGAACTTTGGTCCAGAACGGCCGTAATTTTCAACCAATTCAATTTTAGTTGAAAATGACCTCGAAGCATCTACTTGTCAACACACTTACCAATTTTCAGTGTTATAGATTGAAAAGTGTACCGTCGGCGCTTGTCCGACTAACCAAAAACACGATTTTTGAATTATTTTGGCGGTTTTTTGACAATAGCGGCCGCAATTTTTGACCAATCAAAAAATCCTTGAAAATGCCCCTCGGCAGTAATTTTAGACAGGTCCATACCAAATTTCATCAAAATCGGAAGAACGGTATAGGTGCTAGAGCACTGCACGGACTGACGGACTGACTGACGGACTGACGGACTGACGGACTGACGGACTGACGGACGGACAGACTTTTTCCAGAAACCACTTTTTTGGACTCAGGGGACCCCCAGGATCATGGGAAACCCAAAATCTCAATTTCGAAATTTTGCACGAAAACAATACTTTCTCGCCATATATGGCTAGCGAGAAAGTAAAAAACAAGGTGCTGGTTCTCTGATTCTTCATGACCCAAGATGGCGGGAAACTTTCGCCGCTTTATTGGCTTTTTTTCATCGAAGGATTTAAGCAAATCCTTGTCTCAGGAAATGCGTCAATCTTCATGAGCCTTCCAATGGAACAAATAGAGGATCTGTCAAGTAAGCAAAGAGAGTGTGGGAGGATGGCGTCGGGCGTCTGAAGGTTGCTGACGCATTTTCAACCCCCCCCCCCCCCCCCCCTCCACCCCCAACACCATTTCGTCGTCAATGGAACCAATTTGTCTGAATTCTTTTTCAGTTTAGCACCAATCGCATTCCTTCAATGTCCACCCTAGCCTTTTCGGTTCTTTTCTATCGTTATTTCGGGAAAGAAGCGAATGTGCACTAATGATCTCGACCCCTCTTCTCCAAGTGCGGAGCTTGCTATATTTTAGGCGTGATTTTTTTATTTTTTCTTCAGTGATGCCCAGCTGAGCGTTTTTTTGTAACAAAAAAACATGCTGACTTGGGACACAGCCAAAGTGCCATCCACACTGACCCAACTGTATATAGCGTGTTTTCGAATTCAGCTTGGGCATTCCTTACTCTTACCTTTATTGCTGACATACTCTTAACTGCACTGGGCTTAAGTACTGAAGTGTAACTTACCCGCCGACTGGCATGCTTTGTACTGCGTTGTCTGCGTCGGAGCCGCCATTAGTATGGCGTCTGTGACTACGTGAGGCCAGAGTCAGGCTGACCCACAGCAGTGGCAGCAGAAAGAGTGTCTTCCCGCGCATTTCACACTATTTGGGCACCATAACCGGACTAAACAGTCACTCACTGCATGAACCTTCCAACATCTGGAATAAAAAAAGAAAATACATGTGTAAGGCTGGCTGCATTCGATGCGTCCTGGGATGGAGGGGCTGGAAGGGCAACTCAGGGATGGCGACTACCAGCAAAGAAAACTGCCATCCCTCTCCACTAACGATATGTCTGTCTATAATATGGGCAGACTTACGACTAGTCTTAAGGGGTCATTAATAACGGAGCATTTCCAGCAGTTCGGAGCTCTCTGTAGCAACGACTTTTTAATCCGGATTCCCACCAGAATTCAACATTCTTTAAGAGTCTGGTCAAGGTTTTTCACCATACCTACGATAAACCAAATCGTGTTTAAAATTATTGTTCTCTCCCCTCTAACTAGCAGTGAAATCCGATTTTAGAAATTTTCTTTCATTTAACTACTATGATTTAATAGGGTCCACCATGAACGGCCTCTTAAATTTTGAACATGAGCAGAGTGATGACAAATAGGTTAGGTATAACATGAGTAATGGCTACCCCAATTGAATGAGCTTGTCCGAGTCGAATTGAAGATCAGACGTTGACCTTCCCGTAACAAAAATGACCCGCGACTGTGGACTCTACATAATACATACAAATGCCTCGTCACTGACTGAGCTACTTTAGGATTTTCGACACCTTTACCGTCATCTTTTACCCTAAACGAAACTTCATCATTTTGACCTCAAGAAATCTTGATCAAGACGAATTTTAGATTAATTCTGACCAATGGAGATAATGCGTTTTAAAATTTTAACCCCTTACCCCTAGTAGACAGGGTAGGTTTCAGGAAAAGCTTTAACTACAAAAGTTGTAGGAAATATTAAGAAATTTTGAAAGCAAAAAGAACGGATTCGACAACGCACATCCTATTTTATAAGGACACTATAGCTGACTTTAGCAGATTGTGAAAGCCACTCAAACCGGAGAAGAGGACAAATTGGTGTTCTAAACGTGCCAGGGTTCCCTTAAGGGTTTGCTATACCTGACGATGCATTTTTTGCCGCCCATAAGATTAACATTGCGAGCGGCGATTCATTTTCAAGGTTTACCCTCGGTTGGAAAGACACAAAGTTTTGCCTGTACCTAGCCCTAACAATGTTCTAGGGAGTGTTCGAAGCAGATTTCCCAAGTTCTCACTGGTTTCTTTTATTGCAACTGTTTTGCAAATGCTAGCATCGCATACCTCAAGAAAAGTGCTGTATCTCGAAAACCAGTTAAAAAAAATGGGAAATCTGCTTCGAACACTCCCTAGAACATTGTTAGGGCTAGGTACAGGCAAAATTTTGTGTCTTTCCAACCAAAGGTAAACCTTGAAAATGAATCGCCGCTCGCAATGTTAATCTTATGGGCGGCAAAAAATGCATCGTCAGGTATAGCGTCCTCTTAAACCTCTCTAATTCGGGACCTTTGAAAACAACATGCCGAAATTGATTGTTTAAAAACATCAGGTACAACCTAATGACCTATTACCTTTTTGCGAGAATTAATGAGTCAATCAATTAATGCTGACAAAGTGGATTAGTTTACTCAACAGGAGAGTCCCGCTAGGAGGTTAATGTCATCCCATGTGTCATGTCAACTCCTTTCCCTCTTGCTTACTCAACAGGAGAGTCCCGCTAGGAGGTTAATGTCATCCCATGTGTCATGTCAACTCCTTTCCCTCTTGCCAATACAAGCGTTCCCCATTTTATTAAATACCACAGATGATAACAATTTAACGAGCAATCAACATTTCAAATTAGGAGCTGACGCATTAATTAATCCTGCTCTTTAGAGTGGTCGTGACCTCTTCTTTATGGAGGTTTTCGTACACAGAACCAAAATTCACAGGTTATATGGGACGCGTTTCTTTACGTTTCATCGAGGAGTTAAGGGTCCGCTATACCTGACGGTGCATTTTTTGCCGCCCATAAGATTAACATTGCGAGCGGCGATTCATTTTCAAGGTTTATCCTTGGTTGGAAAGACACAAAATTTTGCCTGTACCTAGCCCAAACAATGTTCTAGGGAGTGTTCGAAGCAGATTTCCCATTTTTTTTACTGGTTCTCCAGATACAGCACTTTTCTTGAGGTATGCGATGCTAGCATTTGCAAAACAGTTGCGCACTAAAAGAAATCAGTGAGAAATTGGGAAATCTGCTTCGAACACTCCCTAGAACATTGTTAGGGCTAGGTACAGGCGAAATTTTGTGTCTTTCCAACCAAGGGTAAACCTTGAAAATGAATCGCCGCTCGCAATGTTATTCTTATGGGCGGCAAAAAATGCATCGTCAGGTATAGCGTCCTCTTAACCACTCGTTGGGAATCTCGTTGGGAATCATTGGAAATCATTATGAAATCTCAGAGAATCTTGGAACTTTTTGGAGTGGTTACCCCTTCGGGGTTCATCTCTCTATGAATATGGTTGGGAATCTTTATGGAATCTCAAGGAATCTCTGGAGTGGTTACCCCCTCGCGTTTCATTCAGAAACATTTTTTGTGTAGTAGCTACCTAGTAAAGAGGATTATGGGAAGGACAAGAACTGCACCATTGCACCAATTCATCGTGCACTACCCACCGTGTTACTTCAGAGTAGGGACCTACAGTTTTAGCTAGGTTCCAAACCTCTACAGCCTCGATATATATATTTCATTTGAGATGGTGAAATCCGATCACAAAAATTTTGACAGAGTCGGGATCGAACCGGTGCCACCTGGCTGGCATGTGTACCTCATGCAAAAGACTTACATCGTGCTCCGATAGCCTTAGGTCTAAAATATTTCCAATTGTTTTTGTCGTTCTGAATAATTGTCCTATTTTCGCAGATAATGAATTAAGACCGCAGAGCAGAGACTTGCACCTCTCTGGTGTAGGTACACCCAGGGGCGTCATTTCAGTTTTTCTTGGGGGGGGCAAGTAGTCACTATACAGGGTGTTTCCGGATGACGGGGCAAAAAAAATATGGCGGGTAGGTACACCCCCATAGACCATTTTTGGGTAATACATGTGGGGTCGCAGGTCCTTCCTAACTGAGATACAGGGCCGGAACCAGTCAATTTGACAAATGGTTTTTTGCCCTTTTCTCGCTAACGACTTATAATAGCGAAAAAATAAGTGCAGTTTGAGTACCATTTTCAAGGATGCCGCATCGAATGGTGGTATCAGTTTTTCAAAATTCAGTTTCAAAATGGCAGATTCAAGATGGCGGCTATCATTTTTTTCTCCGATCTCAATGAAAATTGGTGGTTATGAGTTTTCAGGCATGCTGAAAATGAATCTGAAAAAAGTTTTTGAAAATTCGAAAACTTTTGTTTTTCTGCCACTCTTATAATTTCATGAAACTCATTCGATTTGTATGAAATTTACAGTGTAGTAACTGATAGACCTACTTATTGAAAATCTGTAAAAGGTTTTCAAAAAATATCTCGCGTTTCAAAATGGCGGCGTCCTGAAGTTACTCTTATGGTGAAGTAGACCTTGTCCGATTTTCGCAAAATTTGATAATTTAATGGTAGTAAGAATTACAAACAATAATCTGAAATAATTATGTAAAAATTCACGGAAATAAAGTTAGGGTAGGCAATTAGGTGGGTACCTCGTACCTGGGTACCTGGATAACGTGAAATGATCAAATTAATCAGAAAGTTGGGTCCGTTACAAAATGCTGTGTGAGAATGTCCAGCAATGTGTTTAATCATGAAATAATAAGAATTTAATAACAATACTCGTCAAATTTCATGCAAATCTGACGAGTCTATGACAACTTTAGGGAAATTTCAGGACGCCACCATTTTGAAACGAGTGCGACTTTTTGAAAACTTTTTACGGATTTTAAATAAGTAAGTCTACGAATTACTGTGCTATAAATTTCATCCTGATCGGAACCATGAAACGACTATCACGACACCGCCATTTTGAAACGTGTGCGATTTTTTGAAAACTTTTTACAGATTTTCAATAAGTAGGTCTATCAGTTACTACACTGTAAATTTCATGCAAATCTAATGAGTTTCATGAAATTATAAGAGTGGCAGAAAAACAAAAGTTTTCGAATTTTCAAAAACTTTTTTCAGATTCATTTTCAGCATGCCTGAAAACTCATAACCACCAATTTTCATTGAGATCGGAGAAAAAAATGATAGCCGCCATCTTGAATCTGCCATTTTGAAACTGAATTTTGAAAAACTGATACCACCATTCGATGCGGCATCCTTAAAAATGGTACCCAAACTGCACTTATTTTTTCGTTATTATAAGTCGTTAGCGAGAAAATGGCAAAAAACCATTTGTCAAATTGACTGGTTCCGGCCCTGTATCTCAGTTAGGAAGGACCTGCGACCCCACATGTATTAGCCAAAAATGGTCTATGGGGGTGTACCTACCCGCCATATTTTTTTTTGCCCCGTCATCCGGAAACACCCTGTATATACTTAGGGTGCGTCCCACCATACTAGGTTAACGTTAAACCCCAGTTAAATTCCAATTATCAGTCGGTAAAAATTGACTCTAACTGGAGTTTAACGTTTAACCATGAGAAAACACAAGAAAGCAACCAGGTTGCGAGCGAGCGAAGCGAGCGAGCCGAAAATTTCACTAATCTCTGTAAAATCTCCATATTTTGCAGGAAGAACTTTAAATTTACTAATTATTTATTACGTTGGAAATTTTTGTAGGCCCCTTCAGAGCGTATATAGGCCCCAAACTGTAGCTTATTTAGCATAGGTAATGGTTAATCCAGCACTGTTCGCAAGGAATTGTCCCCGGTTTAACGTAATTTTTTGACTACACGACTACACCTAACGGCCATTCTACATGCAATCGACCGCCGTACACAATAGTCCGCAGAGTTTTCCCTTCAAAATACCATCCATAGTCTCTACTGGATGTAACTCATGGTCATGGGTAGGTAGGTAAATCATCCTAATTATTTTTATTTTTTTTTACGTTTTTCACTGAAAATGTAATTTTTTAATTCGTTCTTGGGGGGGGGGGGGGGGGGCAACAGCCTTCTTGGGGGGGGCAACAGCCCTCTTGGGGGGGTCAAGTGCCCCCCCCCCCCCCCCAAGAGGGCCAAATGACGCCCCTGGGTACACCTAAGCCATATACCTCGAATGGCGTAGAGTGTGACATGCAAACCATAACTAAATGAAAATGCCAAGCGGTTATTTGCACAGCCTTGAGAGAATCACAAAGGCGATCAGAATGTTGACACTAGAATATCAATAGGTTCATTCATATAAGTAGATGAGCATCAAGATAGTCGTGGCAGCAGATAAGACAGTCACGATCGCGACTATATAGAAATATTTGTCTATAGCGTGGGTGGGGCGAAAGAAAATGGCAAACATGTAGCAAAGCTCGAAATGATAAAAGCAACAAATTATAATGATTTAGACATGTGCGTCCAATTTGGACGTCTAACGTTAAATTCCTGGCGTTGAAATCGTTTTGGTCGTTCATCAAGGCGAGGCCATTGACCTTTGGACCTCCTGTCCATTTAATAATCAAGCAACCATGGCTCTTTTCTCTCATTATGTAAGATTATTGATCATTGATTAAATTACTTGTACGACGTATTGTAGAAATAAAGCATCGTACACACTTTCAGCTCCCTTCGCGTTTTCCAGCTTAAGCCTTTCACACACATTATATTGACGCTTTTTTCTTCTCACTTTTTGAGGAAACTATTTGATATTTATACATGTTCTAAAATAATTCTAAAATATAAAATGTCTTTTTAACGTCAAAAACTAATTGACTTTGTTGAATTTCACCACCTCACTATAGTGTCTCCTAAATATTATCTTATCGTTATACAATAGTAGCCGGAAAACATATCCTATATCTTTAAACGTTTACTATAAAACCAAAAATGGCTTTCACAATAATATTTAACCTTTTTTTATTGTTTATGGATTCTAGTACATCCAGCTCTATTCATAATAACTTGGGATATGATTGGTGGTAGGTATTTTTCGTGACACTAGAAATCGTCTCCTGTCAAATCGTCATAATCGTCAACTTTTAGGTGTATGTTTCAACAGGTTCAAGTTAAAAATGAAAAATAAACGTGAAAGACATCCTAATTTTTCGAAGGAAGAAGTTAAATTGTTAATTAGACTACAATCCCTGCCTGTTCCACATCAAAAGACTCGAAGGGATGAAAATTCTCGTAATCACAAAAAATAGGAAGGATGATGCGATTCGTTTATATTCTTTATAGCAGTGAGAGCTTGGTTGGGTATAGCACAAAAGGACTTTGGCCGAAGTGGAACCGGGCTGGCCGAAGCTACACCCATGCCTTTAGCGGAAAAAATTGCTTGCGCTAGGTTTCGAACGTAGACCTCTCAGGTGAACCCCTCTCGACACGTGCGCAAGGGTAGGTGAGATTATCCACTGCCTTAGAGAGATGATATAGATTTGTGCGCAAATATCCTTACTTCCTCTTTCACGCCTCAATACGAGTAATAAATACAACCAATACGACCTACCTACTATAGTCCAAGTCAGGCTAGGAGCGTACCGATTACTCAAAATTTCTTGCAAATCTAGGGCTGATCAAAACTTCTTCTTGAGCAGGGAAATATCTGCTCAGGGTCGGATTGGCATTTTTAGCGTATGGTAGGATATGGAACCCAAATCCGGATCGGCGTCAACTAAAAATCTTCAAATAATTATTATGAATAATCTGTACGCTCCCAGCCTGACTTGGACTATACTATCTGAACCACTTGTGCAAATAACGTATCCCTAGATACCTGAACGATCCCACAGTTGTTGTAGGGACTGCAATGGAAGTCAGCGTAGGTTTTGTTCTTTTTCTGGCAGCATTCAGTTCATCATCTCAAGACCCAGTGACCCCAGGTCTAGGACAAAAATGCTTCCATAAGGTGAGTGCGTTTTTACTTTCTCTCAAGTTAAAATGGCAGAAAAGTATCTATTATTTCCAAATCGAGAATTTGGGGGTCCCTTCACTTGAAAAAAGTGATTTCTGGAAGAAATTTGTCCATCTATTCCCTCACCCAGCGCCTACACTTTCCACCTGATTTTGATTAAATTTTAGTATGTACCTGTCACCTGTCCGTGAATTTTAAAAAACGTCCATCACTCTGGCACCGTAATGGAGCCAATAGTATTTTTAGCCTGGCTGGACGTAATAGATAAAGTAGGCACTTAGGATGAACTTCACACCTCACTATAAAGCTTCCTAACGATCGAATAGCTATCGTATCGCTAAACTAGCCGCAAAACTTATCCTATCGTTAAACGAGAATTATCCGTTGCCTAGGCAACTATCAACTTTGTTTAGGTATATGTTTCAACAATTTCAAGCTAAAAATGGAAAATAAACATGAAAAACACCCTATTTTTTTGGAGAAAGAAGTTAAATTGTTGATTAGACGACAATCCCTGTCTGTTTCGCACCAAATGAGTCGGAGGTATGAAAGTACTCGAAAGCTAACGATAAGAAAAGGGTCCATGGTGAAAGCCGTTAGCGATAGGATAGCGCTATAGTCTACAGACTACAAGATAAAGTGGTGACATCCAGCCATAGCGATATACCTACCTAAGGATCCAAACAAAACAAAAACAGAATACTGTTATTTTTTAATTTTCTAGCTGGGATGCTTCAGGACAATCCCTGACTCCGAATACCCTCCACCTTACGCCCCTGAAACCTTCACAAGCTATGTCATCGTCAACACCGGAGTAGACGAAACAGAGGAAGTGACGGTCTATCCCGAAATTTCATCCAGGTTGAAAGAACTTTTAAATCCACAAGCGAAAACATTCGTCTTGGCTCACGGGTATATCGATTCAGGGAAAATGCCGTCATGGCAGAAAATGGGCAACAATATACGCAGAAGTGTTCCCGAAGCAAACATCATTATACTGGACTGGGAGAAAGGAGCTTTCACAGACTACCTCACCGCGACAAGCAATGTCCGGGTGGTCGCCGCGGTCCTAGCCAACATCATCCGATTTTTAGTCGAAGAACTCGGTTTCAACCCGGATGACTTCCACCTCATTGGACACAGTTTGGGCGCGCACATCGTAGGATTCGCGTGTAAGAATTTGGCCAACAAAGTTGGTTGGATCACAGCCTTAGACCCCGCTGGTCCTGGCTACGATAATAAGCCCAGAGGAGAACGTCTTGATAGCGAAGACGCTACGTATACTGAAGGACTACAAACAAATGGTGGAACCGGTCTCAGAATCAATGCTGAAACCAGTTTCGGCACCAGATTTAAGGTAAGGTACAAGTATCAAAGCAGTGTAGCCACTAAGGGTCACCACACAATCCTGTTTGTCTATATTTCTTATCGGCCATTTTTTGAGGAAACAATTGGGTATTAGGTTTATAAATCACATGATCGTAAAACCCCAACAGAGCCACTTAATTTTTGACGTTAAAAAGACATTATATTTCAGAACATTTAAACAGAATGACATACTACTGACCAGGCCCGTATCCAGAAAGCGGTCATGGGGGGGTTTTCGCCTATGCTTTTTTGCTTCACGTTGGCATTACCACGTTAATTTTCCGCTCATGGGGGGGGGTTAACCCCCTAAACCCCCCCCCCCCCCCGCTATGCTTCTGACTACTTGTAGACAACAGATATCGTCAAATCACTCCCTCAGGGCTGCCCCTAGCTTCAGCATTCGAAAGATTCAGCTGGTAATAGGTACCTATATATTTTCTTTTCTTTTTTTTCAGTGGACATGCGTATTGTTCATCATGGATGGCGGACACCTTCAGAAGAGCTGCCTCACGCTACCTTCACAGCTCGAAAACCCCAAACATAATATTGCTGCCACGCCATCAGGATGTTCCCATCTTATTGCGGCGGACTACTACTCAAGCGCTATCGCGAATCCAAACTGTTTGACGGGACATCGACAATCCGGGGGATCGATGGAAGACGAAACACCGAACGGGAAGCTTTCTATAGGGTTGGAATCTAGAAACAACTGGAAAGGAAACTGTGAAAGTTACGCCGTTCAGACCAGTGTGGGACCTCCCTACTGCTCGAAGGATAGGAAGAGGAATTTCTTTTCCCCTTTTGCATGAACATTTCTTAAAAGTTTCAAGAAAGTTCTAGATGCCATTGCTGAGAACGTGGAGAAATTTTTGAAAAATTTTAAAAACTGTTTTAAGGAGTTTGGCCGAAGCTAGTTTGTGTGGGCCGTTACAACAAAACATCTACCTTTCTGTACTAAGGGTCATTTTCACCAAGATAATTCAACATTGATTTGAAATAAAAATTAAATTTTACCCTGGCAACACCAATAGCGAGGCTCGAGTTCAGTGATTACTATAGCAACTGATTTAGATCATCTTGATTTGAATTTGATTTTTCTTGGTGAAAATTGCCCTATAAGTCGATCCAATTTTGATTTCCACGGAACAGTTTTTTTTCCGACTTTTTTTGAGGCACTCTGTGGTCTGTCATTCACAGGAACATCTTATTAAAGCAGCTGCTGGACTCAGCCCAGAATTTCGAATTAAAAGTATGTGCTATTTTTAGAGTAGTTCGTTTGGGAAATAAACCTTGTGTGCGAGTAAATATTTCACAAACGCTTAAACATTTAACTTCTCTAATGACGTCAGTGCGTGTTCAGCTCACAACAGACGCCACTATATTGATGGCCAACGGAAATACCTTAAATTCTTGATCCTTTCAATGATGTATTCCGTCCTCGCTCAAATTTTAATGGGTGGATTCCATACCTAAACATTAATATTTAAGTATGGATTTTACCATTGATTTTATCTTGTTAGGGGTCGCAGTTGTGTTTGTTTACGTTTTTTCTGCACGTTTATGAAAAAGCTATTGTATATTTAAATGTTCTATAATATAATATGTCTTTTTAACGGCCGAAATTAACAGGCTTTGTTGTCATTTTACGATCAAGTGATTTGTGTCAACAAAAAAATATTTCCGAAATTAACCGATCATAGCCTCTTAATTTTTGACGTTAAAAAGACATATTATATTTCAGAACATTTAAATATCGAATAGTTTCTTCATAATGTGTGCGGGAAAACGAAAATAAATAGGGAATGTATGGTCGCCCTTAATGCTATATTTACCTACTTAACTTACAGACTTGGACCTTAGACATTTATACCTGAGAATCAAGCAAGGGAGAATCCCACCATACTCGATTAACATTTAAACCCAGTTAAATTCCAACTACTTCATGGTAAAAATATAATTTAAGAGGACGCTATACCTGACGGTGCATTTTTTGCCGCCCATAAGATTAACATTGCGAGCGGCGATTCATTTTCAAGGTTTACCCTTGGTTGGAAAGACACAAAATTTTGCCTGTACCTAGCCCTAACAATGTTCTAGGGAGTGTTCGAAGCAGATTTCCCAATTTCTCACTGGTTTCTTTTATTGCAACTGTTTTGCAAATGCTGGCATCGCATCCCTCAAGAAAAGTGCTGTATCTCGAAAACCAATAACTTTTAACCGAGTATGGTGGGAGCCGCCCCAAGTACCTTCCTATAAGTGCATGCAAGTCCTTTGCATACGACCTGACCCTCGACAACTTGGCTATTACCCAAATCTAGGTACCTACCTACGTACATATTAAACCTAGTTACAACACAAAGCCGGTGCCAGCGCGTGGATAGGGATCGCTTTGATGGATGTGATTTGTATAATATGTGTTGAGGCCTCGCCCATGTTTTAGACGGGGCATGCACTGTGCGGAACTGAGCGCCAGGCTGCACCTGGAAAAGCAGGATTAAGAACCCCGTCCATCGAGCCGCACCGCAGAGAGAGCTTAGCTTGGCTGATGTGGCGCATACGCTCTGATTTTTGTCAGTTTGAACTCTGGCAAGTCAAAACTTTTCCTCTCAAATTTTCTATTTTTCTTGTGTGGTGCGAAACTGAACAGTGCATACCTGGACATTCGCTATTTTTTTCCGATTTCGAACTTTGTGAGAAAACTATTGGATATTTCAATATTCTGAAATATAATATTATGTCTTTTTAACATCATTACTCATGAGGCTTGTTGTAATTTCACGATCGGTTAATTTTGGACAATTTTTGTTTGTGACAAAAATCACTCGATCGTCAAATTACAAAACAGCCTCATGAGTAATGACGTTAAAAAGACATATTATATTTCAGAATTTTTAAATATTCAATAGTTTTCTCACAAAGTTTGAAATCGGAACGTAAAAAAATAGCGAATGTATAGTGGCCCTTAAACTGTAGGTCATGGGACACTTGATAATCATAGCTTCAACATATTCTAGAGATACTAATTCCGGTCGGGAGTGCTCCCCATGGCTACAGAACACCAGGGACTGAGCTGAAAAAATTCTCCTGGGGAGTCAACATGGCCATAGTGCGGGAAACTACCCCGCTACTTATTTTTTCCCAAGAACGCTATACCTAGATGAAACTTGGTATGTTGATAAAATATAATATCAAAGGTACACATCGTCAGGTAGACAATTGCACAGGAATGTCTTCCTGTCTTCACTTGATTGTCTAAAGCGGCTCGATGTCTTTCTACTACCTGAACTCAGAACATGTTTGTAATATCCAGCCAGCCAGTAACCTCTCTAGTTAATAGCTAATGGATAATCATGCAGCTGATTCCAACAGAATGCAGCTAATGAGAGCAAAGCGCATCCGAGCATGCCACGCACTATATATTGACACACCTTACATTAACATAGTTCATGTAGGTATCTTCTGATCTACAATGCGGTTGCACTTTTCTGTTATGCTTTTCTGTTTCTGCTTTGCGTCCAATCTTTCAGGTATGTGCCTTATGTTTGATGAGGATTAGATTCGATTTGACTTCAGAATTTCGGGATGTTTTGATTTGAGAAAATGGCGAACCTCAACTTTGGTTATAGGTATACAAACTAAGGATTTCACCAGAAGTGTACTATAGTGCCCCTAAAAAGTTCACTATAGCGTTATCCTCCCGATAAGAAAAGCTGGTGCCTTTCACCACCCTGCCGATAGCGCCCTTATCGTAACACAACCAAGTGGACTTTTAAAGTTTTCGGCTGTGTTTTCGGGAATCGGGAAACTAAGTTTACCAACTACAGTTCTAAGGGTGCGTCCCACCATGCCCAGTTAAAATTAAACTGGAGATTTACCATGTTAAATTTAACTCAAAAGTTAAATTTAACATGGTAAACATAGGACCAAATCTCCAGTTTAATTTTAACTGGGCATGGTGGGACGCACCCTATGAAGACAAATAAGATAATCCTGGCCCCGAGGGGTTAACCACTCGTTGGGAATCTCATTGGGAATCATTGCAAATCTTTATGAAATCTCAGGGAATCTTGGAATTTTTTGGAGTGGTTACCCCTTCGGGGTTCATCTTTCTATGAATATGGTTGGGAATCTTTGGAAAACTTTATGGAATTTCAGTGGAATCTCTGGAGTGGTTACCCCCTCGCCTGGCCCCTTTACTTGCTATGCGTTCATCCCCTCAACAAGTGAAGAACGACGACCTGAAACGTTTGAAAAGTGCTGGAACGTCTTAGTCATCGAGTCCTGAAGAAAGCTTGACGTCTATGTCGGACTAATCGATGGATGGAAGATGGTTCCGGTGTGTGGGTCCGTGAAGAATCGATTGGTCCACAACCAGCCGCGATGAGGCGCGAAGAGTAAGCACGTGTACCTAGGTGCCCTCAGGTATACACTACACAGCTATATCTGTATCGTTATGATGGCCAGGTACTGACAGCTCGGAGAGTCATGAACTCAATGAAAGCTCCGGAGGGGAGTCCAAGTGATGCATAAAAAATTCCTCTTCTTTTTGCATTTTTTACATGAGGAAATGGTTCCCTGACTTGTCTATCATCACTATCATTTAACGAACGTATCCCACTCATGACTGTCTTCCGAGGGGGTAACCACTCCAGAGATTCCTTGAGATTCCCTAAAGATTTCCAAAAATTCCCAACGATATTCATGGAAAGATGAATCCGAAGGGTTAACCACTCCAAAAAATTCCAAGATTCCTTGAGATTTCATAAAGATTTCCAATGATTCCCAACGAGATTCCCAACGAGTGGGTAACCCCTCGCTGTCTTCTGTATGAAGAAGAATACAGGAAATTGCTTGTTAGGTAAGTACAGTCTTGATTGAGAAAGGGGAAAACCCATGCACTACCATAGAGGGGAATAAGTCCCGGAATGGCTGGAATGGCGGGGTTGGAATGGTAACTCAGGGATGGCAGGTACCCAAACAAAAACTGCCATCCCCACTAACCATACGTCCGGGGATGCCAACCACCAGAACGGCCGTCCAGGTACAAAAAAAGGTGGCAAGAAAAGAACGGGTTCCAGACGGCAACCACGGTTCTCGGTCTCTTCAGTAAAGACCAGAAGCAGTGGAATATGAAGTTGAAAATTCATCTGAATTTATTTTAAGTAGGTAGGTCATCGCACCATCGGATTTTCCTTGCACGTGTCGCAGTTAGGAGAAAGCAAGGTGAAAGGTCAACAGAACAGAATAAATGTCAAATGGGAAATGCCAGAGGACGGGAGGGCGCCGGCCATGGGACATATTCAGGGGTATATGTAGGTATGTAGGGTTAACCACTCTAGAAATCTCGTTGGGAATCTCAGGAAATCTTTATAAAATCGCAGGAAATCTTGTAAATTTCTGGAGTGGTTACCTCCTTGCGGTTAATCTCTCCAGGAATCTCTTCGGGAATCTCAGGAAATCTTTATGGAATCTCAGAGTGGTTATCCCCTTGGGTCTATATAGAAACTGCGCAGAGAAAATAATTTATCAGGAGATTTCACATGTGGCTACTGACCGGCAGTTAAAACAAGTGCTACTTGAAATAATGACACTATGCTTTTGGTGTGTCCAAAAAATCTCCCACGGCCTTAGCTCGACATCAATGCACTTCAAAATACAGTCTCTCTTTTACGGTCGTCACGGAACTATATAAATTTGCTCGCTATAAAGAGAGTTCGCTATAGAGAGGATTTCGTTGTAAACAGAGAGCGACAACTGTATTTATTGCCTTGATGTGGCCTTTGTTACGTCCTAGAGTTCCAAGTGGGATTTTTTATTTTAATTGTTTCACTTAATTTCCGCAAGTGCTTTCGAAAGGTTTATAGGACGGTTTGCCTCTTCTATAAGCTAAACAGTATGCTTAGAATATTTATACAATTTTACTTATCGGTAAACTGGTTTGGTGACATCCGCCCTTAAAAAGCTTAGGAACCGTAAAAACCGTCTTAAGTAGGAGTTAGGCACTTTTCCAAAAGGGTAGGTTGATCATGTCTGGATGTCATAGCGCTAATGGGGAATTTTTTAAAACTAGAGCTCGTTTATAAGGAGAATCGTAACCAGATGTATCCTTTTGAGTTAATTTGAACTAATTATCCTTTTTACTTTACCTGTATACGGAGTATACGTAAGGTAAAGTATTGTATTCGTGCGGGCCAATTTTCGGCAAACCTCAACTTTGAACCGTCATTGCTCCCAGACCTCAAAAGCGCTTGGAACTTGCATATACATTTCGGAAACGTCCATGCCTTCGGAATATGAAAACCAACTCACTTTTGTCATCCGACGAAAAGTTTGCCCCCAGGAATTTTTAGAAGAGGTCAGGTACGCCGTGTCAGTACGTATGTATGTAGCTATGTATGTATGTATGTAGCTATGTATGTGGCATTGACCTGGACGGCACACTTTTCAACCGATTTTCTTCAAAATCGGTAGTGACCTTTCTAAAATTGGAAGAAATCAGAATCCGGAAGTTCAGTTTCCCCCCTTTAAAATTAAGGGGGGTTACCCCCCCAAAACTCCCCCAAAAGGTAGAAAAAAAATATTTGCTCAAAATCGGCTCTAACGATTTTGATCAAATTTTGGACAATTATAGAACAAATAATTACGAATCCAATGATACCACCCACTATCCCCGCATAACTCCCTGGAAGGGGGGAAGTCCCCCCTGAACCTGTAAAAGGGTGAAATCAGTGGATTCAGTTGTTTGTGGTATATGAGTAGTTCTGGATATGACACGTGACAACGGCCATACTCGTCACAAATGGTATATGGCTTATTTCGAGCCTCCCCCTCCCCCCCCCCCTCCCCAGGGAGGGGGGCAATTTTGAGTGACTTTTAAAGTGCGGCTTATGGGGTCTCAAACTGTTCGGGGGAACGTTGTGAAGCCATTTTTTGTATCAAAAAGTTTTTCTGAACGTATCCAAGCACCCCACCCCCTAAGGGGGGTAGATTTGAGTGGTTTGTGAAATATGGGTTGTGTGGGCTCAAAATGATCGGGAGATCGTTCTGAGGCAATATATTTGGTCAAAATGTTTTTTCGCCACCCCCCCCCCCCCCCCCTTATGGGAGGAGTTTTGGTTACTTTCCAAAGTACGTTGTATGGGGTATCAAAATGCTGGGGGAAACGTTCTGAGGCAATTTATTTTGTCAAAAAGTTTTTCCGAGCTTCCCCAACCACCTCACCTCGTTTTAGGGGGTAGTTTTGGGTGGTTGCCATAGTACGTCGTGTGGGGTCTCTAAGTACTCGGGGGAACATTCTGGGGCCATTCCTTTCGTCAAAAAGTTTTTCCGTCTCCAATCATTTAACCAAGGGTTTTTTCTAGGAATCACGCAAGTAAGCAGGTAAAGTTTTGTCCGACCGTGTCGTACCGCTTGTTTCACTAGTAATAGGGTTGAATTTAAGGGAAAGGGTGTGTTGTAATGTCAAATACCAGCTGACTATTTATTTTATTTAATCAAAGAACCCAAAATCACTAAATATGATCATTTACACTCCGGTGTACCTGAAACTAAATACCTAACGGCCGGATAAGTACCTACATACCGGATAAATGTTTCTCTACCAAGGTTATTAAAAACCTTCCTCATTTTTTCCCGAGAGAATATCATTGTATGCCTCAAGGAATCCCACCGAGGGGTTAACCACTCCAGGAATCTCGTTGATAATCTCATTGGGAATCTCAGGAAATAATTGGAAATCTTTATGAAATCTCAGGGAATCTTGGAAATTTCTGGAGTGAATAATCCTTCGATCCACGAATCACATTAAGAATCTCAGGAAATCTTTAGAAATCTTTATACTATCTCAGGCAATCGCAAGCACAATTAACTTATTACTACTATAGCCCTTAACCCAGGACACGAGATAGTATAGGCTATAGGCGCCCATATTATAAGCTTCATAAACCATCAGATGTGATAACGACCGAGGACACATCCTTACACACATGCGTACGCTATCTTTATTTCACCAGCTCAAGTCGCCGGAGATCAAAATAATTTTTTGGCACTTTCAGAAATGTAGTGTTAGGACACGATGGGGACCTACAGTTTAAGTCTGGTTCCGAACCACCACAGCCTCGATATATATTTCACTTGAAGCTGGGCCAACAAAAGTTTGCGAACTGGGGGAGGGGTCACTGCTTGCCCACGGGGGGCTAACGACTTCCAGGTATGTCATAGGTATACGTATAATCGTCTGGTTGTGGGTTTAGGTTCCCAGCCGACAGACAGGCGAGGTCGAAAAGCAGGGCGGACCTCCGCACACCGGAAACAGAGGTAGAAGAATCGGCAGAGGGGAGACCATGCAGAACCGATGATGAATCTGCTACTAATATAACTATTACCTACATATGTACCAGTACCGAAGTTAGGTAGGTAGCTAGGTACTGAGGGCGGTAGCTTTTGGGGTAGTACTCCCCCCCCCCCCCCTTCTCGCCTTCTCCCCCAATGTAGTAGGAAAGGAAAGGCTGGCAAAAACCCGACAAACCACGAGCTCTTCCGAAAGTGGTGGTGGGAACCACCCGGTGGCCATTGTGGCCATTAATTTGTTCCTTCAACAATATGTATTTAATCGAGAAAAAAATTCATCACCTCCGTAGGCGAACTTTAGCGGAGGTGACAATGACCAATGCATTTTACAGGTACACACGATAATTCAGACATCACGACTAGCTATACCTAGACTGAATGCAATAGGTACCTATAATCGTTAAATGATCAGGAGAAAGGAATAAAATAGTGAAAAATGTTTACCCTGGTAGTTGTCTGATATGTTAGGTGGTGATTAGGAACCCACCTAAAACTGTAGGTCCCCCATTGTATACAGTTGGGGAGCTGGTATTTGGTAGTGCTGCCAGCTGACCACGCAGGAAAACACTTGAAATGGGCTTTTGTCCCCCCCCCCCCCCCCCCCCAAAGGTTTGGGATTCAAATGTATGAAGGGCAAAAAGATTTCCAACAGGTGTATCTTCATATTTACAGCGGTAATAAAAATGGCTTTTTTAAACGACCAAAAAATGAGTGTTCCATAAGTAACATAGAGTAAACAAAGTGATAAAGTTAATTGCAGTATGGAGAATCTCTTGATCTAGGAACTAAGCCTAAAGCGCATCTTGGAGCCATCCACCGGCTTATTGCATTTTATAGTCGAAATTTTAATTTATGGCCGACTCTAAAATATCTTCTATAATTACGTAGGTGCCGGTTCGAGGCGTTGTTTTGCCAACTCAATTTCCAACGATCAAAAAATTTTATATTAGCTTTTTGAATTAGGTATGGTAATTTCTTAAATTTTTATATCAGGTACCGACATCTGTGATTGATGTTGGAACGCACTTACTTAGCTTATGGCGTACCTACCTTCTTTTTTTAGCTAGCAAAAAATTTCCCTGCTCTGAAACATAACAAACTTGCGAAAGTGCCTGTTTTATACGTATAGGGGGAAGATCTGAAGTTTTCCGTTGCTATACCTACTCACCGCCAAAAGAATTGAGTGAAAAATATTTTACAATATTCTAGATAACTTGTAGATAACTTCCAGGTATTAGGATTTTTTTCGGAACCTACAATTATTTAAAGGTTCAAAGCTAAGTTCATTTTTATTTTAAATCATAACTTATGCCGTCTTCGCTATGTTCTTACCTACTCATAGTTATAAAAAA
Source organism: Mesopsocus fuscifrons (assembly GCA_950004255.1). Classification (NCBI taxonomy): domain Eukaryota; kingdom Metazoa; phylum Arthropoda; class Insecta; order Psocodea; family Mesopsocidae; genus Mesopsocus; species Mesopsocus fuscifrons. The sequence goes on from OX465377.1 coordinate 4,788,421, forward strand.
ATAACCAATCTCAGCTTAAAATACAAAAAAAAAAATCCAGCGTTTTCCAACGGAAAACTATTCTGAAGATTTGAAAGCTTACCTTTCCGCGGAAATATGGACGAAAAAAGAAGAGACAGGCGCACAACCACCTCCCGCCAAGCGAAACCACGGACTGACAGACGAGGAGGAGAGCACGGAGAGGAAGGCGAGCTGAGGAGCAGCAGAGGGGGACTCCCGATGGTCTCTACGCGTGCCCAGTGGCGAGCACTCCTGCTCTGGAGCCACTTGGAGCTGGTTCGATTCGTCTGATTTACTGTGCCTGGAATGCTAACCTCATCCAAAATTCGAACCCTGGCTCTCCCTAACCACTTCTCCAGGTATAAGGGAGCGAGAATTTTTTTAACACATAAAAATATTTACTGGACTCTGCAGCGGTCTGACAGACTGAGTTGCGTCTCGAAAGGTGTGGGTTCGAATCTCAGTGTCACCAACTTTTTAGCTCTTATCAAGCTTCGGTCAAAAACACACCTGAGTGAGTGATTCTAAAAACTTTTTGGCAGTCTATCCGATTTCTACTTGTCCAGGGGTCCATAGCCGGAAACCTTTTCAACCTATAAGGTACCCCCCATAGGCGTAGCAAGGGGGGGCTGGGGGAGCTTAGCCACCCCCAGAAACCGTTTAGCCACCCCTAGGATTTTTCTGACCACATAAAGCCATGCATGAGGAGAAGGCCTGGGGGCTGAGCCCTCCCCAGGTTTTTGGTCCTGCTACGCCCATGTCCCCACCTTCCTTAGCCGCCTCTGCAATTCCCTAAGACTATCGTATCAGATTGACGCCGGCGGCTAGAAGTTAATGAGACGGGCAGCAAACAGCATGCACCCGTGCAGAAACTCAGTCAAGGATAAGCTGTGATTGGATCCTTCTGCGCTGCAGTGCCATTACTGCAGACTACAGAGTGACCTTCCGCCTATTCGATGCGCATTCCGATGCTCTGACGTAAACGCCATGTTTGGAAGGCATGAGCAATGGGCGGCTGAAGGATAGGTTAAGGAGTGGAGAGAAGTTTGGGTGGGGGATTGCCCCCCTGAAGACTCGAGATTGAAGTTTTCGAGACCAAGGAAGCTATAGGTCCAACCTAATTTCAAAATATTTCTTCAACGCGGAAGTTCAAACTGCATGTCTAAGTTATGAAACATGGCGTTTCTTTTGAAAACCATAATGTCTTTATAATAATTCCTATCCACGATCGTAGTGAACATAGGTGGGGAATAGGTACAAAGGCTGTAAAAACCTTATCAGCTCTTCTCGGAACGTTTAATAGGAAAAGAATAGTTGGACGTACACGTTCTTGAGAAAGCGCAATACACCGCAGTATGTAATATATTTTAGACAAGAGTAAAGGCTCGGGTCAGTGACCCTGCTGTGGGATGGGTGCATTGACCCCTCTATTTCAACGGTCACTCCCCGAAACCAGTAAAAAATAAGTCTTTATTTACTTTGGGTTAATTTCACTTCCTGTTCGATGTTACATCGGATATCCATGATCTCTGAAGTTCACTTTACAGATTCTGAGATAGAACATCAATAGACTGATTGTTATAGCGCTTGTTGCCGCTACATATCCTTGCTGTTAGTTATCCAGCCCAGCAACTAGACAGTGCTCACTATAAACTATACCAGTTCCCCAGCAACTGTGTTACTACACGTGGGGACCTACAGTTTAAGGTGGGTTCCGATCCACCACAGCCTTGATATACTCGTACATTTAACTTGACATGCAGAACATATCAGAGGTGCATGAAAGCCCATCAGAAAAAATTTTGATAGGAGCGGGATCGAACCGGTGCTGTTGTTATCCTAGGCAAACGATGTTGGGGGTGGAAGGCCAAGGGGGTTGATTGCAGTTCGACGTTCTTTTAGTGTAGAATATTTAGTATATGTAAATGTTGTGGCGAAGAAATTATTAAGTATCTAACATTTATTCTTGATCGTCCTATAATTTCTGATACTTCTCGTAGACTTTTCGAAAAATCCATAAGGGTCCGCTATACCTGGCGATGCATTTTTTGCCGCCCATAAGATTAACATTGCGAGCGGCGATTCATTTTCAAGGTTTACCCTTGGTTGGAAAGACACAAAATTTTGCCTGTACTTAGCCCTAACAATGTTCTAGGGAGTGTTCGAAGCAGATTTCCCAATTTCTCACTGGTTTCTTTTATTGCAATTGTTTTGCAAATGCTAGCATCGCATACCTCAAGAAAAGTGCTGTATCTCGAAAACCAGTAAAAAAATGAGAAATCTGCTTCGAACACTCCCTAGAACATTGTTTGGGGTAGGTACAGGCAAAAGTTTGTGTCTTTCCAATCAAGGGTAAACCTTGAAAATGAATCGCCGCTCGCAATGTTAATCTTATGGGCGGCAAAAAATGCACCGTCAGGTATAGCGGACCCATAACTATGTGTCTAGGTTTTCTAAATCAGCTGCATGGTTGGGTCATATTAGTTTTCTTTCCTCTATTACGTACAGTGGTAAGTGGCGTGGTCGGGACCACACAGAGAGCCTTAATTCTCCTGGCAAGCCGTTAGCTGCATTGATGATGTCAGGAGTCATATAGCGTGATAAAGCACATACTGCACTCAGCTTCCCTGCACTCTGCGGTAAACTCCTTGTCACGGCTTCTAACCTAACCTAATTGGGCCAACCTAACCTAACCAAATTGGGGCTTTGAACGGTGGTCCAGGTTCCTGTCTAACCCCATACGTCACGGTGATCCCCCTGATTACGCGATTGGTTACATCCGATCACAAATGGAACTAATTTTGAGTCCAGTAGAGTGATCATACAAGAGATATCACACTTTTAGTGTTGGTAGCGCGGTATGATTAACATTAGTGGTGATATTTATCATTATCGTTTATCATATTGGTTACAGAAAATTTTAAACTTTTTTTGTGCTGCTTCTATACTCTTGGAGGAGTCATCGCCCTCAGCTGACAAGTTGTTGAAGAAATAATGTTTTTCAAAAAAGTTTTCATGATTTTTGATCCTCCCATTGGCTTTTCATTTAAATGTACTTGAGCTACTTCTTTCTCAGCAATTGAAATTAAGCAGACTAGCAGGCGTAATCTGAAGTGCTCAGCGTGGGCGTGTTAATCTCCAGAAATGCAGTAAGTGCAGCAAATGCACTAGAGTGGTGCACCAAGTGAAGAATTAGAAGCAGGCCAAGGACGGAACACCCACGTTGAATAAACGGAAAAACAGAAGGAAGTAGGTAATCGGTTTACGAGGGTTGTTCTGGAAACGCTTGTATATTTTAACTGGGAAACAAAATGTCTTGTTACATTATATACCTATGGCTTTTCGGGGGGGGGATGTTTAGAAGAGGGGGGAACTACACCTACACTTCACATCTTGACGAGGGGTTAACCACTCCAGAGATTGCATGAGTTTGCCTGAGATTGCATGAAGATTTCCAAAGATTTCCTGAGATTCTCAACGAGAATCGTGGAAAGATGCACCCCGAAGGGCTAACTACTCCAGAAATGTCCAAGATTCCCTGAGATTTCCAATAATTGCCAGAGATTCCCAACGAGATTCCAAACGAGATTCCTGGAGTGGTTAACCCCTCTCATCTTGATTTAATATAAATCACAGTGAGCAAACCAGGTCTTATTCCTGCACATTTGATTTTTCAAAATTTCATCGTACAGAAAAAAAATGATCTATTCTACAGATAATTTAGAAGTCAAAGTTAGCCCACATAAAGCTGTATAGTGAGCTTGACAGATGGACAGACGGAGTCTGAGATATCACAGTGTCACTTTACGCAATCAAGCTGCTGAGCCGACATGGCAGTCCCCAAACTTTTCTGTCTCCATGGGGTAGTTACCGCAGAAAACAACGCTTATTATCAGCGTATGATAGTAGACCTTGTGATAACAAACATAGGCCTGAAAACAGTTCCGTGCTCGGAGAGTAGTTACCCCGACCACAGGACAAATTTATCAACCAAATCGGGCAATCGTCTCATTAAGATACCTACTGTGTTGAGCCCACCCTCAGTGCGTAGTACCAAAGAGAATTTATTTTATTTAAATGTTCTGAAATATAATATGTCTTTTTAACGGCCGAAAGTAAAAGGCTGTGTGGTAACTTTACCATCAATAAAAAAATTGTCCAAAATTAACCGATCGTAAGATCACAACACAGCCTGTTAATTTCGGCCGTGAAAAAGACATGTTATAATTCAGAACATTTAAATATCCAATAGTATCCTCATAAAATGTGCAGAAAAAACGTAAACAAACACGACTGCGTAGACGCCCTTAATATAAAATAAATAATATTAATTCTCTCTGATAGGGTGTAGGGTAGAGAAATTAGAAATTTAGAAGTTTTGCAAAGCTCTCTCAGGTCTCAGGTACACTGGCAGGTCTAGTTATTTAAGCGCCAAGCGCAGAGGTTGTCGAGGCTATCGCTGCGATAACGGCAAATTTACAACGCGAGACAATAAGCCTTCTACCACGTTCTGTTTGCAGTGCCTCACTTTTTCACAATATTTGTTCACGTGGTGTCTTCTCCCACGATGTTAGGTCAACGAGCTTTACTCCCTCGGGGGCGGCAAATGGGGTGAATGAATTAAGACAGAACAATCAGAAAAAACTGTGCAAAGCTGGCCTCAAACGATGCGTCCGGAAGTGGAGGGGCTGGAATGCCATCCCTCCCCACTAATGATAAGTCCGGGGATGCCACCTCCCCAGAATGGCCGTCCAGGACGCATTCGGGAAGTCAACCAACGGCAAGAACGTCCTCGGTAAAACCACAGGTAAAACCATCGGAGTACCAGAAAGAAATAATTTCCAGAAAAATATTGATCTTGATATAGTTGTCACTCTCTATAACGAGTGAATGCAACAGTCCCTTGACAAAACCTGCCTCAATTTCAAACCCTCTCTATAGCGACCAAATTTTCATGGTCCCTTACGGTCGTGATAAAAAGAGACTACTGTCAATATCAGAAAAGTTGACTATGTCTGGAAAAAGTGAGTTCGGGCTTCGGGCCTAAGTGTGGGGCCAACATATACTGACGGCACAAGGCACAAGGATTCATCAACACACTAAGGCTGAATTTCACCACCTCACGATAGTGCCTTTTAACGTTCGAATAGATATCGATTCGAAAAAGCAGGCACCCTCTCGTTAGGTTTTGTTGTGTCAATAGAATTCACCTGCTTTGTTTACGTCAAATTTATTTCAACAATTTCAATCTAAAAGTGGAAATAAACGTGAAAAACCCCCTATTTTTTTCGGAGAAAGAAGTTAAAATGTTGATTAGACTACATTAGACTAAGCACTGTATTTATATGGAAATTGCAACACCATATTGTCGCCACAACATTATTGTCGCAACCGCCGTAACAGAAAAAATAGGTTGGCGTCCTGAAATTGAAAATTGTTTATGTTTATTGAAATTGAAAAGTAAACAAGTGAGTGCTTTCAAGGTTTTCCATTTTCCTTTTGCCTTTTTTGGCTGGTTTTCGAAATGAGTTAGGATGTGCTGTTGTGTTTCAAAAGTAGTTCATTGCGAAGTGTATTTATTTAGAACTAAGCAGGGCAATGCCTTGTTGAAGTCGTGCCAGTGTTTGTGTTTACAAGCAAGAAACAAGAATATAGAAGGCGGTTGAGGTCGACGTTGCGTCGACTTTGTGAAACTGCGCCATATATTGAAGGCGGTGAATATGGTGTCGATAGTACCTGTTAATCTAGCTCCATACATTAGACTACACCAAGAGTCGCAGGTATGAAAATTATCGTTTTCGCTAACGCACGGAAAATCCACTCGAAAGCTAACGAAACGGTAACGGTGCATGGTGAAAGCCGTTAACATTTTTTACCGAAACGATAGCGCTATCGTGTACACGACAGTCTTCACGTTAAACTGGTGAAATTCAGCCTTAAACAGGTATATAGGTATAGTCCCACTAGTCCAAGTCAGGCTGAGAGCGTACCGATTACTCATAATTTCTTGAAGATTTTCAGTTGACGCCGATCCGGATTTGGGTTCCATGCATATCCTACCATACGCTAAAAATCAAGAAGAAGTTTTGATCAGCCCTAGATTTGCAAGAAATTATGAGTAATCGGTACGCTCCTAGCCTGACTTGGACTATAGGTACACAGGCACCTGCCATAACTCCTTGATAGGTACCTAGGTATTGATATTCCTACACACCAATAGGTTACAGAAGTGGGCGATTTAACTACGGCCTTCACACGTTTTCAGCGCTGATCCTAATCGCACAAAATTTGCATCTTCAACTCACTATTGATGGAATGCACGTACCTAAAGCACCTAAGGCAGATCCCACCTGCCGAAAAAAATAATCCTCAAAACAGGGCTGCAATTGCAAAAGCAAAAGGATAATTCCTCTGTGGCAAAAGTAAGCGATGAACTACGGCGAATGGCTATGCCATATTTCTTTTAAGGCTGTCTACACAATGATGTCTGTTGACGTTTCCTATAACGACAACGTTTCTACATATGAGAAAATCTTGGATATTTACTTCTTACGTCTAAATCGCAACTCAGTCAACTCGATCTGACGTTAGGCTGAATATACATTCGCTATTTTTTAACGTTCCGATTTCAAACTTTCTGAGAAAACTATTGGATATTTAAATATTCTGAAATATAATATGTCTTTTTAACGTCATTACTCTTGAGGCTATGTTGTGATTTCACGATTGGTTAATTTTGGACATTTTTTTGTGTGACCAAAATCACTCGATCGTAAAATCACAAAATAGCCTCATGAGGAATGACGTTAAAAAGACATATTATATTTCAGAATATTTAAATATCCAATAGTTTTCTCACAAAGTTTGAAAACGGAACGGAAAAAAATAGTGAATGTATGGTGGCCCTTAAGAAGACATATTATATTTCAGAGGGACTTCTGTAGTCCTTTCTCCGCACCTGGTTGTCACCCCGTTGAAGGGTGTCTTGTTTTTGTTGGATCTAAGTACATAAAGTACTGCAGTGTACAGATTTACTCTCTGTCTAACATTAGATGCCAACGTTTATGGTTATGGCTTGTTTCATATGTTTGAACAGTTTTCGGGGCTTATAGAGATTACATTATGTTCCTTACGACCGTTCCCCGCACTCATTTGTGTCCTCTTTTTAATGTAGTTTAATTACCAATTTATTTCAGGGCCTTTTTTTATGTTCTTCCTAAAATTTATTTATTTTCGCACCCTAGTTTGAGGAAGGGTGGGAGGGACGACCCCAGCAACCATTTCAAGAAATGTCGTGCTCAGCACTACCAAATACCAGCTTCCTAGCCATCGTATGAACTCAACGAGGACCCAGGTGGGTTGCGAACCACCGCAGGTTTTTCTCAAGGCAGAGGAAGCCTAGGGTTTAGGTAGGTACCTAGTCGCCTGTAATATTCGGTACTTAGGTACAAAAAAAAAGTAGGTACATGATACCTACCCGTGGGTTTTGATCCATTACTATCAATTGTTTTGACAGTCATCCATTGTGACTTATTGGTGCCAAAATATTTCATCAACGTAGGTAGCAATATCCGACTATTAGGCTTGTGGTAGGTATATGTGCACGTGGGTCGGAATGTCGGTACTAGGAACCCAACCCGATCAGTTAGTCAGTGGCTGCCATTTTTACAACGGCAAGGTTACTAACATGGTAGCAAGGACTACCAGATCTGTGTACTAGAATTTCATTCATGCTCACTCCTTTCGTTTTCATTCATAGTCTAGACTGTCTAGAGTCTAGATCATTGGAACGAGGTAGTTTTCTCGTCCCGGTTCGATCCTGACTTTCTACAATATTTTCTTTTTCTGAAACTTTTTTGTCGAGCTATAGGTAGGTATCTCTAGACGTACCCACAAACAACTTCTATTGCAAAATACAATATTATGTACCTACTTCCCTATTAATTTTTTTTTTCCGGATAGGTACATTGCCCCAGTACCTAAACAAGAACTATTCAAAAATCTAGTCGCAATCTTATTTTGGGGATAGACGATGGATTCATTTTGGCTTCATCAGCGCCTACAGAAAAATGATTATTCACAACTCAGGGACTTGCATGTAAGCTAAGTAGTATAACTTGCTTCAGTAGGCAATAGAATGATTATTCTGCCACCACTCCGCTTCTATGGGTTAAACTTTGACGTAGGACGTAAATTATTAAGAAATATTTCTGTCGTTAGAATCCCTGTATAGAAGCAAGTTTTTCTCCTTTCTCTATATCAGGTCACCCTTAAACATCAGTGGCGTCTTCATCTGTGTGAAGGGGGCCGTCTACCTAGCCGTTTGGGCTAGCAAAGGGTAGAATAGGGAACGGGGTGCAGCAGTGCATATGCCGGCAAAGCTCTCTACCCTATCTCATGTTTTCAGAAACCACGGCGAGGTGCGTCTAGATGGACGACATCCTTTAGGCCTCCGCCACATTTTTAGATATGGCTTTGGATGGCCTTGGTGCGTCAAGGAGGTCCCATATATTGCTGCAATGTAATGGAAGAAGGTATCGAAGGTACCTTTACAACCACCCGTCTATTCAAAAAATAAACAAATACTACAAATCGTAAATATAAAAATTTTTAAAAGTGGCAACAAAATTTTTTAGTGTATTTTCAGTATAGGTACAAACAGAACATATGAAGTTGAAGCTCACACCTCCCGGAGTGAGTTATCATCGTTTAATCGGATAGGGTTACGTCCATGTGAGACATAATCCCCTCCACATGAGCTATGGTATCATGTTGTTGTACAGGCGACTAGGCTACACTCCGGTCTCAGTCTTCAAGGACGACCCCGACAACGAGCATCTCTTGAATCCTATACAATGTAAGTCTGCTACTATATTTAGAATAGCCATTTGACATTCTGACAGGCTGGCTAATCTAGACAAACGCCGGCTACCTAGCTATCTGTAGGTTCAACTGGCATACCTACTGGCTGTGCAAACTACTTGCTACTTGCTCGACTGTTTGCCGGTAGGTAATAATCTTGTCCTACTGTTTAATATTTGTTAGTCAATATAGAGGTACGGGGACGGCACAAGACCACTGCAAGAAGTATCCACTGTGCGATCAAAAAATTTGGCAAGATTGGGATCGAACCGGTGAGGTGTGACGTGTGACCCGGCCCACAATATTTCCCTAAACAACCACTCGGCTGTAGAGGCTGTTTTGGTATTTTTTTTGCTTTTCTAAAATCAAGGATTCGGCTCAATCAAGGCCATGCAGTGTTGGCCCTTTTAGACCGATTACCCAAAATGTTTTTTTTTAGGAAAGCTGCAAAGCTACCTACTCTGTCAGTAATACGCGGTAATAGTGTTTGTGTTTGCCTACTGTTTTAGAACCACTTGAACAATACAATGGCGCCTATCGTCAAGGACAACCTCACCGCGGTTTTGTATAAGATCGACGACTTGCGACTGGTATGTATATCTACCCAAGAGACGAAAGTCTATCCACGGTCATTCTTCACTGAACCAAGTGCCATGGCCTGACATTAGTCGCCCATACTTTCCCACATATAACTGTTGATACCTTTTGTGAAAGTAACGACGTCAGAGTAATAAGACCTCAGGGTGGGTTAGAACAACCCCAGTTAAACTTAACTGGAAGAACGTCGCTACTACTCCTACCCATATCCATAAACCGTTCCTATCAACTATCTCGTCATTCAATAGTCATGTTATATGACCACTTGACACCATCAAGTACGAGGTCATTGCAAACAGACAACTGTTGCTGACGCTAAGCAAAATATGTTAACTCGTCCCTATTCAATTTCATGGCTGTCGTCCTTGCTACTTGATTTATTAATTATATACATCTCTTACATAAGAGGATAACGTTTATTGTAACTACTTGACCTCTCAAAGAAGCGACGTAGTTCATTTTTGATAGGGTTATAAATGTGTCTTCTTATCTAAAATAAATATTATCAACTGATAAGCTTCAAGAGGAATCTTTCTAATAACTCCAGTTATGAAACTTTGTACCCTTCCACTGCCAGTACGGCGAGAAAGTATTGTTTGAAATCGGGATACTTTTAATGATATTCATTAGAAGCTGAAGGATCCTGGAGACAGAAGGAAGTTGGGCTTCTTATGTGGGACACACCTTTTCTTCTAGGAACAACGACCGATCCCAGTACCAAAAGACGATGAGGTCCTGCTGGAGATGGCGTGCGTCGGAATCTGCGGATCAGACGTCCACTACCTAACGAAAGGTCGGATTGGCGACTTCATTGTGAAAGAACCCATGATCTGTGGCCACGAAGCCAGCGGGATTGTCGCTGAAGTTGGGAAAAGCGTCACCAACCTGAAGAAGGGTAAATATTTTTTTCTCGGCCGGTCGGCAGAAGTACTTCACATTTGCTCCTATACGTTTAAACAGTTCAACTACTCGTAGTCCTTCACCTTCCTAACTCTTGGAAATTCTAACCTTATCTATTTGAACCTTAGGTGACCGTGTTGCCATCGAGCCTGGCGTACCATGCAGACGATGCTCCTTCTGCAAGGAAGGTGCCTACCATCTTTGCCAGGACATAATTTTCTGCGCGACACCTCCTGTCCACGGCAACCTGTCCCGCTACTATACCCACGCTGCTGACTTCTGCTTCAAGTAGGTACCGCCTACTTATATAGAGAGTGGACGCACCACCAGTGGCGTCCCCTAAATATTTTTTATGGGGATCCTCTCTTAATATAGGGAAGGTCGCAACTTTGTGGCCAAGGTTAACGTACACTACAGCGTTATCCTCCAAAAAAAAAAAAAAAAATCCGGTGCCTTCCAAGGTTTAAGCAAAACTTACCAACTTTTTCCAGGCTCCCGGACCACGTGTCTCTCGAAGAAGGAGCCCTTCTTGAGCCCCTGTCCGTCGGTGTGCACGCCTGCCGCAAGGCTGGAGTCGCTCTTGGCTCGAACGTCCTGATAACCGGAGCCGGAACCATCGGGATTGTCACTCTCTTTGCCGCGAAAGCCATGGGAGCCAGCTCTGTAACAATGACTGACATTCAGGCCACCAGACTCGCCACCGCCAAGAAATTCGGCGCAGACAACACAGTCCTGGTGAAGCAAGGGGACTCGGAGGAAGATCTTGCTCGACAGATCACCGCTCTCGTTGGAGAACAGCCAGACAAAACCATTGACTGCTCTGGGTTCGAGTCTTCAATGCGATTGGCAATTCAGGTACTTCAGCAAATCCTTCAGCTACGAGTAGGTACACTGTAATGAGCTTGTATGGTATCGAATTTGGAGAATCTATATATCAGCCGCGATTAAGGACTTCTTAGCGGTTTTGTAGAACCCTAAATTGGTTCCAAATGTCTTCTCCTAACCTAACCTAACCTAATCTCATAGTTGAGACAGGAGAGTAGGTGCGTGTCCTTGTCAGACTTTGTTCTATCGATATCTTTTGTTGATGGTTCCTAGTTCCTACAGTTAGCTTGCAGTGAGATAGGTAGCAGAAGATGCGGAGCTTAGCAGAAGTAGCCAAAGCTTACGTCACTTTCGGTATTTTCACCAGCCCAGCCATCAGACTACATAATCCAATGATTTCCTATGAGGCGCTGATTTTTTCCCATTATACCTAGGCACACCCATATCGTCTCTACTTCTATTTTCTTCTTTTGAACAGGTTACAAAGCCAGGTGGTACCGTCGTAATGGTCGGAATGGGGGCTCTGGAGGTGAAGGTCCCATTGGTTAAAGCCCTCGTCAAGGAACTGCGCTTACTTGGAAGCTTCCGTTACGCTAATGAGTAAGTACTTTTGACAATTTAATAATATCAATTTGTTATAAACAGCCAAAAACAAACTGAAAGTCTCCACTATTTGCGGCATCTATTTCACAGAGCCAAATTTCCCTTCCCTACTTCGGTAACTTTCGCCCTTAACCGACTGTTCTACCCTTAACTTTGGTTATTTTGTTTTTTTAGTTATCCAGTTGCCCTCGCCCTGGTTGCTTCTCGCAAGGCAGAAGTCAAGCAGCTGATTACCCACAACTTCCAGTTGGAGGAAACACTGGAGGCCTTCGAAACTGCCAAGACCCGGTCTGATGCCCTCAAAGTCATGATCCATTGCCAGAAGAAAAATTAAATTTATCTGTTAAAAGTTCGGAATAGGTAGGTATATTATATCGCTAACATGTTTTAATTCAATAAAGAAGTCTGCAGAAATTTTATACAACTTGTCTACTTTCCATGGGTGCATGTGATGTGTATGTGATTTTGGCATTGTTTTTCTATCGCTGAATTAGTTCTACGTAGTTTCCCCCTGATTTGTTGGGTATAATATAGAGAGGAAAGTCCTAGGGACGGAAAGCTCAGGCCCTCTGTTGGAACCTCGGAACACTAAAACAGTCATAATTCTTCCCAGAGATGGCTTCAAGCCATTGGCTTGTGAGATGTTTATTTCGAGACTAAGGCTGAATTTCACCACTTTCTTATAGTATCCAATAGTGTCTTTTAACGAGAGGATTTAACGAACGGATTTACGCTATCGTATGTTTAGCTTACGACAAGTGCGATCACAGAGAAACAAGTGCAAGCGCAAGGCACTTGTCGTAAGCTAAACATACGATAACGTAAATCCGTTCGTTAAATCCTCTCGTTAAAAGACACTATCGGGTACTATAAGAATGTGGTGAAATTCAGCCTAAATCGGGAATGCAGCTGTAGCCAGTAGCCAATAGTAGTCATACAATTCTGAATGGCGTGGTTATTGACTGTTACTGGTATCTGGTATCTATCAATGCCCACATTGCCCACCACTAAACCTGACCCTAGTATCCATCCAGTATTTAGTATTTACTCGTACCTGGTACCTACCTGGCACAACTACTACGAACTACTAACACTAACGAACTAAACGAATGCCAGTTTTCCTTCATTTAGTTCATTTCCTCCAATCCCGACCCGCAGTCTTCAACCCAAACAGTCGCCACTCTCAAACATTTTTTAAGAATTTAAAAGACCACTCAGATCGCATCCCTCCCATCACGGGGCCCGGAAGAGCCCCGCTGAACGGTCATCGATGGTACGTAGTCCGATCAAATGATCAGACATCGAACCTGCCTCACGCTCAGGGAAGGACGCCAAGTCTCGTCCTCGTGGTTTAAAAGCCTCAACACGTTTGTGAAGAGAAGGTGGAAGACACACTACAGAAATGATCCTGTGAAGTGTGGTCTTAACTTCACATCGTCTCCACTGCCACCCGACGTTGGAGCCGCCCAAACCATGACAGCCTTAATAAAACTAGTTTCGCCCTTTATCCACCAAAAAACTGTTAATTTTTTATTTTTGGACGGTTCTACCTGTTATTTTGCAATTTAAAACAATTTTATTTATTGTTATTCCATAAAGTTTCGTACTAAAAATAAATAAAACGATGGGGAGTACTTGAGTTTCGACGACAGTGACATCTAGCGGAATTTCTGTGAACTCTTGTCGATAAAGTAGCTCAAGTTTACTCGGTGGGAGATCGGCCGCGCCCTGCTTGCCACTGCCACTCCCCTCATCAAAGGCATTATACTGACCAATGTTTGAAAGCGTACGTTACCTGTGTAACTACCAATGAATGGCTTTATGTAGCTTATGTGTCTGTGCTTATGTGTACCATTATGTGTATACCTACCTGCCACCACCCCATCGACCGACCAAACCCCTCACTGAATGGTGGCTATTCATTAGCATTGACTAATAATTTAGGGAGCACCTTCCTCTGACAAGTGGCGTACGTGGAGGGGGATTTCAAACTGACTGAATTGTCGTAGCAGACGAAATCTCTTTGATACTGATTTTTTTTGGCTTTTTCAGCGGTTAAAAGTTAAAAATTATTGCACAACCCTTTTAAGATTTTGAGACACCCGGCCATCATCACTCACTGAGAGAATTTATTCAGTTTAACCCCCTAGTATGTGTCCTATAGCCATGGGGAGCACTTCAGAGAGGACCCACAACCCAGATGGACTTTGCATGGGGATCGAAAGGTGGGCTACGAACCACCAGGTTTGTTCTCCTCTATGTGTTCAAGGTAAATGGAAAATTGTGAGAGTAATATTCTCGGCCCACCCGAATTCGAACTCCCAAACTTTTTTCTCTAGGCCGACATTTAACCATTTTTATCTTCCGATACTCTCCTATGGAGTTCCCCGAGGGGAGAACCACTCCAGAGATTGCTTGAGATTGCCTGTGATTGCATGAAGATTTCCAAAGATTTCCTGAGATTCTAAACGAGATTCGTGGAAATATGCACCCCGAAGGGTTAACTACTCCAGAAATTTCCAAGATTCCCTGAGATTTCATAAAGATTTCCAATGACTGCCTGAGATTCCCAACGAGATTCCTGGGGTGGTTAACCCCTCGGAGTTCCCTAATCCTACAATGTCATCATGAGATAAAATAATACGAATATTTGTTGCACGTTTTCGAGTAAAGTAATGTACCTACTTACATATAACACAACGGTCTCATATTATATTGATAATATAATAATAAGGTGTAATACATCTGAATTTCTTTAGGATCCCTCGGCACCCATAATGAGTCCTTGCTACGCCACTAGCTTTGGGTATATAGGTATGCAGCTCAGCAGTCGGTACAACAGCGAAACGCAAAATAAGCGATGCTCAAAGTTGGTAAATGAAATCGAAAAGCACGCTCGAAAAAGCACATAAATTATCGTCGAAACTCCAAAGCATACAGTATTGGAAAATGTTTTTTCACCGAGCCCAATGCAATAAAGTGAGAGTTATATTTTTAATCTGCGTCTGCGACAGATGTGCGGGATTGACTGGGCTCAGTCACGAGCTTTTATTGCCACCCAGGGCTCATTGCGGTTGGCCTTGATCCATGGCCCATAGCACCTATAGTTTCAACCCCCCTCCTTTTCAACCCCAACCTCAATGCCAGAGGCGTATCCATAGGGGGGCCCTAATAGGCAACTCACTGAAAAGCGAGGGGTTAACCACTCGTTGGGAATCTCGTTGCGAATCATTGGAAATCTTTATGAAATCTCAGGGAATCTTGTAATTTTTGGTGTGGTTACCCCTTCGGGGTTAATCTTTCTATGAATATCGTTGAGAATCTTTGAAAATCTTTATGGAATTTCAGTGGAATCTCAAGGAATATCTGGAGTGGTCACCCCCTCGCTGAAAAGCATGAATTTTGATCTCTGAAAATGACTTTTATTTTTCCAGTTCAGAGGTTCACCTTTTGAGAGAGGGGGATCGTATAATATGCAATCAGCACCGTCATTAAATTTTATCTCCTAAAACCTTCGTAGCTATTGGATTTAAAATCAAAATTATGCATTTTCAATAATCTCACTAAATGAAACGGTTGTATCAATGTAAGGGAACTCCCCACCAGAATTTGGAGCAAGCTCGTTGCCATTTCCATAACTAGATAGGTGATACCGATTTATAAATTATTTTTCTTAGGGTGTGTGCCACCATACTCGGTTAACTCCAGTTAAATTCCAATTATTGAGCGGTAAAAACCGAACATGTATTCCAAGTTCTTCCAATTTTCTGCAAGATCACAACACCTTCTTATGTACTTGTTGTACTTTTTCAGAAGAGTTCGGTTTTTTTCCAGCCTTTCATTGGCTACATTGCAATGTCTACTGCAACACATAGGGAAACTGTTACCTGGAAGGGGAACTTTTCTCGGAGTGCTTCCCTTCAAAGTTGCCATTAACTGGTTTCTTCGACAATATATGGGAAAGTACAAATTTGTGGAATACAGTTTCAAGGAGTATTTCAGTCTAAGCGGTTACATTGTAATATCTGGTAATATGGCGGACAAAAGTGTTTTCTAAATAAATTTGAGGGTTTTAGGATTAATTCTTTGGTGGAACGCTGCTAAAGGGATTAGGCTCGGAAATCCGCGAATGAAAACCACAAGAATTTTGAGTTTCCTCGCAATCACAAAGGGCCAAAGCATTGTGATTGTATATAGTATTCGAGTTTAAAGGCTTTCCCATTATTGCTACATGTAGGCGGGGCATGAGGGGGGGGGGGCAAATGTTTTGGACCTTTCTTAGTAATTTACCTATCTCTCCATCCATCTATCCATTGACCTATAGGTAAATAGTACAAGTTAAATCAGAGGGGTAAACTAACGGTGGCCTTCACCAGTTCCGTACTTTGCAGGTATAGTTAGTATAGATTTACCTTCCCGGAAAAGTAGCCGATAACTTTATCCCGACGTTAGAAGTCCACTATAGAGGTAACGTTACGATAAGTGACGCTATATCGGCTAGCAGGATGGTGACAGGCACCAACATTTCTTTTCAGGAGGACAACGTTACAGTAAACTTTTAGAGAACACTAAAGTACACTTTAAGAACTGGGGAAGTCCACCCTAAAAAACGCATTTTAAAATAAATGGGCTTACACAAGGCCGTACCCAGGGGGGGGGGGGTTAGGGGGGTTCAACCCCCCCCCCCGCCCCCCCCCCCCCCCCCCCCGAAACTACACGGCTTTACACTAGAGAGAATTATGTTTTGAAAAAGAAAATATAGTTTTGTGCTACCTAGGTACCTAACCCCCCCCCCCCCCCCCCCCCCCCCCGAAATATTTTCGTAGGTACGGCCTTGGGCTTACAGTAGGTTAGCATGTGATGTATCAACTCGTCAGACACAGGTATACGGTACGATAAGCATGATTTTTCGTTTCTGTGTAAAGAACCGCCTTAAAAAATTTTCCCGACAGTAATAGCTGTTGTCAAGTGATAAAATCAGAACAAAGCAAGTCGGAAGTAAAGCGACAATATCAAAAATATAAAAGTTTTGTTAAAAATGGAGTTGACGCTTCAGGCAGTAGAACGGCGACGGAGGACCTCTGTCAGCTTTCCAAAAAACCTCCCCCCTTACCCCTAAAAACCCTTTTCCCCCGACTCCTAAGGGAGAAAAGTCCCTGGCGACTATGTTGAATATATGCGGCGTCAAAGAACTGTGAACCACATTCCTATGTGCTATCTGAGTTGCTGAATACGCGGCTCACTGACTCCCGTCCTCGCTCTATTTACCGTCTCTGGTTTTTTGGTATTTGACCAGTGTCAAGTGGAAAGGATAAAGAGTGGCTCTGTGGATATTGCAGAGGTGCTTTATTTTGATTAGGTATAGGGACAGTACCTGGCAGCTCAGCATTTCCCACCAGGTGTCACCGCACTTCTACCTGTTGTATTGTATAGACATATTTTGGAACCTACATCAACACATAAAGGGAGTGCGGTGGCACCTGGAAGGGGAAGGCTGAGCTGCCGGTTTACTGACTGCTTCCTAGTCCAGATGCTATACCTAGACAGCCTAGACCCACCTACTCGCCACATATGGCTGAATTGTGTCCCGAGAGGTCTAGGTTCGAGCCCCGGTAGAAGCAAGTTTTCTTGTGGTGGCAGGGATGTTTTCAGGCTTCGGCGCACTTGGCTTTCAGCCGATTCCTCTTCATCTTTATATGCACCACTGCACTGACACCCTTCAAAAATGTTCCGGTAGGACGGGAAAGGGTAGCTTCTCCCCCACCCCAAAAAACATCCAACATCTGCCAAAAACCAGGTTAATTAATATTTCTCAAAATTTCTCTTTGTACAGCAGGTATTTTACCTAAACCGTGAACTTTTACAACCAGAGGATGCACCCTCATTTTAACCATTAATTTCCCATTGAAGTACCAATTAAATTCTGCTTTATTCATCCCCGGAAATAGAAGGTCGCGCTCTCATACTTAACTTACCACGAACCGAAATGAGCCACGGAAGGAACTGTAGGGGGTGAGAAATATTTTCAATTTCCACCCCTATGACTAAAGTTCCTTTCTATATCGCCAGGAATGCGGGAACTATTGAGTTGTTCTCGCTGTAACCCTTTTGGAAGCCCCCTTCAGTTGTGAGGGGGGTATGTCCCCCTCTCATTTTCATTGCCCCCCCCCCCCCCCCCATGAACAAGGTTTGCAGGAAGGGTCTGTTTATTGCAATGTGCTACGCCTCCATTCGGCTTTTGTTTCTCTACTTAATTTATTATATTGCTTGTTTTAATTTTCATATATATTCGGTGAAGTGGTAAAGGGCCTCATGCTCCATATATTATGTATAGGTGTGTAAGGATTATTTTTGGATTAGCTGGAAATCAAAAGATATATAGGAGTCCTAAAGTATTTCGGGGAAAATTCAGAACTAGGGCCGACCTTTCTCTCTAGAACCGTCAAGGAACCACGTAAACTTGCTCGCTAAAAAGAGAGTTCGCTATATAGAGGGCGGTCCTCATGGCAACACAGGGATGGCGGTTATCCACAGAAAAAACTGCCATCCCTCCCCCACTAACGATACGTCCGGGGATGCCATCCCGCCAGAACGGCCGTCCAGGACGCATAGTGTAAAGCCAGCATTATCATCATCATAATAATAGCAGAGAGTTGGGGGGGACAAGCCCAGCAACTAGACCGTTTTCAAGAACTATCCATTGTGCTCAGCTGACAGCACTACCAAATACCAGCTCCCCAGCCATCGAGTAAACGATGGGGACCTACAGTTTTAGGTGGGTTCCGAACCACCACAGCCTTGATATACATTTCACTTGACATGCTGAACATATCAGAGGTGAATGCCGAGCAGAAAAACTTTTTGGTAGGATCGGGATCGAACCGGTGTGACCCGGCTCTCACTGTTTCTCAAAAGTCGATCATTTAGTCCACTCGGCTATCGAGGCTGTTTCAATATCATCATCATTATCATCAATTACCCTAATTACTCGCATTTTGCGGAAAATCGAATCGTACATCCGGGGAGGACGGGGGACTCAGAGGACCCTGAGGGTACGGGAGTTTTCGACTTTACTCCATGCCTGTTTTCCAACACTGGAGGCTGTTGGTTGGAAGTTTCCGGGGATGAAGGCAGCCTCGCTGGAGATGGCTACGACGTTTCAACAGGATATCCGCCCCTAAGGCGCGAGCACGACGACAATAGCTGCCACTCTGGGATCAGTCGCCCTTAGTAGCCTTCATGGTAGAGCTATAGTACTTTCGGGAAGAATTCGGAGTGGGGTGGGTTCTAGTACCTGCAGGAAATTGTGTAAGTGGCTATCGAGGGGTAACCACTCCATAGATTCCTTGAGATTCCCAACGATATTCATAGAAAGATGAACCCCGAAGGGGTAACCACTCCAAAAATAAAGATGTCCAATGATTCCCAACGAGTGGTTAACCCCTCAGTGGCTATCGATCGAACACTTCCAACTGTTGGCAGTGTCGCCAATACAGTTTTGTTGTCTTTGACGAGAGCCTGACCAGAACACAACTGTCTGTCTGAACTACGGAACCTACTACAACTGAAAACCAAAATTTTCAACCACTAGGTGCCTACCTATAACAATGACTTTTGGAACAAATTCGGATTCCCAACCTACATCACCGCTTTGAGGGTCCTACTTCCGAAAATTCACTACCATGTACCTATAATAGGTAGGCAGACAGTAGGTACATACCGATTTCACCAGAGATGCTGTATCCTTGTCAAGATAACCAAAAAGAAAACGGAAAAACTGATTTGACATACACAACGGGCGCGAACTGCTAGTAGCAGACGACGCGACTGGCCGACTGCGCCTGCGCAGTTCAGTAATCCCCACGCGCTGTAGACAATCGGTCATCCTGCTTCAATAATAAACAAATCTTTTTCAGAAAAGTTTTTAATAATATTATACCGGGTCACCCTAGTTAATATGAGTGTTTTGTGCTAGTGGAGAATTGGCCCTGGAGGGATATTCCAATGTAAGTTCTCATATAAGTTCTAATGTAGGTAGGTAGGTATAAGTAGGTAGGTAGGTACCTACCTACGGAGGTTTTACTGATAGATCTGAAGTTGGACTAGTGACAGGACTGACAGGCAAGTGATTCAATTTATTACCATAACATAAATGGGCAAAAGCAAGTTGTATCCAATTTTTTCAAGCCGACATTGATATGAAGGACAAATACCATGAAAACTGTCATGGAACGGTGGATTGCGGGACCTGTCAAAAAAGTTGGGACGGTCCTCGGAACGAAACATGTCCCATCTACAGAGATATAAAACGAAATCCGTGTTTTTAATTATAATAGTAACAATGACGGCTAACAACTTAGCTCAACTTTTCTCGGCTGTCGAGAGTTTTTTCACCCTCAAGTGTTTTTTAGTGTTCAAATTATCGCAAAAAAACTTTTCAAGACTGCACTAAGTAGGTAACCTGGATCTATGAGAATCTTGTGGTGAAGTTTTTCCTTCAGCTGAGAAAGAGGTTCAACCCCAGAAGGGCAATTGAAGACGTCAATGGGGGGGGGGGGGGATGTTAGTTTTTTTGGGGGTTGACATCCACCATCCCTGAGCATCATAAGTCGTCAGTTGTAGTGAGCACTCTGTGACATCACGCTGGATAGCTGATTTTTCTCAGGCCGTTTTAGATCAGCAGGTGTATTCCCTGTCTCGAACGCCAGCAAACCCACCCAACTAACACCTTCAAAATTTATTGTAAGAAGAAATGTTCTCCGTATATTGCATGATGGCGTGCCTTATCTTCTTACAATAAATTTTGAAGGTGTTAGTTGGGTAGGTTTGCTGGCGTTCGAGAAAGGGAATACACCTGCCTAGTCGGATCTAGAATCTGGGTCCATACGGTGGCACTTTGGCCAAACGAATAAGCCATACAAGCCAGGTTCAATAGGTTTCCCCGTAGATAAATACCTGTTCTTCTCTCTAGTAAATACTGAGTAGATGGTACCAAGTCTTGGCATCAATGGGCAGAATTTTCTATATAATAAAGGGTCCGACAACAGTCGCACTTAACTTTCTCGCCCCATGTGTTTTTTTTTTTTTTTTTTTGATTTTTTTGAGATTTTTTTGCGGGCGTAATTTTTAAGCAATCCAAAATCGGTTGAAAATGACCCAAGAGCATCTATCTGAGATCACTCCCACCAAGTTTCATGGCTGTCATTCTATTACTGTAGTCCCAAATGCGTTCCGACCATTCAAAAACGTGGTTTCTCATTCTCAACTCATTTTCGACACTTTTTTGACTACAACGGCCGTAATTTTGAAGATAACAAAATTCTGTTCGACAAATGTTTAAGTTACATGGTTCTACACAAATTTACCAAATTTCATGACAATCGGTCAATAAATGTGAATGGCGCCGAAACGATCGAACTTTGGTCCAGAACGGCCGTAATTTTCAACCAATTCAATTTTAGTTGAAAATGACCTCGAAGCATCTATTTGTCAACACATTTACCAATTTTCAATGTTATAGATTGAAAAGTGTACCGTCGGCGCTTGTCCGACTAACCAAAAACACGATTTTTGAATTATTTTGGCGGTTTTTTGACAATAGCGGCCGCAATTTTTGACCAATCAAAAAATCCTTGAAATTGTGTCTCGGCAGTAATTTTAGACAGGTCCATACCAAATTACATCAAAATCGGATGAACGGTATAGGCGCTAGAGCACTGAACGGACTGACTGACGGACTGACGGACTGACGGACGGACAGACTTTTTCCAGAAACCACTTTTTTGGACTCAGGGGACCCCCAGGATCATGGGAAACCCAAAATCTCAATTTCGAAATTTTGCACGAAAACAATACTTTCTCGCCATATATGGCTAGCGAGAAAGTAAAAAGAAAATAATCTGTGCCGTGCGAAAAGAGAACTCACGTTGCCTTAAAAAAAAAAAACGTGAGGCTGTGATCTAATAACGCATCCGCCAGACTCAGGGGCGGGAAAATTACTTACGTGAGAGTTCGGAATTAGGTGCAAATTAAAATTAGGTACCTACATCAGTTTCCGTTTGAAAATAAAAATTGTGGAAACTGTCATTACTAATTTCAATTCAAAATTTAAGAAGAGAAAGGGTTCCTTCTACAGGAAAATCTACTTTTCACATTTAGGTAGATAATCTCTGCAATATATTTTCCTGTTACAGTTCTTTCTGTAAAATCTTCTTTTTGTTGTTCTTCTATTTTAGAACATCAGGTGGTGAGAATTACAAAGTTACATGAAGAATTACTTAATTACCTACTTCTAAGAAATTATGAAGTAGAAACAGAAAAAATTACCTATTTGTGTTACATTCGATTGCCCATCCCTGGTCAGAAAAGTCTGCAATGACGTCAGTGAAAAGGTTACGTAAAAAAATTTGCTAATGAGCAATCGAGAAACCTACATCCTCAAACTATATTTATAAGAAGTCAGTGCGAGGGGGTAACCACTCCAGAGATTCCTTGAGATTCCACTGAGATTCCATAAAGATTTCCAAAGATTCCCAACGATATTCATTGAAAGATGAACCCCGAAGGGGTAACCACTCCAAAAAATTCCAAGATCCCCTGAGATTTCATAAAGATTTCCAATGATTCCCAACGAGATTCCCAACGAGTGGTTAACCCCTCGAGTCAGTGTGATCGGGCTGGCTCTCAGTGTCTTGCTGTCCAGGCTGTTATGAAGTATACCTGTTGAAATTTATAGAAAGCTGCTGCAGATGGTGGAGAAAAAAGGTCTTTGTTTGTTCGAAAAAGACAGGGATTGGAATCCGGGGGTTGATCCGTCTTGGTAATCCTAGGGGGGGTTTTTACTGCACAGTCCGATTGTTCATCCCCTCTCAACCCCTGACCTATCGCTGCTGGACACTCTACGCGGCTTAACACAGTTTCTCCCTCACATTCATCTCCTGGGGATATTTCCAGCTCTAGCGTACCTACACGGTGTTGAATCCTTTGTGCTTTTTGTCGGATGGGGGCAAAAAGCTCCCAGAGCGATGAGGTAATAATTGTTTTTGCTCCTTTTACAGGGGAATGTCCTTTGCAGTTGCAAAATGATAGTGGTGGTTAATTGGTATGTTAGTAGTGCACAAAGAAAGAGCTACATGCGCTCGGGGGAGTTGGCATCCCCCGACGTTTCGTTACTGGGGAGGGATGGTAGTTTTTGTGTGGGTACCCGCCATCCCTGAGTTGCCATTCCTATCGCGCCATTCCAGCCCCCCATTCCCGGACGCATCGTATATGGCCACTTTTAGGAGAAATTGGTTTTGCTACGGAAATATGTAGACGCAGCCGGCTTTCTTAAGGGTCCGCTATACCTGACGGTGCATTTTTTGCCGCCCATAAGATTAACATTGCGAGCGGCGATTCATTTTCAAGGTTTACCCTTGGTTGGAAAGACACAAAATTTTGCCTGTACCTACCCCTAACAATGTTCTAGGGAGTGTTTCCCATTTTCTTTACTGGTTTTCGAGATACAGCACTTTTCATGAGGTATGCGATGCTAGCATTTGCAAAACAGTTGCAATAAAAGAAACCAGTGAGAAATTGGGAAATCTGCTTCGAACACGACCTAGAACATTGTTAGGACTAGGTACAGGCAAAATGTTGTGTCTTTCCAACCAAGGGTAAACCTTGAAAATGAATCGCCGCTCGCAATGTTAATCTTATGGGTGACAAAAAATGCACCGTCAGGTATAGCGTCCTCTTAATACCGTTCTCTGAAAAAATATGGACTAGGGGAGAATGGATGATGTATTTCCCATTGTATAACTGACAAATAAGTCTACTGAACCATTCGCTGTTTGTTTAGCTTATCAAAAGTGCTATAGTTACCCAATATCGGCAGCATTTAGGCTGTTTTGTTGAAAAGCTCAGTTGTCATGCGGTTAAGTGTCTAAACGGTGTTAGTCCCGAAGGTAAGGCCAGTTTAACATAATTACGTGATTTGTATGGCCTAGACCCCTACAAAAATGGTAAGGCAAGCACGTTTTAATAGCTCTTCCAGTGTGACAAATGTTCTTGTGATGGTCCCTGCTCCGAGAATGCTGTGTGAAAAAGAAACTAGCAACCAGTAAAATAAATGAATAAATGTATAGCCAGTGCCGTGCCGTAGACTGAGAGCAGGGGCACACCGGTTCGATCCCAATCGTGTCAAAAGTTTTCTGCATTCATGTTTGATATTGTCCGCATCTGAAGAAAAATTCCTACCGAGGATGTGGTGGTTATTAGTACTGCCAGCGGGGAACGATGGAAATGGTGTCCGTCTACTATACCAGGAATACTAATAATGAAGTCAAGACATTTTTCAATCTTGACGGTGGGTTCACTTTTTGTGTCCAAATCCAGAGGCCCAAAAGGGTTTTCCTTAAAATGGTTTCTTCTGGAGCAGAGTACAAGCCTGGTAGCTGAATGAGCTCCCCTCCTTTTCGCAAAGACTCTGGAATTTCTTGAGTAGTTTTCCGCTCGATCCGATCGAACGTCTGGAATTTTGCTGGAACTAAATATTTCACCGACCTCTTCATAATGAAGTCTTCCCTTCCTTCTCTGCTCCCTTTTCTCAGTCGGCTTCTTCGAGAACCCTCCTGACTAATTTGGGGACCCTCTTAAGGGCTGGCGTCTATTACGGTTGTTAGGGGCTGACCTCCACTTTGTCCTTTTACTTCGCTCACAAACAATCAAGTCCCCCGGAACCTTCAAGTAATTTGCTTCGCAATAGTGGATGGCCGAAGTAGAAATATCTTGAAACTGACTTGCAGTTAGTCGCTATAGTATAGCCACTTTGACCTGCCTGGCCCGAGGGCATTCTGTGTACAGTGAACAGTGCAAAATGCCCTTGGGCCAGGCAGGTCGGAGTGGCTATACTATACCTAGTGATGTACCCAAATTATGCAATTCCAGGTCCTTAGGTGTTTTAATGACATGATATACAGCATCTCTTTGAAGTTTAACCTATGCACCTGTACCTGGTTAAACAATCGAGCAAATTCGTCATTTTTTGGGGTTCAAATGTCAATGACGTACTATATTTCAGTTAAAACAGCTTCACCACAAACAGGTCATGGAGGAAAATTGCTGAGAAAGTCTGGCCAGCTTTCGATTTTCAATTCGCTGAAAAATTAATTGTACTAATAAAGCATGCGAAAAAGGTCAAAAGTCGTTCCGAAATAAATTTTGGATGTACCTATTCCAAGAAACCAGCGGAAGGAAGGTCTCAAAATATTCCTTTCGAGACCAGTCAAGAGGGGAATAAACTTCAAAAGTTCCCTCAAGTTGAAATTATTATGGGATCTCAGACTGTGTCAAAAGTGTCAAGAGGGGTTCGTCAAAAAGGTTTCATTGCAGTGAAGGGTAGATGAAAAGGCAAAAAGGCAACACCATTAAAATGCCCCACCCCCTCCCTCTAATGCAGTCTGTCAAATCAAAGTTATTTGAGTGTAACAGGGTTCAATATTTCAATCGCAAATGAAAAATTGTATATTTATGATCCGAGTCCATACGGGTAATTGCACCCCATCAATCTTGTTACTTTTTCGCGTCACAAGCTAAAGTTATTTCATGACAAAATGTTTATCTCATGTGAAAAACCTGGTCTGCCATTTGCCGCCCCACGGCCGCCGTCCCCCCGAGGACGCATCATTTTTTTCGCATTCCCAGGTACCTAAACGTCGAATGTCTGAACCTTTATTTCATTTTTAGAAGCACAGTACGCCTAGCTCAGTGGTAGGAATCGAACCTGACTTATTTTCTTCTAAATACAACTAGGATATAACTGGTTATCTCTCAGATTATATGGCTTAGGGTGGTTCTCATCAGTTTCTTACTGTGCAAATAAAGTTAGTATAGATTTATCTTGCCATTATAGGCCCACTGGCTAAAGTTATGATAAGGGCGGTATCGGCAGGATGGTGAAAGACACCAACTTTTAGGGGACACTATAGTAGACTTTAGGTTTGTGAAATTAAATATAAAGCACCTTTTAAAGGTTTTCCTTCCTGAAGTTGAAGTTGTGAAAACACAATCGAATCATCCAATCAATTAAACTAAGTGCGCCTTAGCTCAAGATGTGTGAAGCAACAACTTAAACTCAAACTTAACACTAAAAAGCTCGTTTAAGGGGGTTCAAGCGCTCCCTTGACAACTTAATTAAATATTTAAGCCGTCACCCCCCCCCCCCCCCCTCAAGCCCATATTGCTCGCTTGGGGCCCTGGGAAACTTCCTATGGGAGACGGGGGGATTATGAAATATTTTTCAGAAATCGATAGCGATCAACCTATAAGTCCTTTAATTAACAACGAAGACACGTATTTCGTAGAATATGACACCTTCCGAAGAAAAACAGCTGTCGAGGTTACCTAACAACAGCAGAGGGGAGCACTGATAGACAGGTCACACCGGTTCGATCCCGATCCTACTAAAAGTTTTTCTGATCGGTTCAGCGTGTCAGGTGAAATATATGTCGAGGGTGTTGTGGTTCGGAACCCACCTAAAACTGTAGGTCCCCACGGGAGCTGGAATTTGGTAGTACTGCCTGGTCCTCTACCCCTCAACTAACTAAATAAGGGTGCAATTTGACGCTCATCAACTTCTCTGATAGTCAATTTTCCGAGATTTGGCAGAATACACGTTGTCTTACACTTCCATGGTCCGGAGGTAGAATGGAGTTTTCCCAAAGAAATGTTATAAATAATTTTTTTATTGCTACGAGGGTGCTTCAGGGTCAGTTACCTAACTCCTAACTACATAATGCTGGTTCTATCGAATTTTCTCGTGAACAGTTTCGTTTGTTAACTTTCGATTTGCGCTGTTTAGAAAGTTTAACACAGATTTCTGGGAGAAATCCAGGCTCTGATCAAGCTCTATGCTACATTTTATATGGGAATAAAGGGGTCCGTGTATTTGGGCGTTGGATAGTTGAGTGGTTTTCAAAGGCTTTGCAAGAGGGAATTCAAGCTATCTCCACAGGACATGGTTTCCGCTTTGTTTATATTTCTGCCCAGTCGAGCAAATACCCCCCCCCCCTCCCAAGAACCTTCACTCGAATTTGCTCTAGCTCAGTTCCAGTCTCTCTGTATGCATCGGTTAATCTTCGTTTGATAATGATTATATCCAGTAACCCTGAAGGTTTTATTACTCGGTATAAAAAACTCGGGGAGGTTCTGAACTTACGTTCCGTTATCTAAAAACAGGTACGTTCTCCGTACCTACGACCCAAGTAATAAGAAATTCCCGAGGGGTTAACCACTCGTTGGGAATCATTGGAAATCTTTATGAAATCTCAGGGAGTCTTGGAATTTTTTGGAGTGGTTACCCCTTCTGTGTTCATCTTTCTATGAATATCTTTGGAAATCTTTATGGAATCTTAAGGAATCTCTGGAGTGGTTACCCCTTCGGAAATTCCACTTTGACGTGAAATTAATCTCCCATTCTACTGTCGTCAGTACAGTTAGACAGTTCTGTGGGTTGTACGTTATTAATACGTAGTTGCCTGTAAGGTGAACAGTTATAGGCACTGAAGGCACACGTCATCGTGTTGCCCTACGTCACTCCCAATGACCAGAAACTCAACTACCATATGTGCTACGTTTATGGATATACACTCTGATTTTAGCACGCTCTACGTGTGTGCTTACCCAGCTGCTCCACTCCAAAATGTTGAAAAACAGCCGAAAAAACGATAGAATAAATCAATGAAAGTGTTATTAGAATTGGTACGCCTCCAGTCAAATACATGCATTTCAATCAAAGCCGAAATTCAACTCAAACAGAATGTTACATTTACGCCATGATTGTCCTAACTCAGTTTGCATACATTTCAAGAAAAAAATGTATCACCACAAAAACATCCCGTCCGATGTTTTTATTTCAAATTTTCTGCTCGAAAATGTTCCGTAATTTTGAGATTTTACGTTGGGCCTCTCCTTCCCATCATATTTATTTTTAGTTTAATGGATTTATAGGTACAACTCGTAAGGAGCATGATACGTGAACAAAGCAGCGAGGGGATAACCACTCCAGAGATTCCTTGAGATTCCACTGAGATTCCATAAAGATTTCCAACGATATCCATAAAAAGATAAACCCCGAAGGGGTAACCACTCCAAAAAAATTCCAAGATTCCCTGAGATTTCATCAAGATTGAACCCACGATTCCAATGTTTCCCAACGAGATTCCCAACGAGTAGTTAACCCCTCGCAACGCAGTTACAGCCAAACATTGAAACCCTGAGTTACATTCAGAGAGGACTGAAAATCCTATTACTTATCCAGAAAAAAAAGGTTGAAAAAAAAACGTAGCTTCTTTGCTACCCCAGTTCCCAGACGTCCCCCAAGGATGTAAAAATTACAAAGTTATAAAATATAAACTATCTGAAACTAGGCAGACTATTCCTGGGGGACCGAAATAAAAAACTAGAGCAACAGCAGCAGCCTTCCAATTTCCGTACCTTCAACTATTCCCTTATATCTCTTTTACAACCCCTTCATTTCTTAGCTACGTTTACCGCAGCGTCAGCTCCCCTAAGACGCACAAAAAATAGGGGATTCCACGTAAAGGTGTGAATATTTACCTTTTTCCTGCTGCGGATCCTTGATGCATGAATTTGCGGAACCTATAGGGATTGTAGCTCAAAGGAGATTTAGCCTAAAACGGGGGGAGCGCTGCCTGGGAGATTGGCGGGGGATCGATCTACCCATCCCCCTGTCTGCACTCACTCCTGCCAGTTATCCCGTTCACCTGTGCATTGTCTTGCACGATGCACGACCAAGAATCGAAGTGGCGTTGCTTGTTCTTATGCAAGCAGGTTCTTTTCGAAAAAACCCTTCGTCGTTCTTAGGGGATGTCACAACTTACTGTGAGAATTTTTGTACGTTCGACTGAGTACCCATTTCCAAATTTGGACCACCTGAAATGGCTTTTTATAGGTCCTCTGTGATCTATAAATTAAAAAAAAAAAAAAAATGGAAGATGGAAAGAGGAAGACCGAGGCTCCTAAGTAACGAAAACAATTGAGGCCTATGGAGTAGCAAACTTTCTCGTGAATACTATCTTTAGCACTTAAAAAATTTAATTAGTGCTGTAAGCAGCGACCTCAAAGGACTTTTATTTAAAAGGAACAACCCTTAAAAGTGTAGCTGTCTTTGGAGGAGAAAAATAGAAGGCATGATAAGAGGGAGCTAAACTGAAGAGTGTTCCGATTTCAGGACTTTTCAAGTCAAAGCTGGAAGATGAGTTTGAGACGACGGGAAGAGTCAAGTGGCTAGACTGTCTTTGCTGCCATCTTGACTTTTCAGTTTCTGACAATCTAGATGGGATCAGTAACGACTCCCTTCGGTGCTTTTCAGTGTCGCACCTGCTGGTCCTAATAGGGGGAGTCAGATTCACGAGGGGTTAACCACTCGTTGGGAATCTCGTTGGAAATCTTTATGAAATCTCAGGGAATCTTGGAATTTTTTTTGGAGTGGTTACCCTTTCGGGGTTCATCTTTCTATGAATCTCTTTGGGAATCTTTGGAAATCTTTATGGAATCTCAGTGGAATCTCAAGGAATCTCTGGAGTGGTTACCCCCTCGTATAGATTCAGGAGGGGTGACAATTGAAAATCGATTATTTTCTCTTATGATTCCAGCTCTGTATATTTATTTTGTTTCCTAAAATCAGGCTGATGTGGGTTCTTGTTTTCCCCTATATCTGCAATACCTATCTTGTTCTTTGTTTTCTCGAAAAAAATTTTCTCCAATGCAAGGAGAATTTTAGGGCTCGAATTGACGCTGCGTGCTCATCTGCATTTCTTTACAGTTTCAAATCTTTCATACAACAGAAATTTCACTTTATTTTTATGTTTTGAAAAAACTTTGAATCCACAAGAGGGAAATTTTTGCAGTCTCCAGCGCAGGTTCGCGATGATAACGGGGCAATTAAGCCAATTTATTGTCCTGCTTCAAGAAGCCGCCCTGGAAAGAAAACCGGGCGGGAAGGAAGCTCTTTGTAATTATTTCCATGAAAAATCCAAATCTTATTTCAAACTTTACTCATTTATTTGTTGAATGCTTACTTTCGAGTACACCTGCGTGTGCGCGCTGAGTCTTACACCCTTTGCTCATTTTTTAGTTCTGATACTGTTACTTTTGAAGCTGAAAGGCAGGAAAATCCTAACCAATTTCAAGAATTATCCATCGTGCTCAGCTGGCAGCACCACCAAATACCAGCTCACCACCTTTCGTGTCAGTAAACGGATGGGGACTTACAGTTTTAGGTGTGTTCCGAACCTATAAGAAAAACTTTAACTGGGTCGGGATCGAACCGATGTCTGTCAGACAGCCATCGAGATTCTAGACCACTGGGCTAGCGAGGCAAACCGAAAAATTCGGAATGCTTATACATTTCTGATATATAATATTTAAGAGGACTTTTTCTACTGACATAACTTGCATTAATTGCATATTAAAGTACATAAGTGCTTTTCAAACAGTGTCCAAATATAGTCAAGCAGTGTGCTCCAGTTTTAAGCAGAATTTGTTTGACCAATATCCTCGTTTTCCTCGTTCATTCGATATTGTAGTATTATGATGAAATAAGTAATTACACTCGAGTAGAGCTGAAAGCAAAAATAAATTTTATTATAGTTAAAAGCCGTGGATATTAAATACAATATCGAGGGGTTAACCACTCGTTGGGAATATCGTTGGGAATCATTGGAAATCTTTATGAAATCTCAAGGAATCTTGGAATTTTTTGGAGTGGTTACCCCTTCGGGGTTCATCTTCCTATGAATATCATTGGGAATCTTTGGAAATCTTTATGGAGTCTCAGTGGAATCTCAAGGAATCTCTGGAGTGGTTACCCCCTCGTACAATATTAACATATTTTCAATGTCTTTGCTTATTCTTTGGTCTTGTGTTTACAAAAAAGCAAGTTAACCTAACCGTCACAGTTAGTTTCTTACCGGAGCGTTCATTGAGCGATCAAGGGTGAAAAATCCCATGAGGGATACAGAAGGTGGATTTTCTGAGATAGTCCGCTTGAATTGTGTAATCTCCAGCTGATAATTAGTCGAACTTTCACTGATTAGGAGCCGGGTCAATTTGTCCTGAAAGCTGGCTCCAACCTAAATCCGAAAAAAAACATACCTCGAAAGAGTCCAAGATCCACCATACTCGGTGAACAGTTCAGCCGTCATTAAAAACCAAAACGGAAGTTTAAGGCATGATCATTTTAACCTTTTAACTAAACCTAACTAACGTGTGATTCTTAATCTCGTTTTACATTGTTTCCCTCACGTGTAGTCGTGTTTTAAGGGTCCGCTATACCTCACGATGCATTTTTTGCCGCCCATAAGATTAACATTGCGAACGGCGATTCATTTTCAAGGTTCACCCTTGGTTGGAAAGACACAAAATTTTGCCTGTACCTAGCCCTAACAATGTTCTAGGGAGTGTTCGAAGCAGATTTCCCAATTTTTTACTGGTTTTCGAGATACAGCACTTTTCTTGAGGTATGCGATGCTAGCATTTGCAAAACAGTTGCAATACAAGAAACCAGTGAGAAGTTGAATGAATCACCGCTCGCAATGTTAATCTTATGGGCGGCAAAAAATGCATCGTCAGGTATAGCGTCCTCTTAAGGGAATCGATATGGAAATTCTTTAGACGTGTTTAGCCTCAATTTTGCTTGGAAAAGAATCTACTTGGGGGTTTATTTTGGGGGTTCTCTCACTCCCCACGGCCTCCACGAAGCGCTAATATTTCTCGAACAATGGCACACCAAAACGATGAGTTTCCTTACGTCAAAAAGAATCAGCTGCTCAATATATCAATCCACGCTCCTTCCAGCACAGCCGCTGCCCATTCTTTTCAATTTACGCATAGAATTTACTGAAAAGCTTCCGTATACATATACCTGTTTCGCTCGAGCAGTATGCCAGCTACCTAGCGATGTTAGTAAATAAATAGATTAGGTTAGTTTGCGACCTCTGACCCTCCTCATTGTAAGAGACTAAATATTACGTCAGGTGACCCCTACCATTCTGTCATTCCAGCCCTATTCTGAACCCTTTTCGTACCTTATCTACAGCCTGGTGAGCAAAATCAGCAATGACTGTGATAGTGCTGAGGGTCAGTAGGCAGGTAGAGATGTGAGCATAGTCTCCGGTCGAGAAGCTGACGGCCGCCAGGTAGAGGGACGGCAGGGAGAGTAGAAAGGCGTAAGCGCACAAAAACAGGTACGTCTTGCCGAGAACGTCACCCGTTCTGAGACATAGCTGTTGCAAATGTAACCAGAGCTTAATGTGGCCGTGCAGCGAACTGGTAGAACGCCACTGAAGTTTCTGGAAGGTACGCAGAGAAGATGTAGAGGGATGGTGGGGGTAAGCAATATTTTCAGGTGGGTTCCGAACGAACACAACCTCAACATTTCAGTATACATCCTGAATATATCAGAGGTGGAGTGCCTGTCAGGAAAACGATTTTTTTTTTTGCTGAAATTTTGTAAGCACTGCTTTGCTAACGCGGAGCCGCTGCAGCTCACATGATTGGCGGATATCCTGGGTAACAAAGTGGCCCTGTCATTGCTGATACCTTACATAGGGGGAAAGTGAAGGCGTAAACAAAGGAAAGTGAACTTCAAGGGTCTCCCGTGGAAGAGAACCTTGTCCAAGTTGTTTGAGTTTGGTTTTGAGAGCAGAAAAGCAAGTTCTCTATACTGCCATCTATTTTGATGAATCAGCGTATCCACCGAAGGTCTATTTATTATCCAGGTTACTGCGTTTCAGTATAGTTCCTGTGTCAAGTAACAATGTCTATTTTCAGCAGTTCCTAAAGACTACTATATAGTGTCCCCTAAAAGTTCACTATAGCGCTATCCTCCCGAAATGGAAAATTGGTGCCTATAACCATAATAATAGCTGAGGGGTGGGGGACAAGCCCAGCAACTAGACCGTTTCAAGAACTATCTATTGTGCTCAGCTGGCAGCACTACCAAATACCAGCTCCCCAGCCATCGAGTAAACGATGGGGACCTACAGTTTTAGGTGGGTTCCGAACCACCACAGCCTCGATATACATTTCACTTGACATGCTGAACATATCAGAGGTGAATGCCGAGCAGAAAAACTTTTTGGTAGGATCGGGATCGAACCGGTGTGACCCGGCTCACACTGCTCCTCAAAAGTCGGCCATTTAGTCCACTCGGCTATCGAGGCCTCTTGCCTATAACCATCTACCGACAGCATCCTTATCGTATCGTTAGTTAGTGGACTTTTAACGGCAACATAAAGTTTTGGTACCCATACTTTTTCCAACTCAACAGTTCCAAGTCAAAACCTACCTCAATGTCGTCCAACAGAGCATCTGCAGACTTCTTCAAATTCTGGTTCATAATCTATATTATAAGATTGAAGGGTACTGACACACTGACTCACTCACTCACTCACTCACTGACTCATTTATCATAATTTATCATAATTCATTTTCTTCGCTCCTAATTGCCCGATCGCAATGAAACTTTTTGCAGGTTGTAGGGGGTCCCCAACGGAGTTGAACGGGGGGTAAGCGATCCCCGTCAGCAATTGCTGAGTCAGCAAAAAATCGAAATCAAAATTTTGAGCCGTCCTATTTATTGAGCCAGCGCGACGGTACTTGCAGGGTGGAGTGCCCCAATGGCCCCCATGACGAATATGATGTGAATTCGCGAAAATTGTAATTAGCCAGGGTCGTAGCCAGGGTCATCCGAAGGTCATGACACTTTTCATTTATTGAGCCACGCGGACGGCAGTCGCAGGGTACAGAGGCCTGGTGGCCCCAGTGACGAATATAGTGCGAAATGGGGGAAATTCGAATTAGCCAGGGCCGTAGGCAGGATTAACCGAGTTCGATGACCGCGTGTTGTTTATGGACGGATCGTTACGATGGTCACAGGGTGGTCTCTACTGTTGGTACCAGTGACGAATATGGAGAAACCACCGGAATGGACGCATTATTCAGGGGCGTTGCCAGGATGAAAAAAGTTCGGACTTTTCATTTATTGAGCCACGCGGACGGCAGTCGCAGGGTACAGAGGCCTGGTGGCCCCAGTGACGAATATAGTGCGAAATGGGGGAAATTCGAATTGGCCAGGGCCGTAGGCAGGATTAACCGAGTTCGATGACCGCGTTTTGTTTATGAACGGATCGTTACGATGGTCACAGGGTGGTCTCGACTGTTGGTACCAGTGACGAATATGGAGAAACCACCGGAATGGACGCATTATTCAGGGGCGTAGCCAGGATGAAAAAAGTTCGGACTTTTCATTTATTGAGCCACGCGGACGGCAGTCGCAGGGTACAGAGGCCTGGTGGCCCCAGTGACGAATATAGTGCAAAATGGGGGAAATTCGAATTAGCCAGGGCCGTAGGCAGGATTAACCGAGTTCGATGACCGCGTGTTGTTTATGGACGGATCGTTACGATGGTCATAGGGTGGTCTCTACTGTTGGTACCAGTGACGAATATGGAGAAACCACCGGAATGGACGCATTATTCAGGGGCGTAGCCAGGATGAAAAAAGCTCGGACTTTTCATTTATTGAGTCACGCGGACGGCAGTCGCAGGGTATATTGCCCTACTGACCCTCATGAGGAATATGTTTAGAAGTGGTGGAAATTCCAATTAGCCAGGGCCGTAGCCAGGGCACCCCAGATTATGCACATTCACGCGGACGGCAGTCTCAGGGTACAGAGGCCTGGTGGCCCCAGTGACGAATATAGTGCGAAATGGGGGAAATTCGAATTAGCCAGGGCCGTAGGCAGGATTAACCGAGTTCGATGACCGCGTGTTGTTTATGGACGGAACGTTACGATGGTCACAGGGTGGTCTCTACTTTTGGTACCAGTGACGAATATGGAGAAACTAACGGAATGGACGCATTATTCAGGGGCGTAGCCAGGATGAAAAAAGTTCGGACTTTTCATTTATTGAGCCACGCGGACGGCAGTCGCAGGGTACAGAGGCCTGGTGGCCCCAGTGACGAATATAGTGCGAAATGGGGGAAATTCGAATTGGCCAGGGCCGTAGGCAGGATTAACCGAGTTCGATGACCGCGTTTTGTTTATGGACGGATCGTTACGATGGTCACAGGGTGGTCTCGACTGTTGGTACCAGTGACGAATATGGAGAAACCACCGGAATGGACGCATTATTCAGGGGCGTAGCCAGGATGAAAAAAGTTCGGACTTTTCATTTATTGAGCCACGCGGACGGCAGTCGCAGGGTACAGAGGCCTGGTGGCCCCAGTGACGAATATAGTGCAAAATGGGGGAAATTCGAATTAGCCAGGGCCGTAGGCAGGATTAACCGAGTTCGATGACCGCGTGTTGTTTATGGACGGATCGTTACGATGGTCATAGGGTGGTCTCTACTGTTGGTACCAGTGACGAATATGGAGAAACCACCGGAATGGACGCATTATTCAGGGGCGTAGCCAGGATGAAAAAAGCTCGGACTTTTCATTTATTGAGTCACGCGGACGGCAGTCGCAGGGTATATTGCCCTACTGACCCTCATGAGGAATATGTTTAGAAGTGGTGGAAATTCCAATTAGCCAGGGCCGTAGCCAGGGCACCCCAGATTGTGCACATTCTGTTCATCAACCGATAGTCATGATATTCACTAGGTGTAATATACTGGTGGTTCTAATGAAGAATATGTGACGAAATAACAGGAAGTGCGCATTAATCAGGGGCGTCACCAGGATTGGTAAATTATTTATGGACGTAGCAGGACGGGAGTCGGAGGGTGTAGTGCCGGAGTGACCCCGAGGAAGAATATGTTGCGGAAAGTGGCGCAAATTCAAGGAAGCCAGGGCAGCATCCAGGATTACGAAAAATTGTGCGATACATGATGTTGATGCACCGGACGTTGTCACTGTAACGAGGTGCTCTCTACTGGTGGTACTAACGTGGAATACGTTAAAGCAGAAGCGTGTACGAGTTTAACTGAGGCGTAGCCAGGTTGGGAAAGTTCTTTCTTCTCATTTTTCAACCTAGCTGGACGGAAGTAGGAGCATGTAGTGCCCCAATGGTCCTAATGAAGAAAAGGCGGAAATTTTATGGAAATACGTGGTAGGCGGATCTGGCGGATCATAATTTATTAAAAAAACATGTCCAGATATTTACATTAGGTACTTACCTACATATCGAATTTGAGCAAAATCGGATGAACGGCGACAGACTGTCGTACGTATGTACGTCGGATGGACATTTTTTAAAAACCACTTTTTTGGACTCGTGGGACCTCCAGGATCATGGGAAACCCAAAATCTTAAAAGCAAAATTTTGCACCACGACATAACTTTTTCTGCCCATGTATTACATACGGGCGAGAAAGTAAGAAGATAGGAAGGTCGCTATGTATATTTCTCATGGTATGGTGACAATTCTCAGAGTGAAAAATCTAACTATAGGAAAAAGCAAACGCAACAATCTGAACAGTCAGGAATTACTATAAAAAAACGTAGAGATCTCGGCCAAAAAACCATTCCAGTGACACCTTCACAGTGCCAAACTCCTAAAAAGCGCGGTCGTCCTAAGTTGTCTAATCTAACCCGAGAGCAACAGCTAACCGAAGCAAGCAAACGTTACGCTAAACAAAATCCAGAGGTACACAAAAAAGCGGTAGCTAAATATACAAAAACCAAACCGGAAATTCACAGACAAGCAGCAGCTAAGTATGAGAAACAAACCAACAGGTCAATAGGCAAGCAGTAGCTAAGTATGAGAAACAAAACCCACAGGTCAATAGGCAAGCAGTAGCTAAGTATGTGAAACAAAACCCACAGGTCAATAGGCAAGCAGTAGCTAAGTATGTGAAACAAAACCCACAGGTCAATAGGCAAGCAGTAGCTAAGTATGTGAAACAAAACCCACAGGTCAATAGGCAAGCAGTAGCTAAGTATGTGAAACAATACCCACAGGTTAATAGGCAAGCAGTAGCTAAGTATGTGAAACAAAACCCACAGGTCAATAGGCAAGCAGTAGCTAAGTATGTGAAACAAAACCCACAGGTCCATCGCCAAGCTGCAGCTAAGTATCAGAAAGAGAAGTCAGAGGCTCATAGGAAAGCAGTCGCTAAGTACCCCAAAACGAAAACAGACGAGACGCGTAACCGAAGGAAGGTGAAGACACTTTCCGTGACTAAGGGTGCAGGTTTTGACTACGATCCTTTATGTAATTACTCCAGTACTAAATCTATGGAAATTGGGGAAATGAGCGAGGTAAGACAGGGTCGTACCCGGGATTCAAATTTGTCGAGACGTCTCACTATTTATTTAGCCAGGCGGAAGGTAGGCATAGGGTATATTGCTACAATGCCCCCATGACGAATATTTTATAATACGGTGGCAAATCCAATTCGCAATGGATCCTGTACCCAGGATAACTCACATTGTGCAAAAACTGACGCCGCTGAACAGTGGCACCGATAATTTCAGGAACGGCGGTGCCGCTGGGGCGGCGGCGGACCAATACAAGACGCCGAGCGGCGCGAAGCGCCGCGAGGCGGCTTGTAATCCATAAGAATACATAACCGTTAAACATCCAAACTCGGAATACGGCAACGACTAAGGCGGCAGTGTGAAATGTTTCATCCAGACTGTAGTCGTCATACAGGGACTGGAAGATGTACCTTCCACCTCCAGCAGCACAAGCCGCCGCAAAGATGTTAGCGGACAGCAGTATGGAAAAAAGTTTCCATCCGGTGGTTTTGGGTAACTTTCTTCCAGTCACTTTCTCGAAATTCACCTGAAGGAAAACAAATGTGATTAAATTTATGTACAGTTGTCACCCCGAACGGGTCCCTTGGCTGACTCATTTCGAAACCCTCTCTATAACGAACTCTCCATATAGCGAGCAAATTGACGCGGTCCCTTGATGTTACGTACTTACACCGAGCTCCGTGCTCTGACAAAGCCCAGATTTATACAGTCAGGGTTTTTAAGGTGCAACCGAGGGGGTAACCACTCTAGAGATTGCTTGAGATAGCATGAAGATTCCCAAAGATTTCCTGAGATTCTCAACAAGATTCGTGGAAAGATGCACCTTGAAGGGTTAACTACTCCAGACCAGTACCTGAAAATCCGCCCAGTCATTGAAGTAATCGGCCAATTTTTTACTCTCCATAAACGTTATTGCCGGTAGTATTTGAATTAATGCAGCGGACGAGAAGCATCCGTAGAAGAGTCCATCCTCGAATGTAAATACCCTTCGGAGGATGTTTTTGAAAAAGACATAGACCGTTACCGAGGAAAACACCGATCCAGCAATGATACTCACTAACACGTAAATTGCATTCAGTGAACAAATACGGAACCTCATTCGTCCTGAAACAATGATAAGGCAGTACTAACTTTCTTAATCCTTCTTTCTTTTGCAGATTATGACACCCACCCAGAGTATATAAATCAAAAGTGTTGAGACAACGTTGGCTGAAACCCAGAACGTAATCTGTGAAAGCCAGAATCGCCCAAAGCACTAGCTGAGAACTGAGAACTGTCATACGTAGTGGGACAGAAATTTGGAAGTCATTCTTTGGCGGTTCCTATAAATACCATTTCCCAACCATATATGGACGCCACCACTACCCCCAGGATGAGGAAGTCTCCCCGAGTAATTTGATACCCCACACGGCATATTTGCGAACCTCTCAAAACACACTGGGGGGGGGGGGGGGGGGGGCTCGCGGACTTTCAGAGATGCCTATAAAAGTGCCCCCGAGTATTTTGAATACACACATGGCATATAGAAAAATACACCATAGGGACATGGACTTACCTTGCGTATCCATGCTCAGTGGAAAAATTCCGATTAAAGTCAAAAACCGAATCACAAAAATATTTCCATCATATGAAACGTTTGCTGGAGGCTCTGGCTCTACTGCAGCATTCGCCTCTTTATCCATCGTTATAGGGAAAGGCATGATAGCGAAATTTCGAATTTTTTCCTTACCGGACATAACTTTATAAGAGAGCAGTCACCAGGCGAATGTAAAAGTAATACCAAACTTAATTTCAGAAATTGGTTGGAGTATTCATAGCGCCAAATTACTTTCTAGTTGATAGATAGGTAGATAAATGTAATTAGGTCAGCTATTTGTCATTCAAAGAGCCGAGTGGCCTTGGCTGTCTTTAGGGGAAGGGCTAGGTAGGTCATAGGTTACCTCCTACATAACCAATTTTCTCTGAGAGGTTGTCAAGTACCTGTATAATATTACCAGTTAATATGGCCGAAAGGGTTATTGATATGATGGCTGATGATGCCGCAATGTTTTACGCAAATGTTTTTCTTCATACTTTTGTTGCATTTAATTTTCTATTAATTGCCAAATTGCCTTCATTTTAATCTCCTGACTCGACAGTTTTTCAGAGTACCCTCTTGCCATTGTAACTACCTATATAGACGAGACAGTTGTAAAATGTTGTATTTTGTATTACTGGGTTGGCAAGTTGGCAAGTTACTGTTACTGGGCCTTAAAGGCGTCTACGCAGTCATGTTTGTTTACCTTATTTTTCGGCACACTTTACGGGGAAACTATTTGATATTTAAATGTTCTGAAATATAATATGTTTTTTTTTTTTTTTTTTTTTTTTTTTTTTTTTTTTTTTTGGCCTCAGCTACAAGGCATTATGGCCATTACCACAATAGGTCACGGTACGTCATTGCCAGGAGCTACATCATCGGCCTCTTTTTTTTTTTTTACTTTCTCGCTAGCCATATATGGCGAGAAAGTATTGTTTTCGTGCAAAATTTCGAAATTGAGATTTTGGGTTTCCCATGATCCTGGGGGTCCCCTGAGTCCAAAAAAGTGGTTTCTGGAAAAAGTCTGTCCGTCCGTCCGTCCGTCCGTCAGTCCGTGCAGTGCTCTAGCGCCTATACCGTTCATCCGATTTTGATGAAATTTGGTATGGACCTGTCTAAAATCACTGCCGAGACACATTTTCAAGGATTTTTTGATTGGTCAAAAATTGCGGCCACTATTGTCAAAAAACCGCCAAAATAATTCAAAAATCGTGTTTTTGGTTACTTAGACAAGCGCCGACGGTACACTTTTCAATCTATAACACTGAAAATTGGTATGTGTGTTGTCAAATAGATGCTTCGAGGTCATTTTCAACTAAAATTGAATTGGTTGAAAATTACGGCCGTTCTGGACCAAAGTTCGATCGTTTCGGCGCCATTCACATTTATTGACCGATTGTCATGAAATTTGGTAAATTTGTGTAGAACCATATACCTAACTTAAACATCTGTCGAACAGAATTTTGTTATCTTCAAAATTACGGCCGTTTTTGTCAAAAAAGTGTCGAAAATGAGTTGAGAATGAGAAACCACGTTTTTGAATGGTTAGAACGCATTTGGGACTACAGTAATAGAATGACAGCCATGAAACTTGGTAGGAGTGATCTCAGATAGATGCTCTTGGGTCATTTTCAACCGATTTTGGATTGCTTAAAAATTATGCCCGCAAAAAAATCTCAAAAAAATAAAAAAAATAAAAATAAAAAAATCACATGGGGCGAGAAAGTTAAGTGCGACTGTTGTCGGACCCTTTATTTTTTTTCTGTTTCTTTTATTTTTAGAGATAGGTATATTTATATTTTTTTTTTTGGTCAGTCTATTTTTTTTTTTTTCAATGCTAAATATTACATTATGAAATAAAACCTAGCTACTAGCAACTAGGGACAGGAGGTATGGGCTATGAGTGTCGGATCGGCTAGATGAGTGCGAAGAGCTGGGCGTCTTGTAAAAACTTGTAAAAATATGTCTTTTTAACGGTCGAAATTAACAGGCTATGTTGTGATTTTACGATCGACTGATTTTTGTCAGCTAAAAATTTGTCCAAATTCAACCGATCGTAAAATTACAACAGAGCCTGTTAATTTAAGACGTTAAGAAGACATATTATATTTTAGAACTTGTAATATCCAATAATTTCCTCATGAAGTGTACAGAAAAAATGTAAATAATGTGTGTTCGGTCTTAGGAAGATAGGATCCTATATAATTTCCTTGGAAAGATACCGTTGAAAATATTCTGCCGCCACTTTGCATCAATTTGTTAGCCAACATCTGCTGAAAGGACTCACCCTTCCATCTACAGTAGTGCCTCCAGTCCTATTTGTATGTAACACAAAGGTTGGAACTCCCTTCTCCTAGAACAATAGCCACACAGTAGGGAAGTCAGCAAAGCCAGAAAACCTCTCCAATCGTAATGGGGCCAATGAGGGTAGGTGGCGGACGAGGTGCGAGATGGCGGAAACAGCCGAAAGCTTTGGACAAGCCTTCGGGAGTTTCCGTGGCGGGGGATGCGGACAGCAGACGAGGGGGTGAAGGGGAGGAGGGGTGAATCCCGCCTCAGTTCTCTTACGACTGTCGCTGAGCCAGCTTCGCGTTTTTCCGTTAAGGTGACAAGTTCCTTCGTCGGGGTGCTTTTTGTGTGTGTACCTATTTCGAATTTCGAGGATACGGTGTTTAGTTACAGGGTTTGCACCTGGGAGCCTCCCTTACGAACCTGCATGGTAGGTAAAGGTTTAAAGAATTCAGGTAAAGGTTTTTTTGGAAGAAAAATCTTTCGCTGATAGTAAACAACTTCGATGGCCGAGTGGTGTAGAAACTGAAAGGCTGATCCCATCAATGATTCCCTGATTGGGATTGACCTCTAATATAATATTCAGTATTTTAAGGGGAATGTATAGGGAGACTGGTGGTTCGGGACCCACCTATAACTGTAGGTCCCCATCGTACAATAACACAATGGCAGGGAAGCTAGTAATTGGTAGTGCTGCCAGCTGAGCACAGTTGATAGTCATTGAAATTGTCGCCGGGCTTGTCTCCATTCCCATGTTCGACTAATTATTGTTATTACTAAATATCCTCCATGTATTCCTGGGGCATATTATTTATTCTTTTATATATGTACAAAATATATGTACTTTAGACACCAGAAGATAACCAGCCCCTGTATCCACACAGTCGCTGAAGAAATAAAAATCTTTTGACTTGGCACAGGAGAAAAGCAATTTGGGAGCATCGATTTTGAGTCGAATCAGAAAGCCTTGTTGAAATGGGTAATTAGGAGCCCTTTTCCATGGCCTACCGTAAAGGGTCGCAAAGAAAATATTTTAATTAATAATCCCTTTCCCGGAAAATTTATTTTTACGTTGGTTGGATCACAACCTGCTAATTTGATTTTCTGCGTTAGAACGCGTGAGATTATTTGCTGAAATAAGGTTGAATTTTCTGAAATTAGTGAAATTTCGTACTTTACTGTCTACGTCTTTCTTTCAGATGTCTATGGCGTAAATTCAAATTTGCAGTACCTCGTTTTCGAGTAAGAGTTTACTCCAGAAACTGA
Organism: Mesopsocus fuscifrons; assembly: GCA_950004255.1. Classification (NCBI taxonomy): domain Eukaryota; kingdom Metazoa; phylum Arthropoda; class Insecta; order Psocodea; family Mesopsocidae; genus Mesopsocus; species Mesopsocus fuscifrons. The sequence continues at coordinate 4,830,611 of OX465377.1, forward strand.
AAGTAAATGCTACTTGATGGATGTACTGCTGACACGTGAACAAACATATATTTTGGTACCTGTAAGCTCTTTTTCGATTAAGCTCCCAATCCAGGGATTATGGGACAGTAAAACCTCAAAATCGAATTTTGACAATAAAATATAAATTCAGACGGCGGCGGCGTGGAAATCTCATTGATGACCAGAACAGAATTTTCTGTCAAAACAAAAATTAAGAAAATCTGTTTCACACAGAACCCCGTGCTTTTTTTAAAAAAATTTATTTTTATGTGGGTGTGAGCCGGATTCGAACCCATATCTCTCAGGGCACAGGTCAGACCCCTTGACCGCTCAGCCCACTTAAAATTCTGGGGGTGGAATTTGTATTAACGTTTCAAAAGCGTACATTTCCTCATGAATAACAAGGAGAGTCCCATGTTTTAAAAGACTCCGTTACAGGACATAAGTTTTAATATTTCGGGGCTTGCATACAAGTCACGTGTTTCCTGCCTTTGATGTCAGCAAGAGCTTGAGCTATTATGCTAATGTGCTGACCCATTCTGCCCCGCGTTACGGTTTTTCTTTTGTGCCTCTCTGTGTGTGTCCGCAGTCACCCCATTTCCCCCTGACCTCTACAATGCGAACGAAACACACTGCTTTTTTCAATTTCTCTTATTGAGAAATCAATTTGTTGTTCAAACCGATTCATTGTTCCGGGGTGGAACACTCCAGTTGTGCTTTTAACCTACTTCCACCCCTCTTTCATAGACTCAGCAGGTATAGGTCCAAAAAAATTTCAAGAGAAAAAATATCGAAAATCTCCCTCAAAAATATTTTTTCACGCTTTACCCGAAGACATTTTTGAAACTTTTTAAATTTTGACTGTCAGCGCAGGTGTTTTGTAAATTTGTCCTCCCTTCACAGGTGGGAGGAAAGGCCATCCTCAGGTATGACCGCGGTCTTCCTTTTGGAAAGGTGTCCAGCCACATTGTTCCAAAACTTTATCAGCGTTCCCTTTATAATACAGATTTGTTTACGGTGAGAGCTATCTTCCCCCTCTTGAACCAGATGAGCTGGCTTGGATTATATCTTCCCCTCCACCCCATCCTCCCTAATACACCTCCCCCCTTTGGAGCATAGTCCCTGTCATAACAGGATTGTATAGATAACCAATCGCTGGATGGTTGAACTTAGTTTGATGCATTAACGAGGGAGTACAGGTATTTGATGAGCGGTTTTGAGGTAGAAGCACTTAGGCTGAGTGACTGCGGTGCGGCTGGTTCAGCAGCTAGTACATGACCTGACCGCACTGATCGTGAGCACTCGATACTTGCTGAGAACCGGGTAACGCGTGTTCGATCCCCCTCCTATCAAAATTTTTCTTTTTGACATTCACCTTATCTCAAGTGGAGTGAATATCGAGGCTACGTACCCATCTTGTACCTGGTAGTGCTGCCTGCTGAGCAATATGGATGGTCCTTGAAATGGTCTAGTTGAGGGGTTAACCACTCATTGGGAATCTCGTTGGGAATCATTGGAAATCTTTATGAAATCTCAGGGAATCTTGGAATTTTTTTGGAGTGGTTACCCCTTCGAGGTTCATATTTCTATGAATATCGTTGGGAATCTTTGGAAATCTTTATGGAATCTCGAGGAATCTCTGGAGTGGTTTGCCCCCTCGGGTCTAGTTACTGGGCTATCCGGGAGCTCAGGGTGGCTCGGGTTTTCGCCAGCCTTTCATTGGCTACACTGCACTGTTCACTGCAGGATGAAAGGGGTACCGGGAAGGGGAACATTTCTCGGAATGCCTCCCTTCAAAGTGGGTATTGATTAGTTCCTTCGGCAATATACGATCTCTCTAAGGTACGACTACAATAAATTTCAAAAAGGAAATGATACAAAGGAAGAAACAGGGAAAATAAAGCAGTGCACTAAGGTAGATTTCACGCTGGTAGCACAAAACATAATAAAACAACAAACTAAAGCCGGAATTGGCTTCGAAGTTGCTGAAGTTGAGCTTGGTTGAAGGTGAGTCAGGGCCTCAGTGCATAATGGATAGAGGAAGCTCTGTGATCAGCTATCGTAACTACTTTACTTGGAAGTTGCAACTGAGAAAATAAGCTTCTTTCAATTACGTATCATACACAAAGCGAACCTGCTGGAAATATTGTATTGCTACTAAATCAGATTACGGGGGAGATTTCTTTGTATACTTGTACGATTTCTTGCAAAATCACATTTTATTTATTTCCCAAGCTCTCAAAGTTCAACCAAAAAATACCATGTTCTAAGATGTCATTGGGAAATTTTTGTGTTCCGAGTATAATATGAATTTCGTTCTCAAAAAGTCACTTTTGTTTGATAATTCCACACCAATGCAACACAATATTTCTTGCGATGTTACATTCGAATCATTCCTCCCTACAACTTCTGTGAGTTCCGTACATGAGAGGTTTTACATATTAGAACTTTCTGGGTGGTTTAGAAAGTTTTTGGCATATCACAAAAACGTTGCAGTAATATTTCGGTGTTGCACGGGCACACTTCTTCATATATCACAGCTCTCCTTCCTTAAGGGTCCGCTATACCTGACGGTGCATTTTTTGCCGCCCATAAGATTAACATTGCGAGCGGCGATTCATTTTCAAGGTTTACCCTTGGTTGGAAAGACACAAAATTTTGCCTGTACCTAGCCCTAACAATGTTCTAGGGAGTGTTCGAAGCAGATTTCCCAATTTTTTACTGGTTTTCGAGATACAGCACTTTTCTTGAGGTATGCGATGCTAGCATTTGCAAAACAGTTGCAATAAAAGAAACCAGTGAGAAATTGGGAAATCTGCTTCGATCACGACCTACCTATACAACATTTTTAGAGCTAGGTACAGGCAAAATTTTGTGTCTTTCCAACCAAGGGTAAACCTTGAAAATGAATCGCCGCTCGCAATGTTAATCTTATGGGCGGCAAAAAATGCACCGTCAGGTATAGCGTCCTCTTAAAAGGACTCATGCCACCCCCTTGTATTTTGTATAAAGTATAATAGAATTTTCTCCATCCCTTGACCCGTCCAACGATCACTGAATAAGATGCTTTTTACTTTACATCAAGAAAGTAGGTCAAATTCTGTCCTGGTCCTGACCCAGTAAAACAGGGACATTACTTACTTCGAATAGCAATGTATGTGTCGAATGAAGTGGGGGCTATAAAGAACGACCCGGGTACAAAGAGTTGTCATTTGTCACACTGTAGAGCCCTTCCTCGGCCATTACCCCGTCCTTCAACCCACCCTGTATGCAACCCCTTCGGTTTATCGGACCCCTGTCACATTACGGTCAGCTGCCGAGTGGTCAAGACGGTTGTCTTTACAGGAGCACCCAGGTTCAATCCCGATCCTGTCAAAGTTTTTTTTCAGTGCAAATCTTAGCGCGATCGAGAAATCTTGTAATGGTCTAGTTGACGGACTTGTCATCTTTACCCTTCGTACTATCACCAAGATCAAATGGAGGAAGCTTTTAACGCCGAGGGGATAAATTTCCAGGTCAATCTGAAACTTCTCATCCGATAAGTCGTTATAGATATAGTCAATTTCCGGCACTTGGCAAATTTCTGATTGAACACCCCTACCAAGTTAGATTTATTTGGAATTAACTACTATATTGAGGGTGCATCCCACCATACTCGGTTAACGGTTAAACTCCAGTTAAATTCGGTTTTTACCGTGCAATAATTGAAATTTAACTGGAGTTTAACGTTAACCAAGTATGGTGGGACGCACCCTTAGCTTATTGATTATGATCGCAGTTTAAGAGCTTTGTTAGCTTCGGACAACAAACAATTTATTAAGTAACATCTGTGCTGTAAGCATATTCCTGTTTGTTTACGTTTTTACTACTGGCTATTTAAATGTTCTGAAATATAATTTGTCTTTTTAACGGCCGAAATGAACAGGCCATGCTGTGGTTTTACGATCGAGTGATTATTGTCAACAAATGATTTGTCCGAAATTAACCGGTCGTAAAATCACAACATAGCCTGTTAATTTATGACGTTAAAAGGATGTATTATATTATAATATTTCAGAACATTTAAATATCCAGTAGTATCCTCAGAAAGTGTGCAGAAAAAAAGTAAAACATAGCGGATGTATGTTCAAAAAAAAAAGTTAAAAACAAAAAATTCAAACTACGAGTTCTTTCACCACGCACCTCTACACCTTGGGATTGAGCTAACCCGCAATATACAGTCAATATAACCTTATGCACTCATAATATGAAGGACTCTTCCATAAAAGCGCGAAAAGTTGAGATTGATTTGGGGGAACGCGTCAAAGTTAAGCTTGACAGTGTTATGTTGGTAATAACTCTAGCTCATCCTCGATCACGAAAGCTTACCGGCTTTTTTGAAAGCTATCCGGTGACTTCAGTCAAGATCTGCAACTTATTGAGGTTTTGTCGCTTTTGAAAATAAAGCAGTCGCAATATGAGTCACTTTATTGCCTTCAAGCGTTCAAGCACTGTTTAGGTTTGGTTGGAAGACGTCACCGTGAGACCTAAAAGAAGTAAAGGGGACAACCCCAGCAACTAAACCATTTCAAGAACTATCCATTGTGCTCAGCTGGCAGCGATAGTGAAAGAAGAAGTTCTGATAGTATCGGGATTGAACCGGTGTGACTCGACTCTCATTGTTACTCTAAGGCTGAATTTCACCACTTTAACGTGTAGACTAAGCGCTATCCTATCGCTAAAAAAAAGTTAACGGCTTTCACCATCCTGACGATAGCACCCTGATCTTATCGTTAGTGAATCCGTGCGTTAGCAATAACAATAATTTTTATACCTTATTCGACTCGTTTGGGTGCGAAACGGGCCGGGGTTGTTGTCTACCCAACAATTTAATACCTTCTCCGAAAAATTAGTGTCTTTTACGTTTATTCTCCATTTTTAACTTGAAATTATTGAAACGTACAATGAACGTACAGACGAATTCTAGTGACACGACAAAACCTATCGATAGGATAAGTTAAACGGCTGCTTTAACGAATCGATAGCTATTCGATCGTTAGGAGGCACTATCGTGAGGTGGTGAAATTCAGCCTTAATCTAAAACAACCATAGAGACCACTCGGCTAACGAGGCACTGTGAGATCTATTTCCATTCAAACGAAACGAACCTGTATAATTTTCGAATCTTCGGCATGAGTAGATTTCCTTCAGCTCGGTGTTGAGTAATATTTTGTTATTTATAAAAGTTGTCACGAGTTTTGAATGTAAAATGATTTTCGACATGAACAGATAAGGATTTCACGCTGCTTAACTCGCTTCGTTAAACCCATTGAAAAAGTTTTAACGAGAATTGCAGCTGCCAATTCCCGGATCGAGTTTTTTTGAAATAAGCAATAATGATGACGGCAATCCATGTCAGGGTAGTTTATGGTTTGCTGTTTATGCTCAAGTTTCATCAATTCTTTCGCAAACTGCATGATTGGTCGATATTGAAGCTCGGGGAGGGGGGTTTTAGCCCCTCCCCTTTGCCGAAGTTAAATATGTAGGGTAATGCCGAGATAATTATTGATGACCCTGATGCAGCCAAAGAGTGGCATTTAATGTCACCCCCGCCCCGTCAGCATGTTTTTACTTTCTCGTTTGGTTCTGTACCATGAAGGATCGGGGCTGTCAGCTCTCAGTATAAAAAAACAAGGTTTTAGAAAGTAGGTATCGTTTTCGTTAAGGGTCCGCTATACCTGACGGTGCATCTTTTGCCGCCGATAAGATTAACATTGCGAGCGGCGATTCACTTTCAAGGTTTACCCTTGGTTGGAAAGACACAAACTTTTGCCTGTACCTAGCCCTAACAATGTTCTAGGGAGCGTTTGAAGCAGATTTCCCAATTTCTCACTGGTTTCTTTTATTGCAACTGTTTTGCAACTGCTAGCATCGCATACCTCAAGAAAAGTGCTGTATCTCGAAAACCAGTAAAAAATTGGGAAATCTGCTTCGAACACTCCCTAGAACATTGTTAGGACTAGGTACAGGCAAAATTTTGTGTCTTTCCAACCAAGGGTAAACCTCGAAAATGAATCGCCGCTTGCAATGTTAATCTTATGGGCGGCAAAAAATGCACCGTCAGGTATAGCGGACCCTTAAGAAGACACATTATAGTTCAGAACAAATAGATATTCAACTATTTTCCTCAGAAAATGGCCTTAGTGAGGCTTCTGAATTCGTTCAAAAGTCTTTTGTTTTTAAATGGTTGGTTCCAAGGGAAAATTATCCGTTTACTCAAATAATTATAAATCTGGGTTGTAGAGTGGATTTTTTGTGGCTCCCGTAGAATAATGGGGTCTGCAGGTTTCGAAGACTCAAAGGGACGGTAAAGGCTTTTCGTTTGACCATGTACTCCCACGTCCGGCTCCCTAATTTTGGGCGACAATGGAAAGCCGAGCTGCAAATTGGATTTTGTGAGCTTAGTAAGCATACAGGATGCTGCTGCCCCGCAGGCGGGCAAAAAGGTGCACATTGTCCTTATTTACGTAGTAGCCCTTTCACTGGAACATCCCTTGCTGAGGTGTTGGTTGGCTTGCTGGTGGGCAAAAAGGTGACTAACAGCCCTTACCTCTTTAGTCGTTAGACTTATTTAGGGATTTTGACTTAAGAGGACGCTATACCTGACGATGCATTTTTTGCCGCCCATAAGGTTAACATTGCGAGCGGCGATTCATTTTCAAGGTTTACCCTTGGTTGGAAAGACACAAAATTTTGCCTGTACCTAGCCCTAACAATGTTCTAGGTCGAGATCGAAGGAGATTTCCCAATTTCTCACTGGTTTCTTTTATTGCAACTGTTTTGCAAATGCTAGCATCGCATACCTCAAGAAAAGTGCTGTATCTCGAAAACCAGTAAAAAATTGGGAAATCTGCTTCGAACACTCCCTAGAACATTGTTAGGGCTAGGTACAGGCAAAATTTTGTGTCTTTCCAACCAAGGGTAAACTTTGAAAATGAATCGCCGCTCGCAATGTTATTCTTATGGGCGGCAAAAAATGCACCGTCAGGTATAGCGGACGGGTTAGCTTAATGCGGTAAGCTACGAAGTAGAAATTCTAATTTTTTTTCGTGCTTGACGGGAGGTTTTTCGACAAAGCTTCCCAGCCCTGATGGGTGCCTAGCCTTTCTTCAACTGCTTATCTGAAAGGGTTCATGAGGAAAAATTGATGAACCTGAAGCGAAATGTTAGTCTGTTTATTACAGTTTTATTAGTAGAGATATTGTAGACTGTACCTATAATACAGTTACACGAAACGGTTCCTTTATTTCCTGATTACAAGGGAGTAGATACACTGTTTTGCAATTACCCTAGTCTCTTTCTACTATACCACGGTCAAGTAACCATGTAAATTTGCCGACATAAAGAGAGTACGCTATAGAGAGGTTTTCGTTATAGAGAGTGGCAACTGTATATTCTAGTATTATTTCAAATAGCGTGAATTAGGTGAAGGCATACCTATGTAGGTATCCCAAAACAATTTGCCGTGATCAAGCGACACTACGACTACAAGAAAAATCGCTGAAATTCCAACAGTCGACCGGAAAAAGTTAATTAACTTTTTCAAACAAGTCTGCGTGTGGAAAAATTCAAAAGTGTTTCCTCTCACGCACGAGGCTAAGGGTGGATTTCGCCAACTTCTAAAGTCTACTATAGTGCCCCCTAAAAGTTCACTATAGTGTTATCCCCCTGAAAAGAATAGCTGGTGCCTCTCACCATCCTGCCGATAGCGCCCTGATCTTAACGTTTGCTAGTGGACTGTTAACGGAAAGATAAAGATGAGATCAATTAAGGGTCCGCTATACCTGACGGTGCATTTTTTGCCGCCCATAAGATTAACATTGCGAGCGGCGATTCATTTTCAAGGTTTACCCTTGGTTGGAAAGACACAAAATTTTGTCTGTACCTAGCCCTAACAATGTTCTAGGTCGTGTTCGAAGCAGATTTGCCAATTTCTCACTGGTTTCTTTTATTGCAACTGTTTTGCAAATGCTAGCATCGCATACCTTAAGAAAAGTGCTGTATCTCGAAAACCAGTAAAAAAATGGGAAATCTGCTTCGAACACTCCCTAGAACATTGTTAGGGCTAGGTACAGGCACAATTTTGTGTCTTTCCAACCAAGGGTAAACCTTGAGAATGAATCGCCGCTCGCAATGTTAATCTTATGGGCGGCAAAAAATGCACCGTCAGGTATAGCGGACCCTTAAGAAACTTGTGAAAGCCGCCCTAACTAGAAGTCTGGATGAAAAAAGGTCACTGCGACCTGCAGTTGTAGAAATAAATTGTAGAATTAGTGAGTAGTATTAAGGTATCATTTGTTGTGAGAGCATGCCATGCTGTTTGGCAATTTCTAGCCAGAGAAGTGTGCGTGGCTAGATGTAGTTATCTTCAACTTCGCAACTTTTGACGCTGTTTCTACAGTGACCCGGTAATGTACGCTTCACAGTCTATTTCACTTTGTGCTTTCAATTTTATACTCGGGCCAAGTCGTAATAATTAGTTTGTATAACATTTTCGCTTTGTTCGCACACTTGAATACAACGTCCCCTGGCCCCTCCATGGCCAGATAGGTGGTCCGGCGGCTGCTGGCGTTCCCGCTTACTAAAGCGCGTATACCCCCTCGGGTCCTGCGCTTATTAAAAAAAAAAAAAAAAAAAAAAAAAAAAAAAAAAAGACTTGAATACAAAACAAATCGAGAAATAAATTAGCAAGAATTAAAATTAACCGAATCTGTTTGAACTCAGGAATTCTTATTTTATTTATAGTATAGTCTCTCTCTATAACGACCGACAAGCTTTTAAAGGAGTTCGCTATAGAGAGGGTTTGAGAATAATACAGGGATTGTAAAGGGATAGCTTCGGCACTTCTCGTTTCCAGTTTTTGCAAGAATTGAAAATTCTATTTTTTTTTTTACTGATTTTATCGATTAAGGCTGAATTTCACCACTTTCCGATAGTGTCTTTTAACGAGAGGATTTAACGAACGGATTTAAGTTATCGTATGTTTAGCATACGACAAACGCCTTGCACTTGCACTTGTTTCTCTGCGATCGCACTTGTCGTAAGCTAAACATGCGATAACGTAAATCCGTTCGTTAAATCCTCTCGTTATAGACACTACCGGAAAGTGGTGAAATTCAGCCTAATACGGCAATTTGAGTTTCGAAAAATTCATAAAAAAAAATCAACAAACATTGTCTAAGATTGATTTCCACGAGGGGTTAACCAGTCGTTGGGAATCTCGTTGGGAATCATTGGAAATCTTTATGAAATCTCAGGGAATCTTGGAATTTTTGGAGTGGTTACCCCTTTGGGGTTCTTCTTTCTATGAATATCGTTGGGAATCTTTGGAAATCTTTATAGAATCGCAGAGGAATCTCAAGGAATCTCTGGAATGGTCACCCCTCGGATTTCCAATTATTTTTCTATTTTCACCTGATAGCTGAACGACGGGTGGGCCTCTTTGTTAATGTCAAATTATTAAACATACTCCAGCAATTTAGTTCTCTCAAAACAGCTTCACCATAGTTGTAAATGGAGAATTATGACAGAACTAGGAAACACCATATTGAATAAAACATCCTTGTGCGCTCCCGCCGCACATTGCGGTCCTACTTAGCAATGGAACGTATAGCCCAGGGTTTCGCGGTCCAACCTACGTATAAGTGAACACGAAGTGGAAACCCTCTGTGGTAGGTACCACTTGTGATAGGCAGGACATCACCATATGTTTAACATGGGCTCTACTAATTAACACGAAACCCAAATCACTTGAGTGCCTGATCCCTGAAATGAGGCATTATTAATACTCTACGAGAAATGTGTCCACTATGCAATATGTATATTCATCATACATTTGACCTACATGATTTGTGGTTGGGGTGGGCCCTAGGGGTTGCGCCTACTGCTCTCTGTAATATCTTTCCCTTGTAATTTTGAACCACGTCATTGTTTGGCGTATATTTCATATTAAATTTACTGTCGATACATGTCTAAATTAAAATTGTCACCGTTCGAGTTTGCAACAATATCAACTGACTGGCGTGGGAATAATGGCTATGGTTTCGCTGTCAGCCACAAACTTAATATTGTGAGCAGCGAACTTGGCTGAAAAGAGTCTGAGTTTCCCCCCCTTCTCCAATTTCCCTGTAGTTACGAAATCTCCCGCATTTTCCGCTTAAAAAACTAGACTGTGTCTGCTGTTGAATGTTGAACTGTTAAATGGGTAATGCGGAAAACTGTCGACGTACACACTAGACAAAGGCTGAATTTCACCACTTTCTTATAGTATCCGATAGTGTCTCCTAACGAGAGGATTTAACGAACGGATTTACGTTATCGTACGTTTAGCTTACGACAAGGGCGATCGCAGAGAAACAAGTGCACTTGTCGTAAACTAAACAACGTAAATCCGTTCGTTAAATCCTCTCGTTAGGAGACACTATCGGATACTATAAGAAAGCGGTGAAATTCAGCGTAAGGCTACATTTCGACAAAATTCAGTGACCACGTTCAGGGCAGAATATACATTTGTTCTTTATTCACGATTTTTCCGACCATTATTTGTGGAAACTGTTAGGTATATAAGTTCTGAAATATAATATGTCTTTTAACTGATTGTTTTCGATCACAAAATTACAACGTGTCTATTATATTCCTGAGTTGGAAAGACATATTTCAGAACATATTTAAATATCCAACAGTGTCCTCAAGCAATAGTCGGAAAAAACTGAAAAAAAAAAATGAAAAAAATGTAAGTTCTTATATACCTATATATCCTTCTCAACAGGCCTCAGGTAGCAATCCTAGCGTAGCGAGTTTGTTCTTTCCTCTCCAAAAACAAAACCCTTTAAATCCTGGCATACCTTTTGCTGGGGAGACTTTTGCCGTTGAAGACTGTTTCTCAGTTTCTACCACTTTCCCGCTCAGTCGGACTTGAGCACTGAAGGAGCCACTCCATTCCGAGGGATTCCTTCCAATCAAGCATGTAAGCAGAGCACTCAGTAGGTCGGAAACTCAAAGCTTCTGGAAGGTGAAAGGGACGCGATTTCAATGAAGGACTACTTCACTTCTCCACAGGCAAGCTTGTCTGTTAAGTTCTGTTCAGTTGCAACATTTCCAGTTCAATTGTTTCAGGTTTCACTCACGGCGAGCGGACGATCTAATTAAAGTTTTGTCTCCGGTTTCATCATATTTTTAAAGTTCTACTTAAGAGAACGCTATACCTGACGATGGATTTTTTGCCGCCCATAAGATTAACATTGCGAGCGGCGATTCATTTTCAAGGTTTACCCTTGGTTGGAAAGACACAAAATTTTGCCTGTACCTAGCCCTAACAATGTTCTAGGGAGTGTTCGAAGCAGATTTCCCAATTTCTCACTGGTTTCTTTTATTGCAACTGTTTTGCAAATGCTAGCATCGCATCCCTCAAGAAAAGTGCTGTATCTCGAAATCCAGTAAAAAAATGGGAAATCTGCTTCGAACGCTCCCTAGAACATTGATAGGGCTAGGTACAGGCAAAATTTTGTGTCTTTCCAACCAAGGGTAAACCATGAAAATGAATCGCCGCTCGCAATGTTAATCTTATGGGCGGCAAAAAATGCACCGTCAGGTATAGCGGACCCTTAAGGCCGAATACGTACATTGTTTACATTTTTTCTGCACACTCTGTGAGGAAACTATTTGATATTCTGAAATATAATGTGGCTTTTTAACGGCCGAAATTAACCGATCGTAAAATTACCGCACAGCCTGTTAGCTTCGATAGATTTAAATGTCCATTAGTATCCTCATAAAATGTGCAGAAAAAACGTAAACAAACAGACTCCGTATAGACGCTGATGATACATATCTGCATGCCAGCCATAAGGTTAACATTGTGAGCTGCGAATTATTTTTAGTTACCCTTGGTTGGAGGAAGATCTAGCCTGGGTTATTTTCTAGGAAAGTACTGACTCAGTTTTCCCAAATTTCATTGATTTTTTTGACTTCAGCTCTATGGTCAGTGGTGACAAGAACCACTTTGAAATTGGGAATTCTGGGTCTTTCTGACCAAGGGAAAATATTTCACCATTCAGCATCTGTTGAACCTTTATGATTTTACACCCGAATTAGTATTACTACGCTGACCACAGCAAACTACCCCCGACGGAATAAATCACCATATTTTTCGGATTCATTTGAAATCGATTGAGAATTGCCTTAGCTCGGTCCTGGCTTTAACAAAGGCCTACATGGTGGTGATAGGGGCAGGTACAGCCATATATCGTGGCCGGTTTCACCTGCACCCCCGCGAGCGCCGCATCCCCCCCCCCCCCCCCCCCCAATCCAGGATTTCGTCAGGCTTTTAGATTTATATGCCCATGGCTGAAATACAGAACATGGGCCTCGATTGCTTATTTCACCGATTGAACCTCTCCATTTTACCTTTACTCTGTTATTTTTGCCGTCCAAAACATTTTATTTTTACCTCGAAATCGGGTAATTATTTTGAAATACAAAAAAGTGAATTTCGCTGCTGAAAAAAATTGAATTTTTTTAAAGTTTAGGTAACACGTTAGCGTGCATCGTCGAACTAGTACTATTGCTTCTCAAGTGGCCTGCAAGTCTATGAGTAATTATTTTATCTATATTATGTTAGCAAATATTTTTTCTCGGACAAACCATCTTGTGACTTAAAAATATCATGGAATTTCGAAGAACGGAAGTAGAGACATGTAACTTTTTCTTTGTGCCAACTTTTATTAGTAACATATTTAATGTGTAAAAGGGGCCTTAATAAAACTTCGAGTCATGAGGTGTTTTACTATTTTGGGCTGAAGTAAATTGAAAATAAATCGTTACCAACAGGTCCAGAACCCCAATTCTTCATCTCGTTTCCTCCTAGATTAAGGAAAAGAACCATAAAAAATCTTTCCCAAAAGGGTAAAATTTATAGCTCATATAGAATTGGCAAGGACAATTTAACAATGACGGATTAATGGAACCTAAAGGGCCAAAAGTCAGGGGCAGAAAAAGACGTTGAAACCTGAACCTAGTGCGGAATGTGCAAACATACCCGACCCCGTATACATCTACCCAATTAACTTCTTCTCAAAAGCCGAATAAAAAGGGCAAGGGGTGAGACAAAAACCCCGAGATTGATTTATTGAGATGAAAGCAGGAGAGGGGGAACTCCCCTTCTTAGAGGGGGGAGATCTCCCCTTCTTAGTGGCCTTTTCTGCCCACTAACTCCTCCTTTCCTCCTCTAAAAACTTTGGCACAGTTTCTTATTTTTGAAATAGTCGGAGTCGTCCTTTCATTCTCGTATTTTGGAGACATTTCCAAGAACTCGCTGTCTTTTTTATGCTCTGCAGTTCAAGCCAAACTTGCCGGTCATTCCGGGAATTACAAAATGGAAGTATGGAAAGTTTGTATTTTAACTGGGGCCGGATTAGCGCAGGGGACTGAGTTATGAAGAAAAAGGACCCAAGATCTACTTCTGACTTTTTGAAAATTTTCCTTTTCGTGAACTTTACTTGTAAGCACATTCTTCGTCGTTTACATAGATGACACTTCTCTTTACACAAATTTTCATTTATTCCGCCACATTTTCATTCATTCTCATGGCTATTGTTATGGCAGATCTCTTTGTGAGCCGTGATTTCCCCTGAAGCAAAAATGCTCCTTTTTATTTTCGATGCGATCCTACATCAATATTTTTGATTGATGACCTTATTTCCTAATCAAACAAGAATCCATCCCTCGTAGGGAATTTTTTGACGTTCACTGGGATTAATTTTTCCCCCCTGAACCTGAGTAATAAAATAAAATATGAGAGGTTGTGTGCTGTGTCAGCTAAAGGAAAGTAGCCCTGAGCGTCCGCAAGCACTCTTTTGCTGATTCTTCTATGTAACAATACTATTGTATATTTTGTACTTAGTTACTATATCCTATACTTAAAATTTCCCTATTTTTCGCGCTGATATTGCCGACTTATTTCCTGTTACATGAACATCCTGCGTCTACCACGAACAACCTCCCCCTCGTTGGGATCACTTTTGATTTGGATAAGTACGTTTATCTAATTAGTGTGATACCGTGAACCGGAGCACAACAATCTCTCCTACACCCCCACCCTCTCATCAACTGGTTGTACTCGAAGTAGCGACAGGAGCTTCATCCACCAATCAAACAATCCTACAGACAATATATTTGTTCTGCTCTTCAGAATTGTTTGCAGCCCCACGAATCTCCGCGACAATCCCGGGAATGGAGGACTCGGTACTCGGGCTTTGCATAGAGGGAAGGGGGATGGTTACCTCCCTCTTTCCCTTTTCTTCCACCCCCGTATGCATGCATGTATTTACTCACTCCAGTCTATGTTTACTGAACGAATCAACTCATTCGATTGAATTGCCCAGATTCGGTCGAACCCTTCTGTGATCGTTGCTGTTATGTTTATTTTTTTAAGCCAAAGGTGACTTTTACCTCAGTACGTTAAATTTTGTGCTATTTTTTTCCGGAATTCATGATGATCCGACAGAGTAGGAAGGAATGGAAGAAAAAATAGAAGAAAACATCTTTTTCATCAGGTAGTTTTAGTATATATACTAGGGTGCAAGGGATAAGGAAACGCCTCAGGCGACGATCCAGCAAGTGGCAGGGTGACCAAAGTGTACCGCAATGTAATAGGAATAACCGGTGGTGACGTCACCAGCCTACACAGGGGTGGAGTTGTTTTGGTCACCCTGCCACTTGCTGGATCGTCGCCTGAGGCGTTTCCTTATCCCTTGCACCCTAGTATAGTAAGCTTTAGCCGCAAGTACGATGTTTTTGACTGTGATTTACCAACCTTAGAACCAAGAAAAGGGCTATAACAAACATGGGCACTGAATTGCAATGTTTTCGTTATAGAGAGTGACAGCTGGATCCATTTTGATGTCAGGACTTCAGCTCTGAAAACTCAAGAACGAAGCCGAAGACCATGCACCTGCAGCCCCCGTAATCGCGATTCCTTGTAACCCACCTCCCCCAAACTTGAAAGTGAACTACCCGGGAACTGGACGAATCGTTCGGGAACGTGCCGCGCAGTGCCGTGAGTGACCATGTCGGTTTCCGTCGCTGCCGGTCAAATAGCGGGTAATGTCGCGGGCAGAATCTGTTGCTGAGTGCACGCGGATATCACTCAAAATGACAGCAGCGCTGCGAATTTGTGCTGTTATGGCGGCAGTCGCTGTCCCTCTGGTGCTCTGCGAAACAGCCGGCTCACACAAGCGAGGTAAGACTACTCATAAAAATAATCCGGGGTTAACATTCCAAAAGTCTCTCTCTATAAGGACCGTCGTGCTCGCTATAAAGGGAGTTTTATTTGTTCTCTCGTTGCAGAGACAGACGTTTTCGTTATAGAGACGAGCAGCTGTACATTTAATTTTTCATTCCTCAGTACTTCTGTATAGTAATAGTTTCAGGTGCTTTTAACGATGGGGTAACCACTCCAGAGATTCTTTGAGATTCCACTGGAATTCCATAAAGATTTCCAAAGATTCCAAGCGATATTCATAGAAAGATGAACCTCGAAGGGCTAACCACTCCAAAAAAATTCCAAGATTCCCTGAGATTTCATAAAGATTTCCAATGATTCCCAAAGAGATTTCCAACGAGTGGTTAACCTCTTGGCTTTTAAATTCTTTTTTTTTTTCGAAATGTAAAAAAAATAATGTTTCCGAAGAATGTGTCCGCTCTAAGCTTACCCGACCACACAGGGTTAAAAAAGTAAGCAGCAAGGTTGAAGAGGGATGTTCGATCAGAAGCCCTGAGTGTCAGCTGTCTCTGCGTCAGTTTTTCGTGACGGTGTTTCGCTACAGCTGTGGTATGGAATACAAAACGTTTTTAAGATGAGGAGCTCGATCAACTTCTACATCTCCATAACCCTTGAGCCGCAGAATCCACACAGCCCAGGCTATTTTTCAAATTCTGCTTATTTTCCTTTCCCTCAGTTTTTATTCATTCAGGATAAAAAATCCTCGCGAATTTCGGTCGTCAATGACTCCCATTTTCATTTAATAAGTAGAGATGATAAATTTTCCAGGAAGGAAATAGGCTGATGAAAATTGAAGTTGAAGTGGTGAGAATCGTTAATAATTTGATTTCGCAATAAAAGTACAAGTGTTTCAAAACGCAATGAAGGAAAAACCTCCAGCTGCTGTAATGTGCTTTTAGGTGTCAATTCAAGTACAATTGGTATGAAGGAATGGTTATGGGTCTCCCTCTGACGTAGGTTACAGTACTCCTCTCTATAACGAGCCAATGGTAAGCTCGCATGACAAACCCTGACTCATTTTGATACCCTCTCTATAACGAAGTCTCTCTATAGGGACCAAATTTAAAGGGTCACTTGATCTTTATAGAGAGACTATGTGTGTTTGAGACGTCCAGTAGTATAGAAAGCACCCCCTAATAACTCGGGGAAGTATACATACCTTAGGTAAAGCAGAAAGCGGCAGCCTCCAAAAAATTTGCTGTCAATCTTACCTAACCTAACTTTCAGCAATGACTGAAAGTTGTACGAATGAAAATGGCTGGGTGGCGAGCAGGGTGAAGTTTAGGGGCATTGAATAAAATAGATAGTGTGTTAACTGAAGTAATGCTCATCCATGGAAAGGGTTCGGGTTAGGGTTCGGCCTATTTAATCACATGTTTTGCTGTTTATTCAAGGGTTTCACGACCCTCTGGTATTAATACTCATCCCTTTCTCGCTAAGGGGCCGTTTTCCAAATTTTCATCTCTAACTCATTTCAATTTTGAATTTCTGTTCCTCCTTGTCTAACTATTTCATCTCACCCACTTCACCAAAAGTATTTTCGGCTATTGTTCTAAACCAGCACATGAATTTTGGCTTCCACCTTAATCCAAGAATTGCTCTCATAACTAAACATTTAATTTAACGTAAGGTTAAACAGGGTGTGATTTTTTGCCTCTTTGACGCGCATCCATTCGAGGATATCGAAGAAGACTGCTCACAAAGGCTTGAAAAAAAACGACGAGATTAATGAATTGATCGAAGCATAAAAAAGGAAAATCTCCTTGAGTGGTCAGTGAAGCCTGTGATGATTAAAGTCCCAATTAAAATTAAACGGATCGATCAGCGCACTGATTGCTGGCTGATAAAGCAGAATAAGGGATGGAATTTTTTTTCAAGGAGCTAGACAGCGGAGCGCAATCTAAGTAGTCTCAAGATTTTTCCTGGTTAATGCTACTCGGGCCTTCACCAGTGGGAGGAAAACTTGACTTGCGGAATGGATTCTGTCTAAATCGCCCCCTAGGTATGCAGGAGTCACGAAAAGTAGGTCCTGTATCCCACTGGGGGCTGAAGTTTGCTGATAGTTCGTTGAGTGATATAAGATTTTAATTACTTAGATTGAGAGGGAGCAGCTATGTGTGTTAAGCTGGTCACAGACGATGCATCCTGGAGTGGAGGGTCGGGAATGGAGGGTACCAACGAAAACAATTCCTTCCATCCCTATTAACGTACCGTCCGGGGATGCCAGAAAACCCCTTCGTATTAATGAGTTCAGTTTAAAAAAATTATTATTCCTCTCTACAAAGCTGCTGTATAAAGGCCTTACTTTCCTCTCTTTCCCGGGGAAAAAGCCGCCGAAAGGGTAACCCTCTTGAAGTCCTTGAACGAGAGAACTGTGCGGAATCGTTAGGGAAACGAGGTCCCCAAACTTCTCCAATTGTCGGGTGATCAGCAGTAGGTCAGGAGGTCATCGCTGAACCAGCAGCCAACTATTGTGAAGGCCAATTACGATCACCAACCAGACAACTGCCACTCTCCTCAAGATTTATTACTCTATTAATCAAGTTTCGAGCACAAGTTTTCGGTAGTGCCAAACCCACCCGGCCCTTCTTATCTTACCCTCCACTTCCCTTGTTTTTGGAGTTTGGGAGGGGGCGTCACCTGACGCGCTATCTCCTCGGCAGCTGCCACAGCAAACCCTTCCGTTGCGTCAGAGGTGCGTAACCGCTGACTCAACTTCCAAACTTTGTCGAGATCACCTATGACAATTCTGCTGCGAAAGTTATAGGATTACTGTAAGGAGTTGGAAACATGTTGTGCTATCCCTCTTAAGGCTGAATTTCTTGCAGTATCCGATAGTGTCTCCTAACGAGAGGATTTAACGAACGGATTTACGTTATCATATGTTTAGCTTATGACAAGTGCCTTGCGCTTGCACTTGTTTCTCTGCGGTCGCACTTGTCGTAAGCTAAACATACGATAACGTATATCCGTTCATTAAATCCTCTCGTTAGGAGACACTATCGGATACTATAAGAAAATGGTGAAATTCAGCCAAAGAGACATATTAACTCCATTATCTTTCTTATTTAAATGAAGATCCCATTGTGCTACCTCCCCTTGATCAAAAGGGTTGAGCTGTCTATAAAATGATAATCCATTAGGGTTGCACACAGATTTTGGAAACTACTGCTATAACAAATGCATATACCGCGTCGTCACTCTCTATAACGAAGAAATACCTGTCTTTATAGCGTTCGCTATAGAGAGACGAGACAGGTAAACTTACGCATATAAAGTCAAAATGCTACTGTAAGCAGGGGCGAGTATAGCCAACTGAACTGCTTTTGTCCGATGTACATTGTGACAGGCGACAACAGCGCCAAGAGGAAATGAGCGGTATGGAGGGGAAACTTTAAAAGGAAGACAGAAGAAAGCGCAAGGAAATAGCAGTCGTTACAAAAATTTATTTACCTTTTATATCTGCGGCAAAACATCTAAAAAGAAAGGCGAAAACTAAACAATAGAAGTTTTTTTTTAAGTAAAAAGGGGTCCGTTGTAAATAAGGCATTGCTGATGCAATCTGCGGATAAATTGCTTCAAAAATTAGATAGGTAGTTGTGTAAAATATCTGCTGACTCGTTTAGAGTTCGGAAACTCCTGCACGCAATCTTTTCCATCTTCCGGCTTGGCTACTGGGTAATGCTGGAGAATCTTTATAAGTTGGAAATGTATAGAATGAAGGATTGTTGTTTTGGAATACTGATACTGGAGACTAGTTCACGGTGACTCCTTTCCCCCTTAGGAAAATTCCTAGGGTCTTTTCCTAGAGAATTTTCCCTTTCTCAAAAAAAAACAGTTAATACGGTATATTGTATGTACCTTAGATATCTAATATACCTACCCTCAGGAGCTGTAAAATAGACGTTCTCCCTGAGTATTGCTTTCTTACATTAGATTTTATCTAGGGGGTAACCACTCCTGAGATTCCTTGAGATTCCATAAAGATTTCCAAAGATTCCCAACGGTATTCATAGAAAGATGAACCACTCCAAAAAATTCCAAGATTCCCTGAGATTTCATAAAGATTTCCAATGTTTCCAAACGAGATTCCCAACGAGTGGTTAACCCCTCGCATTATATTAAAAGTTGCGTAAGTATAGGCTGTTTGTTATAAGAAGGGTTCTGTTGGACTTCGAGGGTAACTGCAACTTAAATTATACGCAGTTTTAAGGACTGCACTCAGCTATGGAAGTTAAGTGATGTCAGATCGGATACTGTAAATGAACATTAATCGGTAAATACAGGTATACAGCGATTTCTGATAGTGTTGAGTTTCAAATTTGTTCGTGTCCAACTATTTCCCTAAGACAGAAAGGCCCCGGGAGCGGATACTACCCTTGAAAGTTGCAGCACTTTCCTGACATACCCCCCCCCCCCCCCCCACATAAAGGGGGGATGGAGGGCGGCCTTTGCGCCCTCGGTGTGGCTCCCCCCAACTCTCCACAATGCGATTCTCCCTGATTTCCAGACCCAGGGCAGAATTCTAATGAGATTGGGCACAACGGGCTACATTCGGCATGAACCAAGGGAGGGATTTAAAATCTTAATGCCGGATCAAACCATATGAGCGCAAATCAATCTGTGATTCAGGTTTGAGTAAGCAATTAGTGCTGGATTTGTACCTGCTTCAGGAGAACAGGAATTTTTTACAACGAAGCGATAGGTTCCGTTATTATCTAAATTTCGAAATATTTTGAAACTTTTTAATTTTTAATAATAAAACCTGGAATTCTTGGTAGTAAACAGTTAATAATCCATGCAAGAAATCCATGACAAACCTGTATTTTTTCAAAAAAGGTTATCTCGAAAGAAAAGAGGCTTGAGAGACTCCCTAAACTCCTCCTCCTTGTAGGCTTGACACCCTATAAACGGTACCTGCCTGAAGATCTTGCCCTTCCTCCTCGTCCTGACTCTAGGTGATAAGTATACAGTTGCCCCTCTCTATAAAGACCCTCTCTATAACGAACAAACGCTAACCCTTCCTTCAAGGAGAGATAATTTCCATGGTCCCTTGACTGTTGAGTACCTACCAACCTACCTACTGTACCTTTAATTTCATTCTTCTACTTATTGATTTTTATTACGTTCCTAGTTCTACCGCATATTTTTTATACAATTTCCCTAGGTTTAGGCTTGGGGTGGAGCTAAGTACGGCGCAAGCGAGAAATGGATTTTGGCAAAGTTTCAAGCCCCACGCGCTGACAACACTTACTGTAATGCACCTCGCCCGCTCAGCAGCCCGGGCACCGTTGCCAAAATTGATCCACCTTACAAAGACCCTTTTCGTGAGGGTTCAACGCTCCGAGAAGGTTCTGAAGTGCTGTTGCGATTTGAAGAACCTGGGTGGGAGTCGAAAATTTAATTGCTTCGTTTTCGGTTTAGGGATCTCAGACCTACCTGCCTCTACTTACCTACGAAGACAGGCGCTTTGTTTGAGAAAGTAACAGTGTTCGTGTCTTCTTAACAACAGGCTAAGAAGACTGATGGAGTGTATAAGTAACTATAGCTGTTTCTGGTCCATCTTACAAAGTTAACCGTCTTGTTTTCGTAAGGTGACCCTGTTCTCCATACACCAGGGCCCTCTTCTTAGCCTGTCTTAGACAGGTCTGCGCCAATTTGGCTCCATCATAGGTGCTAGATTACCACAGAGTTAGGGTGCCACTTTTAGTTTCTGACCTTAAAAAGGTGTATTATATTCCAGAATAAATGAATATCCAACAGTTTCGTAAGAAAGTGGATGCTAAAACACATTCACACACCGCATTGTATCTAAAGAATTAAGGAAGCATCAACAAGAATTGCATTTTCCTCATCAAGAACAACAGAGAAAAATCAATTGAAGCAAAGGTCATGCCTGTTTCACCTAATTGTATACTCAAAACCCGAGGTTAATACCGTCAGCAGTGCGACATCAAAAGGGCGTCGCGTGCAGGCTATAGGCGTGGCAGCAGCTGTTATCAGAAAAGACCAGTGTCCGATCAGCGGGGCTGGGGGAAAAAAAGACGTGGCACGAGACGTCAAATTTAAAATATTACTCACTCACTTTCGCGCCACTCCATATTTAGAGGACCCTCCCCATCTCCTGGTCGGGCCGGAACCTCTAAGGGTGCGTCCCACCATGCCCAGTTAAAATTTAACTGGAGATTTACCATGTTAAATTTAACTTAAAAGTTAAATTTAACATGGTAAACATAGGACAAAATCTCCAGTTTAATTTTAACTGGGCATGGTGGGACGCACCCTTAGTCTCCCCGAGTATTTTGAGTAGGTACCCACATGACATATTTCGGAAACCTTCAAAAACTCAATCTGGGGGGGGGGGGGGGGGGTCGGAAATGCTTTGAGAATTTTTTTGACCACATAACTCGATTGAGGAAGCATCCCCGAGTATTTTAATACCCACATGGCATATTTTGTTAACATAAAAAAACTGACCCAGGGTTGAGGGGTCGTATCTCCCAAATTCGAGTTTTCCCAGATATGCCGCTTATGGGGTATTTTTACCCATATTATGCACTATTACCCCTGAGAAAATGAAAGAAATCGTAGACGCCAATTTTGATTAAAAAAAATAAAAAACATGATTTTTTGAGGTTTTTGGGGGTCTGCGCTCCCCCAATTTTCACCAATGGAAAATCGGAAAAACATAGTCTGCACATTATTTTTTTACACCCGTGTGCCAAATATGAACTAAAACAAACTCTGTTTTGTAGTCTGGGACCTCTGATCGGGTTTGCAATGAAAAACTCAAAATCGAGATTTTCTGAACGATCACAATACTTTCCTATATACTTCGTATATCGTATGGGAAAGTAAAATAGAAAATGTAGCTATGTTCCATCTAAAGAGGAAGGTTCCACACTAACCGGGAACTAACACAGGACTGCTGAAAAAGGGTCAGTGAAAGCACGCATCATAAGGAATCTTTCATCTTAAACATGAAACGGATGGAAACAAACGTTGGAAGAACAAAAGAAAAGAGGAAAATGAGTTGACTTTTTCATTTGCCGGAAAAGTTTTCTCTTCATCAAAATCTAACGTAATCAACTGGGTGTAATGAAATTAAAAAGGAAGAAATCGTCTAAAGAAGTGGAAATGGTTGGAGACTTGGAGTCTGCGTGTCATTTTCAACTCTATTTAGAAGCTCAATTTTTAATGAATTGGCATCGCTTTCATTTTTTTCTGATAACTTCTTTGCTTTACTTAAAGAAAATTTATGGGTGGATTTTAGTTAAATGTTTCCATTCAAACGCTGTGGAGTTGAATTGGTTCGTTTTGGAATATTCAATTTTTGAATATTACTTTCTCGCTAGCCATATTATGGCGAGAAAGTATTGTTTTCGTGCAAAATTTCGAAATTGAGATTTTGGGTTTCCCATGATCCTGGGGGTCCCCTGAGTCCAAAAAAGTGGTTTCTGGAAAAAGTCTGTCCGTCCGTCAGTCCGTCCGTCAGTCCGTCAGTCCGTCAGTCCGTCAGTCCGTCCGTCAGTCCGTGCAGTGCTCTAGCGCCTATACCGTTCATCCGATTTTGATGAAATTTGGTATGGACCTGTCTAAAATCACTGCCGAGGGGCATTTTCAAGGATTTTTTGATTGGTCAAAAATTGCTGCCGCTATTGTCAAAAAACCGCCAAAATAATTCAAAAATCGTGTTTTTGGTTACTTAGACATTGTCATGAAATTTGGTAAATTTGTGTAGAACCATGTAACTTAAACATCTGTCGAACAGAATTTTGTTATCTTCAAAATTACGGCCGTTGTAGTAAAAAAAGTGTCGAAAATGAGTTGAGAATGAGAAACCACGTTTTTGAATGGTCGGAACGCATTTGGGACTACAGTAATAAAGAGACAGACGTGAGATTTGGTATGAGTAATCTCAGATAGATGCTCGTGGGTCATTTTCAACCGATTTTCAATTGCTTAAAAATTACGCCCGCAAAAAAATTTCAAAAAACCCCAAAAAAAAAAAATAATTCTGGGCGAGAAAGTTAAGTGCGACTGTTGTCGGACCCTTTATTCTAGTCTACTTTCGGGCCAACATGTTATATTTCAAATTTATATATGACCTCTTAAGGCTCTGCCTCGGCTGATGTTCATTCTATCACCCATAAGATCAACACTGCAAGGGGTGACTTATATGAAAAAAATTCCTTTGTTGTTAATAGTAACAAGTCACCTGTGCGTATAAGTCCAAGTCAGGCTGGAAGCGTACCGATTATTCATAATTTCTTGAAGATTTTCAGTTGACGCCGACCCGGATTTGGGTTCCTACCATACGCTAAAAATGCCAATCCGATCCTGAGCAGATATTTCCTTGATCAACAAGAAGGTTTGATCAGCCCTAGGTTTGCAAGAAATTATGAGTAATCGGTACATCGGTACGCTCCTAGCCTGACTTGGACTATAGCCTT
The DNA here is from genome assembly GCA_950004255.1 of Mesopsocus fuscifrons. Taxonomy (NCBI): domain Eukaryota; kingdom Metazoa; phylum Arthropoda; class Insecta; order Psocodea; family Mesopsocidae; genus Mesopsocus; species Mesopsocus fuscifrons. The sequence continues at coordinate 4,854,383 of OX465377.1, forward strand.
AATGGTGTTCTAAGTCGTAGAGAAGATTGGAGGTTGATACACCCCGTACCTGTGCCATGTGTGCCATCTGGCAAAGGGATGTAAGTACCAGTAGATGCGCCGGGCTTTGACTATAGAAGAAAAAAATTCTTGCCGGGAAAACCGGTTAAGCCCGAAAGAATTCCTTGGTACCTAAACCTAAATTTGAAAATGAGAGAGCCTGAAGTTAGACCATAGCCATTGTAGGCTCCATTACTTTGATACCTTGAAACTTGGTTGACTCACAATTCAACATTCCACAGGGAACTTTAGAAAGTTTAAACCCCGAAAAACTTACAATGTTTGGGTAAACCCCCCGTAGAAGTTTTCTATCTAAGATTTACATAGAGACTTAAAACTAAGGAACTAGGGTCGCACTTGAGAGTTTACGTGAGCTGAAATTTTCGGGTCGAAATTTTTGAGAGTACGTGTGCGAGCCTTTTCCGTCAGCTTTACTAGGCTAAGAATATTTTCAACCTTTTTTTCACGGTTTTGGATGCTTCCAATACCATCAAATATTTATAAGGGATTCTTCTCCCATTTGGAAAACATCAGCATTTTGTGGTATGACATATACAAGGGTACATCCTTGTCATATTTCCTGAATTTCCACAAAATCGTGAAGGTTCCAGAGCCCAAAACAGAGCCCTTAACGTCGTATACGTCTTGTGAAACAAAACATACGACTGTATTGTATTGTAGTGTTGTATTCTTTTGTATGCCTATGTTTGGCAAGTCACTGTATTCTAAAATCATCGTCCATGTTGCAGCATCAAAAATGCGGCGGTGCGGTGCGGCTAGATGGACGGGGATCTTTATACATTCATTATTTTTTCAAAATGACGTGAATAACCTTTTGACTAGCAGAGAACTAGTCTCTTGAAAGGCGTTTCTGCTGGCTGTTGGATTACTTTCAACCGCGTAAGACTACTGTGTTTTTATAGAGTGCATTTTGTCATCTTGGGTTTTCTGTCTTTATCTCACAACCTGCATTGGTCTCTTGTGTCTCTTGCTCATTAAAATATCCTAAACAAAACCATAGTGGCATTTCCTGTTTGTTTATGCTTCGCTGCCCCTCGTATAGGTTTAGGCAGGGCCTCCCGCAAAAATATTCGTGTGCCACAATGTGTAAGCAGTTTCCCTTTACTCGAATTAAAGAAGATAAAGTTGTGTCTCTGTGTCACGATCTTTCGTCGGTCACAATCAATAACAGGATTTGCGGCTATGACACTTATTGGCACGTTGCGCGGTTCCATCTTCCTCTTTCTTTCCAGTCACGTACCTGACCTGGAACTTCACACGTCAGACTTTGCTGATGTAAACACAAGTGTCTGACTTTTTACCTAAGTGCAGAAGTGCATTTTGGATCCGCAGTGGAGACTACTGCGGAATAATATAGAAGATATGCGGTGGAAAATGTGTAGAATAAAAATAAAAATTGAGATAACAATGGTCTGTCGTTATTTAAACGCAAAATGTCTGAGATATTATGCTAAGAATTTCTCCCAAAAAATTCCTTGGAAGTTGAGGTTCAAAATTTGGTATGAACCTTCTGATGTATGTTTTAAGACACCCTAGCTTTTTGAAATTGAGTATATAAAACAAGGGGACAACCACTCCAGAAATTCCTTGAGATTCCATAAAGATTTCCAAAGATTCCAAACGATTTTCATAGAAAGATGAACCCCGAAGGGGTAACCACTCCAAAAAATTCCAATATGCCCTGAAGATTTCATAAAGATTTCCAATGATTCCCAACGAGATTCCCCAACAAGTGGTTAACCTCTCGATATAAAAGTAGTAACTTCCAGCAAGAAACCTGAGACGTTGTAAATTTTGAGTGGTCAGAGGCATATGACCTATAGGTAAGGTAACTGGTGGATCTCTAAAGGATATTTTATATATCAGAATAATATCCAACAGTTTAACTAAAGTCTATACTATCTAACAGTCTCTCCTAAAAGTACACCATAGCGGCACCATCCTGAAAAGAAAAGTTAGTGCCTTTCGCCATCCTGCCAATAGCGCCTTCGTTTAAACTTTCGCTGGTGCAAGACAAAGTTTTCAGCGACGATAGTCTGACGTTATGATGTGACCCTGTAACCCATTCAGTTCAGGTAAGTTCAGGGAAAACCGTCAATCGAAAAAAGAAGCTTTGTAGTCATCAGTGTTAGTTCTAGTCGTCCAAGATTGGTTAAAATAAACGCTCACTTTCTTCTACCTTTGATAGCAAAGCAATTTTTGCTAGCCACAATGGGCACCGACAGCAAACCTTGAAATGATTCCATCCCAGGAGCATCTTCAAGGGTTAGAAACATTCTTCACGTACTCAAGATTATTACATCTTACTCGGGGGATTTGTTCGACTCCAATTTCCTGACTTGCTCATATCGTGACTTTTCCGGTTTCCTTTCATTTCAAAACGTTATACCACGTTATACTGGAGATTACTGCTCAGTCTCTTGGAATTCTAAATGATTAAAATGTCGGAAAACATGTTGGTGTTGTCTGTCTTAATGACCTTCGAGGAATCATGTAAATTTTCTCGCTACAGAGAGAGTTTGCTATAGGGAGAGTTCACTATAGAGAGAGTTTGCTACAGAGATAGTTCGCTGTAGAGATAGTTCTCTATAGAGAGAGTTCGCTATAGAGAGAGTTCGCTATAGAGAGAGTTCACTTTAGAGAGAGTTCGCTATACAGAGAGTTTGTTATAGAGAGTGGAAACTTTACATTATTTTTATCGTTTCTCTGTGGGGCAGTTAGCCAAAGCCAGACAAACTTTCTTTCACCCAGAACCACAAGCAGAAAATATCACTTCTGTTGGGAAGCGATCCCAGCCCTACTACTCAGAACTTGACGATGAGCTAAACTGAAAGACTCGACTAATACATTTCACACATACGGGAAAGTAAGAAGATAGCCGGTTACTTTCCAGCTCTGGGAAATATTCATTTTGCAACGTTGGCAGCGATGCCAATATTACATGTCAGAATTTAATTACAACGTGGAGTGCGACATGAGAATACTATTGTATTTAAAGAGTTGTTCGAGGAAAATGGGGTGCATTAGTACTGTCCGTTGTATTGTACATCTATTTTTGTGTTCGATACAAACGAAATTGACAGAAAACTAGGTCAGGCACCTAGCACGTCGCCAGTACATCTGATCGGACTGGATTTTATTGGCAAACACTGGAGTGGTGGTTTGCAATGAGTGCTTCTGAAATTGATTACTGTCAGGTCTGGTCTTTGCATTGATCGTCTACCAGTTTCATCATGGATCATGTTACAGTAATGGTTTCAAATCAAATCAAAATTACACTGTTCCGTACCTCACAGTTCTGTTTGTTTATGTTTTTGTCTGAAATATAATATGTCTTTTTAACGAACGAAATTATGGGGCTATGTTGTGATTCTACGACTGAGTGACTTTTGTCAACAAAATATTGTCAAGAACTATCCTATCGTGAAATCACAACATAGCCTCTTAATTTATGACGTTAAAAAGACATATTATATTTCAGGACATTTAAATAGCCATTAGTTTCCTCATAAAGTGTGTAGAAAACACGGAAACAAGATAGCGAGTGTACGTTCGCTCTTAAATGTTTAAATTACTCAAGAGCCAATTGGTTTCGGACGTTAAAAAAACATATTATATTTCAGAACATTTAAATATCCAACATTTTCGTCGTCTCACTACCAATTTAAAAAGTTCAGTAGGTACGTTTCAAAGTTGCAATTCGGTTCAACGGTGCAATGAGCGTGTGGCACGGTAGGGGATTGGGAGCATCTGTTTATCACCCGCAAATATAGAAACTTCAAAGCAGCGATGGAGAAACCTGAATTTGTTCCAAAAGTCCTCCCCTTCATATGGGTTGAATTTTGGCTACCCTTTGGTTAGGTTTCGTAGTTGAGACAGTAGAGTATAGCTGTGTCCGTATCAGACTTAAGCGGTAGTTGATGGAAAATGTTATATTGCGTTAAAGTTGTTGTTACTACAGGCTCTTGGTACATTCCAGAATTTTCAAGAATACCTAAGTACCTATCAGCTGTATCATCATGACTCAAAGTTAACCGAAAACTTTTAACCCGCTACGAACCTAAAATCCGGCCACTTTACAGTCTAATAACTTTTTATTCAGTGATCAGATTATAAAATACGATAATACAGAAACGAAGTCAGCGATCTGGAAAAAAAATCCGCAATGAATATTTTCCCCCTAATCTTCAGGTTGACGCTAGAATCACGCTTTTCGAAATTCGGTTAGGAACAGGGGAAGAAAAAATTCTCTTTATACAGGTTTGTAAATTGGCAAGGATGAGGTTGATTGAGTGAGTCAACAGAATGAAATAGGTTAGGAAGGATGGCCTGTTCGCTTTGAGGCACGTAAACCGCAAGTGGGGGCGACCCGTATCCACCAGTCAGCCACGTACCGCAAGTTGGGGCATTTCACATCAAAATTCCGGGCGACTCGTACGAGATACAAACAAGTCCATCGGTGCGTTTCGCTACTGGTAACTCTGAACCTGATTTTTTTTGTATTTATTTTGTCGATTTTGGAAGGAATAATAATTGTAGGCGTCACAGAGTATACCGCATTTCGGAAAATTTCTGTGTGTTGCAAAGTTTTTGTGTTTGTCCAACTGTCTATCCCTTTTCCACACCTGAATTCGCACACTTTTGGCTTTCGACCAAGAAATATGTTGGAAAGTATTTTCAGTTAGTATCATAAAGCAGTCTTATTCTGGCCACAGACGATGCGTCTTGGACGGCCGTTCTGGGGAGTTGGCATCCCTGGACGTATGGTTTTTGGGGAGGGATGGCAGTTTTTGTGTGGGTACCCGCCATCCCTGAGTTGTCACTCCAGCCCCTCCATTCCCGGACCCTTGAGAAAGCTACAGTAGTGTTCTGCTATGTGGGACTACTAGAATGTGAATGGGTCATCCTGTTTTAACTTTATCACTCATAATAGGTCTATCTACTCAGTTAGTATATTTCTAAATCTGTACCTCCAGAGAAAGTTAAGAGGACGCTATACCTGACGATGCATTTTTTGCCACCCATAAGATTAACATTGCGAGCGGCGATTCATTTTCAAGGTTTACCCTTGGTCGGAAAGACACAAAATTTTGCCTGTACCTAGTCCTAACAATTTTCTAGGGAGTGTTCGAAGCAGATTTCCCAATTTCTCACTGGTTTCTTTTATTGCAACTGTTTTGCAAATGCTAGCATCGCATACCTCAAGAAAAGTGCTGTATCTCGAAATCCAGTAAAAAAATGGGAAATCTGCTTCGAACACTCCCTAGAACATTGTTAGGGCTAGGTACAGGCAAAATCTTGTGTCTTTCCAACCAAGGGTAAACCTTGAAAATTAATCGCAACTCGCAATGTTAATTTTATGGGCGGCAAAAAATGCATCGTCAGGTTAAGCGGACCCTTAAGCTTGCTGTATATCAGGTTTGTCATTTTCAAAATGTTCTCAGAGATGGGAACCCCTGTATTGTACTGACATGGCGTCACTAGATTTTAGCCTCACCTTCTTATGGCATCAACAAGCTATCTGGAATGCTACAATAGCTGGAATCTTGTAAAGTTCAGAATCTGTTCAAACAATATAACAGGATTCTTTTCCAGTTTTCCAGTCGCGGTATGCTTTCCGTTGAAAATGCTACGTTTATGGTTGGTAAATGTCATCGGATGTGCACATATCTTGAGGAATATTTTACCTTCTCTATCTTTTGATCTCTTTTTGGTAAAGTTCTTCTGTCAACGGGGGGGAAATCGGATTTTGAACGATATTTCAAATCCCTTTCCTTTTCATCTTTTCCTAAACTTGGTTGGGTGCCCGAAAATCATGTCCAACTTGAGAGAAAATGCTGTCCCAATGACAGCATACTTGTGTGACACGGGTTCGGGATGAGGAGGTCACATGTTCTGCGGATGAAAGAACTCAACTGAGTTTGGATTAAGTTCGTCTGACAAGACGAGCCTTTTTTATTTCTTCTCCATTTGGGCTGAATACGAAGAAAGAGTTGAGTTTTTACCCTCCGGTTATCTCGGGATAGGCTTTTTTTCGCCATTTTGGTTGTGTAGGGTTTATTCTGTTCTTACCAAAGTTTCTCTTTCTCTCTTTCATTAACTGAGCTCTTCCCACGTCATTTTAAGGGAGTCGGAAAGTCAAAAGCTATTGAGATAGGGAAACAAAGCATTGTTTATTGCAGTAGTCTCTCTATAACGAAGTCAAGAGACTGTGTACGTAAATTGCTCACTATAAAGAGAGTTTGCTACAGCGAGGATTTTCTGTTCCTCGTTATAGAGGTAGACCAATGTGTTTAGTTCCCCTGGAACATACATAGGTACATACTTTGTATGACTTTGCATATAACCGACGAGAGTCGGTATACGTATAACAATCTCAAATGGAGAAATACTTCCTTTATTCTTCTTTTCCAATAAATCAATTAATGTGCCTTAATGTGCCTCTCAGTGGCCGAGTGGTCCTGAGAGGTCCGGGTTCGAATCCCGGCGGAACGGAAAAATTTTCCGCTTCCGACATGGATGTATTGGCTTCGGCCCACTCCTAAACTGGCTTCGGCCCACTCATATTCTGCTTCGGCAACTTCGTCTTCGGCTTCTGCCAAAAACAACTAACAAACCAACTCATCGGCGCATATGTTTTCTCAACATCTCGCGTAAAAAAAAAAAAAAATATATATATATATGAATATGCTAGACCGCACCTGAGTGACAAATTTGCTACCATTTTTCTCGTTGATATCTCTCCCAAATGAAATATGGTTGAAGGACTTTCGCATATTTCATATTTAAAGTCAATTATTTCCCGCCCTACGGGTAGGTTGTAATTTCCTTAGTGAAGGTAGCAATTTGAAGTACTTCGCCGCCCCTCTCTACAAGTCGTATAATAACAGCTGAGGTGACGAATAATATGCCATTCCTGTCACGATTGGCTCCACCAAATGATAATTTGTCAAAGGCCCAATCTAGTAATGAACTAAAGACGGAGGGGAACGATCACGTGAATTGAATTATAAATTGACAACATAAGTGGTTTTAGAAAATACAGTATCTAACATTTACAGGAACGCTTCTACAACCCTCAACACTTTCTGTCTTAATGAGAAATAGGGCATCATTCATACAATTTTAAGGGTGTCTACGCAGTCGTGTTTGTTTATTTTTTTCTGCACATTTTATGAGGAAAATATAGGCTATTTAAATATTCTGAAATATAATTAATTTTGTGATTTTATGATCGGTTCATTTCGGAAAAATTTTTATTGACGAAAATCACTCGATCTTAAAATCACAACTCAGCCTCTTAAGGGCCACCATGCATTCTCGACGAACTCCGCCAAAACCACTGTGCGAAAGTAAATATTCGACAAAACTAATGTTTACATATTAGTACAACCGGAGACTGGTAATTGCAATATCGTATTGATTGTGTCTACTCTAAAAGCTAAACACAGTGTGCTATTTGAACGCGAAACGAACGAGTAAAAGTAGGACACTATGTTTAGCTTTTACAGGAGAAAAGTAGAGAAATGCTGTTGAAATTACCCACTTCCGTAAGTGAAATAAAAATTGCCAAAATGCAACATGGCTACGGTAAATAGTACAAACATTTATCAAGCTTTTCTACTAAATGTGACGATAAAATCATACATTTTTTAGTCCGAAAATTTTCAAAAAAATATTCCGCATGAGGTAGTGTTGTGTTTTCGCGATCTGTCAAAAAAACATGTGGACTGGTAGTTGACTGTTTAAAATCGCTCCTGTGGGCTTATTACTCCATTTCATGCAAAAATACAACACTACCTTACGACAAAGAGTCTCAGGTTTACATCCCCCTATAAACACTTTCCACTCGCCCTGTAACTTCGGAGTAGGGCTTGAAGTACGTAGCATTGCAAACCAAATACGTGTATTCCACCTTAATTTAGGCCGTTAAAAAGACATATTACATTCTATAACATTTAAATATCCGATAGTTTCCTCATAAAGTGTGCAGAAAAACTGTAAGATCGGTCTTAAGGCTGAAGGTTACATTTGTCACACTGTAACGAATACCTCTGAATAGCAGGCGAACGATACAGTTCATTGACAGACTCTATCTCCACAGTTCCATCTTCTCTATAACGAACACTCTTTATAGCTAACTAATTTTTGTGGTTGTTTTATAGGTCCATTATACTTATAGCGAGAATGTTGTATTTTTGACAATTCTTCTTTGGCAAACACAACATTTGGATTTTTGCAGTCTGTGGGGAAAGGATTGTTCTAACCAGTAGATAATCAATAAATTTCAAAGTTTATAGTGTCCAAGCTCAAGGTTAAATTGTGCTAAAGGGTGCACTAACCCCGTTAACTTTCGGTCTCAGTTTCTAAGGGAACTTTGTTTAGTGCGGGAAACCACTCGACAAGCCACCCTTCACCATTTTCCACACGGGTTTGTTTGGAAAGCAACCCAACTTCACAATCTGAATAAATGTCTGGGGTTCCAACTTCCTAAGGAAGCCACTTTTCATTCTTCCAGTGCTGACGACAGAGAAAACCCATTGGGTACAACACGAAGGGAAAGCTCAAATTAATATTCGAAACTTCCGCGAAAAATAAAATTGAAACCAGTCTCAAAGGCCTGGAAGGTAAACAAATTAGATGCTCGTTATCATTTTGCAGTCGGGGGTGGTTTGGGGTTCAAGTCACGCCACTGACCGGGAAATCCCCCCCCCCCCCCCCCTCAGCAGTACTGACCATCTGTGTCTACTTCCTTTTTCGTGCGGGCAAAGGTAGCAACAAACACTTTGTAAAGACGGTGATTAGGCGCCCACAAACAAATAAGGTCAGACCTTAGCAGTGACCCCAGATTGCTCACTTCGCGTGAGATCTTATACGTATACTTCTTGCACCAAAAATAACAGCATCGATAGCCGATTGTTGTTTCTAGAGGACCACCAGCAGGTGTATTCCCTTTCTCGAACGCCAGCAAACCCACCCAACTAACACATTCAAAGTTTATTGTAAGAAGATAAGGCACGCCATGATGCAATATACGGAGAACAGTTCTTCTTACAATAAATTTTGAAGGTGTTAGTTGGGTGGGTTTGCTGGCGTTAGAGAAAGGGAATACACCTGCAGTTCGATCCCGATCCTACCAAATTTTTTCTGGTCCGTATTTCCCTCTGAAATGTTCAGCATGACAAGTGAAATGGATATCGGAGCTGTGGTCGTTTCGATCCCATCTAAAACTGCAGGTCCGATCAGTGTGGTAACTGTTAGTGCTACGAGAGTGCGAGCTGATCACCGTAGAAATAATAATTCAGTCAGTATTAAACGAGGGGTTAACCACTAGTTGGCAATCCTGTTGGGAATCATTGGAAATCTTTATGAAATCTCAGGGAATCTTGGAATTTTTTGGTGTGGTTACCCCTTCTGGGTTCATCTTTCTATGAATATCGTTGGGAATCTTTGGAAATTTTTATGGAATCTCAGGGAATCTCAAGGATTCTCTGGAGTGGTTACCCCCTCGGTATTAAACGTAAACAAGCCGTAGAGAAACTTAATGAATTTGGAAGGATCGAAAACTCAGGCGGACCTTCGCGAGGACGTTATTAAAAATCACTAAATAATCCGCGTGATTTAATCTACAGTGTAATAAAAGAAATACATAAAAAATGAAACATGATGTGAGGGCTGACTGAGTGAGGACAAAGGAAGAGCAATCGGGCACGTCGAATCAAATGTGACCGGCTGCCGGTCGCCTATTTGGTAAATGGCACCTAACGGGGTTGAAACCCCAGAAGGGGTTAACTGGATAAAGGGTGCAAGTGCTATTGGGAAGGGGTGCTGTATTTGGGGGTGACATCAGGGCTTTTTGAAAAGGGTGGTCACCCACTGAGGCGTCAGGGGTGAAGCATTGTCTATTGTCTATCACATTGTCGTCGGATTATTGTGATTTATTATTTATTTAACTGCAGGTTAGTGTAGTATTTATTTTAAAGCGCTAACCTCCAGTTAAGTTACTTCAATTTTTAAGTTAAAGTGTCAGAGAGACCTGAGACCTGGGTTCGAATCTGTCATAATAAGTAGGCCAGTGCCTGGCCTACTCCTCCTCACCACTACACCTGTGGAGACATCCCCCCCCCCCCCTTTCGAACTCTGAAAAAGGTCCCTCCCCCTCTCTCGATCTTCTGCGGACACCAGAGAGCAGAAATGACACATCCCTGTCCGAAAAACAAAACAAATGTGCGTACCTAGTAGGATAAATGCTGAAAAGTTGGTTTGACCTTTTGGGTTGGTGTAAGAGCTTTATAGGGGCTAGGCGGTTAAAAGTTGTTGTTTTCAAAATGGCCTCTCTGCGGGAATTTCACACTTTGGCGCAGAGTTTCGGCTCGAACGAAAATCCCCTCCCAAGTTTCCTCGCTCGTTTTATTATTCTTCCAAAAGTTGGAGTTCTAGGTCAAACGTCAGTGTAGGCGTGTCCATAAAGCCACATGGCATGTATGAAAGTTAGCCAGCTTTTCCTCACTCCGTAAACTTTTGCTGAGTTCAACTTAGTCCGACATGACCGCTGCAGACTGCGGTTTTCCGCGCTAATTTCACCAATTTCCTTTTAAAAGCTTATCCTGGCATATAGCTTACAAATCCAAAATTATGTGCTTTGTTCTCGTTTTCCTAAACTTTTAGGTATTTTGAACAGTTACGATTAGGGACAAAGCTTTCCTGCGAGTTTTTGATTTAAAAAAATGTTGTTACACCGTCTTCGCTGTCGTGTTTGTTTAGGTTTTTTTCCTCCACATTTTATGAGAAAACTATTGGATATTTAAATGTTCTGAAATATAAGATGTCTTTTTAACAGGCTGTGTTGTGATTTCACTATAGGTGATTTTTGTCAACCAAAAACTTGTCCGAAATTAACCGATCGTAAAATCACAACACAGCCGATTAATTGAAAAAACACATTATATTTCAGAACATTTAAATATCCAATATTTTCCTCATAAAATGTGTAAAAAAAAACGTAAACAAATGCGGCTGCGTTCATGGACGTAATCTGGGGGGGGGGGCAAGGGGGCACTCGCCCCCCCTGAAATATTTCAGGGGGGGCGCTGCCCCCCCTGAAATCTGTCTCCTCGGATGAAGTGAACTTGAAAAAACTGTGTAATCAATTTATTGGCAAAAACTCCAAGAGAATGACTTGTTTTAAAAAATTTACTTCTTTTTAAAAGAGGAGTTTTTGCCAGGTAAGATATTGACGTTCATAAATATTGTACATTTTTATGTAGGTAGGTAGGTACCTAAGTTGACGTTCTTTACTCCTTACCCTACCGACTACTGGCTTGCTTGAACCTTGCCCCCCCCTGAAAAAAAATTTGCTTGAACCTTGCCCCCCCTGAAAAAAAATGAGATTACGCGCCTGGCTGCGTTTACGCCCTTAACTAAGGGTCAGAGGGACCGTTTGGTTGTTTGGGTGAAACCCGACAACAGCTATCTCGCCTGTCATGTTACAGCATTAGATTCGCATGTGGCGCATACAGCAGGGATGATTTTACAACCCTTATTTCCTGGCACGGTTGTGCAGCAGACGGTCAAATTATGAACGAGGTAAATTCAGTGCTAAGCGGCAGTTTAACGTTACCTGTGGGGAACTACGTGAGCGCAATGAGAGCCGGGGGAGTCATTTGACCTACAAACCAGTTGAATTAACTATGGCTAGTACGGCAAAATCTACTACCCTATTACTAATAGCTCTCGAGACTTAATTATAACCTCTAACGTGACCTTTAAACCTCCAGTTACTTCGGCCGTCAGCTTTCAATGAAACATCCCGAGTTACTTGTGAAATCGAATTGCGTTCCACTCCGGAACTCCATTATTTAACCGATGTACAAGACCACGATTAGTTCTCAAGTAAGTGTCAAAGAGGGAAATGTTAGAGATTTAAATGTTCTGAAATATAATAGCATGTTCTTTTAACGTCATCTGACGCAGTTGACAATAAACTACAAATTTCACTATACAAAATTATTCTATAGTCCAAGTCAGGCTGGGAGCATACCGATAAGTCATAATTTCTTGCAAATCTAGGGCTGATCAAAACTTCTTCTTGAGCAGGGAAATATCTGCTCAGGATCGGATTGGCATTTTTAGCGTATGGTAGGATATGGAACCCAAATCCGGATCGGAGTCAACTGAAAATCTTCAAGAAATTATGACTAATCGGTATGCTCCCAGCCTGACTTGAACTATAGCAACGCTTTTTAAGTATTTTAGAATCCTGTTACTCTTAGATAAGCACATACACCATTTTCCAAATTTAAGGGCCACCATTCATTCACTATTTTGTTACGTTTGGAACTCAAAACTTTTTGAGAAAACTACTGGATATTTATATTTTCTGAAATATAATATGTCTTTTTAACGTCATTACTCATAAGGCTATGTTGTGATTTTACGATCGAGTGATTTTTTCACCAAAAAAATTGTCCAGAAGTAACCGATCGTGAAATCACAACATAGCCTCATGAGTTCATGAGTAATGATGATTAAGAGTAATGAAGATAAAAAGACATATAATATTTCAGAATATTTAAATATCTAATAGTTTTCTCACAAAGTTTGAAACGTAAACGTAAAAAATAGCAATTGTATATTCAGTCTTAGCCTTAAGAGGCTAAGACTTGACGATATACCTGACGATGCATTTTTTGCCGCCCATAAGATTAACATTGCGAGCGGCGATTCATTTTCAAGTGTTACCCTTGGTTGGAAAGACACAAAATTTTGCCTGTACCTAGCCCTAACAATGTTCTAGGGAGTGTTCGAAGCAGATTTCCCAATTTCTCACTGGTTTCTTTTATTGCAACTGTTTTGCAAATGCTAGCATCGCATACCTCAAGAAAAGTGCTGTATCTCGAAAACCAGTAAAAAAATGGGAAATCTGCTTCGAACACTCCCTAGAACATTGTTAGGGCTAGGTACAGGCAAAATTTTGTGTCTTTCCAACCAAGGGTAAACCTTGAAAATGAATCTTATGGGCGGCAAAAAATGCACCGTCAGTTATAGCGGACCCTTAATGCCTTGTTATTTTTACTATATGTTGTATTGAAAATGGGTTTGTGATCGTATAATAACTGACAAAAGGAGGAAGCCTATTCCTTTTTGACTATCTCCAGGTACTAACGATAACTTTCCCATCAAAAAAAGGACAAAAAACAACGAGTCGGAGGGAACCTTTTTTGGCCCATAATCGGATAACGCACGAGAGTAATTGGAAATTCATAGGTGGATAGACCGCATGGAGGCTGAAACTAAGCTGAAAACCTGAGCGCACATAGCTGTCACTCAGTGAAGCCTATCAGTAAACTGGTTTATCGGAATTTTTGTTTTATTTCCAATTCTCGCGGAAAACACACCTCTCTGGGGGAGTATATCGTTTGTACAGTTGATCGCTTTGTGAAAATGAAATTTATCTCACAGCGGTGCCGTTGTTTTTGTTTGAAAACTTTGACTGTTCTTCCGGCGACTCTAAAGTACTTGCTTACTTATGAACAGCTTCTTAAGAAGCCAGCCCATATAACCGCGCCACTTTGTGGTTTTTGATGGTATGGATAGAGAGTTTGGCAGTGCTGCAAGCGCCATGCTGTATGAACGGGGTTCTTAGATTTTTTTTGTACAATGAATACCCCCTCAAGATGCAAAGAAACGGTTTGCGACGGTTTTTGGTAATGGTTATACCTGAACCTCACAAAGGCCAGGAAATATTTGCCACTTTATTATAAAACACCTTGGGAAATGCAAGAAATTTTACTGCTGTAGTTTTATTATATCGCTCAACAAAAGGAAGGTATAATACTCTCCCTTACGAGATCGACAACTCCATTCTTTACGTTATCGTTTATAATGTACTATAAAAACAAGCAATATTATCCTGAGAATTTACCCATAAAAACCAAGGTATAAAAGTTTCCCCTTTCCCTTTCCCTGGGAAAGAAGTGGGGAAATATTTACTTAGGGTAAAACTCCGGAGTTAAAAATGCCTGCATGCCGGTAACTTTGTTGACGTATGCAGTGCATTACCGTAATTACGGTTGAAAAAGAACCACAGACTGCAAAGTTAGAGCCAATTAAAATTTGAGCCCCGTACTTTTCAGGGAAGTTCATTTGGCGTTTTTGTTCCTAACTGATTGATGGCAACGTCGCGTCGAAGGATTCGCTTCAAATTGGTGCAACGTTAATAAGACCTGAATGGAAAAATCAGGAATGGTTTTAAACAAACTAAACTTGTGAATTTTCATTTCTTCATTGGTTTAAGTTGAATAGTTAGACAAGTTCGCAAAATGCGTGTGTTGGAAAGGTCTCTTGCTTATTTTTTTGGTGAAACTCCTGCATATTTTCTTTTCAAGTTCGGAAACTGGTTAACGAGGGGGTAACCACTCCAGAGATTCCTTGAGATTCCACTGAGATTATATAAAGATTTCCAAAGAATCCCAACGATATTCATAGAAAGATGAACCCCAAAGGGGTAACCACTGCAAAAAATTCCAAGATTCCCTCAGATTTCATAAAGATATCCAATGATTCCCAACGAGTGGTTAACCCCTCACTGGTTAACTAAGTAAGCATTTCACAAACTTGTGTGTTCCTTTCCCAACATGAATTGGACAAAAATCAGACATTTATTAAACCTAGCTAAAATTATGCTCAGTAGTTTTTGGTGGCATATAAAAAATTCAAAATAAAAAATACCCAAACCAGATAACTTCAATAAATGAGTTGATGTCATTTTTTTTTACTTCAGTTTCATGACACTAACTTGAGTGGAAATTGTCAAACGTCACTTACTATTTACCCCTTATCTGACTCTATTTGAAGTATCTTTGACGGAGAAAGAGTAAGCCAATGTTGCGTTAACACCCAGTATAGTCAGCAGTAATGCTCAATTAACCATAATGTGCTGGCAAAGCTCTAGAACTTCTCTGCCAATTCAATAAGTAAGCTTCATTGCACACCCACTTTTACCGTGAGATGGAGGTTCTTGCTTTTATTTTTCAATTTTTAGGGTGGATTGAGGGGTTGAGGTAGGTTTGACGGGTGCAAAATGAAGGTGGCAGCCCTGTCAGCGGTCTCTACTGCTGCGGTCCCCCTCCAATACATTCTGCTGACGTTCGTTTTCTCGTCTTTTTTTATTTTTCAAATTATCCGCAACAATCGGCAGTCTCTGATTTTCTGGAACCAATCGGAAATGTTTTTTCAGAAGCAGCTGTTGGCTCTCTGACACCACCTTTTTAAGGTGGTTCGAAATAAATTGCAGAAAGTAGGTAATAAACAAATCAGGTACACAAATTATTTTACAAGTAGTAAGGCTGGATTTCGCCAGATCCTAAAGTGTACTATAGTGTCTCCTAACAGATTTATGTTATCGTATGTTTAGCTTATGCTATCGCAAGGTTTAAAGGGTACTTGTTCTTGAATCTGCTCTTTAGGACCCACTATAGTATTTAAGATCTGCTGGAATCCATCCTTAGTAGCAGATAAGGGTGAGGGGACGAAACCGGTCAACTAGACCACATTAAGAATTATTCACCTTGCATTACTATACCAATACCTGCCGGACCGACAGTTTTAGTGGGCTCCGATCCACCTCAGCCTTGAAATACATTTCATTTGAGATGTGGAACCTATCAGAAAAATTTGGATAGGGTCGGGATCGAACCAGTGTTCCTCGGCTATTGAGACTGTTAAGAGGACGCTATGCCTGACGGTCATTTTTTGTCGCCCATAAGATTAACATTGCGAGCGGCGATTCATTTTCAAGGTTTACCCTTGGTTGGAAAGACACAAAATTTTGCCTGTACCTAGCCCTAACAATGTTCTAGGGAGTGTTCGAAGCAGATTTCCCAATTACTCACTGGTTTTTTTTATTGCAACTGTTTTGCAAATGCTAGCATCGCATACCTCAAGAAAAGTGCTGTATCTCGACAACCAGTAAAAAAAAAATGGGAAATCTGCTTCGAACACTCCCTAGAACATTGCTAGGGCTAGGTACAGGCAAAAGTTTGTATCTTTCCAACAAAGGGTAAACCTTGAAAATGAATCGCCGCTCGCAATGTTAATCTTATGGGAGGCAAAAAATGCACCGTCAGGTATAGCGAACCCTTAATTTAATTTAAAAAAATAATTTCCCCATGTATACCTAAATTACGGATTATAATATGAGATATATTTAGGTGCATAATGTAAATTTACTTTGTAAAATATATTGTGATGTGTTATCCATGTATTCAGGGGATAATTACTATGTACGAATATAGAAATGTATTCCTACCTCGAAAGCTGCATGCAACAGACTGCTTTGCATATAGCGTACATGAAGCCTTGTTGAACTTTGCATGTTTTAACCTAGTTTCTTTATTTTTACTTCCTTTCTGACTCTTTGACAAACATTAGAGTGACGTTTTAACATATTTTTTTTAAATTTTAATTAATAGCTAATTTCCCGTTTCCTGTAGTGAATATTTTACTATGCGGGAAAGCTACTCTTGACTTAACATTTTTACTTTACCTGTATACGGAGTATACGTAAGGTAAAGTATTGTATTCGTGCGGGCCAATTTTCGGCAAACCTCAACTTTGAACCGTCATTGCTCCCAGACCTCAAAAGCGACTGAAACTTGCATATACATTTCGGAAACGTCCATTCCTTCGGAATATGAAAACCATCTCACTTTTTTCCTCCGACGAAAAGTTTGCCCACAGGAATTTTTAGAAGAGGTCAGGTACTCCGTGTCAGTACGTATGTATGTATGTATGTATGTATGTATGTATGTAGCTAGCTATGTATGTGGCATTGACCTGGACGGCGCACTTTTCAACCGATTTTCTTCAAAATCGGTAGTGACCTTTCTAAAATTGGAAGAAATCAGAATCCGGAAGCCCAGTGGGGGTTACCCCCCCCCCCCCCCAAAACTGCCCCAAAAGGTAGAAAAAAAATATTTGCTCAAAATCGGCTCTAACGATTTTGATCAAATTTTGGACAATTATAGAACAAATAATTACGAATCCAATGATACCACCCACTACCCCCACATAACTCCCTGGAAGGGGGGAAGTCCCCCCTGGACCTGTAAAAGGGTGAAATCAGTGGATTCAGTTGTTTGTGGTATATGAGTAGTTCTTGATATGACACGTGACAACGGCCATACTCGTCACAAATGGTATATGGCTTATCTCGAGCCCCCTCCCCCCCCCCCCCCCCCCGGGGGGGAGGGGGGCAATTTTGAGTGACTTTTAAAGTGCGGCTTATGGGGTCTCAAACTGTTCGGGGGAACGTTGTGAAGCAATTTTTTGTATCAAAAAGTTTTTCTGAACGTATCCAAGCACCCCACCCCCTAAGGGGGGTAGATTTGAGTGGTTTGAGAAATATGGGTTGTGTGGGCTCAAAATGATCGGGAGATCGTTCTGAGGCAATTTATTTGGTCAAAATGTTTTTTCGCCACCCCCCCCCCTTTATGGGGGGAGTTTTGGATACTTTCCAAAGTACGTTGTATGGGGTATCAAAATGCTCGGTGAAACGTTCTGAGGCAATTTGTTTTTGTCAACAAGTTTTTCCGAGCTTCCCTATCCACCCCACCTCCTTTTAGGGGGTAGTTTTGGGTGGTTGCCGAAGTATGTCGTGTGGGGTCTCTAAGTACTCGGGGGAACATTCTGGGGCCATTCCTTTCGTCAAAAAGTTTTTCCGTCTCCAATCATTTAACCAAGGGTTTATTTCTAGGAATCACGCAAATAAGCAGGTAAAGTTTTGTCCGACCGTGTCGTACCGCTTGTTATTTTTCAGTTCCACTGAAATGACTTAAATTGTTATTAAGCTTAATAGGTATTATCATTGATTCTTGGATTCTTCAAATATATTTAATAGCTTTATCTGCACTACAAGGAATTTGTGAATCCGGACGATCCGAGGGGTTAACCACTCCAGGAATCTCGTTGGGAATCTCGTTGAGAATCACTGGAAATCTTTATGAAATCTCAGAGAATCTTGGAGTTTTTTGGTGTGGTTACCCCTTCGGGGTTCATCTTTCTATGAATATAATTGGGAATCTTTATGGAATCTCACTGGAATCTCAAGGAATCTCTGGAGTGGTTACCCCCTTGGGACGATCTGGCGAATGAGAAGTACCTAGCTGAACGGCCTCGATAGGCGAGTGGACTAAATGGTCGACTTTTGAGGAGCAGTGAGAGCCGGTCACACCGGTTCGATCCCGATCCTACAAAAAAGTTTTTCTGCTCGGCATTCACCTCTGATATGTTCAGCATGTCAAGTGAAATGTATATCGAGGCTGTGGTGGTTCGGAACCCCCCTAAAACTATAGGTCCCCATTGTAAACTCGATGGCTGGGGAGCTGGTATTTGGTAGTGCTGCCAGCTGAGCACAATGGATAGTTCTTGAAAACGGTCTAGTTGCTGGGCTTGTCCCTCCCAACCCTCAGCTATTATATACTTACATTATATAGTACCTAGCTGGCTCCTAAACGTATAAGCGGATTTAGCTAGATGTGTCTCCGTACCTGTGCGATAGTTAGAGAACTAGAGGAACATATAAGTTTAGCAACTGGAATAGAGTGAATTCAAGACATGAGAGGAGGACCGAAACATGAGCTGACTCTAAGTGGAAAGCTCCTTACTAGTTGTAGTGCATGGGAAATGCAGACGCGTCATTGTCTGACTGCTGACTGTCTCGAACATTTAGGGTATCCCACCCCCTCAAACGGTAATTTGACAATGAAAGCTTCATGCTTGAGACTCAACACGTCTCGAGGTGATCACCAATTCAAATTCTATGTACGAAAAAAATTGAATAAGCGAAGTTTCCCAGTTTCAGATAAACCCAACCCAATAAAGAAAAACAGAAGAAAAAAGTACAAGGGAGACGGTTTGAAAAAGGCGTGTCGAAGTTAAAACTGAATCCCAACCTAGCTCAGTTAGTATTGCTCCAAGAAGAAGTATTTTCTAACCTACCTACTTTTTAGAATTGACCTCTACGGAAAATAACAAACTGACACCTTCATCTAAACTGTAAAATACACTTCGGAATAAATAGGGTTTTCGTTAATGACAGAGGGTAGCACGTTCCTTTGTATTGGTCGGCCTGTAACCTGAGAGGTCAGGGTTCAAGTCCTGGCGTAACCATTTTTTTTCGTCCACTTCTAAACTGGCTTCGGTACGGAACAAGATTCTGCTCAGGACATTACTTATTCCAGCTTTAGGCCTAAAGTGGTAGATAGTATTTTTTTAGAAAATAAAAATAAGACTAATAACACATCTTATATAATATTATGTGTACCATAAATGCTGACCTCTGTCTATTCGAAAAACACCACGACGGTAGAGAAAATTCCCCTTTGATTGTCAGTGAGTTAAGTTTTCATTTTGTCAGGAGTGTAGGTATAGCGAGGGGGTAACCACTCCAGAGATTCCATGAGATTCCATAAAGATTTCCAAAGATTCCCAATTATATTTATAGAAAGATGAACCCCGAAGGGTAACCACTCCAAAAAAAATCCAAGATTCCCTGAGATTTCATAGAGATTTCCAATGATTCCCTACGAGATTCCCAACGAGTGGTTAACCCCTCGAGGTATAGCTTGCGTGGTATATACCCTTCGTTTAGCAGCGCATAACATTGAAGGTAGCTCTCCGTTAACTTTACCGTTGATGTAGCTCAAAGTAGTAGAGAATTACAGGGCTGGAAATAACCGGCTCTTTTCAGGCTCAATCAAAAGGCCGGGTACGATAAGTCTTAGTTCCCGTGTCTCGCGTCGTTAGCTCTTGGCTCTCATTTATTTTGTTTTTCCCGCTTCAGTTCTACTTAACTAACTTCTCCATTTTCTTCGTTCCTTGAAAACTACTCCTTTTTAATTAACCCAGGTTGCGTCATGTTTTAAGGTTCCATCAAAGGGTTCAGTTCCTTTTTGAGATAATCTGAAGGCACTGCTCCACCTATAGCAAGGGCCTTAAGGCTGTATATACATTCTCGACGAACTCCACCAAAACCACTGTGTGAAAGTAAATATTCGACAAAACTAATGTTTACATATTAGTCCTGCCGGAGACTGGTAATTGCAATATCGTATTGGTTGTGTCTACTCTAAAAGCTAAACATAGTGTGCTATTTGAACGCGAAACGAACGAGTGAAAGTAGGACACTATATTTAGCTTTTACAGGAGAAAAAGTAGAGTAATGGTGTTGCAATTACCCACTTCACCCACTACAAAGTGAAATAAAAATTGTCAAATTGTAACATGGTGACGGTAAATATTACAAACATTTATCAAGCTTTTCTTCTAAATGTGACGTTGTGTTTTTGCGATCTGTCAAAAAAACATGTGGACTGATAGTTGACTGTTTAAAACCGCTCCTGTGGGCTTATTACTCCATTTCATGCAAAAATACAACACTACCTCACGACAAAGAGTCTCAGGTTTACATCCCCCTATAAACACTTTTCACTCGCCCTGTAACTTCGGAGTAGGGCTTGAAGTACGTAGCATTGCGAACCAAGTGCGTGTAGTCGACCTTAAATTCGCAACACTGAGATACGAAGCAAGAGGAGCGAGGATCAAGTCCAGCCTTATCGAGATTTTTTGTCCTGGGGAATCTTGCCTGGCCCTGAGCCTACTCCTTATGACTGGTGGCTTGATTCCGAGCTTGATTCTGACCAAATAACCACTTGTGTATCCCACATGTGTCCCACTAAGATCTGGGCTTTCTATAGAGCTGTAGAGCCGAGGTATTTTTTCAAAATGGCAATTTTTGTAGTGCTGCTTTAAATTCAACGTAGTGGAATGCAAAGAAACTTCCTGTTGAAATAGTTATAGCAGGCAAAATCTCAATTTTAAATTGTATTGTAAGATACAAAAATAAAATTACGCTGTATAAGCACCATTACAAAGAAAGAAAAAAAAATCCGTTCTCCTCCTTTACCCTCAAATTATGTGGTTACACAAAATAAAAGATGAAAGAGAATAATGAAAAGAATTCGATAGCAGACGTGATAAAGAGGGTGGGGATGGGATGTTCTGAGGGAGATTTTAACCTCATTTTTCAGATTTGTATTCTTTTGTATCCGTATGGAAAGCAGAGCGGGGCATTGGCCGCTGATGCTTTGTCAGCAATTGCAAGTCATTTTGCTCCTGATTATCTACATTCACTGCTGACCTGTGGGGTGGAGCGGCCTCGCCCTTAATCAAGGGGTAGGTCTTTACCTCTTTCGAAGAAAATTTCAGTTTCCCTGACGTGACTCCTCCTTTTCATTTTCTTTCCTGGAAAAAAAAATCAGCTGGCCCATCAGTCATGAGTCATGATTCACAGATACGTCATTTCAAGTACGATATACCAATAGGTACAACTTCTGTCTTTTCTGTCCATCTACTGTACTTATTTTGCCCGCTTACCACCAAAAAATAGAACTATTCGAATTATAACAATCGAAACAAAACAGCATCGACGTTTCTCATACCAAGGGAATAATAAAGAATAATTTAGCGCAGGAAATCGGTAGCAGAAATGCACCATCTGTAGCTGCAGAACCTTAAGGTGAATGATTTCTTGGAGCTTGCGCCACTAGGTACAGTCTGCAGTGCATTTCAAAAGACCATCAGGGTTTTCCAAAAGAATAGGGTTCTTCTATTGGTTCCGTAGTGACTGAAAAAGACAAAGGCAGTTCAATTGAGAGTCGAATCAATTGGGAAATAAATTAGACGACACAATGTAGTGAATAGGTAATGAATGGCGGCCATTTGAACCATTCGGATCGTCTGGTGACGTCACTAACACCATTCATCTGCTTCCACGCCATTTCCCTTCTTTTTTTTTCGCGCGCTTATTTAAAATTCAAAATGATTAGTACGATTATCCTGAAACGGCTGCTGAGCACCTTAATCTTTGAAACTCCTGATAAATAATTCTGAATAATAAATTCTACGCAATAACTAACTTTTACCTAAGTCGGATTAGCTTCTAAGGAGGATTGCTTTAATAAAATAATAAATCGTTATTCTGGGACTTCCCTCCACTTTTTCATCTTTCAAATAGTCAAATTTTCATCCTGCAGGTGACTTGGAATTTCCTGAACCGAAAAAAGTGATGACTTCCCCCAGTCAACCCATTTTGAAATTCATTTTATTTTTGCAAAGCCGGATTACGGGTTTTCTGGCTGATGATATTGTAATGGATTCAGACGAGATGACGAACCTCCCAGTTTACTTTCCTGCTCAGGTTCACTATTTCCCTAATCCTGACTTCCTTACTTCTTTACTTTGTTGAAGTTTATCATTAAGGATATTATCAGTTATAAGCCAACATTTGGGACATAAACCAAGACTCTCTATAACGAGGGAACTCTCTCGATAACAAACTCTCTTTACTTATAGCTAGGAAATATACTTATTCCATAGCTAGGAAATATACCTATTCCCTGGACAGTCGTTATAGAGAGAAACTAACGAATATTTATAAATAAATGACTAGTTCCGTTAGTATGGAATAATTAATGTTTTCATATTTTCTTTCTTTTATTCAGGATCGTAATAATCGTTTATTTGCCTGTTTGCATGATGTGATGTGTCATATGGTACAATGGGCTACAATTATTCAATTCTACATGAGTACGCTCGCACTAGAGCGCTATTTGTTTTTACAGCATTTCGCCCAATTTACAGTACAGACACATTATTATAATTTTCAGTAAAATACGTGTACACCGACTTTTTAAGATTGCATAATCATGGTTCCGCAGGCTCAGAAAAATTCGTGTACTTTTTTGAATTGCATAATCATGGTTTCTGCAGGCGCACTGAAATCTCTCAGATTTTTCTCCTCTTTTCGATCCTAAAAACTTCTAAGCTGGTGTTGTGCTGCTTAAGCTGGTGTTGTGCTGCTTAAGCTGGTGTTGTGCTGCTTAAGCTGGTGTTGTGCTGCTTAAGGAGGATAGTCCCCCCTTAGAAGTCGAAGAAAAAGAGGCGAAATTATCATGTTACGTTTGGTTTCTTATAAGTAAGTATTATTTGCTTAATTTACTTAAAACCTGCATTTGCCTTCCAGCAGGTGTATTCCCTTTCTCGAACGCCAGAAAACCCACTCAACTAACACCTTCTAAATTTATTCTAAGAAGATAAGGCACGCCATGATGCAGTATATATGGAGAACAGTTCTTCTTACAATAAATTTTGGAGGTGTTAGTTGTGTGGGTTTTCTGGCGTTCGAGAAAGGGAATACACCTGCTGGTGAACTTGCCTGACTCTGGGCCGTGATAGTTACCTAGCCTTCACTGGCTGGGGGAAATCTCGACTGTCGGGTGTGATTTTCACCAAATCATCACGTAAGGGGCGACCCTGTATTCGTCTAGGCCCTGGCTCTGGCAGGGTTGTTACCCCATGGAGTTTTGTTATTTATCCAAAAAGCAATCATAAGAATAAGTTCCAAAATAAGCATGAAACATATACCTTTATCCGTCACTGTCAAACAAAATTGAAAAAAAGCGGACGGCAGCCTCAAATTCAATATGATCCTGATTTCGGGTAAATTTGTGAGGAATGATTAGATTGGGGGTCGCGATGTGTGAAATGCTCGAAGCGGGTTTCTCCCTTGCAGCCTCCCTTGCCCATGGGGGTGGGGAGTTTTGGGGGGGTTGGGAAAAGGCTCCCCTGCGGGGATAGACGGTCACCTGGCGCCCCGACCCCTTTGCGGCTGTTTTCTTAACTAGGTAAGCGAATCTTGGCAAACTGCAAATTGGTTACGGGAGAAGGGTTGTTTGATAGGAGCCTGTACGATGTGTGCTTCAGCTTTTGGTTTAAAATGTTTTTTCTTTGATTCGTCATTGCTTTAGCGGTGTCCACTGTTCTTTTCTTCCACTCTTGGTTCGTATGTGTAGGTCATGAAAAAGTGCTTACTTTAAAAAAGATGACCCTTATTATCCTTTTTGAATTTTCGTGGTATGGATGTGTTACATGGAGTTTCCGTTATCATTGACCTCTTGCTCCTATGTAGGTCGCAATTTCTTTGTCACTATAAGGTCCATCTGCTATAAGGTCCATCTTTGCACTTCTCAGGAGCCTATATGTATAAATGAATAATGTTGGCAGTATCGTCAGAGAAGATTTCACCAGAATCTTGCAGAAAAAAAAAGCAATCGAACCAAATAGGAACAAAAACAGTAAAAGCATCACCAACTATGGATTTTTCTAACCCAAGAAATATGAAGTGTGTCTAGAAACAGGATTTTTTCCTTAAAGAAGCAGTAGCAGTCAGCAATATTCTCTTTAACCGCGCATACACAGTTTCTAAAACAAGGTTTGCAACCCCTAAAAACTTAAGTGGTGGCGACAGGTTTGTTTTGGGAATAGGGCTCATATACGAAGCACAGCTGAGCAAGCCAGGTATAATTTCCCTAGAGGTAGTGACCGCCGTTTCATCAACATTTCTATTCAAATTGCCCCCGGGTCGCATCTCTTTCATCTACCGACATCAGACAAGCTTTCCCCGTGCTTTCTCGTTCTCGTCTTCATTTCAAATCTGGTTTATGACTTGGGATTTGTTTCGACCGGACAAAAGAGAATCTAATTATGAGGTGGATTTCAACAGATCTCAAAATATAGTATAGTGTCTCCTAAAGAACAGATTTAGCAAAAAAGCAGATTTAGTTTGTCGTATTATGACAAGTCTTATAAGCTAAACGTACGATAAATCAGTTGGTTAAATCTGTTCTTTAGAAGACGCTATAGTGTACTTTTAGATCTGGTGAAATCGACCCTACCTCAGGTTATGTTGTAACTTTACGAATTATTCCAACGACCTAATGCAATTGACGTTTTTGAGCATACAGAAATTAGTACTACGTAGAGCTACCCTAAGTGCGGAAACTGGCGGCCTCCTCGGTACTTCCGGTATAGTTTAGTTATTGTAAAACAATCCATAATCTATTTTGTATGCAGCGCAAGCACGGTACCATATTTTGCTTAGCTTTTATAACGGTAACAAAGAGCTTTAGCGAGAAGAAATTGTTGCGGAGATGAAATTCAATTTTGTTGAAAAGTGCATTTTCTTGCATCACTAAACGGTGATTATTTTATTCAGGCGTACAAAGCACGAGGTAAATTGCAATCTACCTGGCACACAAAAATTAATTTAAAACCTCTAAGATAGGTACATAGATCGTTCTAGACATTATCATTTTCTTTTCTATTATATTTTACGGAGAAATTTTCAAACATCCTTTGAGCTCTTGCTGTGACCTACCTGCGGCAGGGATATTTTAATACAGTGATGAGGAAAATGTATTTTATTAATTAATTATTCAGTTATGCATTTCATAAATAATTTACGCCAGTATTCCAGCGTCCTACTTTCCTTTGTGGTTGAAAATTAACTGAACTGACCTCTAACTTGGACACTGGTCAGGGAAATTCTAAGTTTCTAACTTTCACTAAAGGCTCCGTTTCAATCTCATTGACTTCTACAAATACTTGTGTCCGGAGAGGTCTATACGAGGGGGTAACCACTCCAGAGATTCCTTGAGATTCCCTGAGATTCCATAAAGATTTCCAAAGGTTCCCAACGATATTCATAGAAAGATGAACCCCGAAGGGGTAACCACTCCAAAAAAAATTCCTAGATTCCCTGAGATTTCATAAAGATTTCTAATGATGCTCAACGAGATTCCCGACGAAAGGTTAACCCCTCGGTTCGAATCCCAGTGTAATCAATTTTTTCCGCCTCGGCCAACTTCCCTTTAGCTACGGTCTAACTCCTGTGGTGTCCTTTGTCGGAAGTCGCACCCTGAAAAAATAAAAAACAATTAAAAAACAAATTGCATACTTAGCAAGTGTAACCATAGCGCTGACCAGGGCTATTTATTTGGCGTGGTTCATTGCGTCCGGACGGGCCCGGTGGCCAATCAGGCGCTAACGATTCAGTGTGGCCAGCCAATGAAAAGGTCGCTTTTTCCACCTCATTGCTACCACCATTATCTCACACTATTTATTACTTCCTTGTTTTCATTGGGGATTAAATCGCCACAGTGAATCTGAAGTCACTGGTGAAAATGGGTCGAATTATTGGGTGACGGTTTTCAAAGCTTGGTAGTAGCGGCCCGAGGGGTTAACCACTCCAGGAATCTCGTTGGGAATCTCGTTGGGAATCATTGAAAATCTTTATGAAATCTCAGGGAATCTTGGAATTTTTTGTAGTTGTTACTCCTTCGGGGTTCATGTTTCTATGAATATCGTTGGTAATCTTTGGAAATCTTTATGGAATCTCAAGAAATCTCTGGAGTGGTTACTCCCTCGTAGCGGCTCTTCGTGGTCTTGTGGTCCTGGGTTCGAATCGCGGTACGGAAGATTTTCTGTTGGGAGCATGGATGTCTATAGTGTGTCTCAAAAACCATCCGTGGTTAATTGCGATAACATCTTTGATAATGGTCAATATCAAGAACCCAATGATTTCCTGAGGTAGAGGTATTTTTTCATTTTTTGCTGCTTATTTTTTCGTGGTAAATTTAGTGGTAACATAAAAATTCAATTATTATAAAACGTAGGGCAATCTTATGCAAGATAATCAAACGTTAAAATGAATGATATACGTAACTGCGTTAAGTGAAAGTGACAATGAACCCTAGGGTTATTACGAATTATAATTAAATACTGAGGAAACTTTGTGAACAAACTGTGGAAATAATTAATTTCTGTTTAAATAATATGTGTTCGCTTCTGTTTTGTTAGAATTTTCCTCCTCTGGAAAAGGAAATTTTGAAGAGAGCTTCAGCATCCATGTAATTGTAATGCTATTTCTCGATTTGCACAGTACTTATTGTAGACTGCACTTGCGGCAATTAGGTTACTTTTACTAGATTATTTATTTTTTACACAAATGCTTTGTTACTGTGTAACTTTTTATTGCAAAAGCACTTGAATTTTTGCACTGTTAATTACCTTTGGGAAAATGAAAACCGAGGTGTAAATATGACTTTTTACCTTGCTGTTCTCGTATACCTACCGTTATTCATTGCATTATACTGTGATGTGTGTTATAGGTGTATGAGAACCTAATAATATGTTTATTTTAATTTCAGTTTAAAAGTTTCTGGCAAGTAGATATACCTACAGTCGCTATTTTTTTTACGTTTGGACTTCAAACTTTGTGAGAAAATTATTGGATATTTAAATATTCTGAAATATAATATGTCTTTTTACTTTTTACTCATGAGGCTATGTTGTGATTTCACGATAGGTTAATTTTGGACAATTTTTTTGGTGACAAAAATCACTCAACATAGCCTCGTGAGTAATGACGTTAAAAAGACATATTATATTTCAGAATATTTAAATATCCAATATTTTTCTCACAAAGTTTGAAGTCCGAACGTAAACAAATAGCGAATGTATATTCAGCCTTAAGCAGTGTTCAAGCGGTCTGACTCGTGCCTTGAAAGATCTGGGTTCGAGTCCTAGAGTCCTAGTTCAAGGAAGTGTCGATGTTTCAACAAATTTTATTTATTTTCAATTTTCAACTGGTCCTGGTACTGGAAATTGACTTCAAAAGTAGAATGCTTTTTTTCTCCAAAAAAAATCATTAACAGATTCATTTTTGTTTTTCAGGTAAGAGAAAGAGAAAATGAAGGCAGAAACGCCAATCAACGTAGAAAATCAAAACACAGAACTTTTGTTGAACAACCCTTCGGTTCCATTGACTGCAGTCTGTAAATTTGTAAGTGCTATTGACTACCTACCCAGTGTCCCGTGATTGCAGTCATTATTAATTAGTTGTTAGTTGTTGAATACCTATAGATAATATTCAACTAGTATTGGCAGGGTAAATTATATAGATAGAAGCGCATCCCTTGAATGAACTATAGAAAACGTTCCGTTGCAATGGCCAACTTTTTCGTCGTCTAGGTTAGTTAGCAGAGGAGTTGGGGGAACGATATACATTTCACTTGACTGATCAGAAAAAAATTCAATAGGGCCGGGATCGAACCGGTGTGATCCGTTCTAAGTGTTCCTTTAAGGGCGACCACATAATCGTGTTTTTTTAAGTTTTTTCTGGACCTTTTCATATGTTCTGAAGTATAATATGTATTTTTAACGGCCGAGATGAAGAGGCTATGTTGTGATTTTACGATCGAGTGATTTTTGTCAATTTATTATATTTCAGAACATAGAAATGTCCAATATTTTCCTCAAAAAGTGAGCAGAAAAAAACGTAAACAAGTACGATTGTCACTCGGGTATCGAGGTTGCGTTTTAAAGTCGAGAACTGAGTATGGAATTCTAGGCAGATCTCTGAGAATTGCTCAGAAATAATTGCTTTCAACCAATCTACCTGCTTACGAGCGGAGCTGTCATAACTTTAGTTATAAATACTAACATTTTGTTCCACTGACTTCTGTTTCCAAAAAGCAGTCACCGGAAAGTTGCGCCCTGTTTTGCAAAAAGGGGGGGGGGGGTATTTTGAGTGAATTCTAATTTATTTCTTCTAACTTTTTCCAAGTTCCAGTGTTCGGGTACCTCTTGTTTTTTTTATACACCTGTACCTACATTCCTTACTTGCAAAACACGTCGGTTCTCCGTGACGTGCGACTTTTCTTTTAACATTTTATAATTTTTTTAGTCATTAAATTCTTAGTCAGTGATTGTCAAACTTTCCTGCTTTTAAATAATATTTAAGGCTGAATATACAT
This sequence comes from Mesopsocus fuscifrons, assembly GCA_950004255.1. Classification (NCBI taxonomy): domain Eukaryota; kingdom Metazoa; phylum Arthropoda; class Insecta; order Psocodea; family Mesopsocidae; genus Mesopsocus; species Mesopsocus fuscifrons. The sequence continues at coordinate 4,883,158 of OX465377.1, forward strand.
TCGCTACACGTACTTGGTTCGCAATGCTAAGTACTTCAAGCCCTACTCCGAAGTTACAGGGCGAGTGGAAAGTGTTTATAGGGGGATGTAAACCTGAGACTCTTTGTCGTGAGGTAGTGTTGTATTTTTGCATGAAATGGAGTAATAAGCCCACAGGAGCGATTTTAAACAGTCAACTACCAGTCCACATGTTTTTTTGACAGATCGCGAAAACACAACACTACCTCATGCGGAATATTTTTTTGAAAATTTTCGGACTAAAAAATGTATGATTTTATCGTCACATTTAGTAGAAAAGCTTGATAAATGTTTGTACTATTTACCGTAGCCATGTTGCATTTTGGCAATTTTTATTTCACTTACGGAAGTGGGTAATTTCAAAAGCATTTCTCTACTTTTCTCCTGTAAAAGCTAAACATAGTGTCCTACTTTTACTCGTTCGTTTCGCGTTCAAATAGCACACTATGCTTAGCTTTTAGAGTAGACACAATCATTACGATATTGCAATTACCAGTCTCCGGTTGTACTAATATGTAAACATTAGTTTTGTCGAATATTTACTTTCGCACAGTGGTTTTGGCGGAGTTCGTCGAGAATGTATGGTGGCCGTTAAGTGGACGACATCCAGTTCCCTCAACTAATTTGTGGCTAGTTAGTGCGTTGTTGCGTGGAGTCCATCCAATGACTTATGCGGCATAAGCTAAGTATGCAATTCTGTAATCTAACCAGCGAGCGGGCCTCGTCAACATTCGCTGTCTGTAGAATTAGAACGGCATATATTCATGTTGACGAGACGTTGCAATTTCCGAAGCAAATTTCAATATTTTTTAAAAATACTTTGGCGTACATTTATAATTTAAATAACTACCACATTCCATTACAATAACTTTTGGCAAATTAAAATCGTTTTTTTCACCCTCGTAAGGATAAATGCCTAGGCTGTAGAGGCCGTAATACCTGGGAGGGTGTAAACCACCCCTGCGTCAATGGCATCAGGGTTTCTTTTATTTTGGCGACAAGTGTCACACCAAATCAACTTTATACGCACGTACTCCACGAATCGTATCAAGATTCGTAAAATTCTGGGAGCAGCAAGATTTCTAAGAGAAAAAAATCTACTTTTCACCCCCTAACTTCTCAAGGGGGATGAATTTCACAATTTTACCAGCAAAGTGAACTAGCTATACATTTTCTTAAATTTATGTAATTTTTTCGTGGAATTTCCTCCAAAACTAAAAGCGTAGCAACGTCCTAAGTCCTCCAGCTATGGATGTCGTCCACTTAAGGTATCACACATATGTGGAAGAAAAAATATTGCTCCCCAGTGATATAGAACTGGGGACCCGGCTTCGAAATTCCTTTCTAAACAACGGTCCACTACTGAGGCTCCCTACCTAAAATATATTTTCACTTGCTGTTGAGTTATTGAAGGTATAAGCTTGATAGTTAGTTTGCAGAGGTCCGGGAGGGGTCAAGTGTTGCAGAGGCTGCTGATGATGTACGATAGGGCGGAAAACAATTTTCGCTAGCCTATTTATCACCGAGCCTAGCACAGGTTTCCTGGTAAAGCACACTCTTTCCGATAAGGGGTAGCCAAAGGTGTTTAGGTAGGCTTATAATTTTAGGTAGATTTCGAAGAAAAATACACATTCGCTATTTTTTACTCTTGTGCTCCAGACTTTGTGAGATAGTTATTGGATATTTAAATATTCTGTTATATAATATGTCTTTTTAACGTCATTACTCATGGGGCTATGTTGTGATTTCACGATCGGTTAATTTTGGACAATTTTTTTGGCGACAAAAATCACTCGATCGTAAAATCACAACATAGCCTCATTAGTAATGACAATGACGTTAAAAAGACATATTATATTTCAGAACATTTAAAAATCCAATAGTGTCCTCATAAAGTGTGAAGAAAAAAAAACAAGACTTCGTTGACGCCCTTAATAATTTAGTAGTGAGCTTTATGCAGCTGGTAGTAAAACTTTTGGGTTTAGGTGGGTTTCAAACCACTACAACCTCGATGTATATTAGTATTTCTTTTGAGATACTGAACGCCGCCGGTCAGAAAAAATCTGATAGGATGGAGTTCGAACTCGACTGTCAGTGTTCCTTCAAAGCCAGCCATCTAGACCACTAGACAATTAACTCGGCCATATCAAAGTACACGGTTCTAGCAGAAAACGGTCTCCCTTTGTAGAACCGGCAGGTCTTTTGATGAAACTTTTTTGAAGAAATGTTAGGTATGAAGCTGTCTCGGGACCTCAAAGGAGTGTCATCTCCCCTGCTGGCACTTATTTTAATAGGGTTGCTGAAGAGCCACTGCCCCACTTACTTCACCAGGCTGTTCTTAAGAGGACATCTCCATGGTGATGTTTGTGTATGTTTACCTGAAACAAAACAGGACTTATTTCTAAACTAATCTCTTTATTGCAATAAAAACTCATAAGGACATTAGTCAATTCATTCAAAAACATAAAAAAATAAAAAATTCATAAAATCTGCTTTTGGTATTTTCACATCGCCATTTGAATGTCCTCTTAAAAGGGATCATTCTACGCAGTTTCCCTACCTGCCTTTCCAAACTGTCTGATATTTTTATTCTGAAATATAATAGCTTTTTAACATCAGAAACTAGTTTACTGTTAGGGTGTAGGAATTAAGTAATTTTTTCACACACGAAAAACAGCAATCACTCTTAAAATCTCCGGCATTCGGTATCGGTCCCGCTTTGGGGCCAGGCTGTTAAGTTCGCCAAAAACCATTTAAGCTGCCTTCATAATTCAATAAATTCAAAAAACCTGGCAGGGAATCGCACACTATGTTTAGCTTTTGTGCAGAGATCCGACATATTTAGTTTCCTGATGTATACGGCACAGGTACGGCGGGTAAAGTAGTTTCAAAAAGGAATGTTGCCTTTGTGACGAGGATGGAAGGAAGTGGCTGCGGTCGCTCAGTATGAGAAGAGCAGGAAGAAAAGGATGCGGAAGGGAGGAGGGGGAGGCTGGGGGAATAGAAGGGGGGAGTAAAAGAGGTTTTGAGGGGGAGGGGGTAGAAAAGCTGGGGGAAGAACCCAGCCACTACTGCCTACCTAATTAAGGTATCATTCTGACATGTTGCTAAAGTTACTTGTTTAGGTGTCACTGTTGCGATGACTTGAGTGTAATAGGTATTTTTCGGGATATACGTAAAGTGAAAAGCATTTTCCAAGACTGACAAAAATGAGAGATTAAAGTGACAGCTAACGTAGCTTGTTGAAATGGGTCCGTTAGGGAAACAAAAAGCTCGTCTATGTCAGTCATTTTTTTTAAGACCTTTTTTTTACTTTTTCGCAATTTTTTTTATTTATATCTTGGGGAAACTTATCTTGGGATCATTCTGTAGCTTTATTTTGAGATGTTAGGTTTCTCGGTACGTTTTGCAATCATTGGGTGATTTTTTGGGGGGGGGGGGTGCAAAATCAAAAAGGGGGCATACCAACAAGAAGCCTTGGAGCCAACCAAAAAAATTAATCATTGATCTGGTATTTTGGGGCAAAAAATTTCCCTTTGTGAACCTCCCATTTTCATCCATTTCCATGAATTACAATTACTGTGGAGTAACAACCTTTTGAGTACAGTGTGCCTTAATGGACAGTGGCCTACATACCCCGCGAGGTAAATAACTTGCTATGGTTTATTATTAATTAATTAATTAATTATCCTTGTGGTGTGATATTCTTCTTGACTCATCAACGTTTGGAGTGCCCTGTGGGTATCGGTCTCCTGGCTCAGGGTAGGTAGGTAAACCTTGCTATGGAAGGATCCGTTTTATTGCATTACGGAGACAGGTTATTGATTGTAATTTTTTCACTGCTTGAATACAAAGACCCATCGATCCTTGAAATCAATGGAAGCCATACCTGGTGTTTTCGAAAGTAACAGCCCCGGAATTCCACGTAGTAAAATCGAAGCATTTTATGGTCTTCACTTGCCAAAGAAATAATCGCTTTCAATTACAGAGGAAGTGTTTAAACAGAAAATCAGCGGATCATAAAATAGTAAGACTGTTCTATGTAGGTATTAGCTATTAAAAAGGTTTTCAGCTGAAATGTGCAGTGTAGGGGGATGCAACCTTAACAACGGCCATAAACAAGCCTCGAGTGGTGAGCGGCGGCGTCTTAACGGTGGCCATTATAGCCCGTACCCGTCTGGCGGTCCCGTTACCCCTTAATGGCCTAGCTAAGGTAAGGTCTAGGTAATTACACCTCATTTTGGGCTGTTTATACCTGATTCATCAAGGAACCTACGCCCCTTTTACAGTAATTATCTCTTACCCATTTACCTTTCCAGTGCCTGTTGATTTTGGGTGAGATTTCACGTTAGTTAGAAAATTTATTTGGACTTGCTTGGTGAATTTTCCGTAGGTCAGCTTTCCGATGTACCTACCCTTTGAATATACAGTTAGGTCACTCTCCAAATGACACTCTCTATAACGAAAACCTGTCTGTAACGAGCCGCCGCCACGGTCCTTTGACTACCCCTGACTCATTTTGGAATCCTCTTTAAAGCTCTCTTTATAGCGAGCATATTTACATCGACCGTTGACATTCGTTATAGAATTCCTCTGTGGTTATAGAGAGACAATTTTACTTATCCATAAGTTACCAAAGGTGGGACCTTTAGACCTTAATAATAGCTAAGGGTTGGGGGGACAAGCCCAGCAAGTAGACCGTTTCAAGAATTATCCATTGTGCTCAGCTGGCAGCACTACCAAATACCAGCTCCCCAGCCATCGTGTAAACTATAGAAACCTACAGTTTTAAGTGGGTTCCGAACCACCACAGCCTCGATATACATTTCACTTGACATGCTGAACATATAAGTGGTGAATGCCGATCAGAAAAACTTTTTGGTAGGATCGGGATCGAACCGGTGTGACCCGGCTCTCACTGCTCCTCAAAAGTCGACCATTTAGTCCACTCGGCTGTCGAGGCTGTTTTCCTTTAGACCTTACTTCTTCTTTATTTTTCTGTAGTGAAATCCATCTACAGTACTGTCTAGTTTCAAAACTCTTTACGGTGTAACAACCAGTGTTATTCATTCTCTCTCCTATAATGAACTAGGTTGAGATACTCAACATTCTGTTCGAACACTTGATAGCTGAACACGAGCCAACATACTCTGTCAGCAACAAGCCTCTCGATCCTCTCAAAGGTACGCTACATCCCCCTTTCCCTACCCTCCTCGGAAATGGGGCGGAGACGACCGATTTGCGAGTTTGACAAAGTTGCCATACCTCACAGAGATCGCAGCCCCTAAGGCCTCGCCTGTTCAACTTCAGCGAACTTGTTATTATTTGTGATTAGGAGGAAATTATAAAAGTATTTTGAGTTGGAGCGCTATTTTGGTGGTTTAATGGAGTGTTACTTGAGTTTAAAGTAGTTTTTGTCTTTTACCTCGACGTAGGTCGATTCAAGGAGACACCTACACCATTTGAAGAAGTATCTATCGCACTCAGCGGGTAGCACTATTACAAAATAACGTCTCCCCAGACAATGATAAAAATCACCAAATAAATTTGAAATGAATCAAAACAAGGTATGTGAAAAAAGTGTCGCATACCCTCCCGTACTCCCCTGGGCCAATTTCTTCAAACGTTAAAAAGACACATTATGTTTCAGAAAAAATTAACTTCCCCATAAAATGGATTTCAAAAAAACGTCAGCAAACTGCATTGTGTAATTAGGGTAAGTGGCTACCTTGGTGGAATGGGCTATTCATTTTCAGATTGGCCTTTCAGTTCACTTCAGATATGGGCGGAATATTCAAAAAAACAAGCTTGTTTTCCCGAAATGAAATTGAAAGTTGAGCTGACATGACGGGTGGGGGGGGGGGGGGGGGCAAGGGAGGAAGGACAGAGAAGCAACAACAGCGCGGATGCAGCAGTGGAGCTGATTGGAATAAAACATCCATAAATCCAGGTATATCGTGTCCGCAGTCAGCAAACGGAGCTGAGAGCCAACTGGGACCGTAGCCAGGTTCTCTATTCTTTACCTGACTAAACTTTTAACCTACAAGAGAACCCTATTTGGTCCTGAAGAGGTAGGTAAGTTGGGTTAAGGCTGGGCTTTCTTTGGCGTTGCGTTTATACCACCCATAAAGAATTCTACTGCCCTACCTTCTGCCCTCTTGGATTTTTGACTTCGGGATGCATTCCATTTTGTTTCCCCTTAAAAATTGAATTAGGTATGCCTTGTTAGCACTCGTGAGAAAGTCTAAATTTGATATTGAAGTAAATGCTCGTCGCTAAATAAAGTATAGATCCCCTGGCTTTTCATTAAAATCAGATACTGAGAAAATTTATTTGGATGAATTCGAATAAGTAGGCTGTTAGGAATTTTCTCAATACTTCAGATTTGATTTCATTTCGCAGAGCGTTTTATAGACGAACACCTTGCTTAAGCAACTTCGCACACCCATGGGCGTAGCCAGAGGTTATAGACGTTCGAGAAAGGGGGGAAAAATTTCCCCTTTCCCCTCGTTCCAACACCATTTTTTAAATATTTTCGCGTAAACCTACCCATATCTGAACCTAGTTTCTTCGAGCTGCTCTCATTTTGGTGAGGCCTTGTCACCCAAATTCCATTGCGAGCCTCCCCCTTAATTGCATCAACTACCCCCGACACTGAAAAGCATAAAAATTCTGGTGCTGTTGCTAAGCAATTAGGGGCACTCCTCCCAGGTTTGGAGGGTGGGGGATGGGGGTTTGGCCATCCCTCACCCCCTATCTCGGCACAATGACAGCTTCTGTCCCGCCTTTGCCTTTTTTCGGGCTTTATCTTTTGTCTGCTTTCCCATGTATCTTTTTTGTGCACGCTTTTCAAAAGGATATTTCACCTATGCCCGTGTGTCGGACCTTTCCGAAAAAAACCTGGGCCTGTTTATGGACGGTTGAGGCAGGAGATACCAGGTGGTGAGTCCCACACTATGGAATAGAAGAAGTGACATATTCTGAGGGAGAATGGCGGGGAAGCCATAAAATTCCAGCCGTTTTCAGCTGTATGAACAGGAGTGGGCCGAAGGCTGAAAAGGAAAAATTTGGCTACAATTTGAACCTATACACCTCTCAGGACTCGAGTCAGCCCTTAGACGGCTTGAACACTTAGAGGAGGCCCCTTCTTGGATATGTGACTTCACACACACATAATAAGTTAGACTCGTGAATGTATGTACATGTAAAAATGAAGGTGCTCATGAAAAACTCTGCATGATCACAATACTTTCCCATACACTACGCATACATGGGAAAGCAAAAAATATTTTTTTCTTTTCCTTTATAGTCCTCGGCACACTGGCCTACAATTGTCTGTAAGCAACAGTCACCATTCAACCCCTCATCTTCACCCTCTCTAGATTATGAGGGGAGTTTATCAGCATTTTTCTGTTGGAAGCTTTTGGTTATTCAGCCCGTCTTATTTCCCAAATGAACCCTTTTGTCCCCCCCAGGAAAGACAGCGCAAGTTTTAATTAAGTCACATCATTCCACAACTCATTTATCTTAAGACAACTTCAACATTAACAATCTAATTAGCCTTAGTTATGAATCGACTTCTATTTCTTTGTTAAGTCGTTTTTATTGCCTTTGCCTTTTACCTGAAGTATTCTGTATTACCTAAAGACAAAGGAAAACAGACTAAGTTTACCTAACGTCATTATATTCGAAAATGAGAAGTGTACACAACTAGGCTTCACTTCACAATTCGCTAGAGTTGTTTTGTTTGTGAACACATTCACAGTTGTCAGCACCGTATGCTCAGTATGTGAGTCACCCCTGTGAAACCTACCATAACCTTGTTATTTGTTGCTGAGGGCTATCCATTTCACTCGAGTTAGTTTATTTTCTCTTGAACTTTTGACTTTCTTCCACGCATTCTTGAAGTTTGGTTCTTTCTTTTCACCTTTGGCTATTGTTTTTGCATTTTCTTCATTGCTCTAGCAATCACTTCTTCGAACATACTTACTGAAACAAACTCCGTACCTGAAAGATCAACGATCCTGTCATAAACCGAGGTATGTACCTACAATGATGGAGTATCAAATTTTTCAGACGGGTATTCAACTTTGTTAGGTTTACCACCTCAATTGAGTGGTATATCAAGGCTGTGGTGATCCGGAACATTCATCTAACTAGCAGGACGGGTGGGGAGCTGGTATTTGGAGGTGCTGCCGGCTGGGAACGGTGGAAAATTCTTGAAACAGTCTAGTTCCTAGTTTTTTCCAAGGGGTTAATCATTAGTTGGGAATCTTTGGAAATCTTTATGATATCTCAGGGAATCTTGAATTTTTTTGGAGTGGTTACCCCTTGGGGGTTCCATCATTCAATTAATATCGTTGGGAATCTTATTTGGAAATCGTTATGGAATCTCTGGAGTTACCCCCTCCCACCCCATCGGAAATAATTACACGGAATAAATCACAGAAACTCTTCTTAGATTATCAGCATTATAGCGGAAACACCTAAGCGTGAAAAAGTCTCACTTCAGAGCCAAAGAATCGTAAATCCAATTTCAAGTCGTAAAACACACAAAATCCATTCAGCTAGAAAATATTCAGAAAATTACATTTTGGAAAGCAATTCGCACCGACATATACGAGTGGGGGCATTGAGCAATGGCGTCGTAGGGGCTAAAATCGATATGATAACCCATTGTGCAGGGGCAGGGCAAGTGCTGAAAGGAATAGAAGGCATAAATAACTGGTACCCCATCTGTGAGAAAACTAAGAACGGGATTCTGCAAAACCGAATCCGATGAGGATATATGGGAAACCCTCTGCTACGTTTCACGGTGAAACGAGACATTAAAAATACAACACCGTATCCCACGGCTTTTACCTTTTTATTTCGTTTCTCATTGAATCTTCCACTGGGCAACTCATTTTTTTGCCGTTTTCTCTTCTGAAGTTTTTGTCTCTTACAATTATTCCTGTATTTCTGTTATTTTAGTTTTCTTACTTCTTGCCTGATGGAAGGAATTTATCTTTATTGAAAAAATTCTCGGGTGCCGCTGATTTTCGCTCTCCTAGTAAAAGATACTTACTTACAGTAAGGAGACAGGAAACTAGCTCTATCTCACCTGCAAGACATGTCTCATTTACGACTTCTATCTCACTATAACCTACTCTAAAGTCTTGTTTATTTTCATATTTATATGTCTAGTGAACACTATACAACATCAGGTAGAAGGACGCCTTGTTATATGGCGCTGTTTATAGTGATTATGTTCACTGATTTATTCATCAACTTGTACCTAACGTAGGTATGAGTGTTCACAACAATAACTTCAGAAAATCCATCTCGTAGAGTACCTTGATATGAAGACAGCACTTTGTTACAGTAATTCAGATATAACGCGACCTCGGTTATAGCGCAAACGAAGCATTTTCCATCTCTTATTCAGGAATTGCATATTCAGAAAAAAACTGGCTGAAAAATGCCATAGAGGAAAGTAAGCAATACTCAGTGTGACGTCAGCAGTAAAATGGTGCGTCATTCATGTATGAGCTGTCATGTACTTCCACAGGATTGAACTCTATACACGAGCAGTCACTTGTTCTAATGGGCCGATGCTGATTCAGCGTCATTTTCGCTGAATTACACCATTTATGACGTAAACGAAAAAATGATTTATTTTATCAACTTGGAATTGTGATTCTTGGGCTGAGTCCCGCCAAAACTCGTGAAAGAAAAACAGTAGAGCCCGAGAATGACACTCTACAATATTAAAAAACCTATTGAGAACCTATTTATTCGGAAGTAGTCTCTCTCTATTACGACCACGAAGGGATCGACCATGTTAATTTTCTCGTTATAGAGAGGTTTTCGTTACAGTGAGTGTCGTCATATTACAATGGATATATCTATGGATTTCTCAGCTTTTTTTTTTTTTTTTTTACGCGCAACGTTTAGAGAACATATGCGCCGATGAGTTGGTATATTGGATGTTTTTGGCCGAAGCCGAAGATGAAGTGGCCGAAGCCGAATATGAGTGGGCCGAAGCCAGTTTAGTAGTGGGCCGAGGCCAAAACATCCATGTCGGAAGCGGAAAATTTTTCCGTTCCGCCGGGATTCAAACCCGGACCTCTCAGGACACAAAGCGGACCCGCTTGACCACTCGGCCAATGAGAGAATGAGAGGCACTTTCTCAGCTTATATGTATACAGTTTTCATCCTCTATATAACGATACTCTCTATAGCGAGAAAATTAAACATGGGCACTTGCCGATCGCTATAGACAGATTATCTTCAGATAAAGAGTTATGAATAAGGATAAATGAAGATAAAAGTTACTAATCTATCTTTCTTACTCCAGATTACATCATCAGTAGAATCTCGACACATTAAGTTTATGACCGAAATAAAATAATAAATAAGACATTTCCTTCCTGCTTCAGCTTTTCAAAAATGTCCTATGTCCAAAAGTTCAAACATTATAAAATGTTATTCCTATAGAAAATCCGGCTTAGCTGAAAGACTTATCTCAGAGTCTATTCAAAGAGCTCTCGTCTGACCACTTCTTTACCCACTCGTCTCGGCCGATTTCCTACCTTTTATCTATCTTCAAGTGCCTACTTTGTAGTACTTTAGCTTCACTCTTCATGGACCTTCTTTCTTCATTTACTTTTTATTTCCGTTACTTATCTGAGGAAACTGTTGGATATTTATTTTTTCTGAAATATAGTGTCTTTTTGTGACGTATTAAACTACTTTCTAACGTAACAAAGAGGTATTATATTTCAGAACAAATTAATATTCAACAGAAATTTGACTCAACAATCAGCACTATGCAGTGAGGCTTTCTGAGGGCGACAAGAAAGTTAATGTCTCGTTTTTCATCAAATTTTGAAGCATTTCTTAGGTTTTTTTTTTCGAAATTCTGGCTGTTCGGTACCATTACCTTGAATTCGAAAATAACCATTTTTTAGCTAAATTAAGAGGACGCTATACCTGACGATGCATTTTTTGCCACCCATAAGATTAACATTGCGAGCGGCGATTCATTTTCAAGGTTTACCCTTGGTTGGAAAGACACAAAATTTTGCCTGTACCTAGCCCTAACAATGTTCTAGGGAGTGTTCGAAGCAGATTTCCCAATTTCTCACTGGTTTCTTTTATTGCAACTGTTTTGTAAATGCTAGAATCGCATACATCAAGAAAAGTGCTGTATCTCGAAAACCAGTAAAATAAAGGGTCCGACAATGGTCGCACTTGACTTTCTCGCAATTTTTATCGATAATTTGATTTTTTTTTTTACGTAAATAATTGTCAGAATTTTAACTTTTTCTAAAAAGTATTTTGCCTCACAATGGGCGATACTTTTAGGCACCTGCATACCGAATCTCAAACATATCCATCAGACAGTGAAGTGTCGCTCGACGCGCAAAGTATATGTTTTCTATTTTGCGTGTCACCGTCTTAATTTTTAAGTAAATGAAAATCTATTGAAAACCCCTTTGAAGCATCTATCTGAGACCACTTTCACCAATTTTCAAGAAAATCCGTCGATTAGTGTTATTGGAAATGTGACCTAACCAATCAAAAACGTGATTTCCATTTTTGGAAAATTTTTCCTACGATAATGCCAATATTGGCCCAAATTTTTGGCCCATCTCAAAAAGAATAAAAATGATCCTGGAGCATCTATCTGGGAACACGACTGCAAAAACTGAAGGTTCTAACTTTATTACCGTACCGTGAAATGCGTCTTGAGTAGACAAAAACGAGATTCTAGTTTTTTTTCCTATTTTTGACTTTATTTTGCCTATATTGGCCGCAATTTTGAATTGATTGAATATTTCTTCGACAAACCTTTAAGTAATGTTATTAAGCACAAGTTTATGGATTTTTGTGAAATTCCGGCTAATACTGTTCATGGGGCCACGATTTTCACGTATGGGCCAATTTTGGCCCAAATTTTTGGCCCATCTCCAAAACAATGAAAATGATCCTGGAGCATCTATCTGGGAACACGACTGCAAAATTTGAATGTTCTAACTTTATTACCGTACCGTGAAATGCGTCTTGAGTAGACAAAAACACGATTTTGAATTTTTTTTGACACTTTTTTGACAATAGTGGGAGCAATTTTTGAGTAATCAAAATTAAATTAAAAATGTATCTCGGAACTGATTTTAGACATCTATATCTATATTCCAAATTTGAGCCAAATCGGTTGACTGGTGTGACCTGTAGCCGCGCTACAGACAAACGGACGTACGTACGTACGTACGTACGTACGTACGTCGGACGGACATGACCTAAAAACCATTTTTTTGGTATCTAGGACCTCTGAAACGCCTTTTGCAATGAAAATCTCAAAATCGAAATTTCGCACGATAACATAACTTTCTCAGCCCATGTATTACATACGGGCGAGAAAGTAAAAAAATGGGAAATCTGCTTCGAACACGACCTAGAACATTGTTAGGGCTAGGTACAGGCAAAATTTTGTGTCTTTCCAACCAAGGGTAAACCTAGAAAATGAATCGCCGCTCACAATGTTAATCTTATGGGCGGCAATAAATGCACCGTCAGGTATAGCGGACCCTTAATCCTCTACCTAAAGCATGAGTATCAGCGGTAAGGTTCAAATCCTCATGTGTCGGGAATTTTTTTAGTCAGAAATAGGTAGACCCTACCGAAAACACTGAATATTATAGCATGGTCTAAACAGATTCAGTGACAAAACAGATTATCAGCAGTGAACCTGATTATAAGAGGACAACTCAGGGGCGAGCTATAATACGCACGCTACCATATTACGCGCAAGGAAGGGACGCAGCTAACCGCGCATTAACTATTCAGCAGTTTCGCTGAAAACGACCGGCTAAAATTTTATGAGGTGCCCTAGAAGTCACCACGGAAATTCGAGCAACTAATCGCATAAAATCGCATGATAATATGCAAACTTCGGCTGTGTCTAGTCGTTAGGCAGCCGCTGGACGCTCTAATAGCGAATATTCTGTCTAAATCGCAAATCTCACCCCCTTCCCCCGTCTTACCACCGCACAACAGTAAGCGAAGTTTCCTTGTACCTCGGTATTGTGTTTTCGTATAATGGCGGTCATTCTTCCGTAGTTCATGAAGAGAAAGGAAAAGTTACTTGGCTGAAGTTTAAAGACGATCGTGTTTTTGAGGGCACTGTTGGATATTTCTGGAAGGAGCCAATTTTAAAAATTCAAAAGAGATGCATGGCTGAAGTGCCACCGCGTACTTCTTGCAGGTCACTTTTTCAGAAATTCTTTATTCTCCTTGCTCCTTGTGTTTTCATTTATCAGGTATTATTATTTGTTCGCGAACATCCAGAACACTTCCCTCTTAATTCAAACTTTCACTCTTATAAAACCCGGTCGTGTTCAAATTATACATGTAGGTAAATTTGCTACCTCCCTTCGTTTGAACAATTCTCCGATTTCAGGTGTTCGTCTTATAGCGCTCTCCCGGTTGAAATTAAATCTGAAGAAAGTTTAACAATATTTAAATAATTGCTAAAATCGTATTTACTTGAAACTCTTTTTTATAGTTTAGAGGAATTTCTCAATTTGTAATTTAACTGGACAACCAGGCAGGCGTCTTATACTTTAGTTCTAGTTTTGGGCGGGACAAGGTCAACATAACGTAAAAAAGAAAAAAATGTTCTGAAATATAACAAGTCTTTTGACGTACGAAATTAACCGGCTCTAGTTTAAAAACGATTTTTTAGTTATTTTGTTCCTTCGGACAGAAAGGTCGGTTTGCTAGGCTTTTTCACACCGTAGGTAGTAAGCGTCGGGTTTATTAAGGGTCCACTATACCTGACGGTGCATTTTTTGCCGCCCATAAGATTAACATTGCGAGCGGCGATTCATTTTCAAGGTTTACCCTTGGTTGGAAAGAAACAAAATTTTGCCTGTACCTAGCCCTAACAATGTTCTAGGGAGTGTTCGAAGCAGATTTCCCATTTTTTTTACTGGTTTTCGAGATACAGCACTTTTCTTGAGGTATGCGATGCTAGCATTTGCAAAACAGTTGCAATAAAAGAAACCAGTGAGAAATTGGGAAATCTGCTTCGAACACGACCTAGAACATTGTTAGGGCTAGGTACAGGCAAAATTTTGTGTCGTCTTTCCAACCAAGGGTAAACCTTGAAAATGAATCGCCGCTCGCAATGTTAATCGTATGGGCGGCAAAAAATGCACCGTCAGGTAGAGCGGACCCTTAATATTATAATTTTTTATTTGGACCACTTTCCATCATATTGCGGCACCCTTTATTCCTGATTTACCTCCATCCTAATCCAAATACGGTATAAAAAGAATTTATGAAACATTTCAAGCAATGAATGGGTAAAGACAAAACAACATACCATCGAGGAAACCCATCTAACTCTCATAAAGAAAAATAATGATTTTTGCAAAGACTCCAGAGGCATTTTCAAGGGTTCTTAACAGCATAGACAGCCGTTACGTTTTCCATATTTGAATCTTAGAACCTGGTTTTAATTTAGCTGTACTGATGAGACGGTAATGAGTTCATACCAGTGCTGGATAATGGTTTATGTTATTCGCCGCTGCTTCCCTTGCAAATTATCCATTCGAGCGTAATTCCAGTTTCCTCTTTATCATACTTGTCGAGTGTGTTTTTCTCATAAAGGTTGGTTTATATGTGGCTTAAAGGTACGGGAATGAGAGGTTTTTTGAATCAAAATATAAAATAATAATATTTCCTTCTCTGATTACTCTGATTGTCAGATATTGCACTGTATCTAGAGTATAAGCGTTTGATATCGTAGTGACTGTAGTTTCTGTGATAAAACTATTACTGTTTCACAACCTCAAGAATAGCTGACTTTCGTTTTTTATCCAGAGGAGGCTGGGTTCAAATCCCGACGTAAGGAGTTTTCTGATTGTGAAAAAAAAAAACAGTGGGCATTATAAGACCGAACATAGATTCGCTATTTGTTTAAGGGTCCGCTATACCTGACGGTGCATTTTTTGCCGCCCATAATATTAACATTGCGAGCGGCGATTCATTTTCAAGGTGTACCATTGGTTGGAAAGATACAAAATTTTGTCTGTACCTAGCCCTAACACTAACAATGTTCTAGGGAGTGTTCGAAGCATATTTCCCATTTTATCACTGGTTTTCGAGATACAGCACTTTTCTTGAGGTATGCGATGCTAGCATTTGCAAAACAGTTACAATAAAAGAAACCAGTGAGAAATTGGGAAATCTGCTTCGAACACTCTCTAGAACATTGTTAGGGCTAGGTATAGGCAAAATTTTGTGTCTTTCCAACCTAGGGTAAACCTTGAAAATGAATCGCCGCTCGCAATGTTAATCGCAATGCATCGTCAGGTATAGCGTCCTCTTAAGTTTTTTCTGCGCACTTTATGAGGAAACCGAGGGGTTAACAACTCGTTGGGAATCTCGTTGGGAATCATTGGAAATCTTTATGAAATCTCTGGGTATCTAGGAATTTTTTGGAGTGGTTATACCCCTTCGGGGTTCATCTTTCTATGAATATCGTTCGGAATCTTTGGAAATCTTTATGAAATCTCAGAGAATCTCAAGGAATCTCTGGAGTGGTTTCCCCTCGGAGGAAGATTTTGGACATTTAAATGCTATGAAATACAATATGTCTTTTTAATGACCGAAATTAACAGGCTTTCTTGTGATTTTACGATCGAGTGATTTTTTTTAACAAAAAATTTGTTAAAAAGACATAGTATTGTATTTCGGAACATATAAATATCCAGTAGTATCCTCATAAAATGTGGAGAAAAAAGTAAACAAACACGACTGCGTAGACGAATTTAAGTGAAAAAAAAAAGTATTGTTGGAAAATTACATTGTTTCCCTTACAACCGCACTGGTTACTTTCGAAACGAGAATAAAAAAGTTGATCTGAAAAAAGGCAATGTTACCGGAAGAGCTGGGCCTGGAAATAGAAATTCGCCTCGATGGTATTAATTGCAAGTCTGACTGCAGAGGCAAAGCATAAATTTAAAAAAGCTTGGAAGCTTTCCAGTGCTTTTAATTCGCATTTTTTATTTCCAAGGCACTCGATTTCCTTTTCCAGAAATAAAACTCATATCTCTGATTATGTAAATGGAAAAAATTGTATCTATTACGCATTAGGAGAGGACTCAGCAGTCTGCCTGGGAAAAGGTTTAAAATTTCAAAGAGTTGGGAATCTCCGACAAAGAACCTACATCAGCAATATTTATTTCATTCACAAATCCACTGTGGACTAAAAACTGAGTGGTGGCCACACTGCGTCCTGACTGCTGAACCAACCTGACCTATCTGTGTTTTCCACATATTTTTTGTGCCGGGACTCGAACCCAGGCCTCTCAGGACACATGTCGGATCCCTTGACCACTTGGCCACATACAATATGTATATCTAAATACCATTGGACACACATTCAATCATCAGTCTAACAGGTCTTTCACAGATTCGTTTCCTTATGAAACAGCGTTCTATCGCTTCAAAACGATTATCGAAAATAAGTGTGAAAGTACCTTCAAAACTAGGGTGACCTCCTTTTTACTCTATTGCTAGTGGTCTTAACTTGGAGCTAAAGAGTTTCCAACGTTTTGCAAAATAGGTGTTAGAATTTACGGCGGGGCGTTTGAAATATAAATTTGGATGGTTCGCCGCCAACCGCTTCCAAGTTTTCCTTGGGTTCTAGAGAGTTCGAAGGCGAAATAAATTCGAAACATTATCGCATCTTAGTGAAAAAGTTTCCTCTAGACTGAAATTCGTGAAGGGATGAAGGAGAGGGTGGAAAGGGTGAAAGAAAGCAGCTCTAGATCAGACTGGTCACGTTCCAATGGGGAATTAACGCTAACTCTTAATTGGTTTCATTATTTGCAGGATTGAGCATTGCGCGAGCCCGATGTTGGAGATTATGCGTTTCACTGCTTCGTTCTTTCGTTTCCCAGAGAATTAAAGAGAGCAAACGAAAATCAATTCGGGAAATTATGGCCAATCAATAGAAGTTAATGAGATGGTTAATTAATGCTCGAGCTAGCCGGGTCACGCGTTTAAGCGTTACAGTTATACCAAATCGTAAAAATTGTCCAAAATTTTTAGACTCTGGAACTGACGAATTAACCTTAAGTACCTAAGGTGTTTAGTTTCCAAAAATTATGAAAAAAAAAAAAAAAAAAAATCTGCTGAATCTGTTATTCGTTAAAAAGAGTCTACGTCAAATGAAATGCCAATTGCATGGGTTAAATAAATAATTAAATAAAAATAGTATCGTTCAAAAAATATTGTTTCGAATTAAAAACGCCAATACGACGGTTATTCAAATTTTGATGTTTGACTGAGGAATTGTATATAAACAGCAGATGGTGTATTTTTTAAAAACATTTAAAGATTTTTTACATCAGAGATGTCATGCAGTAACTAGCTGAGTATCTAATTCTACAGTCAGAAAAATGTTTCAGTAAAGAATTTTTCAAAAATTAATCGATCGTAAAATGGCAATAAACTAGTTTTTGGCAATAAAAATGGCATATTATATTACTGAACATTTTTCTCTGAAGTTTGTCATTAAAAAACGCAAACGAAGAGCATTGTATCTCCAGTATTCTGAGCCTGTGGAGGGGAAAATTCCCTTCTGATAAACTCCCCTCCTATATTTAAAGGTGAGCGAAGCAAAAACTTGGTCTGCGTCAACAGTGAAAAAGGCCCTAGACTATCGAAAAGGACGATTCGTAAATGAGGTGCAAAGCCCACGAGGAGCTTTTGCGATAACGCCTCCCCCCTTTGCCTAACAAAAACCCAAACCCAGAACGGAAGTTGTAAATTCTGCCGGCCGGTGTGCGGAGCTGAGAACCTGGGAACCTGAGAATGCTTTTTGTGCGCTATTGAGCTCATTTAGGGTATTTGTGGCTTCCTATAGCGCCCTTTGGCTGGAGAGCCCCCGAACACACAAATAGTTTCTACTTTGAAGTTCATGTTTTGCTACGGGCTATCTAAATTTACAACTTTTTGATAGTGTAAACAATTCCATAAATTGTTTGCCTACCTGGTTCTCCTATACCTTGTACAATCATGCTTTTGTTAAAATTTAGGTACGCTTTGAGGCCGTCACATGGGAGTTTTATCTTTTTGACGTAGGGATAGACTCTCTATAACGAAAACCTCTCTATAACGAGGGAATGCTATGATCCCTTGACAAACCCTGACTCATTCGGAAACTCTATGTACCGAACTCTCTTTATAGCGAGCAATTCTTGAGGGGCGTTATAGAGAGAGATGTGAGATGGTTTCTATCATGAACAATATTATACTCGAATGTATATTATCTATTATCGAGAGGTTGTAAATATTCTAAAGTCATTGCTACATATCAATGAGTTTGAATAAATTTCCTTCAGGTGGGGATAGTGGAATGAAGCATACCTACTTGACTACATATATTTTTAAATAGAAGAACGAACGAGAAGAAGGAGAAACAGATAGAATCATGATGATACTGGGAGAGCCTTAAAAAGCCTTGTAATTAAAAATATAACCACGATTAGTTTGCTCTTGGAAACATAGCAATTGAAATGGAAAAGGCAATTATCTCCTAAGATGACCATCTTTCTTGCGGAGAGATAACACTCAAGTCTTTCACATTACAAGTCTGGTGGAAGCCATTTTCCTTGAGTAGTGGTTTATTTTTTATCTAAGACTCTTAAGGGAGGATCCGTAGTAGCAAGCAGCAGCTCTCGGATTATCTACGAATATTTTTCATTTCATTCTGCGTTACAAAACCTATTACTTCCCCACTCGAAATGTTTAAAAATGTTATTTTCCAACACAAAAGATGTTTTCCATTTTGGCAGCTTCAAACGTTCCTAATTGTTCTTAATTACTTGTTGCTGCTGACTTTTCATTTCCAGTTCTAGTTTTTGTTTTCACTGTTCGGGAGTTTTTTTGGAGCTTGGTAGGATTTTGCCTCGGATTTTGCAAATTTTAGGGCCATGTGGATTTTATGCTTATTTCTCCTGCCTTTTTAAGTAGATTTCGAAGACACACTACCTACCAAATGTACCTGAATTTTTGGTACCCTGTGCTGAGACCCACTGACAGTTCTTAAGTTTATAGATACAGGCAGGTGCTTACATACAGTTTACTAGGTACACTCAGGGCAATGAATACACGTATTCTTACTTGGGCTGAATTTCACCACGTCAGTGCCTCCTAACGATCGAATAGCTATCGTATCGTTAAAGTAACCGCAAAACTTATCATATCGTTAGGTGTGTCGTGTCACTAGAATTCGTCTGCTTTGTTTACGTCAAATTTGTTTCGGTGTACATTTCAACAAGTTCAAGTTAAAAATGGAAAATAAACGTGAAAGACACACTAACTTTTCAGAGCAATGTATTAAATTGTTGGGTAGACAACAATCCCTGCCCGTTTCGCACCCAAATGATTTGAAATTATGAAAGTTATCGTTATTGTTAACGCACGGATAATCCACTCGAAAGCTAACGATAAGATAAAGGTGCATGGTGAAAGCCGCTAATTTTTTAGCGATAGGATAGCGCTATATTGTACACGATAGTCTACACAATAAAGTGGTGAAATCCAGCCTTAGCGCAATAATGGTGGGTTTCGCCAGTCCAACTTATCGATAAGTTGAATTGTATAAATATAAGAAGCGTATGTTTAGCTTATTTCAAGTGTTATTGTAAGGTTATACAGTTTATCTAACCGTTAAGTTGGATTGTGAAATCAACTCTAAGCCATCCACATAATTATATCTCGAATTCAACATTAATATTTTTCACCTCTCTCCCAACTTAAAACTTCAATAATAATAACCCAAAATCTTTAGAAAAATACTTTATACTTGTAAGGAGAGCAATGCTTAATCGAGTTTTGTATTTCTTTTATGGGAAAAGTTGCTTTGGATGGGGCTCCAAATGATGTTTTCGAGATTCAAATGAAGCTTTCGATAGCTCCGCAATGGGGCATTCAAAGCCGTTTCAAGAACCTTCCTATTGAACCCTGTACAACTTATTTATGTTTTTTCTTTTTCCTCTTCAATGAAAGATATGGCTTGTCGGGTTCGTCTGCTTGAGACCTGAAAAGCGACGTACAAATATTCCGATTGTTTCGACTTTCTTTTGATGTCATTTGCAAGACTTTGGTGGAACTGATTTTCTGTTACAACAGAAAAGGACAATGTTTCCCTTAGGCGCCGCCAACTGAGTGACGTTTTATGAATACGAATTCCAAGAAGTGCTAGCAAAAATACTAGATACAACCATCGATTTTCATAGAACATATTATCGAGAAGGAACTGAGCAGATGTCATCTTTGTGCACTTTAAGGCTATGCTGTACTAGGTGATGCATTTAATGCCAGCTATAAGGTAAACATTGTGATTAATTTTTTTTTAATTGGTTGGAACAATTTCCTAGCTAGTTTCCGAACTAGATGATGCTATTTCAGCGCCATGTCAGCAGGAAACAAAATTGTAGTGAATATAATGCTGACATTCGCCATGACAGCCAAGAAAGTTCGAGCCCTTTGGAGTACTAGGGGGTCTATTCTCGGTCTTTTAACACCAGTGGAACACCTAAGTTAACACCAAGGCGTGCGGAAAATAACATTGTATTTTACAGATTAAGTGTGCTTTTTTGGTGAAAAGGAAGGTGAGAGAGAACGGGAATACCACTCCTGTTATACGACAGAGGTCACAATCAGTTGAACCAAGTAGCTATGGGTACCTACTTTATGATTTTCGAAAAAGAGGAAATAACTGTACCTTATACGAACTAGTAAGTAAAAATGAGCAGATGTGAAGTCAAAAGTTTTTGATAAACGGTAGCTCGCCATTGATTTTTACAGAATCCTTTCCTTCCGCTCTGATTTATATAAATGACGCTCATTCATCAAGGTAGCAACTTTCATAAAAGAAAAGGAACAACGGAGGGGAAAAAACTAACGGCTCTTTCCGTCTTCCGTCACTTCCAAACATAAACCTTACGTTCAGACAAAGACATTTTTTACTTTTTAAACCAGGGTTTTCATAAGAATGTCAAAAAGAGAAAAACCGTGAGATGAACCCGTCAGCACTCGTAAAAGAATGGAATAAGCAACCGATGTTTTTGTGTTTTCTTCAAAATTAGCTGTTACAAAACGTCTTTTTTTAGAAGTATTGTTTATTTTTCTGTAGGTTAATGCAAAAAGGTGCACCAGAAGGTTTTTTTTTTGATTGACATTGTATCTTGTATCTTCAGCATCTATTTAAGGTTGGTCTATTTCTGATATGCAGTTCTACCGCGCGCCCTTAAATATATGGACATTGTTTAATAGCGGCGATCATTTACTGATTAATCAATTTCCTGTAGTTAAAATGCAAAATACAGTAGGGGGCAGGTATGGGCAAATAAAATGTTGTGAAAGTGAAAAATCCCTTAACTGTTAAACCTTACTACTTATTTAACAACTAATTGTCGCACAGTTTTCGAGGAGCACCTTCCTACGATTAAATTTGGAACGGAGGAGTCTTTGTTATTTTTTCAAAATTTTCTAGAACGTTCCTGAACAACTACTGTAAACTTAGGTGAAATTGAACAAAAAAGGGCTAACTTGACAAATATTAAAATCACTCTTCATTTCCAGGTCCTGCAGGTAGACGTCCCTGGGGAATCCTCTGGGAAAAAATCCAAAATCCTAATTTTTTTTTCCCTTCATTTTAAATAAATGGTTATGAATTCTCAAAATTTTAAAAATTTCCCGCGAAAAGGTACAATAGCCGTTTGATCTGGGGAAAAGCTTTGTCTCACACGTTCTCGTGACGTCACAATAACGTCTCGATACGTCATCAATCATTCCCATTATTCCTCGCTCCGTTTGCTAAGTGGGGAAAACAAAGAAAAAACACCTGCAGAGCTCAGCTCAAAATCTCATGGATTTTTCCAAGGCATGTAAATTTGACAGGTTTTTTTGTTTCAAAGTGAAGCATGGTCTCTATATCAAAATGCCGAGACCAATCTGATTGGTCCAATTCCCTGACGCCAAGGGTGAATCATGGAGAGACAGTTCTTGAGAACCAAGTGAGTCAACCTCTTAAATTATGGCACCTTACGATTTTTCCACTTTTCTGAAAGTTCAGGTACTCTATACTTGGAGTTTTATGATTCCTTTTGTTGGAAAATTGTAGGTACGTCTCGCTGTATGTCATGACCAGAGCACGAGTTGTTAAAAAGACATGCTGAGTTTTACCCTCGTTAAAGTGAAGCTGGTACCTTTTTCCTGTTATCTACAGTAATATAGGTTACAATGCGAAAGTTAAACTCGTTATAAGTTTTGTAAGGAAAATTCCCGGTGGGGGAGCTGAGAATTTGTGCGGGAAGGTATTGGCAGCATTGCTGGAATTTTCTTGCAGTAAATGCTCACGGAGACCTGTAAATTTTGGTGATTATTTCATCTAGCAGTGAATTTTCTGATCAGAAAACGTAGATCGAGACTGTGGTGGTTCGGAACCCACCTAAAACTGTAATGCCCATCGTGTACGAGTAAAAACGCGAGTGCGACCTGCTGAGCATGATGGAGAATTCTTGGAATCGTAGTATTCTACCGAGGGGGTAGCCACTCCCGAGATTCCTTGAGATTCTCTGAGATTCCATAAAGATTTCCAAAGATTCCCAACGATATTCATAAAATGATAAACCCCGAAGCGGTAACCACTCCAAAAAAATTCCAAGATTCCCTGAGATTTCTACAGTACCTGTCTGGATAAGATTCGGAATCCAAATGCGATTGGAACTTTTATTTTGAGACGTATACTTTTATATAAACTATCAAAATACTGTTTGCCCGATGAAGACCGAAATACCGGAATACCGAAAAAAATCTTCCTGGTAGACCGCTGACTCAACCTTCCACCCAGAATTACCCATTACCACGCTATGGGCCATAAAAACAAGAATTTATATCATTGACTTGACTAAAAATTAGTCTCATTTAAAATGAAATGAAATTGCCCTAATTTGCTGATGAATTCCCTTCGCTCTTGATTTTTCCCGTCCTAACGACACAGCACTCAGTTTTCCAGCCCTCAGATAAGTTAACTTAACGCAACTTAAGTTGGCCGGTAATGGATTATACTCACTCGTTATGAACTCCTTTCCTTCAGTTTTAACTTCGTTATCTTTCGTTTTTAATCATCTTGCGCAGCTTAATGAGCAGTTTGATGAGATGGCTGTTCCATTACGTGTTATCGAGTTCCCTGTCAAGTTGATCGAAAACAAAAATTTCAGGCGAAATTCCACTCAGAACACTGAAGATGTCGAATGAAATTTTGAAAAGTAGAGGACTGTGCCAGTCCAGTGCCAGCTGACTTTTAAGGGTGCCCACGCAATCGTGCTTGTTTACATTTTTTTTCTGGACCTTTTACGAGGAAATTATTGGATATTTATATGTTCTGAAATATAATATGTCTTTTTAAGGTCACAAGTTAACTGGTTATCTTCTGATTTTACGATCGGACCTTAAAAAGACATATTACTATTCAGGAGATAATATCCAATACTACTATTTGGCTCATAAAAACGCAGGAAAAAATAAAAACGTAAAAAATAGCGAATATACCTATGTTCGGTCTTAAAGATAAAGGCCCCATGCAGCATCGAGTATATAGTCTTCTCTATGCCTACTATAAGTCCTGATATAGGTACCTGATCTTCACCGGCTGGCGGCAAAGTAATTCTAACTAGTCCACCCCTTTAACTTACTCAAGGTAAGGACCCTGTATCCCATATGGTTTGACTCCGATTTCCGGTAGTTTTTCTGTTCGCGGGAAGAAAATTCTGTTTGCTATTTCAGGTACAGCCCATTCCTAAGGTCCCAGTTAAAGCGTCAAACCATCAGTCTAAGGAGTTTTCCTATGAAAAACACTGGTGGTGTTTTGCTGCATTGGAATGAGTATAAATACCTCGAACATTATTTTTGTCATTTCGGGTCTGAGATGATAACAATGACCACCGGAAACCATTCACAAAGAGTAACGTCACTTAAACCGGAAATTACGCGAAATAAAAAACATAGCACCCTATTGTTACTGTCTTTAATCCCTGAAAATCCCTGAAATTCCACCCTCTGCTGAAACAGCTGCCATTGTTTTCATCCAATTGGAAACCCAAATGGCCCATTAAGATACCTGACTATTTCGACGCCATTTTTAATACCAGAATTTACAATCGTTAGCTCTGGTAAAGTAGTAAAGGTACCGCACTGCTCCTGTAAACGGGATTTTTAATTAATTTAATGGTGTGTTAAACCGGAAATGGGAAATAATTATTTTTACACGATGGAAAAATAGCACACCGTCTTGTATCACACCTGTTTACCAGAGATAAATAGGTAGTTAGAGGTTATGAAACAAGTGAAAAAAAACTGGGGAAGGTCGTATTTTGGGGAAATAAAAACCTTGGAACCTGCACCTCTTTTGTTGCCGGAATCAACCCTGTCTTGTTGAGTGTTTACATCCTGGTAATTTGTAATTTTTATCAAGAAAATTAAGTAGCCATGTCTTAGTCAACCGTTGTACCTGGGGCAAGATTTTTTTTTGGTTAGTACCCGAGAGAATGATAGAAGTGGGCCGAAGCCTGAGCGTTACGGTAAACTTGCTTACACTGAGGTTCAGTGAGGTACAGTGAGTGAATGAGAGCATCATTTTGGAACACCTTAAGCCATTTTAAATTTCTCACTGACACTGGCACCCTATTTCAATCAAGTAGTCTGTCAATTTCAGTTAAGAAAAGGGTTTGGTCACACCACGAGAAATAAAGAGGAATAGGGGCAGTGGAGGCTGAAATAGGATGGGAATGAATGCCAGGCACGTCTCTGTATTGAGCCAACGGTGGGGGCGTGCGGGACCGGGGGGGGGGGGGGGGGGGGCAGACCACTCTCTATCCTTCATACTCTGATAAATGTGTTGGGACGTTCTAACTACATTTTCAGGATCATTCGCTAAGGGTGAACCAAATACAGCCCCGATAGCCGATCTATAGAGGACCCGGATCAATCCCTGTCCTTTCGAAATTTTTTTATCAAAGTTCATTTCAGATATTTTCAGCATCTCACGTAAAATATACTTCGAGGCTGTTGTCGTTTGGAGCATACCCAAAACTGTAGGTAGGGAGCTGGTATTTGATGTCTCAATTTTGAGGAACTTTGCATTTCTTTCCCTCACTGAGGATGATCCAACAGGGTATTCGGTTCTTTTTCTTCAGGATTCAGTGCCTTGGCATAGAACTGAAAAATTTCATGACACAGGATGTAAAGGTAAGGCGAAGGAACATTTTTAAGAGAAAAAGATCACAAAATAAAAACCCGACTCCCAAGTGCTTTTATCATTGGAAGCTGGTAGAGCATGTACTAAAATCTCATCGCAATCGTAAAAGAAAGTGAACTGCAATAAAAGAAATGATCAATAAAAGAATGATATTTATAAAGGACGAGATCACGTCTTGATCGGAGATGGATCTGCCTGTTTGAGAGCTCTTCAGCTCTCCTGAGGGATTCTTGAAACTGTTGGACAATAGAAATCTGATGAACATGAGAACCCCTTTCCCCCCTTTCCCCCTTTCCTCCCTTCCCCACTTCTTCCCTTCAGCCCTTCGCCATCGAACTCCATCAGGCACAGGTAATGAAATAAGTTACCTATGCTGTGACTATGCGTAGCCCGAAAGTTGGGCTATGATTTTTGCACCGAACTCTCTTTATTGCGAATTAATCTATATGGTGCCGTGACGATCGTTATAGGGAGACACTACTGTATCTGATATGTCGATGTGCATGGTATGTCTGTATGAACGTAGGTACTGTAGGTTTCAGAAAAGTGTTGTGAAACAGAGTCTTCCATAAGGTATTGTAAGTTGCCAGAAGGGTGCATGCATGGACATCATGTTGCAGATTTCTTAGAGTGAAAGCTGCGAAGTTTAGCGCAGCTGCCTTCACAAAGCTTAGATTACCGTTGCTCACCTTGGTTTCATGAAAAACTAGAGACTAAATTCAATTAATTTTTATATTGAGCTGACACCTATGTCGCCTTTGTCAAGAGCAAAAAAATTTCGGAAGGCTTGGTTCGAACACAAGGGGGTGAATTTTAAATCTATCAACTTATCCTGAGCTTTTTGTGTACCCATTTTGAAATTCGCTGAAATCAAAATGTAAAAGTGAAGCAAATCAGATAGGGGAAGGGGATATGGAGGATGCAATGCCAAAAAGGAGTTGCATATATACGTATCTCTAACTGTATCTGCAACATGTATGTATCTCTAACTGTATCTGTAACATTATATCTACAACTGTCACGGATTTCCCCCACAGAGCGGACTACGTCAAAACCAGCTTCACCCTCCGCCCAAAGGGAACCTTTTGTTAACTTGCTTTTGTTGCAAATCTCGATGCCCTAGTGGCTGAGTTTTGGAACAGGTTCGACGTCAATAAATTCTCCAGGTTATACTAGGGTCGCCCGGTGACGTGAAATCTGAGTGATCACTCGAAGCATGAGTCGATCGAATATTCTCTTGGAAACTGAACTGAGGGAGAAAATGGAATTGAGGGGGCGGAATGGCAACTCAGGGATGGCAACCCTCCCCACTAACGATAATTCCAGGGATGCCAGCTCGCCTGAAAGGCCATCGTGTGTGGCCAGAGTTATTTCTTGGGGTCTTATTTTCACCTCTAGAAAAATCGATCACCGACCTGGTCAAAATTATTATCCTCCCGGCAATTGGCCCTAGTCTGAAGATAAAAATGTAGAGGCTCACCGAAAATGCCCACACTCTAGACCCGAGTCGTATATTTTTCCCGCATAAGCCAATTATATGGGTTTCGCAGCTCAGTGACTTTGGATGCCCTCTAGAAAAGGGGTGGAATAAAATATTAAGCAGGGCCCCAACTGACCTATAAATCATAGTAGGGCTTACAAACCTTTTTTATTTTCACAGAATGTGACTGTAATATTTCAATCAAAAATTTCGGATTTCTGTGATTTACAGCTTGGCTAGTTCACACTCCCTGAAAAATTATGAAAGTAGGTATTGCAAATGGTCAGGGAGAGAAAAATTCCCAAACCTTTGTTCAGTTTTATCTGGTTGGGAAAAGGGATTCAAAGTATTTCAACTGTCGTAAAGCGATATTTCAGAATTTTAAGAATAAATTTTTCCGAAACCAACAGGGGACCCTTAACTAAACCAATCTGGTTTCGAGCCCCTTACCTATTTCGGAATTCCTCAGAATCACTACCTTCTCAAGGGATTAACCGGGGTAATTATAATCAAAGCCGCTTAAGCAGCTCCCTAAGGAAGTACATTAGGAAATTTAGGTAGGATGAAGATTAGCTATCGAGCAGGAGTGAAGTATGTTGGAAATGTCTCGAAGGCTCTGGAAGCAGGCTTTTCAAAGGCCTCGAGGTCCTTTACCTTCCATTAAAAGTAATGAACCTTTGTGGAGACATGAGTTTCGTTAAAACCTGGGGCAGGTACTGTGACCTGTGACGATCCTTTTTTGAAGCGCCCCCAATTCTTCTGGTTTTTTCCTCAAAGTATTTTTTGGCTGATACCCCTCCTTCTGTGTCGCTGGTTAATATAGGTAGATAGGTCGGTAATAAATAAATGCTGAGGCTGAATGCCACCGTACTCGGAAAGCAGTTAAAACTTAATCAACTCATATGTTAAACACCGAATTTAACGGAAGTTTAACTGTTTAACTGAGTATGGTGGAATCCAGCCTTAAGGTACAACTATAGATGAAATTTTTATTTAATCGTTTTGATTCCACATTTTTTACAAGTTCGGTAATCTAACTTATAATTTTAACCTGCATTATTGTGTGCCTAGCTTGGATTGTCTCTGGAGTTGTATGGAGTTGGAATCTGGCGAGGGGTTAACCACTCGTTGGGAATCTCGTTGGGAATCTTTGGAAATCTTTATGAAATCTCAGGGAATCTTGGATTTTTTTTGCAGTGGTTACACCTTCGGGGTTCATCTTTCTATGAATATCGTTGGGAATCTTTGGAAATCTTTATGGAATCTCAAGGAATCTCGGAAGCTGGTTTTGAGGGGAAGGCACAAATCTTGTAGGCACTTAATTTAATTGCATTGTTAAGAAATAAAGTTGATTGGTGCTTTCGCTGAAGTAGGTAGTGAGGGTTCCTCGTATAAGGAGACCTCTCGTCTTAACAAGAACGTGACTGTATGAGTTGCGACCCCTGACCTCAATTCATGTGATTTTTTTTCAGTTTCAAACTCATTGAAAATCAAGCATTTTTTCCTTCCAGTACTATACTTCCGGCTGGGGCTTTAGTAAGTGAATTACCAAGACTAATAACCTCCCAAGTTTTTTTAATAAGACTTTGCTAGAGTTCACCTCACCACGGTAATGGTCCCGAGAATTCCTTTGAAATTATCGAAGGAGACAGACTTTCCACCGATTGCAGCTCTGCAGTACTTATTTTAGGTGGAGTTTACTTACTCGACTTTTAAGTTTTACTTTTTCTTTGGAATGTTAAGTGAAACTGTGGAACCCAAGTAATTTTCAAAGACAAGTCTTCAAAAAGAAACTGTTTGGTTATTTTTTTCTGAAACGATAATGATAAGAAGCATTTCCTACGCCTACTTCAGAGATTGCTTGAGATTGCATGAAGATTTCCAAAGATTTCATAAAGATTTTTAATGATTGCCTGAGATTTCCAGCGAAATTCTTTGAGTGGTTAAACCCCCGTTCTTATCGTGCCTTACTTCTAACGAAAATTTTGTAACAATGGTTTTTCGAATTGCATCCAATCTATAGATTTAACATGACCCCAAAACTCCACCAGGTACGTCCTCCAATTCAAGGAAAAACTACGAACCCAGTAACTTTTCTTAAAGTTTTCCCATTGAAAATGTCTTCGCTTACGAGTTAGGAACGGTGCTACCTATGACAAACGCTCTGTAGGGGAAAAAACACTTGCTCTCATATAAATTTCGCTCGCGACAAACCTTAATTGCTGAGACGGTACGTTGTAAGAGAAGCCCAAAAAAGCGTCGAGAAGGCACTGAAAGCTCTCTTCTAAAGATCAAAAGGAAACCGCCTGTTTTTGAATAGCTGAGGAACAATGTGCAAGACCCAAAGTGAAAATTTCTGTTACCATTTGGAAGAGGAAAACTACTTGTATTGTAAAAAGAGATTAGGAAGGTCGAGTTTGTAATGGAGATGATCTTCATCTAAGGGTGATCCCACTCATTCCTCCAGCAGTAACTGTTCCCAAGTATTTGTTCGGAAGCTAGACAAAGTTTTTGCAAAGTCTAAGTGAGACGGATTCTCTTCAAGTTCTGTATATCTGTCTCAGGGAGGCCATTCATTCATCTTGTGGCATCACACGACCATCTATCTCTCCAAAACAGGTAAGTCCCCAAAGTAAATACCTATACAATTCTGCTGGCAACCGGAGATTAAACTGACACAATACAATTCTTTCAAGTTTTTTCGATGAATCGTTATTAGGGTATAATAGCTGAGGGTTGGGGGGACAAGCCCAGCAACTAGACCGTTTTCAAGAACTATCCATTGTGCTCAGCTGGCAGCACTACTAAATACCAGCTCCCTAGCCATTGAGTAAACGATGGGGACCTACAGTTTTAGGTGGGTTCCGCACCACCACAGCCTCGATATTCATTTCACTTGACATGCTGAACATATCAGAGGTGAATTCCGCGCAGAAAAACTTTTTGGTAGGATCGGGATCGAACTGGTGTGACCCGGCTCTCACTGCTCCTCAAAAGTCGACCATTTAGTCCACTCGGCTATCGAGGCCAATTAGGGTAAATACCCAGATTGTTTTTCGGTGACATATTTTCAGGGATGATGTTTGTTCTGGAATTTAATATGTCTCTTTACCAACAGAGCCCCATCGATTCTTATAGTGTGTGATCCTCATTCAGATTTAGGTGGGGACCTACAGTTTAAGCACCACTGTTCCACTAGCAAACCCTGAAATATCGAGGAGTAAAAATTTCCCGTACTTTGAACTTCCGAACGCCTTCCAGCATTATAAAACCACGCCAGATGGGTTGACCACTCCAGAGATTGCTTAAGATTTCCAAAGATATCCTGAGATTCTCAACGAGATTCGTTGAAAGATGCACCCCGAAGGGTTAATTACTCCAGAAATTTCCAAGATTCCCTGAGATTTCATAAAGATTTCCAGTGATTGCCGGAGATTCCCAGCGAGATTCCCAACGAGATTCCTGGAGTGGTTAACCCCTCGACCACGCCGCTCCCCTATTTTCGTCTTCTGTGAGAAAAAAACCAATGAGGAGAGAACGCCTTAGGCGTGAGTTGGGATGGAGGTGCATGACATAACTGGAATTAGAATTTGGGTGAGGAAGCTATGTGTGAATAAGTGATGAGCTACAGGAGGCTATGTCATGCTTCATTCCTTTGAATTTTTAAGGGCTCTTTCAACGGTCCTTCGACCTCCTTCAGTGAGTTGACATTTTTCTCCATTTTTCATCAAAGATGACACAAAACCCACCACATTATTTTAAAAACGTTGCGCTTGTTTTATCTACTTCTTTTTTGGAATTTCTTAACTTTCCTATCGAAAATCAATTTTCTTCCCGTAACCTAAGGTACAACCGACTCCTCGTCTTGTGGAGAATTCTCTTTCTGGGCGAAGTAATTTTTCTGACAGAGTGCCACAAGCGGTTACCCCTAGAACCTGCAGGTACGAATCCCTTGGTCACTAAAAAATAATTGTTATCTCTTGGTTCAGTGTAGATTTTTATGGAAAAAAAACAGGGAACATTGGCTGGTCTTGTCTTTAAAAAAGTACCGACAGCAGTTACCGACATTTTTTTGTGTCAACACTCCCTATAACGAAAAATTCTTTCTATAACGATTGAATGATATGGTCCCTTTAAAAATCCGTGACTCGTTTTGTAACCCTCTCTACATCCTCTCTATCGAGAAAAGCGACAAGGTCGTTACAGAGAGACACTACTGAATTAAAATTAGGTACCTATCGTTGGGGAGAGATTTATGGGTTCAAGTCTTGAAAGATATTTTTGAATGCACGACCCATAGAAATAGGAAAAGAATCTCTGAAGGAGGAAACAATCGAGGCGAACGAAATTATACATTGAACATCCATTGCCAACTCTTGGAGAGTTTTTATATTCTTACGGACTCAGCGGCGTCAACAAAACCCTAAAACAATAAATTTATTGAAAAATAAAAGAAAGTCTTGGAGAAGTAAAAATGGAGTTTTCGATGAGGGCAAACTTGAAAGATCGATCACGAAGTATTTCAGCAGCGAAAATTTTCTCGGGAAAATTGGTCTAGGGGGAGTACTACAAACCTTGCTTATCCATTATTTTTTTTGTTTATAGTCTTTCTGAAGTATAATATAACTGTCGATATGTTTGATCGATATGTAGTGAAATTAAGAAATGTTTTCTTTTGTTAATGTGCGATAGGCATTGAACGCCTAAAGCCTAAGAGGAGTACCTAGGCTGAAGCCATTGCATCCATGTCGTAAGCGGATTTTTTTTTTGGTTCCGCGGGGATTCGAACCCGAACCTCTCAGGACACAAAGCTGACCCCTTGACCACTCGACGACTGAGAGGCACAAAGCAAAAGACATACCTAAATGGTGCCAAAGTGGGGTGTAAATAACAAAAAAAAAACTACCTGAATCTTTTAGTTCCTTTATGTGTATTAGGGTGAATTGCACCATTTCTCTAAAGTATAGTGTCTCGTATCCATCAGATTTAACGAACAGATTTATCTATGTTTAGCGTATGACAAATTCAATCGCACTATACTTTAAGAAATAGTATCCACTGTATTTTAGGATTCTACTAAAGGTGACTTTCACAAGTATCTGTATCTGTATCAAGTATCACGAAATGATTTTGTATATTTCAACAACCGGTTTCGTCTTGCGACATCATCAGGTTAAATGGCATTAAGGCTGGAATTAGCCAACACCAGAAAGGAAACCACCAAAAATTTTGAAAAAAAAAACAAAATCATTTCGTGATACAAGTGCTAAGTCATTTTTATTCATAATTATGTCAAAGTATCACAAAGTTAGTGTGGAGACCCTCAGTTTTGTTATCTGAAGTCTGTATAGTTCCCTAAAAGATCACTTTAGCATTATTCGTTCGAAAAGAAACTTCGGTGCCACGTTATAGTCAAGTCTGTTTGAGTTTCGGACTTTGTGAAACATTATAGAAACCTGAACTTTTAATTTCTTACTGAACCATAACGGGAGGATTAATCAATGATGTATTTAAATTTGCCCGTGAATAATTTCCATTTTGCAGCTTCCATGAAAATTTTATTTGAAATTACTAATTTGGATGGAAATGGACACCGCGCAAATTGGTTAATGGGTTAACACAACCTGAAATTTGTTCCCAAATTTGGAGAGTAAACATTATGGGGATGAATATCCAAGGGGACCCCTAAATGCTTCGTATAGGCGCAGGCAGATTTGGGGGGGTGCTGGGGGGTTAATTCTCGTGAATAATTTTGTTTTTTCACTGAAATCAAAATAGAGGAACGCGCTTTTCTCAAATTACTTATACCTATTTTTGTGCTACCCTTCCTCAGGCTGTTGGCTTTCCCCAGACCAGCTTAACAGTAAGATAAATATTACAAGTAATTATGGGAAGAGGCGAACCGTCCTCTAAATCTTCCGATAGCACTGGCGATAAGGTAAACATACGCTTGGAACACGTAATACAAACCCTAGATAAGCTGAACAAGTTAACAAGGAAG
This sequence comes from Mesopsocus fuscifrons, assembly GCA_950004255.1. NCBI lineage: Eukaryota > Metazoa > Arthropoda > Insecta > Psocodea > Mesopsocidae > Mesopsocus > Mesopsocus fuscifrons. The sequence goes on from OX465377.1 coordinate 4,915,981, forward strand.
ATGTAGTTCTACGACTTCTTCTCAACACGCAGCGTTAACCGAGGGTTAAGAATAAATCCTAGAACTAGAATAGCCCTTCCATTGTTAGCTTATACACCTTCTCCAGGTTTTGCCTCTATCTATGATAGTGCAGTAAAGTACTTAAAAAGGTTAAGACCTATAGAAGCTCCTGACCCTTTACAGGATGAGAGGCTGATTACATCGGTGTCGAAAAAAATCATCGTCAAGATTCACTTGGGAAAATTCTGGATTTTTTTTTTTTTTTTGACTGGCCTGTGTTGTTTTGTTCACTTGTGGTAAACCTGGATGCTGATTTCCCTATCTATCCAGTAGCATAACGGGGAAATTTTCCGATAGTACACCTCACTTTCCTGCGAACGGTCAAACGTTTTTGGCACAAGACAAATATTTTCGTATGCCACTTAGTTTTTTTGACTTTTCAAATTTTTTCCAAAAGGTGAACCCAAATATTTACATGGCTTCTAAAGAAAAATAAGAAAAAATAAAGATTTAGGCGTCGATGTAAAGAGGAAACGGTTATGTAACACACTTACCTTTAGAAGGATACATCAATATTTAGCTTTTCTCTGGGGCAATCTTGGAGGCATTACGGGTTGCACCCCGTAATGTCTTCGGGGATTTTCTCCCTTTCGAATTTACTTTTATGTGCTTAAACCTTTTAGGAGGGCAGTTTCGAGGCCCTAGGGGTACAGGGAAATAAGCCTTTGCTTTGCAGAATTATAGCATATATTTTTGGGCTATTTAAACGTTTGGGGGCTCCGTTAAGGGTCCGCTATACCTGACGGTGCATTTTTTGCCGCCCATAATATTAACATTGCGAGCGGCGATTCATTTTCAAGGTTTAACCTTGGTTGGAAAGACACAAAATTTTGCCTGTACCTAGCCCTAACAGTGTTCGAAGCAGATTTCCCAATGTTTTACTGGTTTTCGAGATACAGCACTTTTCTTGAGGTATGCGATGCTAGCATTTGCAAAACAGTTGCAATTAAAGAAACCAGTGAGAAATTGGGAAATCTGCTTCGAACACTCCCTAGAACATTGTTAGGGTTAGGTACAGGCAAAATTTTGTGTCCAACCAAGGGTAAACCTTGAAAATGAATCGCCGCTCGCAATGTTAATCTTATGGGTGGCAAAAAATGCACCGTCAGGTATAGCGTCCTCTTAATGTTCTCCGTTTCTGGAATAATGCATTTTCGGATGGCTAGCCTTTTTGGGGACTGATGGAAATATGACTTTATGTTGTACTTGAGACTGCATGATGATTATAAATATTTTGTTGAAAGTTGTACCTGCGCACGTGCTTTTAGTTACTGTTGTACGTGAATTTGTGCATTTATTTTTGGTCTGGAAGGTTGGAGATTTCCCCTCCCCCAAATGTCCGTCTGGAGTCTGGACCCTTTCTTTGTGGCAGCTGCTACAAATTGGAGCAACCGAAGTTTGACATTACATAATCATGAAATTTCAGGCATTGCTGATTGAATTTCAGGCCACTGAACAATCTCAGAGTTCTTGGGAAGCCAAGCTAGTTCCACTTTTCGAGTGGCATGGAGGGCAGTTGTTACTCTCTATTACGAAATCCTCTCTATAACGAGTGAACCGTGACCCTGAATCGTCTTGAAACCCCCTTTCTTTATAGCGAGCAAATTTACATGGTCCTTAGATGGTCGCTATAGAGAGAGACTACTGTATACTGTTTCTCTTGCAATGTATGAATTGGTTTTCGCCCAAAGACATAGGCTTTCAACTAGGTTTAAACACGGTTCAGAGAAATACGAAATATCAGGTTTATTGTCAGACTTCCAGTGAAAAACTTCCTTTTTCTTACATGAAGATGAATACAAGACTTCTTAAATAGGCATGAGCATGAAATTAAATTGTTTGAAATGGTGGTTGCTTTGGCCGGAAAATGATAATAAGATAATTAAGCGATTCTCATTTCAGGGTTTGTTTGTTTTTAGATTGTTCTTATTGTTCTCCTTATCGGACCTACAGACTACGTTAAATCTGAAATTTCTATGCCTCTGTGCCCTTTCGAATTTATATCTCCGTTTTTACCCCCATTTCATTTACAGAGACCTTTGCGCCTTGCAAATGGATGGTATACCAGCTATTGAAGATACTGTAGGAGTCCCTCTTGGCTTGAATTTTACCTATTTACAATTTTTTCTGAAATGTAAATTGCTCTTTCCTGGGGACGGTACAAACTCACCTTAAAACTTGAAATATCTAGTTTCCCACAACAACAAACCCTACAACCCATACCTGAATATTTGTGGTTTTTCAGTAAACCGAGATTTTCATAAATATACGAGTCTCTAATGGGAACCAGGGGAATTTCCTGTATGAATGGGGAGAGCCTGGAAAATTGGCGCTGTTGTCATGGAGACCAGTTTGGAAATGAAGCCCTGGGGTGTATCTCATCCGGGTATGAGCCGGGATCTAGTTAGGTGATATTACGTCGTCTGCTGTATCACTGGTACCACAAACTTCAGACAAAAACAGAAATCTAATCATAATTTCACTTCAACGAGAGAATTTTATTTGTATTTCCAGAATAATAAGGGTGAATTTTACCAAAAGGAATACTGTTGTGTCTCTTAACAAACAGATTTATCGTATAGACCTTGAGATCGCACTTGTCATAAGCTAAACATGTGAGAAGAGCAATCTGTTTGTTAGAGACACTATAGTGTACTTTAAGATCCGGTGGAGTACCTTATCCCATCACTAATGAAGGTTCCACTGTAATTCAAAATTTACCTGATAGGTAACAAGATCGTATTGCATGTAGCCAGGCATACAAGGTATCCAGGAGGTCTATTCCCTTTCTCGAACGCCAGCAAACCCACCCATGTAACACCTTCAAAATTTATTGTAAGAAGATAAGGCAGGCCATGGTGCAATATATGGACAATAGTTCTTCTTACAATAAATTTTGAAGGTGTTCGTTGGGTGGGTTTGCTGGCGTTCGAGAAAGGGAATACACCTCCTGCTGCTAAGGTATCCTGCAGGTGTATTCCCTTTCTCGAACGCCAGCAAACCCACTCTAGTAACACCTTCAAAAAAAAATTTGTAAGAAGATAGGGCACGCCATGATGCAAAATATGGAGAACGGTTTTTCTTACAATAAATTTTGAAGGTGTTAGTTGAGTGGGTTTGCTGGCGTCCGAGAAAGGGAATACACCTACTGGAGCTCTAATGCTGATCTTGTTATCACGAGTGGTAACCGCTAGTCACTATACTTACTTCTGTGGTCAATGATCACTCGTGATAAAAATATCCGCAATGGAGCTGCAGGATTGGTTTGTTTTTTCTTTATTACTATTCAATTTCTTTCCCGTATAGCTGTGTCTAGCTATCTCTGGTTATGTTTCATACGTAATAGGTATGTCTCGTTTAAGGGTCACCACACAAACCTGTTCCTTTATGAGGAATATTTTTGAGGAGTACTATTGGGGATTTACCGTGTTCTGAAATATAATAATTTGTCTCTTCCAACTTTAGAACCCAGTTGTGATTTTACGACGTGATTTTTATCAATAAAAAATGTGTCCGACATACCCAAAAAATGACGAAAAATCATTCTTCTGCCAAGTGTTCATGATTGAGTTTTTTGTCTAAGCAGTGATTCTTTTTTTGTTTGCAGACGATAACGGTATGGAAGTGGAAGCCTTCCAGCGTGCGAAAGCCTTGCCGGGTAGGGTGATAGACATTCCGCAGCTCGGCCCGCGCCCGTTCTTCGATGACGTTTCGCCGCGGAATGTGACAGCTATTGTCGGCCAGTCAGCTATCCTCCACTGTAGAGTCAAGAACTTGGGCCAGCGAACGGTAAGAATCATTAGAAACTAACCTGAAGTTATTTCCATTAGCTGAACTCTGCATTAACTACCCGTTAACTTGACGGATGATCACCGAATAGCAACGAGACATAATTTCTTGGGTATTTCTGGGATTTTCAAAACAAAAACAAGCAAACAACGAGAAAAGACTATATAATCTCCAGCAGTCTCGAGCTGGGGAATGGCACCTTTCTCAGGTCTTCATTATTTTCTGTAATTTAACCTGAAACCTTTGAAAGATAATTGAAGAATAGCAGAAGTCATAAGGAAAATTGTAATTTTTACTTTGATATTGAGCTGAACATCAAAGTAGCGGGTGGAACGGGTGGTAAAGTGTCGAACACAATTAAAATAAATTTTTCACAAAAATATATCTTTTTACCTTTACCCAACAGTTTGATCTCGCTGGTTCGATTTCAAACCTTCCAATGTTTTTCTGATCATCATGTACTTGGTAGTGCTGTCAGGTAAACACGATGGATAGTTCTTAAAATATTGCAATTCCTAGGCTTGTCCCCTTTACCTTAAGCTACCTGAAGTACTGAAATCTGAAAGCCAGACCACGCCTTACTTTTATAGCAACATAAAGACCATACAGCTGAGTAAGCTCTTTGTACCTAGCACATCAAAATAGCAATAAAAGCTGTCGATAACTCTCGGGGCATACACAGTTAATGCATTGGGACCACAATTCCAAAATGTTCCAGCACTAATGCCATGAAATAATTTCAGGCTGCTAAAATACCTGACTGAGGGGAAATGAAATTACATACACAGCTGCCTAATGCAACTTGAATTCCGCCATAAGACTCCAGGGGGCGAGAGCTCGTAAAACAAGACATAAATATTTCATGCTGCCATTTATTCGGGAAGCCATAATAATATCATACGTGGAGGTATAGGGGAACATGGGGTGTTGTTAGACCCTCCGTTAACTAGTGACCTTAAAGCCTACTGTCACAAGGGGATACTTTATACTTTTTCGCTTTTTCAAATTTTACGAACCTAGTGGAGTAGTTCTATCTCACAGGGAAAATGGTACCAGTAGATGCGAGAACGACTGTCAATAGACTATGTCAATTCGGTCGCTATAAAGAGAGCTCGCTATAGAGAAGGTGACATTGTAGGGATGTCGCGGCTCGTTTTTGAGAGGTTTTCGTTATAGAGAGTCTCGTTATAGACAACTGTAGGACTGTAGTATATCTTTGAATGACTTTGGTGTTTTTTCCACTGGGAAAATAAAAACCAAAACCAAAACACACCCATCCATCTGCAAAATTTTAAGAGATTGTTATAAACGAAATCCTGCAAGAGAATGCACGATCACAATACTTTCCTATATACTTCGTATTATATGGGAAAGTAAAAATATAAAACGAACGAGGCCATAGGAAACAATCCTTTATCCTCCAAAAAAGAGTCGTTCCTCTGAATGATCTCCAGAGAGATAAACTACATCTGCGATAGAAAATAGATATGCAAAAAAGGAGAACTTGAATTCGGTATAGGTTACGAGTAGGGGAAGTCAGGGTCAGATGGACCCGAAGGCAAAACAGCAAGGGGAAACTTCGGCCAAGGGGCAGGCAGCCTTTATTCTTCCTCTTTATTTCTTTATACGGTTATTGTGACTTTTCCTTACCTCAACATGGCTGTTTATAGCTGATGAAATGACGGCGCACCTTTCTTTTAGTTCCTCAATCTCACGGTTCATTTGTTTTCAAATCAGGCCTACGATTTCCTTCGTTTCTTTTTATGTCTTCCAAGTGGTCACTTTCTTTTTTTGAAAAATATTGCAAAAATTGCCTTCGGGTTTGTTGGAATAATAAAATTTTGCCCAGGGTTTATCAAATTTCGGACGAATAAAATCTATTTTGAGTTTTTCATCGCAAAGCGACGATCAGAGGTCCCAGACCCCAAAAAAGTGTTTTATATGTGTGTGTGTGTATGTATGGAGAGCCAGGGCCCAAACCTTCCGGCCGATTTTGTTCAAAATTGGTACACGGGTATAAAAAAATAATGCGCAGACTAAATTTTTTCCGCTTTTCCATTGGTGGAAATTGGGGGGCGCAGCCCCCCAAAATCCTCAAAAAATCATGTTTTTAATTTTTTTCTCAAAATCGGCGCCTACAATTTTGTTCTTTTTCTCAGGTGTAATAGAACATATTATGGGTAAAAATACCCCATTAGCGGTATATCTGGGAAAACTCGAATTTGGGAGATACGACCCCTGAAAGGGTCAGTTTTTTGATGTTCACAAAATTTACCATGTGGGTATACAAAATACTCGGGAGACTTCCTCAAGCGATTTATGCGGTCATAAAAATTCTCAAACTATTTCCGACCCCCCCCCCCCCCCCCCCTCCACCGGGTTGAGGTTTTGAAGGTTAGCAAAATATGCCATGTGGGTACTCAAAATACTCGGGGAGACTTCTTAATGCTAGTTATCTCGTCTAAAAGTTTCTCCAAGGACCCAGAAGCATATAGGACGGGTAAGTTTGTGCGACCATTGTCGTACCCCTTGGTTGATTTTACAACAGCGAAAAGTACACGTTTGCGGTTAGAGACGTAAAAAGTACTCGAAAATGCTTTTTCAGAAGAAATTAACTTTTAGTAAACTTCATAAGATAATAATATAAGGTCAAGGGGTCAAATCCTTTCCACATCAGAGGTACGCTATTTACAGAGGTAAGCTATTACTTCACAAGTACAGCAGCCTTCAAATTGGTACTAGACATGGCCGCCTGTAAGCAGTCTATTGTAATATAGGTCGTTGGGTTTCCCCCGGGGAGAGAAGGGGTAGGGGTGCCCAAAACTTTGGTCGTGGAAGTAGCAGACAAGAATATTTCAATTGTCCTTCACTACCTTGGCATTGTCTTGGGATGGTTCTGACGGAAAACCACCTTCATCGCAGAACTATTTTCACCAACTATACCCATTGCCATTGGATCTTACATTGTCCTAGAATTACGAGTAATGAACAGCTGACCCAGCAAACTCCATGGCGTGAGCAAAACCAGGCTTAACGACCGAGTGACCGAACGCGTTTTTCGGCGAGTATAGAAGGATTTATTTCACCTCTCTAAGATACTTTCCCCTCCGGGTATGAGGAATAAGGTTTTTAGCAACACTTCGACAGCCTTTTGGGACATTATTTACAAGGATTACAAGGGAAAGCTAGGAAAACGAAGAGGGGAAAGTCGATGTTTTCGGTGTTCCTTGGGGGCTACACTCGAGTAAATCTGGGCGAGAACTGACAGGTGTTGGCCACCCTACCTCTCGCTGCCTTAGCTGGGCTCCCTTAGGCTTACAACTACAGCCAATTTCAAACTTGTCGGATTTTCCCCAACATTAATCGACTAGGTTCATTTTCAGCTTCGAAAATCCAAATTAATGCTTGGGACACTTGCCCTCCCTTACCCAAAATTAATAGGATAGCCCCAAAAGGCAGTGTTGCCTTTTTCGGGCCTATAATCTTGTTTAGGGTCTCGGTTGCTTGTAGTAAGTGTACCTAATTTGGGAAAGCAAATTTACCGTTATATTTGCTATCACGCCTCTGGAAGATTTAACCACAAATCATAACTCCGAAGGGTCACTTACCAGCGAAGGTCTGTATCACAGGTTAAATTAATATTGGAAATATGGTGGCTCAAAACCCACCGAAAGGTCTAGGACCCAGTCGAAATTCGTTTAGTTTAAGAACTAAAGCATCCCTTACATCAAGGGCAGTTCTAAAATGATAACCCTAAAGTTGAGGGAGAGTAGACTGGAATCTAATCGGTGACTTTTTGAAAAGGTAATAGCTCGGATTTTTTAGGCTGTTCCTAGATGATTTGTAAACGAGAATTCTTTTCGTGTCCACTTTGGACCTAGTGATGACTCAAAGAGTTTAATAAAGAACCGGCTTTTGTTCGGCTTTGGTGAAACTCCTGCCGTGTTGTGTCCAATCTCGCACTCTCCCCCATAAAAATAACTCGAACAATCTTGAATGAAAAGATTTACTCGATGGTTAGGGAGCTGATTGGGCGATGTTTGTTAGGTTCCCCAAACAGCTCCTCCGGGACCAGAAGCTGCGGGAAAAGAAATTTATATCGAGCCACGGAAAGTTAACTCAATTAAAAACAAATTAAACAAGTTTTTCGAAAGGCGAGGGGGCACTTTCTTGTCGATATTGATCCTAGTATCGCGGAATTTTAAATGAGGTTAGTAACTACTGATTGTTTGTGCCTGGCTTGACTTTTCAAGCTGTATAAATATCAACTTTGGTTTTGATAAGAAGTGCCTTTTACTGGAACCAGTGGGTGACGCCGACCTATCGCCTCCAGAAGTTTTCTTTTTTTTAAAAGAGAATGGAACTGTGACGCTCACAGAAAAATACAAAAACGTTGGCCGAAGATGAAAAAAAAAAATATTGTGCACACAGGGGTCACACGGGTTCAGTCTAAACCCCATCATAGTTTTTCGCATCGACATATACCTCCGATATATCCAATAGGTTAACCACTCCAGGAATATCGTTGCTAATCTCTTTCGGAATCTCAGGCAATCATTGAAAATCTTTATGAAATCACAGGGAATCTTCGGGGGTAGTTAACCCTTCGGGGTTCATCTTTCCCCGAATCTCGTTGAGACTCTCAGGAAATCTTTGGAAATCTTCAGTGCAATCTCAAGCAATCTCTGATATATCCAGCCAGCCCTCTGCTACATCCACTACAGTGTTTTATACTCCTTTCCACTATTGGATGAGAGGAACTTCAAATATTTTTCTCAAAAAAAACACATGGTTCCTAAAATTATTTTTTATTCAGAAGAAGAAGTAGACTTAAGAAGAAGGGCCACGATGGGCAACGACAATTCACATCTGTGTGTATAGTCTATTCACCCCTGCATTTAACCATAAACTGGATCCAAATCCATTTTGGTTTCCCAGTTTGGACCAACCAGAGTTAATGACTCTAGGCGATGTAAGTAAAGGGAGGTATAGCATTAGCTGATGAGATTGTGACAAAGGTTGAAACCTAATTCAGATTGAAGGCGCCATGCCAGAACAATGCAGCCTTGACAGGAGGTTTCGTATAGAGTAGTTGCTCCAATTCCAGCTAAAAGCATTCCAGGGTTGAATTCCATACCTAGATAAACCGGAAACAAGACGAGTTAAATCAATTCAAAAGCGCAAGCAAATCAACAAACGGCGCGTATATTTAACCTATCGACTGTTAATTCCGAGGGGGTAACCACTCCAGAGATTCCTTGAGATTCCACTGAGATTCCATAAAGATTTCCAAAGATTCCCAACGATATTCATAGAAAGATGAACCCCAAAGGGGTAACCACTCCAAAAAATTCCAAGATTCCCTGAGATTTCCTAAAGATTTCCAATGATTCCCAACGAGATTCCCAACAAGTGGTTAACCCCTCGGTTAATTCAATGGGATCTGCACGCTGCTTTGACTAGAATTATTCTGCTTCCCACCATACTCGGTTACCTGTTAAACTCCAGTTAAATACAGTTTTTACCGTGCAATAATTGGAATTTAACTGGAGTTTAATGTTAACCGAGTATGGTTGGACGCACCCTTAGAGATCACTGGATGTCATGGTTTCTGGCGATTATTTTGTGTGACGGATTTCAGCAGATACGTTTCCGTGAGAAAAGGTGAATCGGAAACCGATTTCAGGGCTAACTGCTACGACAGGAGTTCAAACTGGTTGCCAGAAACTGTTTTTTCAGAGAAATAGTGCATATCAAAGTAAAAAGCCAATATATAACCTAACTTAATAGTAATTTAACATTGGGGTGGTTAGATATTTCGGATTTTCAGCTGATTAGATACTTCCCAATTAAATGCGACCACGAAATCATGTTTATTTATGTTTTTACTTTCTCGCTAGCCATAATATATGGCGAGAAAGTATTGTTTTCGTGCAAAATTTCGAAATTGAGATTTTGGGTTTCCCATGATCCTGGGGGTCCACTGAGTCCAAAAACGTGGTTTCTGGAAAAAGTCTGTCCGTCCGTCAGTCCGTCCGTCAGTCCGTCAGTCCGTGCAGTGCTCTAGCGCCTATACCGTTCACCCGATTTTGATGAAATTTGGTATGGACCTGTCTAAAATTACTGCCGAGGGGCGTTTTTAAGGATTTTTTGATTGGTCAAAAACTGCGGCCGCTATTGCCAAAAAACCGCCAAAATAATTCAAAAATCGTGTTTTTGGTTAGTCGGACAAGCGCCGACGGTACACTTTTCAATCTATAACACTAAAAATTGGTAAGTGTGTTGACAAGTAGATGCTTCGAGGTCTTTTGCAACTAAAATTGAATTGGTTGAAAATTACAGCCGTTCTGGACTAAAGTTCGATCCTTTCGGCGCCATTCACATATATTGACCGATTGTCATGAAATTCGGTACATTTGTTTTAAACTACGTTACTTAAACATTTGTCGAACAGAATTTTGTTATCTTGAAAATTACAGCCGTTTTTGTCAAAAAAGTGTTGAAAATGAGTTGAGAATGAGAAGCCACGTTTTTGAATGGTCGGAACGCATTTGGGACTACAGTAATAGAATGACAGCCATGAAACTTGGTAGGAGTGATCTCAGATAGATGCTCTTGGGTTATTTTCAACCGATTTTGGATTGCTTATAAATTACGCCCGCAAAAAAAATATCAAATAATCCACACAAAAAAAAATCATACGGGGCGAGAAAGTTAACTGCGACTGTTGTCGGACCCTTTATTTTTCTACCCACACTATTTATGTTTTTTTTCGACATGTTTTTGGGACAATGTTGGATACATTAATGTTCTAAAATATAATATATCTTTTTAGCGTCCACAATTATTAACCGGCTATGTTGTACTTTGGACAAAATCACAATATATCCAGTTAATTTCTGTCGTTAAAAAGACATTATATTTCAGAATATTTAAATATCCAACACGGTCGAAAAAAATGTAGGAAATGTGTAATCAGTCTTTAGGGCACCATTAGATGCTTGATTGGAAAAATTTCTGGTTGAGGAACAAGTAAAACAAATTGAAGACCTGGTAAATAAACGAAGAAGTATTGAGAAGGACTTCAGAAGAGGAAAAAATTATAAAAGGCGCGGGAATAAATTCATCAACATTTAATACCAAATACTATAAAACTCTTTAAAGCGGCATCTTCAAGTTTCCCTCGATTGCGGGCTTTGAAAAGCTATGTAAACCGTTTTCGAACTGGATGAAAACATTAATTTTGTTAAAAAAATATAGAGCAGTTAATGAAAGCTTTTGGAGTGGTGAGGTGCCTAAAGAAACCTCATGCATATTCCAGCAATTTTTGAGCCCCGAGAAAAAAGGATTCCAAGTTTTCTATGTTGGTCATCAAATTTTAGAACCCAATCTTCAAACTCTGAAAAAACGTGTAAGGTTTTAAAGATGCTTTCTTACTTGTAATGTATCGGAAGTTTTACGTCCTCTTAACGGGTAATCAGACGCCCTGACCTAATTACTTTTTACGCTACTTTGTTGGAGGGTGTAGCTCCACCTACATTAAAAACAAACTCATTAAAGAAAATAAAGATGGAGAGTCCGACGGCCATTTTGGGTTCTGGAGCAATATTTTTGAAACACCCCTAAACAACAAAAAATCTGTTATAGATATATAGGTAGTTAATCAAAGAACAATAGAAATATAAATAACCACTCCAGAGATTGCATGAAGATTTCCAAAAATTTCCTGAGATTCTCAACGAGATTTGTGGAAAGATGCACCCCGAAGGGTTAACTACTCCAGAAATTTCCAAGATTCCCTGAGATTTCATAAAGATTTCCAATGATTGCCTGAGATTCCCAACGAGATTCCTGGAGTGGTTAACCCCTCGGAAATAGGACACTGTTAATGTTTGCCTCACCCTTCAGGGATTTCTTGGAAAAACACTGGTCATTGCATGATAGCCAGTGGTCGTGGCTGCTCTAAAAGCTAAACATAGTGTGCTTCTCGAAATAAAAACAAATCACTGCAAATAGGACACACTTTCACTAGAGAACGCATTCCTTCGGACGATAGAAATGGTGGTGCAATTACCGTACTATATAAATACAGTATGCCAAGCTACGTATGTATACAATACCATACCTTAATATAATAAGAACCCAGCCTCGGCAGTCAAATTTGAGCGTCTGAATATCCCTTGGAAATGGGAAAAAGTACCTAGTAGTAATAACGGGCTGTGATGGAGAGAATGTGCCGATGTACTCGGGGTGCGGAAGCCAGTCTTTGAAGGATAATGCCTTTCATGAAAAGAAGATGCGCGTTTAGCTAGAAGAGGGAGGTGAAAGAATGTTCAGCGGAGAAATGGGGAATGGTCTTGCATTGAGATTCAAACAAAGCCTCCTGAAAGCTTCTCCCCCCTTTTCCTCCTGTCATCCTTCTCTCCCCTCTATCGTGAAAGGTGTGTCCCTGTCTCAAAATGGTGGCCCCGATTGAGTTAAATTGTCTGAAAGTGTCGCCCATAGGGTTTCTTTTTCTCCTTTTTCGTAAGGAGCTAAAACGGAATTGAACCGTCCGGCGATCCAGTCGGAAAAGATTTTTTTTTGCAGTGTTACATTCAAGGCTCTCAACTTGTGAAAATAGATGAAATGTGGTCACGACCTATTCTGATAATAGTAGCCCAAGAAGTCGACTTTTTACCGAAAAGGGTAATTTTGTTTGAATCACGCTTTAGTCCCGACACTTGACAGTTTTCCCCACTCTGCAGTTGGGAAAACTGATCTGCCAAATCTCAGCAAGTTGGGGCTAGAAAATAAAAGACACGGGTTAAGGTCTCCTGATGACGTCACATCTTGCAACATACTTGAAGGCTTCAGCTGGCGTGATTTGACCTAAATTTTGGTCAACCTCCACGTCAATCACCAGTGGGTGTATAGGTACATATTTACTTCGCCTGCAAATTCATGATTATGCAATTTAAAAATGTGGGTGTACACGAATTCCCAGCGCTATTTGGCGTCGAGTTACCACCAAGTTGTGACACGAAATACTACTAGAAGCTGGCCTTAACTGGGAGTTAAATATTTCATTGGAGAATGGAAATAACCTCCACCGGACTTGAAAAGACTGTTTACGTTGTAGGGATAAAAATGTCTTTGCAATGTCTTTACAATGTTTCTTCTCTAAAAAATAATCAATTTCAAAATAGTTCGTCTCGTTTCATAAAGTTTCCAGAACTCAAAATTCTTCTCGGAGACATTTGAATCAGCAACCAGGTACGGAACTCATGTACCGAAAGATCGCACGCCTACCTATTTAAATTTTATATTCACTACACAGAGGAAGTTATTGCCTGGCTTTCGTATATGCCTCAGCAATCCCATAGAATGTCAAAGCAAGAAATCAATGTTGGAATATTTGTTTTTTATATTTTTATAACTTTCTTTTTTCGCATTCTGTCCTCTATAATTTTCTTTCCTGTTTTCAATAGAATGATAGAACTGGGAAAGTTTTTTGATTTCATTTGAAATTGAAGTTTTCCCTTATTGAGTTGAAGAAAAGAGAGCATTTATTCTGACACCAAGAATTTCACCGATTTCAACTTTTTCACCAAGTCCGATGACTTTATTTTATTAAAGAAATGAAATTAACTAGAAGATGATTGTGCTGGGAAGAATACCAATACGTCGAAAATTTCGCTTCATTTTCTCGACCGATTTTTTACTTTTTGCTCGCCCGATTCAATTTTAAACGCTTGGATACGTCGGTAAATGAGGGTGTATTTGGCAGACAAGTCACACGATGATACAAGTGGAAAAGATGGCGTATGAAGCTTGAACCCAGGGCTAGCGGAGGCAAACGCGAACATACTATAGTTCAAGTCAGGCTGGGACTGCTGGGAGTGTACCGATTATTCATAATTTCTTGAAGATTTTCAGTTGACGCCGATCCGGATTTGGGTTCCATATCCTACCATACGCTAAAAATGCCAATCCGACCCTGAGCAGATATTTCCCTGATCAAGAAGAAGTTTTGATCAGCCCTAGATTTGCAAGAAATTATGAGTAATCGGTACGCTTCTAGCCTGACTTGGACTATAGACAGTGCTCGGACATTAAGTCTCGTATGTTCATAAACCAAAGATGGGGCTGAGTGATAGATTACGCATATGGCTCCACGGGGCTCCACAATTTTGGAAACAAAAAAAAAATGGTTGAAAAACAAAACTAAATCCTCCCGTTAAAAGACACTATCGGAAAGTGGTGAAATTCATCCTTACTCAATAAAATATTTGAAACAGGCTACTATTTTTACCACGAAATGTATACATATTTCCCGTTAAAATGCCCAATTATGGTGAGCGTATGTAGGAAACCCTCTTCAAATTTGAAACAAACGTGAAAATAGGAAAACAACCCTTGAAAAGCTATTAAATTTTAATTTCTACACCCTCAACCCTTGAGCCACAATAGAAGAGCTTTCCTTAAAATTTCCATGTTGGGGGAAGGTGAGAACACTTCCCGCTGGAAGCTTCTGATCCAACACCAGATGACGCTTCCTCATGCTTTCGATGTTTTATCATGTTCCCCTGAGGGGAGAAATCACTGCCAGTAAGTTTGCCTGTATGCATAAAGCATGCTCAGATGTTTTCGAGAAAATGTGGGTGAAGCGGTTCATGTAAAATGCAATCTTGTTTTCACCCCCTTGTTCTGTTGCCTCCCTTAAAGGTAGTAAACCTTTATACCTTGGTACCACATCCTACCGAAAGGTAATAGATTATTTACCGATGCTATTTTTTTTTAAGATATACTAAAACTATTATGTAGGTTTGTAGATATCAGAAATTTTTGGTTACCAAAATTCCAACTTTTGAGCATTCTTAAAATTTGGAAGAGCCTCACTAGGGCGTGGCTATGGAAATCCAATGAAGTACATGCAACTTACCTGTTTTCCGAAAAGTGGCAGGTGCATTGTAGACCGCGCTTGAGAAACCTAAAATGACAACGTAGATCTCAGTATCAACATGCACGGCAGTGCATGCAGCCAAGTTTTAAAGAAAAAGAAAGCGTGACAAAGCCTCGAGCACTGCCAGCATGTTATACAGGAACCAGAGTTGTGCACTTTTCGTGCCTCTCTACAGGAGGCAAGGGGGCGTGGCTCGAACAGTGGGTACCCTTCTCCTGTAGTAGGGTCCCACGGGACCTCCTAAATGAAATTTCAAACTTCTACGTCCAACCGTACCTGAGCAGTGACATCCCAAACTTAGCTGTTTTTGAGGGTCACTCACTGACTCACTGACTCACTCACTCACTCACTCACCTATACAAATTATTAGCATGTTCCAGCGGTACGATATAGCTGAAACTCGGCATACTTGTAGGTACCATCCCCAAGACACCCAGAAAAATCGCAAACCCGAAGTACCTTCAGTATTATAGGTTCAGGTTCGATTCAAAGTTCCCATACTAACTTATGGCAGATATTTACAAAACAAATACTGCCTCCTGCTCCTTGTCCTAACAATAAATACCTACCTACCTACCTACAATGTTGTGAAATGTGTATATGTCTCCTTGTTCCTCTCAGGTACGATTACGTACTACTTTCAGGTATCAGGTACGAGTAGGTACTATACTTTCAGGGATGGGAAGGTAATTTGTGTAGATTCGCCAGGCAACTTACTTTCAGGTACGAGTAGGTACATTTCAGGTACGGGATAATAATTTGTGTAGATTTGACAGGGAACTGGTTTTCAGGTACTGGTAGGTACTTTCCAGGTATGGCAAGGTATTTTGACTCCATTCGACAGTCAACTTGTTTTCAGGTACGATTAGGTACATTTCAGGTATGGGAAGGTAATTTGTGGAGATTCGACAGGGAACTCATTTTCAGGTACGAGTAGGTACTTTTCAGGTATTTCAGGTATGAGATTGGTAATTTGTGTATGGTTGACAGGGAACTGGTTTTCAGGTACTGGTAGGTACTTTCCAGGTATGGCAAGAAAATCTGAGTCCACTCGACAGCCAATTGATGTTTTACCTACTGGTAGAAACTATTGTACCGCCTTACAAAAATTATATGATATCCGACCAAAAACACTCCGTGTAAAAAAGCAGCCAAGTTTATAACCCTCCAAAAATTAGCCTAACTCAACAGCCCTTAAAAGGGTTTGATATAAAAAATGTTGGCCAAGTTCTCCACATTCCCGCTATCACTCAGCCCCCAAAATTAGTGATATCACTTATTACAGGGCCAAGTCTTTGGCGCGAATCACAAGGATGTTGGCGACATAGTTTCTCATATACCTGCTTTCCAATACCCCCGGACCGCAGCCCCCATCCAACCTTAGTCTGTGTCTATGGCCGGCTGTGACGCTTACGTGATTTGCGCCAAGGACTTGACCCTGTAATAAGTGATATCACTAATTTTGGGGGCTGAGTGATAGCGGGAATGTGGAGAACTTGGCCAACATTTTTTATATCAAACCCTTTTAAGGGCTGTTGAGTTAGGCTAATTTTTGGAGGGTTATAAACTTGGCTGCTTTTTTACACGGAGTGTTTTTGGTCGGATCCATTTTACAAATAATATCACCGTGTCCCATTCAGCCTTCTATCAATAGCAAGGCAATTCTATTTTCGGGATATATAAGTTTAGGTTAGGTTAGGGTAGGGTAGCTTTCGTAAAGTCATTTTAAAGTTCTATCTACCACACCCCCGCTATAGAAGTCACAAATGAGTGTTCTAATGATTATCTGACGATTCTCACTGTGCCAGTTGTAAATGGTGGTAACTTAAGCCGGGGCCTGGGGGCTCATCACAACCCCTCCTCATCCCCCCGTCTGCCCCCTTTTGCCCCTCGTGGTCTAATCTTCCCCCTGGGGGCTGCTCGACATTTATCACCCCAATTGGAACCTGCACTCCATTAGAGTCTGGGGACTTTAGGCGAAAAACTCGCTAACTAACTTTTGACGACTTAAGCAGTAAAACCTCATTAAGCTCCTTTCGGTGATAGAAAATTGTTTTACTCATAGACGTTGGTCAAATATTAGTCTCCGCAGGAGCTGCCAGGTCTTTAGTTTGATCAGAGTGTCCGTCGGGTCAGTTTGTTGATCAAACAAAGTACAATCTGCACCTATTCATGGCGTTCTCATTTGTTTTCGTGGCCAACTTTAACCGGAGATTAAGTAACTCATCTGTCAGAACAGCAGTAGTCCAAGGATTTTGCACCAGTAGCTGAGGTTAGCGAGTGCTCTTGCTACTCTCAAGCCCAAAACCTTTGCAAGCAACCCTAGATGGCGGCCTTAGAAGGTAAGCACTATTCCTTTGCTATAGGGGAGTTTTCTCAATTCTAGGGACATCTACCTTAAAAACAAAGATGAGTTTTCCTTGATCAAGAAATTCGGGATGAAGAAAATTCACGGGCAAAGGTTTTGTATCTTGTCTGGGCTCCAACTCGTTTCCTGATGCATCATCCCTCAGTCTTCTAGCACTGAGCTCTAATTTAATATAAAACAATTTAGGTTACAAGTCCATAAAACTGTTTTCCAGAGTAGTCAGTCCAAACAACTCTAAATCATAAAAGACAACAACCCAACAACAACATTGCTCACTTTATAAGCAAGTTTAATAAAATGCCCCAAGGAGTTTCCGGTATAGCTCAATGAATCCTGCCACCGGAAACTGCATTGTTTTCCTCAGCTGAATTACACCTTCATAACGGATATAATAATTATTGAAGAAAGTAACTCTGCGGGTGGCGCCCCAGCTGCTGTGCCTAAAACTTTTTTAATCTCCCTGCTGGTGGGATAAAGGGTGAATGCAAGACGAATGCCACCTGAGAGTGCGGTCCGGGATTTTTTACTTATAAAAGCTCGGTTAAAAGTAATTCCCCACAACTTAAATACTTTCTTTCTTACTCGTCTTTAGTATTTCGTAAATCTTTGGTCGATAAATGCAGGATTTTTGCTTCGAGGGTGACTTTCCTTTGCTCAAAGTTTAGACGAACTTTGTAGTAGATACCGGAGGCGTAAGGCTGAATTTAGCTAATTTCGGAATGGAACGTACCCGAATTATTGTCTGTAAGTTAAACAAGGTTGTCATGCGTTGCTAGGGAAATAAAATTCTGACTTAATTTACCTTAGCAACGCATGGCAACCTTGTTTAACTTACAGAAAAAAATTCGGGTACGTTCAATTCCGAAATTAGCTAATTAGTTAGCAGAGGGTTGGGGGGGACAAGCCCAGCAACGAGACCGTTTTCAAGAACTATCCGTTGTGCTCAGCTGGTAGCACTACCAAATACCAGCTCCCCAGCCATCGAGTAAACGATGGGGACCAACAGTTTTAGGTGGGTTCCGAACCACCACAGTCTCGATATAAATTTCACTTGACATGCTGAACATATCAGAGGTGAATGCCGAGCAGAAAAACTTTTTGGTAGGATTGGGATCGAACCGGTGTGACCCGGCTCTCTCGGCTCCTCAAAAGTTGACCATTCAGTCCACTCGGCTATCGAGGCCGTTGAAATTAGCTAAATCCAGCCTAAGGGAACAAGCCCAGCAACTAGACCATTCAAAGAAGTATCCGTCGTGCTCAGCTGGCAGCGCTGCCAAATATCAGCCCCCCAGCCGCCTTGTTAGACTGCGGTGGGGACCTAGAATTTCAGGTTGGTTCCCAACCACCATAACCTCGGTATACATTCGGTGACCATCTTTTAGAACAATTTCGATAGGACAGTCACTGAGAATCTAACCGATTTTGAACAGTTGGGTATCGTCGATCTCGATCTCGAGCACCAGCACTCGAAGGTCGGATACCTTTGTAGTTAATCCGTTGATCCTTGGATTAGAACATGAAGATGAAGGGGCGTTAATAAAGCCAGTGGCATTTTGGAAGCCCTCAGGTCGAAGCTTGTGGAGCTTAAGCCGGAGTTAAACTCTTGGTTTCAATTAGACCTGCCCAGGAGGAAGTGCACTGGGTCCTTTTATTCAGGTGTGATAGACTTTGTGAGCAGGCAAAGCTAAAGTTCAGCTGTCGATTTAATCAGTATTGATAAAATCGTGTCCTTTGTGTCTTATTTTTGCTATTCTTACGTTCTAGTCTGCTAGGAGAGGGTCCCTGGTTCAAATCCTGGTCTCAGTAAATTTTCTGTGGATGGAGGTTCTTCCTTGGGCTGGACAGTACACACATTTTCACTAAGCAGGAGCCTCGTATGGAAAAAACTGCCTTTTCTGATTTGTTCCTAGTTTTATATAAATTATTTTAGAACCTCTGAAGGACACCAGTAAATTTTTTGAATTGGTGCTAAGAAGAAAGGTTCTCAGAGCCATTCCCAGCTCGTTACGGAATAAAATATTCTCCCATTCAGGGGTTAAATGTGAAGGCAAAAGGCTGCGATATATACAAAAAGGAATGAGAGGAAAATTGGAAAGAAGGATTTAAGAGCTGATTTGGAAGGTCCTGAAATCAGGACACGTGGCCTACTCTGTGACATATCGTAGCAAGAGCAAGAGTTATTATGGGCACGCTTTTTTAAAAAAAGGCGGGAAATTAAATTCTTTTAGGTACGTGACTTGAAGGTTAATGACCTCGCTACCAAGATTTTCCGCGTGTTGGACCGTTCTTACCTCCACCTGTTCTCTTCCATATACCGACCTAGAACATTTCCAGGTATTTTTTCCCCCGGTCGGCAGGTTTACGGCTGAATCCTTTTTCCTGTCCACACAGTGCTAGCATATCCTTCTCCTGAGAAAACTTATTCGTCCTGAAATATCATGTTATTATGTCTTTCTGACATCAGAGCATATAGGAAGTCTTTTTCGGTAAATTCGGTAGAGTTCGTTATAGAGAGGGTGACCTTGTCAAGGGACCGTACCGTACGTTATAGTGAGTGTCCGGATAGTACCATTCTATACTTTAATATGTTGTGATCTTGTGATCGCAAGGTACAGAATGTCGTACCTGTGAAGTCACTGTCTTCGAACAGAGTACCGACAACCTGAGATTAAAGCTGGCTTTCTATCCCCTGCAGCTAAAAATTACTTTGGACAAAAAAGATCTTTTCACGAAGGTTTTTAATTTCTTTGACGTTCTTTTCATTTGGCATGAGAAGGACGTTTAAGATGTCTCAATAATAGAAAGATTAAAACGTTTTTATTAAAACCTGAAATTTTTCCTTTCTTCGCAATCTCAGCTGAAGTTTTTCGAGAAATTCACAAAGACCACAATCTCCTGAAAGGGTTTCTGTCATCAACTCAGAAGTATTTTTCCGTTATACAGTTTTATATTATACAATTGTACCTATTGTATTGTATCTTTCCTATATTGGATATTTTTCATCAAGCTAAAGTTGAATTAAACTTTAAGAGGTCAGTCATTTAGAAGCTTTTGTTGGTATTCCACAGCGTCTCTGAAATTTGTCTCTGAAACATTAATATGAAAAATATGTTGCACTTCTCGTTCCCATTACTTGCAGTTTGTCTTGATCACGTTATACAAACGCACTATACCTATACCTATATAGGTAAACACGTTATTAAAAAACTCAACAAATAGCATTTGGTTGACAAGTTTAACAATGAGGTTAACAGAGTGCTGCTGAAGCAGACTAATTTATTTTTGGAATGAATGACCTCTTAAGATTTACTCGAGTTGCTATTAGTCTTATCATTATTTTTGATATCGTCAGACCGTCTCTTTTATGTAGGCAGAAAGTTTTATTTCAGCTCAGTAAAGCATGAATAATGGTTTTAACCTGTATAAGTGGTTACATGTTTGTATGAAAAATTCCAACATATTTTTAAATGGGAAAATGATTAAAAGAAATATTTTATTTTCGGAATGGGTTTATACCTAGCTCTCGAAAGCAGAAAAAAATATGAATGGAAGCCACTCTTAAAATGTAATGAAATAAAAAGGTTAAAGGTTAGTGACGAGTTAAATCCCCGGTGTTTTGGCCGTATATTTATTTTTACACCCCTCAAAAAAAAAACCTTGCCGAGATATATTGCACAATTTCATTTTTATTTGATTTCTTTGTATTTCACAGTTTCCCTGCGGAAGAAAAACTTAAAACGAGAGCATATTTTGACGTTTTTGAAATTACTTTGTTTATTGACAGCGAACGAGTTATGTCGGAGATGAAATTGAGTCGTTTTTTATTCTAACGTCCTTCTTGATTTCGCGTTCCATTCCTAGGAATCTTTCTTTTTTGTGTCGGGCTACAAATCAAGCTGAGTATTGTGCTTGTTGTCAGCCCACCGGAAACCCAGAATGGCCCATTTCCGTCAACATCAGCTATATAGAACCCCAAGTGTTCATGTAAATGTCCGAAATGTTTTTGCTACCCCTAATACCTACTATAGTCCAAGTCAGGCTGGGAGCGTACCGATTATTCATAATTTCTTGAAGATTTTCAGTTGACGCCGATCCGGATTTGGGTTCCATATCCTACCATACGCTAAAAATGCCAATCCGACCCTGAGCCGATATTTCCCTGCTCAAGAAGAAGTTTTGATCAGCCCTAGATTTGCAAGAAATTATGAGTAATCGGTACGCTCCTAGCCTGACCTAGACTACACCCTTACTGCCTATTGTTGCGTCCCTACGGAGGTAGACAACTGATCGAAAAGACGCCGTTTTTTCGTAGGTGTAAGTGCGATGTATCCTGGAATGGCAGACTTGTAATGGCAAATCATGGATGGATGGTGCCCAAAATAAAAACACCCACCCCTTCCACTAACGGTACTTCCAGAACGGCCGTCCAAAATGCATCTTATGTGGAAAATGAGGGCGGTACTTCACTCTTAACAAATCTCAAATTATGTTAGCACCTATGTTTACTTTGTGCGTGTGATGTACCTACTGGCTTCGGCCTGCTCTTTTCAGGTTCGGCCGACTCCTTTTCGGCCAAACTCCAATGGCGCTGAACCCACTGAAAAAAATACACCCTTGTGAATCCAGCCTGGGACATAATTTCTTCAATTAGTGAAATAATAATAAGGAATATATTTTCGTTTGTTCTTTTTCAGTAATGTCTCCCTTCTTCCCTTTAGCTTAAGTTCCCGGAGAAAGCTTTTATTATTTCTCTTTTCTCGAAAAACCCTTCAAACTTCTTACGGGTCCTTATAAAGTAATTGATATTTCATGATAAGCCTACAAAGCAGTCAACAATAAAAATAAACGATGCCTATTCGGAACTTTTCACCTAAATATCCTACTGATACCTTTTATATAGGTAGGATATCTGTAGGATATTTTTCAAATAAAAAATTAGTTTAGTTAGTTAGTTTTTGACCAAAATTACTCGTTAAATCTCAGCAATCAGACTACAGTTACACTCTTTATAACGAGTGGGCGCTACGGTCCCTTGCACAAACCCTGACTGGCTTTTAAATCCTCTCTATAGCGAGAAAATTTGCGAGATCCCTCGGCAGTCATTATAGAGTGTATAGTCCAAGTCAGGCTGGGAGCATACCGATAAGTCACAATTTCTTGGAAATCTGAAGCTGATCAAAACTTATTCTTCTTGATCAGGGAAATATCTGCTCAGGGTCGGATTGGCATTTTTAGCGTATGGTAGGATATGGAACCCAAATCCGGATCGCCGTCAACTGAAAATCTTCAAGAAATTATGACTAATCGGTACGCTCCCAGCCTGACTTGGACTATAGCTACTGACTGTACCTAGGTAGTTTTCGGAAGGTATAAATATTGTAGGTTACATAATTGAAATATTATACTTCAGAGTAAAAAAAACCATGACAGTAAAATAACGTAGTCAGTAAATAGAATAAATAACAAAATGAAATTCTAACCCCAAACAAAGCTGGTATATTTAAGAAAATCTTGGAAGGTTCTCGGAACAGTCAGCAATTTCCACCTCAAGCGAGCATTTGGTGCTTGGTAAAGACTTGGTAATGGAACCTACCTTACTTTTACGCCTGTCAGAATGAGCCATTAATAATAACAGTTATTGTTATGTAGAAATATGCAGAGCACCCTTCAGCACTTCTTTCCGATGTTTCTTACATTTGCTGCCGGGAAAATCGCACTTCCTCAACAAAGTTGATGCCTTTTATTTTTCTTTGATTTATTACAATTTTGTTTTTATGCCTTTTTGTTTTGATTCAGCTTTTTTTTTGCTGACTATGAAAATACGCCCAAATGAAAAACTCCTTGAGGTTAATTATGTTTACGTGGGGTGAGTTTCATGAGTTCAGAATAACAAATTAAAATATTTTCGAATTAAATTGAAGACTCCGGTTCGTAGAATTATTTTGTGTTCATACTGAGAAGCAAGGAGCTTTGCGAAATAGCAGACATTCTGTAAATTATTATAGTTAATTTTTAATAAATTAAACAGAATATACACCTTTCCCTCGGTTCATAAATAAACCTGAATCTTTTTTAATTCTTCTGGTGATAATCTTTAGCAGACATTATCGTTTTATTCCGGTACTAGGTATATTAGCACAAATCAGTTTCACTTTGTAAGCTAGTGTATTTGGATCGAAACTGTATTTTTTTGTAACATAGATTAATCACACGGCATACCAAAACAGGGATGTTGCTTGACTTGCCTATAAAGCTAGACAAGGTACCACGAGGGGGTAACCACTCCAGAGATTGTTTGAGATTGCATAAAGATTTCAAAAGATTTCCTGAGATTCTCGACGAGATTCGTGGAAAGATGCATCCCGAAGGGTTAATTACTCCAGAAATTTCCAAGATTCCCTGAGATTTCATAAAGATTTCCAATTATTGCCTGAGATTCCCTAAGAGATTCCCAACGAGATTCCTGGAGTGGTTAACCCCTCAAAGTAACGACACAGGTAACCTGCCTGGGTTAGTTGTTTGTCCAGGAACATTTTTCTAACTTCGAAACACATTTTTGTCCACATTAGAGGTGTCTGGCTTTACAACTAAGGGACCAAACACGTGTAGAGGTCTTCGAACTCACTTGAAATTCATAGCTAGCTTTTAGCTTTAATTGTTTGGGAAGAAAATAAAATCCTGCGGTGGAAGTCACGCAGGCAAGGCGGAAGTTCGGACGTAATAAATGGTTCCTGCCCGGACCTGTCCATCTGCTAAATGACTCCCAATAACTCATCCCATACCCTCCCTCTAACAACCCCCTCTATAACAACGCTACCCTCTATATAACAACCCGAGAACCAGAAGCCCAGCCTTATGGAAAAATTTCTATATTTCCTGCTTCTTTCCACTGAAGTTCCTTGGTAACTTAGTAGCTGATATATTTTTGAATCTGTGAATGAAAGTGAGATACTAAGGTACCAGGTACCCCGCACTTGCCCTTTACACCCTTCTCTCACTTTTCCGCGACTCAGTGAACGGGAGACTTAACCACTGAAATTTAACTGGGAGGTTAGGACACTAGAACCTTAAGGGTGCGTCCCACCATACTCGGTTAACGGTTAAACTCCAGTTGAATTCGGTTTTTACCGGGCAATAATTGAAATTTAACTGGAGTTTAACGTTAACCGAGTATGGTGAGACGCTTCCTTAGTATACCTTTTCATAGCTTTCCATTAGACTTAAAATTATTTTCAAATGACGCGGTTAGTTCTGAATAAATTTACATTATTCCTCTGTATGTACATTTCACAAAACTTTTTGGCTTCAGAAGGGGTTTCAAAATTTCAATCAGACCCTTCAACCACTTCCGGTGAACTACCTCTCATAATAAACGCCCTTTTTCTCTTTGCATATGAAATTAGTCCAGGATGGTTTTTCATGAAGTCAAATCAACAAATCAGAGCCCGTTTTTATAGCCCTCGAAAGGTCTGAAGGTTCAACCTTGATACGTTCCTGAAAAGCAGCAGCACTAACACTAGGCCTGAACAAGCCGTCAGCTGCAGCGCAGGACTTGACGCACTACCCCTATTCCGCTTCATGGTTTCAAGTACTTGCGTGAAGCATCTCTCGGTTTTTGTTCTTTATGCCTCTTCTTCCGGTCCTCCTTCCATCCTAACCCCAAATTCCAACGCCCCATCTCTCCAACACCTCGTTTATTTTATTTATGGTCGCCAATGCTTTAACTCTTGGGCGTTCCCAACTTGGGAGGTTTTACTCTAACTTCATTACAAATTTCTACCATGTTGCAGAGCTGGAGCTTTGTTTTCTACCTACCCTAATCATTTTCAATCTGTTGTTATTTTATTGTTATTAATAGACTCGTTGTTACTACTGTAGTTGGAATATTTTTATTGTTTATATGTGATCATCCAGCCTATTCGGTCAGTGTACCTCTGAACCGTCTTGATTCACAAAACAAACATGATTCATTGAAAATGTAAACAAGGAATTTCTCCGTAACTTAGTTAATTTTTTGTTGTGTGTATTCAACCTTAATGCTGCTTACTTTTCGAGAAAAGCTGAAAATCCGGTAAACAGAATTACCTTACTGTAGTCAAACTCACTTTTGGATGAGGGTAACGTCAGTCATATCCAGGGGTGGATTGACTACACAAATGTCAATTGTCGTTGCTGAAATCTTGTTGGTCATTGTGGCCTCTTCTTCTTAAGGGTCCGCTATACCTAACGATGCATTTTTGCCGCCCATAAGATTAACATTGCGAGCGGCGATTCATTTTCAAGGTTTACCCTTGGTTGGAAAGACAAAATTTTGCCTGTACCTAGCCCTAACAATGTTCTAGGTCGTGTTCGAAGCAGATTTCCCATTTTTTTTACTGGTTTTCGAAATACAGCACTTTTCTTGAGGTATGCGATGCTAGCATTTGCAAAATAGTTGCAATAAAAGAAACCAGTGAGAAATTGGGAAATCTGCTTAGAACACTCCCTAGAACATTGTTAGGGCTAGGGACAGGCAAAATTTTGTGTCTTTCCAACCAAGGGTAAACCTTGAAAATGAATCGCCGCTCGCAATGTTAATCTTATGGGTGGCAAAAAATGCACCGTCAGGTATAGCGTCCTCTTAAGTCTACTTCTTAGTATAAACAAAAAATAGTTCTGGAGTAGTTAACCCTTCGGGGTGCATATTTCCACGAATCTCGTTGAGAATCTCAGAAAATCTTTAGAAATCTTCATGCAATCTCAAGCAATCTCTGGACTGGTTAACCGCTCGCCCAAGGGTAAGGCGGACTATAACAATCCAGCAAGAAATAACAACGGTGAGGTGGGATGAGATTTCCGAGTAGTCCCTGACTTTGCTAGTTAAGAAATACCTAAAAAAGTAGAACCAAGGCGAAAAAAGGCGAAGAAACGGAAGCTTGTCAGCAGGTGGGAGCCCGGGCAGTTATGAAAACTGATAACAGCCCAAGTTGGAGGTGATTCCAACTTCCTTGCTGATAAGCGAGCCCGTAAGTTTTGTGAGCTGACCGGCCGTCAGAATAACTCTCTCGAGCGGATGGCAAATCGATTTTCAAGTTCTCCTCTTCTATTCTTTTGGGCACTTTTGGGGAAATAGCAGCCCTTTTCATCGGCGCTTCTTAAGTCACCTTTGAGTGTGCGTTGTGTCAATCCCAGGGGTTGTCGCCTTCCCCCTTTAGCTTTCTTTGTAAAATTGGGGTGGTTGAGCCTTTTTTGAGGACACTTTCCCCCTTTTTCTGTGGTATGAGGATTTATTATAGATGAAATTAGATGATCCTCGAAAAAAAAATTATTAGCTATTTGCTTCTTTCTCTTTAAACCTTTGAAATGTTAAAGCTTTCGTGGCTCTAGGTATTGAAAACTGTAGGTCCGCCACATATACGTAGGTACTCTTTAATCGCTTCAAAGTGGAACTGGAATAGAGGAAGTAGCTAACTTACAGTGGGTTCATTTGACACTTCAGGATAAGTACTCGTACCTGCTTCAGAGAATGTCATTCCAGGTTTCAAAAAAATTTGCGAAGCATTTAGCGCGGAGATTAACTTCGCTCGCTCCTTTCAGGTAATAATTCACAGTTCAGTGAACCGAATTAGTTATAATGGCCAATGTGCTGGATGTCAAAGGAAAAGTTTAGTCTGGAGTCCTTCCGTTGATGTGAGCTCTCAACGGAGGATGTTCCGGTTAGGATATAAACATCAAAAAAGCAATTTAAAATTTCGTAACCCAATTTGAGAGGAAATTCAGCCGCGTGGAAAATATTATATTTGTTAGCCAGTTAGCGGGTGATTCGGTTGATGGAACCAGCAGCAGCGCGGATGAATTTTCGGGAGAAACTGCTGAATCAGTTCCAGCGATAAGACTCGAAAAAGTACACTCGCAGCAGTCCCGCCAAAAATTTTATTTCAGTCTCGAAAGCAGTTTAGTAGTTTAGCGAAGAGGCTGATTTACGGTTTGATTTTTCGTTTTTCGCCAATGTTTTCTGTTATTTTGCTCATTCACTAGTTTCGAGAAGAAGTTTATATGGGCGTGGGCTTTCGTTCCTTGTCAAAGATATTTCTAATAAGAAAGGTTCTTTGCTGTTTTTGAACTGAAGGCTGTATCATGTAGGTACAATGCAAACTATGCCACCCAAAGAAAGGGTTTCCGTTTAAATTTGAAGATAGGTTTCCAATGGCGTCTAATAACGCTGACGAATCAGATTGTTCAATGCTTGAAGTAACAAGGGGGTGGTTTGTTCCGAATTACAACCGGCAGTCGAGCTTTCCCTCAGCCGGTGAAAGTCAGGTACCCATCAGAGCTATAGGTAGGAAAGGAACTACTGAGAAAACCCTCAGTAATTTGAGACTAGATCTCTTGTCTGTATCCTACCTGTTCCCTAACCTGGCCGCACACAGTAAGCTTATTAATTTTTGTCAACTAAAAATTTGTCCGAACGTAAATTCACAACATAGCCTGTTAATTTCAACAAGACAACATTTTAATATCCAATAGCAGAAAAAACTTAAACAAATAGCGAATTTTTGTCAGGGAAATGCAACAAAACGTCTTAAAAAAAAACAAGCTCATTACAAATGAATCTTTCATGCGACCCTATCGGAAAATATACATATTTTTTTGACAAATGAACGAGGGGTTTTCCATACTAACGAGGCGGCTAACGTAGTCCGACACGTGTCCTTACCCCGTCCCCCTTTTTTTCCCCCTTGATTTTTTCCTTGAGAAGGTGTCGCTTATGATGGATGATCCCATTATCCCTGGTTACCTTTGCGAAAGGCTATCAGTTCCCCAGTGTCGGATGTCCCCCTCATAGCCCATTAGACATTAGTTGAGACTTAAGTCGGTTTCAAAAGATATTTTAAAACCATTAATATAAAAAGCTTGAAGCCTACAATCAAGGATAAATAGACAAATGGCGGTAGGATGGGTTTTAATTTTAATGTCCGACTGCGTCCCACCATACTCGGTTAACTGTTCACCTCCAGTTAAATTCGGTTTTGACCGCGCAATAATTAAAATTTTACTGGAGCTTAACGTTAACTGAGTATGGTGGCTTTCTTCAGTCCAATTCAACGGTTAGTTAATGGGAAGAGGCGAACCACCCTCTTGAATTTACAATCGTAATTTAAATTTAAAGTAACCTGAAATATTTACCACAAAACCGAGAATATAAGATGCTTGATTGGGTAGAATACCCTTGTAAAATGAAATCCACCAAGGCGGTTTAAAAACCCCTTAAGGCTGAATATACATTTGTATAATATACGTTTGGACTCGGTTGATTTTGGACAATTTTTTGTTGTGACGAAAATCACTCGATCGTAAAATCACAATATAGCCTCATGAGTAATGACGTTAAAAAGACATATTATATTTCAGAATATTTAAATATCCAATAGTTTTCTCACAAATTTTGAAATTGGAACCTAAAAAAACGGCGAATGTATATAGTGGCCCTTAAATGGGTGGACTATCCACCAAGGCGGTTTAAAACCCCTTAAAATGGTTCCAAGAAAAGAAATATCAGGAAATGCAGCAAGACCATTTTCTTTTACTCTTTTTTTTAGTGGAAACGATACGACTTTCTAACCCGTTAAAAACAAAAAGCGCAATAAGTTGAACTCTTTTACATAAACTGTCGAGAAGACATGGGTAATATACCTCTGAGTTTTGGTTTTAGAAAGAACTGAAGAGAAATGAAAGTTAGAAACCGACGTTAAATGGGAAATCTCGTAATTTTCACAAAGTTTAGATGTTTGGTAGTACCTTTTTTTGGAGACAGCGGATAGATCCGGCTCACACCGGTTCGATCCCGATCGTATATATCAGAATTTTTCTGGTCGGCGGCGTCGTCTTCTGATATGGTCATCATGTCGAGTGATAATTGTGCGATAATCGGCATTCAAACTTTGAGAGAAAACTATTGGATACTTGAATATTCTGAAATATAATATGTCTTTTTAACGTCATTACTCATGAGGCTATGTTGTGATTTTTCGATCGAGTGATTTTTGTCACAAAAAAAAAATTGTCCAAAATTAACCGATCATGAAATTACAACATAGCCTCATGAGTAATGACACTAAAAAGACGTATTATATTTCAGAATATTTAAATATCCAATAGTTTTCTCACAAAATTTGAAGTCAAAACGTAAATAAGGCTAAGCATTTAGAGTGAGCCTTATTTTTTATGGAAAAGCAATTTCCTTGCCCTTTTTGCCTTGGAAAAGCGATAAAATAGTCTATAATTTATGTGATAGCCGTTAGAGAGATGTCACAGGAAGCATTGATATTTCAGCACTGATTTCCCACTTTTGTGTCTTAATTTTCCTTTTTCTTCTGTGTTTCAGGTAAGATTTAACGAGCCTCTTGACTCATCAAGCAGGGTATGTTTGAAAATTTTATTAACGGTCGACCATACATCGAAGTTTGCGGACAATTTGTTTTGTTTGTTAAGGTGTCTGTTTTCATTTGATTTTCAGGCTCAGGTGAATTTTCTATACTCTCTCTCTCTCAACGGTGTCTTTCTGCAAGAAGAGAATTTTGATGTCCAAATTATAGTAGACCTTTTCATCATAGTGAGGGTGCAGCAAGTTAAGTACCTTAGATAAGTAAAGTAAAATTGTGAAAGTGGAATTAACTTATACTAAAAGGCCTGCTCTAATGAATCGTACAGGTGCACGTCTCATTACGACCAATGAAAAAAAAACCTCATAGTCCGAAATTTAGAATCCTGGATCCGGCAGTGCCCCAAAAATCCGTTACCCAATAGCAGCCAGGCACAAACTAATTGTTATTTATGTTCGGAATAATGTGTCCCCTCACTGATTCATGAGCCATGCACCCAAAAGACTTAGGGGCTATTTCCGAAACGAATTTTCAGCTCCGAGTGATGGTTTGGGGGAGGGGGGGGGGGGGGATTTAGAACCGGAAGCGCCGTTTGCTGGGTTCCGTTTTTCGGCTGCTCTAATGAGTAAGAAATCACTGGTAACTCCAGTCGTTCCTCAGTCAGACAGCTATTAGCTTCGGCTAATTCCTTGCCAAGTATTTCAACCATTCCTTACCCAGAAGGGTTGTCTTTTTTATTACTTTCGACTGAATACATTGATCCTAGGTTTTATATTGATCAGAAATAAATTTTATTGATTTAGAAATAGAAAGGCTCTTAGCATATTTAAAGCCGTAAAGATGCCTACGACTGGACTGTCCCCAAAAAGGTTTTCGAAGTTACATTGGGCCTCGATGCAAATTCAAGACATGTAGATGGTAAAAGTTTTGTAAAGTGTTGGTTAAGGTCTTCTTTAGGTCAACTTTTGGAGGATTTAGACCGCCCATCGATACGCAGGTTACAAGATACATTTCACAAGCCGGTACCAGACTAAAAGTGTTCACTTTAGCCTGGCACTAACGTTTCTCTTCGGAACGATAACGCTATAATGAACTTTTATGGAACAGTACAGTGCAACGTATGAAAACCACAACGCTAGCCTCCAGTTAAACTTAAGAGGACGCTATACCTGACGATGCATTTTTTGCCGCCCATAAGATTAACATCGCGAGCGGCGATTCATTTTCAAGGTTTACCCTTGGTTGGAAAGACACAAAATTTTGCCTGTACCTAGCCCTAACAATGTTCTAGGTCGTGTTCGAAGCAGATTTCCCATTTTTTTACTGGTTTTCGAGATACAGCACTTTTCTTGAGGTATGCGATGCTAGCATTTGCAAAACAGTTGCAATAAAAGAAACCAGTGAGAAATTAGGAAATGTGCTTCGAACACGACCTAGAACATTGTTAGGGCTAAGTACAGGCAAAATTTTGTGTCTTTCCAACCAAGGGTAAACCTTGAAAATGAATCGCCGCTCGCAATGTTAATCTTATGGGCGGCAAAAAATGCACCGTCAGGTATAGTGTCCTCTGAACTACAAGTATCGTCGAACCCATCCTAAATCATCTTTATCTAAATGGCGAACAAAGTCATACAATAGAATTATGTAAAATTTAATGGCCCTTGGTGTAGATAGCATGGCGACAACGAGAGGTTTGATGGTGGTAGACAAAGTCCGCGACAGCCAAGAGGGCGACAAGTCATAGTTATCCCCACCGCGACTTGGGCGATTGCTTCTAATTTAACTTGTAATCTGATGAAGGCGGGATAGTCAGGGCAAAGTGCATAGTTTGTTAAATTAACTTTTCACATTACCCGGGACTAGGGTTCGACGGGAATCTGATTAGTCACTGCTGATCATCGCTGAAGGACAACTTTACACCCTAGTCGACAGTAAAGTCATTTCACATAAATATCATATATTTTCTGACCCATTCACTAGAGCCGATCGGATAATGCCCTGCTTGGGACCTGGTTTTAGTAGCCCGAAATGCAAACAACCCTTGCATGACCCAATTTCGAAGGGTCGTTTGCATACTAATGTTGGAGAACATCAGAGGTGAAAAAGTTAAATGCCGGATAGTTTTAGGTAGTTAAGTAAACGTTACGTTGTGAAATTTTGAAATAATTTGCAAATCGACCTGTGGACAATTTTTTTTTCTTGCTCAAAAATCCGAGAGCCGAGGGGTAGATAACACAATGGCCCGTTGGCCTGAAGATGGCGAAAAGCAAGCACGTTCCACCAACAGAAAAATTACTGCTGCTCGGATTTGAACGAGAGTCCATGGTGGAGAGCCCAGTGGCCTGAAGCTAGCTGACAACCCCCGCACCACGGATGGCTGCATTTTGTTTTGGTTGGATTTCCCGCACTAGGGATCTCTTATCCTTTTTGCCGCCCTTAGGTAGACGATCCCCCCAGGGAATTCACGGGTGAGCAGTCTCAATAGGCCTTGACTGACATGTGACGCGGTCCAGGACCTGGTCTCGGTCTCTGTCTCGGTCGCGGTCCCGTTCCCGGTTCCTATCAGGGGCCGATTCGTAACCAATTTCACGGCAAGTGCCCTCGTGTTCTGTCCTATGAGTTATTACTTTAGCAGCTAAATTCAATTTGGACTGCGCCAACCCTCTATTTCCCTGCTTGCTGGGAATTTCACTAATTTTCCCTCCTAACAGGGAAATATCCCTTGGGTTGAAGCTCCTTGATGAATTTGGTATTCGAGATTGGAAACCAAATCTGTTTCCGTTGTGTGTAACGTTTTGAACCGTACACACTGATTGCACTGATAGATTTAACTATCCAGGTTCTGTACCTATAGCATTTAATTCGAGCGAGCCCGGAAAGGCAGAACCCCCCTTACTTGATACCGACGGTACTTACTTTTTCCGAACACAAAATTTTGTAAACATCACGTAGGTATCAGAGATTCGTGAATAGAAATTTTCATCAATTGAAGGTTCACAAGTTAATAAGAAACTGAAGGAGGAGCCTGAAATTTCAGCGTAGGATACTATAAAAGAATTTTTTCCTTTCTTCCTAAAGGTTGAACATTTTTCTCATTTAGTTAACGTACTTGAAGTGTAGCATACTTCAATAAGGAGAGAGGCGGGAAGGAGAATTTTCTCTTTTAGCGTATTAAGGTCTGAGTAGGGGGAAGACATAGTCGAACATAAAACGGTCGTAAAGACTTTCGGCAAGAAAAGGACTGAAAGCCTTTGACACGTAACAGGGGCTCCATGAAACCTGAAAATAACCTGAAAATAACCGTACTGCTACTTTTCAAATTAACAGCCAAGTGGTCTAGCTAGATGGCTGTCTTTTGAGGAGCACTGAGAGCTGGGTCACACCGGTTCGATCCCGATCCTACCAAAATTTTTCTGATCGAGATTCAGCATGTAAATTTAAACGTATATTGAGGCTGTGGTGGTTCGAAACCAACCTAAAACTGTAATGCCATTATGGAGTTGGTAATGTCTATATCAGATGCTGAAGGTAATGTACAGTAATCGTCAAAGAAATCATAAAACCAAGTAATTTCATTGAAAACCAATAACGTGGAATTAAAAAGCCAATAATTCTGCAAATTGATTGTCCTGACCCAAGTTCACTCCGGTTTTTATTCCAATAATATTGGTGTTTCGACATTTTCGCTGTACAATTCTGGTATAAAATATCATAAAGAATTTTTACGTAGCTTCTCAACAGCTTAGATGTTTTCTTTAGAGGAGCAGGAGCACTGAAAGCTCGATCCCGATCCTTCTAAACTTTTACCTCTAATAAGACTGTAGGTCTTCATCGGGTAGTTCGTCCCACCATCTCTCTACTACATTAAGGCTGAATTTCACCACCTCACTATAGTGCCTCCTAACAATCGAATTGTTATCTTATCGTTAAAGTAGCCTCAAAACTTATCCTATCGTTAAACGTTCACTATAAACACAAAAAATGGCTTTCACAATCATATTTAACCTTTTTTTTGTTGTTTCTGAATTCTTGTCTTGTTGTACCTCCAGCTCTATACTTGATGGTAGGAATTTGTCGTGGCACGAGAATTAGTAAACTTTGTTTAGGAGTATGTTTTAACAATTTCAAGTTAAAAATGGAAAATAAACGTGAAAACACCCTAATTGTTCGGAGAAAGAAGTTAGATTGTTGATTAGACTACAGTCCCTGCCTGTTTCGCACCAAATGAGTCGAAGGTATGAAAGTTATCGTTTTCGCTAACGCACGGATAATCTACTCGAAAGCTTACGATAAGATAAGAACGCTATAGTCAGGATGGTGAAAGTCGCTAACGATAGGATAGCGCTATAGTGTACACTATAGTCTACACTATAAAGTGGTGAAATCCAGCCTCAGAGATATACCTACCAGTAAAACTTAAAATTGAAAGAGCATGTACCTATCTTGTCAGCAAATTTTTTTGGCGTGACGATTTTAGCGCCGATAGTATCGGATCCCGATACACATATTTACGCTTTAGCGTGAGCGCTGTGTAAAGCGGGCCTTACAACAATGGTGTATAGTGAGAATGCGTTAGGTACAGCGGATTAGCGCGTTAGTTATAGGTTTTCGATGAGCGTAGACTTTCTCCCTAGTCCCCCACTCCACCGCCTTCCTTAACGCCTTCGAACCACATTGATTTCCGATTGCTCCACAGCCTTGTATATTCTTTTTGCAACTCCAAAAATCTGCTGATGCGGCAACATACTCCAAGTCTAATCGGCTGTGCCGTCACGCTTTTCCTGTTATTTTCTTGTTTCCTTCTGCTATTTTAAGGATACGTGTTCCTAATTTTTTTTGGTTACACCCAGAATACACGTCCCTCTACTTGGGGCAAATGTTGGATGACGTAAATAAAAAATTATTTCTTTTTCTATGTAGTTTACATTTGGCCCATGTCAGGGAGAGTCGTAGAGTACTGAAGTACAGTTGTCAGTTTCTATATAAGGAAAACGTCACTAAAAGAAGCGAGCGCAATAGTTTCTTAA
This sequence comes from Mesopsocus fuscifrons, assembly GCA_950004255.1. Lineage (NCBI taxonomy): Eukaryota > Metazoa > Arthropoda > Insecta > Psocodea > Mesopsocidae > Mesopsocus > Mesopsocus fuscifrons. Next base: position 4,950,532 of record OX465377.1, read on the forward strand.
CAAACCCAGGCTCATTTTGAAGCCCTCTCTGTAACGAACCCTCCCTATAGTGAGCTAATTTCCATGGTCACTTGGTGGTCGTTATATAGAGAGAGACAAGTACAGTATGTTAATTATAATTATTCATAGTAACTGCCTCCCCTGCGTGAGACATACTTTTTTTGTGGGACCCCTTGTACAACCGAAAGTGTAGGTATCGTTTTATTTTGAAGCAGGGTCGCACTATGACGTCAGTTGGTCTTAAAGTGACGTCATCTAAATGGTTAGATACTGTTATTTCCTCTCTCTCGTTAGCCGCGAAGCTGTATACGACTATTTACACACTAGAATACAACCTTACAAAAATATTTTTGAAACTTCAGGTATCATCTCGCACCTGTAAACGAAATTAACGAAGTAAAATTTGAGGTTGGGTTGTTTCTGGTGAGAAGGGCCTTAGGAGCAAATTTAATACGTGGAGATAACCTCCTACACCTGAGACGGAGCTACGCCTCCCCGAATTCAAAGAATTTCTCCTTTTATGCCTCCTTTTTTTGAGAGTTGGTCCCTCCGGTTTCTTTCGTGGCGCTTGCTTTGCATTCGCGTTTAAAGCTCTTATCAAAATAGAGTTCCAACAATTTTTCAGCTAGTAGAAAGAGGGAAAATGGAAAGAAGGTAAGGCCTTGGGGACTGGGGTGTGGGGAGGAGGGCGGGATATGAATAGAGAAAGAGATAAGATAGCAAAATCCACAAATTACCCCTCCCCAAAACCTGCACCCGAAACCAGCTCCATTTCTCAGACCTTTCGCCAAATTCCTTATTCTACTTTTCACGAAACAAAAATAAATCAAAACATGATATCCCTTTGCCCCGAGACAACTCCAAATTGTTTTTAAACTTCAATTTATCTTTGATGAGGGACAATGCCTCAAGTCAAAAACAAAGATATACGAATGAGAAAGACAACTTTATTAGGGGTCCAGACGTCTGTGAAAAAGATTTGGGGTTTTTTTCTTCCTGAGTAACAGCCGCGAGTGGTTTCGATTGTTATCTTTATAGGAGCACTGATTCTGCCATATCTTCTGATCGGTAGTCACCTCTGATGTTCAGAATGTCAACTGAATTGTATATTCAAGCTGTGTTCGTTCGGAACCCACCTTCTGAGACTGAGGAGATGCCGGTGGATAGTTCTTAGCGAGGGGTTAACCACTCGTTGGGAATCTCGTTGGGAATCATTGGAAATCTTTATGAAATCTCAGGGAATCTTGGAATTTTTTGGAGTGACCCCCTTCGGGGTTCATCTTTCTATGAATTCCGTTGGGAATCTTTGGAAATCTTTATGGAAGCTCAGTGGAATCTCTGGAATCTCTGATTCTTAGGAGAAATGATCTAGTTGCTGGGCTTGTCCCCCCACCCCTCTATTCCTGCCCATACCTACTGGGTGAACGAACAGTGAAATTATGAATCTGCGTTGTTTTCGATATCTTTCTAGACCTCCACCAAAACTAGAATCCGAAAAAAGGTCAAAGGCTCACACGTAGAGTGGCTTCCAAGCATTTCCTTAGCTGAAAATAAATATTGAAAAACGTGATAAAAAATGAAAGGAATTTTCTTCTTTTCGGATTCTTTATTTTTCTGTCTCCTATGTTTGAATGGAAGATCTGGCCAAATACAAACGTACACATATTGTACCGAAGTGAAAAACGTAAACTTGACCTCCAGATTGTAGACAGCTTCACGTAAAGTTTGGATCAAAAAGAAAGATAGCGAAAGTGTCGTCATAAAAGGAGCTTTTGGTGAGTCGAAAATGCGATAGCTCAAAAGGGAGGGAAGTCAGTGTAAGTTGGGTTGAAGAAAAACAAGACGAAGATTTTCAAGACATTATCAAATGAAGTTGCTGACAGTCTTTCTCCCGATAAATCTCCAAACGAGGCCATTCCAAAATCAAATAAAAATGAAACAAGACTATCCTGCTTCCGGATTTTGGGAAGAGAATATTGTGGTCGTTTATTTTAGAACCCTAGAACCCTCTTTAGGATTAGAACAATATTTTTTACTTCTTTTTTGTACTGAATAATATTTTTTTGACTGAGATTTTGCATTTCAAAATACAAATGGACCTTCCCCAGGAAGTTCCCACAGAGAGTCCAAACAATGGTGTGAGACTACTAACTGGGACTTTCCAAGACGTGCAGGGACTGTGTATGAAGTCTTCCTACACAATTCTCTTTGTTGGCGTTTTTTAAAGTCCATTTTCTGGGGAAGCTTTTGGACTTTCCGTAAAACGCCGTTAGACTTGTCTTTGTGTCTTACTATTTCTTTCTAAAAAGTAAACAAATAAGAACCCCCTTGGGTCCTGCGTATGGTTGAAGATTCTCACAAAAAAATAAGCCGAAGTGGATAAAAGGAGTAGATTATTTTATTGCGGAAGGTTTCGAAAAACCCCCTGCATTAGTGATAGTGTCATTGGATCACGCCTAAGGGGCTGCTCAGCTTTTATGGCCTATCATCCCCTATCATCCCCCGATCGCCGTTTATAACCCATCTATGTTTCATTTTTAACGTTACCTACCTTGATACTGTAGGTGGCAATAGGTAAACAGGATTGAAAATAGTATTACAACAGAGTACAAAGATCTAGAAGGGCCGTCAGATAGGAAATTTCTGCATCATACCAAACTCAGACTTTTTGGCGGTAAGTGCCTGTTAGCTTAATCAGACGTTAGCTTCCGTATGCTAACCCCCTAATAACTGGGGATTACTGAACCCAGATGCTGGGTAGAAAGGGACTGTATTCACGTGTTAACTTTGGAATTTTTGGCTGCATATTTGGAAAGGCATACTTAATATTTTCCCCACCTTCTAGTCACATAAAAATCAAACGTCCGGGAAAACCACATGGCAGACGTTGATGGATAGGTTGGTCCTGAATCAGGGGACCGGGACAACAAACCTGAACCTGTAACCGGAAATAGCAAGGTATAGGGGTAGGCTGAGGTGTGGTGTTCTGGTGGCCGTAGCAGCCATTTCGACGGATTTACCCCCAGAGGAAATTGAAAACGTTCCATCATCTAAGTATCAGCCCTCGGATAATATTTTATTTCTCTTAAATTTCGGATTTTCTCTTATTCGTCTTCTTATACCCACCATATTGCTTTTTTTCTGAGGGATTTTCAAAGATGAGAACTTTTTTGAGATTGCTTAGCTTGATACCTTTTTCGGATGACCTTGGAAGCTCAGGCTTTTGAAATAAATGGCGTTTCCACCTCACACAAGTACATACCTATCTAAACCCGAGGATTCACCACCGCTCTTGTATATCTGCCACAATTTGTAAATTTACTTCAAGAAGTTTTTTAAGGGTCGAAATTTTTTTGATATATAATTTTTCTTGCATCAACTTTTGTGATGGCTGCCCGAGCCGAGCTTTTAGGGGACACTAAAGTAGACTTTATAGGAACTGAAGAAATTCACCCTTACTAATTTAGGTAACCTGGAATAGTGAACTGTTCATAAAAATGGAAGAGTTCTTATAAAAAATATGCCTATACAGAAGGTACACTCCAGCCAAGTCTCTTGAAATTTGCAACGCAAAAAAGGTTGGGGGTTGAACGAGTATATGACGAGATGAGGGTGAGTCTTGATAGGGTTGGAATCGGTGATGAGGGGAAAGACTGTGCGCCAGTCATAAAATAGAAAACGAGGTGTGAAACGAGCCACGGGCTTACAAATTCGAACACATTTTCCCTCAGCGGGAAATTTTGCGATGCGAAGAATGAAAAAATGGAAGCTCGCCCCTCTCCTGAACGTATAATGTGTACATTTTCCAGCGTTAAGGGCGTCTACACAGTCGGGTTTGTTTACGTTTTTTCTGCACATTTTTTGAGGATGCAATACTCTTCGTATTGGATATTTAAATATTCTGAAATTAGTTTCGGACAAACTTTTTGCTAACAAAATTCACTCGATCGTAAAATCACCTGTTAATTTCGGCCGTTAAAAAAAAACTTATTACATTTCACAACATTTAAATATACAATAGTTTCCTCATATAAAGTGTGCAGAAAAAAGACAAACAAATAGTTAACGTAGCCTCGCTTACGTTTTTTTATTGTAAATTTTCTGGGGAAACCGTTGGATTTTATTTGTTCTGAAATATAATATGCCTTTTTAACGTCAGAAACTACAGGAACTAGTTAATTAAGTTGGGATAATTATGGTCAACATTGACGGAAAACCACGTTCAAACAAGGCAACCTCTTGGAGATTCTAGCTGTTAGGAACACATTTCTTTAGAGGTCTAGAATGCTCAGAGGGAAGAGGCGAGACCATTAGCAAGAAAGCTCCTACATTCCGTGACTGAGGCAAGAGAAGACGTAAGTAGCAAAACGCAGGGAGCTGTCTACTTTATAAATCATCTGCGGCCACCTCGCTGTCATGCAGCGCCGCCTTGTGCATCACAACCACTAGACCGAAAACCAGTCATGCCACGTCGCTTTTTGCATATCTTTAAGGCTGCCCGTCCATTGGACAGAAGCGAAGAGAAGAACTGCGAAGGGAAATTCGTTTCGCTTTTCTTCGCTTCGCTTCGCCGCGCTTCCGCCCAATGGACGGGCAGCCAAGCCAAGGAACGTAAATAAAGGTTTCGTCCCACCCCAAAGAACGGCTAAAGCTTGGACGGTATATGAGGTTGAGGGTTGAGTCAGGACCTGAATTTTCCGGAGGGGGGGGGGGGGGGGGGGGGGGGTCGGATAATTTATGTTGCCCCGTTTTGACCTAGGTTCGATTTCGTCTTGATGTATAGTCCCTCCCGTTCTGCATATAAAATATGTTTCGGGTATGCATGTATAGGCAGGAATGGTAGGCCAGACTTTTTTTGTAAGCTTTTTTCTTTTGGACGGAGGGAAACCTGGGATACCTACCCCAAATTTTTTAGGACACTGTTCGATATTTAAATGTTTTGAAATATAATATATGTTTTTACCGTCCGAAGTTAACTGGCTGTGTTGGGATTTTACGATCGAGTGATTTTTATCAATAGAAAATTTTCTCAAAATTGCTCGATCGTAAAATCACAACATAGCCAGTTCATTCCAGACTTTAAGAACAAATATTATATTTCAGAACAATGGAATCTCTGAACCCTTTAATTTTCAGGCAGAGATTCATTTAGTTTCTGAAAGCCTTTCGTCTCACAAAGACTCTTACCGTGTAGAGGGTTAGTTCAAAAAGTTTCAATCTGCAGAGACAGGACTGAGAAATGAAGCTGTAAAGGTGCACCCGGAACGAGGGTACTTTGCGGAATGTCCTTTGCACAATGCACCAGACCTCACATTATAAGCTACCAGAAGGAAGTTGTAAATTACACTTTACGGCAAAAAGCAGCTTAACTACCAAATCCTCAACCTCTTTTCCTAATAAACCCGTTATTTCCTTATTCCTGGGGTTGTCTCGAAGAATAGTGATTGTTCTTTTGGTTAATGCCCGGGTTAGGGCGGTTTTCGCAATGTCCTAAGTTCACTATAGTGTTCTAAAAGTTTACTATAACATTAGCCTTTCGACAAGAAACGTCTTCCCGAAGAGGTAGTCGAAAATTTTATCTTGCCGTTAAAAGTTCATTAGCTGCCGTTACGATAAGGCCACTATCAGCAGGATGGTGGAAGTCACCAACTTTTCAGGAGGATGACGCTATAATGAACTTTAAAGGGACACTATAGTAGACATTAGGAACAGGTGAAACCAAGTGCTGAGCTTCTAACCATCGTTTTGCTTTGTGGGAATTATCCGAGGAATTATCTAACGAGTGTTTATCATAAAGCTCACTTTATTATCTGACCTATTACCGTTTAATCTTCTTTTGTAGCATTAAGCTCAGTGCCGTGAGACACGGACAATGAGTATTGATCCAAAACTTTTAGATCCGCTCTTGTAAAGATAAATACTCATTTTTTGTTCCCTGTACTTTTCTGTAAGCTATAAAAAGAACTATGGAAAACCCTCGCTATAATCTGAAACTTTAGACAGTGGACAGGAAACACCTATCCTGGAAGTTTCTGTTCGTTCAATGGTAGAGGTATGAATGAACGATTAAAGTTAATCAGTTAACTGGGCATGGTGGGACGCACCCTAAAGGTTGCTGTACCTATTAAGGGGAAATACACCCATTTGGTTCGCAATGCTACGTACTTCAAGCCCTACTCCGAAGTTACAGGGCGAGTGAAAAGTGTTTATAGGGGGATGTAAACCTGAGACTCTTTGTCGTGAGGTAGTGTTGTATTTTTGCATGAAATGGAGTAATAAGCCCACAGGAGCGATTTTAAACAGTCAACTACCAGTCCACATGTTTTTTTGACAGATCGCGAAAACACAACACTACCTCACGCGAAATATTTTTTTGTAACGTTTCGGATTAAAACAGTATGATTTTATCGTTACATTTAGTAGAAAAGCTTGATAAATGTTTGTAATATTTACCGCCGCCATGTTACATGTTGACAATTTTTATTTCACTTACGGAAGTTCGTAATTGCAACACCATTTCTCTACTTTTTCTCCTGTAAAAGCTAAACATAGTGTCCTACTTTCACTTGTTCGTTTCGCGTTCAAATAGCACACTATGTTTAGCTTTTAGAGTAGACACAACCGATACGATATTGCAATTACCAGTCTCCGGTGGTACTAAAATGTAAACATTACTTTTGTCGAATATTTACTTTCGCACAGTGGTTTTGGCGGAGTTCGTCGAGAATGTATGGTGGCCCTTAAGGGTCCGCTATACCTGACGGTGCATTTTTTGCCTCCCATAAGATTAACATTGCGAGCGGCGATTCATTTTCAAGGTTTACCCTTGGTTGGAAAGACACAAAATTTTGCCTGTACCTAGCCCTAACGATGTTCTAGGGAGTGTTCGAAGCAGATTTCCCATTTTTTTTACTGGTTTTCGAGATACAGCACTTTTCTTGAGGTATGCGATGCTAGCATTTGCAAAACAGTTGCAATAAAAGAAACCAGTGAGAAATTGGGAAATCTGCTTCGAACACTCACTAGAACATTGTTAGGGCTAGGTACAGGCAAAATTTTGTGTCTTTCCAACCAAGGGTAAACCTTGAAAATGAATCGTCGCTCGCAATGTTAATCTTATGGGCGGCAAAAAATGCACCGTCAGGTATAGCGTCCTCTTAATGGGAAAGGACCTTGTGCAGAAGCTGAACTAACTTTAGGTTAAAAAGAATGAGAATATGAAATGCATTCAATGCATTGTAGGAGAATTGCATATAAAAACTAGGATTAGTGATAATATTATGCACGTTTTACTCGTCTTCTCTCGGTTTTTTTGGGTAGTTGACTCTATTTTCTGCTACGTCGTCGTTTAGTTTGTTTAAATGAATGTATTCAGTGGGAGAGAATTGCTGGTTTAACCGTCTGTGAATGATTTAAACTACGTTTTTAATGGAACCCTTTTAATTGGCCTGATTTCACCATGAAATTTACTCTTCGTTCAGTTATTTTACCTTTTCTGCTGGAACACTAATAATATTCCCCTCTTTTGGTGACTTCCATGAGGAAATATATTCCATTCCCGATATTTGAGACGACTTGAAAAATATTCATATAGTTTCAAATCAATCGAGATGTCGTAGTTCTTTTCGTTTCATTCACAGTTTCCTCTGCTTTCCTGATGTACGTCATATACATGCAGGTCTTCAATGAGTCATGGAGATTTTTGCTGGGGTGTTTCCATTCTATCTCAACAAGTTACTTTACATCAAAAAAGCACCCTGGCTCACCGGCATCCAATGTTATTTTACACACTGTGTTAACTCTGTTGTACTACTGCAGGGGCGTCATTTAGCCCTCTTGGGGGGGGGGGGGGGCACTTGACCCCCCCAAGAGGGCTGTTGCCCCCCCCCCCAGAACGAATTAAAAAATTACATTTTCAGTGAAAAACGTAAAAAAAATAATAATAATAATAAGGATGATTTACCTACCTACCCATGACCATGAGTTACATCCAGTAGAGACCATGGATGGTATTTTGAAGGGAAAACTCTGCCGACTATTGTGTACGGCGGTCGATTGCATGTAGAATGGCCTTTAGGTGTAGTCAAAAAATTAGGTTAAACCGGGGACAATTCCTTGCGAACAGTGCTGGATTAACCATTACCTGTGCTAAATAAGCTACAGTTTGGGGCCTATATACGCTCTGAAGGGGCCTACAAAAATTTCCAACGTAATAAATAATTAGTAAATTTAAAGTTTTTCCTGCAAAATATGGAGATTTTACAGAGATTAGTGAAATTTTCAAACAACATATAACTGAAATTCCATGGTTGTGTGGGTTGAAAAGGTATACTCCCCTCTTAAAATGACTAAACCGCTCAACGAGAGACGGGTAACAAACACAAAAAGACCGTTTTCTTTAAAATAAAATTGAAAAACTCCATTTGCTTTGAAAAAAGGAAATACCTAGATTCGCCACAAAGAGCCCGTCTATCGCTCTATGGGTGTTATTTAGCATGGTGCGATATTGAAAAGAATTCTCTCGTATATGAGAAGGAACCCATTCGCAGATCACTTATCGCCGGCATACCATTGACCTACTTCTGGAAAGCCGCCACACTCTTCGGTAAGATATAGCACGTACTCCTGATACTTTCAGGGTGCACAAATCTGTTAAATGTATCTGCAATGTAGCTGCATTACCTTACAAATTGCCACTTCACCCTTCTCGGTTTTCTGTATAAGTTTCAGGCACACTCGCTGTTTGAAGATCTGTTTATTGTACCAGTTACTTCGTTTCACCATTCATTAGTTAGTTAGTTGAGAGGCAGGGGGAACAAGCCTTCTGCAGCCGTCATAAAACACCAGCTTCTTAGTGACGTTCCAGGGGGTAACCACTCCAGACATTCCTTGAGATTCCCTGAGATACCATAAGGATTTCCAAAGATTCCCAACGATATTCATAGAAAGATGAACACCAAAGGGGTAACCACTCCAAAAAAAATTCGAAGATTCCCTGAGATTTCATAAAGATTTCCTATGATTCCCAACGAGATTCCCAACGAGTGGTTAAACCCTCGGCAAATTCTGTGTATTTGGTTTGTATGTATCTCGCTGGGCAGTATACCGCGACTGTAGAATCAAACAGAACAAAAAATAGCCAATGAAACGAAAAAGTAATGTAGTAAAGAACCCATACAGAAGATAAAGCCCTCTTACGCAGTGGAGTTACTCTCTGTTTCTTGAAAGTAAAGATACAGAGCTTGAAACAAAGCACGAGAACGTTGTACATGTAGCAGTTGTTTGACAAGAAGACCTGCTCCTAGCTCTGTCTCCGGGGAAATTTCGTAATGAACAGCAGAGCAAATACCACCGGCGACTTGTCTTTTTACGCCAACTCCCCCATCCAATGAGACACCCTGTGAACCTTTATATTCTTGTGATGATTTTCCCCAATAGTTCTCCTTATGCTCAGCATGTCTGGCACGATTGTGTTGCTTATCACAATAGCAAAGGTTGTTTCTACCTTAGAATCCCAAATCGCCTGTTACATTCGCTTCTTACGCCCTTCAACCTTTCACCCACTCTTCCAGGGCTTTGGAGACCAATCCTTTACCTTCTTTACTGCTCATATGAAAAATGAAACGCCATTGTGTGCTAAGGATGTTCATTTCAGTTGTGAAGCTTCTTGGAGATCATGCAAAAACCAAAATGGCGGAAAAGCGTCGAAGCTGTGGTGACTTTGATGTTTCTTTGGAAAATTATTTACTTTCTAAAAGGGTGTTTCCACAATTTTCTTCGAGAAGTATTCGACTATGGAAAACGTCATCGAAGTACTTCATTTTTTACTTGGAATATAAGTTTTTCAATTCGAAACCGTTTTCAAAATTCGAGCAGTTCTCGGGAGTTCAATGCTACAAAGCCATTATGAATACCCGCACGAGAAAAACTTCTAATGTCACTGGGGAGGAGCAGCCGACGACGACGTTTACTTCTATGTAGTGAAATCAGTGTTGTACCTTAAATATTGAGGGGTGAATTTCAAAAGTCCACTTTAAAGACATCCCGGATATTTTTTTATTATGGGAAAAGCCAGAGCATCCTATAAACCTTCTTGCTAATAAGAATAAGCATGAAGGGTTAACTATCAAGGAGGTATTCTATACTTCTACGGTTAGTTGTCAGTACGTTCTGCGTTATCAAGGTTGAGAAGTAACTGCATTACTAGAATAACCACTTTCATTGTTAACTTTTTGTTTTGTGTTTCGTGTTATAAGTGCCTTAAACAGGGCTTGAATTGCAGCCTTCATAAGAATCATGGGTAAAGTGCCACCGCGTACTTCTTGCAGGTCACTTTTTCAGAAATTCTCTATTCTCCCTGCTCCTTGTGTTTTCATTTATCAGGTATTATTATTTGTTCGCGAATATCCAGAACACTTCCCTATTAATTCAAACTTTCACTCTTATAAAACTCGGTCGTGTTCAAATATACATGTAAGCAAATTTGCTACCTCCCTTCGTTTGAACAGTCCTCCGATTTTAGGTGTTCGTCTATATAACGTAGAAATCAAATATCTGAAGAAAGTTTAACAATATTTAAAAAATTGCTAAAATCGTATTTACTTGAAAATGTTTTTTATAGTTTAGAGGAATTTCTCAATTTGTAATTTAACTAGACAACCAGGCGTTTTATACTTTATTTCCACCTGTCTTGGGTGGGACAAGGTAAACAAAACGTAAAATAAAAAAAAACACTTTTACGAAGAATAGCTTAGTACTGCAGGCATCCCTTTTGAACCGGGAACTGGGTCGGATTCAAGTGGGTTATATCCGAGGTTATATCGTATCACAATAACAAATAGTGCAATTCTTAGAAATCCGCTCAAAGGAATTTTGTAAATAATAGGATGCAAAGTTCGGAGAAATAACAAAATTGGTTTTCCACGAAAGGAAAACGCAAATGTGGTAGGTAAATAAATAAATAGCGGGTAAAATGTGTGGTGGGGCGGGTTGCAAAATAATTTGAAAGGATGCTTGGAATTGTAATTTAATGTTGATTTATAGTCAACAACATGTTGGAAAGGTAAACGAAAAGGTTAGGGGTGCTCTACTACTCTCATTTTAATATCTAAGTGAAATGCAATTTATGTATAACACCGCTATCACACACTTTACGCATTTCGCATTTTTTTTCCTGCTAGCTACCCTATTGTGTACTAGCCCATACAGCCTCGGACCACACCGGTTCTATCCCGATCCTACCAAATTTTTTGTGTCCTAGATATATTCACAATATCCAGCGAAATGTATGTCAAGGCCTAGGGGTTAACCACTCCAGGAATCTCGTTGGGAATCATTGGAAATCTTTTTGAAATCTCAGGGAATCTTGGTATTTTTTTTGGAGTGGTTACCCCTTCGGGGTTCATCTTTCAATGAACATCGTTGGGAATCATTGGAAATCTTTATGGAATTTCAGTGGAATCTCAAGGAATCTTAGGAGTGGTTACCCCCTCGGTCAAGGCTGTGGTGGTTCGGAACCCACCTTGAAACTGTAAGTCACCACCGTCTTCTAACACTGTGGGCTGGTATTTGAAAGTGCTGAAGGACCCATTCTAGGCCGGAAAAGCCTTTAAATCCAACTACCGTATCGTTTGACCGTTACTATCGGACTACCCCTCGTACCTTGAAAGGGGGTATGACCCTGGTCGGATTTGTCCATTGGCACTCCCTTGTTGACTTAGGCCGTTATTAACGTCCGCCGAAATTTGCATAATAGCGGATTTCAATGCGCTCAAGACCATGCTACTCAATAGTGGACCGGGGATGGTGGGGACGGACAAGGGGGGAGAGGGAGGGGGCGAGGGGGGAAGGGGTTACTAAAATTGGAATATTTAATGTTCCTTGCTCCTTTTGCTGCCGTCTTCCGTCTTTATCTACCGAACTCGATAGCATAGAAGGTTTTCTTCAAAGTAATACTGGCAGCTGGGTTCAATTCTGATCCTATACCTTTTTTTTGACCGGTATGCAGCTGTGATATGCCCACCATGTCTAGTGAAATGTAGATCAAAGCTGTGGTGGTTCAAAACCCGCCTAAAACTGTACTACTATAGGTGCTCTGCTGTCTGTTGCGATTCCATGAATGATAAAAATGTTAAATCTCTACTTTAAAATCCAGTTATATTTTTAAATGCCTTTTACTCAAAAGGAGGAGCTGAATTTTAGGAATCAAATCCGATAAAAAATCCTATGACAAAACATACGAACGAACCCTTTTATCTTCTGAACTTAGAATGACAGGCTCAACGTTAAAAAAAGCTAAAAACAGATAAAAGCGAAAAAGAACATAGGAAAACGTACAAATTCGGTACATTAACCAAGAGAAGAAAAAAATTAAACCTGAGGAGCGCGAGGGATATCTGATCGTGCCATTTTGTTCGTCAAAAAAATAAATCTGTAAGGCAATCGTTTGGAAGGATCCGCCATTTTTGTATGAAAGAACGAGAAGAAAAAAATTTTGTGCTCATTATTTGTAATTTCAAATTCTACTCCAGACTCCCTTTGCCGCTCGGGGTGGCTTTGGAACAACAGAATTGAAAATATATATATTTTTCATGAGCTTTGTCATTTTTATACGATTCGCTGGAAGACAAATTGCCAAAATTTTGAGATATGAATGTTGTTTGCAAGGGTTGCATGATTCGTTTGGAATTCCAGGCATGTCCGTCGTTTCTGGACTCCTTGCTTGGCTTCCGTTGCTTGACCTCCTGTCCAACATACGCCCTCACTCCCTGAGATCCCATAGACTTGGTCAATCGATCAAACCCGACTTTTATGGTAGACCTCGATGGAACATTTCCCCGGGGGTAAACAGCTTTTCGTGGACTGATTACAAACTATCCCTTCAATTTACTACCACGCTTTTGCTATAGGATGTTCATCTATCTATGTTGTAGTAAGTAGTAAGGTGAAGGTGACACTGTAATAATTTTATGATGTGATTAAGGCTGAATATACATTCGCTATTTTTTTCCGTTCCGATTTCAAACTTTGTGAGAAAACTATCGGATACTTAAATATTCTGAAATATAATACGTCTTTGTAACTCATGAGGCTATGTTGTGATTTCACGATCAGTTAATTTTGGACAATTTTTTTTTGTGACAAAAATCACTCGATCGTAAAATCACAACATAGCCTCATGAGTAATGACGTTAAAAAGACATATTATATTTCAGAATATTTAAATATCCTATAGTTTTCTCACAAAGTTTGAAATCGGAACGGAAAAAAATAGCGAATGAATGGTGGCCCTTAAGTCGGGAAGGTGGGCAAGTTCTGCGATTATTTCAAACAACATCGCTGTGGTGAGACAGAAGGGATGAAACCAAAGTATATTAATCAGATATTGCTCTTAGGACCTTTTTTTATAAATTTTGTTAAACTTTCTTCAGATATTTTTTCATTTTTCAATATCAGATATTGGTCTTTAGTATGTAGACAGAAGTGTTCTGTTTGAGGGGTTAACCACTCGTTGAGAATCTCGTTGGGAATCACTGGAAATCTTTATGAAATCTCAGGGAATCTTGGAATTTTTTGCAGTGGTTACTCCTCATCTTTCTATGCATATCGTTGGGAATCTTCGGAAATCTTTATGGAATCACAGTGGAATCTAAAGGGATCTCTTGAGTGGTTCCCCCTCGGTTCTGTTGTAACATCATGCACATGATAGAAGCAGTGAACAAGTTGCTGGCAACTGCATCATCTAACTCAGTAATTCCCATATGTGGTTCACGGTTCAACACCATAACTTCAAACTAGCGACAGTTTGAGAAAGTGCAGGGAAATGTCGCAGGGACATAATTTCAATACTGCGACTATGAACAGAGTAAAATGGCCTCCTTAGTTTAATTTCAAATATTATGTGCCCCATAAAAGCTGGTTGGCGACATAAATGTCGCAGCCACTTGCTCCATACTTAAAGGTCGTTGAGATGAAAAATAATTTAAAGGAAAAGCTGATTAAGGCAGAACTTATGTCACCCATTTCACTTTTTGTCCTTTCCCAACTTGACTTGTGCGTTTGACACACTTTGCTCATTCTCTTCGCTACTTTGCTAGTTTGCAACTTTGGAACTTTCACCTTAATGCTTTCCTCTTAATAGGATGCCCGTCTAGATACTTTGACAAATTATTGTAGAGTTGAGGTTCGAACTCTCTCTTCGTTCCTATTTTAGCAAAAGGTATTTGACTTATACCTAACTATCCACAAAACAACAGGACCGCGGTCGCACCGACCACCCCTTCAACTCCGAATAAAGGGTCCGACAACAGTCGCACTTAACTTTTTCGCCCCGTATGATTTTTTTTGGGGGGATTTTTTTGAAATTTTTTTGCGGGCGTAATTTTTAAGCAATCAAAAATCGGTTGAAAATGCCCCACGAGCATCTATCTGAGATCACTCATACCAAATCTCACGTCTGTCATTTTATTACTGTAGTCCCAAATGCGTTCCGACCATTCAAAAACGTGGTTTCTCATTCTCAACTCATTTTCGACACTTTTTTGACTACAACGGCCGTAATTTTGAAGATAACAAAATTATGTTCGACAGATGTTTAAGTTACATGGTTCTACACAAATTTACCAAATTTCATGACAATCGGTCAATAAATGTGAATGGCGCCGAAACGATCGAACTTTGGTCCAGAACGGCCGTAATTTTCAACCAATTCAATTGTAGTTGAAAATGACCTCGAAGCATCTATTTATCAACACACTTACCAATTTTCAGTGTTATACATTGAAAAGTGTACCGTCGGCGCTTGTCCGACTAACCAAAAACATGATTTTTGAATTATTTTGGCGGTTTTTTGACAATAGTGGCCGGAATTTTTGACCAATCCCTGAAAATGCCCCTCGGCAGTGATTTTAGACAGGTCCGTACCAAATTTCATCATAATCGGAAGAACGGTATAGGCGCTAGAGCACTGCACGGACTGACTGACGGACGGACAGACTTTTTCCTGAAACCACTTTTTTGGACTCAGGGGACCCCCAGGATCATGGGAAACCCAAAATCTCAATTTCGAAATTTTGCACGAAAACAATACTTTCCCGCCATATATGGCTAGCGAGAAAGTAAAAACCAGCTCAGAGCTCCGAGCCTTTGTTTTTGGTTGCCAAATCGGCCCCTACTGCTTCAGCACCTGCCAGACCTGAACCGGAATTATTTTCTAATGTGTAGCCATTTTTTTTTGGAAAATAAAGTTACTTAATAGTACCTCATTCCAAGGCCGTACCCAGGGGGGGGGTTAGGGGGGTTCAAACCCCCCCCGAAACTATTCGGCTTTACACTAGAGAGAATTAAGTTTTGAAGGAGAAAATATAGTTTCGTGCTACTTAGGTACCTAAACCCCCCCCGAAATATTTTCCTGGGTACGGCCTTGCCTCATTCCTTCAGATGTACAAATGTTCACAAGCTGTAGGGGATGATTTGAGGTTACCCTGAGCGAAAGTAGGTACACTTACATGTTGCTCTTCAGCAGTCAGAGTACGTACCTACTGCTTAAGAGGACGCTATACCTGACGATGCATTTTTTGCCGCCCATAAGATTAACATTGCGAGCGGCGATTCATTTTCAAGGGTTACCCTTGTTCGGAAAGACACAAAATTTTGCCTGTACCTAGCCCTAACAATGTTCTAGGGAGTGTTCGAAGCAGATTTCCCAATTTCTCATGGTTTCTTTTATTGCAACTGTTTTGCAACTGCTAGCATCGCATACCTCAAGAAAAGTGCTGTATCTCGAAAATCAGTAAAAAAAATGGGAAATCTGCTTCGAACACTCCCTAGAACATTGTTAGGGCTAGGTACAGGCAAAATTTTGTATCTTTCCAACCAAGGGTAAACCTTGAAAATGAATCGCCGCTCGCAATGTTAATCTTATGGGTGGCAAAAAATGCACCGTCAGGTATAGCGGACCCTTAATCCTACTTCAACTTTAATTCCTAGAGAAACTGGATAACTGCAAACTAGTTTGTGAGAAAGTTGGTATGGATAGAAGTGATTGCGGATTGGTATACGTGGGATGATGTAGCTCGAGCCGTCCATGTGCGGCGCCGAAATTACCTCCAGGGCGGTGGTCGGGAGCCAAGTTGTAATGTAAACCATAAATCAGCCGAGCCGCAAGTAGCTCAGCAAAAACTTTAATCCCTTTCTTCTTTCCGTCTCGGCTGCATTTTGCCTGCGAACCCAAATTACCTCGTTTCACCCCCAAGGCCCTTTAGCAGCAAAGGGGATGGGAAGGGAGGCCGTAAAAAATTTCTTCACTGGCCTCGAGGGTTGATTAACGGAGGTCATCGTTCATACAGCTTATCAGCACTTACCGTGCCTTTAATCGGGCCTATATCTAATTTCGACTTCATATTATGGCTTTTAACTGCATAGCAGGGTGGTCGTTCGATCCCGATTCCAACAAAGTTTTTCTGATCGGCATTCACCTCTGACATGTTCTGCATGTGGAGTAAAATGTATATCGAGGCTGAGGAGGGTGGTTCGGAACCCACCTAAAACTGTAGGTCCCTATCGGGACTAACATGGTGGCTGGGGAAGCATTTATTTTTAGGTATCACCGTGGTGGGTAAAGGGGTGTATTCCTAGGGAATATTATATTAACGTTGTTTCAGTTATTTGTAACATCTCAGTTGTGAAATCTCCCAAAACAATCTAAGAAAGTTCTGATCTTCTATGGGAAAATGCTATACAAATGTTGTCTTCAAATATATTTTCCAAACACACAAAAAGGAGATAATGCTTCCAGCCTCAGAAAAGCGAAGCTCGAATTTTCTGAGTATTGCTCGGCATGAAATCCATAAACAGAAGATTGATTTTAAGAATAAGAATAATTTGAAAACTTCATGAATTTTTTAAATTATAAACTCCTTCAACTTTATCCGTAACAAGAACTGGAGATAAAAATTGTGAATACAGTTTGGAAATTGAAAATGTTTCTCCACACTCGCATTTTACTGACAGGGGGTGTAATAGGGAGGCTATCAATACGACTTATAAATGGGCAACTTCCAAAGAGGGAGTTCCAGGCATTTTAATTTTTTATCGGGGTAGAAATAGGCACAATGCTGTCAGTGTTAGTGAAGATTTTTTTAGTTTTTTGTGGTAGTAAGTACTGTCTTAATCCTCGCATGTTTTTTCCCAAACCAAAATTACGACACAGTACTTTTGTGCCAATCAGCGGTCGAGCGAACCTGTGAGATCTGGATTCGAATCCCGGCGTGTGCAATATTTTCCGTTTGAAGCATGGATTGGCTTTGGCCGAAAAAAGAAGTTTTCCAAAACACACTTCCTCGCCATATTATTTGTTAGTGAGAAAATAAAAACAAGATTTTAAAAAACTATACGAGTTACAAAACTAGGATTGCTGACAAAAAAATAATAGGGGCTAAGGGTGAGAGGGGTTCAGCGCCTAATAACAACTGTACGTGACTTTATCGAAGAAGTGAGGGAAGCTGATGACTGCGTCCGCTAGAGAGCAGAAGGAGAATACAACTTCTTAACAAACCCAACCGACGGGAGAAACCACGGTCCGAACTCTTGAAATCACCTTTCAGACCTGAAATAATGATCCTTTCAAGTTTCAGGTACCCTAATTACACATCGTTATATTGCCTGAAAAAGGTGATCCCAAAGTAGGTATGAAATATAGTTACCTAAACTTATTTGAAACTTGATGAGAGTGGATTTAAAAAAGTTCAAAAATATAGAACTTTTTCACAAAGGTTTTCTTTAGGTATAGGTAGAGTGAAATACAGGGTGCCACCTTTCGTGAGCTCTGTTCACAAGGGGGTTATTTGGTAAGAATCGCGCCCGACAGCCGAGTTTTCCCCCAGTCAGTGAAGGCCAGATTCCCACCAGGGCCCAGGGCCGGGAAAGATTCACATGGAAAATTTTTTACAAACTCTGGACTAGAACCAAAGAGCCTCCTCCGTCATGGCTCAGTGCCTTGATTTGCCTTGGCGTAAATGCACCGACGATTAAAAAATAATAAATCAATAAATCTATTTCTTCCCTTTACCAGAGAAAGAGCCACTCCAATTGCCTACCTTTGACTGAAAGAGTGAGACCACACTAGGAAAACCAGATAAACTCCGGTTAATTGCGGTGTGACATGACACACTTAGAACTTAACGGACGTTTAAATGCTGACAGGGTTGGTTAGATCATATGGCACTTCCCGTGCTAAACCTCCGTCGCAAGCCCTTTCTTCTATCCCACCCCCTCTCAGATTACTAGGAAATAATGAGAAAACTTAGAAGCTCATGAGTGTACTGAAGAGTCAGCGGGAAAAACAGGAAAATGGTAAGGAAAACCTTCCCTTCTAAGGCGAAACAGGACCACCACCCAATCAATCAGGCCCCTTAACTTCCAATTTCATGTTCTTGGGAGCAAGTCATGTTTTTTGTCATCAAAAACCTTTGTTTTATTGCAAAAAACGCTCATTATTTTGGGAGCTGTCTGTCAAAGAAATATCTGCCTTAAGAGAGATTGGTTTTTATTACAGAAAAGGGGCGATACGTTCTGTATTTATCAAAATGAGGGTGAATTTCATCAGTCCCCTTAAAGTTTAATTTATAAACAAGTGATGCACATATTTAGCTTGAGGTTAACCGTCCCCTAAACCTTGCGATAAGACTTGCTATAAACTAAGCATATGATTGGAATATTGATATAATTTATCATTAAGGTGGACTGTTAAAATCCACCTTTAGGTACTTCTATCCTTCTTGATTTTTTTATATGTTTAGCTCCTTGATTTTCAGAAGCCCGGTCAAAAAGAATTTAGCACAATCTTGCGATTTTTTAGAATTAATAAGAGAACTTGGTCAATGAATGCGTACAATTTTCATAGCTCAGTAAGATTAAAAGGAAGAAAGTCGTGGTAGCAGAAAACGTTGTGAAGCTACGTCACTAAATCATGGAAGGCCATCACCAACCTTTCTGCACCTTTCTTTATCTAGGTACGTACGTGTGAAATAAACACAGATCCAGATAGAAACGTGCTTTTTCCGTTTTCCTGTAATTGAACTTTCCTGCCTTCTGTTTTCCTTTTTTCCTGTGCAATTTAAGCCTTGTTTTACCACCTCATTTAGAGCGAGTGTTAACTGCTTACTACGATATTATATTGTAGATATACCTAGATTTCACAAGTAGCTATAAGGCAGGAAAATCCTACCTTACTGTTCGCTTCTTTTCCTGGTTATGTCGTTTATCTGTATATCTATTTTAGGTATTTTTTTTCTTCTTGGGATTATAGTTACAAGGTTGATCCTATCTATTTGGAAGACTATCTTCTTAGGTGATGTTGGGAGGAATCGGTCAAAAATTGAACATTGAACAATTTCTTCAGCAGTCGAGAAATATTCTGCTTCACAGGCGTAACGGAATCAAGATATCGGGGATGTTTATAATGTCAAGCACGAATCAAGCGGGACAGACCGAGGAACCAATAAAGCGTTCGCGTTCTGATGCCAATTCCTAACCGAATTCGGAAACTTGAACAAAGAGGCTCGACCACGACCTGACGACTTAGCGAGAATACTGATGTTAACGATAGATGTCTGTACGATAGCCTCCATGTCTGAGTGGTCCAAAAGGTTGTCGTAGAGAAACACTGGGTCACACTGGTTCGATTCCGATCCTGTTCAAAGTTTTCTGATTGGCATTGACCTCTGTGTCTTCTCACAAAGAAATAATAGGTTATTCCCTCATGATGAAGTCTTTTTGTCTCCCAAAGGTCTCGTTGTACCTGCTTTTCATTTTTGCGTTCTCGGAAAGTTTGTTTCAAATAGACTTAAGAGGACGCTATACCTGACGATGCATTTTTTGCCGCCCATAAGATTAACATTGCGAGCGGCGATTCATTTTCAAGGTTTACCCTTGGTTGGAAAGACACAAAATTTTGCCTGTACCTAGCCCTAACAATGTTTTAGGGAGTGTTCGAAGCAGATTTCCCAATTTCTCACTGGTTCCTTTTATTGCAACTGTTTTGCAAATGCTAGCATCGCATACCTCAAGAAAAGTGCTGTATCTCGAAAACCAGTAAAAAAATGGGAAATCTGCTTCGAACACTCCCTAGAACATTGTTAGGGCTAGGTACAGGCAAAATTTTGTGTCTTTCCAACCAAGGGTAAACCTTGAAAATGAATCGCCGCTCGCAATGTTAATCTTAAGGGCGGCAAAAATGCACCGTCAGGTATAGCGGACCCTTAAAGGCGGGCGTACCTTTCCAGCGGAATAACTCAGGAAATAATACATTCGAAAATATCTCCAGTAGGAAAAACGAAAGAGCCGGAAGCGAATTTACTTTTGTTTTCTCCTTTCTGATGATAACTTCCTGCTGACAAACAAGTTAAAATAATCGAAACCTACCTATAAAAGCTAAATTATTTTTCTCTTAGCTAAAAAATGAACTGAGAAAATGACCTCAACGCAATTTTTAAAACTAGCATTCCCTCCGATTGAACATATTTCATTAAAAAGATATTTTCCTTGGCTTTCGTATGATTGATTCTTCAATTTAGAAAATGAGTTTTGCGGAGCTAAGTTAAATGGGAAGGGAGTTAAGTGGTGAAACGCGGAGTAGTATATCTCATCACGCCACCACCGAATGAAACTTTTTGCTTTCCTTTCGATAGAAATTCATTCATTTCTTAAGAGGACGCTATACCTGACGGTGCATTTTTTGCCGCCCATAAGATTAACATTGCGAGCGGCGATTCATTTTCAAGGTTTACCCTTGGTTGGAAAGACACAAAATTTTGCCTGTACCTAGCCCTTACAATGTTCTAGGGAGTGAGATTTCCCAATTTCTCACTGGTTTCTTTTATTGCAACTGTTTTGCAAATGCTAGCATCGCATACCTCAAGAAAAGTGCTGTATCTCGAAAACCAGTAAAAAAATGGGAAATCTGCTTCGAACACTCCCTAGAACATTGTTAGGGCTAGGTACAGGCAAAATTCTGTGTCTTTCCAACCAAGGGTAAACCTTGGAAATGAATCGCCGCTCGCAATGTTAATCCTATGGGCGGCAAAAAATGCACCGTCAGGTACAGCGGACCCTTAATTATTAACTCACCTTACCCCTGTGTAAATTTAAAAGGGCATATTTTTTTGAATTTTTTTTTTAAATTCATAGCGATTTTGGTGAGTCCCTACAGTGGTATTCGCTAACACCTTCCCTGTTTTTTGACGTTTTTTTTTTAGAGAAAAATCCCTCAGTTGTTTAATTCCAGCACAGTTTATGACGTCAAAAAGCCCTACTACATTCCAGAACAAAAAACAATCCAACTGTTCCTTTCCACCTCCGGGAGCCTGGTGTTTTGAGGTTCACCCCCTGTACCTTATCAGGGCAACTGGAAACGACATGTGAGTTAATCGTCAAAGTCAGCATTAGGAATAGATCGTTTGAAGCTGTCTGGTTGAATTTGTAGAGGTTGTCTTGCTCGCTAGTAGATAAGTAATATCCCATGAAGCATTTAACATGCAACATCGGTGATCGCTGTCGGCAACACATTCTGATTTTTTTTTTATCGACATGGAAGGGTCAGATAGCTCAAGCTTTACGTGCGATTCAGAAACCGTACCTTCTTTTTCAGTGGAATTGTTTGAAACACATTGGTTCTTTGTGTGACAGTGATCTCACAAGCCCAAAAAAAAAGTTTAAAAGTGAACTAAATTTATAAATGCATCACACATAATATTTCGCTTGTAGGAAGAGCCAAACCGTCTTAGAGACCTCCCTACGACATGTTTTAGCGATTGTGATTGTCTCCCCAAGTATATGAATATAACTGATCGTTAACCTATAGTCTGGTAAAAGATACTCTTAGGGTGCGTCCCACCATGCCCAGTTAAAATTAAACTGGAGATTTTGTCCTATGTTTACCATGTTAAATTTAACTTTTCAGTTAAATTTAACATGGTAAATCTCCAGTTTAATGTTAACTGGGCATGGTGGGACGCACCCTACGCACCCTTAATATTGTACATTTGTGAAAACAGGATTGCGTATAGTCAGCCGTACCTATGTTTTCTTTTTTCTTTTTTTATTTTTTGTTATATTTATATTTATGTTTATTTTATTACCCCTGCAGAGGCTGCGTTTCTGGTTGTCAGCTGGTAACTACATCTAAGTATATAGGATTACCAGTTCAGTGTCACTTCTTGGTAATAAAACGGTCAAAAATCGCTTAGTTAAATACCTCGTCACATGAATAACATAGAAGGAAAATGAAGCCTGTATCGGAAAAATTTAATAAATTACGATTCGTCCGAAGCTTTCGATTGTTAAATACAAAAAACTTAACGCCACGCACCATTTACCGCATCGTTTTCCACACAAGGGTTTGAGAATTTCAAATTAAAGCTACGAGAATCCAGACAATGCCAAGTGAGACAAACAAAATACACAGAGAAACAGAGCTAAAAAGGTTTGAAAAAGGTCCTTAGTATGTGAGCTAATGCAAATGCTGTGTTAGATTTGAGAGGCGGAGCACCTAAGTACATAAAATGCGGAACGTTTAAAAGCAATATGCTCATGAATGTGTAATGGCCGCTACTTGGGAATATCGAGGAAGGATTAGTTTGATATTCAAAGCACGTTTGGAGTTAACCATATGAGACGCGTTGCCTGCCTCTTTGCTATATCATTTTCTAACCAAAATTGTTGCTAAAGAACTGTTCTTTTTATTGATTTAGGTTTGTTATCAAAACGACTGAAAGTTGCCCTTCCCTCCTTCATCCCTAACAAAAGTCATATGTATTCTCGTGCGCCCTCAAAACGAAACTCAAGTGACCTCAGCACTGGTTACTCTTGGAAGGTGACCCTATAATGAAGTTCGTCTATGGGCAATGACAGAGCGCAGAGCGCTCCCCTTGGCAAAAGCCAAAGAGGAGTTACCGATGGGGTAAACACTCCAGAGATTCCTTGAGATTCCCTGAGATTCCATAAAGATTTCCAAAGATTCCCAACGATATTCATAGAAAGATGAACCCCGAAGGGGTAACCACTCCAAAAAATTCCAAGATTCCCTGACATTTCATAAAGATTTCCAATGATTCCCAACGAGATTCCCGACGAGTGGTTAACCCCTCGGGAGTTACCGTACTGCCACCGATGTTGGCGAAAATAAAATAACAGAAATGTTGCTCATTTCTAACTAACAAATACACTGAGCAAATGAGGTAACATTTTGACTAAAAGTTATTTAAGTATCCCACATAGTTGGAGCTTCAGTTCTTCCTGAATGCCAAAGGATTTCTATTATAACAACAAAACTATTGAAGGTACTCAGGTTCCCATCCACCCATTCATAACTGACCACAGGCCACAAACAGTTCTCCAATTCAAAAGTTCCTCCCCCAAAAGCAAAAGCGGAATTTCCTGTCCAACTTCCATCAAAGTTAGTAGCTTACTGCTTACTCCATCATAGGTAACTCTGGAGCTTTTTGAATTGTAAGGACAACAATGTAGGACGTCTACGCAGTTGTATTCGTTTACGTTTTTATGAGGATACTATTGGATATTTTAATGTTCTGAAATATAACGGCCAAACAATCGAACAAATCACTCGTTAAATCATCACGCAACCTGATAATTTCGGCTGTTAAAAAGGCACAGTATATTTCAGAACATTTCAATATCCAATGGTGTCCTTATTAAGTGTGCAGAAAAATAAAATAGCGAATGCCTGTTCGGCCTTAACTGAACACAAATGTTAAGACCCAGAAAACTTTCCGCAAGAAAAATTTTATCATGAAAAATAACCAGTTACGAAAAAATAGATAATTAGGTATGTTTCAGAACAAAAAATATTATTAAAGAAACATCTGATTTTCTATCAGCTTGAAACAAATCATATTTCGGTAGGTATAAATCCTTCAACCAGAAAAAAATGAAATAATAAAAAAACACGATATTTTTAATCTATTGCTGATTCAGACAGCACGCGGCCCAACAGGTACACGGCAGAATGGTAATGAGCTGCTCATTGTTCATTTGTATTACGTCATTGTCAGCGGCTTTAGCGGAGTCACTGATTACAAAGGCAAACCACTGTCATTTATTTACACAGACAAAGGATAAACGATCTCACAACATCATTTTACTTTCCCTCAATTATTTTAACATCCCGCCAAAACAGTATCCGCGTGTGTACTGCATGCTTGATGACGAGAGTCAGCAATGTATGGGGGAAATTTTCCTGCGGCCAGGATTTGAACCTGACTTCTACGGGGTACCAAACCGCACTGTAGGTTTGTTAAGACTACAAATAGGACTACACTCTCTATACTCGTAAAGAAAACCTCTCTATAACGAGGAAACGCTACAGTCCCTTGACAAACCCTGACTCATTTAAAAACCCTCTATATAACGAGCTCCCTCTATAACGAGCAAAATTACATGGTCATTGACGGTCGTTCTAGAGATAGACTACAAAGTGTATTTGAAAGGGAAATTAGGGAAAAAAATGTCACAGAGAAAATGTTTCATTTTTGCTTTCGTATTTTGAAAAACGGCGAAAGAGTGGCCGCCACATATTAAATACCTGAAACATGCCAGAAAAAACTTATACAAATAGAGAATGAAAGCATAAAAAAACCTGTACGTAAAGGAACATGTCCCTTTATTATTACTGTTCTCGTTAACTCAGAAAATTCTCCATTCTATTTTTTTCCGCCCGTTTATGAAGTGTTCTCCCCCGAGAATGGCGAATTATTATCTTGCACAGTATACCTTGTTCCCCACTCGTCGTATTTGTACAAAACGGGTACCTACAGTTTTAAGAGGGTTCCGAACCACCACAACCTTGATACACATTCTGCTTCAGGTGATGAACATATCAGACGTGAGTGACGATCAGAAAACATTCCTGTAAAGATGAGCACTTAGTTCTAGGTATGTGTAGGTGTACCTTAAATACAAAGACGCAATATAAAGTTTCCTGCTGAGGGATTTTGCGTGGGGGGATTCTTATCTGAAAACTCGTAAACAGAGAGGTTTTAGGAAGAATTTAATCCCCTAGTTTGTGATAATTACTGAAATACCGTGGAACGTAACACAACATGCTGTAGGTAACTTGAAACCCTTTCAGGCGAGAAACAAACGTGAGTATGTGAAATCGCTTGTTCTGGGCAAATTACACGATTTAAAGCTAATTCCAGGAGATGTTAAGATATTTGGAAATTTTCGTTTTCGCTGTAGTCACTGGAGGTACTCCTGACGTTGACAATGATTGCTTGCAAACTGCATGTTGACTTAAGGCTGAATATACATTCGCTATTTTTTTACGTTCGGGCTTCAAACTTTGTGGGAGAACTATTGGATATTTAAATATTCTGAAATATAATATGTCTTTTTAACGTCATTATTCATGAGGCTATGTTATGATTTCACTGTCGGTTAATTTTGGACAATTTTTTTGGTGACAAAAATCACTCGATCGTAAAATCACAACATAGCCTCATGAGTAATGACATATTATATTTCAGAATATTTAAATGTCCAATATTTTCTCACAGTGGTCTCACCAGTGGCCGAGCGATCAAGGGGTCCGCTTTGTGTCCTGAGAGGTCCGGGTTCGAATCCTGCCGCAATGGGAAAATTTTCCGTCGTCGGCCCACTCCTAAATTGGCCTCGGCCCACTTATATTCGGCTTCGGCCACTTCTTCTTCGGCTTTGGCCAAAAAATCTAAGAACCAACTATAAAATTACAGCACCTCTCCCGGTCCTCTAACGGATTTTCTACTCCAAGTAAGTTCATAGAAAGTTGCAGGCAGGTACATAATAAAGGAGAAATCAGAGAAAGTACAATGTCTATCCGTTGCAAGCTCAATTTAGGGATCCCAGTGTTTTGAAAATTGCCCTGTCTAATAATTTATTGGCAAAGTTTTGCGAATATCGTGACTAAATTCCAGTCGCTCTCTGGAGGTGGATGCCCCACTTTATCATCGGAAAATTCATAACAGCTATTGCAGGTACAAATTCCAGGACATGCGACTATTCGCTCTCTGTGTATATCCTTGATTAATGTTATTGCACGGGTTTTCACTTTCCAGTAAGACAGAAGTTCAATAACCTCGCTGGAACTGGTGACATCAACCTTAAGGCTACTGGGAAGGTACTGTTGGAAATTTAAATGTTCTAAAATATAATATGTCTTTTTAACAGCCGAAATCTTGCAATTTTACGATCCAGTGATTTTAGTGAAAGAAAAATTCGGGGGGTATCTGGGGGTAATCACTCCAGAGATTGCGTGAGATTGCCTGAGATTGCATGATGATTTCCAAAGATTTCTTGAGATTCTCAACGAGATTCGTGGAAAGATGTACTACTCCAGAAATTTCCAAGATTCCCTGAGATTTCATAAAGATTTTCAATGATTGCCTGAGATACCCAGTGAGATTCCTGGAGTGGTTAACACCTCGGCCGTTCGTAAGGTTGTTGGATTGGAGTGTCATAGCCCCCCAACTTATCTTCCTGTTCAATTCCTAATTAACCAAATTATTAAAAAAATAAATAAAAAACCTTGCTAGGAATGCAGAGCCACCAAGTACACTTACTACCTACTTACTTACCTACGTTAGTAAATACCCCATAAGTTATCACTTGTTTTGAAAATAAATTTTCCCAGTTTAGATAATAAGGCTCGTGACAAATTCGAGGATCCGGTGCTTTTGTCCAATGTGCGTGGAATGCTCGCTGTAGCGTCGCTAATTGTCCTTCCGTCGCTTTCGGCGGGACAAAGCCTTTCTTCCGCTTTCTTCCGGCCCCCGGTAGGTTGTCACAACCTCCCGGTCCTGTCTTCACTCCCACCTGTCTAACAAGCTCCTCATTAACCGGAGTATTTACCTTTACAACTTGTTGCTTTTTGTATACAGTTGTATCTCTCTATAACGAAAACTTCCCTATACCGAGTGAACGCAAAAGTCCCTTGGTAAAGAGAGACTAGTCTACGTCAGTTAAGGGAAAATCGAGGGGGGTAGCCACTCCAGAGATTCCTTGAGATTCCCTGAGATTACATAAAGATTTCCAAAGATTCCAAACGATATTCATAGAAAGATGAACCCCGAAGGGGTAACCACTCCAAAAAATTCAAAGATTCCCTGAGATTTCATAAAGATTTCCAAAGATATTCCCAACGAGATTCCCAACGAGTGATTAATCCCTCGGGGAAAATCGTTGTTTATCTCCCATGTTTCCAAGAAAATCGGCGTTTTTCTCCTAACCGGGTATAATGGGGCGCAGATTTTTTTTGGTTCAAACTGACTAAAAAAAAATAATAAAAATGGACCTATATCAAAAATCGTTTAAAAATGATTTCCCTCTAGAACGGGTAAAACTGTGCTGTAGCACAACAATATTGTAAACCACAGCCTTGTTTTATGGGCTCTGTCGAACGGTAAATGGCCTCATGACTAGTTTTTATTTATTTTCCTCTCGTTTACTTTTGGAGGATTTTCGGACTAAACTACCCTATACCCATTTAAGGGTAGAAAACAGCTGGTGGTGTCAGTGTTCAGCTAACCCTTTCTCATACTTTCTCAGCATATTGACTAGCGAGAAAGTGAAAAAAGGGCTTATTGGTGCATGATAAATAAATTGCACTTTTTGTTGTGATTTCAGCTGCAATATTATAAGAATTACTAATTCATGGTCACTTTGTTTTAAATCTTCGTTTGAAATTCCAATGGAGGGCTTCTTTCCAAGTTGTTCACTTGTAAGAATTATTAAAGGATTTCCTTTTTGAGAGAGGGAAGGAGAGTGGTGGCAGTGATTTTCGGATCGAAGGCTAAGAAGGATTGGACGAAAAAGAGAAAAAGGAAAGACTGAAAACAATGCATTTTTTATAAGTTCAAAGATGAGGAATAGTATTCTGTGGAGAAAAGTCTTTAGAGCTCAGTAGGGCATTTATCATTCTCAGTGACTGTGAGAGTCATTTCGAAAACAACATTCGCTTCTACGCTTCCTCCACTTCCGTTCTCTTTGCTGTTTCCGGTTCGGCTCCACCTGACGTAGGTACCCATCAAAATTGCTCAATAACCTCGGCAGTTTTATAAAAGCTCTGAAATATTTCAGTCTCTTTCTCATTTCGTTTGGCAGTACTGTTTGCGAGTTGAAAGGTGAATTCTATTCGGTATAAATTTTCTTTTGAAGGATAGCTTTCTTACGAGTCTCCAAGATGTTATCAACAGCCTAAGTGAAAAAAAAAAAAATATGGCAAAAATTGTTGAACGAAATTTGGAGTTTTTTCAACCAAGAGATATTTTTTTTTAAATAATGCGCCGTTGCAGAGATGCACTCCTACTGAAACTTAACCTTAATTTCCCTCTCTCCTTACATCTTTCACTCCTAAGTTCTCCAATCATCGTAACCCAAATAACCTGAAAGTAATTGATGATTTGAAGATGTGATGTATATAAGTATAGGTGTTGTATCGTCTGCTGCAATTTAATACCCTTCCTCTTAATTTAATTAATCTCACCCTCCCCTCAAACCCCTTGCACCCCCTTCCACCCCCTACAGAACCTTCAGCATTATCCTCAGGGACATGTCCTAGATTTCTGTTCATTAGTGCACTACAACACTGTACTAGCCAGTGAATAACACAATTCAATTTAGAGTGGTCTCCTTGCATTTGAACAATGTTATTACAATAATTGTCTAACTTGTGATGTGATTGTTTTAAGGTTGTGCCGTTAGGGAAATGTACTACCTCTCTTCTTTCAAACAGTCCCCCTATTTTAGGTATTGGTCTGTGTACTTTGGTCTCACCTTAAGGCTATGCTTTACCTGGTGATGCATTTCTGCCACCCTTAGATTGACAATTGGCGAATTATTATAACCTTTTTCCCGTGGTTCATAAACTATGAATTTTGCACGGACGTAGTGTTCCGGGGACGTACCTAGACTGATTCCCCAATTTCCCCCATGGTTTTTCGAATTTAGCAGTTTCGCAAACGGTAACCAAGGGGAAAAAGTGGGCAATCTCGAAAACTACAGAGAAGTGGGAATAGCTGCCTATATCTGTACCTAGGACTTTACCATTATCAAGCTATAATCTGGGTCACACTCAGTCTTTACGGTCAAGGAAAAAAAATTAATTCATCGCTTCCAATGTTCATCTTATGAGTCGAGGTAAAAGAGAGCCTTATGTGAAGTTATGTGAAGAAGAAAAAAACATAAAGAAAAACTGAATGAGGGAAATTCAAAAAGAATTCGACAGATGATATTTTTCCATCCCAATTCTAATTTCCCGAATCCCGTGAATAATTAATTGAAAAAGCAATCATATCCCTCACGTCGCCCCTTTTGTTTTGAAAAGGTCGAACAAAATGATCCAACACCTTCTAACTCATCATAAAATGTTTTTGCAGTTGTAAAAAATTAGAAATTCTCTCTTTAGTTCAAGGTCTGTAATTTTAATAGGTTTTCTTGATAGTAGCAGTGGGTGGGGGGTCTAACCCAGCAACTAGGCCATCTCAAGAATTATCGGTCGTGTTCAGCTGACAGCACTACCAAATACCGGCTCCGTAGTGTTGGTACACGGTGGGGACCTGCAGTTTTAGGTGGATTTCGAACCACCACAGCCTTATTCTACATTTCACTTGACGTGCTTTACATATCATACGTGAATGCCGATCAGAAAAACTTTTGTAGCCGGAGTAGTCCCAAGACTACCATTGGCACCGCTTGGCTATGTAGACCCAAAAGGTAACTTCTAAAATTCATATACCTTAACTTTAGATAGCCTTTGTGCAGTAATTGCAGCCAAGGTTCATTTTCTTGAAAACGTTTTTGCAGTTCTTGTTCCAATCGGAATGGTAGCGTGCATCGCTTTAGCTTACGTGTCTCTTTCCATCTTTCAAAGGTTGACTCGAACAGTAGAAGTGTCAGAAGCATTGTTCTTTTTCACGGCATGCAACACTGCATCCCTCTGTGGGTCATGAAATGTTTTTCCTCTCATGATTTTCATTCCTCTTTGAAATATTTCCAAGCCTATACGTTCATTTGTCCGTAGATTTGAAAAAGATCGATTTTTAATCTTTTTTACGGCAAGACTCCTTTGTGTTTTGAACTCCGAGAAGAGCATTCAATTCCGAAACACAGAAACTACTTACAGTATAACGAGAAAATTTGCAAGGCCCTTAGTCAGTCGTTATAGAGAGAGACTACTATACTACACAGTTGACAGTTTACCCTAACCTATCTTCAATTTTATCTTTTTTCTATAAAAATTGAAGACCTAAACCGGAAAAACAAGAAAATAATACCGATAAAAAACACGATAACATCACAGCAGGAAAAGCTCACGTCAGAGCTTTTACTAAAAACGAAGACATAATAATAAGGACAGCAATAAATAGCCAGCAGCGAGGAATCCCAACATAAAAACAATCAGCTAAAACAACATACTACCAGGAGGGTTGAAGCAACGAAAAAAATAAACTAACTTAGGTACATCCGCCTTTTCCTGAAAACATCATTGATCCCCAACCTTCCGTCTCCGGCCTGCCGTATTTTTTAACTAAATCTATATAATCTAATTCGGAAAACGAATTCTTTAGAGGGGGTGTGCTGAAAAACAAGACGATATGATCCTGGTTACCGTCAGGTGTCCTGAACTTTCACGTGAAAGGCTCTCTTTTTTCAATTTAGGGATAAGAGTTTGCCGATAGTAGGTAGGGCGGTTTTTCATGCATGTCTTATTTGAAACTGTGGGAAATACTTTTTAAAAATAGGAGGATTAGGAGGTTTTTTTTGGGTTTGAGCAGCCGGTTGGGCAAAACAGAGTTTGGCCGAAGCCGAATGCGAACGGGCCGAAGCTATTACATCCGTAAGCGGAAAATACCACTTGATTTGGCTTCGGTATTCCAGAGAGATGGTACTACAGTTTTGGGAATCTTTATATACCTAGCTATAAGTTCTATCTATACCTAGATTAATCTATAGGTACTTCTCAGTTCAATTACATAACAGTAAATTTTCCGTCGCAACCTCAGTTCGTATGTTTTCCATGTAAATACGTTGCATCGATTGTCTGAGGAAAAAACAAGAAAAAGGTAATTTTTGACTTAAGAATAAAATGTTCTAAAAAATAAAAGAAGAAATCTTGCCGCGCATAGCACCACAATTATAAAAGAATCCTCTCTTTTTTGAAACAAAGGACACTGTAACGTTAATAATAAATTACGATTCTTCTGGAAGTGTTTGTTATTGAAACGGCCAGCCCAACACTCCAATGAAATTAAAATTAAGTTGGTTTTTATTCTGAATACATAAATAAATTTTCTATAATTAGTTCTTATATCTTAGTCATCTGTCTTCCTTTCACTTCCTTCATTTCCCCGGGTTTTTATTTTAGCCTGACTTCTTTCCCCACTTTTTCTTTTCATTTTTTGACTTGGAGGCTTTTTTATCTTTTGTTTTTTTCACCTGTCAGTTTTGATTTGTCGAGGCTAATCGCATTTTGGGTTATTCTTTGGATTTTTTTTCTCCTTCCTTCCTATCGACACCACCCTTTGACGTCAACTATTTTAAAGGGTTTATTGTGAGTGACATAACTCTCGAAATTTGACTGTCAAAAGTCATGACTTGCTTTTGTCATTTACCTTTACAGTACTCTGCCATTCTCCTTTGGATTAATTCTACTAGTTTTATTTAGGCATACAGGGAAAAAGAACCGGCTTCACCATGGTATTGTGGGAAAATTCGTACTAGAGTGCCTCTCAGTGGCCGAGTGGTCAAGGGGTCCGCTTTGTGTCCTGAGAGGTCCGGGTTCGAATCCCGGCGGAACGGAAAAATTTTCCGCTTACGACATGGATGTATTGGCTTCGGCCCACTACTAAACTGGCTTCGGCCCACTCATATTCGGCTTCGGCCACTTCATCTTCGGCTTCGGCCAAAAACATCCAGCAAAGCAACTCATCGGCGCATATGTTCTCTGAACGTCGCGCGTAAGAAAAAAAAAAAATCGTACTAGACTCGAACGCCCGGGCTCCTGGGTTAGAATCAGTTTCGAATTAGTACCAGCAGTTTTTTGTTAGCATCATGGATGTCACACCCATCGAAACTTATTTTATAAATAGTTTAGAAGAATTTCTCACTGAAAAGCCAGTAGTTTTATACTTTAGCCCCCAGCCTTTTAGGAGTAGTGCCACAAAACGTATACAAACAGATAGAAATAAAAACTTCATTCGCTTGGCAGGAATTTTCTTTAATTTTCCTAACGAGTAGTAAATTCAAGATCCACCGTTGTACCCCGTTTCTCATCTACCCTACCCTTATCTTTAATCGTGTTTATACGTTGAGGTACGAAGGTGCAGCCAGATTCTCCATTAATAAAGAGCTTCCCTGCTCCCTGGTTGGAAAGGTTTCAATTTTAATTACTAAGAGGAAAGCATTGGAATGCGTCCAACATGCTTTGCCCTTCCCAAACTCCCCCAGGTTTCTAGCTAGAGCCTTGTCACGTTCCAGGCAAAATTATGCTAACAGGCCGAAAATGCTTTTATATTCTCTGCGTCTTCACTCTTTTTAGATTATACAAAATTTACGTCAACGGGTGGGGAATGAGATAGTTAAAATTTTGCTTGAATGACTATAGTCAAAGTAATTTATGGAATTTTTTTTTCCTCTGTGGAGGATGGTACAGACAGTACGAGGGGGTAACCACTCCAGGAATCTCGTTGGGAATCATTGGAAATCTTTATGAAATCTCAGGGAATCTTAGAATTTTTTGGAGTGGTTACCCCTTCGGGCTCATCTTTCTATGAATATCGTTGGGAATCTTTGGAAATCTTTATGGAATCTCAGGGAATCTCAATAAGGAATCTCTGGAGTGGTTACCCCCTCGAGATAGTAATTCGAGTGAAATGTATGTTAAGCCTGTACTGGTTCGGAACCTGGAAGCTGGATGATTGTTAAAATAGTCTTCTTGCCCCATGTACCTACTTACTAAATATTTGGAACAACAACCAAAGTTTTTTCTCCTTGGTATATTTTTAAATTTCTTCAATATTTCTTTCATGAAGGTTGCAGCAGCCTGCTCCAATGCAGTTCCTTCCTTTCGTCTCGTTTCTATTTATTGAAAACCCTTTTGGCAATCGAGAAGCCCCGCAAAGGAATAACTCGATATCCGGGAGAGAGGAATTTCGCAGCTATTGTGGCGATATAAGCCAAGCGCTGCCGCAGCACGCATAGTGGAAACATATTCTACACGAGATACAATATTGTCACTACATACGAGATGGTTACTTTTCTGAATACATCCAATTTAATGTTACACATGGTTTGTTATAAGTACTGTTGACGGCCTCGATAGCCGAGTGGACTAAACGGTCAACTTTTGAGGAGCAGTGAGAGCCGGGTCACACCGGTTCGATCCCGATCCTACCAAAAAGTTTTTCTGCTCGGCATTCACCTCTGATATGTTCAGCATGTCAAGTGAAATGTATATCGAGGCTGTGGTGGTTCGGAACCCACCTAAAACTGTAGGTCCCCATCGTTTATTCGATGGCTGGGGAGCTGGTATTTGGTAGTGCTGCCAGCTGAGCACAAGTTCTTGAAAACGGTCTAGTTGCTGGGCTTGTCCCCCCCAACCCTCTGCTATGCTATGCTATAATTACTGTTCCTGAGCCTTTGTACCTCGCACCTTAAAGGTTTTTATGTTTTTCTCCCGTAGTAATCGTCGGTCACTCAAATCGACTTTGAAATTCCACAGAAAGGAAATTTAAGGGCAACACGAAGTAAGGTACTGAACAAAAACGAGCGGTCACAGTCCAGTGAGGCAAATTTACGGCTTCGCCTCTACATTTTTTGTGCCTTCAGGCTTAGGGTTTACGAACTTCTTCACTCTCTCTGTCGTGTTTGGGGTGGTAGACATTCTTGAAGGTAGATTTCCCTTTCTGAGCTTGCGCTTGCTATTATTCCCGAAGTTACTGAAAACTTTTAGAGGTTGCTACCGATCCCCATAGTTTATACAGGCCAGTCATACATTATAATGTATTTCCTTATCTTCAAAAAAAATAACGTACCTGTCATCAAATTATTTCAGGTTCTCCAAATTTCCCTAGACGTTTAATTAAATTTCTAGCAAAGCACCAAAGCAGATTCTCGAAGAGAAATCTCGTAATTTTGACCTTAAGGAAATGCATCGTCAGCTGAAGCGCAGCCTTAAGTCTGTGACTTGACTGTACGATACCGCAGATTCATAAAGAAACTCATTATCGTATTGAGCTGGAAGAAATTTAAAATGGGCGTCACTAAATTTGCAGAGAGACTTGAGTTGGAATTTTGCAGCAGCTGACAGCGACCCCGAGTTATGTGACTGTTGTGCAAATCAATGCCGGTTCAATTTTTATGCGCAGGAGGGAGTTTGGAGCGTTTGGCACCCCTGCCAATACAACCCCCCACTCCCCCACCAATTGATCCTGTCTGCCCTTTTTGGGCTTTATTATCAAAACCTTTTTTAAATCAGATATGAATAAAATCACGCTTTGGGCGCTTAAGAGGACGCTATACCTGACGATCCATTTCCCCTGAGAAGCTGAACATATCAGAGGTTAAGAGGACGCTATACCTGACGGTGCATTTTTTGCCGCCCATAAGATTAACATTGCGAGCGGCGATTCATTTTCAAGGTTTACCCTTGGTTGGAAAGACACAAAAGTTTGCCTGTACCTAGCCCTAACAATGTTCTAGGGAGTGTTCGAAGCAGATTTCCCAATTTCTCACTGGTTTCTTTTATTGCAACTGTTTTGCAAATGCTAGCATCGCATACCTCAAGAAAAGTGCTGTATCTCAAAAACCAGTAAAAAAATGGGAAATCTGCTTCGAACACTCCCTAGAACATTGTTAGGGCTAGGTACAGGCAAAATTTTGTGTCTTTCCAACCAAGGGTAAACCTTGAAAATGAATCGCCGCTCGCAATGTTAATCTTATGGGTGGCAAAAAATGCACCGTCAGGTATAGCGGACCCTTAAGGTGGCATGGGAGAGTTGATGTTAATTTATTTTCACCAACAAAAGTAGGTATCTCATTTTTCTCACATTTTGAAATAAAAACGTTTTTGACGAGCTACCTAATTACCATGGTTTACAATATAAAGGGTGATTTTCCCAAGGTGCTGAAGTTGACTGTATTGCTCTCTAAAGGTTCACTTTAGCGTTGTCCTCCCGAAAAGAAAAGTTGGTGCCTTTCACCATCCTGCCGATAGCGCCCTTATCTTATCTTAACGTTAGCTAGTGGACTTTAAACGGCAAGATAACGGGGAGATAAATTTACTAGCTTTATCTAAACGTTAAAGTACTGGTGAAATCAACACTGAGAATAGTTTCTACGTAATTATCACAATTTCATAGTTATAACAAAAGTAATAGCACAGTTGTAAATAACACTAAACGGTGTAATCCAAAGGTCTCGTTTAATATTATCCGGAATGCAAAACATGGTAACCGTTAACGTGAGGTCAGCAAGTAATTTTCCGGACCACGTCTTTGAAACGGTCCATAACTTGCAGACAGCGTCACGGACCTGGTCCCGCCGGGATTTACCACCTACTTCCACAGACTTACTGCGCTCTTCACACACTCTCGAGTTTCACCAACCGGATTCAAATTATTACCTCCGTCGAGGATTCCAATAAATGCCCCAAAACTATTGAACAGGCCGTTTGCATTATCTGCCTGTTTTCAGGGGGTTCTGTGGCTGAGAAAGGCAAATTGGTAGACTTTTCTACTTTTGACTTTTCCGAATAAGTAGTTGTTTGTTCATTCTACTGGTGTATTTTATTCTTCTGCTCTTGACGTTTTATGACTCCTTACGTTCTGAGGAGACTGTTCGATACTTATTTGTTCTGAAAATTAGGTACAGTATAATTTTTTTCAAAAAGCTGTTCTACTTTTGACTTTTCCGAATAAGTAAGTATACCTATATAGTTGTTTGTTCATTCTATTGTTGTATTTTATTCTTCTGCTCTGGACGTTTTATGTCTGCTTACTTTCTGAGGAGACTGTCGGATACTTATTTGTTCTGAAAATTAGGTACAGTATAATTTTTGTCAAAAAGCTAGTGGACTTTTAAACTGTACTGTAATATTTTCGGGTAACTTTATCTGCACGTTATGAAACTGGCGAAAGCTACCCTTAGGCTGAATTTCACCACTTTCTTACAGTATCCGATAGTGTCTTTTAACGAGAGGATTTAACGAACGGATTTACGTTATAGTATGTTTAGCTTACGACAAATGCGATCGCAGAGAAACAAGTGCAAGCGCAAGACATTTGTCGTAAGCTAAACATACGATAACGTCAATCCGTTCGTTAAATCCTCTCGTTAAAAGTGGTGAAATTCAGCCTTTGCTAGCTAGTTTTTGATGTGAAAAACTCATATTATATTTCAGAAAGCATAAATTTCCATCAGTTGTTGCTGGCTATTTTTCAGAAAATAAATAAATGAGCGTTTTATAGGTCCGCATGCAGAGTTTTTTCGGGGAAGTAAAATTTTTCAATATCATTTTTGTTGAAATTGATACTTGCTTTGGGGTTTGATCTGGATCGGGAAAACGATCGGAATAACCCGAGATCTATTCATATTCCTTTTTTCATCACGGGAAACCACAAAAAATATCTCATATCGAGGCAATCAGAAGCTTCCTTTGTGCTGAGCCTAATGTGGGAAAAATGAGCTCCCCCCCAGTCTTCTCTCGACACCAATTAGTGGTTCAAAGTTCAAAGGTTCCCACATTCCACTTGTGGGAAGGTTCGCTCATTCGCTCCCTCACTTTGATGTTAACTTTACGTTAAAATTAACTTTAGCTGGCACACTCATTTCTCTATGAGACGCTTCAAACTAAACACCCGTGTATGAATTTATTTGCTAAAATGCGAGGTACAGATTTCAAGAACTGGGTCTCGCCTTACCAACAGTTAAACTCCCGTTAAAATAGTTAGTTAAAACCGAATTTAACTGAGGTTTACCGACTACCGTGGGATGTACCTTGAAGGTTTTCGTGACCTTGGCCCAGGACCGGGGAAGAGTCACCAGACAAATTTGGACAAGCTAGGACTAGATTCCTGGTTCTTTTGCTCCTCTTATCTTACGGTATTATATTTATCTACAGCTTTAACTCCTTTTTCACCCCTTAGGCTGAATTTCACCACTTTCCGATAGTGCCTAAACGAGAGGATTTAACGAACGGATTTACGTTATCGTATGTTTAGCTTACGACAAGTGCGATCGCAGAGAAACAAGTGCAAGCGCAAGGCATTTGTCGTAAGCTAAACATACGATAACTTAAATCCGTTCGTTAAATCCTCTCGTTAAAAGACACTATCGGAAAGTGGTGAAATTCCTTAGTAAAGTTGGAGGTGAATTTAACATAGGAAAAATTAAAAAAAAATGACCTTCCGTTACCTTTTTTGATGCTGAAAAACTACACAAAAGCAATGCTTATCGAGTAAAAGTAATTTTGTAAATTGGATACCACTTAGGTACTGACAGAAATTGAAAGACCTGTGATCCCCAGGAACGGTTGAATAGGGATCACGAATCTTTTCACTTCATTTCCCGGCTTTTTGAAATTCGAAGAAAGCCTTTACTGCGTGCCATTGGGGCTTTTCTTAAAATCACTCAAGAATCACCGAAATTAGAACGGTCCTTCAGCGATATTTAATGTAGCATGAGGAAATACCTCAAGCGAATATTTGAATGAGAAACCAGGTTTGGATTAGCGTAAAAATGAACGAAAGCCATTTAGAAACAGGATTTGGGACCTTTTTTTAATATTTCCGTTCTGAGGGTTTGACAATGCCTTTATTTTTAATTAAATCTACTACGATGAAATTTAGGTCTTTTATACCTGTATTTACAGGATTACTTTGGACCTCTAAGTGAGTGACACAAAAAATGTCTCTTTTTTCAATCATGAAGTCACATTTTCAATTTAGAATTCCTTGCTAAGCGGTTCATAAAATAAATTTCCTCATAATTTATTTTTAAATTAATTTTCAAGTTAGAGATATTTTTAATTGCCCTTTCGTGTCACATAATTTTGTTCTGTAGTGCCGTTAATTTTTGAAGCGTACAAATGAACCCGATTCAAGTCATGCTATCCTCTTCCTTGTTCCTCACTTATTGTTTGTTTGATAACAGGGCCCTGAATTAACTATCGGATAGCTTTAACTGAAGTTCATGTGTGTATGCTAAACTTATCACTAATCTAGAGTTAATTTAACTGAGGCTCATCGTATTGACCGAACAAATTACCTATACCTACCTTGTAAACGACTCGTGTACTGTATCCCTACGTCCTATACGTTTTTTGTTAGAAAATTGGCTGTATTCACACAACATAAAACTAACAGGTTTTTTTACTTTCCGATTTCAAACTTTGTGAGAAAACTATTGGATATTTAAATATTCTGAAATATAATATATATAATATATGTCTCTTTAACGTCATTACTCATGAGGCTATGTTGTAATTTCACGATCGGTTAATTTCAGACATTTTTTTTGTGTGTGAAAAAATCACTCAATCGTAAAATCACAACAAATCCTCATGAGTAATGACGTTAAAAAAACATATTATATTTCAGAATATTTAAATATCCAATAGTTTTCTCACAAAGTTTGAAATCGGAACGTAAAAAAATAGCGAATGTATGGTAGCCCTTAATTCCCAATGATAATAAGTAGTATTAGCCCTTCTGACTAATCCCAGTTTCATCACAAGCTATCCAAACAAAGAAAGCAGCCATATCATGAAAACCTTCCTGCATTTGGAATTTGCGAAACAACAAATTCGAGGCTGAAAATGTTTCGGTTGTAAAAGCATCGCTAGCCAGCACCTGTTCCCAGCTCCATATTTCCCGCCGCACGGAACCTCCCTCGTTTTGGTTCAACTAACTGAGTTTTAAATGTTGCCCGGAATCAACGGTGCAGGCTGGCAAATTGTCTGACCATGGAGCTCATAAGAATTCCTTAATAAGCTTTATATTGTACCATTACCTTATACCTTTTTTAGAAGTGACAAGAAAAAATAAAAAATATTTTCCTTGACAGCCTTGATAGCCATGTGTGATAGACTTGTGCCCTGAGAGGACAGGGTTCTAATCTCGGCTTAAGAAAAATTTTCTCCCAGACTTCGGGCTTTCCTCTTCGCCTTCGGCCAAGCTCCTGTGGAGTTATGCCTAACCGTGTGCTCACACCCATAAAGAAATATAGAAGGGGTAACCAATCCAGAGATTGCTTGAGATTGCATGAAGATTACCAAAGTTTTCCTGAGATTCTCAACGAGATTCGTGGAAAGATGCACCCCGAAGGGTTAACTACTCCAAAAATTTCCAAGAGAATTTCCATAAATATTTCCAATGATTGCCTGAGATTCCCAACGAGATTCCGGGAGTGGTTAACCCCTCGAGAAATATATACCTGGTTAGCGAGGTAAATAGTGTCCCTTATCAGATTAAAAATCGCGATGGTGCATGTATCCCCAGATTAAAAATCCAAGCTGATGAATTTGCAATAATTCGCCATCCTTTCAAACTGTCATTGGACAATTAAGCGAGGCGTTCCCCCACAAAAATACTCAACATAGCACAAGCCATGTTATTTCGATTCTGCTGGCGACCCTCTGTTTCCAAATCCCCCGCCAGGGGCAACCCAGTGACGAATCCCGTATTTTTGTTTGATTTCCCATTGTCCAACACTCCAATCCCTTTTGGGCTTTTGTCCGTTCCATGAAATCTGAAGCTTTTTTGTTTGTAGCACCTCCTGCTGCACTCGTGCGGTCAACTTGCCAATTTATAGAGGTGCTACAAAGGCTTCCATGAAAGCTCAGTGTTTTTTACCTATCTTTAGAAGATGGTCAATACAGGAACCTGAAGAAGTCAACAAAGTGTTCTCCGTTTTTACGGTATGATTGATTTCTACGTGATTGCCGAGACTGTTTACTTCTTGGAGGCTTCCAGAAGTCTAGGACTTCTGGAAAATTCTGGACTACTGGATGGTCAAACGGAAATTTTTTCCACTCATGGATTTTTTTAACTCTAGTAATAGTGATCTCTATATATCATCTTAATGGCTTTTACTGAATATTTTTGATGTTAGATAGGTACGAGGTAGGTATGCCTTGTAGGGGGGAATTAATTAATTATTCACGTATGTATAAAAATCTCTGGGGTAGCTATTTTTCTATTTTTCTCTGTTACTGAAGTACGTAATGATATGTGGCATCGAGGGGTTAACCACTCGTTGGGAATCATTGGTAATCTTGATAAAATCTCAAGGAATCTTGGAATTTTAGTGGTCCCACCTTCGGGGTTCATCTTTCTATGAATATCGTTGGGAAATCTTTATGGAATCTCAGTGGAATCTCAAGGAATCTCTGGAGTGGTTACCCCCTCGTGTGGCATGAATGAAACTACATATTACAAACATATTGTAAACTACATATTCTAGACACATAGATATATTGTTCATGTATTATATGTATAGATACGTGTATGCTTATCCACCTAGCACATAGCCGTATCCACGGGGGGGGTTTAGGGGGTTAAACCCCCCCCCCCCCATGAGCGGAAAATTAACATGGTAATACCAACGTGAAGCAAAAAAAATATAGGCTAAACCCCCCCCCCCCCCCCTTGACACTAAAACCCCCCCATGACCGCTTTCTGGATACGGGCCTGACCTAGCAACACCACTATTTATTCAGGTAACTGGGTTTCAGGAAGAAAATGGTTAGGGAGTATGGTATGGAACCTCGGTGTGAATCCTGGGATTTTCAATCCCCGACAAGGGTATTTTAGATACAGAGAAAAAGGTAGCGGGAATAATGGATTCTGATTGCGATATAGCCTTTTTACCTTTTCAACCCCCAACCTTCAATATCCTTTGGCTCAGAGATACCCACCTTTTTCTTTGCGGATTTTAGCAAGAAAATTTTTCTTTCCAACTTACCCGCTGTAATTCGATATACCTATAGGTACGATCGTAAAAAGTTGCGCAAACCTTTAAATGAGTGAGCATATTATTAGATAAACCTTTTTAAAGGTCTTATTACCCGAAATATTAAACCTAGCTAATTTGAATAAATTATCAAGTTAAGGGCTATTATAATTCAGTGCCCCTCAGTGACCGAGTGGTCAAGGGGTCCGCTTTGTGTCCTGAGA
This sequence comes from Mesopsocus fuscifrons, assembly GCA_950004255.1. Taxonomy (NCBI): domain Eukaryota; kingdom Metazoa; phylum Arthropoda; class Insecta; order Psocodea; family Mesopsocidae; genus Mesopsocus; species Mesopsocus fuscifrons. The sequence goes on from OX465377.1 coordinate 4,991,754, forward strand.
GGTCCGGGTTCGAATCCCAGCGGAACGGAAAAATTTTCCGCTTCCGACATGGATGTATTGGCTTCGGCCCACTTCTAAACTGGCTTCGGCCAATTCTTCTTCGGCTTCGGCCAAAAAATGTATGTTCTATATATATGTTCTATTTTCTTAAAGTGCAATTTAACTTGTCATAAGCATAAACATACGATGGGATAGATCTGTTCGTTGCATCTGTTCGATTTGAGACTCTATAGTACCCTTTAGTGGTGAAATCCGCCCTTGGAGAGCAATGCAATACATCTTTTTTGAGATTTGTCAGTTTAGAAATGAATTATCAGCATAGGTTCCCCTAATAAGAGACCTGACTGTGATTGGTCAGTCTGATTAGACGCTTTCGGGAGACCTTCTCCTATAGGGTCTCCCTAATGCGTCTAATCAGTCTGACCAGTCACAGTTGAGTCCTTAAAGGTCAGTGACTGACTAGTCAGTTTAATTATATTACTAATTATTTGCCAGGAAAAGCTGTATTAAACAGCTTAAGTGATGAAATAAATGTTACTCTTTTTCTAGTTCTTTCCCTTAAAATTCGTTCGTAAGTCGGCGTTTTCTTTCCACTGAGCCAACCGAAAGGATCGATCGCTGTCCGTGTCCGTTCATCCGGAAGGAACAATTTCAAAATAATCTTCTCCTTTCGCAAATTAGTTTCATTACCGATCTGATTTGAGAAAATGCGATAGAGGATTCCAAACAGAACCAAGTGAATTTCATCCCCTTTCTGTACTACCTCCCTCTCCCACCATCGAGCTTCCAAAGCCTTTCTTTGAAGTTTCCTATTTTTCCTCTCTCTCTTTCGTGTTTATTAACGGTTTAATAACATTTGCAGAATTTTCTCTCTCCCTCGATTGTTTCTTTATATCCAAGGAAATCCGCGCAACTCCGCCTTGAATGCCAAATCAGGTAAAACAAATTTAGTTGCTTTTAGGTTTGTTTTTCATGGTCTGAACATTTTTAACAAGATTTTGGCTTGTTTCCTATACCTTTGCGGACTCGGTGCCTGCAATTTATTTAAGACCGCAGTCTATTGATCGCGTGTTGTAGGTTAGTCCAGGGGTGGGGCGACCAAGTCCAGCAACTATAGACCATTTCGAGAAGTAGCTGCAAAAGTGTTGACCTACAACAATTTGAAATTTAGCAATTGTTACTCGTCTCTTCTTTACAACCTACAGCAGCGGTTCCCAAAGAGTCGTGAAAGGACTTAAAAAAAAAAAATCAAAAATCATACGAATATTTAAATTTTGCCACCAAAGTAAGTAAAAATTTTAGTAACTAAGTCAACTTTACATTTTACCCTTTTTAACACTAATAGGTACTTAATGCACATATGACTTAGGGAATTATCCTCAGAAAGGGCTAAAATTTGGGAATCGCTGACCTAAAGTATTTTTCACTAATTCCAGTTATTTTTTCGATATACCAAGCATGTTGTGGTCATCTGGACATACCTATGAAAAACCTTTTGGACATCTAAGAAATTCTAAGGAACACTTGAAATCGGGGAAACTGGAGTGGTTTTCTACCTTTGAAATGGTTCTTATACCTTTTAGGAATGAAATCAACACTGGAGAAACCCGAGAAACTGGCGAACGGAAACTTGTAAATGGGTTTCAAATTAGGTTTCATTCTGCGTAACGTAAGGATCAATATCCCGTGGCGGACATGGCGCATTGCAATACAGCATTTCAATCGAATTCGATGTTCTTCTTGACAATTCGTTTCGCTGACGGACGACAAATTGTAGGGGGAGGAAGAAGAATATCCTACCCTCGACAGCTGAGTAGTCTTAGATTCTAGATGGTTCCCTCTAGACGAGGGGGTAACCGCTCCAGAGATTCATTGAGATTTCACTGAGATTCCATAAAGATTTCCAAAGATTCCTAATGATATTCATAGAAAGATGAACCCCGAAGGGGTAACCACTCCAAAAAATTCCAAGATTCCCTGAGATTTCATAAAGATTTCCAATGATTCCCAACGAGATTCCCCTCGCCTCTATAGAGAAACAATTGGAACCCATCTAAACTGTAGGTCACTATCATGTCCAACGCGATGGACTGGGAGCTGGTATTTGGTAGTGCTGCCAGCTGAGCACGACGGATACTTTTTGAAATGGTCTAGTTGTTGTGTTGTTGCCCCAACTACCCCTAAAAACTTGCTCAAGGTTCAAGGACGGCCTATCCTGTAGGTCGTACCTTTAGAATGTCAATTTGGGGCTCCCAATGACGTCAAGGCCCTCAAGCAATTCTGTCTCATCGAGACACCCTTCTCCACAGTAAGGAGACCCTACTTGAATTTCAAACGAGACAATTCCTAGAATTCTGGCCCGGCCTGTAGCCTACCCAACGTTTGGACGATTGGACGCGTTCACAGGTTTTCATCTATGTTTCCGGCATATCGGCGAGTTTTCCAAAAGATCATTACGGTTTGTTAATCTTAGGCTGAATTTAACCACCTCACGATAGTGCCTTTTAACGATCGAATAGCTATCGATTCGGTAAACCAGACGAAAAAATTTATTATCCTGTCGTTAAATTTGTCGTGTCACTAGAATTCGTCTGCTTTGTTTACGTCAAATTTATTTCAACAATTTCAAGCTAAAAACGGAAATAAACGTGAAAAAACCCCTATTTTTTCGGAGAAAGAAGTTAAAATGTTGATTATTAGACTAAAAAAGACTACACCAAATGAGTCGCAGGTATGAAAGTTATCGTTTTCGCTAACGCACGGATAATCCACTCGAAAGCTAACGAAACGATAACGTGCATGGTGAAAGCCGTTAACATTTTTTACCGAAACGATAGCGCTATCCTGTACACGATAGTCTTCACGTTAAAGTGGTGAAATCCAGCCATAGTCAATTTTTTTTCGACGTTAAAAAGATGTATACTATATTTCAGAACGGGGAAGTGAGGTAAACAAATAGAACTATAGCTACAGCCTGAAAAGTGAGGAGTTCTCAAAAGATTGCTGTAAAAGAACACAAAGAATAAATGGCGGTAAGCGCTACAATTATAGCCGAGCTATTCTTAGCGCAAACAAAAGCGAGTTAGTTGATTTATCCAACTTTTAGTCGTCAAAAGAAGCGAGTGAGTGAGTCAGTCGGCCGAGGCCTGTAAGTAATAGCTGTGGAAGATGTTGAATGACTCACTCGACTGGCTTTAACGACATGCTATTACATTTTTCCAGCTGGATAAAAAGTGAAACACTCGCCCCAGTTTTCGAGTTATGGTCTTGGGAACCCTCGGGGCCACAAAGAACTAATCGACCGGAATTAACCCGGCTCCCAAAAAATGAAAATACAACTGGGTTAAACTTGTCTCGAGGCTAGTTACTTTATATTATTTCTCAGGACTATGTTTTTCTTCCTCTTTTTTGGCGTCTTAGGTAGCAGTAGTAACGAAATACCAGCTCCCCAACCTTTACTACACGACTGAGACCTACAGTTTTAGGAAGGTTCCGAACCATCGAGTTGAGATACATTTCCCCTGAGAAGCTGAACATATCAGAGGTTAAGAGGACGCTATACCTGACGGTGCATTTTTTGCCGCCCATAAGATTAACATTGCGAGCGGCGATTCATTTTCGAGGTTTACCCTTGGTTGGAAAGACACAAAATTTTGCCTGTACCTAGCCCTAACAATGTTCTAGGGAGTGTTCGAAGCAGATTTCCCAATTTCTCACTGGTTTCTTTTATTGCAACTGTTTTGCAAATGCTAGCATCGCATACCTCAAGAAAAGTGCTGTATCTCGAAAACCAGTAAAAAAAATGGGAAATCTGCTTCGAACACTCCCTAGAACATTGTTAGGGCTAGGTACAGGCAAAATTTTGTGTCTTTCCAACCAAGGGTAAACCTTGAAAATGAATCGCCGCTCGCAATGTTAATCTTATGGGCGGCAAAAAATGCACCGTCAGGTATAGCGGACGATCAGAAAAACTTCGATAGGATTGGGATCGAACCGGCGTTAGTGTTCTCGATAGACCGCCCCCTAAACCACTCAGCTATCGAGGCCGTTAGGTATAAGTTTCGTACATTCTTTATCGCTGAATTATTCCCTTATCATGGAAAAGAAAGTGGATAAACTGAAATTTGTTTGTAAATTTAATTTATTGACTCTATATAAAATGTTTGCCGTAACGAACTAAACAAACAAAGGATGGTAGGTACACGCTTGCAAATTAGTTGGTACAGCGTCCTTCATAGAGAACCTGGGTACGCCACTGGCTGTTTGTTGTATATTACCAGACCTGTAGTTAACTCTACTCAGTTTAAACTAAATAGAACCCACGCAGCAAATATCCCTTGGCTGTTTTTGCACGTAAGGTAAACTTTAAACCATCTTCAGGATATATAAATTAATTTCTAGAACGAAACAGGTTTGTAAATGAATGAGAAAGTGAAGGTTAAAGGGCAGAGTAGTGGTTAACAATTCTTCCCCCGTCTCAGCAATAAAAGAAACGAATGCTGCGATTTTTGCTAACGGTGACCTAGAAAGTAACGAATGAGGTTCATACGTTACGCCGGCCATAGGGTCATTAGCGCAACCTTACAACTCGCCCAGCGCTGCCGTTTTCATCTCTAACTTTTTCTGATTTTTGGTTTTTAACTCGCTCATTTCAGGGTAACCCTTCTAATTATTCCTTTGCTTATCATTCTCTTCTTTCCGACGAGGGGTTAACCACTCGTTGGGAATCTCGTTGGGAATCATTGGAAATCTTTATGAAATATCACGGAATCTTGGAATTTTTTGGAGTGGTTACCCCTTTGGGGTTCATTTTTCTATGAATATCGTTGGGAATCTTTGGAAATCTTCGTGGAATCTCAGGGAATCTCTGGAGTGGTTACCTACCCCCTCGCTTTCCGATGATTATGGGAAGTATTATAACAGGTGACAGGTACATTCGACCACGGGGCTTCGAGCATGGGGTGGTAATGGCATTTTTCTACTTTGTTGCTGAAACAGGCTTGGGTAAAAGTCATGAAGTTGTCACAAGCACTATCTGCCACTTTAAAGATAAAATTAAAACTAATCGTTGTTCTGAAATGTAGCACAATTCGTGTACACCCACTTTCAAATTACATAATCCTGGTTTTTGCAGGCGTAGTGAAATACATGTACAATTTGTACAACCACTTTCACGTCATTTTGGTTTTACAGGCGGTACGCACAGTAGGAATATTTGATAGACTGCGGTTTTGCGCAAACCAAAATCTCATGGCTAAATGATGATATTAAGTATAATCTCGCTCATTCCTAAGGTCTTATTCAATGCCGAGGGGTTAACCACTCGTTGGGAATCTCGTTGGGAATCATTGAAAATCTTTGTGAAATGTCAGGGAATTTTTTGGAGTGGTCACCCCTTCGGGGTTCATCTTTCTATGAATATTGTTGGGAATCTTTGGAAATCATTATGGAATTACAGTGGAATCTCAAGGAATCTCTGGTGTGGTTACCCCCTTGTTCAATGCTTTTTCTTGAAATCTGAAATAAATTTCTTCTATTCTTTTTTGAAGCATAACCATGAAACTAAAAAATAAACGTCCCTTGGGAAATCGAATAAATTTTCCGACCACATATTGGCCCAGTGTTGGCCATAGAATACCTGACATTCGCCTAGCGAGTCAGACTGAGTTGGGCGACGTATCGATCAGTTTGAACCTTGGTTTGAACGGACGTCCCTTTGAGATGGAATTAGAGTAAACTCGATAGAAATAGGTATGTTTGGTCTTCACTCAGCGATCGGATCCTGACCTCACCATCCTAACCCAACGAAGAGACAATAGTGCTTAAACCAAAACAGAGAGTCAAGTTGCTGACAATACTATCCAGACGTTGATGGATGATGCTGAGTTGCCAGTTCGAACGGAATCGAGTGGCGACTGCTGACAGGCGAGAACTGAGAGCTGACAAGTCTGGCAACGCCGCAATTTGACGCCGTCCCACCCTCAACTACAAAAAAACTTCATGGTTGGCTGGGCCCTCACAAACATAAAGAAAAGCGACAGTCATGCGTCGGCAGAGCTGTTGAAATTCCTTTTACTCTCTTATTGGTACATATTTTTGTCTGGAGGTTCGTAATGGAGACTTCAGTGTCAAAGATCTTAAGGGTCCGCTATACCTGACGGTGAATTTTTTTGTTTTCCATAAGATTAACATTGTGAGCGGCGATTCATTTTCAAGGTTTACCCTTGGTTGGAAAGACACAAAATTTTGCCTATACCTAGCCCTAACAATGTTCTAGGGAGTGTTCGAAGCAGATTTCCCATTTTTTTTACTGGTTTTCGAGATACAGCACTTTTCTTGAGGTATGCGATGCTAGCATTTGCAAAACAGTTGCAATAAAAGAAACCAGTGAGAAATTGGGAAATCTGCTTCGAACACTCCCTAGAACATTGTTAGGACTAGGTACAGGCAAAATTTTGTGTCTTTCCGAACAAGGGTAAACCTTGAAAATGAATCGCCGCTCGCAATGTTAATCTTATGGGTGGCAAAAAATGCACCATCAGGTATAGCGTCCTCTTAACCAATCCAGAATAGACCTTCTAGTCCTACTTTCCGGAAAAAATACCAGAAGAATCAAGCGTCGAACAAAAAATATACAAAATATTTGTCTCCATAGAATTTTGGGATCGACCTGATTTCTTAGCAGAGTTTTTCGTTTGAAATTCGGTGAGCATAGACAAAAAAGTTTGGGTAGGTAGTATATTGAGAAACAGTACTACGAACGTCCTGCGATAAGGCTGTTAGGCTTGGCAGGGCCATTGGAATGGGTCCCGTTATTTTCATAGTTTATGCCAATATTTCCATTTCCTCACGCCGGTTCTTTTATCTCTCAAAACAAAAACAAGGGAGATACAGAATACAGAATAAAACAGCTTTTCTATTGGCTTTGCGTTTTGTACTATTCCTGAGAAGTCTACGACCAGTTTCCTCTTGTTTCATGACAGGTTTACGTATCACTCCTTTTTATTTTTATTCTTTCTCTTGTAGTACCTCTTAAACTTGAACACCTTGGTATACTTCCGCCAGGGTACAGAAGAAGTAACTGCTTTTTGAGATAAAAAAAAAAAAAAAACATTTTTAAAATATCAAAACTCTGTGATATTTTTTTACCAAAAGTTGTTTCTGCCTCTATAGCTAAGTGTCATTCACCCCTGATACATTCAACATATCAGGTGAAAGGCTGTGATTGTTCGGAACCTTAAACTGTAGGTCTTCATCGTGTACTAATACTATAGCCTGGGATCTGGTATTTAGTAGTGCCCCGAGCTGAGCACGATGGATAATTCTTGAAATGTCAAGTTGCTGGGTGGGTTCCCCACCTTTCTCCTACTAGTACAGCCTATATATTACGCCCAAGGCAACAAAGTAAAACCAAAATGGAGCCATGTTATAAAGGAAGGAAACGGTGAAACAAAGTTTGAAACTAGCTACCTCTCGAAAATAGAACTACAGAGGGGAGAACATATAAATAATACGGAAGTGCAAATTTTCGAGTCAAAGTTGAATTAAAGTACGCCCCTGGGAAGGCACGCCTAACAACATATTATCTTTATTTATGCCACCACAGTTTGCAAAGAAGGGGCGTGAGCTTAAACCCGGAAAAGAAAGATTAAAACTGAAATAAAAAAAGCAATTCCCTAAATTAATTTTCGTAAGACGCAGGATCAAAAGGCATTATGGCATTAAAATGTAAATTAAAGATAAAGTTTTCAACCGCCAACTGTGTCTTCTGAGAATTCCTCATTTTTTGTCACAAAATTTATGGGTCACATAGTTCTTATAAGAAACAAAAAGGCTAAAAAAACACACAGGGTTCCCGAAAATATGTTTTGTTCAGAACAAGAAGTAGACTAAAGAGAACGCTATACCTGACGATGCATTTTTTGCCACCCATAAGATTAACATTGCGAGCGGCGATTCATTTTCAAGGTTTACCCTTGGTTGGAAAGACACAAAATTTTGTCTGTACCTAGCCCTAACAATGTTCTAGGGAGTGTTCGAAGCAGATTTCCCAATTTCTCACTGGTTCCTTTTATTGCAACTGTTTTGCAAATGCTAGCATCGCATACCTCAAGAAAAGTGCTGTATCTCGAAAACCAGTAAAAAAAAATGGGAAATCGGCTGGGGTATTTTTATGCGTAATATATACTATTACCCCTGAGGAAATGAACAAAATCGTTGGCGCCAATTTTGAGAAAAAAATTAAAAACATGATTTTTTGAGGTTTTTGGGGGGTTTAAATTATCCCCCCCAATTTTCACCAATGGAAAATCGGAAAAACCTGAGTTATTTTTCTACACCCGTGTACCAAATTTGAACAAAATCGACCGGATGGTTTGGGCCCTGGCTCTCCGTACATACACAGACTCATATATATATATTTATAGCAGTTGAATATTTTCGAATGAGCAGTAGGGATTTTTGAGTTGGATTACGTAGGTATCTATGTCACAAGAATATAGGTAAAAATGAAATACAACTCTGGAATATAATGAGCACCGTTCGTTGTTATTTGCTGTTTTACTAGATGAAATGAGCTGACTGAAACTAAATATCAGTGAATAATTAGAGAGGGAATTCTGACGGAGGCGGTAATTCAATATTCACCTCCACCTCCCATCGATGTCGTTTCAAATTTCAGCATAACTACCCTGCTCTTTTCGTAGAAACCATGGCAACTAGGTAGAACCTTTCCTATACAAGAATACTTTAGGGTAGGTTACTGTTCTGTTCTGACACCTTAAGGGCCACCATACATTCTCGACGAACTCCGCCAAAACCACTGTGCGAAAGTAAATATTCGAGAAAACTAATGTTTACATATTAGTACAACCGGAGACTGGTAATTGCAATATCGTATTGATTGTGTCTACTCTAAAGGCTAAACATAGTGTGCTATTTGAAAGCGAAACGAACGAGTAAAAGTAGGACACTATGTTTAGCTTTTACAGGAGAAAAGTAGAGAAATGCTGTTGAAATTACCCACTTCCGTAAGTGAAATAAAAATTGCCAAAATGCAACATGGCTACGGTAAATAGTACAAACATTTATCAAGCTTTTCTACTAAATGTGACGATAAAATCATACATTTTTTAGTCCGAAAATTTTCAAAAAAATATTCCGCATGAGGTAGTGTTGTGTTTTCGCGATCTGTCAAAAAAACATGTGGACTGGTAGTTGACTGTTTAAAATCGCTCCTGTGGGCTTATTACTCCATTTCATGCAAAAATACAACACTACCTCACGACAAAGAGTCTCAGGTTTACATCCCGCTATAAACACTTTCCACTCGCCCTGTAACTTCGGAGTAGGGCTTGAAGTACTTAGCATTGCGAACCAAGTACGTGTAGTCGACCTTAAACCGTAGGTCCCCAGCAAAGTCTGTCTGGGACACTTGTTAATAGCTTGAACTCTTATCAGAGATAACTATTTCCCCATGGCTATGGAACACACACCAAGAATTGAGCTGAATAAATTCTCCCGTCCTAGAATGGCAACTCAGAGATGGCAGGATTGGCAGGTACCCAAAAAAAACTGCCATCCTTCCCCAATACGTCCGGGGATGTCACCTCACCAGAGCGGCACACTAAAAACAAATCTAGCCTGTTCTTAGACGATTTGAGCAGCGGTTAGGTGTTTGCCAGGTGCAGATGGCGAGATGAGTGGTTGAGTGAGTAGATAGTGCGGTAAATAGTAAATCAGCAATGTTGTTTGTCAGCCGCAGACGGCGTTACACGCAGATTGATTAATGGGGGTGTCATGCGTCCCATAGCTATTCCAACTGCTGTCACCCTCCCCCCCTCTGAGTTATGTGCGGCGCCACTGGACAAAAAGAATGCTCTTTGATGGAGAAGTGACATCCATGCTGTGGTAATTTCAATTAAGGTACAACAATACCTCAAAGGTACCTTAATGAAGCATTAGCGGATTGAAAATTTTGATTTGTCTTTATCGTACTTTGATATATCGATATTTGTATTGGTACCTTTAGTCGATGGTTCCTACAGTTAGCTTACAGTGAAATAGGTACCAGAAGATAAGGAACTAAGCAAATGGTGACGTAACCAAATGGTGACGGTATTTTCGCCTCCCATACCAACTTAAAATCGGGCCACTTTAGTGGTCAGAAACTAGAAACTACGTCAGCCATCGGACTACATAATCCAGGTACAGATCCCCCCCCGTCTTGAAAAGTACACTTACGATTTTTTTCTGATTTTGTTCTCAGGTATCGTGGATGCGAAAGAGAGATTTGCATATTCTCACATCGAACATCTTCACATATACGGGGGACGCTCGCTTTAGCGTTGTCCATCCAGAAGACTCCGATGACTGGAATCTGAAGATAGAATATGTTCAAGAAAGGGACGCTGGGATCTACGAGTGCCAGGTCAATACAGAGCCTAAAATCAACATGGCCGTCATGCTTCATGCTGAAGGTAAGCACGTTTTTACACTTCCAGCATTTCCTCGCTAGCCCAGTGGTCTGTAGATGGTTGTCTTCAAAGGAACACTAACACCGGTTCGATCCCGATCCTATATCAGATTTTTTTTGTCGGCATTCACTTTTGATATGTTCATTATCTCAAGTACATCAGGGTGGTGGTTTGGAACATAATTCTTGAAATTGTCTAAATAATTTTTCAACAATATTCATTAGGTATTATCTTAGTTAAGATAATATACATCGTAGAGAAATTACCTCAAGATACAAATGAAGATAATAACCATTACCTTCATCTATTATACATCATCTACAGATAATATAACTGCCAAGTCTGTGTATTCATAAGAGAGACAAGAAAGGTTGAAGTAATACTAAGACAACGACTGAACTTTGCTCAGTTAATCAAATGATGAGGTCGGGTATGAGTCTTTATGGACTTAGGGGACTCCATCTACTTAGTAAGTCCCCTTGGCATGACCGCTGTCTCTGTCTGGCCTTTATTTCGGCTTAAAGTGAGCTTTAAGGGTTGCCCTGTCAAGTGGAGTCAGGCGATATCACGGTGAGCTTTACTTCGTTGGAAGTGGAAGCTATGACTCATAAAAGATCCAAGAAATGGTTGGCTTTTTTTTGTGAACTTTTGGTGTTTTAATTTTTGTTGTTGTTGATGTTAAAAACCTTTTTGTTGATTTTTCCCTTGCATTGATACATGGAAGAACAAAGTACAATGGGTTCATACAGGAGTTCTGAATAATATACATGAAACAATAAAAAATATTCTACATTGATGATTTTCGGTTGGAGACGCCTATAGGCCACGCCACAACGTAAAATAGCCGGAAAGTTATGTAGATAAACCCCTTTTGCACAAATTTGGGATAGGTGTACACCGACTTCTACATTACATAATCATGAATTTGCAGGCGTTATCCGTACAATCATTTCTTCTGGGACAATACTTTCAAGTGTAGCTGTTGTTGCCTCTGAAATTATTCCCGAAACCTGTTCCGAGCTACCCCACTTATAATCGCCTACCCCATTGCCAGGAAAGATCTTGTATAATTTGGAGGAGGGTTCTCTTATAATATAGGAAGTGAAGGTAGAGTACAGGGAAATTTCAAGGTTAGACCAAAAGAGATACAGGTTCCAGGCGCCCCTGCCGCTCGGGGCTTCACCCCATGCCCTTCTTTAAATTAACCCGCCATGTTCATGGATGATTTCAAACCCCGAATAAAAAAAAACCAGCTTTACGCCATACGATAAATTATTTTAAAATAGCAAACAATAAACAATAATAATCCGAAACTTTTAGAACCCCCCACAGTAGCCGGGCAAGGAGTGAGATCCCGAACGACAGGTTTTTAAACCGTTACACACTATTGCCAAATGTCACATCACGAATATGTGGGCTTTGAACACTATGGTCTTAACGCCTGAAAAATCCACCATATACTCCAAAAATATTTCTTTTATGCTCGACATCAGGGGCATGAACACAGTTGGCTCTCTACTGCCTGGTAGTGTCAAAGTTGTCTGACTGGCTGACTCTTATCCAGAGAGGTCTGAGTTCAAGCCCCACTATAAGCAAGTTTCTCACTTGTAATAGATGAGCTATGAGGGAAATAAAGTAAACATCTCCAATAGATGTTCGAATGTGTATATTCTAGGTAATATGTAAGAATGATTTTTATTCCTTTTGGCGTTAAATATTATGATAGTTTTTTTTCAGAAATGTTTTCCTTGAAATAAAAAAATTGTTCATTCCGACCTTGCGCGTCAGAAAAATGTCAATTCTCCACAAAGTAAAAAGTTGGCGAGAAATGTTGGTTGTGTCCGTCCCGAGGGAGAAATGCTCATTCGACCGATTACAACCGTGGTCATCACGAAATTATTTCACTCCGGTTTTTTCTGCATTTCTGCATCCCATCAACCGAGTTATTGGTTTGGGATGGAACTTTTCAATTAAGTTGATCAGTTTTTGAGTTTTTACTCTTTTGTGGCTGCCCGAACAAAGAAAGAGCAATTTGCAGGGGTGACCCATATTTTGTTCATTAAGCATTTTGTAGTCACCTACTCAGTTTTCCTTGTTTTCTACCTCATTCGGGATTTTCCGCAATATCTACAAAGTTTGTCTTGAACACGATATGACGTCATATCGAGACCCCTACTCCATACCTAATCTGATTCACTTCCTCCACATCCATGTCAGGACTTCAGGTATAACTTGTTATAGCTTCGAGCTCACTTACACTTTGACATGAATCTTATTTATATAGAAGTTATATGTCAGGAGCCTTCTACCAGTCTCCCACAGCCAAAGTTAGTTCTCATAACAAGGATTCACCGTAGCATGCAAGAGAAATCATTCCGCAAACCCTTATACTGAAACTAAAAAAACACTTGTTCGTAAATTCAGCTAAGCCAGGCATGGTCAATTAAAATTCCCCGTGAAAGTTTGCGTACCTCCTTGAAAAGTTAGAAATAACAATGCCAATGTTGGTATTTCCCATTTCTGATAAAGCTTTTGCAGCAAAGTAACGAGAGGAGTTGTTTAGCGATTTCTAATTTTCCAGACTTTAAATAAAATTATTTTCCAATGTAAGCGAGCTTTTCATAAAATTAACTCATTAATTATCCGGGCACATTCTGAGAGAACTTAGGAAAACATTCAAAGTTTCAAAAGTAAACAAACAAATCTTAAAAAATAATATATTATCATGAACTTTGATTATTCTTATACCAAAAGACGTTTGGATTTCGGGAGACGATGCCATTTTCGGGACCGGGGCCCAAACCTGGTTCTCGACATTCGACCAGACCCCGTCCTGGCCCGAGATTTTGTGTATAAGAGGTTTATGAACAAAGGCATCCAAGTGGGTCCGAGTGTTTCTGGGACTGAAATGTGCCTCGAGAAAAAGGTTTGCATTTTTTGGATTATTTTTCTTAGGTCCATAGAATTCTTGGAATTGGGATCTTGGGTACAAACTTCAGAGGTGGGTTGATCCTAAGGTAACTTCAGGACTGCCAGTTAAACTAAACTACGAATAAGGCCGGATAAATCATAGCGAATTACCAATGATCCTAATAAAATTCTTTCCTAGGCAGCTGTTCAATATTGTGTGAAAAACATTGATGTTACTATGGGTGCGTCCCACCATGCCCAGTTAAAATTAAACTGGAGATTTACCATGTTACATTTAACATGGTAAACATAGGACAAAATCTCCAGTTTAATTTTAACTGGGCATGGTGGGACGCACCCTAAGAATTGTACACCCACTGCTTCTGCTCTCAAATGAAATGATTCAGCCATAGTTGGTTGTATCCTTAGTAGATAAATAATTTAGACTATACCTGAATCCTCAATATAGGTTATTAAGTTTTTCCATAGGCATATGACAGTCATGGGATGTTCCATGAAGAAGGTGGCTGGCCGAAAGAAATCAACCCGCGAGACGAAGAACAGGTAGAGCGGTTTCAGAAAAGGACTCAGCGTGATGATGTTTACGTGGAAATTATGGAAAAGCTGACTAAGAAAATGGAACACGCTATTCTGCAAAATAACGCTGTCAATATCTTCAAGAATTATTTTGAAGGTTCAGGGAATGCTACCCATCGTGTGGATAGCCGCGTTAGAGTTCTCAATGTCTACCGGGTACCTGCTCTACAAAGCAAGGTACGTTGGACGTAAGAAACGTCTGAGAAAGTAAGGTTGCTGGATTTTCAAGGTAGGTATACCCTCCTTGAGAGTGAAGTTTAGCAAACTGACGGCTCTGAAAAAATCAGGGACTCACACTTTGATTGATAAGAGTAGGCAAGGAAAATACGTCGTCTCCAAACCGGAGTACCTCTGGAATTAATGAACCTTATGCCCTCTGAATGAAACTAATACGTGGTATATGCAGGAAGATTCGTCTACCACATGTTCGTTCGACATGGGTAACCAGGAATCCAAGAAACCAACAAATTGGCGTTTTTCTTTAAATTACTGGACTGTTATAGGTTCGAAGAGTTTCCTGGCACCCCGGCGCTTTATCCGAAATGGTTGTTACTCTCGAATCACGTGAGTCCTATGCTTGGAGTCTAAACAACCCCAACGAGCCAAAGTTTTCCCTGACGGCCCCTTCCCCCATGACCTGCCTAGAGTACACCTTCAAGGACAACAGAGTGGGTAGCGGGCTAGAGAACGGACAAGTTGCTGTGTGGGACTCACGAGTAGGAGGTGACCCGATAGCTATCAGCGCTACCGAACGGAGCCATCGCGCCGCGGTCTCCGCGGTTCTGTGGGTCGCCTCGAAAGCAGGCACGGAATTCTTCTCTGTGGGTGGTGATGGTTGGGTCAAATGGTGGGAGACCGGGAAAATAAAGAAACCGAAAGAGGAACTTGAAATTGGCGCTCCTCTCACCGCTTTGGAGTATGATCAGACCATCCCCACGAGGTTCATGATTGGGACAGCTGATGGATACGTTATCTCGGGGAACAGGAGAGGAACAACGGTTCAGGAGAAGTTACCTTGGAGAATCAAAGCCAGGCAAGGCCCTATTTATGAAATTGACCGAAACCCTGCTTTTCCCAAAATTCTTTTAGTTGTTGGCGGGAGATCTGCCCAAGTTTGGTCGGAGGATTGCCGTGAATCCCCCATCGTGTGGACACCAAGAGCTCCGGTGGACATTATCCATACGGAGTGGAGTCCGACGAGGTTCTCCGTCATCCTCGCCGTTCGAGGAGATGGATACCTCGACGTCTGGGACCTCCTTGAACGGCGAAATGCTCCTCTGGTATCAGTCCGTATTGTCAGGCAAGGCTTGACTTCAGTGTTTTATCACGAAGACGGAGAACACGTGGCGGTGGGCACGGAAGACGGAGCAGTATTCGTTATCAGACTGTCTGAAAACCTCGTGCGCATGACCACAGACGAAAAAGCTCAACTCGCCGCGACATTTGATCGGGAAGTCGCCCGCGAAAAAGTGCTTGAGTCCAAATGGAGGGAAGTACGGATGAAGGCAAAAGCCCACATTGCTGACGTACCTGAGGAGACGGTTGAAGAAGAAGAGGGAGAAATATCATGGAATCAGGCTGTAACGTCAGAGTACCTGAGTTCTGTAAGAGAAATGTTGGAAAATGTATAATCTAGGAGGGAAGATAGAGCTTCAAAGCGTGAGAACGGGGATTCGGAATGAAAAAGAAATAAAGGAAATTTTGAATTAAATGCAGTCACATGTTAATTTCCTCTGTCAAAGAAAAATATCCAGCCCAAACGAATGTGGAGTGGGGAGAAGAATAGAGAGCGGAGGGGGGGGGGGGTGGGGGAGGGGGGAGTGGGGGGGGGAGGGGGTGTTCATAAAAAAATCCGTCTGATCATTCCTTTCATCTACATCACGGCTTTTCCCCTTCTATATCAAGTAAAACGGAATATAAAATCAGGTGTATTCACTCAAAAACAAAATATTTCTTTAGGTAAAATTCGCACCGGGCGGTGGTGGATGTGATCTGGAACAGAATATTACGCATATTATGTGCTTAAGCTAAGTACCTAATAAAATACTGGCAAGGGTCAACTCACCTTCTGATTGATGAGAAAAGATCCAAATTATCCAATCTTTGTGTTCAGCGATTGGATTGGTGCCTGAATAAAAAGATCAAAAACCGTAGTTCACATTGGCAAGCCTGTTTTGTGCAAATGAGATTGGAATATACCATTTCTATCGGCAACCAGTTATCCACCGCATTACCGCGCTGCAGTCCCGAGTGAGCCTAATGCTCTACACTCCCGTGTGAGCCTAATGCTAGAGGTAAATAATACATCTATGTTGATTCGTTACCGTATTTTCCGAATATAGTGGGTCAGCGTGCGTTCGCTAGGGCTTTGGTATAAATAATTCAGTAGTCTTGACTACTACTTAATAAATAGGCAGGTACTTTTAACATAAAATAATATTGCTAAGTTTGGGGGTTTAAAAATTTGCCTTTTCGACATGAGGTACAAAACTCCTTTTAGTTTCAAATTGGTTGACAGTGGAGGGGTCATTCTCGTTGCCTCTTCACTGTTGACTGTTGTTTTGTATCTTTTGCCTTTTGTATCTCTTATAGGTATGTAACCTAACTGGTTTTTCATGTTAAAAATATTTACATATACTTACCTATAATACAGAAAATTATCCAACTATTTCCTCGGAAAGGTAATATGCATCAGTAAATGTAAACAAACGAGTAGTGACTGTGAATTGGTGCTGTCTCGTAATTAAACCTCGAAAGTTTTCGAAACAAGTTTGTGTGTCATGTTGGTACTAATGGATGAACGACTCACCCCTGCCCTTTAGGTCAAAGGTACCGCTATGTTAAAGTAGTTCATTTGATTGGATGCTGGTCTAGCCACAAATGGCCGACAACCTCTTTTGATATACCCATTGGCCAAATGAGGTAGCCAATGAAGCGGATGCCTCACCAAATATTTGCAATTTAGTTTGTGTTTATTTAGGGTGGATTTCAATATGTACATATTGCGTATTTAGTCTCTGTAACGAAGGTCAAGGGACCAATTAAAGTTTCTCGCTATAGAGAGGTTTTCGTTCAATATGTTGTTGTCTCATTGGCCTTGCACTTTAAAGTGCATTGGGTTCAGTAAGTGTACTTCTTTTTGCTAGTGTCTATTTCTAGTGTCTAACATTAAAAAGACACATTATATTTCAGAACAAATAAAAAATCCATCCCATTACTGAGAAAAATGTCAATAAGAAATGCCAACAAATAATAGCATTGTGTTTACAACCTTAATGCAATTTCTGACGTTACCTATTTCTTGTTTCTCGACATTCCAAATGTAGTTAAGAACTAGAATGATTGGCTTGTGGAATCGTTGAGTTAACTGGGAGTTTGATAATTGACTAATTCATCATCTCTTCCCCCCCCCTCCCCCTTCTTACTCAGGTAGAGGGGGAGTGGGGGGAGATAGGTACGTTATCATGTTTTGAAAGCACCCCAGCTCTAGTTTAGACACTAATTCAAAATCCTGCCTGTGACGAAATTCATTTTGGTTTCTCTCGAATTCTAACTTTTGCTTTTAGGGGTTTAAACACACAGGATTAATTATTACATCTTGTTTCTAATTTTACTTCAGGTTAAAGTGTCTATTCACTGTAGTTTTCTTATGTTTATTAATGGGTTGTTCTATTCTAAAGCATAATATCTTTGTAACGCCAGAAACAGATAACTCTATGAGTTACGATTTCTCAGGAAAAAAAATTGTCAAAAATCTCTACGATGGAAGCTTCTATCTGTCTCTATCATCCTTTGTTAGAAAGAGACATTGTCCTTGTCTTTTTAAAGAACAGGCTAAGAAGAGGGTTCTAGTGTATAAGAGAAGGGTCCGAAAGGGTCACCTTACGAAAAAAAAGACGATTAACTTTGGAATATGGTCCAGTAACAACTGTTTGCTTATACACTCCATCAGTCTTCTTAGCCTTTTATTGAGAAGACAAGAACACTGTTTCTTTCTCAAATAAAGTGTCTGTCTTCTTAGGATAGTAGAGACAGATAGACAAGTCTGAGATAATGTTGGTTTAATCATATTTTGTACTGTACAGTTGTAATGTAAGTACTGTTAGGAAAATATTTGGTTCGGTAGTTTGGCTATAGTGGCAGGTATCTTAAAATGTAGTTAGGTTCTTGTGTTATAACTTGGCAGTTGTTTTATATTCCTAGGTACAGAGGATCTTTGACTTTATTTAGTGGTGTTACACAAAGCTTTCTTTGGGTGGGACGTACCTGAGAAATATCTTCCCCTATCTGAAATGAAAGCAGACATCTTTTGACCTTTGACTAGGAGTCTAGTCTAAAGGAGATGGGAATAACCTTACTGATACCTGAAAATCTCTTCTGCATGCCCACTGTTCCTATCTTCCACCTTCCTCCTGAAAATCTAATTAAAAAGATGACATTTCTGATTCAAATCTTTCCTTTTTCCAGACAAGACCTCTCAATCCTTTGACAAGCTGAGTTGGTCCACTTCCAGAAGGTCGAAATATGGTAGGACCTTTCTTCTAAAATTTAATTTTTTTTTCGATTTTCCGATCTTAGTGTGATTTCTTTTTGTTTCTCTGTGTCGTGAGTAGTTTTTCTTTTATTTTCTGCATGTTTTATTCCTTGCTACTTTCCCACTGGCTTAAATGTACAGAGCTTTTTCTTCACCCGTCGGGCAATTTGCATTTGAATCATTCCCCCGACGCCTTCAAGGAGTAAAAGTTTTAATACAACGTCTTCGGGGCACATACCATGTTCATCCAGAGTTGATTACTACGGTTCAACTTTTTCTTCAACTAGTTTTTTTTCACGTACCACCACGTACAAGTTTATTCGAAGATTTCTTTCAGAATTTGTGGTGTTTGTTAAAGAACCGTGACAACTTTTATTTCTTTCTAGAGATATAAATCATTCGGAAAACCAGTGCTGGTGGGTATTTGGTCGCTTTTAGAACTCTCTTGACTTTGTGAAACACTTTACATTTTTTCCACGTTTTTCAGAGGAAACTGTTTTGGATACAATTTTTTTATGAGAAATCTTTAAACGATATGTGAGATTTCAGAACAAATAAATTTTTGAACAGTTTTCTTCTGATAGTGGGAACGTGTTGACACAGTTGTTTTCATATCTATATGGTGTTAGAAGCCCAAATTTTCAAAAAACCATGTAATACTAAATTTTTTTATCCCAAATTTATTCAGTAATATTTTGTATGTGTTTACTACAGAGGGAGCTACACACCGTATGAGTACAATGTTAGATCCCGAGGGGTGAACTACTCCAGGAATCTCGTTGGGAATCTCAGGAAATCATTGGAAATATTAATGAAATCTTAGAGAATCTTAGAAATTTCTTGAGTGGTTAACCCTGCGGGGTGCATCTTTCCACGAATCTCTTTGAGAATCCCAGGAAATCTTTGGAAATCTTTATGCAATCTCAAGCAATCTCTGGAGTGGTTACCCCCTCGGTAGACCCCAAAAGGTAAAACCAAAAACAATCAAATGAAAATCAAGCACATTCATCTGTTTCTATGGTAACAAACATATTCTTGCTATAGGGATTTGCTTTGATTTGATTCCCAATCAATGTTGATTTTTCTTAATGAAAATGGTGCTTAGAAAATGAAAAAAAAAAAAATAGCCATTGCAAACCTGGAAAATATTTGTCCTCTGTGGGTATACACCTATCCGGTAGGTACGAAAAAGTTCCAAATGGGGATGAAAACATAAAGAAAGTGAAGAAAAGTTACGATGCCGGAAACGTTGGCTGCCCTGGCGTGAAAATGCTCACTAATCGTTTTCTACTTTTGGGAGTTGGAAGGCCTGGAATGGAATGAACGATGATAAATCATACGACTGTCATACGCCACACCCAATTAAATTATTAATACTTTCTAATCAGGATACACCATCCATATTTTTCTTATGACCCATTTTCCTTTCCGCTCAGGAACGGTGCCTGATGTCGAATTTTCGTTTCGAAGCTCCTTATAGGTACCTACCTAACCTATCCGCAAAAGACTTAGGTAGGTAGTTTTCATTTTGGTACCACAGTGATTTTTCAAGTTTTGAGATGCAAAAATTCGGCTTTAAGAACTGGAAAAGTACTCCATCCGCGCCTGGCCGCGCCTCGCCGCGTTCCACAGGAGACGTGGCCAGGTGGACGGGGTACTTAAGTACTCAAGTTCTACCATGTTGAATCCAATATTTCTCGGAGAATAACAAGAATAGGTATTAGGTACTATCTAAAAATGGATTGTAAATACACAATTTATCTCTCTAACACTGTTTTACACATTAGTACGTTTCACATGTTCTGAAATATAAGACGTCTTTTTAACGTCTGAAACTTAATTTTTGTAAATACATACTTCAGAACTTTTAAAAATCCAGAGTTTCCTCAGAGTAGCGCCGTTAAAAAAACTTTAGCTCAACTTGAGTCTGAACCTACCCCCACTCCCCCACACGACCCTGAGTCCTAGATCCTCAAGTCTTTTTCTTTACGGCGTCCATTACTTAACTTAGACGAAGAAAACGGGATATTAGCAAGTTGAAGAGAGTTACTTAGCGAAAGGCTGGACATTGCGGTGGTGGGAGAGGGAGGGGGAGAGGCAGGGGGAGAGGGAGGGGGGGAGTTAAATGGCAGCCATTCATATCTAGCGGACCCTGGGCGACCCTACCGACTTATAGCGCTTAATGCCGGACGTTGCTGCTCCGACCCTGACCCTTCGATAGCTTAAAAGACCGAAAGGTCCAGCTGATTTCCTGCTGATGTCACCTCGTATCTGTCTTAGGCTCCAGTATTTTTCTTGGACCAACTTCTCTGATGTTTAAATTATTCTCATAATTTTTCCTTGATATACAATTTCATCGGCTACCCGGCCGTTTTCCCAAAGACCGTCTTGCCACTGCCTGGCATAGCCTACTATTGACTTTGTCGTTGATTTCATAATATGAAAATTTTAGTTTACCCAAGCTATTCTCTTCTGAACCTACTTAAAGGTAATGTAAGTTTTTTAAAATACCTAAATTTTTAACCCATCTTCTTCTTTCTCTCTCTCTCTCTCTGATCTGGACTCAGTAAAGGCTGGCATCTCTCTAAAGGAGTAGATGGAGATATGTAGTAGATGATAGATAATGTAGAAAGATTTACTTTTATCTAAGGATAATAAATCATATTTAGCAAGAATTTTTTATAGTTTAGATACTTCAGATAGTACCGATGGGTTAACCACTCGTTGGGAATCTTGTTGGGAATTATTGGAAATCTTTATGAAATCTCAGGGAATCTTGGAATTTTTTTGGAGTGGTTACCCCTTCGGGGTTCATCTTTCTATGAATATCGTTGGGAATCTTTGGAAATCTTTATGGAATGTCAGGGAATCTCAAGGAATCTCTGGAGTGGTAGTAGGTGATAGTACCAAGCTCTAGAAAGAGGTTTTTCGGCACTTCACTGTTTGATACTGTTGACAGAAAAGTAGAATCATCGCTATCTCTCTTTTGATCAAGACCAATGGCTAGTATTGTATATTGTATTCATCTTTTATTTTTTATACTTCACCTAAGTTTCAGAGATAATCTCTTATCTTAATACAGCAATAAAACTACTAGGTTACCTTATGTAAGGTACTTTCTACCACGTCTGCCTGTAGGTATACCTTCAGTTAGTGAAATTCTCTGAAGAAGCATCAGACGTCTGTTCGCACCTCTTAGGTCTCTTTGACCTCTTTGGTCTCTTTGCCAGTGGGTGTGGCGGGGTGGTGAGAAGTGCTGGAGCTAGACCATGAAGTGCGCCCTCCACGTTCCCGTGCACTCTCCACCCCCACTCAGCTCTCTGTTTTGCTTCCTAGTTAGCCCTGACCTCTCATTGTTTTCCTTTGTTAACAGCGGCACAAGCTGTAATCCACAGCCTCGAGGAGAAGAAGAAAGGCTACAATGTTCAGTTGACGTACAGTCTGCTGTCTGTTGTGGCTTTTGATTTGCGATGCGTGAAATTTTTTGCTTTGAAGGAAGAGTATAGTCCCGAATTATCGAGATTTGTCTTGGGAAATCTTGCCTCCACTATGCAGTTTTTCTTGACCTCCCATTTTTCCTTTGTCCACAGCAGCGCAAGCTACAATCCAAGGCCCTGAAGAAATTCACGTGAAGAAGGGCAGCACGATCAGCCTGACGTGTTCGGTGAACGTTCACTCGACACCTCCCAGTTCGGTGCTTTGGTACCACGGACGCTCGGTAGTGGATTTTGACTCGCCGCGAGGCGGGATAAGCTTGGAGACCGAAAAGACTGACTCTGGTACCACCAGCAAGCTTCTGGTAACGAAAGCGTCCATCGTCGACTCTGGCAACTACACGTGCGTCCCTAGCAACGCCAATGCTGCCAGTGTCTGGGTCCACGTCCTCAATGGTGAGTACTACTGATCCAAATAGTTTGTTGTGAAAAAAGTCGCAGAGAAAAAAAAGTAGTCCAGTTTTACGAACTGTTCCCAACTAGCAGTTAGTTAGCAGAGGGTTGGGGGGGACAAGCCCAGCAACTAGACCGTTTTCAAGAACTATCCATTGTGCTCAGCTGGCAGCACTACCAAATACCAGCTCCCCAGCCATCGAGTAAACGATGGGGATCTACAGTTTTAGGTGGGTTCCGAACCACCACAGCCTCGATATACATTTCACTTGACATGCTGAACATATCAGAGGTGAATGCCGAGCAGAAAAACTTTTTGGTAGGATCGGGATGGAACCGGTGTGACCCGGCTCTCTCTGCTCCTCAAAAGTCGACCATTTAGTCCACTCGGTTATCGAGGCCGTTTCCCAACTAACCTACACTTACCTAGCTGGAGCCGATTTCCAACAGGAGCCAATTCAGTTCAATTTCTTTTCAATATTCAAACTTGACACTTCCACTTAGTTTACTGTTGCCTCTGACAATTGGATAACTGTCTCTGACAACACCCCCACCCCTCCTCCACAATGCTCTGAAAACAACCCCATTGTAAGAGCAAACCTTTTGGAATTCTGGAGTTCTATATTTTGGAATTTCTTGATCACGCAACTCCTGAGATATTGTACATTTAGCTTAGTCCCTTGAGAGCGCTTTATTATGTTTCTTACCCTGACTTCGATTGCCCTCGAACGGCCCATGAACGAGGGATGGGGGTTAGAGGGTTGGGGTAACAAACCAAAAATCGCGGCTTATCAGTCTTGCGATTTCCTGCCCATTTTGAAGTATTGGTAAAACGGCTTTCTGACCAAGAATGGTTTTATTTTCCGCGGAGGAAAAATGGAAATTCACGAGTGTTTCTGGTTACCCTCTAGGTCCTACTAGTAATCAAAAGAAAATATGGTCTACCTTGAGTGCCAAAATTTATTTTAGTCCATTTTGAGACATACGAGTCCATGTTTAGTTAAACGTTAGTGGACCCAGCACCGCCTCAACCAGAGTTAGTATTAGGAACCACCACCGAAAAACTGTCAAAAATAACTTAGTCAAAACCCACGAAAAAGTAATAGCACAGATCAACTTACTTTGGGCCGGCTAACACCCAAGTAGGTTTATCTGTCTCTTTCCTTTCTTGTACCCCTCTGATGATGACCGTCTAGGTCGAAAGCGCTTAGGATTTATTATTACTTATTATTACTTATTATTATTATTACTGGGTTTTGACTAAGTTATTTTTGACAGTTTTTCGGTGGTGGTTCCTAATACTAACTCTGGTTGAGGCGGTGCTGGGTCTCTCACATAAGGACCTGATATGGACCATGTACCTAAACAAAGAGAGTTTGATGTAGAACGTTCGTTCGTTATAGAGAGGTTTTCTTTACAGAGAGAGTCGTTATAGAGAGACACAACGGTGCAATATGCCTTTGGAGCTTTCAAATGCGAATGGGAAGACACCAAGATGGGGGAATCACTTATTCTCACTACCAAAGAAAACACTGAAAATTTACTGTGATAAAAGTGTTTACTGTCTTGTTGTCAATCGCAGGTTTGAAAATAATCAGCAGGGAGGTTGATGGTACCTAATCCCTATTTTTGTACCTTTTTTAGGTGAGCATCCCGCAGCTATGCAGCACGGGGAACATAGCGCATCTCCACCGAACTGTCTGCCCTCCTGGCTGCTCCTACCTACCCTCCTGACGACGGTCCTGACGTCACGCTGCCCCCTAAGAAGGGTCACGAGGTGATGAGGAGCTCAAGGGGTGGCCAAAATGCGCGAACCTGACAGACAGTGAGTTCGGTTGTGATTACCAAAGTTGACTTGAAAATGACATTGTTGTATACGTAAATTGTACTGTGAAGTGTAGCATCAAGTAAACAACTTGTTGACTGTAAAAAGTAAGACCCCCTCGTACTGTCCATTTTAAGGTTTAGGATTTTTTTTTCGACTTTTTTTTTGGGAAACTTGTACTGAAATATTATGTCTTTTTAAGTCAATTTACTGGTTATTTTGTGCCTGAATCACCCTGTCGTAAAATTGCAACACGGTCATTTAATTTCTGACGTTAAGAAGGCATATTATATTTCAGAACATAATGCAATGGTCGCCTCGAAAAATGGGAAGAAGAAAGAACATAAACAACTGGATTGTATGTTCCGTGATGATAGTACGTGGGGACTCTTTATTTAGATTTTTCGGTTTTACTAAATATTTCGGGGGGGTTCGGTACCCCTTACAAAAGAAGTTAAGTTGTTTTTTAGCAGTTTTAGCAGCCTCACTTAATCATGTCTGAAACTGCATAAAGTGCAGCGCTAAGTCGCGCCGGCCAAGACTAAGTTGTTAAGTTGTGACTCTGGTGCAGTTGCAAGTTGCCGTGCTTACAGATGAAAGCATCCATTTGTTATTCTTCTCTGCTCTCTTTTTGTTCCCGAACTTCAAAACTGGTTTAACTGCATAGTAAATTATCAATTTTAATACCTAACTGACGGTCGTTAGTTTTGCAACTTGTATAGTTTAGGGTCAGCTTCATTAAGGAGTTAAATACCTACACGTGGGGGGCAAAAAGCGATAACGGGTTCTCTGGGATATTTTGAAAAAAACGGTATAAGGAAACATTTTGTATTACTCTGGACAGATTTACAAACTGGGAAAAGCAATGCTACCATTTCAATTTGAATTTCGCGCCATTTTCCTGGAGGATTTGAATTTGAGAATGAGCGGGAAATTGCGCCGTCAATTGAGTTTCCTATCTGTGAGGTTTCCATATCCTTCATAGCATGCTGACAGACTTCGAGATCCGGTACAGGCGGACTTGGTTATTTTACTGTTGATAAGACGTGAAGGTTTTTATTCCCCCCACCCGCGGATGTTTAAGAATTTATTAAATAAATTCTATACGGAAGAAAGTGAGTTCAGGAATTATAAACTTTAAAACTAGGCTGCATGCACTGCCGTGCATTTTGATAATGTCTCTCCCTTTTTTAGTGGCTTGCGTGCAATTGTTCCAAAACCATTGCGTATCTACCTGCCCTTACAAAGAGACAGCAGAGAACAATATTATTTGAAGTAAACATTTTCCTGAATTTGAACCTGGTTCCTGCGGTTAACAGGTCGAATGCCTTGTCCGCTTGGACACTATCCGACACTGTGCTTAGTACGCTAACCAGTGGTTTTTAAGAACCTATAGGTACATTGGGTTGGGCTGGAAATAAAACTCAGAATGTAAAATAAACAGGAATTTAACCGAAGCTAGCAAACACCAAGCAAAAATAATACCGAACCCAAAGCATTAGGATGCAGCGTGAAGAAAGTAAATAAAACATCAAAAAAATTCCCTCCGAATAACAAAAACGGGGTTAAAAATTTTGCGGAAACCGAAAATGATATAACAGTGAGGTTCGACAGAACCTTCATTTCAGGTAGAGATAAGAGTTTGGTCCCGTTTCGTGTTCGCTGAGAGTGGGTTCACGCCGCTCATTTCCGTTGCCTGCTGTGGAACGGCATTTCCTGTTTACGTTTGTATACCGATGACCGGAGTTTGAGCCCAAAAACCGCTTCTCTTAGTTCGAACCTTTGGATTTCCATGGATTTCAGTATCTTCAGCAGTTGTGTATGTTCCAAAAGAATATTACTCAAAATCTACTCAGATTAGGTCCATCTTAACGTTCTCTCAGTTACCAGGCTCGATCACACCACACCCGGTTAACAGTTAAATTTCCGTTAAATTCGGAATTTAAGGGAGGTTTAACCTATTTAGGGTGCGTCCCACCATGCCCAGTTAAAATTAAACTGGAGATTTTGTCCTATGTTTATCTCCAGTTTAATTTTAACTGGGCATGGTGGGACGCACCCTGAATCTATAGTTAAATGTTCCTGAGAGAAGAAGAAGAAGTATATAGGTTACATGTCTGACGTCCGGTAAATTCTATGCAGCCAGTCAGCGTGATTAACCTTCATCGTGACATCATCAGGATACCTTACTTAAGACCGAACATACATTCGCTATTTGTTTACGTTTTTTCTGCTAACATTATAAGGAATATATACAGACTTTGGCCAAAATCCCTTCCTCCTCCTCCTCCAGTTTCCTTCAAGAAAACAATGAGAAAATAAGAAAACTGAATAAAACTGCTGAGGATCAGTTGTATACCGAAGACAATTCTCTGATAAAAACACGATGATTAATCATGAACATTAGACAAAATAGTGAGCTTTGGTGAAATCTCCCAGTTGCCCCAGCAACGTGTGGTTTATGTTTATCCGCTGAATCGTACAAAATTTACTTCCAACCGTGGACATTTATTTACGAAATGAGACATGTATGCTCTTACTCAGCTCTACCCATAAATAAATTGGAGGGAGAGCCAGGTTCAGAATAACCTGAGAGCAGTGAATCAAACTAATTCTACCTTTCCTAAAAGCTGTTTTCTTCTGAAAGAAACCTAAAAACAAGTGGCACCAGACAGGTTCTTGTTGAGGACGCTATGCCTGACGATGCATTTTTTGCCGCCCATAAGATTAACATTGCGAGCGGCGATTCATTTTCAAGGTTTACCCTTGGTTGGAAAGACACAAAATTTTGCCTGTACCTAGCCCTAACAATGTTCTAGGTTGTGATCGAAGCAGATTTTCCAATTTCTCATTGGTTTCTTTTATTGTAACTGTTTTGCAAATGCTAGCATCGCATACCTCACGAAAAGTGCTGTATCTCGAAAACCAGTAAAAACAATGGCAAATCTGCTTCGAACACGACCTAGAACATTGTTAGGGCTAGGTACAGGCAAAATTTTGTGTCTCTCCAACCAAGGGTAAACCTTGAAAATGAATCGCCGCTCGCAATGTTAATCTTATGGGCGGCAAAAAATGCATCGTCAGGTATAGCGGACCCTTGGAAACTTCTGATGTTCTGAAATACAATCGACAACAACTGTCGAAAATCTGTATATTATATTTCAGAAGAAAAAAGTTTCCTTGGAGCGATGTCATTAAAAATGCAAATGAATTGTTTTGAATAGTCACTCTTAAGCTAGAGGAAGCATGAACAAGTTGTTTTGTACAGAAATTGTAACATAGTGTATTGAAAGACCCTGGAGAAGCAGTTTACAAATTTGTTCCAGTTCGACCATCTTTCGTTAACTAAAAGCATCCTATAGTAAACTAGGGATGGCATAATGACAAAATCGAATATGGTGGGCAACTGCTTCTTCATGTTCTTTGTGTAAGTATTTATAATTTGATGCAGGCCATCAAGCCTAAAGTAATACATTGATTCAATTGCGTTTTTGCTGTTTTTATGATTTTAGGGCCTATAGGCAATCGTCATTTTTTGGAAGGAAATAACAATAGATAACATCTGAATTTTTTTTAGAAATTTCTAAGGGATACTGAACTTATATGACCCTCAAAGGTACCATTCAACACAACAGGTGATAGGCACGATTATTTTGACACTACACTGTCATGACGGCTTCTCAGGTTCAAATGCCAGTTTACCAGAAATTTTCTTTTAGTAGCAGAGAAGTCACGGCCATGAATCCCCTCGGGATCCTTTTTCTCTTGCTCTCGTCTTTCGAAGATTCCTCCAAATTCCTCCCCTGTTGCCTAATATAGTTTCATAGGTTTGGCACGTCACTCAAGAGGACCGCACCACGTCAGCAGTGCAATTAAGGCCTTGCCAGGCTTGCTGTATGTCGAGGGGTAGTTTGTCATGTTGGGGGGGGGGGGGGGAGGGGGTGTTCCTTGAGAAGCCGCGTCAGGGCTTCCTTGGCCGCCCCCTAATGAAGCTATTAATCTACTAATGATATGTGGCCAGAGCCTGTTGGCATCTAGCCCTTCTGTGTCATGGAGATGTTCCTAAGATGTAGGTCTGTAGGTTCTTATCAAATTATCAGGTTATGAGAGGGGTTATAGAACTGCACCTGCAACCTATACATATAGGGTGCAGCAGCGGACACGTGTATCGGTGTATAGGTAACTTACTTTCTAATATATCGTGAACTTAGACGTGGAGTGACACGTGGACCTACATGTGTACATACACGTATAAATGCACGTGGACCTGTGGTCTGAACCTCCCTGTAAGTTGATAGCCACCTTCTGTATGCGACTATTTTTAGTTTCCGGTAAAACAAGCAGGGTGCGCTGCTTGCGCCCATGGCCGGTGAGAGTTCCTTTCTCAGTCGGGGGTTGGACGCTTGCGCGATGTATTGTCTTAGTTTTCGTTGTATGCTTTATAATGCCTAAACGTATGTACTTGGTGTGTGTTTGGATCCGGATGAAGATAATTATTCATGGAGTCTTTAGCACCTGGTCGTCAGCACTCTATCTCGTTCTCTCCAAGGAGTCTCTAGTCTAGTTCCAGTCCGGTAAGTTTTTCTTCATACAGGTTTTCATATTAATTTATTATCAGACTGTGAAACCAATATTTAAAGAAGTGGGTAGGTAAATTCCTAAATGGAAAAACTCCAGAGGAATTGGTGCATGTTTTCGGGAGTTATCAGCAGTATGATCATCCATACGGACTCCGGTGGCAAAGCAGGTTCATATAGGTCGCATGGACTGCTGTCACGCCCACCAGGCCTATTCTGGACCTGTGGTCGTAAAAATCGCGTTAGGCTCCTAATGCTAAACCTGAACGTCGTTATCTTGGCGTTAGGAGAACGGGATTAGGTTCCCAGGTTTCGAATTGGCTTCTTTTCTCTTGTAGAGCTTATAAGATAGATAGAATTGAAAAGAAACTGTCACTTTCAGTGCATAAATATTATATTCATTTTAAACGTAGTAGGAATTGGAAGATGTGTTCGTAATGAATGAGAATAATATAGGTACAATAAGGTGCAGGGGTGCATGCAATGATAACGTTTACAAAAACAAGTAGAAAAATGAAAAAATAATTGCTTCGCTGAAAAACATTGAGAAAAATGGTTTCGATGAGGTAGGAGATGTATTTCTGCTTCGTTGCATGGCCCCTGTTCTTTCTCCTAAAACAAACATGTTGGTTTCAGTAAAAAATTGCTTTGTCTGCTCCCTTCATATTGGTCAAGTCGAAACATAATTTAACTGGAAAACCAGGCGTTTCATACTTTAGTCCTACTTTTTTTGGGCGGGACAATGTGAGAAAAACGTAACAAAATGGTCGGAGTGGGATCGCTGATACTCGGTTAAGTGTTAGCATAACCTGGGGATAAAAGCTAAACTAACCTTCAGTGGTTTTTAACTGATGGATGTCGAACACTCCGTATAAAGTTGGATTTTACAGGAGCCTTTTCAAACGATGTATTTAGCTTATGGCAAGTGCTAAACGTTCCTATCGCGGGAGCTTTTTCTAGTATAGTAGCGCCACCATGACATGCCTGGCCCCAAGGCATTCTGTGAACAGTGAACAGTGCAGAATGCCCTCGGGCCAGGCAGGTCAGGGTGGCGCTACTATACTGACAGGTTCTTTCGTCTGAAACCTTTTTTTGACGTACCTTCTAAGACAACTAGTTGCACGGAATGGAGAGGACCTCTCTGAGGTCTACAGGTATAATTCCCCGAGTCGTTCTCGGTCACGTCAGCGATAGTCAGGCTGCTCGTGGTTTTCTTCTCACTTCTGTCAGTTACTACGCTGATTCCACCCCTAGTGGCCTGAAAAATGTCAAGAAATTTATATACGCGGCTTTGGTGGTTCGAAACACACCTAAAACAGTAGGTCCCCATCGTGTCCTGACAATTCCTGTACCTAATGATCACCTTTTTGGTTACACATTTTTTGTGAAATACCTACCTGAAATGAGACTTGCCGCCCTTCCCTCAGCCAGTCAATATTCGCCAACTTATTGTCACCAGGCAGAACTAAGCAGGTCAAAGTGACGGTACTTCCGATCTGCACAAACTGCTCATCTTGCCCCAGAATCTTCGTAGCTGGCCCTGGTGGTAAAATATCTTTTTCAGACAATCGAGGGAAACACAAGAGACACTGTCTAGTAGGTGGATTTCACCGCTCCTAAAGTCTACTATAAGTTCACTATAGCGTTATCCTCCCGATAAGTCCCCCTTAAGTTTGGCATTGGCTTCTGAAGAAGCCTTGAGCTGACGAGGGGCTATACCCCCCACCCCTCGGGATGAGATGGCTTTCGCGAGGCTGTCAGTAATTATTACAGCCTGCTTTACTCATACCCCCCCCCCCCCCCCTTTCCCCCCTTACTATCCTACCCTGTCAGAAATTACTAGGATCGATAGCTTGTAAAGCAAACGAAGAACATGACAGCTCGGTGGAGCTTTTGTTAAGTTTTTACTTCCCTAGGGTTTCTGTCTCACAGATTTTCAGATGTATTTAGATGAGTTCCTGAGGCAGGGAAGTATTTTTCTACAAGGGCAAGGGTTTGAACAGTGTTATAGAGCAGAGACCACTGAATAAATTTAAACGGTCTTATAGTCATCGGTCAGATAGAAGATTTTCTGACCCTATAACATTTCCAGACAAATAACTTTCATTTTATTGTTTTTGTGCTGGGTGTTTTAAATTTTTCTTTTCTCAAGGAGAAAACCAGATTTCGAATTTCTTAAGGAAGCCAATAATGATTTTATTGGTATTATGACTTGTGAATAACTACAGTATAGACTCCTTCTATAACGACAGGGACACCTAAATCGGTCGCTATAAAGGGAGTTTCCTATAAAGAGCGTTTACTCGTTATACAGAGGTTTTCTTTATAGCGAATGCCGTTATAGGGAGTGACAACTGTCAGTGGAAGAATTCAACCCATATTTCTTCCGCCAGTTTTTGGAGGTTTCGTTATAATATATTATTATTATTTTTTTTTCAAATATTCTGAACTTGAGACATTTTAAGAGGGGTTATCAGATGAAAGGATGCCTATTGTATGAACTGATTACAGAGACTCTGAAAACCCTTATTCGTGAGTAATCGAACGAAAATATCTTATCTTGGTTTCTTTGTCTAATAAGACTGAATAATGAGGGGACCCGAGAAGATGTCCAAATTACAAAGTTACAAATGGGATTCCCCCCCCCCCCCCCTTAGCCCCTTCTCTTTCTTATTTACATCAACCCATTTTTCTTATCTCAGTGAAGAAAAAATTCTTGGAAATTTGGTGAAAAGAATGTACCTGCGGGGGATATTGAGCTACATTTTTCATCACTGTGTTTATTTTTTAATTCCTTGCTAACTTTTCTTTTTGCCTAGAATTATTTGCACTCCCTCTTAAACTAGGTAATGATGATTCCCTTGGTGGCTCTTTAGGTGGAATCCAAGAGGAACTTACAGTCGAAAACCAAACCTGCCTGTAAATCTGGCGACATACTATGCCCTCTTAAGTGGAGGCCTGGGATTGCAACTCAGGGATGACCAAAAACCTGCCTTCCCTCCCTACTATACGTCCAGGGATGTTAGCTCACCAGAACGGCCGTCCATAACGTATCGTACCTATGTAGCCACTTTAATAACAGAGTCTTCAAACACTGTGAAAATAGATACCTATCTATGCACTAATGTAAGCTGTAGTATAATCAACTTTCTGCAGGGGGATTATTGGAAAATATCATTCGAATGATCCCATAACACAAAGAGTGAAGGGGTAAAGAGACTTGCTATCCTAATGAGAAATGAACCTTATAAATTCCAAGAATAAATTCTAAACAAAACAAAATCAAGCGAATCTCAGTTGTTAATGATGATATCATAGGTAATTAGTAAAGTTGATTACTTATTTGGTGATGAATTTGATTTAATTTGAGTGCCAACCTGAGTGTGAAATATCGCGCACTACCTCCTCCAAGGCATGAGATGTTATGCTGTGCGGAGAATCTCGCAGGTTTTCATCTGGAAAATCAATGTTTTAATTAATTATATTCTGTGAAAATATAGGGAGAGCTTCCATCTAACAGCAAGCATTTTCTGCTTTTCACTTTGTCTGTTCATTTCTCATTATCAGTCTCTACTTTTCACATAGGAAATACTTCAGTCGCTACCAAAGCAAAAATGGCATTTTACACAATTCTGTATTGACGTATTTTAAAGAAGTTAAACTACTTTTCTCAGTTGTTTATAACTTCATAAAATAATTTTCAAATGTTTACAGGACGAGTTCACTATATAGAGAGGGGTAAAAAGAGAGTCAGGGTTTTTTAAGGGACAGTACATTTTGCTCGTTATAAAGAGGTCTTCGTTCGTTATAGAGAACTGAAAGAAACAGTGATCGCGCTCACCCACATCCAAATGTATTTTCCTGTTGAGCTTCGGCTCAGTATTGACTTGACATTCGTAGAGGCCTGCGTCACTAGGCTGCACGTTCCTCAGCTGCAGCCCCCAATTTGGAGACCCATGGACCCTCCCCCCCGCTGAAGAGAACCGGACGTCACTCGTGAAGGTGTGCGGTCCAGCGGTCAGGATGTGGAGGTCTCTGGTTCGAATCCACGAAACCTTAAAAGAAGAAAATGTTGCTGCTGATCAACTTTTTAACTGAAACAAAAAGTACTCTCCGAAGGTACAGCGGAGTGGTCTCACCGGTTCGATCCCGACCCTACCAAAAAGTTTTTCTGATCGGCATTCACCTCCGATATGTTCAGCACGTCATGATAAAATGAATATTGAGGCCGTGGTAGTTTGGAACCCACATAAAACTGTAGGTCCCCGTCATTACTTACATATAGAGGCACTTTTCTGTATTGACTGCATTTGAGTCGATTATTTGGATTTGTCA
Organism: Mesopsocus fuscifrons; assembly: GCA_950004255.1. Lineage (NCBI taxonomy): Eukaryota > Metazoa > Arthropoda > Insecta > Psocodea > Mesopsocidae > Mesopsocus > Mesopsocus fuscifrons. Next base: position 5,024,894 of record OX465377.1, read on the forward strand.
GACTTCCGTACGGCAGTAGTCAGCAGCAACAGGAAAAAACCCCAAAACCCCGAATTCAGAGCTGCTTTATTTTCTACAAACAGCGATTTGCAGTCTGGGACATTTCTCAAGAAGATATTTGAGTCATCCCAACAGGAAAATCTGAAAAATGTACCTTTGGATGCGAAAATTTTTCTCCAAAGATTTGTCAGCAGGAAAAATAGTGGATTGTGTATATGTGGGAAGTAGAGACACGGCCATAAACATGGCGGCGGAAAAAGACGAAATTCAGGTTCGGGGGTGGGGGGACACGAAGTGACAAATGACTCCCCAAATCATGACTCACACGTCATTCCTCCCGTTTGTGTCATCATAATGTTTGGTTTAGGTTATAACCGAGATATAACACAAATGTTTGCATAGTTCTAGCCCCAAAGCTACAGGTTATGAAATTTAAATCCACCTAGACCTGAAATCGTTTCCCGTCCTATTATGTTTCTGTGGATATTCATTTGTTCTGAAATATGATATGTATAGGTCGTTACTGTCCTTAGTAATGTCGAGACTACAGGATCCTATAGTGAACTGGGCTATCACGAAAATCCCAAAGAAAGACTACGTTTGAATTTCTCGGATTGTTCCAGCCCCTCCTCCCTGGAAACTCGTAAACTAAAAAGTTTAAAATAAATAAGAGAAACAAGAAACAAACGGTGGGCCACCACCTCCCAATCCGCACACAATTTACTGCGCGCAGATTACAAATTTATCTCAGCCAAATCTGAGATTAAAACGAAACAAGTCTCGTTTCTGGAGGGCATGGGGTTTAAACTTGGGAAAGAAAGTTTAAAAATTTCAATGGTTTATCTTCAGACCTAAGTTTGTTACCTCGGGCCCGACTTTACTATCAATACCTATACTTTTCTCTTGTGTTTTTTTTTCTTACTGATTTATTTGGCATTTATTTTCGTTCTTAGCAACACTATATTGTTGGTGTTCCTGCGTACGATGGGTGAGTATACGTCGTAATATAGTAGGTACTGAGATATGAAAAATAGAGTAGGTAACATAATGAAGAAAAAAACTGAATTATTAATTTAAAAAAATGCAAAATTTCTTTTCATGTTTCCTCCAGAAATTTTCGTAAAATTCGGAGGAATTTTGAAGAAGACGCCATTTAGTTCGGTAGCAAGTCACTTTGTCGTATTTTCTATAGAATTGCAATTTATTCGCGTGTTCGGCGACTCTGCCGATAGGCAATTATCAGGCGTTCCCATTTCTCATTTCTCTGACTTTGATGTGAAATTCTACATCTGAGAGCTGGTTCTTGAGAAGTCAAAGTACGTAAGAACGCGCCGTTCTTTTCGGTCTGTTTTTGTGTGAACCTGGCAGTAGAAATGTTCTCGTTTCATGATTCCATGTTTTTAAAAAGATTGAGGCCATTGGGGGTAATCTTGTAAGGATATTCCAATCAAATCACATACCTACTTGTTTAGGTCTTGTGTGAAAATCCATCAAAATAGTGAGACAGCATCTATACGACAAAAAATCGTCGCAAATGGAAAAAGAAAACCCTGGGGCTTCTTCCTCTCGAATAATTTTAACGTAGTCAAAGTTGCACGTTTCATATTTTGAGTTTCCCGCAAACTTGTTTATCGTTTTGTGAGTTCCGATTCGCAAAGCTGAGCGAAAAAAGAGGGTGGTAGTTGTAAAAACGTCACAAGTTTTGCCAACTTTCATTTTTCTGATGCCTTTTCGACGACATTCAGGGCCGCACAAACGGGAGTTCTTCGACGTTGCTTTCCCTACCATGCGAAAATTCATCGCTGTTTCTAAAGATGTTTCTTCGTTTTTACAGGAGTATTTATTGGATAATAGGCTCAATTAGGCTGGATTTAGCTAATTTTGGAATGGAATTTACCCGAATTTTTTTCTGTAAGTTAAACAAGGTTGCCATGGATTGCTAGAGAAACAAACAAAAAATCCCTTTCGGCTGCCCCGAAAGGAGTAGGTAGATATCGAAGATTATTTCCATCCACTAAAAGAAGTCTAAAATCATTTAGAAAGACGGTTAAGAAGATTTTCAGTTGATCCCCAAATGCATTCTCTACAATAACAACGGAGGAATTGAGTTTTGAAATTTCACCTCCCCCCCCCCCACTTTTTAACAAGAAAATGAAAGTGATTTTACAAAAAACTTTTTCAGATTAAAGTTGTAGATATTATTAATAGAAACTCATAGCAAAAAGAATAAACTCAATATCTCACCAAATAAGTGAGTTATGCCGTTTTGAAAATTCAACCCCCCACCCCCTGCCTTAACGGTGCGTCGGACGAAAAATTTTTTCAGACAAAAGTTGTAGGCAATATTGGGGGCGAAGTTCCCCCCAAAAAATTGGTTCTACGTCCGCCCCTGATGGGACGGTTTTGTGCGCAATTATTAATAATTGGTATTTGCCGGTTAGGGTGCTGACTGATATACCGGTTACCGGTTGTATTCATTGGTGCGAGTTAATCGTTTGAATTATTAGTTAGGATTCCTGATTGAATCTCCGTTGAACCGTTGACCTGTTTTGTCGTTATCAATGAGCGCTATTTTGATGGTGTTACATCAAAGCGAACACACAGCACCAATAATTCATATTAATGCTTTTTTGGTAATTTTATTTGAAATTTTATTTAGTACCTATGTAATATTGGGAAGTCATGCACCTATTGTCGCATCCATAGACAGCTATGCTACTTTTTCAATTTTCTGTGAAGAAAATGATTTCTGGCGCTATTTGTCAGACGGGACAAACTATGGTGCAGGGTCGTGCAATGTAAAAAGCGCGCTTTTTACTGGACTGTTATTTAAATTTACCTAGTTCATAAACAAGAAATGTTATTGGAAGTACGGAGGGTGCATATTGCTTATTAAGTGCCGGCCTGTTCCAATGAAGAGTTCAATATGGATGAAATGTTGAAATGTACACATTTCTGAATGTCAATAAAGGGTTCTAAACATGTCAGCAAGCGCCAGTCCACCTGAGCTCCCATTTACATCACACTTTACCCGCATAAGCTGTTTCATATGGACGATGCTGTAGGTAACTATTGTCGGTTTAAGTGGTTTTTTGTTCGTTAATCCCAAAAAGTGCTGAATTGCTTTAAGGGTCTATGCACACTGTAGCTTTAAAGACATTGGGCAAATCTTGTGTCGGATCCTCTGTGATAAGTGATAACCCTTCAAGCAAAGCTTTAAATAAAGACTCAGATTAGAAATAGACATGACAGCTGAACATCTAAACTGAATTATCTACCTAATGACGATTTCGAAAAGAAGTGATTTAAGGGGCTATGATGGGAATAGTGGAGCAGCCACGGGCTCTACCATAGGGCGAATGTCATCCTAGGGAGTTAGCACCAGATTAGCATCCAAGTAACACAAGCTTCCAGTGGTGTATTTTGCCCAGAACACTTGGTGATACCTTAGGTAGTGCTACCCTGGCATCAAGTCATCATTGGTACTTAACGAGCCGGTCATCTGTACCTATATATGAACCTTAGGGAGAAAGACATAACGAGGTACGACTGGAGACGCCTCCAGGGTACCTAACTCACCAAAGCCATACGGCACATTCATCACCGCGCCTATGTAATTCCGAGCTCTATTTACATAGCGACTACCCCCCGGCCTTATGCGCAGCCTCTTAATTACTTCTGGTTGGGTAGGTCATTCCAGAGGAGTGGCTGTCCAGCCAGCCAGATATTGTTTATTTTTCGTTCCATAGTCTTCCCACAATGAGCTGTTGATATAGTCTGCTAGAGATTCAGCCCTTCCAGCGACTTAGTTAAGCTACTGAGGCGGGGGTTACATATTGGTTGGGTGACCCTGGTTCCTCCGAGCCCTGATAGTTGTTACCTGCCTTTCACCGGCTGGGGGAAAACTCGACTAGGGGGTGTGATTCTGACCCAACTACCCCTTTGACTACGCCTGGCCCTCTAGGATTGCAGAGTAGCGATTTCCAAAGCGTGGTGCACGGACCCTTCAGGGGCTCTCCACACGAGTTCTGAAAATTTAGTTGGTATACTCTTTCCTAACACTAATAGGTATTATTGCACTTATGACGAACAAAATTAACCTTATAGTCATAGGTGCCCACAGGGGGGGAGGGGCAGAGGCGGGGATCCCAAAAATACAAAAAAATTGCGTGATTTGTTGGTAACAAAAATAGGTAGGTATATGTATTGAAGTAAGGAAAGTCAGCGACCCCCTGAATTTTTTCCTGCGGGCGCTCATGCTCCTAGTAGCAATAATTATACAGGAATAGATAGAGCATTATGAAATCGACCCATACCCTCCGAAGTCGCAGTCCCCCAGCTTAGTCGTGGTATAGCTGAGGGTTGGGAGGGACAAGCCCAGCAACTAGACCGTTTTCAAGAACTATCCATTGTGCTCAGCTGGCAGCACTACCAAATACCAGCGCCCCAGCCATCGAGTAAACGATGGGGACCTACAGTTTTAGGTGGGTTCCGAACCACCACAGCCTCGATATACATTTCACTTGACATGCTGAACATATCAGAGGTGAATGCCGAGCAGAAAAACTTTTTGGTAGGATCGGGATCGAACCGGTGTGACCCGGCTCTCACTGCCCCTCAAAAGTCGACCATTTAGTCCACTCGGCTATCGAGGCCGTTAGTCGTGGTAACGGGGCTTTAAAATGGAAACAAATCATAGCTAACTAGCAAATATTGACTGAAGTGGAAAGAGGTAGCAGACGGGTTCGGGGTCAGTCTAACCAGAAGTGGTGCGTGGCAGTAAAGCATATTTCACATCTGACTGCCCTATCCCTATTCCCTTCCCTCCCTTCTTGTAATCAAGTTTCGAGTTGTTTAATTATAATCGCCCCCTGTCTCAAGCGACGTCTAATTTAATGCATGTTGCCCTTGCCGTCCTTTATACACCTCTGTCCCTGAAAATGCAGTCAGGCGTAGGTACTTAGAGGGAGGAAACTTGAAAGGATTACAAAATATTTTCGCTAAAACTGTTTCCGAACGAAACTTCCACTCTTCCGGCAATCACGGGAAGTTTTGACATTGTTTTGGCGTTAAAAATTAATATTTCTCTGAAGAGAGCTATGGTGGATTTTTGTCAACTCGGCACTTTTAGGAACAAAGTGGTTTATTATCAGTTCAATTTCAATTTCAATTTATTTATTTACAATAGTTACATATTTACAAAGTTAAACACGACCATGGCATGGGACAGCGAGCCATGGGTTTCTATAAGGCTGCGCTAAAGTTGTGAGCTCATACGCAAGAAATCTGCACCTGAAGTCACCCGATCGGCAACATACGATACGCTGGAGGTACTGAAATTTTTTGAAAGTTTTCTGAAACCTGAAAATCTGCTTAAGGGTCCGCTATACCTGACGGTGCATTTTTTGCCGCCCATAAGATTAACATTGCGAGCGGCGATTCATTTTCAAGGTTTACCCTTGGTTGGAAAGACACAAAATTTTGCCTGTACCTAGCCCTAACAATGTTCTAGGGAGTGTTCGAAGCAGATTTCCCATTTTTTTACTGGTTTTCGAGATACAGCACTTTTCTTGAGGTATGCGATGCTAGCATTTGCAAAACAGTTGCAATAAAAGAAAACAGTGAGAAATTGGGAAATTTCGAACACGACCTAGAACATTGTTTGGGCTAAGTAAAGGCAAAATTTTGTGTCTTTCCAACCAAGGGTAAACCTTGAAAATGAATCGCCACTCGCAATGTTAATCTTATGGGCGGCAAAAAATGCATCGTCAGGTATAGCGTCCTCTTAAGGTGACCAACTAGAATCGACCACCAGTGGTACGCTTATCAGTATATTGCCGTGTACACTAACAATCTATTCAAAGTTTACTTAAGCCAGCGGTAGAGGTTTTTAACGGATGTGAAACATATTTATTACATCATGGCACGGCAACATGAACATTTCAGTTTTTTTTTCGAATGTAAATCGAAAAGTTCGTATCCAAAAATGAAGAGCTACAAAACACCCTTTGATCTTCTTCACCATTTTAAACTCAAAGATTTTACTTTGATAGAGCCCAACTGCTGAGAAATTTTGGTTCAAGATAAACATCCCAAACAACTCAAAATGGTCTTAGAACCACAAAAGCCCAAGCTTGAGCACATACTGTGGATAACGCCTGGCCACCATCTGAGGCCAGGTCAGCATCGTCAGCAGAGGACCAGGTTTATCCTTAATCCTGGCTTTAAATAAGTCCTAAGCCCTCGGATTAAAAGCATGTGACTTTGGATAAAAGGCGGGTGGGTGTATATGTGAAATATTGAGCTATATACGGACAAAGAGAATACCCAGGCAGGCACCGCTTCAAAATTTCACAACCTAGGCGTTGCTCCTCTCATCTATAAACAAAAAATTTGAATACTAAATTCCCGTAGGAATATTTGTAGAAAAAAATCGGAACTGCGCTTCCTTGAAGTTCTTTTTGCTGATTCAGCTAATCCCTGTTGTATCGTTTGTACCTAACTGTTCAAATTAACAGGTGTTTCACTACATAACAGCATGCACGTTGTTTTCACCCTTGAGTGACTTTCTGGTACACTTAAACTTTTAAACAATGAGGGTGCATCCCACCATACTCGGTTAACGGTTAATCTTCAATTAAATTCGCGTTTTACCGTGCAATAATTGAAATTTAACTGGAGATTGACCGTTAACCGAGTATGGTGGGACGCACCCTTAAATTTCTACATGAATTTACCAAGCAAGAATCTTACCATGCGGTCTCCCAGGTTTCGAACTCTACAGGGTAGAAAGGCGGTACTGCCAACGTTGACAAGACTCTCAGTCTCTGTCTCTTCGAACTCTGGCTTGTCACCCTGGGGAGGCAGGTTTTGGGGAGACGAGGGCAGGTTCTGGGGCCCTCGGTTCCCCCAGAAGTACCCTGCAAACAAAAAGAGAAACCGTATATAGAAATTTTGATGTGGGAAAACTTTAAACATGACCAAAGACGCGGTGAAAAGAGAAAGAGCAAATTTATTTCCGTGATATTTTATTATTTCCGTAATTAGTGTGAAGGATGAAACGTTCTCGTCGAACTAGTAAGGTTTCTGATGACCTCTTTGACTTCTCTTTGGAGATTCCTTGAAAGGAACAGAATTTCAGACACAAAGGCCGCGCTCAACTTTTTCTTTAACTACAGTTTTTATTTTCCATAAAAAAAAAAATTTCTCTCTTTCCTTAGAAATGACACCCAAAAACCGAATAAGAAGGGTATAGGTTGACCGTTGCAGGGTCCATCAAACGCTGAAGCGAGATGTTTCACACTTTTGTAAATAGCGATCTTACTTTTGGATCAGTAGGCTGAAAGTGATCCTGAAGCATCTCTCAGAGACTGGTTACCAGTGTGAATTCTATTATTGGATCTCCAAATTTTTGAATCTAAATTATACACGATCTATGGTGGTACTTCTTTCTCAGCTCATGTATTACCTACAGACGAGAAAGTTAAAAGGAGCATGTGGACAAGGGCGAATTTTTTCTTAAAGTTTTCCATAGAACTTGCGACCTTTTCCAGCGCGAATTTAGCCGAGCCTTCCTTCCCCCACGATGGGGAGCCGTGTCAAACGGGTCCCATCTGTTTCTAATAGACTTACTTTCCCAGCTCAACCTAATTAGAACCGAGCAATTTATTCACTGGCCTCGCAAAAAGTTGAAAATTTTGGAAAATTCCTTTTTCATTTCCTTGTCATGACTCTGGCGCGAGTTGAGGGCATGGCGTCGGAAGTGGGGAGCATGTGGCCAGCGGCCGAGTCATTTCCAAGGTTTCTGTACTAAAGAGGTTAACATTTATTCATTTGGAGAATGTTTTCCTGATAACTATAAATCACACGACTATTTGGAGTGCTTGGGCGATTGGAATCAAAGGGCTCTGATTTGTCTGCGGGGTTTCACGTCATCGCGAAACCCTGTGCCACTATCAAATAAAGCAACCTCTGTAATTTGTAGACGTTGAGTCATTCCTTCCTTCCGGAAATTACTAATTAAAATCTAGACTTCTTTATGAGTTTTTGGTGTTTGCGCCAGTTTTTCAGGGTTCTATTGAAAAGAACGGACAAGGGATTGAGTTGAAGACGGAATAGAAATTAACCACAGAGTAACTTTTGTTAAAAGACGCTGTTTTCCAGCCTGAGCCTGGAAAATTCTGACTTTTGTTGACGTACAAAGCTTTTTAATGAAATGTTAGAGGCGTCTTTCTTAGCGAAATCAAAAAATTTGGCGGGTCAACCAAGCCCAAGAATCAGCTGCTTAACTGGCACTTTATTTTTTTCACAAGTCTACTTTAACTCTAGATTAAATTCCCCAGTTAAGAGAGGATAGAGGAGAGAGAGTTAAGGGACAGAGAAAATATTTAGTTATTATAGGTTATGACTCCGATGTTATATTGTAGATGACTGTCGATAAAATCGAGAATTCTCAAAGGTCGACCGCGAAAGAAAGCAAATCAAATCTTCTCCGGAATCAAATCGAAGTTGAGGAGTGCCAAGTTTTTTTTTATGAAAGGGGCTAAGGGTATATGTATCTCTGTTAACCACTCTTAGTGGGGGCGCTTATTTCTGGGCCCATAAAGATGAACAAAGAATGAGTTCGGCGAAAGACAGGGCCCAAACCCCCCTCCAAGTTGCTCTCGATTTGGCAACTCTTCCCACGCAATCTCTGCCTATCGACGCATAATTTATTACTGTTGTTAAAAAGATAGATTTCAACACTACTGCGGCCGCTTAGTCTTCAGCCCATAGCTTAAATAATTAATTATGTCTCTCTCTGGCTGAATGGTCAAGGGGTCCGACTTGTGTCCTGAGAGGTATGGGTTCGAGTCCCGGCACAAGCCATATTTTCCACTTACAGCTTCGGCTTCGACCAACGATTTATTATTATTAGTCACATAATGAGTATCTTGCATCTTCGCCTGAGGTCACCGGATATAGTCGGATGTCTGACTTAGTTTCACGTAATTCAATATTTTTATATTCGTTCCCTAATTAAAAAGTTTTTCGCTTCAGACTGAAATTTTTCTAAGTTGGCAACAAAGGCAAAAATCGTTGTCTGACGCATCTGTTAAAACTTACGAGGGTAGAAAGTAGAAGTACTTTGAAATAGTTTGAAACCGTTCTTTTCACTGTGAACAGTGATATAAACAATTAAAAACATTTGTGCAAAATTACTCGTTCGTAAAATTACTTACAATATAGCCCGACATATTATATTTCAGAACATTAAAATATCAAATTCGTCAGAAAAATTTACATTAAAATCCATTCTAGTGTCACGTGATTAGGTACCGTTAAAGTAAAATGGGGTAAGGGGCTGAAATTAATTAGCGATGAACAAATGAATAGGCGTGCCACACGCAGCGACAACCTGTGCTGAGTGAGTTATTCATGGTTTCAGTTTTTCAGCAGGGATACTCGAAAACCATGTGAGCCCATTTTCTAATTTAACTGACGGAGGGGGGGGGGGGGGGGGTTACCAAAGTTTAGCGAGGCAAAGTTGAAACCAGTCACCGAGGGGGTAACCATTCCAGAGATTCCTTGAGATTCCACTGAGGTTCCATGAAGATTTCCAAAGATTCCCAACGATATTCATATAGAAAGATGAACCCCGAAGGGGTAGCCACACCAAAAAAATTCCAAGATTCCCTGGGATTTCATAAAGATTTCTAATTATTCCCAACGAGTGGTTAACCCCTCGCCAGTCACGTTTCAAAATATGTAATTCGGAGAAGTTGAGAAGAGTTTTTGAAAACAAACCAAAAAATTGTAGTCTTTGATTACGGTTGCTGTCTAAGGCTAAGCATTTGCTTGTGGTGCGTAATCTAATAAATAATGATAAAATCTCGACTATATTATATTCCAGAACAATGAGTATCCACGGGGAAGAAACGTCAACAACCATCATTGTGTAAACACACGAAAAATAATCGGGAATACACTTTTCGTGTATTGTTGATTTTCGAGTTATATGTGCATACCAAACAGAAGTATTTATTTATTAATGTTCTAATTGGTGGTTTTAATTGGTGAAATGTAACGATGCGTAGTTCTTGGCATCACGCGGGGTGTCCGTCTAAATAAACACACGTCCATAACATGTTTATCAAATTCATAATTCAGTCATACGTCACACATTCGCAACATTTACACTCGTAATGACATCTAACACATGTTCCTGCTGATATAGATTCTTTTTTGGCAATACAGCTGTCAAGTCAATGTGGGGGACAGCGACAAAACGGATAAATTCGTGTCATTTTTGTTTAGAGGTGATTAATATTGTCAGTTTTGTCACTTTACCCTGGGCGAGTGAATTTTTCTAAATAGCGCCCGACCATTGATGTTGATGGGTATCAGTCCTTCACCGGCTGGGGGCAAACTCGGCTGATGGTCGTGATTCTGACCTATTAACCCCCTTGTGTACAGACCTCACGAAAGGTGCCACCCTGCTCCCCTCTAGGTATTGGCCGTCAAAGAGCTGCTGCGCCAAGGACTAGTAGTATATTTACTAAGTACTAAGCCAAATGAAAAAAGGCCTCGATAGCCGAGTGGACTAAATGGTCGACTTTTGAGGAGCAGAGAGAGCCGGGTCACACCGGTTCGATCCCAATCCTACCAAAAAGTTTTTCTGCTCGCCATTCACCTCTGATATGTTCAGCATGTCAAGTGAAATGTATATCGAGGCTGTGGTGGTTCGGAACCCACCTAAAACTGTAGGTCCCCATCGTTTACTCGATGGCTGGGGAGCTGGTATTTGGTAGTGCTGCCAGCTGAGCACAATGGATAGTTCTTGAAGACGGTCTAGTTGCTGGGCTTGTCCCCCCCAACCCTCTGCTAAGTACTAAGCCAAATGAAATACAGTAGTCCCTCTATAGCGACTATGTCAAGGGACCATGTAAAATTTGCTTGCTATAGGGAGGGTCTCAAAACGAGGTTGCAATAGAAAATGCCTGGAACTAGAACTACTCAGTATATTAAATTGAATATTCAAAACCGATATTTTTCAAATCATTTTCAAGTGAAGTGATGCAATTAATCTGCGCCCAAATAGTGGTATAGAAAATATCATAGGGATGATGATAATAATAGGATGATTATTTCTGGCTCTATTTCAATTGTTGAAATATTTTCAAATCCGCCTCCATTCCAGGAATGGAATGATTTAGCCCACAATATCATTTGCGTCCGTACGTCGATTATAGGATCTGATTTCTCGTTCCGCAAACTACCTCCCAGGGGCGCCAGATTTTGAAAATCCGGGGGGGGGGGGGGGGCAAGAAGTTGTAAACATTAGATATTCAATTTACTTATCATCACTCTTATCAGTCTGATAGGCCTCTGTGCCTCTCAGTGACCCAGCGTCCAAGGCATTCGACTTGTGACCTGGATTCGAATCCCGGTGTATAAGGAATATTTTCCGCTTAAGGCATGGATCTAATGCCCACTCCTATTCTTATTCTTATATTTGACATGATAAAAATAATTGTCCCCCAAATTTCCGGGGGGGCAGTGCCCCCCCGGGAATATTCCGGGGGGGCAAACTGGACCCTGCCCCCCCCAAGATGGCGCCCCTGCTACCTCCTATTATTGCAAGGGGTTTTTGTGTTTTCACGTAGAAATATATCATTATTCAGATTCAGATTATTAGTTTTCAAATGAGTGCTTTACGATCGGTTATAGGTAGGCAAAGATATCCCTCTCCAGCAGGTGTATTCCCGTTCTCGAACGCCAGAAAACCCACCCAACTAACGCCTTTAAAATTTATTATAAGAATATAAGGCAATATATGAAAAACAGTTCTTCTTACAATACATTTTGAAGGTGTTAGTTGAGTGGGTTTTCTGGCGTTCGAGAAAGGGAATACACCTGCTGGTTATGAATTATGACTATAGTAGGGGGTAGAAATGCAGGTATTACGTATACCTAATCCACTGAACACTGAATGGTGAAATTTCAGAAATCATGGCGATGGTCACCGCTGCTTTATTCAGAGAGATCAAATTTCGAGTAACGTTAAGCTATACCTACATAAATTTTTCTATTTCTAGGTACCGCCCTATGGGTCAGTGACGTCAAATCATACCAATCAGGAAAAGAATTATCATTGTTCCATCAAATCCAAGGCTTCAAAACTCATTCAGATCTTTTGAAAACTAGAGCCAAGTACGAAGGAAAGGATGGAAGAATGCAGAGGTATAAATGGAACAGGTATTCAGATTTGAGATTCATATGAAAATGGCTAGGCACGTTCCATGCCAGCACATGTCGCGCCCATTAGCCTCCCCTTGCTATTCCACTGAAACCCCCAAAGACAACTCCCATCTCCCACTAAAGTAAACATTTGAAAATTCCATTTCGGTAAGTTTCTCGTAATGGCGCTGGAAAATTTTACATGTCTTTTCGTATTGTTCGCCGTAGGTACGTTACACGTAGGACAAAATGTTCCAGGGCAACATTTTTTAACCACAATGCTTTTCGGTGACGTAGACTCGTTGCCTAAGCTGACAAGTGAGGGAACAGCTGACACTATTTAGCGTGGTAATTGCGTTGACCTACGTCACTCCCCAGTGAGACAACCTCTACAATTTGTGCACCTGATTCAATGAGGTCCGCTGACCTAACTTAAACTGTAGGTCCCCGTGTTAAGTAACCCGATGGCTGGGGAGCTGGTACTGCCTCATACCTGGAGAACCTTCCTTTTTCCTTTCTCACCTTTCGCCTAGAGGGGCATTTCAACCCTTGACCCGCGTGGCAAGCAAGCCATTTGTTGGGGGTGACTTAAAAACGTCAGGTGAAGAGCTCCAAGGCCCACGACCTGAGCGAATGAAGACAAATTGACAGGTGATAGAGTCGGGTGATCCGCTTTGAAAAACGGCCGCAACCTGCAGAATACTGATGCCCTCTCACCCTGATGCCTCTCATGCCTTCACCAGGCTTAGGTACGCCCCACCTACGTGACCAAGTACTTGCTACTCACTATAGTCCAAAGTCAGGCTAGGAGCGTACCGATTACTCATAATTTCTTGCAAATCTAGGGCTGATCAAAACATCTTCTTGAGCAGGGAAATATCTGCTCAGGGTCGGATTGGCATTTTTATCGTAACCCAAATCCGGATCGGCGTCAGCTGAAAATCTTCAAGAAATTATGACTAATCGGTATGCTCCCAGCCTGACTTGGACTATACCATGCGGCACCTACTCTTACTACAGTCTAGTCTCTCTCTATAATGGTCGAAAAGGGACTGGATATTGGGTCGTTATAAAGATAGTTCGCTATAGAGAGTCAGGGTTGTCAAGGGCTCGTTATAGAGAGGTTTTCATTATGAGAATAGAGAGTGATCACTGTATTTGAGTATTTGTGTTTTAGTAACCGCAGAAAAATCGAACGTATCTCAAAGACTAACTCTTCGTTAAATTTGGACTGACCACAAAATAGCAGAAGAATAAATTTCCCGTTAGGCATAGAAGCCTTGTTTTGGAAGGGTGATCATCAGAACTCCCCAGTTGGGAGCCATAATAAAATCCTCCCCTATTTCCTTTATCTCTACTGGGAAATCAGTTTGGACCCAGTAATTAATAAATATATTTGATTTCTCCCGTTGCTGCAGGGCCCAATCAGTGTTTCTACCACCCTTAGTCCTACCCCTAAATCTCTCTCATGTAGGTTGGTGTTGTGGTTTCTGTAGTATTTAGGTATAAAAATATTGTAATTGTATTGTATTGTAATTGTATATTATACACGTATACGTTAAGGGTCCGCTATACCTGACGGTGCATTTTTTGCCGCCCATAAGATTAACATTGCGAGCGGCGATTCATTTTCAAGGTTTACCGTTGGTTGGAAAGACACAAAATTTTGCCTGTACCTAGCCCTAACAATGTTTTAGGGAGCGTTCTAAGCAGATTTCCCATTTTTTTACTGGTTTTCGAGATACAGCACTTTTCTTGAGGTATGCAATAAAAGAAACCAGTGAGAAATTGGGAAATCTGCTTCGAACACTCCCTAGAACATTGTTAGGGCTAGGTACAGGCAAAATTTTGTGTCTTTCCAACCAAGGGTAAACCTTGAAAATGAATCGCCGCTCGCAATGTTAATCTTATGGGCGGCAAAAAATGCACCGTCAGGTATAGCGTCCTCTTAACTGAATAGCAACAGTGCTGGCCCACTTAACAACGCTTAAGGACCATCCAGTCAGTTACCCTTAAAGGTGAGGGAAACTCAAGAATAATGTTCTGTATAGGTACAAACCAAAGTTTCCAATCAAAGGTACGAACAAAAAGCGCATATAAAAATTAAATACACGCCTCTCAGTGGCCGAGTGGTCAAGGGGTCCACTTTGTGTCCTGAGAGGTCCGGGTTCGAATCCCGGCGGAACGGAAAAATTTTCCGCTTCCGACCTGGATGTATTGGCTTCAGCCCACCCCTAAACTGGCTTCGGCCCACTCTTCATCTTCGGCATCAGCCACAAAATCTAACAAACTCATCGGCGCCGCGGCGCGTATTAAAAAAAAAAACGATTCTTCATTATTTCAAACACTTGGAAGTTGTACCGACTTTCCCGAGCTGTAGTAAGTTATCATCAAACCGCTCAAGTACGACTGGAGAATAAATAAATAATGTCCCTTAGCTAACTTTGAAGTTTTCCTTTGACAACGAAGAGTTGCATCCCCCCCTCAGTGACTTTCGAAACCCCTTAAAACTTTTCGGATAATTAAGGATTTTTAGTATGGCACTTATTTTCGGACCGGTCGAGTGGGAACGGTAAGAAAATACAGAAAATTTACTGAGTACCGCTTCGCATGACACACACTAACTAATTAAACAAAACCATTGAAATATAGCCACCAATTCTTCAATTAGTCAGCATTAACGTGCCGTTGGGCACTTGGGGGCGTTTCTTTGTAAGACTTGTCGCCGCTGGCGCCCGTAGTGGCAAAAAATCGAACTTGGCCTCTTTTTTTTCAATGGTTTGGTGAAAGTGCTGACGCCAGAGCGGACCATTTATCTGGATTGATTGAGAGCCGAGCCGCAATTTGAGTTTTTATTGTTTGGGGTGAGCCAGCTCGAGCACATTGCGACTTTAATGCTTTTATATTTTAGGGCTCTCCAAAGCCATTCATTTACAATGTAGTTTCTATTTTTCTAAGAAGATTAGTAAAAAAATATCATATGAAATAAAATACAATAGTCTCTCTATAACGAGTTCGCTATAGCTCGCTCCGGTGGGATGCTTCCGTAGTAAAACGCTTTACCTATAGGTACATCACAGTCTACTGCTGTCAAACCTAAAGATTGACAGTAGTCGCATATACTTTCCCTAATGGTCCAAAACATAACTTCATAAAGTAATAAAAGTTACAGTAGTCTGTCTCTATATAACGACCATCACGGAACCCTGTACAAAGAGAGGTCGCTATAGAGAGAGATTTAAAGTGATTCAGTTGTGAATAGCCAAGGGATTGTAGCGTTTACCTACTCGTAATAAAGAGTTTTTCGTTATAGGGAGTGATGTTATAGATATATATCTAGAGTAGGTAGGTACGTACCTGTGCATGATGGCTGGGTAAGGAGGGAAATGAACACGGCCCCCGTTATCACACGGTCCATGATCTGAAGCACAGAGCCACTTGGTCCATGATTCCCGCAACACACCTCACTTCTTTTCACTTAGTCACTTAACACACAATCGTCAGTCCTTTCTAAGAACTCTGCTGTATTTTCGGAACCGTCTCATGGCAAACAACACTGGAAATAACACCGGAATATAAGGCACAACTTGTTTTTCAGGTATTTTTTTTATCCTTCCCCTTTATTTGTTTTAAGACCACGGTAACCAGCTGTTCATACCGAAGTAATCAAACTACCCTGCCGCAATAAATCAAATGAAATAAAATGAATATCAAATAAAATGAAAATTTTTAATTGGGGAGAGATTTCGTAGATTGAAATTAGCGTGACGTTGTATTTCAACTGAGGATAATTGAAATGTAACAAAGCTGGTCGCGTAGGGACCGCGTCGCTCAAAATAGAATTTCTCTTTGTCCGGTCTCCAACATTCCCCCTACCTGTCTTGTAACAGCCAAAGGTGCAAAACAAAAATTAAGGGTAGTTGTCAGCTAAATCCTTCATTTGGTTTTCAAGCCCCTTCAACGCAAACTAAGTACCTACCTTGTTTGTAGAGGCTTAGGTCCAAATACACAAGAGAAGTTGATCCAATGAATTGACCCTTAAGAAAAGATAAAGCTCAAGAGACTTTCCATCAAATCGACAAAAAAAAAATATATTTTAAATTTTTTGCTGACGTGCAAACCAGGTGTGTAAAATGCTTTCAGAGCTTCCCCCCAAAATCCGAGACAAATTATATTTGCCAAACATGTGGAACATGTGTGCTGCAAGGCTGCAAGATACAAACCCCATGCTCTCAGGACAAATATTATCTCGTGCTAACTCCATTATTAGAATTAAGGCTCCGTGTGGTCTGATTCATCTTAAATATGAAAAAAATTGTAAAGGAAAGTTTTCCCATTTTTTCAGCAGAATATGTATCCAGCCTTAATCTTCATACCGTTCTAGGATTAATTATTCTCTTTTAACTGACCAATAAGAATTTTTTTTTAAATAATAGGTTGAACCTAAACACGCCCGACAAAATAGAATACGTGCCCCTTAAACTACTGGGTATGAGCATATTCGATCGGTGCCTGATCCAAGGTAATAATTAGATATCTGCTGATTGAAGTGATTGAACCTGACTAGGTAACAGTTAAGTGATTGTAGGGGTTAATGGTGTGTAATTATGTCGATAGAGGAGTACAGTCAAGATATGTTAGCAAATCAATTGCTTTGAGCATCTCTAGGTTAGCAAGATGTACACTTGTGTACATTGCCTTCAATAATGTCCATAGGGATGCCAAGGACTATGTATTTGAGAAGGTGTAGAAACTTTCTTCTGTGTTTTGTTTTTATCTCTTGGATCACCCAACCATTTTCAGATTATTTACACTAATGGAAATATGGCACTAACCGTCAGATTACTTAACTAACTCATAACCAGTTAATTTCAGACGTTAAAAAGACGTATTATATTTCAGAACATTTAAATATCCAAAAAATCAATAAACTTATTTCCTCAAACTACGATGACAAAACAACGATGAAAACTCTCAAGTTTAATCAGGAAAGGTCCGGCTGTTATGAAACCCCTTAATTTATGGGCCAAATCCAATATATCTCACTTGAACGAATCGATAGAGCAGTAACAATCCTACTGTGAGGTATACCTACAACCTCAGGTATAGCGAGGAACTGATTAACCACCTTTATAATTAAATCTCAGGTACATCCAATAGACTAGTAATTGATTTGATGATCCGGATCCCACGGCGGTTACGTTGGCGTACAAATCCCTATGATTCAAGAACTATGAATCCTACAGGTTGTTTCGTTTAGATGTGAATAAAGGCCTCACATTGACGTAAAATTACGTTTAAAAACGTGAGGCCTCGGTCACTAAGCGTTGAAACACTCTGGTGCGGTCAAAGTAGTTATTGACGTCACTGGGAGACCCTATATCATGTCGTAAAGAGGCAACCTCTTGAGTACATAGACCTTGCCCATGGTTAACCCTATGGTGAAATGAAATCCATGTGGGACTAATGGGACTTGAAGGCAATAGAAGTCACGCAAGTTCCAACGCTTTTGCTTGATTGGTGGCTTTCTACTCCGAGAACTGAATATAAGTTTCAGCTTTAAAGGTGGGGTGAAAGAACCTGCATGGTCACTGAAAAACCTCCCCCTGCATGGACATGCAGGGGGAAGGTAGGTATAGGGTAGGTTTTGAAAACCAGTAACTTTGCTTGCTGGTCTCGGCATCAGTGTGCAAAAGTAGATATCATGTGACTAAATGGTGATGCCAAAAATAAAAAATAAATCAGCTATTTTGCTGGGAAATTCCCGAGGTTCAGGCTGCGTCCCACCATGTTCAGTTGAAAGGAAATCGCCGATTTTCTACCGTGCCTTAGTCCTGAAATTTTGAGTCCTTCTCACAAAACGTACAAAAGAATTTTCCTCTAAAGGGTGGTAGAAAATTAGAAAGCACCATCAGCTCCTGCGTTGCCTTAAGGAATAAGGTTTGATCCGAGCTAAAATCAGGTAGAGGGGCTGAGGCCCTGACATAACCCTTTCCCCAGACATACCTTCTTGCGGTAGTCCCCAATCGACCATAACGAATGCCTCGGTATAATCTTTTTCGCATCTCCGTGCCACAAACCCCTAAACCTGAGAAACCTTGGGTACCTGGGATGGTCAGGACCCGAGGCATCATCGTGTCTTCGCCTATCGCTCTAATTGCGACACCCTGTTATTTAAACAAATCTTTTCCCGAAATCAGGGAAGAAAATGTTGAACTTATTAGGGCTAAGGGGTTCGTGCCTGAAAAATAACTGATGGTTCCGATGTTGACACACGAAATACCTATAATAGCTACCTATACTTGGCGCCAGGCGTCGTTAAAAAATAACTCGGTTTATTTTTTTGCCTATGTATATTTCTCTTTATTTACCAGGTGGGCCTGTGTCAAATAAATGATTCGTTTCTTGTAGGTATCACTGACTCATTCAGGCTCCAATTTTTTTGGTTTGCACTGCTCTGGGCTGATTTTTGTGCACTGAGCTAAATAGAAACCTCAATTGGTGACCCGTGCACTTTTGCAAAATAAAAATAGTCATTTTTTCTGAGTCTGGCTTTACCGTGGTCCCAAACAGTTACTTTCGCATCAACAATCCCTTTAATCAACGCAGAAAGTTTTTTCGGAATATAAAAAATAAAATCCATTTGCCTACTGCACCACCTTTAATTCCTTTTACCCTGCTCTCTATAGAGAACCTCCCCCTGTAGCGTGCAAATTTACGGTTGCTATATAGAGAAATTATTGCCCTTGCCGAGGGGTCAATCACTCCAGGAATCTCGTTGGGAATCATTGGAAATCTTTATGAAATCTCAGGGAATCTTGGAATTTTTGGAGTGGTTACCCCTTCGGGGTTCATCTATCTATGAATATCTTTGAGAATATTTGAAAATATTTATGGAATCTCAGCGGAATCTCAAGGAATCTCTGGAGCGGTTACCCTCTCGCACCTTGCCCCCCTTCAAGTCACTTAAAATATCTCGCACACGAGGGAGGGTACATAAGACAATTGCACCACAACCCTTGGAAAAAGGACAAGAATTTCTGTGCCCCCTTCAAGACGCTTATGGGAAGCCCCCTTTTGAGACCGCCAATGGAAACATGAGGCTGAATGAGACACAGCAAGCTGAGCCGCTTTTGTTCGGGGCTCACTTGAGCGCCGCCACAACAATGCGGTTAGAACGTCTCAGGAAAGCTTCATCCTGTTTGCACAAGCCCTCGCTCCCTATTCTTCCCTTTACCCTTAAGCAATTCTTTGCTGACAGAATTGACGGAACATCATTCCAACACGCTGTTGGATACACAAAATGACAACAATTTAAACCCTAAAATATCTAACTACCTTTCCAAGCTTTCATTCATTCACCCTCAGTGTTGAAATAAATGACTTATCACTTGCTATTTTAAGGAACATTTCTCCAGTTATATTTAACTGAAGGTTAGTAACTTGTTATTGACCAGGTTAACGGTAGACCGTAAAACTACCCTAGAAGTATCACAAAGTTAAGATGGAGAATCGCTTCGGCTATCTGAAGAAAGAAACATACGTAACTAACTACAGTAGTTCTAAGTTATTTCCTTGATACTTAAGGGCGTCTATACGCAGTAGTGTTTGTTTTGCGATTTTTTTGCACACTTTATGGGGAAGCTATTGGAAATTTAAAAGTTCTGAAATATAATGTGTCTTTTTGACGGCCGAAATTAAAAGGCTGTGTTGAATTTTACAATCGGTTAATTTTGCATAAATTTTTTGTTGACAAAAATCACAACACAGCCTGCTAATTTCTGCCGTTAAAAAGACATATTATATTTCAGAACATTTTAACATCCAGTAGTTCCCTCATAAAGTGTGGAGAAAAAACGTAAACAAATAGCGAAAGCATGTTCGGTCCGTAATGTCTCTGTAGTAAGATTCTGGTACGAAAGCTCCTCTGGCCAATATCTTATTGAGAGGACGCTATACCTGACGATGCATTTTTTGCCGCCCATAAGATTAACATTGCGTTCGGCGATTCATTTTCAAGGTTTACCCTTGATTGGAAAGACACAAAATTTTGCCTGTACCTAGCCCTAACAATGTTCTAGGTCGTGTTCGAAGCAGATTTCCCAATTTCTCACTGGTTTCTTTTATTGCAACTGTTTTGCAAATGCTAGCATCGCATACCTCAAGAAAAGTGCTGTATCTCGAAAACCAGTAAGAAAATTGGAAATCTGCTTCAAACACTCCCTAGAACATTGTTAGGGCTAGGTACAGGCAACATTTTGTGTCTTTCCAACCAAGGGTAAACCTTGAAAATGAATCGCCGCTCGCAATGTTAATCTTATGGGCGGCAAAAAATGCACCGTCAGGTATAGCGGACCCTTAAGGCACCACCTTATTATTGGCTGATGAGGAGTAACCAACAAACGGACATATTATTTGACTTCCCTATCCCTCCACCAAGTGTGGGTTGACAGTAAATATTCAGGAGTCAGATACATAATCCAATCATAAATCAAACAGAAGAACATCACAAATTGACAAACTTGTCACAAAGCCTTCCGACGGTCACGTACGAGACTACGCACGCACTCGGTGCGCAAACACGATAGACCCTCGTACACAACACTTACGCTGGTGCGCCCGACACTGACTGAGTGTGGTGTCGGTGTTGGTGCTCCTCCACAGTGTGGCGCACCGGATGATCCCATTTACAATAGAACTACTCAGCCCGTGGCATCGTCATGTGTCACCTCTACAGCATCATAATATCATATTCATCGAGGGGTTAACCACTCGTTGGGAATCTCGTTGGGAATCATTGGAAATCTTTATGAAATCTCAGGGAATCTTGGAATTTTTTGGAATGGTTACCCCTTCGGGATTCATCTTTCTATGAATATCATTTGGAATCTTTGGAAATCTTTATGGAATCTCAGCGAATCTCATGGAATCTCTGGAGTGGTTACCCCGTCGATATCCATCTACATCTTCTACATCTACAAGTTTCATTAAATTGCCAACAGTAGTCTCTCTTAGGCTGAATTTCACCACTTTCTTATACAATAGTATCCAATACAATAGAATTTAACGAACGGATTTACGTTATCGTATGTTTAGCTTACGACAAGTGCGATTTCTGAGAAACAAGTGCAAGTGCAAGGCATTTGTCGTAAGGTAAACATACGATAACGTAAATCCGTTCGTTAAATCCTCTCGTTATAGGAGACACTATCGGATACTATTAGAAAGTGGTGAAATTCAGCCTTAATCGTAAAAGGAACCATGTAAATTTACTCGTCACTATAAAGTGCAAAGTGCAAATTAACGACAATAGTCTCTTTATAACGACCAGACCAGGCCATGTAAATTTACTGTCCTTTATAGAGAGTATGAATTAAAATTTATAAACATATGCGCAACCAGCCTTTGTATAAACTATTATAGGTACGAGGAAGTTTTTCTTGTGCAATTTTTAAAGGCGTCTACGCAGTCGTATTTATTCACGTTTTTTCTGCACACTATATGAGGAAACTATTGGATATTTCAATGTTCTGAAATATAATATGCCTTTTTAACGTCATAAGTTAAGGGTCCGCTATACCTGACGGTGCATTTTTTTCCGCCCATAAGATTCATTTTCAAGGTTTACCCTTGGTTGGAAAGACACAAAATTTTGCCTGTACCTAGCCCTAACAATGTTCTAGGGAGTGTTTGAAGCAGATTTCCCAATTTCTCACTGGTTTCTTTTATTGCAACTGTTTTGCAAATGCTAGCATCGCATACCTCAAGAAAAGTGCTGTATCTCGAAAACCAGTAAAAAAATGGGAAATCTGCTTCGAACACTCCCTAGAACATTGTTAGGGCTAGGTACAGGGAAAATTTTGTGTCTTTCCAACCAAGGGTAAACCTTGAAAATGAATCGCCGCTAGCAATGTTAATCTTATGGGCGGCAAAAAATGCACCGTCAGGTATATTTCACGATCGGTTAATTTTGGACAGTTTTTTTGTTGACAAAAATCACTCGATCGTAAAATCCCAATGTAGCCTCTTAATTTCGGCAGTTAAAAAGACATATTATATTTCAGAACATATTCATATCCAACAGTTTCCTCATAAAAGGTGCAGGAAAAAACGAAAACAAACACGATCGTGTGGTGGACCTTAAACCTTCCTTTAAATGTTTCTATCTCCTATACTAAGTGGAATGGGAGCTAAAGGCTTTCATTACAGTGAGCTTAATGAACCCAAAATCTCAAAGCTATGAACATCCCAAAAATAACCTTAGGAAGCTTTAAATTTGAGATTTTCCTTTTTCGGAGCCAAAATATTTTTCTCTGAAGCCAAGTTAATCCTGTCTGACCCTTTTAATTAACAACCAGTCCTTTACCACATCGAACAAGTTAACTAGAGGATAAATCCTTCGGTTTTGGTTAGAGGATTTAAAAATATCCAGGGCTTTCATCTATGACTTCTTTGTTGGCGCCAAAGGAATCTTCAATTATCTATGAATAATGTATGTCAACAATAATAAGGTCAACGTGTCGCTATTGTTTGAGTCAGTCCGTTGCTTCTTTCTTTTGGTGTTCAGAGCGGTGCTTTCCCTTCCAATTTTAATTTAAACTGTAGGTGTGTAGTTCTGACCGACATTCACGAAAAATTCAAAGGAAAATTTAAGCGTTGTCTTAAACAGAAAAAAATTCAGGAGTCCATACCTATAGGTACCACTTCCAACTCTCGAATGATGAATATTTCTGCCTTAAGGCTCCACTCCAGCTGCTGAGCTGAGTCAGAGTTTTTCGAGGGAATTATCTCGTTATAGAGAGGTTACCGTTGTAGCCAATGTCGTTATAGAGAGTGGCCACTATGGGAAAGTAAGAGCGTGTATCTGTAATCCCTTTGCGGTAGTTACAAAATAGTAGTAGTGAAAAAATATAGAACAGAAAATGAAAAGGAAAAAGGAACAGAAGTAGAATAAAGCAAGGGAGTCGTTGAAAGTCCATTTGTAATCGAAGCAGAGTTCAAAAGAGGTATAAAAAACCTTCTCTCCAAATACAATTTAAAATGCAAATTGCCAATGATTTTCACTAAAAACCAAATGGTTTAATTAATAAAATGAAAAATAGAGTGAAAACTCTGCTCAATCACCGATGGTGCAAGCGCTTGAGCATGTTTTTAGCAGTATCATATTATTAAGAGTACGTTCATTGAATAGGTAAAATTTTTTTAAATAAAAAAAAAGTTATTTCAGGAATATTTTCCTTTTTTGGTACTGAGTGATGAGTAGACAGAAGACAAGACAAGACAGAAGAAGACAAACCCTTTTTCCTTTGTAGCTAAATTAAATGGTTCCCTTTTGTACTAGTTCGGAAAAAGTCAGTAGATCCTAATGAGCTCTTTAGTTGGACTAGTTTTTATTATAGGAGCTAATGTTCATTTGATTTGAACGTCCCCTTAAGCGGTATAACGTCAACAACGCTCATTTCCAGTACATGACACTCAAGTATAGGTAATTAGTTTAGCTCTTGATGAGAGTTTTCATTGGACCTACACTGTATTAACTACATAAATTATATTGCCTGTACTTTGTTTGTACGTTTAATATGATACCGGCGCCCATTGAGTCCGAATAAAAATTTCCAGACACTGATATTCGAACCTGGAACACTTGTGAGCTTGTGCACAATAATAATAAATTCTAAATAACTTATCGTAAAAACGTATCATGTAATGCGTTCAATTGTAAATCTTGCTTTTCGACAATGGGATAGAAGCCAATGCAGCGTAAGTAACACTGAATATATCTTTGCGAGATGTCACCTCTGACTTGGTTCAAGGTAACAGAGACGTTCAGGATACGGGGAATGTTCCGAATGTTTCGAACCATCTCGAAGAAAGTATGTTTCACTCTTCAGTTCATTTGTACGTGGAACTTTGCCAAAGTTTTGGTTTAATATTATTAGCCACATCTAGCACTTTTAATCGGTTCAGTGATTTTGAAACCCGAGATTTAAATTTTGAGTTTCCAGGGATTCAGATTTTGAAAACACACAAATAATTTTGAGATTTTCCTTTCCTGCTTTTCTATAACTGTGCATTTTTAGGTAGGTGTAGTGCCTGCACTGCTAACCTGACCAAAAATTTTCAACCCTGGTCTCCCCCTATCATTACTCCACAGCCTGGGGGAGGCCAGTTACCCCTTTCCAGACCTGGGATGGGGCATTTTTCTCCCCTAGAGAGTAGTATAGGTCTCACCCAGGCTTTGGAGAAGTGGGGGGGGGGGGGGGGCAGGTTGGGATTTTTGGTCCAGTTAGCGTTCTAGGCATTGTATACCTAGCTGCGCGTGCATTTCTCCTCCTCTTGATCCGCCCTTGTATGTTATACCTATTAATACACACTGCCTGATATAGGTACTCAAAATAGTACCAATTTCTTTGAAACGAAAGCCGAAAGAAACGAAGATTGATAGAAACTAATTTTCCATATTTCTCCCTTCAAAAACATTCCATCATCTAGTTTGCCAAACAAAATTTCAACAAAGAATCTTGAACATCTTTCTCCGCAACTCCTGCTGTCTTGTTATGAACGTCCCAATGTGGAGGCGATGGATTCGAATTTCGAAGCGAATAGCAACAGATGCGTCGTAAATTCGCGGCCGTGGTTGTAAACACAAGTAAACAACTGGCTCCTAACCGAGAAGCCCTGGCCAGCGTTTCCTCTGGACAGGCAAACAGAAAACGGAAAGCAAAGCTGTAAACAACACGAATCACCCCAAGAAGCTAAGCAGGGACAAATGTTTTGCACCATTACGCAAGAGCCAAGTTCCGATCCCAAAAAACAAAACAAAAATATTTTCACAGGGACATTGCATCCATTTTTTTTTAGAGATAAGAAAAATATTTTTTTTTTCATATGAAAAAGATTAAGTAAGCGGAGGTACTGTCGAATTTTTCAATTTGTAGGTACACTAGAAGCGGAAAAGAACAGCCCACAGAAGGAAGGATGGACCGCAATAGACGGCAAAAAAAATGCTTTTACTTTTCCTCCACAATATTTCTCATCATATGGGAAAGTTAAAATATCTAAAAACGGAGCAGGTGCGTCGAAAAAGAGTGCTGACAAGAGTTCGACCTTCGGACACCTGTGTGAAAAGTGTAAGCATAGTTCCGTCCTAGCTCTGAAGCATTCCACAGTTCCATAGGGTTCTTTCGAACATAGCTAGCATTGACATCGACTGAGTCAGCGAACAATGCAGTGCAATGGCCAGTGGCGGGCACGCGGGGTCCGTGGTTCGATCCCAGAAATACCCAAACGTGCGCGGGCCCAAAATAGCTGACTGCCTCTCGCTGACAGCTTCCTTGTTGTAGTTCGACGTTTCCACACATTCAGCACTGATGACAAGCTGTTTACTCGTACATTTCGGGTAGGACAACCCGAAGGTTTTCACAATACACAAGGTCATGACTCATGACGTTAATCGCCCTTCAATCTTTTGGGGTCATTGACTGTTGAAAAATATACAAAGCCGGCCCCCATGGCTGAAGTCATTCCTGACGTCATCGGCAGAGAGAGTATGAAAAATACAGTCAAACTTCAGGATAATACCTATACCTAGTACCTATAACTATAGTTAGTTAGGTAGTTTTTCTGAATAGCATTATATGAGTTCGTGCAGTTCCATAGTGCATGTGGATGGTGGGAATAGACTGAAACCTGATCGCAAATCCTTGTCCACGTCCTAAATACTGCATCGTACCTACCCATATAACGTTCAGATTTAGCCGCACCTTAAGTTGAAGCAGGCATACTTCACACCTAGGATCTGTACATTTCATAGGTTGCTCCGATTGAGTTTTAATTCAGGAAAGTACCTTTTATAAATCTACCTAGTCCCTCCCAGACCAGTTCGATTTTTCGAGCGCCTAAAAAGGCGAACAGCAATTTTTCGTCAGCTTGATTTGTCCCTCATCTGACTCTCGATACAACAACCTGTAGAATTCATAGATCTTGCTAGGATCTCCCATCCATCATGGGGCCGGAATGCAGCGTGAACAGCTACATAACACTCATTATAATCTGTCACGTAAGTGTCACGTTTTGACGTTATGCATTGTAATTAAGTGACCATACACGGGTTTAGGCGTCGCGTCGGTCACTTTCGTGACAATTCGAATTTCTTGGGTGGGGGTTTCTGTTATGGTAGGTCAAACGTACTTGCAAGTTTTAAAAACTTCACACGGAGATAATTTTAGTAAATTTTTTATCTTCCCGTTATCTTCCCTTTAAAATTCCACTATAGGGTATGATTACGGTGCTATCAGCAAGGTGGTGAAAGGCACCAACTTTTCTTTTCAACAGGATAACACTGCGTAATGAACTTTTAGGGGACGCTGTAGTAGACTTAAGAAACCTATGAAATCCACCCTATGTTGTGAATTTATCATTGACAAAAATCACTCCACCCGAGGGGGTAACCACTCCAGAGATTCCTTGAGATTACACTGAGATTCCGTAAAGATTTCCAAAGATTCCCAATGATATTCATAGAAAGATGAACCCCGAAGGGGTAACCACTCCAAAAAATTCCAAGATTCCTTGAGATTTCATAAAGATTTCCAATGATTCTCAACGAGATTCCCAACGAGTGGTTAACCCCTCGACTCCACCTTTTCTGACGTTAAAAAGATATATTACATATCAGAACAAATAAATATTTAACAACGTCCACAAGTATTGTGTGGATAGCCTTAACTTGTTGAACTGCTCTGCTGATCTGCTCATCAACTACGGCTTTTTCATACCAGAGCAAAGCAAAAACCACAAATTGCGGTTTCCATTTAAAAGTACCTTTTTGGTGATGGTTAGGGGTGGTTAGGGGTGAATGCGGTTTTTAGAGTGTGGTCAGCAATTTGATACGCCGTCCTGTATTGCTTCGGACGGAAAATCTCAACTTTCACGGTTTGAAAGAGTAAGTAACACTATTAAAGTCAGCAAAATTTTAGCAAAATAAAATTGGGAGTATAGGTACTTTGGTAGTTAGGTCAGCAGTCGCTCTCAGTGGCTGAGTGGCCAAGGGTCCCGCCTTGTGTCCTGAGAGGTATGAGATCGAACCTCAGGGTATAAGAAATATTTTCCTGTACTCTTATGGTGCGATGTAAACAACATATTTTACTTATGGGTGGCAAGGCGTATCATCTCACGCTTCTGTATTTTCTCGTATTATTTACCTTCTTCTGCGTAGTTGTTGGGTTCTTTTTGTTTAGCACGCCTTTGACTCGATAAAAGATGTTCTCTTGTGCAGTCCCCACATGTCTGGCATCTGAACCATCCGGTGACGTGGGTGAGGTGTTCCAGAACGACGGTGACCCTCAGACCGCGGAGATTATGTTACTGTGTCACACTAGGAGCCAACTGCCTGCCCCTCACACAAACTTTGCTCCACAAGCTTTCATATGAAATAAATTTCTGTTTCTACGAATTTTATTTAAATTAACGGTCTCGACAGCCGTGTTAGTATATCAAGGGAAATGTCCATCGAGGCTGTGGTGGATCGGAACCCACCCAAAAACTGTAGGTCCCCATCGTATCCCCATCAGCCGGGAGTTGGTATTTGGCAGTGTTAATAAGCACGGATTTATTTATTTTGAAAATAAATTTTCTCAGAATCAAATGCATCTTGTGAGTAGATGCATTTATAATATAATGCATTGGGCAGCAATTTAGTACATGGTAATGGCATTTCTAATTGAGTGGAGGGTGGGAAGAAAGGGAATAAATCAGATGTTTTGCGTTTAGAATAGTCTTTACAATGGGGCATTCTACTTGAAGCAGGAGGGACAGAGCTATTACGGTCATTCTGCTCACTAAGCATTGACAGCTAGATTGATGTGAAATCCAATTTATGTTCCAGACTAGCTTTAACACGTTTTCCTTCCTAAAAAATTAAATAATTCCAGAAGTTTATCTAAACTATAAAGTGCTTACGTTTTCCAATGAATAGATTGGAATAGGTAGAACGTATATAGCAGATTTCCTCGCATTGATATTTGAATGCGACGTTTCGACAGAGTGATTGGTTCCCAAAACAATGGTGTGTAGGCATAGGAGTTCAGCACTAAGCAGACACTTTGAGCAACCATAGACGTACCTTTGTTTCTACAAATGAAACGGCACAGTGAAATCCTTTCAACATTTTGAATAAAAGGAAACAAAGGAAAGCCAGAAAAGCCGTCGTCAACCCAGCTTCCTTTGTCTCCTTAAAAATAATAAAATATAAAGCAGGCAAAGTGAAATAAAGTCGAGAGATAATTTGTATCGTTTGTCTTGCTTGAGCTAGCTTCTAATTTGAGCATGGACCAGTCTAGAGTGTTAATTACAGGCGTTAAATACAGAGAGGGAGGTAATGAGTTAAATACCGCGTTTTGCACTTTTCTTTTGCTCCAGCACCTCCGGGTGATAACGCGCAAGTACCGCCATGGGCGCAAACCTCGACGATAGTGAAAGTGAAGGGAAAAAAATATTTTCCTCCCTCAACCTCATAAAGTAGAGGGGTGGGGACCATCCCTACAACTCAGCGTTCTCCGAGGGGTTAACCACTCGCTGGGAATCTCGTTGGGAATCATTGGAAATCTTTATGAAATCTTAGGGAATCTTGGAATTTTTTTGGAGTGGTTACCCCTTCGGGGTTCATCTTTCTATGAATATCGTTGGGAATCTTTGGAAATCTCATGGAATCTCAGTGGAATCTCAAGGAATCTCTGGAGTGGTTAATTACCCCCTCGAAAATACTAGACACGGTGAACGTTTTTGGAGTGAAAGTGACGTCAAGTGTGTTGGAATATTTTAAAATAAAATTATTTATTTAAATTCAACATTGTTTAGTGAAAATAAAATACTCAATTTTCATTTCAAAACTCCAATAAAACCGAATGAAGCTATATCAAAGCAGCAATGTTTTTTAGGCCAATAATTAATTTAAGTTATACCAACAAAATAAATCTGGAGAAAGCTAATTTGAATTTCCCCCGAAGGCACTGATCCCAGTTCCAGGGGGCACTCGCCCCTCTGTACTACGCCCATGAGTCGCAAACTTCTATGTCTCTTCTGCGATAACTACCAACTGCCGCCCTTCTGTGCGACGCTGGAGATAATCCATGTTATATAGGTGCCTTCCCTCATTTTCCTCCATAATGCCATCAGTGAAGATTGGGGTAAATAGCCATTTTCTTCAAGTGGTCGTTGGTTGAACGGCACAGAAAATGACTCCAACGACATACGCCTGGAAGCTGTAGGTCGCGCCTCCCCCGTGATTTTGTTTTTATTTTTCTTAAAGGTGGGCTGTTAAGGCTGGCTTCAGGTTCAGGGTCGCGGCGTTACGACGTATCCTTCGTTGTTCTTTTACCTCCATATTATTTTTAAAGTTTTCTATAAGCAGCCTCATCATGATCTCTCATGCACTCTCATACTTAGATGTTCTTGGTTCGAATCAATTTTCTTTTGGCAGTACATGAGTATCACACTTAAGAGGACGCTATACCTGACGGTGCATTTTTTGCCGCCCATAAGATTAACATTGCGAGCGGCGATTCATTTTCAAGGTTTACCCTTGGTTGGAAAGACACAAAATTTTGCCTGTACCTAGCCCTAACAATGTTCTAGGGAGTGTTCGAAGCAGCTTTCCCAATTTCTCACTGGTTTCTTTTAATGCAACTGTTTTGCAAATGCTAGCATCTCATACCTCAAGAAAAGTGCTGTATCTCAAAAACCAGTAAAAAAATGGGAAATCTGCTTCGAACACTCCCTAGAACATTGTTAGGGCTAGGTACATGCAAAATTTTGTGTCTTTCCAACCAAGGGTAAACCTTGAAAATGAATCGCCGCTCGCAATGTTAATCTTATGGGCGGCAAAAAATGCACCGTCAGGTATAGCGGACCCTTAATATTTATTTATTTCCTCAAATAATATGTGTGCATTTGGACCAAAAGGATGGCTGTAAGCACCAACAGGTGCGTGCGCCCTTAACTTAAGAAAAAGATGTTCGTGAGGGAAGTTAGGCACGTAAACGAAAACACATTGCTACCATCAAGTGTCGCATTATTTTTTCAATGAAAAAAGACCTCCCCACCCACCCCTTCTCATTATGGGCCCATCAAGGCTTGCCAACAGCAGGGAGAGAGTGAACGTTTGTAAACAAAGTTCGAAATCACTCAAAACCGAAATTACAGACAGCTCTCACAATAGAATAACAAAACCTCAACACTGCACAAATTTTCATTGAGTAGTGACTCATTTTAGGCTGGGGAAGTTGGGCATAGGGTCAGATTGTCGCCGTGGGATGCTTGAAAGACTTGAAGTTGGGCCAAGTTTTAAACCACAGGTGAATTGACGCACTGTAGCTTAAAGTGTGTTTTTGTTTGACAAGTTTTTGTCTTGTAAGCTACCCTTACACTCCTAGGCTGAATGCGGCTCAAGGGAAAACAGCCGAAACTTCAAGGTATAAGCCCATTGCGCTCTCCAGTCCCTACAGCGCTCTAACCTGCCTATTTTCATTACAGGATGACATTTTCATGACTATTCTAAGTTTTATTATAGAAAAGATCGAATGAACGGAAGTGCGGAAAACTGGGCCTTGTTCGAATGCAGCGGAAGGACATTTCAAGCACTTATAAGGGATTAAGGCTGAATTTCACCACTTTCCGATGGTGTCTATAACGAGAGGATTTAACGAACGAATTTACGTTATCGTATGTTTAGCTTACGACACATGCGTTCGAAGAGAAACAAGTGCAAGCGCAAGGCATTTGTCGTAAGCTAAACATACGATAACTTAAATCCTTTCGTTAAATCCTCTCGTTAAAAGACACTATCGGAAAGTGGTGAAATTCAGCCTTAGCCTTTTAACCCGACGTAATTTCGTGTAAGTTAAACATGGGAAATATGTAGCACCCATGTTTAACTTACTGGTAAGCACTTTTGCTACAGGTGACTAATGTCTACTACAGCGACCCCTAAAAGTTCACTATAGCGGTTATCCTCCCGAAAATAATAATTGATCCTTTCACCATCCTATACCGATAGCATCCTTATCGTAACATGGACTTTTAACGCCAAGAAAAAGTTTTCGGTTCCTTTTTCGGCAAGTTAAGGCTGTACATTCGCTATTTTTTTACGTTCGGACTTCAAACTTTGTGAGAAAACTATTGGATATTTAAATGTTCTGAAATATAATTTGTCGTTTTAACGTCATTACTCATGAGGCTATGTTGTGATTTTACGATCGAGTGATTTTTGTCACCAAAAAATTGTCCAAAAATAACCGATCGTGAAATCACAGCATACCTAGTCTCATGAGTAATGACATTAAAACGACATATTTCAGAATATTTAAATATCCATTAGTTTTCTCACAAGTTTGAAGTCCAAACATAAAAAAATAGCGAATGTATATTCAGCCTTAAAGTTTATTAACTTTATCTTTAAGGGTCCGCTATACCTGTCGGTGCATTTTTTGCCGCCCATAAGATTAACATTGCGAGCGGCGATTCATTTTCAAGGTTTACCCTTGGTTGGAAAGACACAAAATTTTGCCTGTACATAGCCCTAACAATGTTCTAGGGAGTGTTCGAAGCAGATTTCCCATTTTTTTACTGGTTTTCGAGATACAGCACTTTTCTTGAGGTATGCGATGCTAACATTTGCAAAACAGTTGCAATAAAAGAAACTAGTGAGAAATTGGGAAATCTGCTTCAAACACTCCCTAGAACATTGTTAGGGCTAGGTACAGGCAAAATTTTGTGTCTTTCCAACCAAGGGTAAACCTTGAAAATGAATCGCCGCTCGCAATGTTAATCTTATGGGCGGCAAAAAATGCATCGTCAGGTATAGCGTCCTCTTAAGGAAGTGGTAAACGTCACCCTAAAGGCACTAAAACGCTCCATTTATTTCTATTTGAATATCCTACCCAAAGAAGGTTAGAGCAGGAGCCACCTGAACGCTGACTTCTGCTTAGTCGTAACTGCGAAATAGGCCACAGAGGGTAAGTTAATCCTAAGTAGCATTTCGAGCCTACGTGCGTATGGCCCCTTTAAAGAGATGGTGGGGGTGGTTGGGGGTTAAGTGAAACGAACAGACTTGCCCCTGGGGCTCAACCTCGTGTCATTTCACGTCGTGTCGTCCTTTGTCCCACAGGCTTCCTTCACAAGAATACCTGAGGTACCTACTCTGTTCCCCCAACCTCGTGGGCTCAGGGTAATCCTAGTTAACTTGGACTTAGCAGGATAATTAGGTATGCATTTATAAGTCATGCATGAGCATTTTTCTAAAGTTTCCACGTGCGCTTTTCTGAAGGAGGCTTCTGTTTTGGACTTACAGGTTTTTCCAATGGCACAGGACAGAGGGGTTAACCAATCCAGGAATCTCGTTGGGAATCTCAGGCAATCATTGGAAATTTTTATGAAATCTCAGGGAATCTTGGAAATTTCTGGAGTAGGTAAACCCTTTGGGGTGTATCTTTCCACGAATCTCGTTGATAATCTCAGGAAATCTTATTCCCGCTTGTGGTTGCAACAAATAGCCCAGTAAATCGTAAAGGTTTTTCCAGTGCTTCGGCGAGCAGTAAGATAAATTATCACTTACCTCTGTGAGTTTTTATTTACTGCATTAGGGAAACACTGCTCTGCACTAAAATAAAGTGCAGTATTTTTGCCTCCTGCTATGTCCAGTATGAATAACTACTTATGCTTTCGAGTTTTTGAGATGATATACCTTTACTAGTCCCTCGAGTCGAAAAAACGGAATTTTACAAAATCTCTGTGGGTATCTGTTGACCTGAAAAAGCAGGTGCGAAATCAATACACCGTAAACAAAACCTGTTGAACTTGTTGGGATTGAACTAAGTAAATCATTGAATTATGTAGTCTGATGGCTGACTTAGTTTCTGTGCATTTTAGATTCTAACCACTAAATAAACAGTCGACAGATGCAGTGCCTGGATTTCAGGTTGGCATAGGAGATGAAAATACCGAAAGTGACGTAAGTTTTGGATACTTCTGCTAAGCTCCGCATCTTCTGCTACCTATCTTACTGAAATCTTAAGGGTCCTCTATACCTGACGGTGCATTTTTTGCCGCCCATAAGATTAGCATTGCGAGCGGCGATTCATTTTCAAGGTTTACCCTTGGTTGGAAAGACACAAAATTTTGCCTGTACCTAGCCCTAACAATGTTCTAGGGAGTGTTCGAAGCAGACTTCCCATTTTTTTACTGGTTTTCGAGATACAGCACTTTTCTTGAGGTAAAAAATGCATCGTCAGGTATAGCGTCCTCTTAACTGTAGGAACCAGTAGGAACTATTAACTAAAAGATATCGATATATCAAAGTCTGACAAGGACACAACTAGGTATACTGTGTACTGTCTCAATTGGAACCGGAAATCAAAATTTTCAACCAGCTATATCTACGAAGGGAGAAAGACCTTTGGAACAAATTTACGTTTCTACAACACCACTTGGTGCGTCCCACCATGCCCAGTTAAAATTAAACTGGAGATTTACCATGTAAAATTTAACTTAAAAGTTAAATTTAACATGGTAAACATAGGACAAAATCTCCAGTTTAATTTTAACTGCATGGGCATGGTGGGACGCACCCTTAGAAGTCTTTTATCGTGGCTGATATAAAGATTCTCCAAATTCGATACCATGCAGTGTCATTGAGCGTAATGTGGACTCGCCCTAACGAACAAACCTGCCGCTTCTTATTGCTATATAGTTGTCAGCACTATGAAAACTAGGTGGCCCTGAGCCGCCAACACGGCTTAGAGGCACCAACTTGGAAACAATCGAATTATAGATTCATGGAAGTACTAAAGGAGTCTAATGATCGCCTGCAAACATATTTGGGTAGTTGACAATGGGGTGCTGGAAGGAGGAAAGGGGTAAGTTGGGAAGTCAAAGTTTCTCCAAGTTACCGACGGAAACCAAGTTGGTTGTGAAAGTTGTCCAACTAGTGCTATGAAGGTTTAAAGGTGCACTGTGCAACTTGCACAACTAACTTGACAATAAGTTGTCGAGAACTTAGGTTGCGAACACATGACTCTGAGCCGAACACACATTTCACAGCATTGTTCTTCTTAGAAGTCTGCGGTGCTCTAGGTATAGCCAGGTATCGCAGAGGGCAGATTTTAAATTTACAGATCTTAAGTATCTTTTCTTATGCGGGGGATGCTGCACCGAACCAAGAGATGTATTGTGCTCCTTCTTGTGCTTAAGGGCGTCTACGCAGTCGTGTTTGTTTGCATTTTTCTCTGAACATTTGAAGGACCCCGAGGGGATTCTTGGTGGGTGTGTCCTTTTGCGGCCAATGACCTTGCATTTGATCAGGGTGTGCACCGTATTCTCCGCACCTTCCTGGCAGAATCTAGGTCACATTTCCCAACTCATTATGTACCTTCCCTGGATCTTTCTTTTGTGGGCTACAGTAATAAGAAACCTAAAAAATGTAAGTGTACCAGCGACATTGGAATAAGCAGTATATTCCTAAGTTTGTCACTCAAGAGTGTCGCTCGGCACAAAAGGAGAATTATTACGGAGGGGGTGGACGTAAATCATCCCTCGGACGAGAACACACATCATTTGAAGGCGATGAGGGCTGCCAACCCAAGTCAGCACATATAAATCCCGCCCAGTTCGCCCATTTGGCTGTTTCTGGGCGTCGGATTGGCCATTGTTCACTGCACTTGAACGCATCCATGCTGGCTGAGTTTTCCACCCTCCTGCTGCATTCAGCAGTGCTGTCTGCTTCCACTGCTAACAGCAAGACGGGATGTCAGCAAATTGGCCATTCGCCCAAAGATCTGATGAATTTATTGTCAAGAAATTTTACACTCTGCTGAATGTAGAAGTTAGGGAAAAGAAGAAAATGATGTATATGTTTATAGGTAGCATCTATAGATATGTGTTCTCAGTACCTCACTTATCTGCTTAACGGTATCGGCAATAAAAAATTCAACCATGGCTGTTCTACTCTTCCTATATAGGTGGGTACCGCCAGTTCCTGTGGGTACCGTTAGTTTTTTACTTATTCTGAAATATAATTCGTACTTTTAAGATAACACCAGAATCTAGACCCGACTTGCAGAGCCCTATGGCCTAGCCTTCACTGACTGGGTGAAACCCCGACTGACTAAATTACCACCTCTTTGACGGTCTCACCTTCTACACATGAAAGGAAAATCTAGACAAATCCAAGATTGAAAAAGTTACTCACGTTTATTCTGAGATTCTTTGAAAGGTAAAAAGAAAATTACTGTGATAGTTAGCTTATGAACTAATTAAGATATATGACTCAAATCCACACTTATTCAGAAGTCCCTAAAATAATATACCTACCTTAGCTGTTAGATAATATACAAAACAAGGTGACACTATGGTTTGTGTCTCAGATAAAATAATATAGGTATAGGTACGATCACCTAAAAACACTGCAAATTATTATAAATCCTCAGAAATGTTTGTTCAATAATTAACAGCGAAGAAATATAAGTAGGTAACACCCTCTCCGCTCTTATTTGACGTTTCTTATGGCCAACTTTTTGAGAAAACTGAATTGTTTTAAAATATCAAAAATTACGCGATCGTTAAAAAATGTTATATTATAGTTCAGAAAAAATGGGCCACAAAAAACGTCAACAAATAGCACTACCTAATATGGGGACATATTTACTCAGCAACATCAATTCTGTAGTTTACAATGAACGTATTTTATAAGTTACTAACAAACAAGCCGAATCGTTGGCCCAACGATGGACCTGTTGTTGATAGGCGTTCGGCTAGTATATGGGTCGGCTTACATGCAATATTACACAGAGAATTTCCTAAAAGTACCCATATTCTACTTGGCATTGTAGTTTATGGCAAATGACGCTGGGAGGAAGTTATATACATAATAAGTAAAACTAGCACTACAATACTATTATCCCACAGAGTATTTGTCAGCTTCATTTATACTGCTTATAATATAAAATACTTCATACCTAATACCTACTCAGGGCAGTGGAAAGGAAAGGTCAGAAATGGAGGAAGGCTGTAACAATCAAGTAGGTAAACATGTACCTTACCTATGGCAATAGCTGGGTGACCACATCATTGTGTTTGTTTACGTTTTTTTCCGACCATTTTCTGAGGCAACTGTCTTTTTAAGACCAAGCATACACTCGCTATTTGTTTACGTTTTTTCTGCACACTTTATGAGGAAACTTTTGGATTTTTAAATAGGTATTCTGAAATATAAGAAGTCTTTGTAAAGTCATTACTTAACAGGCTATTTGTGATTTCGGACAAATTTTTTGTTGACATAAATCACTCGATCGTAAAGTAACAGCATGGCCTGTTAATTTCGGCCGTTTAAAAGACATTATATTTCGGAATATTTAAATATCCAATATCCAATAGCATCCTCATAAATTTTGCCGGTAAGATAACTAGGTTTGACGTTAAAAGGACATTTCAGAACGAAGAAAAATACAAGTTCCTCAGAAAATGGAAGATGAAAAACGGCAACAAGAGCATTTTGTGAACAAACTTAAGTCATGTACGATAGAGTAATAATCTTTCACTTACGTAAGTCGTGAGACTTAGAAGAAGTCAGGGCGACTGGGTCCTCCTCCTGGCAATGTGACTGGCGGAGTCGGCTCAGCCTGACTACTTTCGTCCCAGTCGTTGACAAGAGCCTCGGGCTCAACTTTTCGTTCTCTCGCTACCTGAGGGCACTCTGTGGGGACCGTCGTTGTAACGACTTGCCCAGTCGTCGTTACGACTTGTCCGCTGCTTACGACCTGCATCTGGAATAAAAGTTAATTCGTCAACATTTTGTGGTGGTTCGGAACCCACCAAAAACTGCAGGTCCCCGTCGTGTACTGACACCTTTGTCTGGGGAGCTGCTGGTGCATTGTACTGGACAATGGCTAATTCCTGAAAAGGTCTAGTAGTTTATGGCCTACATGACTACAACTTTTCATATAAGGGAACTGGGTAGTACGGACAAAAAGAACAATAACATAACAATTTAAATAAAGGGTCCGACAACAGTCGCACTTAACTTTCTCGCCCCGTATGATTTTTTTTTTTTTTTTTTTTTTGGATTTTTTTGATATTTTTTTGCGGGCGTAATTTTTAAGCAATCCAAAATCGGTTGAAAATGACCCAAAAGTATCTATCTGAGATCACTCCTACCAAGTTTCATGGCTGTCATTCTATTACTGTAGTCCCAAATGCGTTCCGACCATTCAAAAACGTGGTTTCTCATTCTCAACTCATTTTCAACACTTTTTTGACAAAAACGGCCGTAATTTTCAAGATAACAAAATTCTGTTCGACAAATGTTTAAGTTACGTAGTTTTAAACAAATGTACCGAATTTCATGACAATCGGTCAGTATATGTGAATGGCGCCAAAAGGATCGAACTTTGGTCCAGAACGGCCGTAATTTTGAACCAATTCAATTTTAGTTGCAAATGACCTCGAAGTGTCAACACACTTACCAATTTTCAGTGTTATAGATTGAAAAGTGTACCGTCGGCGCTTGTCCGACTAACCAAAAGCACGATTTTTTAATTATTTTGGTGGTTTTTTGACAATAGCGGCCGCAATTTTTGACCAATCAAAAAATCCTTGAAAATGCCCCTCGGCAGTGATTTTAGACAGGTCCATACCAAATTTCATCAAAATCGGATGAACGGTATAGGCGCTAGAGCACTGCACGGACTGACGGACTGACGGACGGACAGACTTTTTCCAGAAACCACTTTTTTGGACTCAGGGGACCCCCAGGATCATGGGAAACCCAAAATCTCAATTTCGAAATTTTGCACGAAAACAATACTTTCTCGCCATATATGGCTAGCGAGAAAGTAAAAAGGTTAGATGTGACTGAACCTTATTGACTGTTTTTGGTAAACTTCACCTGTGGGTAAGGTATGGAGACTAGCTGCTCAGGCAGTATATTGGGACCAGAGAGCAATACTTGAAGGGGGTGTGTGATAGGGTGCGTGACGAGCATCACTCGTTGTGGCAGCACCATGTTGGGCTGAAACATCACAACTGAGTTGTAGGGTGGGTAGTCATGGTCTCCCCGCTCTTCCTGAGCTTCAGACGCCTCTGCTTCTTCTACAGCTTCCTCCTCCCCGTCACCTTCTACCGGCGCCTCTTCTGTGTCAGTCACCATATCTGTAACGCCACCAGAAATATTACTGAAGGGGAAGAACTGGTCGCCACTTCAATTCCACCAATCCAATACCTTCAAACCGTATGATGGCGGTCTTGACGGCCATTCTGATGGCAGTTTTTGTGTGGGTACCCGCCATCCCTGAGTTGTCATTCCAGCCCCCCCCCCCCCCATTCCAGCCCCCCATTCCAGGACGCATCGCATGTGCCCTGCTTACAAATATTAAACTTTACTCCTCACCTTCACTAGTAGGGACTCCTTCCTCCAGCTCCATCTGCTCATAAGACGTGTCGCCTTGTGACGGCGGGACCCCTGATTCAAAATCTTCCGTTTGATCGCTTGAGGGGTTTGTTTCATAGGGCAGAGACTCTGGCTCATTCTCAGGGTGTGACTCATAGACCATGCTCTGCTGCTCAGAGCCTTCTGCTTCCACTTGGTACGGCATGGGTTGGTCGGAGACCTCCCCTTGGTTCTCATACGCCACTGCTACAATCCCACTTTCTGTAAAATAGATGTCACAATCAATCTAAAACCACCTTCGCTACTTTTTTTTGTTTCGTTCAAGACGATGAAAGGACACTCTGAGAAAATTACTTAGAAAACACTTACCTTCAGTCTCAAAGGCAACGCTGGCGTCACCAGTCGTGTGCTGATCCCCCTCTACAGGGTACCCCAACTCAGCGTCACTTCTTTCCCCTCCACTCGAGTAAACAAGAGAACCCCCATTTTGTGCTGCATACTCCTCAGTCTGTTGCTCCGGTTGGTACGTCACTTCCTGTCCCGTCCCCGAGTCGTAAACAGTATTCTGCAGAGAGCTGTCACTCACTTCCGGTTCATAAGTTTGTACATCGGCTGAGTCTCCTTGAAACACTAAGTTTTGCTGCAAACTATCGGCTGGTTCCGATTGGTACAAATCACTAGAGCTAGGTTCTGACTGGTAGTCAGTGTTCTCCTTCAAATCATTGCCGGATTCTCCCGGGAAGGCTTCAGCCTGCTGGGAGGATGCCAGTGGGTCCGCAGGGTCCGTCGTTTCAGTTCGGTCGAATTCAATTCCGGAATCGCTTTGTAAATTTTCAACCTGATACACAAACGATGCACTTTCTGGAGCTGTGTTTTCAGGGGCGGGTGTTTCAGAATCGGCTTGCTCTGAAGGATAAGTTACCTGATGTTCGCTGACTTCAAGGACAGGCTGGAATTCCACGTCTGGAA
Organism: Mesopsocus fuscifrons; assembly: GCA_950004255.1. Taxonomy (NCBI): domain Eukaryota; kingdom Metazoa; phylum Arthropoda; class Insecta; order Psocodea; family Mesopsocidae; genus Mesopsocus; species Mesopsocus fuscifrons. The sequence goes on from OX465377.1 coordinate 5,064,519, forward strand.
TCAAAAGCATCGGTTAATCAAGTAGGTTTGTAGTATGTACTGTACTGGTAAATGGTACTGTAGGTTTCATCCGACGTACTGGATATTTCTTCTGATTCTTTTTGTAATGGGGTAGAAGACAGACACTGTCAGAAACAATTTCTGACGATAAGAAAACTGCTTCTTACTCTGCTGGGAGAGGGGGTCAGCACTGGGGGGGTCAGCACTGGGCTCCACCATAAAAGAGCTGCCCTCTTCACTCTGAACGTTGCAGACCATGAACTTCTCGTGTGCAGCTTCCTTTACTTCGTGGACGTCAGCTCTATCTTCAGCAACGGGGCAATCCACTTCCGCCGGCGCAGGTACATTCAGACTTTGCATTGCCATGAGTTCAGAGGACTCCGCAGACGCCTCAGGCATGGGCTGGGAGGGGAATTCAGCCATACAAGGCTGTGCGCTGGAAGTAACAAATTTACCGAATTAATCACGGAAAAGTTCGGAACTCATGCTAAGGGTATTGTACAAGCCGAAGTTTTTCATATATCAAGGCAAACTTTTGGGAAACACCTCTTAAAAGCCTTACACGGTTGCCCTTTTTGTTTTGGATTTTACTGGATGCTTATTCTGCGTCTATAATATTGTAGTACTCAACATTAAAAATATAACTATTTATTTACTAAAATAGGTACCTGTCTTGCACTGGTGCAGAATCGCAAGGATCTAGTACTCTGATTCCTTCCTCAGCTGGATTTTCTTTGATTTCTTTTTTCTGAAACAGAAAATATCCCTTCATAAAAGGTCTGCGCTGGATAAAACATCAATCACTACCGCAGTGGTATTTCTTTACCACCGTAGGATACTTTTTTGCTCTGAAACCTAATCTTATGTAGCGTTGGTTGGTGTTAGATTCAGGTTCAAAGCGCATAAGTTAACCTCCAGTTAATTTCATTGTTTTTCGGTTTTTTGGCAATCTTTTCTTGGTCATCACAACGCGTCAGTTCGAGGTTTCCAAAGTTCGCAGATGGCTTGTTGCTAAGCAGCGCAACTCGTGAGGAACTGCTCTCACGTCATCCTCAGACGAGACAATTTAGAAGAAGTCATACACCGCCCTTGGACGAACGAGAACCTGATATACTGAATACCTCAGTGGGGCCCCAGTGCTCGTTAACAATATGTTTCTGCAGCCAGTTTCGGTCAGCGAATACTTGTTCGCAGTAGGGGCACCGGTAGCGCCGTTCGGGTACAGGGGCTGGAGCGGGGGGCGCGGACTGACACCCCGCCTGCCGATGGTCTGCAAAGACAAACAAAGAAGAATATACCTGGTGCATGGCCTCGATGTGCGTCTTAAGCTGGATGGCGTGAGGGAACTCCTCCTCGCAAAACGGACAAGGGTACTCGTTGTTGTCCACCGATACGCGCGCTTTGTGCCAGTCTGAGTGCAGGTGGTCTGAAAACCGGATATGGATTTCAGTTTTGTACAGAAACCACTCAGAATGGGGTCTTTGCGAGACGGCTGGACACCCTTCAGCTCTATTTAGTACCTAATTCTAAAGGCCTTGTGACCAGATCTCTGCATGGATGTTGTCCTCGGGGCTGACTTACAGTTGTTTTTTGTAGCGGGACCTAATGTAGTGGGAGCTAATCCAAACAGTACCAAGTTTGGTTCTTTCTGGCAGGGGTTCTCGTCCTATTTTCCACGGAGTTCCTCCAACCGTTCCCACTCTTTTAACGGCAAGATTTACCGCTTTCGGCTACTTTATCGGAAACATTTTACCGACTTTATCTGGACGGTAAGGAAGTGGTGAAATCCACCCTAAATAATAAAAATTTGGCTTACTTCCATAGAGAACTTGACTCTTGAAAAAGACGTTACACACGTCACACACAAGTTGATCTTTGTTGGCGTGTACAGTTTCCACATGCTTGGCAAGCAAGTTGGCCGACAAGCTGACGTGGTGGCACTGCTGACATTTCGGGAACGAGAAGGGTGGCGGAGGGGTGAGTCCATGCTTGACGTACTGATGGTACAGAAGGTGATTCCTCTTTTGTTGCTTCAACCCGCAGAACTCGCAGATTCGAGCGTCAATCTTCATTTGGTGAACCTGATCAGAGGGAGATCCGATTAGGTCTTTACGTTTTTGAGGAAACTGAGGGATATTTATTTGCTATGAAATAATCGAACTAGTTGACTGGCTGCGTAACAGTTAGCCCTCGGTTAAATTCGGATGTCAAAAAGATATACAATAGTTCAAGACAAATAAATATCCATGAGTTACCTAATAAACGTGACAATAACAAAGTAAACAAATAGTTGTGTATATTAAGCTGGCGATTTACGATGCGTCCCGGAATGGAGGGGCTAGGAATGGGCGGCTGGGATGGGGGGCTGGAATGGGGGGCTGGAATGGGGGGGCTGGAATGGCATCTCAGGGATGGCGGGTACCCACACTAAAACAGCCATCCCTCCCCCACTAACCATACGTCCCGGGATGCCAGCCCCTTATCTAGACAAAGTGACATGACTCACACTGACAAGGTGGGACCGGAACTCAGTATAGCTGGGGAAGGCTGTGACACCGCAGGGGGAGCACCTCCAAGGACCCTGGCACTCTGGGTCCAGGTCGTCACTGTCGCCACCGTCAGCCCCCACCGCCCCTTTCACGACTATGTACGACACTTGCCCGGTACCGTTCTGGAACAACAATATCATCGTCAGTACGGCAGTAAGGAAACCCAGGTTTCTCCTGACCTGTTTCCTAGACCTGGGGGAAACTCAACTGCCTGACGTGGTTTGACTAAGTCACCCTGGTACAAACAAAGGTCAGACCACTAGAAGCCAGTGGCCCTTTTAGGGCTATATCACCAAAGAGTTCCTTTATTTCAGATGTAGCGATAAGTAGGTAGGCTCCAAGGTGCTAAAAACCGTTCGGTACTTAAGAAATGAGAATGATATAACTCACTTTAGATGCTGAGGGACTGTCGCTGACCGGCACAGCCATGTTGTTAGTCATCACTTTCAGTTTGATGTTTTTCCTCCTACCACTCACGAGATCAGGATACTTTTTCAACACCTGAAACATTACTTACTATTCAAGGGGAGACCAAGAACGTCCAAATGTCAAATGTCAAAAACACGATTGTGTGGTCACCTTTAAGGTCAGGAGCCGTTGATCGTTGGGTACAGAACACTATATTTATCTTCTAGATTCTAGAGCAGCAAATGGCCATGCATAAGCGCCACATTTTTAGGTGTAACAAAACAAGCGACCTTACCTCAGAAACAATTTTGGCAGGATTTCCAACAGCTGGGGATCCGGGCACGTGGTCTGCTACCGTTTCAGTTCCGTCACTCGACAGCACCGAGTAACGAACTCTCTTCAGGGTCTCCGATGGCGGCAGCACGTTTGCTTGCCGCACGAGGAGCTCCCCAGTCTGTACACCCGTGGTACCGCCCCCACTGTGTGCGGTGATTGTGACACCACTAAGTGAGCTACTGCCCGTAGTTATACCAGGAAGAGTCGTAGCACTCGGCAGAGTAGTAGCGGTACCTCCCACATGGGTGGCACTGCCAACAGGGTGTATGGTAACACTCTGCTGAGGGTCCGGTTCCACTCGAACGGAAGCGGCACTGACGTCCGCCACAGGAACAAACAGCGGGTCCACCGTCTTGGCTTCCGGTTCCACAGTGGCCGGCGACGTTTTGGCCGCGACGGAAGAAACCGTAACCGTCACTTTGGGCTGTGCCACAGAGAAGCGGACTCGTTTTGGTGATTCCGATGAGTCTGGTCGCGTCAGCGGTTTTAGAATTGGCTTTGGAGGCAATGGTGGGGAAACCTGCAACAATAAATAGTGTGTTGAGGACGCAGGGTCTATTTCAGACTTGTCGAAATAATTCCTAGTCGATCTTACCCCGCGCGTACCTGGCCTTCATCAGGTGGGGGAAACTCAACTGTCTTCCCACCTGCTTGTGTAAAGAGATCACGAAAGGTGGACTGTAGCTATAAGTATAAAACAACAATAATAGTAGATAACGTTACCGGCGCCATTTCCACGGGATCATCAGCGTCTTCTTCCTCCATCATGAGCTCGTTTCTGATTTGCTGCTGCCGCCCAAACTCCTTCATGTTGGTCAAATCCGCCTGGTAAACAAAAAAAAATCATTTAAAACCCAGCGAAAAATTATTCTCCGAGAATATAAGGTATTCGTACGTAAGAAGGGATGGAATAGTGGTTGATATTTGATTTACTAAATTGTTAATTTCTTCCTGAATAGAATAGGGTGAAACTTACTCCTTCGGATTTTCTCTGCCGCTTTAGAGGTGGAGGAGGGAGTATTGGCAGAGCAGGGGATGTAGAGGGTGGCACAACGGTATCCACCCCAGGAAGGATTAGGGGCTGAGGACAGTCAATATTGGCTTCGTGCGACATGAACCTTAGCGATTCTCCCACCATGCTCTGTGGGAATTCGTCCCCAATCTGTCCTTCCCATTCGAACCTCGTCGGGATAGGTTTCGAGAGAACAACGCGAACCTTACCGTCGTCCCTTAAAAGAAAAGAAAAATTGAATGACAGGCTGGGGTCGTGATTCTGAGCAAATCACCCAAAGTGTTTAGAGTCTCTACACGTATCTGCCTATGTCCTACTAGGGGCTGGTCCTCCAAGAGCTGTACCGCGGAAACAGCTGGACATTATAATAAATACGTCTTTTTATTTCAGAAATTAGCTGAATTAGTTGACACGTTGTTTTTCTCTTGAGTAAAATAATTTCTTACCTTGAAGGATACCCCAGAGAGTTCATAGACACCTTTCGTTTCCAGATCGACAGTCTGAAAGATAAATATTCAGGTTCAGGCAGAGTTATCGTAAGTTACTCTGGAGCAGAGCAACGGGTGTCCGGGGTAGTTCGAAGAAACCAACACTTCAAGAGTTTTTTCGCGCCCTGGGGAGGACACCCGAGGAAGCTCTGGTTATGAAGCGTCCCAGAAAGGCTTTGAACGAGGCCTACAGTTTAAGACGGGCACCAAAAACCAAATAAATAGAAAATCTAACCGAAAAAATCTCGACACACCAGAGTACGAACTCGCTAACTCCTTCACTCCTACAAGACCATGGTGCTCCTTACCTATTTCTTTATCTTACCTTTTTGGCAAACTAGGAACATCATTTTTGACGACTGGTTTGAGAACCTCAACCTGCGGCGTGGGTGCAGGAATGACGCTTAAAACTGGAGGTGGTGGTTCAGGGCGACCATAGGCATGCACCGTAGTTGGCCGAGCGGGGGGAGGCCGAGGGGGCGTCTGGGGGGCAGTTTCCGGTCTCCTCCAGTTACTGGTCTCCTGACGCCTATGGGAGTCGATCAGGCGGGTCAGGATCGGCATCCGCAAAGCCAAAGCTGCATCATATAGCCTGTCCCGTGTGTCCGGCCTTATGTCGATTTTTCCAGTGTACATAAACCTGCCAAATATTTAGGAACATATTAAAATAATCATTTTTTATCATTCTACGGAGACTATTTTCGTCAATAATTTCTCCGTCAAGAATCTTCCAACGAGCTCTCTTAGTAGCGAACAAAGTTCCATGGTCCCTTGACGTTCATTATATAGGTATAGGGATCATAGTAGGTACCTACCTACAGCGTAAGTACTTAAGCACGTAAGGTTTTTCTGTAGGTACATACTTACCCAACGATAAGAGAGACAATTTCTGGAGTCAGAGTCTGTTCGAGGTCCACGGAGTCATTTTCAAAAGTCAATGAATCAAAATAATCAGTGCAGGCAAACAGAACTAGGCGGTGAACCTGTAAGAAGACAACATAAAATGTAATAGGTAGGTATAAAATACAGACAAATAATAAAAGAAACAAACTGCATAGCATTGTATCTGTCTAGGCATAGGTATGAGACGTGATGCATACTTTTATTAGGGTTTCAGAAGAAGAGAACCGTAGAGTGAGGTCGCAGTGTGTGGAATTGGAGAACATATGATACAATCGCTGGAGGAAGTAAGGCGCCCAGTTTTCCACCTTCAGTTCTTTAGTTCCAGTCCCGGCACGTTTCGGTCCAATCTCCCCCATCGTTGCTTTTATGGAGAGTTCTTCTTGAAAATAAAGAGCACCAAATTTTGAACAGGGGGAAACGGGTGTCGGGTGTAATATTTCTGTCAATGTCACTCGAAAGTGTTTTTTTTTTCTTTGGCTAGATCAATAGGAGAATTCTGTGCTGTCTAGGATGCAGCTAGACGATTAGGAGAAGGAAAGCAGATCGATAGGTCACTAGGCTGTCAGGTAGAGAGCACTGACGTACCCAGATGTGTACTTACACTACAGGTTGGTTTACTATTACATTGGCTGCTTGGAAATATAGTTCCCCGTAAACATAGCGACCTAAAAGGCATAATATTCCCGCCGAAAGCACAGTTTTACCCTTACACGGGCAATGGCGAGATTCAGTCTAGAATGGACTTCTCGTTACCCTGGCCTTTCTATAGAGAAACGTCTCAGGTCTGCTCCCCTTGCCCTCTATACATCGGCAGTGACGCCGGGTGGCAGACCAGCTGATAAGCTTGTTCACTAACCTGTCTAATGTTGATAACACAGCACCATCTTTCTAGCTACGACGAATCGACGACGAAAGGTGAAAATATTTTAGTCCAGGGAAGTTCATAACGCGGTAGCTAGATAGCGCGACGTCTCAATCAATAGCCTGGATACATCACGATCCACAACCAGGCAAAATACAATCATAGGACGGGAGTAAAAACCGATAAAAAAAATAGTCAGATCAATTACGGGTACAATATTTCCTTACAGAACTAATTTTTATTAATATTACTACAATTTTTAACATAAAAACTAAATAGAAACGATACTCAATTTTCAGGGACTAAATTTATAAACATAAATATTTTTATAAACATATTTTGTTTTGAATCTGAACCCTAAAAAGTCGTGTCACCAATGAAGTCCCGCCAAATTTAAATTTGTTTCAAAACTTTTTTCTTCATACAACTTAATAAATTTTACTTCTTATTTTATTTTTATTATCACCTATAATTGAATTTTAAATAAAAAATTAATAAAATAATGAATAATACGATAAAAGCTCTTTTCTTGTACGAACCGTTGTCATAGTTACTTCAAAGCGTCCAAACTGTTGTTGGTTCAGAATTTTTTTAAATGCCATTTCCACTCTAACTAGCTTGTGTTGTAAACTATGGCAGAAATTAACATTTCTGCTTTGAAAAACGCTCATCAAATCAGGGATTATGTAAGTTTGACACGTAGGAACTTCTTCGCTTTTAAAATTTTTTGGATACCTATTGTGCCGGACCCCACTTACTTGCAATTTACTCACCAACCTACTTCCTTCCAGGAGGAACGGAAAAACCACGAAAGACGCAGAAATCTCCTTTACTTAATAGCACAATATTTAAAAGAAGAATGGTACGTACCTATGTAACTAATCCATTATTTCTTCTTATTACCGTAGTCTCAGAACCACAGAAAGTTATCGTACGTAGCGCAGCTAACGAGGTAGCCAGTCAGGAGGTCCGAGGGCTGAGGCAAATGCGAAAATTGAAGAGGATTTTATTACAATAAGCACTTACCACAAATTCTTACATACAGTGCAGATTGTAGATAAGTAGGTAGGTAGGTACATCTCCCAAATTTTCCAAACTCCATGAAGCTCTGTCCATAATTTCAGCTACTACGAGAGTGCCCTTGCGTTATCGAATGAAGCTCAACTCTCCAGCCAGTACCAAGTGTGTGACAACGTCGACCTGGCCTCCGTGCTCCAAGATTTTGAAAGTTACTACTACGTGCGATTTCAGCGATATCCGAAAATTTGTAAAAAAGTTAGCTGTGAAGAGCCGGGACCTTTTATTCCAGCCACTAGGAAACTGAATAATTTAAAGCACACCACCAAAAAACAAGGTTGACAAAATTTCTTTTATCTCAACGTACCTACTCAGGAAGGGACACAGGCGAAGTAAATCGAAAGGGCTATTATTTTTGTTACCCTCTTAACAGTTTCAGACACACTTCAGGAATCAGCGCCAGCACAGACCGATGGCGTTAAAAGCAACCTTCAGAAACAGTCAGCAGCGAAAGCTGTGACGGAGTCTGCATGTGATTTGCTACAGCTCGGTGTCTCCATCACATCCGTAGCATCCATGGTGCAACCCCTTCCGCCAGTAGGGGACGCAGTGGACGACGGAAAACTTCGCAGAAAGCTCAAATCTCTCCAGGGACTCAAGCATCGAACCACTGAATGGTTTGAAATGGCTGAAACTATCACTAAGGTAGGCAGGAACCAATAACGGATGATTTAAAGAATGTCTCATTAGGGGGAAGAGAGATGACGTAGCTTCGTTGCCGACTGACCAGTCAGTGTCTCAGCACATGATCATTGGTCAGCTTCGACAGCAAACCTACGTCTGACTGTCTGAAGGGCACCACAATTAAATTAAGCCCCTTGTGTAGCTATTCGTTTCAGAATTTTTTCCTTCGTAGGAAATATTTCTGGACACTCTGGACGTCCACTGGAGCGATGTGAAAGGTCTGGAAGAACCAAAGCGCTTGCTGAAAGAGGCGGTGGTGTATCCTACCAAGTACCCAGCACTGTTCCAAGGCGTCCTCACCCCCTGGCGAGGCCTTCTTCTTTTCGGCCCTCCAGGTACCGGCAAGACCCTGCTGGCCAAAGCTGTCGCCACCGAAAGCTCCACCACCTTCTTCAATATATCAGCGAGTACCATTGTCAGCAAGTGGCGAGGCGATTCCGAAAAACTTGTTCGGGTAAAAGATATAACTTTTTTCAGATTTCATCTGCAGGATTCATCTAGGGCCTAGATTCTAGGCTATAGAATTTTCTAACCCAAATCTATCGAATCCTGATTTTGTTGCAACAGGTGCTGTTCGATCTAGCACGGTACCACGCTCCCTCAACAATTTTCTTGGACGAAGTGGAGGCCTTAGCGTCCTGCAGGGAGACCATGGAACATGAGGCGTCCCGCAGACTCAAAACAGAACTACTTATCCAGCTGGATGGTCTCACTCATTCTCAAGATCAAGTCTTCCTCCTCGCTACATCCAACCTACCCTGGTAAAACTTCTCTCAAATAAATTACAACTGTCAATGCCTTTCGCCTGAGGAAAAAAATAGCCGAGCGTGATTCCGACCAAATCATCACCTATGTACGCCACTCAAAACGATTACCTAAGCAACCTACGCCAGTCAGTGAAAGAATCTTTACCTCATAGTAAGGCAGTAAGTAGGTACGGTGACTCCAAGACATTCTATCAAATCTCACAATCCCTCTTTAGGGAATTGGACCCTGCAATGCTGAGAAGGCTGGAAAAACGAATCCTGGTGGATCTCCCCAATGTAGAAGCAAGAGAGCGAATGCTGCGACATTACCTACCTCCGACCCTGCAAACACAGCCATCGATCAAATGTGATGTCTACTACAGCTTTATAGCCGAGGTAAGGACAAACCAACCAGCAATAAAACCTGAAAATTGACCAGTAGACGGTTTCTGCAGAGATGTATCATAGAGCAAAAAAAAAATTGTACTTCCCTTGGAAAGATGCCATTTAGCCTTTTCAGTCACGCACCGACCAACTTCCAAATCAAGCGGTACGGTACTATTTATCTGCGCAGGAGATGGAGGGATACAGCGGGTCAGATATCCGTCTGGTGTGCAAAGAAGCAGCCATGCAGGCACTACGAGGGGTGTTTCAGCAGCTAGAGGCCAACAGCGCTCTATCTACGACAGTCGTCGTACGAACCATCACCACAGAGGACGTTCAAGTGGCACTAGACAAGACAAGACCCTCGGCAGCACACTTCGGAGACAAGTATAAAACGTGGCAGAAACAATTTGGTTCGTTATAAATATATCGCGATGAAAAACGGTAACTTCAACTGGCAGATTACTTAGTGGAGGTAGCAGTAGTAGGAACACGAGGCGATGGGGAACTACAGTTTTGGGAGGGTTCCGATTGCTGGAGATGCGGGTTATAAGCAGCATTAAAAATTAATTTTTGAACCTAGTACGAAGCTTACAACTGCAGAATGAACACACTTGAGTACAGTTGGAACATCTGTATTTTTTGTTAGATTTACGTACGACGGCCATAGCCAGCAGTAGGAGGCTGTGTGAGTTGAAGCCCGGAGATATTGCTGAATTCCTGAAAAATAAAATCAATAATACCATTCAGGTTCAGGTCCTGTACACGAGAAAAAATTGTTGGGAACCGCACACTACGTTCAAGGGAGCATGAAAATATCCGATATACTTAATTTGCTTAGGGTTGACACGTGGTCTCAGTCAACCAGGTTTGACTTCAAATGAAAACGAAATTTGACATTTGTAGATCCGTGTACTAGCATCTTTCCACGTAAACATTTCTCTTGAAATTTTAGCGTGAAGTAGGGCTTTAAGTCGTAGCAGGAGCCCCTCCGAAATCGTAGTGATATGACATATGAAAACGCCTTGAGCCTGGTTTCTTAAGACGGTACGTACCAACATCTTAAGCATGTCCCTAGTTTCCGGATCGACCTCGATGATGTCGTGCTCCAGAGCAGATACGTCGGGCACGTAGTTGTCCCTGCGCTCCCTCTCCTCCTCCTGCAGCTTGATGGAAATGCCGCGGACCTGGCTGTGGCGCAGCCTCTTCATAAGATGCGTCACAAACCTTAAAAGAATGACAGACTGGTTGAAGGTACAGTGTCAACTAACGCTATAGATACATTTCGTCTGTTTACTTCGTTTACAGAAGGGTTTTCAGACAGTACTGGGAGAGCAATCTAAGATTATTGTGTGAAGTGTTAACATTGGTGTCTCTACCTCAGCAGTAATATCCGGAAGCGAGCTTGGGATTGTGATGTTAGTTTCATGGGAAAAAGCTTCTAAAGTCCTCACACGATCTCTATCCTGCACCGTGACAGGTAGCGAACACTCTGCTGTTATAAGTGAGTCAGTACTTAGAGGCTTACCCGGCGATTTTGTTACGCAGGGGCTTTGTGGGGATTATAGCGATTTCTTCACATATCCTCTTGTTGGTGTGAAAATCCAGGGTCAGTCTGGTGTAGTATTTCTCAATGATCACCCGAGCCGCCTTCTTTACGGTCTTCGTCCGCACACGACCCTAAAAACCACCAAAACATGAACTCTATGGCATAGTTACTATTGACGATCCTGCCTAGATACTTTGTCACAATATATACCAACCCGTACGCAAAGAGCATGAACGTATTGACCAAAAAGTAAAGGACACCACTATTAAACCCAAATCGCAAACCCAAACTAATTATTCACGTCAAAGTGTTGCCCACTTTGACGGCTAGTAGGTAATAGCAATAGAGCTCCAAAAGCTAACATAGCCGAGAACCTAATAAATAAGTTTGGGCTTGTAATGTAGGAAATATATACGGAGTCATTATGTTTACATATGAAACCCTATGGGAAGGTAAGGTTATCCACCATTATATCTGTCAGTAACTCTGAACAACCACTTTAAATAGCAAGAATCAAAAGTTATGAATTATCTAAATAATTTAACAGTAGTAGCTGTCAAATCTATCAGAGGATGTAAAGAATAAAAGCAAATAAATTTTACAAACCATCTTGACTTTTTGTTGACCAAATACACTTTCCTTCCACGTTCAAAACAGAAATGGCGGCTGTCGCGGATTGTCGCCATTCTGCTACCACGTTTCTTGAGATGTCTCGCATATGCTTAGCTTTCGACGGAAACTTTTGGCTATGAGCATGCGTAAAATAGTAAACAAATTTTTTAAAATAAATGTAAACAAAGTGCCTCTGTGATTAGAAATTAGACTTTATTTTGCTAATTTACAAGTTTTTGGTAGTATTTTTGTGTGAGTGATAGTCTTAAAGGTGTATTAAAGACTTTCCAAGTGTTGTCATACCTACAAAGATCGGCATTCGGCGAGAATTGTGAGAAATCAAGTGTAGTGGTGTCCTTCGTAATTTCCGTCTGTTCCCATTAAATTTGAAAGTTAATTTTTTTTAAAAAAGCTCGTGAGCTTTCTTTACCCGCCGAAGTTGTCCTTCGAAAAAACTTAAAGGTGAAAACTCAAACTGCACCGGAATGATTTTTTCTGATATGTACCTTGGAAAAGTGTAATATTTTAGTTTGAGGTTAAAAAAAATCTATTGTGCTTCTGAAGAAAAATATCCAGCAGTTTCTTTGCTGAAACGATACTGAAATAATAATTTAACAAATATTATTTTGAATATTTTAGGCGGAACTTTCTATGTTGGACATCCTGAGTTTTATCAGCCATCTTGTGACAGGTGAACTGCGAATTTCTAGTCAGTTGATTTCCAGCCGCGAAACGGAGTGGTTGTGTGATTCAACTCGGTAGTCGCTAAATAAATCGCTCTTTTAGGTGTTATACTGTTTAGACTGTGTCAACTATTTTAGAAAATTTCTGTGTGAACATCAACAGTGTACAGTGCTTTTTAGTTTGCTGTCGGTCAAAATCAGTCCCAGCTGGAGATTTTGGAAAGGACGGCCGTCCCAGTTTCATCCGGTTATATTTTACTTGTAAGTATTTGCATGGTTATCTCTATTTTCTTTTGGAATTTAAGTAACCTAGATTTTTTGCCCAGCCTATCCTTCACTATCGAGAAGTAGGCACACCCACACCCACGCAACATATTGTTGCACGTCTCCCCGGAAGGTTAGGTTGAGAGTGAGAGTTTCGGCGAACGTCTTAATTAACTACCGATGGCATTAGGTACTACCGACTAAAAACGAAAGTGGTGATCAAACCGCTATTAAGGGTAAAAATGCGAGTGGCACGTATGTACAAGGAAAGTAACCAGTGTTTACTTTTGTTCTGAAATATAATGTACCTAAGTACCTATCAGTAACATCATAAAACGGTTGCGTTCTTCTGTTGGGATTACACGATCCGAAATTGTCCTCGATTCGGATCATTTTAGTTGATTTGTGCTGGACCTGAGTGCCACACTGGAGTATTGTGATAGTTCATATGGTTGCCCTACATTCTGCTCACACCTAGTGACCTAGACAGTGTCCTGATCGCAGGAGGCCACTATGCTGAGTCCCTTTTGTACATTCTTGTAGGACTGGTGACTGTTCACTCGACGTGTTATTGCTCAATGCCTCTAGTGCAATTTCTTCACCAAGCAGTTGATAGTAGCACATCTTGCTAGTTTAACCTAATAGCCTTCATTGCTCTCTTTTTTGTTACAAACATTTTCATTGCTGAACTCGTGGTACATTTGAGGCCTCTCCTTAATTGCTTGTGTGTAAAACTAGTTTGGTAGTCGCAGATTTCGCGGTGGTACGAGAGTGTCGAAACTAGACACGACAAACCGCCCACGAACAACAAAAGAAAGTGTTTTGCCGTTGGTCATGGCACTTGTTTGTCGGATATGTACCTACGAAGATTGTGCAGTTGTCACGATGATGCATTGTACAGCTGCATCCAAGTGTATGGTTGGTATGGGACGAAGCCGTGGCGACCAGTTGACTAATTTCGCAAGAAGGAATAGAGTAGAAAACGTGGTGGTGGTTTCTATAGCTAATACCTTCTCCTGCTTTGATGTGTGTGTGCCCAAACATTTGGACCAATGTCAGTGTCCAGCCGAGCTGTCTAGTCTACTCTAGTTGTTTTAGTCTTTATAGGAGCGCTCATGAGTCACATCGGTTCTATCCCGATCCTGTCGAAGTTTTACTGATCTGTCATACCTGGGAGCTGATTCATGAAAGTGCTGCCAACTGGACTTTTCCCCCTCCCCTCTGTGCAGTCCTCTTCAGTTATGTGTCACCTCTCACGACAAAATGTAGGGCTTGTCGTCTGATTCAGAAGTTCCTGTGTCCGGCTAATTGCGCGTTGCCGCACACGCCAAGCAGTCACGTCGCGTACGTGGTCAAGTATATTTATGCTGTCCATATGGGCGAAAGTGTCTGCTGCCTGTTCCGCATAGTGGCGGACATTATATCACAACGTTGATACTCCCAAGCCGGCCATTATGATAATAGGGCCTACAACACCAGCAAGGTCGTGTGTATATCCTTCATACAGTACCGTTCTCTTTCCAGCCAGATGACATGCTGTCCCCTAAGGTCACTTTCTGGACATTGTCGGCACCTCTGTTGAAGTTTCCTTTGTAGGTGTCGGGGGCATGAAGCACCCCGTTCCTAAATGGTGTCCCTGTTTGTTTGACAAGGGTCCGTACCCTTATTTAATCGTTATAGATGACGTCACTTAGAGACCCAATTTCACGTTTCTATTTTGGGTTAGATAATACTAGGTATAAGTATGTCACGAATTTTTTTAAACTTTTATATAGGATTTTTCTTTGTGAAATTTATTCTAAAACCCCGTTATTTTGGTATCTATGTTGTAGAACATTGTGAGTGGGGCGGGGGGATGATAAATGAATGTGCGTGCCCATTACTAATTAACATGGTAAATAATTGAGTTAGTTGTAAGGGTTTGAGTGGACGTAAAGTGTACATTCTACAAGTCATTCCCCACTCATTCTTCATGCCTCCGTCAAGTCTACGTTTAATCAAGTCATTTCTTTCAAGGAAAAAAAAATACTTAGTTTCATTTCAGATAAAAAACTACTAGATTCTTCTATACAGAAAACTTTTAATAATTGCTTGTCTAGGCATATAAGAGTAACTATTTCGTGCATTTTGTTTAAATTTCCCATACATTCGCTATTTTTTTACGTTTGGACTTCAAACTTTGTGAGAAAACTATTGGATATTTAAATATTCTGAAATATAATATGTCTTTTTAACATCACTACTCATAAGGCTGATTTCACGATCGGTTAATTTTGGACAATTTTTTTTGGTGACAAATCACTCGATCGGAAAATCACAACGTAGACTCATAGTCATTAGCAATGACGTTAAAAATATGTATTATATTTCAGAATATTTAAATATCCAATAGTTTTCTCGCACAATTTGAAGTCCCAGCGTAAAAAAATAGCGAATGTATATTCAGCCTTAAGGGGCACGTTCCCACCGAGCTGAAGGAGAATTCGAGAATGACTGAGACTGAGTAATCGGCACTTTTATCGGGAGATGAAAATTATCATGTCAAGGTCTGTTGTTCTACCAAGAGCAAGATAAATATGTTTTCGGGGTAAAATTTAGGAATGTTGAGAAAAAGCCATTTTAAATTTCATTCTTGTAATTTGCATTTCCATGGAAACATTTAGAATTTAATAATAAGTAGCGTGATTTTTCAGCAACAAGAATTTGCCGAAAAAAGCTCTAACGCGTTCCTCCTATAGGTTCGAACCACCACGCCTTTTTCATCCCTCATCGATTGGATACTTTCAGGTTTCCGAAAAAAAAAAGCTGTCTGAAAACCATCAAATTGGCTTTCTTTAGAAGCCTTTCAAAGGTTATTGGCATGAAAATGCCTCGCCTGAGAAGTACTTTGTTTCACTTTGACTAAAGGGGTTTCCAATATAAGGGGAGGTTCAAGTCCATTAGAGGTATCAGTTACTTGAGTATGTTATTCTACACACCGCCCTTTTCCTTGTTTTTGTAATATTCCTGTATATCCCACCCCTATAGATATCCTACCCCATGGGATGTTTCTTTTTTGCCTTTCACTCTTCACTATTCACCTTGTTTGCTGAAAAATATCGGGTTTCTTGCGCTTCCTTCCTTACCCGCATTATAAAGAGGAATTTCTGCTATGTCGAACTTTATTCGGTTCAGTAAAAAGTGACTAGGTACGTGCCCCAGTGTGTGGCTTTTTTTTTCGAAACTGGTTGAGGGGTAACTTGGTTTCGAAGAAAAACTACTTACTGTAGTCGTGTCGGTAGTATCACTTTCGAAAAATTTCTCACAGTTTTTCGTTCTGTGCAATTTTCTAAATTTTGCACTTGCATGGGGATATTGCTCACTAGTTGACCCTTAATATGTACAGTTTGCAGTTTCTCAATCTGACAAAAAGTTCTCGTAATTTGTAAGCTAAAAACGATGTATAAACTAACTACTCAGCAACTGATGAACCTACCATCAAAGCTACGAGTAATATTATTGACTTCCCCAAACTTATGCAACCGAATATTCCAAGTTTGGACATTGGCAGAACATTTATCGACAGCAATCAGCACTTTGCTGTCGACGTACACTCGTGTTTGGCTTCACTTTGAAGTTCGTTTAGGTTCTGGTGGCTGATGCAGCGCCCAAACTTCGACATAAAGTTCCGCAACATATACCGTGTTTACTGCCAAACTTCGATGTAGGTACCTAGTAGGAAAATCGTTGACCTTCTGACCTTAGTGGAGTGATTTTGTAAATTTATTTATTATTATTATTAAAAATAGTAAGACTGAAAATATATTCGCTGTGTAGATCCCCTTAATATTTGACCATAAACTCTTGATGAAGTCTATTACCTCCATACTGGAGTTTAATGTATCAATCTCGATGTGTTCGCCTGACGGGTCCTCATAAATATCTTGATGTAGGATTGGTGGAATTACTTGGTAAACACAATCACCATGCAGACGTATCACAAATAGGAAAAAATCCAATACTCGGAGGGTTGCATCGAGATTGACTCTCGAGGAAGGCAACCTTATCTATCACTCAAAGAAAACTAAGGTATCGAGGTTTTTTTAGTGGTGATTTTCTCCAGTTAGTTACCTTTCCCTTCTACAGTGAACCTCGCCAATGAAAATAATGTCTGAAAGAAACCTCTCTGAAAAATCCTTTCTTTCTGCCGAAAAATAAAAGAGAAAATCAGATGCAGAAGTAAGTCTGCGCCATCATTTTGTCTAGCACTGGAATCCTTTTTTAAACACGCTTGCACTCTTTGGAGAAAAAAGCGCAGTCGTTTCTCCTTAGATTCCGATATAATTTTGCGGAACTCTTGGAAAATCTTGGCAAGTTTTGCCCGCTGGCTGGCAGGATATCGGTCGCTCATTACTTAGCCCCGTAGGAGGGAATGCGGTTTTTATAGACCTTTCCTCGTAAACTTTCATTTATTACCTTCATTTTTTCGTTCGTTCATCCTGACTGCCTATTGAAATCCCTTTGTTCTGGTTACGGCCTGGTTTTCTAATAAAAACCGTTGCGGACATCTGCCTCAGTTTACGTGACCGAGTGACCTGTATTAATTTTGGGCAACTCAACTTCGTCTCGGAGGAGTCTTAGCCCCCGATTACACCCTACAATTTCCAATCCTAATATGATCATAAAAAAATATGATCAAGAAAATTGTAAGGTGTAAAGTGAATTGAGTCAATTATGATACAATTTGTATCGGCCGGTACAAATTGTATCATAACTGCTGCGACTACCTTCCTCTAGGCTGCGATGTGTTTGTTGTTGTTGGGTTAGTCCGTTGAAAATGGCGGCTGAGGTAAGTGGAATGGAAATGACCCGTATTTAAATAGAAAATGTGGAGGAGTACGAATTTCTTATAACGATGAATTGAAAGATTATAGCAGAAATTATTTAACCTAAAACGGTTCAAAAAAGGACCCTAAAAATCTTCGGAATTCTATTTTTTTATCATGTCAAGTTGGCATCACTGCTAAACATGATCATATTTTTATTGTAAAGTGTATTACAGTTTTTCTAAAATTTTATGATACTAAAAAAATAGGATCATATAAAAATAGGATCATATTTTTTTTGTAAGGTGTAATCGGACCCTCAGGGAGAAAGAATTTCTGGGGTATTTTTTATGACATGCCGTACCCTTCTGTCATACACCTAGAGTGTCTATTTGAGCCTCCAGTGAGAGTAGAGGTAAGAGGGACTGGAGAACTGAATAGACACCCAATCACCAACAGTACCGTAGGTTAGGTAGGACCAGAATGGACCAGCCAGCGTAAGCCATAACTGGCCGCCTGCAGAATGGCGATAGCTGAGCCTGGATGAAGATTGCCATAGGATATGTGAGCCTTCAGACACATGGCTAGGTATGGCCAGCAAGCAGCCAGCCGCTTCGATTGACTTTCGAAACGAGGTGAGCCCAACAAATTTATCGTAACTGGTCCAACCCAGGGTCTTAATCTGGTGACCTTCACGTTAGCCCAAATCCGGTACCTAATCCTGTCATTCTACAGTCAAGAGTGACTTGCCTCTTAGAGTCAAAAATCCCCGCTCTATTACCATTGAAGAATACGATCACGGTTACAGCTATAAAATAATCCGTATTACTGCTGACGACCTCTACAACGAAAGACCTCCTTTTGATATTTGGAAACACTCTATAGCGAGCAATAAACATGGCCCTTTAGTGGTCGTTATAGAGAGAGACTACAATGTACAGAAAATTCGCTCGTGTCCCGGCTGAGGGCTTTCTCGCCGATTTTCATGGATTGCACGAGAAAGTAACACTCCTCTGTTTCAATCTTGATATTTATCAAAGCCACAAAAACACAGGCGAAGAGTACGTCGCCGCAGGGTGTAGTGCTCACATTTGAAGGGTCTTTGTTTCGCGCTTAAGCTGGTAATCCGCAGGTGGCACAGTTAAGCGTTGAGCTGGAACAGAGAGTTCGGTTGCCGTCAGTGGTGTCGGTCACAGTTAATACCCGATCAGGCCTAACGGCAAGGACAAACCAGTGGCCTAACATACGATTGATTAAGCCTGCTACGAGAAAACGAGGGAACTTACGAGCCTGCAGATCCAATTATATACTGTAAGATGGTCATGGATGTTTTTTTTTTTACGCGCGACGTTCAGAGAACATATGCGCCGATGAGTTGGTTTGTTAGATGATTTTGGCCGAAGCCGAAGACGAAGTGGCCGAAGCCGAATATGAGTGGGCCGAAGCCAGTTTAGTAATGGGTGGAAGCCAATACATCCATGTCGGAAGCGGAAAATTATTCCGTTCCGCCGGGATTCGAACCCGGACCCCTCAGGACACAAAGCGGACCCCTTGACCACTCGGCCACTGAGATGCACTGGTCATGAATGTATTGTTTATGGTTAGAAGCTTTAAAAGTGAGAACTAGCTCTTTAATTCTCTAGAATAAGGCTGAATTTCACCACTCTCCGATAGTGTCTTTAACGAGAGGATTTAATGAACGGATTTACGTTATCGTATGTTTAGCTTACGACAAGTGCGATCGCAGAGAAACAAGTGCAAGCGCAACGCATTTGTCGTAAGCTAAACATACGATAACGTAAATCCGTGCGTTAAATCCTCTCGTTAAAAGACACTATTGGAAAGTGGTGAAATTCAGCCTTAGTAGAATTCCTTTTTGGCAAATAGCTCCCTTTGAAGCTTGAGCAATGAGTGAGAATTGATTGGTGACCGAAGTCGAATAAACAAGGACGTATATCAACACCCTACTACCAAGAGAAAATTTGCTGGTATTGGTATTCGAACCGAGGACCTCGATTGTGCGTGTATTTAACCACTAGGTTAATGTTAATGTCCACTTTAACGGTGGGATAGTGAGTAACTGGAGTATCAGTGATTGCTCGTGACCTAGTGAGGAGTAACAGACTGGTTGGGAGAATAGCGCTCAGTGGTGGTTTTGTCCCATCCGGGTGAAAAGGTCGTAATCCCCGTCCGCCCGCCGCAGAGCTCACTGTCGCTCAGGTCCCGGGCCGGCAAATGGACCTCGACCATGCCTTTGATGAATAAAAGAAAAGCCTTAACGATGACAGCTCCACGTCAGCTCTCTATGCTCGTGTTAAAGCTACAGGTCGCTATCGAGAATAGTCAGCTCTACGTCACCTACTTCATAACATGGTCCCAGTAATTATTAATTAGCTGAGTCCCTGAAGTTTTACTGGGAGCGTGACTTTGAAATCTAGTACCTAGTGCTGTAAGTAATCATTTTGTAGAGATTTATTCAACTTACCATCTTATGAAGATCATGGTAATACCTAATTATTCAACCTCTAGCTCCCGATTTTGGCCTTCGATTAAAATCCTGGCTCTGGAAAATTTTCTGCCAGCTTAGATTCGATCGTTCCTCCGTTGATGAGCCCCTTTTTGTGTGCGAGCGGGCCCGGAACTCCTTAAAAATCCAGTTGAGTTTCGGGGGGCGAAAAAGCATCACGATCGCAATTAATTTGATTTTTCACTGATAAGGTTTAGGATTAAGTTTTCAATGGAGAAGATTGAATTTTTCCCTGCCACAGATCGGAAGTGAGATTGAAGGACAGGTCCAGTTGGGCCTACTGGAAGGGAGCCAAGTCTGTGCGCGATTTCAATCTTCCCCACACTTTCAGGAAGACGTATGGACTTGTCAGACTATACACCCCCATCCCCCTCCGTACCCGATATATTTCATATCGAGGACTGTCATCCCCATCTTGCGAAGGAGATAGCAGTTCCTCTTTTTATTTATTTTTCATCAACATCAAAACTGTAACTTGCGTACTGAATTTTAAATTATTTTGTCCTTTCTTTTTGAGTGAATTTATTCGCTCGATATTTTTAGGGCGTGATTGACCTTATTTATGACGCTGCGGGAAACCCAAAAAACACTGAAAAAGTCCAGGTCTGAAGTCAGCCTGTTCGGACACTCATTACTCCACTCCAGGAATCTCGTTTGGAATCTCAGGCAATAATTGGAAATCTTTATGAAATCTCAGGGAATCTTGGAAATTTCTGGAGTAGTTAATCCTTCGGGGTACATCTTTCCACGAATCTCGTTGAGAATCTCAGGAAATCTTTGGAAATCTTCGTGCAATCCCAGGCAACCTCACACGTAATTTGTCTAGTAAAAGGGTAAAGGGGAGAACAAGCCTAGCAACTAGACCTTCTGAAGAAGTATTAATTGTCCTCAGCTGGCAGCACTACCAAATACCAGCTCCCCAGACCCGCCACAGCCTCGATATATTTTTCACATGACATGCTGAACTTATAACAAGTGAATGTCGGTCAGAAAAACTTTGATAGGATCAGGATCGAACCGGTGTGTTCCTTCGAAGAAAACCAAATGTATGCCACTCGTCATAATTTATCTAACTCATGGCATTTTCATGAACCCTATAGTTTCCATTACTGTGTATATTTAAACGTCAAAACAAAGCAAAACTCAAAATTTGTATTCTCCTATCTTGTTTGTTTTAACTTTGTCACGGTATTGACTTAGGTGGCGGGCAAATAATGTTTACTGCGGTCACTGTCGCTCAACAACAAAAATAGACCCGACATGTTGACCGCGAGTACACTATGTACCGCACACCGACCGATGTTTGGCATGTTGGGGTTGTTCATTTGGCGTTTGTTTCCGTGCTGTTGCCAAACTTTAAACGTTTCGCTACGTGGGAGCCTTGTAAAATAGCTACGTCATATAGCGTTTTCGAGTTCCTGCACAGGTTCGGCTGTGCTACCCACGAAATCGGTGGGGAGGTTTCGATTTTACAAGTCTGCACCGCACAAATTCGATGGGATCGGGTTTCCCTTGCAGCAAAATTCTGCAACTGCGCAGGCTTTGTGGGCCAGCTCCAACATTTCTTTCTGAAATATAATATGTCTTTTTAACGTCCGGGAAGTAACTGGCTATTTAAGTTTGTGAATGAAAAATTTCGGAACGGGCAGAGATGATGGCGCCAATAATTTTTTGAAAAGTGCACCGGTAGTCGCTTGTTGAAATAAATCAGAAGTAAAAATCTGCTACTAGTAGACCATTACCTGTACACAGGTTGACTATAAAACGAGCAGCCTATACGAGAGGCGTATTTCAGGTGCTAAAAGGGAGAGAGAGTAAATGAAAATGAAGGTTCATTAAAATGGTTAGAAACTATGCAAACGAAGATTGAAATTAACACTAAATTAACGGGATTTTCGTCCACGACCTTTATATCACCTTCCTCGCGGCCTCGCCGACTTCCAACAATTACTCGCCCCCTACAGATTTGTCTCATTTGTCTTCCTGTGACTTTTCCCGAAAGCAGGAGCGTTCGCTCTCCAGTAGAGTTACCCTCATTTAAGGTGGAGTGGAAGCTTGTTTAGGTTCTCCTGAACCAAAATAAAGCACTCTTTCTCCTGTTATCATACAAACAAACTGATTAGTTAATTCTTTTAATTAATTTAAATAATATTAAAATCAACAGATCGACTCCACATTTTTTATCAGCGGGTTTATCCGACTCAGTAGGTACTATGACGGTGACGGGGTTCTGAATTTTCCGAGGGGGTAACCTTTCAGAGATTCCATAAAGATTTCCAAAGATTCTCAACGATATTCATAGAAAGATGAACCCCGAAGGGGTAACCATTAAAAAAAAATCCAAGATTCCCTGAGATTTCATAAAGATTTCCAATGATTCCCAACGAGAGGTTAACCCCTCGGAATTTTCTGTGGCTCCAGAAATAGTATGGGCAATCCTGAGCCAATCTAAGCCACTGGCCCATTTTGGTCCTATATGGCCCACTTTGGCCCACTCCGATCGTGTATGGGGAAGGGTAGTAGTAGAGCCCATTGTGTTGGTATAGGTATATATAGCACTGGCGAATAAGGTGCTTTCATGGGCCAGAGAGGCCGACGCTGGACCATCCTATAGCCGCTATAGCTAAGGCATTACAGATGTTTCTGCTATGTGGCTTCGGATATTTCTATCTACACCCTAACTAAAATCCGTGCTGAATGAAACATCTATTGTTCTTCCTGCAGGGGGATTATTTATTCATACCCCTGATTCATATCCCCCATCGTTAAAAATATACCACAGCTTTTACGCCCTTTTTAGTGTTGAAAATTTCAAAAACAGTTTCATTTTCGAAAAACACAGAGCTCCAACTTCTCAATAACAAACCAGTGGGAGAAAAGTTTGAGTGACCGATAACCGATGAAAACTGGGAAAAGCTGCGAAAAAAGACATAGAAAATGGTTATCAAGGAGTGAGTGAACAGTCATCACAGCCCAACCTACTTCGTAAATAACTCATTAAAAACTCGATAATGTCCCTCTTTTCAACCCAAGCGCTCTTTTTAGAACTTTTTTTTTTTAAATATCTGTTTTCGATTTTTATAGACGTCGTCAAAGTTTTGAGTCATTTCCTTTTGGTTTCCCCCCTACCCCATGCTTCCTTTTTCGTTTGGAACAAGTTGCCCTGAGCTTGTGGTTTTAGTCATTTAGTTGCAGCTTGTTTTTCGAGGACTTCTCATTTTGACTTGTTTGAAAATTGGGAATCGGTTATTGGTTTTGGCTGTTCCCTGGCTTCTTCCGGTATTTCGTGGCTAAAAAAGAAGTGCTTGCAAAGTGGTTTTTAGTTACGTCTTGTGTTCTGGAATGTAAAATATATCTTTTAATCAGAAACCTGATACCCAGGTTAGAGTTTATTGGGCTCTATATAATTTTTTCTTTGCCAAAAAATCTGAAGAAAAATTGCAAAAGTAGTCACTGATACTTCTCTTCGGCAAGTACCTACATTAATCCAATTTTCGAAAAAAGAAAAAAAAAAGTGACAGGCATTTGTTAGGGCTTAGAGATTTTACCTGTGCATCTTGTTTTATTCTGCTTTTAGTGCTTTTGTCAGTTTGCAATGATATTCGCCGGCGCAGGTTCTGTAAAAAGATTCACAAAACTTCTAAAAACAAATAAACAATATGAGAGTTAATTAGAGTGTGTAAAATGTGGCACCCGAGTGAGTTGGGAGGTTGGGAAGGAGGTAACCCGAAAAGTGTTCACTGAGTTTTCGGATCTTTCGACTCGGAGCCCCGCCGCAAAAAGACACTTCCGCCAATGCTATGAACTGTGAAATATTTATGGGACTTGTATCGGAAGTTTCTTTATGAAATGAGGCGGGATTTCCCAAGGTATATAAATTCCCTATGTTGTCAGGTTGGTCTCATTTGAATGCGAGGCTGGGTCGCATAGTTACGTCACACTGAACAGAGCTCTTGAGCACTCGGAGGCCGTGTGTGGTTGATTGGATTATCTTCTTTGGCAATTTTCGCAATCCAATACTAGGCATTCGAACGCGACAACTTCAAAAATAAACAGGTCTTCGTTTTTTTCCGAGCTGCCTAGTCTTTCCTTGTACACCTACCAATCATTTCATGGGCCTGTTTTTGCGTCAGACGTCAAAAAATTTTAAGGCACGTTGCACTGAAATAATAGAGAACAGTTTTGTTTTTAGACGGGAAATTTGAGGAAAATTTCAGTGCCTCGAATTCAGCTGCCGTATTATTCTTTTCTCTTGCTGCGTTTTCGTTGTTTTTTTTAACCTCAACAGATAGGTAATGTGGGTTAGGTTAGGTTGCGAGTTGGAGCTGTTCTTTTATTTTATACCTACTAGTTTTTTATTCAGTCTGCCTGCAGACATTCATTGATTCGGACGGTATATCAAGACTATTTAGCTCTCACTGTGCGCATTCTTATAATCCGGGTAAAAATAGCGTGATAACTTTTTGAGGATTGGTTTACATAGTAGTTACGTTAGTAGACACAAATTATGTTCATCTACCAAGAACTTTGCACAACGACCTTGGAAAGAACACGTTGACGTGAATACCATGCGATTAACGTAGTCGGTAGACCAAAACCGACCATTATACCTACCTATACAGTGCTACATAATCGCAAGTAACAAGTTACAGGCAACAAGAATATGGATTAAGACTGATCGCTCTATACCGATAACTGTTTTTAACTTAACTAGTTTCTGATGATAGAAAGGTATATTATATTTCAGAGCAAATAAATATCTAATGCATTCTGGTCCCAGGGTTTTTACCCTTAAATTAATACTAAATTGGGTAAACATGAATACAGGGCAAAGCTCGAACTATTGGTTGAATATTAGGCTCGGCGCACGAGGCCCCCCCCCCCCTTGATTTTCCGCGTCAATTTCAAACTTTTCAGTCGTTCCGTGAACGAAATGTGAAACTATGAACTATCACGCACATACACACAGAAAGAAAAGCCATGAAATTGCACCACTTCACCCTTAAACCCACCCTCCCAAGGTTTCAGATGGAAGTGGTTTTGGGTGGGGGGGGGGGGGAGGACAGGAAGGCGTCGGGTGGCCCCTATGAATATTCCACAGCTCTGGACTGACAACAGGTTCCATTTCCTTCCCCCACCACCCCTCAGCCTCAACCCAAAATATTAATAGAACCGGATACACCCCACCACCCCGCCTTCGACTTAGCAGTGCCATTAGTTACAGCAAAGCAATATATTTTGAATATTTCATCTGTCAGTTAATTTCGGCTGTAAACCTTCCTCCACAGTTCTCAAATTTCAGGTTTCTAGGTCTCGTTTTGACACAGGTGTATCTAAGTTTTGGGAATCGGTGTTCTGGTCTGTAACCTGACCAGTTCTGGCCAAATTCTAGATGTTTCTCAAGTTAACAACTTTGCACCTGCGAACTTCGTCTGGTTTTGGTTAACCTCTTTCTCCCTCTCTATGGACTAATTGGTTGTCTTATTTGAATGTCAAGTGGGTCTCCTAGTGACGTGGAATCGTACTTACTCTACTTGCTTAGCGTGATTTGACGCCATCACATTCCAGGGAGGTAATCTTTGGAAACATAATCCTTGCTTTATCAGATTTCCCGTTTAGCTGAGCCTCTTGTCTTGTTCCCGGAGATTTTCATCCAACAAAAAATAATTATGTATTCACCTATCCAGTCATGTATACCATGTGTGTTGAGGGGGCCTACAGTTTTAGGTGGGTTCCAAACCACTGCAGCCCTTGATATACATTTGACTTGAGATGCGGAACTAATCAGAGGTGAATGCCGATCAGAAAAACTTTGTTAGGTTTGGGATCGAACCGGTGTGACCCGTCTCTCAATGGTTCTCAAAAAGACAGCCACCTACACCACTCGGCTATCTGAGCATTCAATTAATAATAATAATAATAATAATAATAATAATACAATATTATATTCAGCACTACCACTACGTTTCTCGGTCCTGGCGCCGCTCTTGGATACCTTCCATTAAAAGGTTGCTTTCTTTTCTGTTTCAGTTGCGCGGACATGGGGGGCAGGTAGTTTTTGGCTTTGTGTGACATGGGGCACCCGGCAGTGTCTCTGGGGCTCCTGCTGACGGGCTTCTGCCTGGTGCTGAGCAGGGACGCCCCGGTGTTTATGAACCAGTTTGCTGTGCACGTACCTTCGGGGGAACAAGACCTGCTGGAGGTGGCTGAACGTCATGGCTTCCGCAACATTGGCAAGGTAATGCAAATTCTAAGTTTTCTAAGTTCTCTTGTAGTTCTCTTGGAAGTTTCAAAACTTCTGGCACATGGCACTTGCCTCGGGAAAACATTCCATTTGTGTTACCCTTCTCTGACTAAACTTTAACTTTAATTCGAAGTGTCCTGCTTGTATTAGCCGTAAGGGTGGTGACACGCGAGTGAACCGAACATCTTATACTGAGGGGGTAACCACTCCAGAGATTCCTCGAGATTCCATAAAGATTTCCAAAGATTCCAAGCGATATTCATATAAAGATGAACCCCGAAGGGGTAACCACTCCAAAAAAAAATTCCAAGATTCCCTGAGATTTCATAAAGATTTCCAATGATTCCCAACGACATTCCCAACGAGTGGTTAACCCCTCGTCTTATACTGTCCGTTGGTAGGTACTTACAGCTTAAATCCAACGTACGTGCGAATGTGATGCGATGTT
Organism: Mesopsocus fuscifrons; assembly: GCA_950004255.1. Lineage (NCBI taxonomy): Eukaryota > Metazoa > Arthropoda > Insecta > Psocodea > Mesopsocidae > Mesopsocus > Mesopsocus fuscifrons. The sequence goes on from OX465377.1 coordinate 5,091,100, forward strand.
TGTCAGTAGTGTGTTAACGCCTTAACATTGCGGGACGTTGCCCTTTAGTACTGAGCCGGATGGCCATTTGCATGCTAAGGGCGGCTGTATAACACTCGAATAAAAAAGTTCCATTTATGGAACAAACTGTTGTTACCGTACCATTTCGCTCCACTCCTTAGGTCCTTAGTCCGTAGTCTATGATGCAGTCATATCTTGCCCCAGAAGTAATCCCGAGGGGTTAACCACTCGTTGGGAATCATTGGAAATCTTTATGAAATCTCATGGAATCTTGGAATTTTTTGAGGTTCGGGGTTCATCTTTCTATGAATATCGTTGGGAATCTTTGGAAATCTTTATGGAATCTCAGGGAATCTCAAGGAATCTCTGGAGTGGTTACCCCCTTGACCTAAAATTTCTTCGAACCCTTGTGATTATATAAATACAGTAAAATACCATAAATTTCAGACCGTCTCATATTTTTGAAACGGTCACACATGTACAAAAGTTTTTGCGTCCTTTGTGGGTAGAGCTCTACGAACCCCCCTGTGGTTAAAATTCACAGCGGTGTGCATAAATAGATAAAACAGACAAACACATTTAGCCCAGGGCCCATGTAAATTCAAATATGTATGTTATTATCATTAACGGACGATGCGTGAACGCTACAGAAGTATTTACATAGTATTCGTTTACAATGCTTGTATAACATTTATTTTGCATTTGCTTCAGGCGATACTCCAACATGAGGTTAGCCCTTCTGAACACTGATACAGTTATTTTTCTCATAATAATCCATTTTTTTAAAATTATTTTTAAGCCGCCTTACTGCATTATATATGTACAATAGTCTTATGGGAAAACACTGGGCTTGTACGACAGGTTCCGTGTTCGAATCCCGGTAGCAGCAAATTTTCTGGTGGGTGTATGGAGTCACGGTGGTCACACCCACCTATGCGTGAATCCCCTCGGGGTCTTTCATCTCCTGTAAGGGGGCGCCCCATGAAGGGTGGAGAGGAGGAGCACAATAGACCCATAGGTTTCAATGCATATTATCCTCCCTGTAAAAAAGGCCCAAAGAAAGAAAATCAGGCATTGTTGAAATCTCATTTTTATGTTTGATAAATCTCTCATTTTTTATTTTTTTGAGAAAGTGAGTGAGGATTATTAAATCCTGCTCAGATTTTAGTGCCAGGTGCCTTAGCCGATTAGACCAAAAAATTCTATGCTTCCAATGAACTGTTGCGAAATTGTCAATAATGTTTTGCCTATAGCTCAGGGAAGCCTGGGAAGGAGCAATCGAATAAAGCTGTTCGCTGTGTTGGAGATAACGGGAGATATGGCCTTTTGCCACCATTCATCATGATTATCATCGTTTTGAAACCTGTAGAATTTGCTTTCGTCCATTTTTGCTCACCTGATTAATTAAAACAGGGATTTCGATGAAAAAAGCACGTAGTAAAAAGCTGAGCCGTTTCTGGGCCATTTGTTCATGTGATCCTCTGCGATTAGTCATTGTCAGTCTCAATGGGATCAGGGGGAATTTAAAACGTAGCCAAAGTCACAAAGTCGTCAGCTAAATATGTGTAAGCCTCATTTAAAAAGCGAGTGCGGTTTCTGTAATTCTAGGTATTATCTCGACTAATCCTCTGGTTAAGCCCTTCCTTTTGTGACTCGAAAAACAAAATGTGGGGACAAAAAGTGTCCCATCGGTGGGATAGCCCCGGAATCAGTGGCAGTTTCTCTGATTGCAATTTATGGTTGTTTTCGATCGGATAAATAATAGGTTTTCAGGTTGGCTGTGAATACTTTGAGCCCGGGATTGGCTTATTTTGTCCGAATGTCCGCTCATCCGCAGCTCCAGGATTTGCGAACTTCACCCCCTCCGTCTCCCCTTCAGGTTCCCTTTATCAGTGTCCCATAAGGTTTCACAACAAATCCAGAGATTAGTGGAATATATCGAGGATATTGGAACTGTGTCACTGAACTGTCTCCTGACTTTCCTTCTTTTCTTTGCTTAGTTACTTCTTTACCTGATTTTTTTTCGGGTCTTCCATTGAAAATACAACTTCGGCTGTCATGTGTTAACTCCCAGAAGATTTGTACGATAATTTGGACCAATCCGTAAGCTAAATCAACCGTTAAATTGAACAGATTCCGACTAAAACGTCAAGTGCACAGGGACGTTACGTTGAGCTCATGGGTCCATCTTCAGTTCAAATTTTGTGCCGATTGCAACGTGACCCATAAGCTTGCTACCTTGTTTATGAGTGTGGGGTAACATTTGACCGAAGGGGGGTTAACCACTCCAGAGATTGGTTGAGATTTCATGAAGATTTCCTGAGATTCTCAACGAGATTTTTGTTAAGATGCATCCCGAAGGGTTAATTACTCCAGAAATTTCCAAGATTCCCTGAGATTTCCAATGATTGCCTGAGATTCCCAACGAGATTCATGGAGTGGTTAACCCCTCGCATTTGACTCGCTATGCCCCTTGTATGGGGCATGGGGTGACGCTGTGACAAGAATAATTCCGGTTTTAGGCCCCAGGGCGTCGATTTCGCCCATAATGTGGATTGTTTTCCTAGATGCGAAATAGGGGCGTAAAAATAAATTGCGCTGCCTAACCCGTTCGGTTATAACTTACTTAATGGTGACATCTTGCGAAAAAAAAGTCCCCTGTGAGGCAGTTAAAAAATAAAAACTCCCCTTCCGGATAAGCTAAACATCTGCAAAAATGAACCGGAAATCCACAAGTTGGCGCGCTTTGTGACTCGTGAGGGGTGAAGAAGGAGCCTTCCTTGGCAACCTTTCCCCTGTTTTCCAACCCCCTCCTCACTCCCTTGGCGAACAATTCGATTTCCGGTACATCCATGGGATTTTCCTATTGGGAAGGAGCCGATTTAAAATGAGATGCAGCCCCCGTAGGGAGGCGCCAGGGGATACAGCGTGTCGCCAAATCCTTTTCGAAGGGGAGGGGCTGTGATAATCTCATTCTGACAATGGTTTCCGATTTTTTATTTTTTGTTTTGCCCCCTTTTGCAGGGGTCTATAAATTCAAACAGCTGATGGCGGCTGCCTGATTATATTATCTTGTTTTTTTCGTCAGTTATAAATTAATTGACAGTAGGGTGACAGTAATTTTTTTTCTGGTAGATATAAATTTAGTTCAATCAATTCAAAATTTACAAAGATGGAAATAAGGCTGATAATGGGGTTGGTCTACGTTTTCCCCTTGTATATACACTTGTACTAATACTAATATTATATTATTTGGGTATGCCGCGTAGTAGCTAGTAGGTACATGGGTGCCTCGGGAAGAGCACACATTATATGATAACCATTATCATTGGGCGCATACCTAGCTGGTCCCGATTGACGTATGCCTATAAAATCATCCACAGTTGTTTCAGCCATGCAAATTGGTATAGATCCCTGACTAGCAGATCACTCACATACGAATCGGAAGCAATCTGTTGCAAATGACTAGGAATGCAGTAAACGACCTGTTTGTCAAAGAGTCATTTGACTTGTACACAAGGCACGTAATATCATAGACCACGGTAAACACTATCGCTCTACCAACCTTTGACCCAAAACCGGTAATGAATTTTCTCAGCGGTTGTACCTATACAATAGTGTCAGCACTCGTCACGAAGATCTGTGAACTCTCGAGGTTGTCTCCCTTGAATGTGAGATTATTTTGATTAGTCGGGGCCCTTCGATTAATATTTAGCTGAAGAAAGTCAATATTTGTTATTTACGTGTCACAGGTATATTTTTGGCCGAAGCCTAGAAGGGGGTGTTACATCCTAGCTATCACAAGAGAGAAACTTTGCTGATACTGGGATTTGAACCTAGACCTCTCACTTCACAAGTCAGCGTGTTAGGCCGCTAGGACACTGCTCTAACCGAGGGGTTAACCACTCGTTGGGAATCTCGTTGGGAATCATTGGAAATCTTTATGAAATCTCAAGGAATCTTGGAATTTTTTGGAGTGGTTACCCCTTCGGGATTCATCTTTCTATGAATATCGTTTGGAATCTTTGGAAATCTTTATGGAATCTCAGTGGAATCTCAAGGAATCTCTGGAGTGGTTACCCCCTCGGCTCTAACACATCCAGTAACCTTTTCAACCACGCCGATACCCTTTAATAATCGTTTTCGATAAGCGTCTATCCCACTTTACATGGTCTTTCTGCATTAGCCAGCTTATCCGCCACTTGCATAAAGTAGCGAAGGTGCACCATTGCAGTATTGTAAGTCTCAACTTGAGCCTGATTCGATAGCTACTCTGACCCCTTAATCGCCTTCATCTCCCCATTATCCTAAGCCCTGAATTACTTTTATTTCTGTTCAGGCTAAGCAACATGTGATTGTGCATTTCTACCAGTCTTAAGGTTAACCTCGTTTCATCTTTCCCTTGGTTGAAGTTTTGCCTAGAATTAGTCCCAGGGACGTTGGCCTGCGTAGTGCTACATCTAGACGAAAGTTTGAGTTGATCAAGATATAAAATAAAAGTTATTGGCAGGCTTAAAAGAAAACCTTCCTAAAAAAGCAGCCGAAAATTAAATCTTGTCGTTAAAAGTCCGATAGCTAATGTTACAATAAGGGCGCAGGGTGGTGAAAGGTCCCTACTCTTCTTTTCGTGAAAATAACCCTATAGTGAACTTTTAGGGGACACTAAAGTACACTTTAGAAGCGGTTGAAATCCTTTTAAGTATCCGTGTCAACAATTTTGATCCCCTCCGGATGTAGCAGCGGAATAACACGGTTTATTTGTGACGATAGGGGGCTGTAGGACACTGCGAGCCCTCGCGACATCTGAAGGAGGCTTCAGATGAACGGGGGCCCCTCAAGGGCCTTCACGGCAGGCGAAGGGCCCGTCAAGGGCCCGAGGAGAGGTCTTTAGTTGCCAGACTGACAAGTCTTCGCTCGGCCCCGAGGCTCCACTAGAGCCTCCTCGCTCAGTTTCAGTGCGGTGTCAAGTTTCTTGTTTAGGAGTTGCTTCATTTGAGGGGGAGAGGGGTTAAAGGCACAAAATTCCCTTCTATGCATTTTTTTTTTTTCGATGATTTTATGCAACGTTCCTGGCTTAATTCGATCCAGCTCAGATAAAGAAATTTGCGAGGGGTTAACCACTGGTTGGGAATCTCGTTGGGAATCATTGGAAATCTGTATGAAATCTCAGGGAATCTTGGAATTTTTTGGAGTGGTTACCACTTCGGGGTTCACCTTTCTATTAATATCGTTGTGAATCTTGGGAAATCTTTGTGGAATCTCAAGGAATCCCTGGAGTGGTTACCCCCTCGGAAATTTGTTAGAAAAAAAATCTTTGTTATTTTTCTTCGAAAACTTTGCCTGAAAAATTAAATCTTGCTGTTAGAAGTCCGCTAGCTAATGTTACGATAAGGGCGCAGGGTGGTGAAAGGTCCCTACTCTTCTTTTCGTGAAAATAACGCTATAGTGAACTTTTAGGGGACACTAAAGTACACTTTAGAAGCGGTTGAAATCCTTTTAAGTATCCGTGTCAACAATTTTGATCCCCTCCGGATGGCACGCCATGATGCAATATATGGAGAACAGTTCTTCTTACAATAAATTTTGAAGGTGCTAGTTGAGTGGGTTTTCAGGCGTTCGAGAAAGGGAATACACCTGCTGGTAGCGGGAAGTGAAAATAATAATAAATGCAAAAGAGAAGGGTACAAAATGTGAAGGAGCTTTGAGTTGGTTTTCAAGAGGATCCCGTAAATGGAAAACTGAAATCCCTCTTCACCGTTCACATTTAATTGAGATTAAATCAGTTGGTGTCTCTTACCCTTTGGCCCTTGAGCCGCCCTGCCTACAATAAATTTAATAAGAGAAGTTTCGCATGCAAAGTTTATCTCCCGAGTAGCTTCCGTAAACGAGAATTTAGACCCTATTAATTAATTGAGGAATTTATTAATTTATAAAAGTGAACGGTGAAAACTTAATTTAGGTACAGGGTACGCGAAAGCGAAAGGGATATTTTGATAAAATGATGGCGGGTTTTCAAAGCTTCTTTTTTGTTATTTGACTTGGGGTGGATTTCACCACTTAAAGTATGCTATAGTATCCGCTATCCTTTCCTTTAACTATCCTGACGATAGCGCCCCTATCTTATCGCTATCTAGAGAGTATATTATCCATACGATAGGGATCTAACGAGAACTTTTATACTTTCAATTAAGAGGACGCTATACCTGACGGTGCATTTTTTGCCGCCCATAAGATTAACATTGCGAGCGGCGATTCATTTTCAAGGTTTACCCTTGGTTGGAAAGACACAAAATTTTGCCTGTACCTAGCCCTAACAATGTTCTAGGGAGTGTTCGAAGCAGATTTCCCAATTTCTCACTGGTTTATTTTATTGCAACTGTTTTGCAAATGCTAGCATCGCATACCTCAAGAAAAGTGCTGTATCTCGAAAACCAGTAAAAAAATGGGAAATCTGCTTCGAACACTCCCTAGAACATTGTTAGGGCTAGGTACAGGCAAACTTTTGTGTCTTTCCAACCAAGGGTAAACCTTGAAAATGAATCGCCGCTCGCAATGTTAATCTTATGGGCGGCAAAAAATGCACCGTCAGGTATAGCGGACCCTTAATGTGGTACGAAACCTCCTAAAATCAAGTCATAAACCACCTGTGGTTATTTTCGGAACTTCTAGTTATCTGTTCGTTAGGAGACACTATAGTCTCCTTTAAAGTGGTGAAACCATAGTGTGACATTGGAAAGTGATGCAAAGATGCATTATCAGCAAGTGACTGACAGCTTGTAAATCATGACTATCATGACCCTTGACATTAAATATCCCTATACCATAGAAATTGTCAGTCTTCCCTGTATCCTACCCTTGAGAGTGATTTTCCTTGGACTTCCCGACACCCGCTATCACAAAAAATTGGGAGGTCCACAATATCTGACTGACATTTGATGGTTGCAGTAACGAGAACGCGTAATGAGAACCAAAGCCAGTAGTCACCGGACCGTGAAATGGGCAATGTGCGCCAGGCTGCACACCCGGCCAAATCAAATTAAATCTGGCGTGTTTTTGTTCGAGTCCTGTCAGCAGGCAAAGCCCCCGCCCCACCTCTGCTGGCCTTAAGCCTCCCCAGGCTTTGGCCTCGCTGACCTGGTGTCAATTTTTCGGTGTAAAAACTGTCAGGCCTTCTGGATGCCGACCCTGTGGACATTCGTTGAAACTCCTGAAGCGACTATGGGTGAATTTAGCAATTTGCAAAAAAGGATGACACATTTATCGGCGATTTCGGTAGAGTCCAACTCTGGGTACGAATCCCGGTGTAACCAATTTTTTCATCCGATTCCTCCCCGGCTTCGTCGAAAATACATCTGTGGCCGAGGGGTTAACCGCTCATAGGGAATCTCGTTGGGAATCATTGGAAATCTTTCTGAAATCTCAGGGAATCTTGGAATTTTTTTTAGTGGTTACCCCTTCGGGGTTCATCTTTCTATGAATATCGTTGGGAATCTTTGGAAATCTTTATGGAATCTCAGGGAATCTCAAGGAATCTCTGGAGTGGTTAACCCCTCGTCTATGGCGTTGGGTGGAGTACTCGTAGATGCATCTGTGAACAATAAGTAGGGAACCCCGTCTGCATTTCCCATGTCTTCTTAATCAAATTTAGGGAGTTGAGCTCCCAGCTCCATAGTACAGTAGGTATTATACAACAGGATGTTGTAGCTCTTCGAGTTAGCTTTAGCCTTTTCTCTTGTCTCTGAACTAGTGGATGTAAAGAACATTAAGGTAGACCTGAGGTAGACAGGAAAATGGCTTGGTGTTTGTCTTTGTTCCTTATTTCCTCGTCTGCTGTGTCTGTGTATGATGTCTCTATCTCTGGTAATATTCCAAATTCGCCAAGTCATCGTCCAGTAAGTTTTGTCTGCTTCACTCTCGCAGTTTTTTATGAACAAAACACCCAGGTAACCGCGAATTAATTACTTTTTTTTCGCTTCTTTGTGGTGGACCCTTTGGGGTATATTTCCTCACCGTCATGCTGATGCAGTATTCTACCTTATTAACTTGAGGTTAAGGTAACTAGAATTTAACGGAAGACCGTCGTATCTTCTATTAGATCTTTTAGAAGATCGTGGTACAGTCTGAAGTTCTCGCATCACTTCCACCGTATTTCAGGTTAAGGGGAGGTCAGCAGTCTTCGCCAGTGAACTGATCCTGATCTTTCGTCTTCTCAAAAGGCGCATCCCCACTTGTGGCAAATGTTAATTCACGGTTCCCTTCAGGAGCAACTATCGGTAATATTCCACAGCGTCCTAAAGTAAATAAATATTCAAATATTGTGTCCAAATGTTGTGATTCGACGCTTGCCGTAAATGGGGTCGCGCCGGTATTGACCACTGAGGAAGTGGCATATGTCTTCTATCACTTCTTCGTTTACATATGTACGCAGTTCACGTGTGCTGTACGTTTGATTACTGTATGGTGTGGCGTAACTCGGTACGGACGCCATGCGTGCGCTCCTGGGCATTGTAATGGTCGAGTTAGGCACGAATGTTGATATAGTATTAGCTGCATTCCCGAGGGGGTAACCACTTCAGAGATTCCTTGAGATTCCATAAAGATTTCCAAAGATTCCCAACGATATTCATGGAAAGATGAACCCAGATGGGGTAACCACTCCAAAAAATTCCAAGATTCCCTGAGATTTCATAAAGATTTCCAATGATTCCCAACGAGTGGTTAACCCCTCGTGCATTCCCCTATCTTGGTTGTATAGACTTTACTTGTGAGGAGTGAGGTTTGTTTACAAATATCTAACTGTGTAAACAACTGTAATTTAAGGGTGACCATACAGTCGTGTTTGTTTATCCTTTTTCCGACCTTTTGAGAAAACTGTTGGATATTTAAACGTTCTGAAATATAATGTGTCTTTTTAACTTCATGCAAAAATTAACTGGGTCTGCTGTGTCCAAAATTACCGTATTGTAAAATCTCAACGTAGCCAGTTAATTTCTGACGTGAAAGAGACATAATATGTTTCAGAACATTCAAATACCCAACAGCATCCAAAAAAAAATGGTTGTAAACAAACACTGTATTACGGTCACCCTTAAGGGTCCGCTATACCTGACGGTGCATTTTTTGCCGCCCATAAGATTAACATTGCGAGCGGCGATTCAGTTTCAAGGTGTACCCTTGGTTGGAAAGACACAAACTTTTGCCTGTACCTAGCCCTAACAATGGTCTAGGGAGTGTTTGAAGCAGATTGCCCATTTTTTTACTGGTTTTCGAGATACAGCACTTTTCTTGAGGTATGCGATGCTAGCATTTGCAAAACAGTTGCAATAAAAGAAACCAGTGAGAAATTGGGAAATCTGCTTCAAACACTCCCTAGAACATTGTTAGGGCTAGGTACAGGCAAAATTTTGTGTCTTTCCAACCAAGGGTAAACCTTGAAAATGAATCGCCGCTCGCAATGTTAATCTTATGGGTGGCAAAAAATGCATCGTCAGGTATAGCGTCCTCTTAAGTTAACTAATCATGGGACAGCTTCAAATCGGAGATAGTGAATTTCCCCACATATTAGATCGCGAATAAATGCACTAGTCCGAAAAAAGAAGGTACTCGAACTGGCTGATTTATTGAGAGGGATATCACTCAGGAAGAACTGGTATCTTATCGGCTGTACCTATAGAGACTACCGAATGGGTTGAGATCCTCCGGCCGGCTCCAGGCCGGATTGGTTCAGTCCTCGGTGAGGTACTAGTACTTGCGGCGAAAGTGGTTCCACTGATTTTCGCAGGTCATTTTTCCTGTTTCTTCAAGAGTTCATGATACCTAGACTGAGCTGTGTTGCAAAGTCCGTTTTTCACTTGGTTTGTCTATCACGGAAGGGATACCTAACTATATTCTTTCCTGGTACTAAATCAAGGTCATAGTACTGACAGGAGAACCGGGCATGAGGTACAAAAGACGAAGCTATAGTCTTGACCTTGCCACGCCTGTCCAAATAGGTATTGGGTTGGTTATCGGTATATACCTCTATTCTTCTGCTACTTACCTGGAGAACCAAATGTAACAACTAAGGCATACCTGAGGGAGCGCTACGGTCTAGTGCCGGACTGAAATAGGAGTTTGCATGTTCACATCTCTGGTGGGCTGAAATTTTTCTCTTAACTTATCTGGGGTAGTGGGATCGTGGATAGTTTAGAGCCCGTCTTAAACTGTTGGTCCCCACCAAAGAATGTCCAGGTGGCTTACAGCTATGAACAAATACTAGAGAGTGATCATCGATAGGGACTTCGTTAGACTGTTCAATGTCGGACGGCCGTTCTGGGCAGGGATGGCACTTTTTTTGTGTGTACCCGCCATTCCTAAGTGGCCACAGCAACCCCTTCACTCCAGTACGCCCAGCACCCACCCCACCAAATAGAAAATGATCCTTGCTGCTAGTTCGCGTAACCCATTTTCCCTCCTATAACGGTCTGGGCCACACAAAAAGAGTTCTGTTTTTTCGTTCTTTTTCACTTCAACAGCCACGTTCTCGGAAGCAGAGAAGTAACTCAATGATATGCATTGAACTGGGAAAATGGTCGAATTCTCACGGTGCTACTGAGCCACATAATCGTGTTAAGCTGTATCCATTGTATGATGTAATTTAATTATGCATTTAATGATTCAACATGATGTTAACATACTTATAATGTTAACTAAATGGGGGAGTTAAAGTCTGTCTTATAAGCTGCTTTACTTACTGTCGGAAGGTGCAGGTGTTCAGCACGTCAGAACGGAATAAATTTGATGGAAGTTGAAATAGCTTACGAATACAAAATTTTTAGTAAACCCGATTCGAGCCCACCATGAGAGCCCGGTACACAAGTTACTATTTTTTGTGTGAAACTAAGCCACAAAAAATCGATATGTAACAGAAAGTAAGACCGTACACAAATCTCTAATGACTGCTCCAGCGTAACGTACCTACTTCACTAATGAACAACGTGTTATTTACAATTTACATTCACGAGTTCCACTCCACTGGTGTAGTGTATGCAGAGCGTAAATAAAAAGTACTAAAAAGCAAAAAAATAGTGGCACGTCAATCACTATGAAGGTACGGGATGGGATGCGTCGAGATCCATTGATAGTGTTTTTGCGGAGAGTGAAAGGAGCAGATCAGGTTTTTAGGATTCTGGGAGTCGAACTTGGTAAATGTGTTATCAGGTGGCCATTATCACTAGTGAGGCAACCATATGCTCAGTATCTGTGAAGGTATTGTGTCCGCCATCGCAAGAGTGATAATTCTTAAATGATCTTGATGCGTTTGTAGTCCCTGCGGATGTACGACCATTAATTATGGTCAGGGCCGTATTTAGGAAAGATTCATAAAAATATATATTTACTACTAAATCTACCATGAACTTACTGGGTTGAGGGCAAAATTTTGGAAGGGAACGAAGTGGGGGAAAAAACTTAGCTGTAGGAAACTTGGGATTGTATCAATGTCGGGAAATTCCTAGGACGATAGTGAGGATATTTATATAGACGTTGGAATTTTTTTCGTTTGTTAATTTTTGAATATTTTACAATTTGGAATCTTAACGGAACAGGAACTTTTTGCCGATGTGTTATCAGTAATTTCCATTTTGACAAGTTTTTTTGTTATAATCCTTCTCAGTTGCTTTAACGCGTGAACGCATGATTAGGATATTTCATTGGGTTCGGATGGACGTTTTCCAGAAACCACTTTTGTGACTCAGGATCCATCTCCTGTCCGAAAACCTACTTTCTTGCAATAACTATAACTATAGGTATAATCCATCGCTTGCAGTAGATACTAAGAGAACTCCACCATCATTATTAACAGAAGTTGGCTATGTCCATCAGGTCTAAGTTCGCTGATATCATTAAAGTTGGTTAAGTGAAGTGCGGTAGGTTCTTCAGCAGTCAGCAGGCTGATGAAGATGAAGCTGACCAACTTGGTCCCTTGCTGACTCTGAGCCTGCGGTCCTGTTTGACACATTTAGGGTTGTCATGATCACTGACATGGGTAGAAGAACTCTGGCCCAGACTGACAGAGTGACAGTTTGACCTAGTTTCAATGCAATTACCAAATGGACTGTTATTTTGACCTCTGGCTGCAGTCCCTAGCTCGACGCTTGCCAGATAAAATGAACATTGGTGGTGAGAATTATGGAAAACGAATCGAAAAACGAAGCTGTAGACAAATTATCTAAGTCCAGCTAGTATATGGCTATAGATAAAGTCAAAGCCTATTTTTATGTTAATGTCCTCAAGCACCATTGAAAGACTAAGGCTGCGTCATAACAACATACTCGGTTAAGATGAAGAGGGTCGACTGATGTTTATTTACGTTCAACTAGACCAAAACAAAGCACTTTTTCTCATATTATCATCGAAACTAACCTCCTTATTGCAATAAAAACAGTGTACTTACTTAGTCAATTCTTTTAAGAACATAAAGTGAGCAGAAATTCTTTAAAGTGACTTTTGGTTACTTCACAGTGTTTGCGCAACCAAACAGACTCCACATTTTGGACCAGTCTCGATCCCGTGCCCTAATCCTACATATAATACGGATGTCCTCATTACTTTGAGACTCAGTATAGGTATAGTTGTTTCATGTTTTTAGTAAGCTTTATATTGATAAGCTGCCTTGAAATCTGAAAGGATAACATTCCGAGCTTTTTCCTAGATATAGTTAAAAATATTTTACGTGCGTGTTTTTCAAATTTCAGATACTTCCGAATGAAATTCGTCTTAAGGCAATTTAGGCCTCAAAAGGCTGTATATTTTCCCCTTATGGCCCAATGATTTTACGTTTGTCAGTTTAGGAAATTGTAAATTAATTTGGCATGAGTTTCCTTTATCGAGAAATACAAAGCGAACCCATCGGGGGAACTTCCGTTCGGATATATCGCATGCAGTGAGCGTGGGACTACTAACCCATATAATGCCTACAGTGTACTACAATATATATATTTTTACCTAATATAGTATATGATCCTGCGCTGTTATTATGACGTTAGCCAGTGGACACTTAACGGTAAGATATAGTTGTCAAGTATCTGTCCGATAAGTAACTTGTGAAAGTCACCCTAAGTTGAAGGGTTGACAGAATATGGCGAGGGGTTAACCATACGTTGAGAATCTCATTGGGAATCTTTGGAAATCTTTATGAAATCTCAGGGAATCTTGGAATTTTTTGGTGTGTTACCCTTCGGGGTTCATATTTCTGTGAATATCGTTGGGAATCTTTGGAAATCTTTATGGAATCTCAAGGAATCTCTGGAGTGGTTACCCCCTCGGAATATGGGTCTGATTATCACCGAGTTATCAGTTGTAAAAATATTGTTAACGAAACTCTAACTGAACTTAAACAGAGTTCGAGGTAGAGGATACAGTGTGGATCTTACGTCCTATAACGACTATCACTAACTCATCAAACTAACTACTACTGACTGAATAATACTAACGACTTAATAGTGACCAGTTGCATAGAGATACGGATAAATATGCCTTGATTCGGTGAGTTCAGGTTTACAAGTTCTAAAGAGCAGGCGGTCGCGTGACCGGTAGCCCTATGAGTGTCGTAACTTACGTCATGCTGAGATGTATATGGGAAGACTAGTCATTTAGCTTGAAGATATTTCTAGGATTCGACGAATAATAAATGACTTGATTGTATTACGTTTCTTTCCGATAACACAGTAACTTAATCGTTACCGATTGCCGGACTGACTTATCATTTGAGTCATTTGGCATGTGTTCGATTTATTCCGGTGTTAGTTCTTTCGTAACAGGGAACTAATTAGTACCAGTGCTATGTTGCCTCCGATTTCTGATTGTCGAATAATGGAGATATTTTAAGGCATAAAGTAAGTGAATGTTTGTGACCAAAGAAACTGAGATACGAGGGGTTAACCACTCGTTGGGAATCATTGGAAATCTTTATGAAATCTCAGGGAATCTTGGAATTTTTTGGAGTGGTTACCCCTTCGCCCCTTCGGGGTTCATATTTCTATGAATATCGTTGGGAATCTTTAGAAATCCTTATGGAATTACAAGGAATCTCTGGAGTGGTTACCCCCTTGATTTTGTATTTTCTTGACCCTTGGTGGAGAATCTTCCACTCCACTCGCTCTCTTAATCAAGTAGCTTCTTAAGCATCAGCTGACACCTTTAAGGGTAAGATCGGACCAAGGGGTACTTCCGTCAAAGGTAACCATATCAAAGCCCCCCCCCCTTTCGAAATCTGATGCTCGAATGTCGGGTTGATTACGGCCTTGTTCGCTAAGTGTTTGAACTGGCGTCCAGTAACAAAGCCAGCCACCCGACCTTAAATCAATAAAATTACAGACCCGCTCTCTGACGGGTGGTGGGGGGTATTCAGCCCTGCCGGACGATGTTAAGGGTCAGTAGAAAGGTTTACCTCCCCCTAGTTAGTTGAAATTCTGACCTAATTACCGTCGAAAGAGTCGGTAAATTACCCATGCGTGCGGCGAATATTGTTGAGGTCCAGACCCGGAAGACACGCCTATTATTCGAGTAGCTGAACCAGCTTGAGAAAATATTTCGGGAGGCAGTGGCGGACCCACGAGGGGGAGTTCCCCTGTCGCTAATTCTGATGTACCGGCATGAAAAACGAAAAACTGTTGAAATTTTGAGAAGTTTGAAGGTATTGTAGACGCTCCTAGGCAAAAGTGAATTTTTGGAATGGTAGTTGGCCTGAAAACAGAACCAGAAAAACCGTTCTGTTTCTGATCCATTATTTAATCCATTTCTCTGTCGTGCAGTCCTATTTTCAGCAAGAGAACGGGGTGAATCTTCATAGCATTTATCTCAGAATCGGCTGGCTAGGCTTGCTAGTGCTTTGTCATGCATAAAATTGTGCAGAATATTTACTTTGGGGTCAACTATTTCGCCCTCCACTTTTATCAGATTTTCTGAATTATTTCAGTCTGGAAAATTGGTAGAATTTCTGTGCATGATTTCCAATAATGGGGTAGTGCCTTGCCGCAGATTTTTAGCTTGCCATTTGCCTTCATGATATGAAGTAAGCAAAAAACATGAGACATAGAAGCATAGAAGATAGGAATTATAAATGAGGACTTCATGTCCTGCGGCAGGCACTGAAAACAGTTATCAAGTCTGCCCCAAAAAATGTTATCAGCTCCGGTCCCTCCGAAAAGGGGCGGACACTGACAGTGCTGTCTTTCTTTGTCAGTTCTGCTGACACTAAATGTTTTCCTGTTTCACGAGGCCTGTGTCTCAGATTAAGGCTTTTTCCGTTCCAAATGACAGCTCGTACAACCAATTGTGAAATTGGAAAGTGAGTGATTTGTATTCGACATTCTGATTTTTTTTTTCGCCTGGAAGAACCTGGAAAATGGATATTTTTGTTCTGAAATATAAAATAACTTTTTGTCGTAGCGCTTCTGACGATAACTTGAGAAACATATTATAGAGCCTCAGATAATTCAGATATAGAAACATCCGCTCGAGGGGTTAACCACTCGTTGGGAATCTCGTTGGGAATCACTGGAAATCATTATGAAATCCCAGGGAATCTCGGAATTTTTTTGGAGTGGTTTGGAGTTGTTCATCTTTTTATGAATATCGTTGGGAATCTTTGGAAATCTTTTTGGAATCTCAGGGAATCTCTGGAGTGGTTACCCCCTCGCATCCGCTCATCGCGTCATTTCATTGCAGTTACGTCAGACATAAGAAAACAATGCATCGATTTAGCCAACTTCAGGTACTGATGTTTTAATTGAATCGTCAGCTCATACTGAGTCATTGCCTTTAGAAAATTAGGTCATTAAAGACTTTCTTCTACGGTGTAGGATTCTTTAGAACTCAACAGCTGAGTGGTTGTCTTACGAGGAGTTTAAAGGTGCTATCCGCATTATCAGCAAAAGGTCAACATTCTGGCAGATTTGAGCAGTAGGATTCGTGCCGAAACTCATGTTGATGTGGCGTCTGATTCAGAGTACCCAAGGGCTGTTGTGCTACCCATCTCATGTGATCAGTACGTTGAGCAGATGTTAGATCATGCACGTGATACTTATCGTATTTTCGGATGGAACTGGTGAACCGATGGCCTCGCACGAGTGCACTGCTCTGAGATACCGTGGTGACCGATGGTTACCTCTCCCGATAGAGCCGGAACACTGCGGAGGGACGGCAACCGGAACCAACAAAACAAATAGAGTTTTTTTTTCGTTTTTGCTGAAAGCCTTTATACTGTTTCGCCTGGTCCGTTGTGATTTTAGATAGGGACGGGTACAGGTCCAGCTGAAGAGTGAGATATCCAGTGAGCCGCGATACTGGCTGACCGAGCATCTCGCTTCTCCGCAGCGCGGCTAGGTGGGAGGTGTCCTTATAAGTAGCCACATATTGTTGTTGAGGTAGTTTCACGCAGAGACTAATTGTCGAGCTGTCGTGCGTGAGGTACACCGCCGTTTCGTCGTAACAATAGCTCAAGGTCGCTGTTTGTGTGCCTCCCGTCCTCATGAAGAAATGTCCCCTCCACGCGACGTACTTCCTTTGTTTAAGATACCTCTTAGCCTAGATACCTGGAGGGACAGATAGCGTCAAGTCCACTTATGTCAAGGTCATGAACAAATTCCGGATATTCTTAAAAACATGCTCCTGTGCCGTGCACTTCGGTCGTAGGCGTTTTGGACGAAAATTATTCGTTTTTCCTTGTGATTTTTACATTCCCGACTAGTGAAAGTTTTGAAGGTCGCAATCACCATATTCAGCTGAAATAAATGCAAATATTTCGTTCGCTCCTTTAGATTTTGTTTCACTTTAAGACAACATCAAGTTTTGAAAGTTTTCATTACCTCGGGTGAGCGATTATTGAAAACTGAAATTCACCCTTGTTTGCCCTGAGGCCTAACGCATTGTGCTCATACCCAGTAAGCCAGTGAACAGGCTACAGAAGTACACTATTGAGGAAGAGAAGAAGTATTTATTGGTATACCAACTTTAACCACTTCCACACATTTTCTCTCAAGAAAATCGAAAAGTTTTTGACCTTCAGAGTGAGTGGAGGAGTGAAACCAAATAACGCTGCAACTTTTATCTCGATTGCATTTTTGCTGACCACGCCGCAGCTAGTGCATTTTTAATGCGCCACCTGCCCGGGGAATGTCCGGTTTTTCTCTCCCTGCAGGGATATCAACCGGGAGTTTTATTTGACTCGGCCTTAAAACTTTTGCCTTGTTTTGGTATTTCATGGGACAAAAAGTTTACTGCTCAAGATATAAAGTTTCTTGCGGCGCTGGAAGTAAAAAAGATAGTGGCTCCCTTTGGTGAATGGTGGTTCTGATTTGCGGAAGAAAAGTTTGGTAAAATATTAAAAGCCTACCAGAGAGAAATTTTTCTATTCATTCGGTCTTGTTGCGTAGATAATCTTCAACTTCAACGCCTATAGCCTTGTTTGCCCGTTTGTTCATAAATAATTTCATCAAAGGAACCAGATAACCGAAACTTGTAGAAATTCTTTTCGGAAAAACCAAGTGATCTGTTTGCGCCTTTAGCAGAGTATAGCATTCTTACCTTGCAGAAGCTAGCAGTTTTCTTCAATTTCGTTGAAAAAAAAAAAACAGTGCTATTTTTTGTTGAAGTTTTCCATTCATACTCTTCTGAGGAAACTGTTGGAAGGGTTGGATCAATGGGATTTCATGATCGAGCGATTTTTGTCAATGAAAAATTACTCAAAAAGTCCTCAGTCGTTATAACGACTTAATATTTTTCAGAACAATGAAAAAATGGGCATTAAAAAAAATTCTGTTCCCACGATTTAGTTGTCGTAAGGTACGTTCTTTCACCCCTTGGTGATTTGTTAAAATTCTACCGAGGGGGTAACCACTCCAGAGATTGCTTGAGATGACCTAAGATCGCATGTAGATTTCCAAACATTTCCTGAGATTCTTAACGATATTCATGGAAAGATGCACTCCGAAGGGTTAACCTTGTAAGAAGAACTGTTCTCCGTATATTGCATCATGGCGTGCCTTATCTTCTTACAATAAATTTTGAAGGTGTTAGTTGGGTGGGTTTGCTGGCGTTCGAGAAAGGGAATACATGCACCAGCTGGAGTGGCTAACCCCTCGAATTCTACCTTAAGGGTCCGCTATACCTGACGGTGTCTTTCCAACCAAGGGTAAACCTTGAAAATGAATCGCCGCTCGCAATGTTAATCTTATGGGCGGCAAAAAATGCATCGTCAGGTATAGCGTCCTCTTAATATTCAGCTTATCCTCAGGTTACCGTAGCTGGCGTTTAACTGAGTTTCCTGAAGGAAAAAGCTGTCTCAATATGTGTGGGCAATATAATGCGCCATGTTGTCTGTAGTATATTTATGGTTCCCCCGCTGTAGAGGAGGTCAATTGCAGGCGCCATTATGCCGAGCTTTCCTGCTTTACGCTCTTCTTTTATAACCCTTATTTTTGTGCGGGACGGAAACTGTTTTTCTCGGTTGTTATCCTCACATTACTCATTGAAATCATATTGTGATTTAATACCGGAAACTCGTCTTCCCGTTGTCTCGGGAATGGTTTCTAGTGTAAAAAGTAATGCCTCTTTGGTGACTTTTCACTATTGCGGCTCCAGGGAAGGGTGTCGTTTGTGGGATGCAAAGTGAGAAAAAGTAACCTTTTTGGGCGTCTTGTTTGTTTACGTTTTTTTCTGAAAAACTATTTAGATATTCTGAAATATAATATGTGTTTTTAACATTATAAATAAACAGGCTATGTTGTGATTTTACGATCGGTCAATTTCGGAACATTTAAATGTCCAATAGTGTCGTCATAAAATGTACAGAAAAAACGTAAACAAACACGACTGCGTAGACGCCCTTTATTGGGTTTGTGGTATGTATGGGGCTATTAGGCTCAACACTTTCCCATTACAAATGAATTTTGTTAACGTTAAATGGGAAACGTGAATTGCCACTCTGAGTTAAATACTTCTTATAATTTCATTTAATTTTTAATTCTCCAATAATTTAATAATCACTATACTTAGCTTTTTATTCTAGTCGCTCTAACGATTTTTAATGTCCCACAATTTTAACTCAGATGACCTGATTTGAAGGCAAAAGATGTGCTGACTCATAGCTTGCGGAATTGAATGTCTCAGGTTCATTGCGAGGACGAAGTCTGTTGTCTGTTTCATTATTCCTCATTAATAAACTTGCATAACAAGCTATGCAAGATTATCTCACTCTCAGCTTGTTTGTTTTTGTTGTTTGTGCTTGCCTCAGTCGAATTATTTTTCTAATCGCCGCGGCCTTCAGTTTCCCCGTTGTACGCTTCGTAATCCCTTCTCATTTTCTTTGCAAAAAGGATAATTAATTTTCGGAATGCTTCCGGGCCGTTTCTGTTTGTTTTCTTTTTTTCTTATACAACGTAAAGACTTGTTTTAATATTTTGTGATTATAAAATTAATTTAGTTCGTTTGAAGTTAAGACCGAACATACATCCGCTAACTGTTTACGTTTTTCTGCACATTTTGTGAGGATACTATTGGATACATAAATGCTCTGAAATATAATACGTCTTTTTAACGTCAGAAATTAACAGACTATGATTGGTTAATTTTTGTTAACATAAATCACTCGATCGTAAAATCACATGTAATCACAACATAGGCTGAATTTCACCACTTTAACGTGAAGACTATCGTGTACACGATAGCGCTATCGTTTCGGTAAAAAATGTTAACGGCTTTCACCATGCACCGTTACCGTTTCGTTAGCTTTCGAGTGGATTTTCTGTGCGTTAGCGAAAACGATAATTTTTATACCTGCGACTCATTTGGTGTAGTCTAATGTTGTCTAATCAACATTTTAACTTCTTTCTCCAAAAAATAGAGGTTCTTTCACGTTTATTTCCACTTTTAGATTGAAATTGTTGAAATAAATTTGACGTAAACAAAGCAGGCGAATTCTATTGACACAACAAAACCTAACGAGAGGATGTCTGCTTTTTCGAATCGATAGCTATTCGAACGTTAAAAGGCACTATCGTGAGGTGGTGAAATTCTGCCATTAAAAAGACATTTTATGTTTCAGAACATTTAAATATGTTTCCAATAGTATCCTCACAAAATATGCAGACAAAAAAACGTAAATAGACGCCCTTAAGGCTGAATATACATTCGCGTATTTTTTTATGTTGGGACTTCAAATTTTGTGAGAAAACTATTGGATATTTAAATATTCTGAAATATAATATGTCTTTTTAACGTCATTACTCATGAGGCTATGTTGTGATTTCTCGATCGGTTAATTTTGGACACTTTTTTTGGTGACAAAAATCACTCTATCGTATAATCACAGCATATCCTCATGAGTAATGACGTTAAAAAACATATTATATTTCAGAATATTTAAATATCCAA
Organism: Mesopsocus fuscifrons; assembly: GCA_950004255.1. NCBI lineage: Eukaryota > Metazoa > Arthropoda > Insecta > Psocodea > Mesopsocidae > Mesopsocus > Mesopsocus fuscifrons. Next base: position 5,111,512 of record OX465377.1, read on the forward strand.
TAGTTTTCTCACAAAGTTTGAAGTCCAAACGTAAAAAAATAGCGAATGTATATTCAGCCTTAAGCAGTCATGAACCTGAATTCATTTTTTATTCGAAAAAAAAAAACTGACCGTGCGTGGGTGGCTTTCAAAAATAGCTAAAGCGCACTATAAAATGACCACCAACGTTTCTTATCGGTAGGATAACGCTAATGTCAACTTTTAGGCGACATTATAGTAAACTTTTGGATCTGATGAAACCCACCCTACCCTAATCTTGGACACCAGCCCTATACTGTTGCTCTATATTCCGTAGTTCTCCCCACCCCTCCTATAGGTTGTGTCCACACCAGCCCTTCCGTTCGGTGATTGATGAGCCCACTCTGACCGCAAACGACTTCCGGTTTCCTATATTCGTCGGAAGCAGAGAGGAAAGGGAGAGGAACTGAATTGTCTCATCCTGGGCCTGCTGATAGTCATACCTAATTTCAAGTTCTGCATCGTTTTTGCCACTCCGTTAAATTTTCAGGCCGCCAATTCCTCATCTTGAGATTTTTTTACTTTCTCGCTAGCCATATATGGCGAGAAAGTATTGTTTTCGTGCAAAATTTCGAAATTGAGATTTTGGGTTTCCCATGATCCTGGGGGTCCCCTGAGTCCAAACAAGCGGTACGACACGGTCGGACAAAACTTTACCTGCTTATTTGCGTGATTTCTAGAAATAAACCCTTGGTTAAATGATTGGAGACGGAAAAACTTTTTGACGAAAGGAATGGCCCTAGAATGTTCCCCCGAGTACTTAGAGACCCCACACGACATACTTCGGCAACCACCCAAAACTACCCCCTAAAAGGAGGTGGGGTGGATGGGGAAGCTCGGAAAAACTTTTTGACAAAATAAATTGCCTCAGAACGTTTCACCGAGCATTTTGATACCCCATATACAACGTACTTTGGAAAGTATCCAAAACTCCCCCCATAAGGGGGGGGGGGTGGGGGTGGCGAAAAAACATTTTGACGAAATAAATAGCCTCAGAACGATCTCCCGATCATTTTGAGCCCACACAACCCATATTTCTCAAACCACTCAAATCTACCCCCCTTAGGGGGTGGGGTGCCAGGATACATTCAGAAAAACTTTTTGACACAAAAAATTGCTTCACAACGTTCGCCCGAACAGTTTGACACCCCATAAGCCGCACTTTATAAGTCACTCAAATTCCCCCCCCCCCCCCCGGGGGGGGGGGGGGCTTGAGATAAGCCATATTCTATTTGTGACGGGTATAGCGGTTGTCATAGGTCCTATACAGAACTACTCGTATAACACAAACCACTGAATCCACTGATTTCACCCTTTTACAGGTCCAGGGGGGACTTCCCCCCTTTCAGGGAGTTATGCGGGGGTAGTGGGTGGTATCATTGGATTCGTAATTATTTGTTCTATAATTGTCCAAAATTTGATCAAAATCGTTAGAGCCGATTTTGAGCAAATATTTTTTTTCTACCTTTTGGGGGAGTTTTGGGGGGGTAACCCCCCTTAATTTTAAAGGGGGGAAACTGGGCTTCCGGATTCTGATTTCTTCCAATTTTAGAAAGGTCACTACCGATTTTGAAGAAAATCGGTTGAAAAGTGCGCCGTCCAGGTCAATGCCACATACATAGCTAGCTAGCTAGCTAGCTAGCTAGCTAGCTACATACGTACTGACACGGAGTACCTGACCTCTTCTAAAAATTCCTGTGGGCAAACTTTTCGTCGGAGGAAAAAAGTGAGATGTTTTTCATATTCCGAAGGAATGGACGTTTCCAAAATGTATATTAAAATTTCAGTCGCTTTTGAGGTCTGGGAGCAATGACGGTTCAAAGTTGAGGTTTGCCGAAAATTGGCCCGCACGAATACAATACTTTACCTTACGTATACTACGTATACAGGTAAAGTAACAAGCGGTACGACACGGTCGGACAAAACTTTACCTGCTTACTTGCGTGATTCCTAGAAAAAACCCTTGGTTAAATGATTGGAGACGGAAAAACTTTTTGACGAAAGGAATGGCCCCAGAATGTTCCCCCGAGTACTTAGAGACCCCACACGACGTACTATGGCAACCACCCAAAACTACCCCCTAAAACGAGGTGAGGTGGTTGGGGAAGCTCGGAAAAACTTTTTGACAAAATAAATTGCCTCAGAACGTTTCCCCGAGCATTTTGATACCCCATACAACGTACTTTGGAAAGTAACCAAAACTCCCCCCATAAGGGGGGGGGGGGGTGGCGAAAAAACATTTTGACCAAATATATTGCCTCAGAACGATCTCCTGATCATTTTGAGCCCACACAACCCATATTTCACAAACCACTCAAATCTACCCCCCATAGGGGGTGGGGTGCTTGGATACGTTCAGAAAAACTTTTTGATACAAAAAATTGCTTCACAACGTTCCTGCGAACAGTTTGAGACCCCATAAGCCGCACTTTAAAAGTCACTCAAAATTGCCCCCCTCCCTGGGGGAGGGGGGGGGGGGGGATCGGGAGGCTCGAAATAAGCCATATACCATTTGTGACGAGTATGGCCGTTGTCACGTGTCATATTCAGAACTACTCATATACCACAAACAACTGAATCCACTGATTTCACCCTTTTACAGGTTCAGGGGGGACTTCCCCCCTTCCAGGGAGTTATGCGGGGGTAGTGGGTGGTATCATTGGATTCGTAATTATTTGTTCTATAATAGTCCAAAATTTGATCAAAATCGTTAGAGCCGATTTTGAGCAAATATTTTTTTTCTACCTTTTGGGGGAGTTTTGGGGGGGTAACCCCCCTTAATTTTAAAGGGGGGAAACTGGGCTTCCGGATTCTGATTTCTTCCAATTTTAGAAAGGTCACTACCGATTTTGAAGAAAATCGGTTGAAAAGTGCGCCGTCCAGGTCAATGCCACATACATAGCTAGCTAGCTAGCTAGCTAGCTAGCTAGCTAGCTAGCTACATACATACATACGTACTGACACGGAGTACCTGACCTCTTCTAAAAATTCCTGTGGGCAAACTTTTCGTCGTAGGAAAAAAGTGAGATGGTTTTCATATTCCGAAGGAATGGACGTTTCCAAAATGTATATGCAAGTTTCAATCGCTTTTGAGGTCTGGGAGCAATGACGGTTCAAAGTTGAGGTTGGCCGAAAATTGGCCCGCACGAATACAATACTTTACCTTACGTATACTCCGTATACAGGTAAAGTAAAAAGTGGTTTCTGGAAAAAGTCTGTCCGTCCGTCAGTCCGTCAGTCCGTCAGTCCGTCAGTCAGTCCGTCAGTCCGTGCAGTGCTCTAGCACCTATACCATTCTTCCGATTTTGATGAAATTTGGTGTGGACCTGTCTAAAATTACTGCCGAGGGGCATTTTCAAGGATTTTTTGATTGGTCAAAAATTGCGGCCGCTATTGTCAAAAAACCGCCAAAATAATTCAAAAATCGTGTTTTTGGTTAGTCGGACAAGCGCCGACGGTACACTTTTCAATCTATAACACTGAAAATTGGTAAGTGTGTTGACAAGTAGATGCTTCGAGGTCATTTTCAACTAAAATTGAATTGGTTGAAAATTACGGCCGTTCTGGACCAAAGTTCGATCCTTTCGGCGCCATTCACATATATTGACCGATTGTCATGAAATTCGGTACATTTGTTTAAAACTACGTAACTTAAACATTTGTCGAACAGAATTTTGTTATCTTGAAAATTACGGCCATTTTTGTCAAAAAAGTGTTGAAAATGAGTTGAGAATGAGAAACCACGTTTTTGAATGGTCGGAACGCATTTGGGACTACAGTAATAGAATGACAGCCATGAAACTTGGTAGAAGTGATCTCAGATAGATGCTCTTGGGTCATTTTCAACCGATTTTGGATTGCTTAAAAATTACGCCCGCAAAAAATTATCAAAAAAATCCCCCCACCCAAAAAAAAAAAAAAAAATCATACGGGGCGAGAAAGTTAAGTGCGACTGTTGTCGGACCCTTTATTTTTCTTATCTTCCATTTCCAGTGGAAGGCGACTTTTTTCTGGTTTTTTTTTGTCCGTTTCATTTGGCCGTTAAAAGTCCAGTAGGTGAAAGGCACCAACTTTTCTTTTCAAGAGGATAACGCTATAGTGAACTTTTAGGGGACACTATAGTACTCTTTAGCAACTGGCGAAATCCACTCCAATTTAGAGGAACTAGTTTCTCAGATAAAACCAGTACAGAAAAATATCTATAAATCTGTTTCCTATAGCTACGGTAGCTGGAAATTCTGCTCTGACGGACTTCAGTGAGGGTAAAAAAAATATTAGTTTCCTTTTTGGCCCAGTGCATTTATTTAATTTTTTTAACTTTGGCCAAGAACTACCCCTGAATAGGTACCTGAAAACATTAGATAGAACCTGGAGCCGTCAGATGTTAAAATGGGAATCCGGAGGGAAGTTTGAAATGGGAAAACTTAGGATGCTGCTCACGTTCCTCGCCGACAACGACCTATTCTTGTGTCTAATTCTGCCAGCTTCATCAAACCTAAAAATTTCTCATTCGTCGTAATATACCTCTCCATTTTTTGGTGCTTGGGATGATTTGTTACGCCCATTACCTGTTCCGATTTGGCGCGAATTCGATTTATTTTTTGATAAATGGCTGAGTATTATCGATAGTTACAACTATCTCTAGCTATTAGGCTGGATTGGCTGCGTTCTCTTCATTTATTTTTTTCGAGGGATTCGAAACAAGTAGATGTTTTTTTAGATCAAAGCAAATTAAATACAAATTTGGGTCCGGAAACTGGGAAGACACAGTGCCCTTCATAAATTTGTGGTTTTTCCATGGGAATATTTTTAACCACTCTTTCATCCCCTTTTTACCGCAACAACCCCTTTTTCCTCCCTTAACCATGAAATACCGCCAAAGTTGTTCAAACTCACTTAAAACTCACTTTGTGGCGAAAGCGGCGTGGAGTGGGGGAAAAACTCACTGACCCGCCTGACCACTCTCACAGAAAATAAGAACTCGGTTTATTGGGGCACGCCCAACCAAATACAAGCCCAATCTTCGTCTTAACGTTGGCTACAGCTTAACCAACGTGATTAGCTTATATATCTGGAGGTAGTTAGTTAGTTAGTTAGCAGAGGGTTGGGGGGGGACAAGCCCAGCAACTAGACCGTTTTCAAGAACTATCCGTTGTGCTCAGCTGGCAGCACTACCAAATATCAGCTCCCCAGCCATCGAGTAAACGGTGGGGACTTACAGTTTTAGGTGGGTTCCGAACCACCACATCCTCGATATACATTTCACTTGACATGCTGAACATATCAGAGGTGAATGGCGAGCAGAAAAACTTTTTGGTAGGATTGGGATCGAACCGGTGTGACCCGGCTCTCTCTGCTCCTCAAAAGTCGACTATTTAGTCCACTCGGCTATCGAGGCCGTTTATCTGGAGGTAAGTGTACTGTAGACACCTATAGTCCGGCACTACGACAGTGATATTAATAAAATAACACACGAACTTTTTCATGGCAAAGGAATTTTTTTGAATTTGACAAAAATGTCCAAACACATTGTGCTGTTTGATGACGTTTTTAGTGTCCATTTTCGGAATAAAAAATGCAACGGACGTTGCTAATTTGATGAACCGAAATCACGAGTGGTGTGTCCAACATTCGGCGGGCGATTTGACTGAGTTTGTGGTGATGGCTTAGGAACGATATCCCGCCAACTGGAACGACGTGATTCCACAATGAAGGCCAAGTCCAGCTCGCAGACAAAGTCCCTTTTGTCACGTTTCGTCACGAAATGTCACGTTCTGTGACGTGGTCGTGACGGATGAGTGACTGTGAGTGTTGTCCCATCTAATGAACCCGGAGAGGAAACTTTCTCGCGTCGTGTAGACCCTCCCTATCATCTGAGCCGAGGTTGCCAGCCTGTGGTTGGCTGGCCACACAATACTGTTTGTAAGCGTTTTTTAGCGTTCATTTTCTGAGGAGATTTATTTGTTCTGAAATATGTTTCTTACTTTTAGTTTAGTTTTACGGTACTGAGCTTTGAAGTACGAGGACTCTCGTCCTTACACCCTCGCAGCAGTAGTGGGTCCTTGGCCTTCTCCGGGTAGGAGTAAACTCGACTGATGTGGTTGTGACCGACGAGTTTAGTATTTTACGATCGAGTAATTTTTCACTAATTTTTTACTAACACTAATCATTTTAATTTAACTAGTTTCTGACGTGAAAAAGATAAATAAATATCCTTAGTAAATGAACAGTAAAAAACGTAAACAAACGGTATTGAGTCGACTGACTTAAGTTGAATAGTGAGATGAGACGTTATATAACGGTTTTGTCACAATTTTGTCACACTCAAATAAGTTGCGTGTCCTCATCACGATTTCCCTTCCGCAACAAAATGGATGAGAGAAAGTATTCGGTATTCTGTCGGATCCCATTCAAATTTCTCGAATGCTGGAGCTTTCCAATTGTGCGAAACATATTTCCAGGCTAGTTTCGCTCTCCATTTTCATGGAGTTTCCTTTTGCTTACGAGAACTTGCCCTTACAGGCAATTGCCTTCCCCCTTTTCCAGTCGTGTTCCAGGAAAGTGTTGACGGAATTCACACCTTCATCACCTGTCAGTTGTGATCTTCTTGGCAACATCGGTTATGCTGAGTGCTGACTCCCGTGAGACTGTCGGGGGGTGGGAAGGCACGGAACGTACGGCCGCAAATTTAATTATGCAGCAAACGTGAACCCTTCGGGGAGGTCAGAACTAGCGGTGAGCTGTCTCGGGTTTTTGCATTTTCTACCGTTCGGTATTTTAAAGAGGGAAGAGTGAAGAGGCTTTTGATGAAAGCTTGGAATGCCAATAGCCGTCCAGGACGTGAGATTGGCTGCAGTCCATCACACCGACCTGGCTTTATTTACTTTCATTGACAGCTGCCGCCAATCCCTCTATTTCCACCTTCTTCTCTGCTATCTATTCCCCTGGACGTGACGGCTCAAAAAACCGCCTTCGTCTCTCAGGAGCATCAAAAAATCCATTAGAAAGTTTATTACTCGTTTTAGTTCTCAGTAACGCTCCAAACGATGCCCATTCCTAAACGGCTTACGACTCTACGAAAATGGGAAATTTTGTCCGAGCCGAGGTGCTTTCGCTATATTTTTTCCAGGTACCTTACCTAATCGCAACTTCTTTGACTCACATGGTACCTTTTGAGTTCTTGCTACAAATATTTTCTTTGGGCAACGCCATTTATGGCAAGTATCGAATCACTTAACCATTTTCACTTCGTTATACAAATTCACTGGAAAATCTTCATTTTTTTCCAAGCTCGAGATGGGGTTCTCGCTGACGTCACTCTGGAAGGGTAACTAGTTTGGCCTTTATACAGCAATTTTTTTTTGCGAGTATGCTTTCTATATGCATGACTGTCACCTAATTGCATAATCATGAATAAGAAGGCGAAATGCAAATCTGCTTGTGGAAGCCATTCGAGGGAAAATCAGGAGGGAGTTCGCCGTTACGGCTCCCGGCGCTTTTCTTGGACTTTCAGGGGTGGGTGTTACTTCGTTGTTGACTTTATTGTTAACTAGCTGGTGTTTGATCGCGCCCAGTGGAAGTGCCAATTACCTACTTGCTTGAGGTGGTCCTGAAAACTTTTGAACTTGTGTTCAACAGGGAGCAGAAAATTATTGGTGTCGTTTGTTTACGTTTTTATTTTCCCATATACGAAGTAGATATATATAGGATCGTTCAGAAAATCAATTTTGAGTTTTTCATTGCCAAGCCCCGCCGGTCAGAGGTATACACGTTGTGTGTGTGTGCGTATATATAAAGATGTGTGTGTGTGTATGTACGGAGAGCCAGGGCCCAAACCGTCCGGCCGATTTTGTTCAAATTTGGTACAATGGTGTAAAAAAATAATGCGCAGACTCTGTATTTTCCGAAATACCATTGGTGAAAATTGGGGGGCGCAGCCCCCCAAAAACCTCAAAAATTCAGGTATTTAATTTTTTTTCTCAAAATTGGCGCCTACGATTTCGTTCATTTTCTGAGGGGTAATGGTACATTCTACGGGTAAAAATATCCCACTAGCGGCATATCTGGGATAACTTGAATTAGGGAGATTACGACCCCCAATTTTATGTGAGTTTTTTCATGTTCACGAAATATGTCATGTGGGTACTCAACATTTTCGGGGGAACTTCCTGAGGCAAGTTGTATTGTCAAAAAAATTCTAAACTCATTTCCGACCCCCTCACCCCCCGGGGTCAGTTTTGGTAGGTTCGCGAAATATGCCATTCAAAATATTTCCTATACGCTATATTTCGTCTAAAAGTTTCTCCGAGCTTTCCCCCCCGGGTTGTTGGTGGAAATTACAATGTTCGATAGCTCAGCCCATAGGATGGGAAAGTATCGACAACTTTTTGTTGACAAAAATCACTCGATCGTAAAATCACATTAATTTAGGCCGCTAAAAAGTCACATTATATTTCAGAACATATAAATATCCAGTAGTTTTCTCATAAAGTGTGTAGATAAAACGTAAACTAATAGCGAATATGTTGGTTAGTTGTTAGTTGAATATATAAAGTGTCATTTTATTTCATTTATTTACATTATTTTCATCTCTTCCTAAAAGTCTGCCAATGTGATCTCGAATTTATATCGATAACGACTGCTAGCCCTGTTCTTTCATAGGATTTTGATCACCCTTAGCGTAGCGGTCAAATGCAGGGCCCGCACACAATGCATTTTATTTCCATAAATATTGTTTGGCAAAAAAGCGGTTGGGGCAGGCAGAGGTGGGGAGGGGGTGGCCCCAGGCCCTGTCCGCGGGCTTTTATTGCCCCTCCCCCTCCCCCTATTTGTTATTTCAACAAATGCTACATGGACGGAGTATTTCCGTTGACATTGTTCAGCTGATTGCGCGCTACTAATCGGATTTGACCATCACGAATGTCGTGTAAAGTGTAAAATTGTGTAAGGAAACTAAAAGGTACCTGTCTGGGGTGCAAACCTTTTGCGCACCCTAAAAGGCACTACTCCATTTTTGGCGAATTTCGATTTTTTTTTGCCTCAGCTACGAGCCATTACCACAAGAGGTCACAGTACGTCATTGCCAGGACCTAATTTCAAATTGCTGTTGTCAGGACATATTTGACAGCTCTACAAACCTTCTGGTTCTACCTATATATTACAATATTGTATACACGTAGAGGAAACGTGTATTGTGTATTCTAGCTTCCGAAAGTAATCATTGGTGTATGTGTATGACCACAATATCTAACTCACAGTCTAAATGTTGTGATGTGACTTTTACCACCAGTAGGGCGCCTAATTATGTCATAACCTTAAAATAAATAGTTTCGCTGCCCCTTTGACTTTCTTCAGATTTGACTGCTACTGGAGAGAGTTACCGAAGACGAACAATATCTAAATTGGTAGATATTTCGTTAGAAATTTCCTTACCTTAGAATACCCTTGTTTGACTGGAACCCCTTCAGCAGTAAGTGAGGGGGTTGGAACAAAGAAATATATGGAAAGCATAATTTGGAATTTCGCATCGAATTTATTTTTTAAAAGGCACGTACTGCCATGCCAATTCGTATTTCCCCTTATATCAAGTGACTTTCTCCAAAGGACGATGTTAGTATTTCATTTTTGCAATGCCAGTGCATTTTATTTAAATTTTTATTAATACCGAGGGGTTAACCACTCCAGGAATCTCGTTGGGAATCTCAGACAATCATCGGAAATCTTTATAAAATCTCAGGGAATCTTGGAAATTTCTGGAGTATTTAACCCTTTCCCTTTAACGTCTTTCTATGAATCTCGTTGAGAATCTCAGGAAATCTTTGGAAAATTTCATGCAATCTCAAGCAATCTCTGGAGTGGTTAACCCCTCGATTAATACGGTCTATGACGGGTTTTCTCCGCTAGCTGGAAACTGTGCAAAATGTATTCTGATAACTGACGAGTCATTAAATATTTAAGGTTTCGGAAAAAAGATTACCAAATTGCTTACCGCAGAAGTTTTTGAATTAAGAGCTGTGCAATTATTCCTTCGCACAAAGGCAACTTTTCCCCCCCAAAAATTCGATTTTGCTGGAGAATTGAAATTGGGAAAGCGGGAAGTTAATGTGGTTGAGGTTCAGGTATGCTTTTAGCAAAATAAAACGGTAAGGCACCCGATCAAAAAGATCTTTGATACAGCGCGAAAGGGATTTAGGCTTTTTGTGAATTAACCTCTTTGCAAAGGATCTGGTGAAATTCTGTAAATTCCTTTAAAGTAAACTGAATTTTGCGTCTTGTTTTTACTTCGGCTCCTATAAATTATTTCTTTGAAGCGGAAATTTTCCAGAAGTTAGATTTTTCGGTAAGAATTTGTGTCAGTTTCGTCTCTGCCTGGATTTCTATGCGATTTCGTCTGTATTTTGTATTATAGGGAAAAACACAAAGTGCAGAATGTAGTAATACTTTGATTACAATTATTTTTAAATCAGCACTTCGACGTACGTATGTATGAAAGTATTATGGTCCTTCGAAATGTAGATTTTAAAATTTTAGAAGATCCCGGGCCTCAGAAATTTCCTTTAAGTCGATCTTAAAAACTGTCGGGATACTTTGTAATAGAACTTGGTTCGGACGTAGAATATAATATGGGTATACAATATAAGGCTATCCCAGGAAAAACCTGATTTTGACTTGAGAGGGGGGGACCGCTAAATCAATAAAGGGTCCGACAATGGTCGCACTTGACTTTCTCGCAATTTTTACGCCAGCGGTATCGAAAATTTTGATTTTTTTTACGTAATTTATTTTTTTTGGGACCAAAATTTTAACTTTTTCTAAAAAATATTTTGCCATACACTGGACAATAATTTTAGGCACCTACTCACCGGATTTCAAACATTTCCGTCAAATGGTGAAGTGTATTTCGACGCGCAAAGTACGTGTTTTCTATTTTCCATGTCACGGCCTTAATTTTCAAGTAATTGAAAACCTATTGAAAATAACCTTGAAGCATCTATCTGAGACCACTTTCACCAATTTTCAAGGAAATCTGTCGATTAGGGTTGTTGCAAATCCGTCTGAACCAATCAAAAACATGATTTTCATTTTTGGAAAATTTTCCTACGATAATGCCAATATTGGCCACAATTATTATGTTGGATAAATTTCGTTTGGTAAGACATCAAACTAGGTTAAAGTACACCTCCTTACCAATTTTTATTGAAATCGATCGAATAGTGCTACCGGAGTGACGACCAACGCGTTTGGGCCAAAACTGGGCCAAGTTATTGGCCCACCTCCAAATGATTGTAAAAGACGTAAAAGCAACTATTCAAAAACACTTTCGCAAATTTTCAAGGTTCCAACTTGATATACGTAGCTTCCAGCCCTTCTTAACTGTCAAAAAACACGATTTTTTGCCTTTTTTTGACCATAGCAGGCGCAATTTTTAAGTTATCAAAATTTATCAAAAAACGGGTCCAGATATTTAAATTAGGTACCTACATACCGAATTTGAGCAAAATCGGACGAACGGTGTGACGTCCAGTTGCGCGACAGAGTGACGTACGTACGTACGTACGTCGGACGGACATTTTTGAAAAACCACTTTTTTGGACTCGGGGGACCTCCAGGATCATGGGAAACCCAAAATCTCAAAATCGAAATTTTGCACGAAGACATAACTTTCTCAGCCCATGTATTACATACGGGCGAGAAAGTAAAAAGGCCGAATCATAACATGCAGCTCATTTTTGGATGGGCTGCCATTACCTACAGGGAGCCAGACCAAAATTATACTTCTCATGACCGAATTATGTTGGGCCCCTCATTTTTCTCGTAATCGCCTTAGTTTTGTTGATGAAAGTTAGATTAAAAACTTTTGGTATGATTTTCAAGCAAAGCACGGCATGGCAGTTCCTCGGGCATTTCTGTGTTATGAAAATTTGACTTGTCGGGCCTGCTCGCAATATCACCAGAAATAACGCGTTGGCAACCGGAGTATTGCATGAAATATGTATTCGAAAATTTGTGAGAAAATTCCGAGGGGTTAACCACTCGTTGGGAATCTCATTGGATATAATTGGAAATCTTTATGAAATCTCAGGGAATCTTGGATTTTTTTTTGGAGTGGTTACCCCTTCGGTGTTGATCTTTATATGAATATCGTTTGGAATCTTTGGAAATCTTTATGGAATCTCAAGGAATCTCTGGAGTGGTTACCCCCTCAGAATATTCGAAAGAAACAATCAGTCAGTGATAGTAAATGAATTTCCTGACTTCATCGTAAAATTAGCGTTTGGACTAGAGCATGAAAATACGTGGTTGGTTGAGGACGCTACCCTAGCTTGAACCGTAAAGGGATTGGTTCGCTAACAACTGAGTCAGCAATAAGGTAACCTAGAGACACAGTGTACACTTTGAAGCCGATGTTTCGGGTTAATTTGGATGAGTAAGCCGGTTGGCCAACCTGGGTGCTCTGGAGCGTTTTCAGGTTTTAGCTGATTTCCCCCTTTGCGTCTTTTATGTCAGAAGTTGAGTGTCAGACGTCCCTTCCCCTTCTCTTCCCCATATCCCATCTATCCCCAGGCGTCTTGGGATAGAAGACACACAAAGGCTTTCGAGGCTTTTCACGTCAGAGTCTCCCTTTGATATTGCTATTCGGGAAACACTGAGCTGAACCTTACTGTCAGCTGCCGCTCAACCTTCTCTTTTTACAAATAAATATAGGGAGAGGGAATTTGGGGCAGGGGGCCAGGGTGGGGGAACGGGTCGAGATTTTTAGGACTCTGTCATTCACGTCTTTCTCGATTTCATCAAGCCTTGGAATTTAAAAACTTTACTGGACTCAGCCGAACTTGGATTATTTGCCGTTCAAGGGGGGGGGGGGGGGGGGGGGGGGGGGGTCACGTGGCTGCGTCATTGGGGAACCTCATCACGCACTGCTTACTTATCTTTTCTTTTTCTTTTTCTATTTATCTCTTGTTCTTTTTTTAATGTAAGGTATTTCCTTGTTTTACTTTCCCATGTACACGAACTGTATAGTAAAGTATTGTGAGGGGTCCCTGGCCCCAAAACAAGTGTTCCTTACGATATGAGGAGGAGATACTTGTACGTGCTTTGTTCTTACGGAGACATAGGGTTTGGATGAATGTGATACCCTAGGGGTTAACCACTCGTTGGGAATCTCGTTGGGAATCATTGGAAATCTTTATGAAATCTCAGGGAATCTTGGAATTTTTTGGAGTGGTTACCCCTTCGGAGTTCATCTTTCTATGAATGTCGTCGGGAATCTTTGGAAATCTTTATGGAATCTCAAGGAATCTCTGGAGTGGTTACCCCCTCGGTGATACCTGGAAATATGTTGTGTATAAATATGGCCTGCTGGGTTGCATTCATATTATAGGGACCAATTTTAATTTTAATTTGTTACTTGGGGCAGTGTTCGAAGGGGAGGGGTTAAAAATCAATTTGGACTCTATTTCCAATACAATTTTTACAAAATTTCTCTGTCTTTGTTTACATGCTAACTTCCTTGGGGCGCTGGTGATATTCATTTTGATGGGGGGTTGGCTAAAAAGTTAACTCAAAACCCGTGTGAGAAAGTATGTGCGACCATTGTCGTACCCCTCGTCTTGGTATCAATCCCTGTCACATGCACGTCTCTCTGGGTCTGGACGTGGCCTCTACGCCACGTGTTCTCGTTCTTACTTTTCTTTCTATAGGTATTTGTTATAAAGTCCGTTAGCTATATGGCTCTAGACTCCCGTCTAACTTAGGATAATCAGTCTTTAGATAGGTGTGATTTTCCAAAATTTTAGACCCCCCCCCCCCCCCCCCCCCCCCAGAAACGTCACACAGTGTTGAAGTACTAACTACAGAGACTGATTAACTTATGTTTACTTTTTTTCAGGTAAGAATATCATTGAAAGCTGTGGATGAGGGAAAGTGTTCGGAAGAAAAAATTGGAACTGTGTAAGTTCGGGTTAGGGAAAGGGACTTTATTGAACCCACCCTTATATTTTCATCAAAGGTCTCCGCAAAAACTAACTGAAAGTTGCCCCTCGCCTGGAGTGTCCACAAAGGCAAAATCCTCCGAATCCTAAAAAAAAACTTTTTTAGAAAATAAGGGAAAATATTAAAACTCTTTCTGTCCCCTAATTGCAAAGGCAGCTCATAAAATAAAAATTTAGTCGGTATTGTCCACGTTCTGTAAAAAAAAGTAACAGAAAAGTTTAATTAATTATCACCTTGGAATCCTGCTGGAAAAAACATTGAAGGGACACAGATTGGTTTAAATAGAGAAAATGGGGAAGTATTTCACCTTTTTTGTTGAAGGGCTGGCAGCTTAATTACGTGATTTTTTTAATTTCTCTCTGTTCTGTTGGTAGCTATCTCAATCTCTGTTAGAGTGGCAGATTCGTACTTCAGTACATGGTCTCTCCAATTTTTTTCTCACAGTTTAATTTATTTTTTACTTCTTTATATTAAGCCCTTGGAAGCAGTGGATATTTCAAAGTCGGTGTGCTTTGAAATACCTTTTCGCTTTTTTATTCGGGTTCTCTTTGTATATAGAATATTTATTTATCACCATGCATGGGTATAAGCTGTGAAACGCGATGAGAGATATTTAAATAATTGTTAATGAAGAAAAATCGCTCCTGTTTAGGAAGCGAGGGAGATGGATCTTTTCAAAACAAACTTACAAAACCACTGGCGCCTGACACAGATCAACTTAAATACTTTCAAGCTTAGTACCTAACTAAACACTTAAACTGTACAAGGGTGACGTTGACTATATACCTAATTTCTGGGACTCTCAGGTTTGGCGCCAGGGTCCCGTCTCCCGCAGGTCTTTATTCCAAATGAGATTTGGGCTGAACCACTGTTCAGTTCGGGGAAGGCGAGGTAAAACCGTCACCAAGGGGGTAACCACTCCAGAGATTCCTTTAGATTCCATAAAGATTTCCAAAGATTCCCAATGATATTCATAGAAAGATGAACCCCGAAGGGGTAACCACTCCAAAAAAAAATCCGAAATTCATAAAGATTTCCAATGATTCCCAACGAGATTCCCAACGAGTGGTTAACCCCCCGACCGTCACCGAGCAGATTCATCCGGTAAAATTAAATTGGTTCGCAGCACAGTGACAACGCTAATTTGCCTCTTGAAATACACTCGAGCTTCATAATAATGACTTCAAACACAAGTTTGCTAGAAAGCATTCCAGACTGATCCAAAATCACTGACGTATACTTCTATATCTGATATCGCGAAGCATTGTTCCTTTGACAGGGACTGTTCTACCCTTCTAAGAAGTGAGTAGTAAGCTATTTTCCTTTGAAGTAACTCTGTTATCAGGATGGCATCTGCTCTTTCATTTGCCCTCACAAAGAATTGTTCGGAGTATTGAATTCTCCCTTCACACCTCACTGCCCCCCTGGCTCCACCCTTGTCCTAGATTTTCCACGTATTTTACTCTTTGACTTTATTTTGTACAGAATGCTTTTGTCTCCAGGAAATACGTCGGTGCAAGAAAAAAAAATGAAATCGTTGGGATGTTTCTGAGTTGCTTATTTTCAAAGCTTGACTTGTTATCTCCCTACACATTGTTCTTTGTTGGCGTTTTCTGAGGAGGCTACCACTACCAGTAGTCGTACCACTATTTTATTTGTTTTGTACATTCCCTGGTTGAAAAGATTGTGTAACAAATGAGGAAAACCATTTTTTGAGTAAAGTTTGAGTTCAGGAAAGTTCTTGAAAAAATCCTAGTAATTAGGAAAAACTATTAAGTACGTATTAGAACGTTTATTTGAAGTTGATATGTGGGGCGTACGCGAAAAATAACCAAACCCAGTACGGCGGGTGCAACCTCCTGTTAAACCTAACAAGAAGTGAAAGTAACAAACTACGTGAGAAGTTTTTTCCTTGGCTTTATCTGACGCTGCGGATTTTAACCTAAAGTTTGGGGGCAGGACTTTTGCTCGAAAGTTTATGTGGTCTCTTTATCAATTTCTATCCAATCCTTTGTTATTTCTCTTGTGTCTCTTGTGTATCTTCCCTCTGTGGGATAGAATATTTTTGCATAAATAAAACTACGGACGATCCCTCGAGCTTTCGTTAAATTTAACTGATAGTTTGTGTTGTCTGTAGATTAACCTCAGGTTAGGCTAGCATACACTTTGTGTGACACATACACATAGTGAGAAAAACTGGGTGGTGATTTGAGTCTTCTCAACATGGATCCGAGTTTTAGAGGAACGGTTCGTTTTTCTTTTATGAATCAGCAACCAAAATCTTTTAGAATGCTTACACAAGCAGTACAGTAGCATACCTAAAATATATAATTATGTAGGTAGTTTATTTAAAAATTCCAATATAGAACGCGTATAGGGGCCGTCGTAACCTTTGGCTCGTATGTGCATGAAGGGGGGAGGGGGGTTGCACGCGAGACTTCGATTTGATGTATAAATGTGCGCTAACGGCACTCGCTCAGTACAAATTCAGTTCAGCCGAATGAATTGTTAAAAAAAAAGCTTTTGTTTCTTTGAATTATGCATTAGGTCTTGATTGCGCACTTTACGCTGGTCGCAACTTCCCCCGTTCTTTTACCCATGTGAATATAGCTGCCGGCAATGTAAAGGTGTAGTTTAGGCAACCTCGATGGTGGAGATGGTTGAGTTTAGAGGATAGGTAACTGTGAGACGAATCACATCGGTTCAATCCCCACCCTATCAAAGTTTATCTGATGTCGAGTGAAAAGAGTGTGATTCGGAACCCACCCTTCTACTAAGTAAAGGTATAGTGCTGACACAAGTCTGCCTGTGCTGAGGTTTCTTCACTTCTGACCGTTTTTGACTAAGGGCTGTGGGTGCCCAATTGAACCTATAGAAAGGTTGCAGTGAGTTTTCAAAACTCGCGTCTCAAAGAAACAGGAATCGGCGCCCAGATCTTACTTTTCCGCAGACCGTGTGGCGGAAAAGTGTTGTAAAAGCGTGAATATTAGATTTTGAGGTTTTATGTTCTATGAATATGATCCTTGTGAGCCCGATGTTGGAGAAGGTGCTATCTATGTCTGTCCGTTGTGAGGGGTTAACCACTCGTTGGGAATCTCGTTGGGAATCATTGGAAATCTTTATGAAATCTCAGGGAATCTTGGAATTCTTTGGAGTGGTTATCCCTTTGGGGTTTATCTTTCTATGAATATCGTTGGGAATCTTTGGAAATCTTTATGGAATCTCAGGGAATCTCTGGAGTGGTTACCCCCTCGGTCCGTTGTAGATTCTCCTCATTTCTGCTGAAATATTGAAGCCAAGGCTCAGGGACATCTTCCGAAAATACGATTGAGTTTTTCCCGAAGAAAGTCCCCACCTCTAAGTTTGTTGAGTCTAAGGCCGTTATCTCTGGATAACGAATTTGGAAAACCAAAATAGCCACCTCTGGGGGGCTTCAAGTCCCTTGAGGATAGGGGGAATTGGATTTGTCACTGAGACGGCCAGTGAGCATCACATTCCAGTTCAGCCGATCGAATCCAAAAACTTAAATAAAACCTTGTACTATTTTGTTTTATTGGGTGATATGGCATAGGTTTCGTCATTCGCAGCTGTGTGTCGAAGTAGAGAAATGTTACTGTTGTTTGTTTTGCCAATTTTTCTGGAATGTAAGATGTGTTTTTAACGCCATATTTATGATCGAAGACTTCTGGCGTATTTTTTAATGACAATCCTCTCGGGTTCTTTGTTGTTTACAAAATAAATCGATTTATTTCACTCAGATTCATGAAAACAACTGCAAAACGAACAAATTTCGTTTTTTACTGGGCTTATTACGACTAAGGCTTAATTTCACCACCTCACAATAGTGCCTCCTAATAACGATCGAATAGCTATCGAATCGGTAAACCAGCCGTTAAACTTATCCTATCATTAGGTTTTGTCGTGTCACTAGAATTCGTTTGCTTTGTTTACGTCAACTTTGTTTAGGTGTACGTTCATTGTACGTATCAATAATTTCATGTTAAAAATGTAAAATAAACGGGGAAAAACACACTAGCTTGTCGGAGAAAGGTATTAAATTGTTGGGTAGACAACAATCCCTGCCCGTTTCACACCCAAACGAGTCGAATAAGGTATGAAATTTATTGTTATTTGCTAACGTGCGGATTCACTAACGATGCTATCGTCAGGATGGTGAAAGCCATTAACTTTTTTTAGCGATAGGATAGTGCTATCGTGTACACGATAGTCTTCCCGTTGAACTTGTGAAATTCAGCCTAAAGTAACAATGTTCTTCATTCAGAGCCTGTTCGGTTCATCAATTATTGTTTAGCGGTGAAAAAAATAGCTCTCATTTCGTTTAAGTAAAGAAAGAATTGGTTGAAGAGAAGGTGAAGCAGTCCAGAGCAAATGGAAAGAATAGATGAGCCTTGTAAGGTAACAAATGGTAGTAGTGAATAATAGAAGGCAGGTTTAATGGCCTCCTTGTGGTTGGGGTGGGATGGCCAACCCCTACTGCCCATTTGGCCTACCCAAGATTTGTTCATCGGTCTTACCAGTGGGAACCTAGGAACCCGCAACAAGATTAATTCAGCACGATACGTCATTTATCAAAAATTGTTTCGTGTATTTCAGGGATGAGCACGAGGCACGAGTTAAAGGTGTCTTTGCTGTCGTGTTCATTTTTTCTGTACACTTTATGAGGAAACTATTGGATATTTAAATGTTCTGAAGTATAAAATGTCCTCTTATCGGCCGAAATTAACAGGCCATGTTGTGTTTTTATGATCGACTGATTTTTGGCAACAAAAAAATTGTCCGAAATTCACAATATATAGCCTGTTAATGTCAGCAGTTTGAAAGACGTAAGATATTTCAGAACAGTAAAATATCCAAAGTGTGCAGAAAATACTTCTGCGCAGTCGTATTTGTGTGAACGTTTTGGTTTAGCAATACTCGAATATTTTATCAAGCTTATAGTTTCTATTTGAAGCCAAAGGTCATTCACTGAGCAACTGAACCCATATTTCAATTTCCTACAACCCACTAGGCAGTGGAAACGAGACAGAAGGTCTCTAAAAAGGAATTAGTGTGATGTTGATATGGCACCTTTTTGGTATAATAAAATTTTAAGACGAAGTACCTTTCAGATTTGCCATCAGTTCTGAACTTTTCATCGTAAACATAAAGTCAGACAAAGAGAATTACACTTAAATGAAGAAAAATATGCTGAAAACTGGTCGGGAGGTGAAGGGGTGGCCATGCCAAGTACTGTTGGCGCTATCTCTTCCGTTAACTTGGCTCTCGCAAGCAGGGTTTATTAATTCAAGAGGTTTTTTATTTCGAATTTGGGGTAGGGTCTCTTGATGATGTTTAAGCTGGCTGACCAATCTGAATCCTTCCCTGAGGAACACCAAGGGCTCTTATTGGTCGCCGTGATTCGATATAATGAGGAAAAAAATCTCTATGTTGAGAAGTGGCAACCTCTAAACTTGTAGACTTTGCTGGCAAGGTCGTAAGAATCATAACAGTTGCACCACTATAATTCACAGAGACAAGCCCCATTCATTTTTCTATTAGACATCTCAAATTTATTGGGGCCGGGTGAAAAGAGGCGAACCTTCTTCGAAGGGGGGAAAACAGTCAAAGTGCTATAATTCATATAACGTGTCGATGCTTTCCAACCTTCCGCTATCCTCTTGGAATCAACTCAAAAATTGAGGTCGAAATACGCTGGTGTCTTTAGGGGTTACTTAATAGTGTGAAGGGGTGGCGAGATAAGTCCAACCAAAATTTAACATGATAATTTTTTAAAAATCGGATTTATTTGAAAATTTATTTTCTCGGTTTTATATTTTAACTGAATATAGTATTTTATACTTTAGTTGCACTTTTGTTAGGAGAACAATGTCTTGCTAGTGAGGGAACGACAGAAGATTAGTGTGAGTTGGTTTAGCTCAGTTTTAGGGCACTGACTTATAGAGGGCCCATGGTCTGAACTTTGTCCGGCTCTGGGCCTACTCAGCTCTTTACTGGCCGGGGGGAAACTCAATGGGAGGGCGTGATTCTTACCTAATCAACCCCTTGTGTATAGAGGCGAAAGGTGTGACCCTGTAACGACCTGGGGGTCTATTCCCTGATCTTTTAACACCAGTGGAGCAGCTGAGCTAACACCAAGGGGTGGGCAAAATAACACTGTATTTTACTGATTCAGTGTGCTGTTTTGGTGTAAAGCGAGGTGTAAAGTAAGGTGACAAGAGAACAGGAAAACTATTACTGACCCTTCCAGGGCTGTAGTACTGAGGAGTATGTAATTATCTTGCCCTTGGCTAGCGGTTAACTAGAGAATAGTAATTTTATTTCCCAGATAAAAGTGCGGAATGCTTCGGGTAATCTAATTTTCCCCATAAAAGTGCGGGCTGCCGTGATGTAGCCATTTTTTATTTCTCACTATAAGAACGGTCTGAACTGGCCCGTTAAGGGTCCGCTATACCTGACGGTGCATTTTTTGTGCGATTGCACTTGTCATAAGCTATACGTTCCATAAGATTAACATTGCGAGCGGCGATTCATTTTCAAGGTTTCACCTTGGTTGGAAAGACACAAAATTTTGCCTGTACCTAGCCCTAATAATGTTCTAGGGAGTGTTCGAAGCAGATTTCCCATTTTTTTTACTGGTTTTCGGGATACAGCACTTTTCTTGAGGTATGCGATGGTAGCATTTGCAAAACAGTTGCAATAAAAGAAACCAGTGAGAAATTGGGAAATCTGCTTTGAACACTCCCTAAAACATTGTTAGGGCTAGGTACAGGCAAAATTTTGTGTCTTTCCAACCAAGGGTAAACCTTGAAAATGAATCGCCGCTTGCAATGTTAATCTTATGGGTGGCAAAAAATGCACCGTCAGGTATAGCGTCCTCTTAACAGAGTTAGAGGAAGTGGTACAGCATGGACCCGAGATAGATAGGGCGAACGGGAAAAAGCTCAAGCAACTATTGTAATGCAGAGAGCGAACTAAAGTGACCGAACGGCAAAAAGCTTGAAATGGACCTGGACGGTTTTACGAGGTTTGGGCGTCGTAAAGCCGCGGTCAGACGAAACTACTTCTCCTTTGCGCCCTTTTAGAGTGGCTTCTGCAATTATAGCAAAAAATTGCCATGGACAAGGGTCGCAGCTTAGCTGACAAGATAGTCTGTTTTAATGTTTAGGAGCAGCCATCAACTTGAATTGGGGAAAATAGTCCGCCATGAATTTCCTGTTTTTTGTGGCCTTAACGGTCCGCTATACCTGACGGTGCATTTTTTGCCGTCCATAAGATTAACATTGCGAGCGGCGATTCATTTTCAAGGTTTACCCTTGGTTGGAAAGACACAAAATTTTGCCTGTACCTAGCCCTGACAATGTTCTAGGGAGTGTTCGAAGCAGATTTCCCATTTTTTTTCTGGTTTTCGAGATACAGCACTTTTCTTGAGGTATGCGATGCTAGCATTTGCAAAACAGTTGTAATAAAAGAAACCAGTGAGAAATTGGGAAATCTGCTTCGAACACTCCCTAGAACATTGTTAGGGCTAGGTACAGGCAAAATTTTGTGTCTTTCCAACCAAGGGTAAACCTTGAAAATGAATCGCCGCTCGCAATGTTAATCTTATGGGTGGCAAAAAATGCATAATGCATCGTCAGGTATAGCGTCCTCTTAACTTCTGCTTGGGTGGGAGAGGGAAGGTGAAAGTGGAGTTTGGAGATAGTTGCTCATTTTTGAGTTTTCAAAAGTCATTCCTTGTGTTTTCTTTCCTCTCTTACTAAAAGTGTGCGTATCGGATTTATATTAGGACCATGCACGCTGCGTCCATAAGAAATAGCGAGCGGCAAATTATATTTTTAATTTTTCCCTTCGTATTAATAGAATCAACGTTTTGTCTCGGTAATGTCGCGAAGTATATTCGAAAAAAGGCTCATTTCGCAGTGGTTATTGATATTTCCCCTCTTTTCCTGCAACTGAGTTGTGTCATATTATTACCCTCAGAGCAGTCACTCTTCAATTATTTGAGGAACAGAAATATGGTTACTTGATACATTTCACAGATGT
Source organism: Mesopsocus fuscifrons (assembly GCA_950004255.1). Taxonomy (NCBI): domain Eukaryota; kingdom Metazoa; phylum Arthropoda; class Insecta; order Psocodea; family Mesopsocidae; genus Mesopsocus; species Mesopsocus fuscifrons. Next base: position 5,133,586 of record OX465377.1, read on the forward strand.
CACAATGCTTTTACTGGTTGTCACTTGGAGCCAGCATTGTATTTTACGAGTATTTGGAGTCCTAGGGTGTGCGGACACTGTACAAATGTTCACCTGGTGATTAGGCTCAATTTATAAAACTTAAGGGTGATCGTTTTTCATTGTTACCTTTCGGAAACTCACTAACTTAGTGGTAGATACTGTGACACAAGATGGAGGGACTTCCTAAAGGAACCGGATTCAGCTGCCGCCGGATGAAAATTCCCATTTTAGGTGACATTCGATGTATCGATCCCCAACCATTCAAGGAATTGTATTTTCTGTTTGAAACGAGACCTCATATCCGGCGTGGGGCCATCTCTCACTTGTCTAGCCGGTTTCCTTGCGTTCGATTCGATAAATCGATTCAGAGCTTCGATTGATGTGGAACTATCGAAGGCAATGCATTTCCGGTTGGAGCGGGAACCCATATCCGCACAGAGGGGCATGTGTCACCTGCCAAACCGATTCTCCATATATGCGAGTACAGGTCGATGCATAAATCGATAAATCTATCAGGGTTTCGATGTTTAACATTTGCCTATATAGGGTTAACCGGCAGCCATTTATCACGTGGAAGCAGACATTTCGCTGTTTTCACCTGTTTGGCCGAAATCAGGGGTTGAAATGGGGTTGGGTTTACCGTTACCTTCAATCTTCTGACACGAAAGCCACTGGGATATGGAAAATACTCCTTTATCCACCGTTACCGTACCCTACAAAACAAAAATTGAAAATTTGCACAAATTGATCTTTGGCTGTCAGTAAGTCTTCCTTGATGCGGGGCTGGATGTATCGTGTGTGGGCACCAGCCATCCCTTAGTCGACATCCCGGCCAGGATGCCAGAACGCCGTCCAAAACGCATCGATTGTAGCCACCTTTAGGTCAGTTGTTCGTACATTTTGAATAGATCCAACAACAAATAACAATGGAAATATGTATCGACTATTACAACTGAATGGTGTGGTTGGGGCTTACCCCCAAAGCTATGTTCTAGCGATTTGGTGTGTTATTTCCGGGCTCCATACTACGGGAAACTAGAATTGTCTACAATACAATTATTTGAAATTGTCTCTGGACACGACATGACCATTCATAGGCAGGTACAACTATTATATTTCATTTATTGTTGGTTCAGGGACGAATTGATGTCTGTCACAACTACACGTTCCTGCCATACAGATTTAAGATTAAACCTCGGTTATATTATAAATAAACCACGTTTAAATTTAACTCTAAATTTGAACTTATTTTATAAATTTGTAGATTATTGCAATGCATCAGGTAACAAGCAAGCTCTAAGGCTGGATTTAGCTAATTTCGGAATGGAATTTACCCGATTTTTTTTTCTCTGTAAGTTAAACAAGGTTGTCATGCGTTGCTAGGGAAATGAAATTCCGACTTTATTTACCCAGCAACCTTGTTTAACTTACAGAAAAAATTCGTGTAAATTCCATTCCGAAATTAGCTAAATCCAGCCTTATTGCTCAGTTTCGCTGGAACATTGCTGGCACGCTGAACTAATTTTGATGCAAGGCGTCATTTACTTCTCAAAGAATGGAAGAGAGTGATGTTCGCTTTGATGAAATAGTTAGATTATAATGTCTTGGCGGGCTGCTGAATGGATCAATTACTGGGGGAAATGGCACGAGACTTAAAAGGGGCGGAAGAGTAGAAACGTTATGAACCTGCACGTAAAGCTGGAAACTGCAAAGACGGTAAAAAGGATCATGAAATAACATTGCTCAGCTACATTCTATTGCAAGATCTGTTAATTCTCCAGGTTGCCTCGTTTAAACTTAAAGCACGGTCACACGGTGACATTATACACACACTGAACAGTCTGAGTACTAGAGCCCTTGAAGGTGCAGGGCTCTAATTGGTCAACGTGATGTGACGTCTTAGGTAGACCTTATTTCACATTGAAATGAGATAACCTCTGGGATTTTTAGACCTTGTTGCTCGGCTACGTTCTATTACTTTTAGAGCAGTAAAGCAAATCAACTTGAGCGAAATTTTACTTCTCATTAAGGTGGTTTCCTCGTTTGCTTGTAACAAATAGGTTTGAAACTTATATGGCCAAGTCGTAGCATAAAACCTGGTAATGGTGAGAGGGTTAAAAATATAATTGTCTGCTAGAGGTGAAAAATAGGGATATTACCCTCTTTTTGTAATGTAGTAACCACCCTCGCACTTCAGGGGTGCAGCTGATATTTTTGTGATTGTGCCTCTGGCGTGACTTGTGTCCTAAGATGTCCGGGTTCGAATCCCAATATTTTCCGCTTTCCGCAGGGGTGTAGTGGCTTTGGCAAAGACCTCCCAAGTTAACCACTCGTTGGGAATATCGTTGGGAATCTTTGGAAATCTTTATGGAATCTCTGGAGTGGTTACCCCCTCGTCCCAATGGCTCCCTAAAATTCTTAACCACAGTGAGAGGTCTCAGCAAATTTTTTCATCCCCTGCGAATTCGGGGGTCCGTAAATACTTCTCGGCAACTCTCCGCCCTCCGAAAAAAAAGGGATGAAGAAAACGGAAAGTTTGTAAATTTTCAAGGGGGACGTGGATTTCACAGTCCACGGGCCACAGCAAAGGAGAAGTTGCTTTGGAAAATCTGGAGAGGACGGAATGGAAGAATAAATTGGGGGGATGGGAAGGGTTGGGGGGGAGGGGCGTGTGCTGTCCTACCCAGATGCACGCTGCTTCCGACCTACTTTTCTGCTGAATACTTAAGATGATACTATCAATGTTTCAATAAGCACTGATGTGAGGTTTTGGAGTAGAGCTCAGGTACCTTCAGTGAGTTCAGTGGAGGCCCTTCACATGTTCAGCCATTGGTCGAGCAACAATGGGACTGAGCCCCCGAAAAATACTTCGAGAAGTGGGTGACCCGTGCTAATCAGTTGTCCTGTACAGCTTCCTAACGGTTTTCAAATATGAGTTCCATCAACGGAAAATCACGAACACCACCCATAACGACATATTATAGCCCCGTTACGTAAACCAATCTGCGTGACGGTAATTCATTATGTGATAATAAACAACAACATGGCTGATCTAGGGTCCACCTACGTTCATTGATATGACAACCGCCCGATAACGCGTACGCTGGATTACACTTACTTGGTTATGGTTGGCCGTATTACATACAAAACCGGGGTAATTTCGACAAATTAACAGTGAAGGGGCTATTCTAATGCTTCGATTAGTCCTCATTACGCTGTTACATTGTGTCGACGACTAATCGTAGAACTAGAATAGGCACTTAATTGTTAACGGGTTTAACTTACTTGGGTTTTCTAAGCCGTGTAATAAGACCTTTAGGGTGGAATTCACCACTTCTTAAAGCGTACTGTAGTGCGATTGCACTTGTCATAAGCTATACGTTCCATAAGATAAATCTGTTCGATAGGAGACACTATAGTGTACTTCAGAGAAGTGGTAGGAGTTATACAAGCTGAGCATTTGCTATCGAGCTGGTACGTATATTTGTGAGTAAAATATAATTCGTTTGGGAAAGTTCATTAATTTGGTTGGGTTAACAAAGTGCCCCGGCATTTAAATAGCACAGAGCAGCGTTTATAAATGGGAAAAAGTGACATTTGACATAGAGAGTGGACTAAAACAACAGGGTGATGACAGTGACACCATCTCACTGTTTTATTTTTAATCACCTGTATCATTCACACCCCATACGTTTGTGACAGTTGTCCGTGTCAGGAAGACTCTAATTGTACCTTTTTCACTTTACAGTTTTTTTTCGGACCTGAAAACACTAAAAAAAGTCGCTTTTGCATTGATGATTGTGACTGTGATTTTTTTAAATTATTCTTTGTGAGAAAAAAAATGGGCTCGGAAAATTCAATTAAAAATAATTTTTTTTCTCCGTTGTCGTTTTCGAGGTTGCTTCATTTTGCACATATGGAGGGGGCTATCACGATGACGTCATTTTGTGCTGACCAATAAGAGTGCTTCTCCTGTTCGATTGCGCAACTGGAGACTCGGACTGGTCTCCTTTGTTCTACGCCCAACAGTCGAGTTTTCCCTCAGTTGGTGAAGGCCAGGTACCCATCTGGTGGCTTAGAGCATATTCTCGTTCTTCAGCGTAATGCAGAAGGATGAGTTTCTTCAATAATAAATCCTGTAGGTACCGTAGAAGGTGCGCAAAAACAATTGTTTACTTTAGGAGAAGGAAAGGCTCTGGAGAGGTAAAGCGGGTAAAGTATACCGACATAGTATATTCCCTAGATCCCTAAGGTCAATGTGAAACAAAAAGGCTGGGGAATGCACTCTCCGTGCCAGGCATATTCAATTCAGACCCATCAGGTTCCCCTCCTGCCTGCGAAAAAGGCAACAACATCCTGCCGGGTTTTCTTTAAAATATGTCCTTTTGTTACGTGTCTTTCTGAAGTTATTTGGAGTAGTTGCAGGACGTTTGTTTACCTAGGTCCCACATCTTCCAGATTTCCAAATTGTTCGAATATTTTCCCTTGGGTGACCCAGGATTAGCCGTTACCCGGTTATTAGACGTAATTGGGAGACCCTAGGTCTCATTTATACGAAAAGTTATCTCATGAGTTGTCGTGCCTTCGTCATTATCACCATGACTTGAGGTGAAGGCCTAATGAAAGTTTCACAGTGAGCCACTGGCGAAAAGTGAAGCATTAACTGTTCTAACTAATAAATGCTATGCGGGATTTTCATACGAATTTACCGTGATTTTTTAGTGCCCCGGTCTTTTGATTGCCTACCCATCTGCACCGTTGTGTCAGTTTCATTGAAAGTTTAACCTGTGAACCTGTGAAACGGAAAGAGACTCGTTGGGCTATCCGAGGGGGTCAAAATTTAGGCCGCGTCCCATTATGTTTAGTTAAAAGGAAATCGTCCATTTTCCTGGTAGTGTAACATGGTACACATTTCTCTTAACCGAGTATGGTGGGACTTAGCCCTAGTAGGTATACCGTTTCAATGAACTTTGATGTTCTGACGCGTGATACCTGCCTTCTCTTGAGTAGAAAGGTTGAAGTTGAGCCTCTTTTATATTAAGTTCCCTTTTATGTCAATAAAGAAACCAGCCCCCAACAATTTTTCAATGCGGTACTATACGGGAAAAAAGATGAAGTGAAAAGATAGAAAATGAGTAACGAAAATGAGCCTATAAAAGTATTGATAGACGTGTCAAACACAAAAATCCATGAATTGAAAGGCTGAAGAAATGATAAATGGGTTTGGGGTTTGAAGCAAGCGAATCCGTCACGATAAGTTTGGCTGTTTACTGAGTCAGCTACGGCATGGAAAACACCTGATCTCCTCCTAGCTCCAACTTGTTGTAGCCTTACTTCCTTCAGTTATCAAACATTTCATAAATCAAAATTAAATTCCCAAGTTATTTAAAACTTGGCGAGACCCCCAACTCCTCTTGATATCAATTAAATATTCAAAAGTTGAAGCAAGTTGAATTTTCGAGGGCGTCCCATGGGGAATGAGAACCTTCCCGCAACTGTCAAGTGCCCTTCAACGTTAGGAAGGTGTACAAAAGGCCTAAGGCAAAAGCTACTCTTAATACAACGGCGGTCAAACTTTGTAACTTTGAGATATAAGTCCTGGTTATAGAGCTAACCGCGGGAATTATCTGAACAAGTCATTAGTGAAATTTGCCTGTTCTGGAGGGTGGTATATCTTCAAGTGGTTGCAAATTCTGTGGGCTTAGCAGTGCTGAGAGGGTAACAATTATTTGCTGAGAAGTTACAGTGCTATACTTAAGTGGTTCACTGACTGTTAGGGCGGATTTCACAATTTCTCTAAAGGATACTACCTAATAGTGTCTCCTATCGGAAAGAATTATCTTATCCTATGTTTAGCGGATGACTAGTGCAATATAGTAAATTCGATTCTGATGAATTCGAGGGGGTAACCACTCCAGAGATTGTCTCAGATTCCATAAAGATTTCCAAAAATTCCCAAACGATATTCATAGAAAGATGAACCCCGAAAGGGTAACCACTCCCAAAAAAATTCCAAGATTCTCTGAGATTCCATAAAGATTTCCAATGATTCCCAACAAGTGGTTAACCGCTCGGATGAATCGGTAATTGCTTTTCACAAGGTCCGTCTGTCTGTACGTATGTGAGGACGTGTACCTAACTCTACAACCTGTTCTGGTTATTATGAATTTATAGTAACGCCTTCTCTCTAGGCGACTAGAAAGACCCCTGTGCTGTAGTTAGTGAGGGAAAAAATAAAAGTTTTCGGGGGAGTGGGTCTGGGAACAATTACTATCTATATTTTCCTCATCACTCCCGTAATTCCTTTCTTAAAAATTCCAAGCACCGTAAATAAAATATGTCTTTCCCAACTCTTCTTTGACTTCTTTTCTTGAGTCCTTGCTCTCGTGTCGATGTCATCACTCTCTTCATCTTGACAGGTACCAACTGTCGGAAGCTAAAATGGAACTCTGAACATAACAGGTGACCCAAATGAAGATGGAATATTTTGCATAACCGTGAGGCGAAGAGAGAGACAAACTTATCTAGAAGTTGAAATTCGGAAGAGAGACATCGACTGAAATAACTCATTCAGTTTCCAACTGACAGTGAAAATCATTTTTAATTAAGAATTAAATTTAATCAACATGGCGAACAAGTTTCAACTTTACCCAAAAGTTTTTCCCAAGTAAATTCCAATTTACCGTCCTGAGATTTTCAATTTAGCGCCCCGCCCTCGCCCTGGACCGGTGCCTTTTGTTGCATTCCTTCTGATAATTATTTATTCATGAACCCACCGACGGCAAAGAAGGAATGGAAAAGTGCTGAAAAAAAAAACGACGTAACTGAGAATACTTCACGACGGTAGTGTTTCTTATCCTCGATAGTTTTCTTTTTGGCGTCAGCTGATGACATATATTTGCACTATCCATAACATTTACAATGAGATTATTTTTATTTTTTCCCTTAGTTGGACAGAGTAAGAATTTCACCGAGGGGTTAACCACTCGTTGAGAATCTCGTTGGGAATCATCGGAAATCTTTATGAAATCTCAGGGAATCTTGAAATTTTTTGAGTGGTTACCCTTTATATGAATATCGTTGGGAATCTTTGGAAATCCTTATGGAATCTCAGGGAATCTCAAGGAATCTCTGGAGTGGTTACCCCCTCGAATTTCACTTAGACGTAGTCTCAGAAATTTACCTACAAATTTTCATGAATCATTGTGAAAATATTTCTGGTCTATTCCCCGCGAGTCCCAATTTTAAATTAACTTGCATTACGAGTGGTACTTAACCGTTAGGTTTGAAGGCCAATGGTTTGTTCTTTTTAACGAAAATTTGAACATTTCCTTCTGCTCAAAACGTCTGAAGTTTTTCTGGTTATATAAAAGCTGTAGCTCCATTTCCCGTTTTTCCAAATAAGATTCCAGAGTTGATCCTCCTAAAGCGTAATCTAAATCTAATCAGCTTTCAAGTCATTGCTCGGTTATTCTGCTTTCTGCGTTAATCCTCTTATCTAATATAGGAATTAGTAATAGGTAGCATGAAGTTAAATCCATTGACCCTTTCCTACGTTGATTCATTCGTAAATCTGCGGCTTTCTAATCAAATAGCCAATTATGAGAGGTATTTGATGACGTATATAGATTAATGAGAGGATATGTGCCCTTTAGCGAGATATGGAAAGGATTTTCCTATGGTTTTCTGACCTTTCAAGTTTACATTTTTAATCGTGTTTAATTTCTAATTGGAACTCTCTAGGGGTTAACCACCAGTACTGGTTAAACCTTATTGGTGGCATTAGCTCTCAGTCTCTCATTGGTTATTCATTAAAGCATACAAAAGTTGTAGTAGATTAAATTGGGGTTTTCGAAGAACTGATTAGGCACATTTTGTAATGAATTTGTCGTGAGGTACCTGTTAGTTAAGAATGATTGTTGATTTATTTGTATTATTTATTTGTTCGAAAATACCGTTTGTATTATTAACGCCATAAAATATTTAACTGCGGTTAAGATTTAACAATCGAGTTTGGACAGAAAAATCGATCGTTAAACCAGCAAGTTTCTGAAGTTGAAGAGACAAATGTTATATGTACTTTAGAACTAACCGAGGGGGTAACCACTCCAGAGATTCCTTGAGATTCCATAAAGATTTCAAAAGATTTCCAACGATATTGATAGGAAGATGAACCCCGATGGGGTAACCACTCCAAAAAATTCCAAGATTCCCTGTGATTTCATAAAGATTTCCAATGTGTCCCAACGAGTGGTTAACCCCTCGGAACTAACAAAAGTCCGAGAGTTTCCTTACAAACAGTCATTAAGAAACGTATACAAACAACATTGTATCCACAACCTTAAGAGGCGGCTTGTTTTTTAATGACCAGTATTTGGAATATTTATGCCCGAGAAATGCCGTCACTTTCACGCTGTTGGAATACCTAATTCTTAGTTGCCCTGTTTATCGTTCGGAAGGATAGTAATCGATACCTCGAAGACACTTGGTACTTTATTGTAAGTACGTGAGTACGGAAAATTCACTATCAACCAAAGTCATCTTTCATCTCGAAATACCATGTGTGGATGGATAATAAACATGCTCAGCTTTAGCATAATATTATCGCTGGGAAAGTTTCTATCTGGCACATTGAATTTAGGGGTTATATTAAAGTACAAACTTGAAGAGGGTGCACTCGAGTAACGTACCCTCACTTTCAGTTGCGAATTATCGCTGACGTTTCCGCCCCATGGACCAGTGAGCAATTTCAATTCAAGTGAATGCAACTTGAATCAGGCAGCTAAAATCCCCATAGTTTCAGTGATGAATGAAATGCTGATTTCTCACACTATTCAATATTATATGGAAAAATTTGTCTGGTTTTATTTTCGAATTCATTGCTGAGGAAGAGAACGGTGTTGTAGTAGAGGTGTGGGAAGGAAGCATGTCAGCATGTTTCCACACGATGGGGGCCTACAGTTTTAGGTTGGTTCCGTTTTTAGTGGTCGGAGTGGGGGTTTTTGGACAACTCAAAAATTACTGCTTTTATTGACAAAACTACGGGTCTCAACGAGGGGGTAACATTGGTAACTCCAGAGATTCCTTGAGATCGCATAAAGATTTCCAAAGATTTCCTGAGATTCTCAATGATATTCGTGGAAAGATGCACCCCGAAGGCGCTCCAGAAATTTCCAAGATTCCCTGAGATTTCATATAGATTTCCAATGATTTCCAGAGATTCCTGGAGTGGTTAACCCCTCGGGTCTCAAATAATAGTTCCTTGGTTGCTTGAATGCTATTGGGTAAAACATTGAAAGTATTTTTTCGAAAATAAGCGTAATTTATTTTAACGAGAAACCCAAGTCCGGCGATTTGCTGGAATTTTCATTCGGGTGTCAACTAAAACCACACTCTATTTGGTTCCGATCGTCACTCAGCATTTGTGCTCACCCTTTTCAGTCAATTCTACTAAACTGTTAACTCTCGCGTACTTTTTGCCGCAAACTGACCTCATACGGGAAAGTCAAGTGCGACCTTTTTGGTCTGGTGTCAGCTGAAGTCATTTCTGTGTCACTCACCAGTGCTACATCTTTTGCCTCAAATTGACTTCATACGAGGAAGTCAAGTGCTTTTTCTGGTGTCAACTGAAGCGTAAAACAGCGGCGCGGCTAGGTGGACGACCACACCAAGTTTGTTCTGATCCTGACTATTATCCTACACGTTTGGCCTCAAGCGACTGCTGTCAACAAAATTGTCTTACCGACTCTTCTTACCTATTCCCCTCTAAATTTCGTACCATCTCCGTTTCTCCTTTTGAAACAATCCCGTTTCAAATTCTGCTAATTTAGCATTTCCGTAAAACCAATTTGGAAATGCAAATGTTTCGAAAGGAATTGAAATTGAACCTTTCACATTGCTGAAACGATACATTCACTAGTTCATACCTAATTACATTATGTATTTTCCGACTGTACTCTAACAAAACCGGAGTAGATTAAGCAGATATCTGAACTCACTGTAGCAGCGCTAGATTTGATTTTGCATACGAAGATCTCGACTCATTCAACAACTTAGAAAGTTAACTGAACAACTTAGTTACAAGTGAGTGGTAAATTTCCTTCACCGCGGAGCCGACGAACTGTTTCCTCAAGCGGCAACACTTGAGTCTATTTATGCATTTTAAGTTAAATTGTGAGTTAAAATTTACTGTGTTTTCCTATGTGAACTCCATTACTAAGAACAATGCAATGAATATATATAATCACAGTGCATAAAAATATACGAGACCACCTCTTTCCGTTCTTGGGAATGTTTTCGTGTTCTTGCAAAGAATCAATTTCTTAGCTTGGAGTGGTTAATGGAGGTGAATGGTGGAAAGCTGCAGCCATAATGAGTCATCTCTACGACTGAGACCTATAGTTTTATGTGGGTTCTAACCACTGCAACCGAGGGGTTAACCATTCGTTGGGAATCATTGGAAATCTTTATGAAATCTCAGGGAATCTTGGAATTCTTTGGAGTGGTTACCCCTTTGGGGTTTATCTTTCTATGAATATCGTTGGGAATCTTTGGGAATCTTCATGGAATCTCAGGGTATCTCTGGAGTGGTTACCCCCTCGACTACAGCCTTGATATACATTTCACTTGAACATATCCGACGGAAATACCGTTCAGAGAAACTTTGATAGGAACCAAAAGAAATCAAATATCTTAAAATTTAAAACACAAAGGTCACTTGCGCGAAGGCTGTTCTTAAGTAAGTTCGTTTGTTTACCATTTTATGTTCTCATTTTATAAAGTGCCTACGTAAGTTCCAGTCCCCATTTAGAAATTCAGGAAATAAATTCAACCTAGTTAGGCAATTCCGAAGAGCTTTTTTCTCTTAAAACAAATTGCAGCCCGTGTTGAACACAAAAGTTAACCAAGGACATTAGAGAAGCTGCGACAAAAGCAGATAAAAACCGTTTTAAAGTTTTTAGGGCCTCGCCCCGGAAGGGGAGAGGGGATTTAGTACTTCGTCTTTGAGTTCGTGCCTGTGACGCTATCTCCCCATGAATTTACCTAATGCCTAATTCTAATGTACCTTCGACTTGTGCCTAGTTTGTGCTCTCTCTGTGTTGTTATTTCGGTAAGTGTATTGTTTATTTAAAAATCCATTAACGACTGCTGTAGTAGTACAGTAGCCCAGCGACTAGACAGTTTCAAGAATTATCCGTTGTGCTCTTCTAAATATCAGCTCCACTGCCGTCGTGTTACTACTCGATAGCCGAGTATACTAAATTTTCGACTTTTGAGGAGCCGGGTCACACCGGTTCGATCCCGATCCTACCAAAAAGTTTTTCTGCTCGGCATTCACCTCTGATATGTTCAGCATGTCACGTGAAATGTATATCGAGGCTGAGGTGGTTCGGAACCCACCTAAAACTGTAGGTCCTCATCGTTTACGCGATGGGTGGGGAGCTGGTATTTAGTAGTGCTGCCAGCTGAGCACAATGGATAGTTCTTGAAAAGGTCTTGTTGCTGGGCTTGTCCCCCCCCAACTCTCAGCTATAAGTTATACTACGCAGTGGGGACCTACAGTTTTATAAAAGTTCTGAATCACCCTAGTCTCAATACACTAGAGATGCTGATCAGGCTCTCTGCGTGTTTCTCTATAGTGACAGCAATCAAGACCATTCCGCTATAGCGATTGTTAATTTCTGCTGTACTGTTGCGAAGCCAGCGAAAGTTTACGAACTGGAATAATAGGTATAAGAGGTACTATAGGATAAAATTTCTGTTTTATGGAAATGGCTGAGAGAGCACTCTAGCAACTTTGAAAAGCGCTTCAGAAGTATATTGTCCTGTACACTCAGCAGCAACTATAGCTAGTCTGAAATAAAGAAGTTGGGAATTCGTCCGACACAATGTGGAAGTAGAGCGGAAAGTAAGCAGTGAGATCATTCTCTATGTTAATTAGAACGTCTTTGTAGTGAATAGAGCAATAGAGCGTAGGATATTGTGAACACGTATATTGAGGGTTGAAGCTAAGCAAAACACGTCAAACTTTGACAAAGCTGATGGATTCTTTTGTTTACTTTGTTGATACTAATGGGCTTTCAGGGCTTGTTTCCTGGGAAACGGGAAAGCTAAAGCTTCAACATCCCTCAGGTGGCTGATGGCTCAAGACTACCCCCAAGGGCTCAAATTTAGCTCCGTTAACTCTGATTGCTTTTGTACGAATTTTAAATTGGGCATACCTTTGGGAAGTTGGATCGATGAAGCTTACTGTGTTTTATTCTGTGACCGTTCGAGATGATAATTATTTGTCGAATAAAAGAACGGACATTTTGCTTGCGAGACAGGACTATGGACACTAGATTAACAGGTACTATCGACACCATATTCACCGCCTTAAATATGTGGCGCAGTTTCACAAAGTCGACGCAACATCGTCCTCAACCGGCCTTCTATATTCTTGTTTCTTGCTTGTAAACACAAACACTGGCACGACTTCAACAAGGCATTGCCCTCCTTAGTTCTGCAAACTCCCTCCCTGTTCCAAATAAATACATTTCGCAATGAACTACTTTTGAAATACAACAGCACATCCTAACTCATTTCTAAAACCAGCCAAAAAAGGCAAAAGGAAAATGGAAACCCTTGAAAGCCGGCGTTTTCAGCACTCACTTGTTTACTTTTCAATTTCAATAAACATAAACAATTTTCAATTTCAGAACGCCAACCTAATTTCTCTGTTACGGAGGTAGCGACAATTTGTTGTGGCGACAATATGGTGTTGCAATTTCCATTATAAATACAGAGAGCTTAGACAGGACAAGGCAATGGTTCTGGACCCAGAAAAAATCAGTGAAAACCTAGTGTCAATTTTTGAATTTTGCCTGGGTGACTTCAACGTTGTCTACGTTAGGAAGATAGATAACACACTTCTCTAAAGTAAACTATAGTATATCCTATCGAACACATTTCACGAAGTATGTTTAGCTTATGTCAAGTCTAGTCGCACTATAAGTGTACTTTAAGAAGCGGTGAAAGTTGAAAGTTCCCAGTAGATACCATTAACACCAGCACCGGTATTTTCTCTTGCCTGTTGGTGATAACAAGGAGCTCTGAGAAAGATGATAACCGTTAACACTGATTAAACCCGATGTAAAGGTGCGATTCTGACTATTTTGCGTTAACCTGTTAGCCAGGAGCCTCAACACCTACACAATAAACGAAAACAGGTCATGAGCCGCGGGGCGCTAACTCCAATTTAGGAGGTAAACATAGCTTCCTCCCCCCCCCCCCCCCTCCTACCACACTTCAATAACGCCCAACCCTCTTCCTTCTCAAACAACAAAACCTCATAAGACAAGGGAGCCTCCTTTAAATAATAATATGAATATGTAATATCTTCTATCCGTCTGATACCTATTTAATAAATAGTCTAACCAATATTACGCGGTTTCGTCTAGGGGTGGTTAAATAGGGGTTAAAAGTAATTAAGAAACATCTCTGCGGTTTATTTCTTAGAATAGTCTGAAGAATATTCGTGCCCTTTTACGACTGTCGGACCGTGACCCCCCTAGTGGCAAGTTTGGAATAAGTAGCTTAATCAGGCACTCGGTCGTTGTAACTACTTTCGGTATTTGAATACATTTTCACACTTCTGAAAAATTGTGGAAAATTGCTGCCGCGTGAAATTAAGGGGACATGCAGCAGCAAAAAAAATCTCGTGGACAAGGGGTAACCACTCCAGAGATTCCTTGAGATTCCATAAAGATTTCCAAAGATTCCCAACGATATTCATAGAAAGATGAACCCCGAAGGGGTAACCACTCCAAAAAATTCAAAGATTCCCTGAGATTTCATAATGATTTCCAGTGATTCCCAACGAGTGGTTAACCCCTCGCTCGTGGAAGTTTTTGAAATGACTTGTGAGATACGAAGAGTCGACCATTGTTGGTCTTTTATTGCTAGATGCCATGAGGAGAGCTCGTAAGCAGCTTTAGCTCTACTCGAAAATTCATGGAAGTCACCATTAGAAGTACCGTTTCCCAGTGGAAATGCTGATTTGACCGTCTTATTTGACTTGGACAATGGTGTTCAGCTGGTAAGAGAACTCAGGTATTTGCGGAGCTGACACGCGTCCTTCTGGTTGCCCCATTGTGCCGTGACTTCCCTTTGTGCTCCTGTCTGCCGTGCTTTCCGAGTCAGTGCATCTCAGACGTGGCCAAACAACCTTCCCCCGCCCCCCATTCTCCCCCAGGAAAGGCGCCTTTGTCATCTTACACCTCAGCAGCTCCCATCCTTTATGAGGTGCCTAACTTCTAGACATTTTGAATGAGGAATTGTTCTATTATTGTAATTGTACTGAGGAAGGTACAGGTTCGTTTCCATAATAATACAAGTACCTTATCAAATTTAAGGATACACGTAGTAGTGGCTCCAAATTTAATGTCTATTTTCAAAACTGCTGGATTTAGTACCTGTCAGAAGTTTTCTTTTTATTAACAAAAATCGCTGTATCGTAAAATCACAAGTACTTACTGTAAAGTTTCTGAGGTTAAAAAGACATATTACCTTTGAGGAAGAAATTTCCGTCGAGTTCGGCGTTCTGATGTTCAGCATGTCAAGTGGAATGTATATCGAACTGTGGTGGTTCCCATCGAGGGGGTAACCACTCCAGAGATTCCATAAAGATTTCCAAAGATTCCCAACGATATTCATAGAAAGACGATTCCCGAAGGGATAACCACTCCAAAAAAAAATCCAAGATTCCCTGAGATTTTATAAAGATTTCCAGTGATTCCCAACGAGATTCCCAACGAGTGGTTAACCCCTCGTTCACACCTCTACTATCTACTCCTTCGGTAATTTCCACTATACTTTGAAATGGTGGTCTGATAAATTATATGCAAGGTTTTCACGTCTGGCACAATTTTCCATTAGTGTTCAGGGTAACGGAACGTGTACATAATGTAAATACGCGATGTTCAAAGTCATGTGATAAAATTTGTTTCGTGGAAATAAATGAAGTACCTGCCTTTTTAGCTTTTGAATATACAATATAAACGAATGGACTGGTGTCATTTTCATGTTTTTCATTTGTTAAATTACGTGACTGGCCCTGATTATGGTGGTCTGATTCATTTTTGCTTTTCTCTGCTTCATTAAAGCTTTCAGGCTATTATGTTTAGTACCTGAATAGAAATATATTTTCTGTTTTAAGTCCGAACATAATTCGCTATTTGTTTACGTTTTTTTTTTTTTTTTTTTTTTTTTTTTTGCGCACTTTATGAGGAAACTGTTGGATATATTCTGAAATATAATGTCTTTTTAACGGCCGAAATTATGGCAATTTTACGATCGAGTGATTTTTCCCAACAAATTTTTTTCCGAAATTAACCGATCGTATATAAAATCACAACACAGCCTGTTATTTTTGGCCGTTCAAAGACACATTATATTTCAGAACACTGAAAAGTCCAATAGTGTCCTCATAAAATATGCAGAAAAAAACGTAAACCAACACGTCTGCGAAAACGCCCTTAAGTCCCAACTCAGTCCCAATCCCAGTGCACGAAGAGTACGGCAAAGTATTGTTAACCCATCTAAAGAATATTGTAGAAGACCGTACCGTACACCGTTAAAAGTTAAACTCTCGTTAAATTCCAGTTAGTCCGTGGTAAACCCCTACCCAAATTTACCGGAGGTTTAACTCTTAACCGAGTACGGCGGGATCCAGCGTTAGTTTGGCTTCTGCAAGAACTAGGACGCAATCTTGTGCTAGTGTTCACGACTCATCATTCTCGGGACTCAGGACCGTCACAAAATAAATTGAACAACTCTGCAGCTCTGTGAGTGAGTTATTCCACTCTCTTTCCTTTGACCAGACCCGTTGTTTGCCGTCCTTCAGAAAATCACTCTATTTGATTGCTGGAGATTACCGCTTCTGGGCTCGACTGAAAAGTTGCACAACCTAACAAGTCCCACAACAGTCAGCCACCTTTGAACCACCCGATAGTTTCCGTAGAATTTGCTGAGCCGTCTGAGGTATCATTTCCGTCATTAGGGGACCTGTAGGCTTTGGCTAGCTTTAAGAGGACGATATACCTGACGATACATCTTTTGCCGCCCATAAGATTAACATTGCGAGCGGCGATTCATTTTCAAGGTTTACCCTTGGTTGGAAAGACACAAAATTTTGCCTGTACCTAGCCCTAACAATGTTCTAGGGAGTGTTCGAAGCAGATTTCCCAATTTCTCACTGGTTTCTTTTACTGCAACTGTTTTGCAAATGCTAGAATGCAAATGCTCAAGAAAAGTGCTGTATCTCGAAAACTAGTAAACAATTGGGGAATCTGCTTCGAACACTCCCTATAACATTGTTAGGGCTAAGTACAGGCAAAAGTTTGTGTCTTTCCAACCAAGGGTAAACCTTGAAAATGAATCGCCGCTCGCAATGTTAATCTTATGGGCGGCAAAAAATGCACCGTCAGGTATAGCGGACTCTTAATTAACGCCTATATTCTCAGGAAACTGTTGAATGCTCTGAAATTCAGTGTCTTTATGTCGTCTGAAATTAACTGGCTATATTGTGATTTTACGATCGATTAAAACACTCTAGCAAGGCGTGTTATATTTCAGAACATTTATCGGTCCAGTATAGTATTCTCAAAAAATGGCCGGAAAAAACGTAAACAAATAGCACGGTGTATTCCGTCAAAAAGTGGTTTAATATGCTGTGATTTTAGTATCGAGTTTTTTTGTTAATTGAAAGAAGGAAATACTCCCTTTCTTTTCCATCTTGCGAGCTACACCGCCGAGCTGCTATACGTATAAAATGTCAAGTGATGAATTTTGATTTTAAAGACGAACTTTGCCTACTACCGGAAGTTGATCTATAATACGATTATTCTGGCGGAGTACTTTCTGAGCCCTGATGCGGGGGAGGGGGGGGGGGGGTAATTGGGTTGACAGACTTGCCCCCAGCAGCCGATTTCACGCTAAAATACCCTCGTTAATGACTCGGGGTGGTAAGGTAGTGCAACAAGCCGTGCTATAATTAAAATTCACATTGCTGAGGCAAAATCAAGTTCTTGTGCTGTATTGCTGTGGACCTGACTTTTACTGTTGCTTTTATTACAGTTCTGAGTCTGAGTTACATGTGTCGGTAAGAAATTCATGTGTTGTGTCTGTGAAACTGTTCTGTTGTCTGTTGGCTAGGTGGACTGGGTGTCTGCTAACTGACTGTAGAAGAGCTAAGATGTGACTCTACACCGAGGGATTAACCACTTCTGCAGGTGTATTCCCTTTCTCGAACGCCAGAAAACCCACTCAACTAACACCTTCAAAATTATTGTAAGAAGAACAACTGTTCTCCATATATTGCATCATGGCGTGCCTTATCTTCTTATAATAAATTCTGAAGGTGTTAGTTGAGTGGATTTTATGGCGTTCGAGAAAGGATTCACCTGCAGGAATCTCGTTGGGAATCTCAGGCAATCATTGGAAATCTTTATGAAGTCTCAGGGAATCTTGGAAATTTCTGGAGTAGTTAACCCTTCGGGGTGCATCTTTCCACGAATCTCGTTGAGGATCTCAGGAAATCTTTGGAAATCTTCATGCATTCTCAAGCAACCTCTGGATTGGTTACCCCCTCGCTCTTCACTACACTTTAGGATTTTATTTGTTCTGAAATGTACAAAATTGAGGGTCTTCACACTAACTTTGTGATACTTTGACATAATATAATAATAACAATAATAATAATAATAATAATAATAATGTATTTTTTTTCCCCAAACTAAAAATTACAATAAATCAGAATTAATCATGCTACAAGGCTATGCCCGTGTGTAGCTCTATAAAGGGGTTCTTATCCTACATAATTCCTACATACGTGCCTACCTACAGACTTATATTAATACTTAGTAATGTGTGTGTATGTAAGTGTGTAAAGGTGTGAGTGAGGGGACAGGTGAGTGTATTGGGTGTTTATCTGAGTTGTTTGATTATTTAGTGATGTGTAATATTTTGTAATAGTGTAATATTTTTTCCTAGAATGTACTTTGTGATTTCCCTTTTATATTTCGAGATATTCGTGATATTCATAATTATGATTAAAAATGACTTAGTACTTGTATCACGACATGATACAAGTGCTAAGTCAATTTTATTCATAATAATTCTGAACTGTAACTTGATCATAAAATCACAGCATATCAAATTAGTCTCTGACGTTATTATTTGTAAATATTCAACTGTTTCCTCAGAAAATGGGCATTTGAACCACTCTAGAAATTGCTTGAGATTGCCTGCAGATTGCATAAAGATTTCCAAAGATTTCCTGAGATTCTCAGTGAGATTCGTGGAAAGATGCATCCCGAAGGGTTAAACACTCCAGAAATTTCCAAGGTTCCCTGAGATTTCATAAAGATTTCCAGTGATTGCCTGAGATTCCCAACGAGATTCCTGGAGTGATCAACCCCTCGTTTGAAAACGTCAACAAGCAGCATTACGTCAATAGACGGCACATTTTTTCCTTTAAATTTCTCTTTTTTCATTCATTTTGCTGGCGATGTGGCTTAGGTGTGGAGGCTCCTTTTGAGTTGGAAACTGCCTCCTACGTATTAACTGTTTAATCAGCATAATGGACCCGAACTAATTCCAGGCTGCAGGCCATAGAACATCTCGGCTTTTAGCTTATTCTTGGAATTGCAGGGTGAATTGCCCGAGGTGCTGTATATCGGCATCATCTGCCACTTGAACCTTTCCGAAACCTTCCTTATCTCTTTGTCTCTTTTTCCCCCCTTTTTTTTCCTTCCAGGTCCCAAATTCTGTCTGTGAGAATTTTCTTCTTTTCATTCTGAGGCTTCTTGGGAATATCGCATTATAGTCCACCTTCTTCCTAAATCTACTTCTTCTTGACAAAAAATAATTTTGAAAACCCTGTGTTTTTTTGACAACTCTCGGTGTCACAACTCTCATCCAAGAGTGAGCTGGTCTGTAGTAATAACCCGAGGGGTTAACCACTCTTTGGAAATCATTGGAAATCTTTATGAAATCTCAAGGAATCTTGGATTTTTTTTTGAGTGGTTACCACTTCGGGGTTCATCTTTCTATGAATATCGTTGGGAATCTTTGTAAATCTTTATGGAATCTAAATGAATCTCTGGAGTGGTTACCCCCTCGTAATTACCTCAAGAACTGTAGTGGTACCCTGGAACGGGACGTTGGGAATACAGAATGTTAAAGGGCCAGCGGCTGTGGAACCTTCTTGCGGACGGGGTTTTAATCAAATTTGGTGTTCATCAAACCCTATTTGGAAAAGGCTAATTTGAGATAGCTTGCGAATTCCTCGGACACTCGTGCATGGGTTTTTGGAACGTGTTGATCTTCCTATTTGCCTGTTTTTTCAGAATGTTCCTCTTTCGGATTTTGAACCCTTTTCGAATTCTCTGATTTCGTGAGCCTCTCCACTCTTCCCTTTTTTTAACGCTTTCATTGTTTCATTCAGCTGCCAAAGCAAAGGGTTTTTAATAACGAAATTTTGAAGGAGTTGTACTAATACGATGTGTTGTTCCTTGTGTGGAAATTCCTTTGTGTTGTGTTTCATTAAACCAGTAGACGTAACTCATGTCCGTGAATGAATTTCTCGTGTAATGTGGATACCCTGGAGATATTTCTCTCGCAGTTATTGTTTGTGTTGTAGTTCGTTGAAGACCTTTTCAACAATTGCTGTGTACTGTATCAGGAAAACAATAAAAGACAGATCAGTAAAATCGATTTAATTGAAAATCGAACAATGACTGAGTGCTTTTGTCTCCCGAGTACTGTGTCACCTTCCGTAGGGATACGTCCTTGATATCTGGCAGTGTTGATGTATCGTCGGATATTGTAGGATATCTTGTTGGATGATTGTTGCTCCCTCTCCATAGAACCTCGTACAGAACTTGTTGTTCTGTTTCTGAAAAGTCGCTGCTGGGGATTTTTGAGTAAAAATATCAAAAGCACATCATGAGGTTAAGGGTAATATATTTTAGAAAATAAACAGATTGTTTTGATTGTCAGCGACCCCTTGGCTTCAGTGAACCCACAACAGGTTCGGCTGAATGAAACACCGCTACAAATCAAATTTATTGGTATAGAACCGTAAGTCTCGGGCTACGACTCATGATGGTACCCGCGAGAAAAATCCAAATATCGCTAAAAGCCACGAACTGCATGGCCCGCTTCGCCACCCTTCCACCGACTTCGATTCAGTTTTTATAAGAAAATCCAATAAACTCGAATGTGGAGGAAAAACTAACCCTATTTCTGAATCCTCAACTTCTCCCTCTCTCCACGCACTTGCCAAACTAGGTTTGGTGGCTAGGGAAATAGATGGAGGGGATATTGGGAGCTCGGAAGAAGGGGTAGGGAGTTTTGTCAGATGTAAAACAATGAATATCCCACTTCCTGACGTCAGGTTCAATTCAAGGAGATATGGGAAGGGGGAGAAATTGAGGGGGGGAGGGGGTCCTATCTGTAACTTCTCCAGCTTGCTTTTCTTTCTGGTGAATGAATATTCTTCCCTTTTCGGGTTCGCATTTGAAGCATTCGTCTAGTTTTTAAAACACGGCAGATATTATCTAGTTACCTACACGACGGGGATCTGCAGTTTCAACTGTGTCCTGAGCCGTAACAGCTCAGATCAGATTTGAGGTAATGGTCGACCAGTAAAACTTTGGTGATGCGTGGGCTTGAACCGGAGGCTTCGCTTTTGGTGTTCCTCTGTGAAATTTCTCCAGAATAAATTAGGGAGTCGTCGACAGGATACGTAGACATAATTTAGACCATTCGGTTCTATACGCTGCACCCTTGTACCAAAGTAGTTCCGCTTCCAACAACCCTTGGGAAAGGGAAATTGTACCTGAAGATTAGTGGTTTCGTTTCGAGTACGGCACGGAGTACCTACGTGATGCAGAGGCAAAATTTATTGCTTTCTTTATACAGGAGTAGCTACCGTATCTTCTCCCGTCTGAGAAATGCTCCGAACTTGAGTTACCCGTTTCTTTACTCCCTTCAGCAACCTTTCATCAACCTTCTCTTCCCTTTGCTGTACCTCTTCCCCCCTCCCCCTTTAGATGCCTGTCAGACCCCGGGGCTCATTTCCTAACCTTCTAGCAGCCCTTTCTTGCAAGCGCTGGCGGATGCAGCCTCCATCCCTTCCTCCATTATCTTCCCAATACCTTGCCCGAAATTCCCCGCCACCCTCGCCGCCACAGATACTCGAGAGACAGACACTCCTTCAGTCCTCATTGAAAACCTATAAACTCTGTTATCGTCCGGAATTTTCCATGTTCAATTTAGTTTTTCATCATTTTCAGGCTCCCGGAAAATCTGTCAGTGGCGAAGATAACAGGTCTTTTCATTCCTTACAATTTCAGCTCGAAGAGGTCGGTGAACCTTCCTGGTCTATTTCAGAATTTCCGTGCTACTACTGGGCTCTCTTGACGGAGGTTCTGGGTTCAAGTACCGGAACCAACAAAAGTTCTCGTCCATACAGAATTTGGCGCGAATCCATTCAATAGTGTAGTGCCTATAGTTCTTTTACGTGGTATTTTAATCGGTAACAATGTAGTCGTAAAAAACGCCTCTGAAATGTCTATAGTGGCCACGTCTATACCATATCTTTATACATATTATGTAGCAGTGGTTTATTGGAAGAACCGCGAAGTACCAGGAAATTCAAAATCTCTCAAATTTCTCAAATTTTTACCCGATCCCAATATTTTCTCAACGCACACCGATAGAGAGAAAGTAAAAAATGACGTTTGAAACCATCCTCCATGCTTGGAAATTTTATAGAGAAATGAAAAGCGAGTCCATTGATATTTTATACAGTTAACCCGCCGTTTTTTTGCCGGCGCCATGTTTGAGGCGAGTACGTTGGTATTAATATGCAAGGCCTATCGGTTGGTAGTCTCTGCACGTCCGGCCGGTCGTCCAGCGAATGTAAAGTGCGGTCGAGTGATGTCGGGGGTCGGTTGTTGTAGACCGGGTGGCAATGCACGGGTCACTCACTTAAAACTTTTGTTAAAACCCCTCACTCTGTTAGTTTCTTGACTGTTTGGCGTTGAGGTCGTGCATGCGTCTGCTAGGGAAATTTCGAGGGGGTAACCACTCCAGAGATTCCTTGAGATTCCATAAAGATTTCCAAAGATTCCCAACGATATTCACAGAAAGATGAACCCCGAAGGGGCCACCACTCCAAAAAATTCCAAGATTCCCTGAGACTTCATAAAGATTTCCAATGATTCCCAACGAGATTCCCAATGAGTGGTTAACCCCTCGGGAAATTTATTCAGTCGTAAGACAGAATCCCACTAGGTTCAATTTGAAATGTTGGACACTGTGCTGACTACCTATGTTTACTTTGGGTGTTCCGTATCGCTGCGACATTGCTTAATAACTGTGTGCATTGAAGCATAGTCACGTATTAATTTGATATATTATTTGATGTATAGTATACAGAGTGTTTCCGGATGACGGGGCAAAATAAATATGGCGGGTAGGTACACCCCCATAGACCATTTTTCGCTTATACATGTGGGGTCGCAAGTCCTTCCTAACTGGGATACAGGGCTGGAACCAGCCAACTTGACAAATGGTTTGTTGCCTTTTCTCGCTAACGACTTACAATAACGAAAAAATAAGTGCAGTTTCGGTACCATTTTTAATGATGGTGGCATTAGTTTTTCAAAATTCAGATTCAAGACGGCGGCTATCATTTTTTCATCAGTTACTACACAGTAAATTTCATTCAAATCGATCGAGTTTCATGAAATAATAGGAGTGACCGAAAAAAAAAGTGTTCGAATTTTCAAAAACTTTTTCGGTATTCGTTTTCAAGCATGCCTAAAAACTCACAACTACCGATTTTCATTGAGATCGCAGAATCGCTGGTTTTGGCCCTGTATCTCAGTTAGGAAGGACTTGCGGCCCCACATGTATAAGCCAAAAATGGTCTATGGGGGTGTACCTACCCTCCATATTTATTTTGCCCCGTCATCCGGAAACACCCTGTATACGAGGTAAGCTGAGTCGCCAAGTAACTTTATACTGATGTACTGTATCACTCATTGATCCAATATAGCACTCGGTCGTGCGTTTTTTGTCAGTATTATCTTCTGCTCCTATTGTTGACAGTCACGTCTGTACAAAGTCACCTCAGGTTATAGAAAATTAACCTACGGATAGAAATAGATCTCCTGAATTTTAAACCTTGATTAACGTGTGCCTTAACTTGGTTACAAAGGTGATCAGGTTGACGGCGTGGTGTGCCCTCGTCGAAGTTGAATGGGGGAGGAAATAGGAGGAGAGGTTAAGTTGCCCCCTAGGGGGATGTGAGACTGCATTAAAAGGCATGAGGTTTCCCACTGAAATTGTCTGTTTTATAGACAACCGCCCCCTTTTTTCCAACTTTTTATCAAGCTATTCGCTATCGCGAGCAGGCTATACATCTGATACTTTAGTGTTCGTTTCGGGCGTTTACCGACATCATGTCATAATGTAATAAATTTATTAAATAAGTCCCTTGCCGAATACGCTACTAATTCGGGGTACTTGCTATTTTTCGAGGTCAATGAAAAATGAACATATAGATCTCTAGTGGTTTCCTCAAAAAAAACATAAACAAACACGATTGTGTGGTGAGCCTGAATATACCTGCGTTAAATGTGGCCTAGGGACAATTTTTTGTAAGATCCCTCTATAATTTTTCTTTTGTTTACGCGCGACTTTCAGAGAACATATGCGCCGATGAGTTGGTTTGTTAGATGTTTTTAGCCGAAGACGAAGTGGCCGAAGCCAATACTTCCATGTCGGAAGCGGAAAAATTTCACCGTTCTTCGGGATTCGAACCCGGACCTCTCAGGACACAAAGCGGACCCCTTGACCACTTGGCCACTGAGAGGCACCCATCTTTAAAGAGTCACGAGTGTTGGTGAAGTACTTGAGAGTTTTCCAAGTCTGTCTAGTAAGCTGACAGACCCATTTCCTCGAGTAGAGCAACATACTTTAGTTTTCTTTAACCACATTTGATCGGTACGTTCCCAAAGTTCTCAAAGTTTTACGTGCAGCACAAGTTCCTGAGGTGTCCTATTTACTTACGAAGAACAATAGAGGCAAAAACGGAGTCAGTTTGGCTTGAAATTACAACTGAGCTGTCGGCGACACTTATGTCGCAACCCTCTACCCCGCAGGTCCTTCGGGAGTATATAAGTGGTTCCTCTACTTCGTAGTTCCGCGGAACGAGTTCCTGTGTTCCGCCTGCAGCTGCAGTTCCGCCATTGGTTACCGATGCCGCTCAGTCCCCGTGTCTTTGTTTTTAACCGCTCTCCTCCAGCTCCTCCTCGAAACGAGATGAAGAAATATCTGTTTTGCTGAAACCCCTTTTTCATCGGGCTTAAAATGTTTTACTGTACATTTTTCATTTATTTAATTGGGCTTTTGGAATTAGGATAGGGATTATTTTTACCTGATTTTTTTTTTCTTCCGTGGGAGTTCGTATTTATTTGAGGTGAAGATATCTAGGGAACAGCTTTTAAAAATATTGTTTATATTGTAGTATTCGAACCTGGAAGGTCGTTCGACAATAAATACTTAAATGTTCAGCCGTCGTATGTTCGTCTGAGAAATACATACGAATATATTTTGACAATATACTCGGGTACAACATACCTGAATACGGGGCGAGCTGACCATAAACTACTCGTACAACTTACAATAATTAATTGAATGACGGTATTCTACAAACCAGAGACCGCCATGACATGGTGCTTTCAAAGCCCCAGACCTCAACTTCATATTCGTGGCGTAATATGCACCAATGGATTTCTATTGGAATTTACCTGGATCACCACCTTCTGCTCCAGCTAATCATTTTACAGTGTTGTGTTCGGTTGAGCTCATAGTGGTCGCTATCTTCTCCTTAATACTGACAACAACCCTCTTCGCTGGGTTATTTCTCAGGGAGGGTGGTTTCATCCCATCTACTTCATTTATGAAACCCCTTCAAGAAATTCGATCTTGGGGCTGTAAATACAAATTTCCTAAATTAACCTGCTATATTTAGGGTGCGCCCCACCATATTCGGTTAAGAGAAAAATGCCGATTTTCTCGGAAATTTAACATGTTAAGCAGGGGAAAAAATCTCTAGTTTTCTCTTAACTTGGCATGGTAGGACGAACCCTTATTATAGATAGAGTAATAAAATTTGCCGTGTACAACGACTTTGTAAGTACATAATCACGAATCTGTAGGCTCACAACTGTCACAATATTTGACGTGTACACCGACTACATAATCAGGAATCTGCAGGCGTCCAACTGTCACTTTATTGTCGTGTTCTACAGTTACATAGTCTGCAGGTTGACAGTTCTTAAGTTTATTTTACATGTGTTTAGTGTATAGACTCTACTGCTAGGCTGTTAATCGTCAATCCACAGGCTAAGAAATATTAGTCAATTTGACAAGTAGTTTTTGCTACTATACTCCACGCGCATCTTTTTGTTTTAATGTGCACACCCTGAGCTTATATTATTATGTTATGTACCTAATAGTACAAACACAAATTGTGACCTACCCCGACCGGAATCACATTTCTGTATCACTTCGGTCGGGGAAGGTCGCACCAGTTATAGAAACCAAAGCAGCATCAACCAATCATAAACAATCAAACAATCAAATAGTGAGAATGAAAGAAAAAGGAGATTTAGCCAGGCAGGTCAGACTTCTGGCGCATTATTCCGGTGAGGAATCTTGGATGACAGTAACTTCACACATTGTTTTCAAAAAAACACAGGGTTCCCAAAATTATTTTTTGTTCAGAACCAGAAGTTGACTTGAGAAGTAGGGTCACAATGATCTAAAAGAGTTTAACAATGACAATTCACATATCTGTAGCCTATCCACCCTTCGATAAGTATGAATTTACTATCATCCAAGATGCGCGTGGAGTATAGACTCGTAGAAATGTATGTTAAATCCATCACTGACATCAAATAATTAAAAAATGTTAATGCTGTCTGGTCGGGCAACAATTTGACGGGATGCCCTTAACAGTTCCCCCCTTTTCCATCTAGCACCTACTGTTTCCCCCTGAGGTTGTTTTCAGGAGGACTGGAGCTTTCACACTAATCCTTTCTTGCCCTACGAACAGATCAAATTATCTCAAGTTGCCCCTCCCCGCCACATAGCATCCCTGTAGTGGATTGGGGGTTGGTCCCTGAGGGGTTGCGGCTGGTGTAGAATTACCTGATATTGAGCTTGCTGGGTGGTTTGGGGGTGGAGGGCACGTTGTCTCTCCAAACTCGAAAACCAACCCTACTGACGAAGTTGAAATACACCTGACTGCGTGCACTGCCAGTTCAAACTTTTCTCTGATGTTGTTTCGAGTGTTTTTTTGTTCCTTTTTCTGTCCTATCGTCTTTTTATCCTTTTTGTCGTGGAACTTCATACCACCTCTAGTTCTGGAAAAGTTTTCAACTTCTCTATGATTTTAACCAGGTCGCTGGTGTGATCTGATCATGCCCTAACGTTCACTATTTTTATTTGCATATCTTTTGGCAGGGGTAACCTGCTTGAGATTGAATGAAGAGTTCCAAAGATTTCCTGAGATTCTCAACGAGATTCGTGGAAAAATGCACCCCGAAGGGTTAACTACTCCAGAAATTTCATAAAGATTTCCAATGATTGCCTGAGATTTCCAACGAGATTCCTGGAGTGGTTAACCCCTCGTCTTTTGGTTTCATGCAAATCTCTAGCCGGATTTCTGCGGGTACCACGGCATCTCAGTAGCTAGTGTTGTCCAGCTACTGAAATCCGTTGAAAAAAATACTTCTGAGTCTCTCGATTTTAGAATGCAGAAACAGAAAAAAATGCAGAAATAATATTCGCTCTGAGATGTTCAGTTTTGAATAATGGAGATAGTAATTCAATACTTCCATTATTTTCACCCTCTCCGAATTTTAAATTTAGCGACCGATAATTTTTTGCCTATTCCAGGCCAGAGGGTTATTTTTTAAATTCTTCGCAGTGGCGAAAGGACTCGACAATCATCCCGGTCGAGAGAGGGTTCGTTTTTGAATTTTATTTTCCTGATCATTTATTAATTAGTTCCGTCGATGCCCGAGCTGTTCAGTGGAGACCATTTCCTGGCCGAACTCTTCAGTGATGACTGATGATTATGGGCGGATGGCATTCCTAATGCTATTGTTACCATGCTTAGGCTGAATTTCACCACCTTTTAATGTTCGTATAGCTATCGATTCGAAAAAGCAGACATCCTCTCGTTAGGTTTTGTTGTATCAATAGAATTCGCCTGCTTTGTTTACGTCAAATTTATTTCAACAATTTCAATCTAAAAGTGGAAATAAACGTGAAAAAACCCCTATATTTTCGGAGAAAGAAGTTAAAATGTTGATTAGACTACATTAGACTACACCAAATGAGTCGCAGGTATGAAAATTATCGTTTTCGCTAACGCACGGAAAATCCACTCGAAAGCTAACGAAACGGTAACGGTGCATGGTGAAAGCCGTTAACATTTTTTACCGATACGATAGCGCTATCGTGTACACGATAGTCTTCACGTTAAAGTGGTGAAATCCAGCCTTAGTGAATTTTTTGGGTAAAATGTGTTAACATTGGTTAACATTGGTTGAAATTTTCCCTGCTTGAAAATTAATTTTCTAGTTTTCTTTCTCTTCTTCCCCTCCTTGACCGGAGAGCTGTGAACGCTTCCTCCGCCTACCACCCCCACACTTCAACATGGAAGAGGGACAGACGCATTGGAATCTTCATCATTAAAATCGCCACGCATCAATTCATTACCGCAAGGTGTATTTCCGCATAAAGCACGTTCGTTTCTCGACTATTTTTCCTCTAAAAAATCTCTTATAAATTAGAAAATACAAAAACCCGTCATTTTCCAATATTTGCTGGGCTGAAATCTGCCGTGGTTTTTGGCTCGCTACCATTTTGAGGGTGGGGGGGGACTTCCCCCTTTTTCTCCTTCCCTTCCGTCCCCATTGAAGGAGAAGACAATCAGGTTTTAATAAATGCAAATTCTATTCATTAGCCTTCCAACAAAGAATAAAGTCCCACAATCGGGGTCACTAGGTCTCCCCCCAGATTTTCCAATTCAAAAGCTTCGGGGTAAAATCTCAAAATTGTTGACAAAGAAAAATCCGGGCGAGCTACGGTTTTTACTGACCATCGTGGGATTCGCTGTGATTCTGTAAGGCGGCAGAGAAGGTCAAGAGGCTGGAAAGTAATTCTTCTCTCACCCCTAAGGTTAGTTCGGGCTCCTGAATAAAGTTTGCGGACTTTCTCAAGGAAAGGGTTAACAAAACCTTTTTTAAGAATTAACTAATTGTGTTTCTTGAGTTCTTATTTTCCAGCCTATCCATGAACCTCTTCTACTAATCTTTCCACATGACTTGCATACAGGTTCATTATTGGAAAACCTTATTTCCTCTTTAAAGTATAAACGAAGTCTTAGTGAATTTAGAAGAAGACACATTCGAAATCTTTCTAACCATAGAGTTCTCATGACCTAGGGGTCTCTTTGAATGACGTGAGCCGGTTCGATTCCACTCGTCATCAAAGTTTTTCTCGTCGGTGAAAAGGTTATTCCTCCTATGTTGGTTCGAAATCCACCTAAAACTGTAGGTCTCAATTGTGTACTGCACAGTAGCATTTGTCCCGTTCCGTCGCCTTACAAATTACATGGAAATTACCTAATTGTTGCGGCATTAGCTGGATTGAATCAACAGAAAAACTTAAAGTTGTAAGAATAAAACACGAGCGAGCGAAAGTTTAGAACATCTAATTTTAAACAAGAGTTTGTTCCGTAACTCCTATTTTATTACCATTCCTTACTTTTTTTCCTCTTCAGCCCAAATGAGAAAAATGAAATTGGAGGAGATCGGTTTCCATTGTGTTATTTGTGTTATTTTTTTATCCCCTCAGCCTTCTCAGATTTCACTCTTCTCGTTGATCCTATTCACGTTCTCCTCAAGCCTTGGGGGGATTAATCAAAAGAAGAAATGGCTGCGTTCAACAGTGTGGATGGATACGTTTTCTCAAAGTTATCTGTTTGCACATAACTACCATAATACTAGTATTTTTTTGCTTTTGAGATTGGATTCAGCTGTCTCTATGGTTTCCCCGATTCGTTGTGGTTGGTTCTCATGAAACCGATATGGTTTCCTCTTTGTTTATAAACAAGACGAGCTTTCCTCAACTTCCTTCATGGATTACTTCTTCCTTTCAACGCTATTGTTTTCTCAAAAAATGGGCACTAAAAAAACGTCAATAAACAGTCTTTTATAATCTTTTAAGATGGTACAGCCTCTGAATTCCTAGTTTCACAATCCACTGCGCCACAAGACAGACCTAGAATTTTGGGATACGAAATCTGCTTATTGGACTTCTCACGTGGAAGGGGACCCGTTTTGTATAGCCGAAAGCTTTTGTATAGAAAACCTCTCACTCTTGCGAGGTATAAGACCCACGCATCAGCGATTTTGAATCCCGTAAGCTTTCGGGAGCCGGAGAGGTGGCACAATCGGAACCGGCTCATCTCAGATTAAGAGGAGGGTGGGGGACGTAGTGCGAAGTCAAAGGGACGCATTTGGCGGGGCAAAAAGGGGATTCAGCACGATTGGTCGTCCAGTGACAATCAGAATACTGGAGTCCACTTCTACTCCATCGAGCTTGGACAAACGTAGAAAACCTTTTAGCACCTCCCTAGCTGTAAAGGTTCCAGCTAGTGAATATTTCACACAAGGAAAGCCGAAAATGGTGACCAAAAAAGTTCAGTGTTGGTATTTTGAATTTGGCACAGTGTAAAAAGTTTTTACGACTATTGTACACCTCGGAATTTATGTCATTAAATAATTTTAGGATTGTATACCTACACAGAAAAAATCACATCAAGACTGGTTAAAGTTGATAAGTACCTATATAGGCTCTATGTCAGAAACGATCAAAAGAACCAAGCAAGCGTTATTCGCAAAGGTCTCGGTTACGACCCACCTTCCGCACCGCTTGGGTGGTAACTAAGCGAGGGGATAACCACTCCAGAGATTGCTTGGGATTGCATGAAGATTTCCTGAGATTCTCAACAAGATTCGTGGTGAGATGTACCCAAGATTCCCTGAGATTTAATGAAGATTTCCAATGATTGCCTCAGATTTCCAACGAGATTCCCAACGAGATTCCTGGAGTGGTTAACCCCTCGTAACTAAGGCACATTAAAAACGGGTATACCTCCCATGGTGATCCTCTTCAGCGAAGTTTGGTTTTTTACTTCAGCGTATTTTTTTGCCTGAAGACAATACATAAATTTCCCTGGCCCTGAATTATTACGGCTTAGGCTGTGTTCCAAGTGTCGCCGTACGTAGCAACGTGTGAACGGGTAGCCGTGAATTAGATGAAAAGCAGGCTGGCTGGCGTATAATTTGCCTTCGCCCTCCCTAGAACCCCCCAAGACAAGGACGTTCTGCCGTCTTGCGCGAAATTTCCCAAGGCGACTCTCCCTTAATTCCAATGCTAATGCTGTTCATGCTGTTTCCCTTTCCCCATGCATGTTACAGCGACTGTTGCTATGCCTTCTCGGCAGCTGGGAACGCATTCGTATTTTGTCGAGTGCAAATGCTTTATCACGTTTCTTGAAGTGTTGGCTCACCTAGGTGGTGAGGCAGCTCGGAATAAATAGGCCCAAGTCCTGTAAATTTCTCCGTAGCACCGTTCGGCATGTATGAGCTCAACGTACGCGTAAGAAATTTATAAATTTTCCAAACTGTTCAGCTGGACTATTAGAACCTAATAGCAGTTACTGTTTAAGGCTGAATATACATTCGCTATTTTTTTACGTTCCGATTTCAAACTTTGTAAGAAAACTATTGGATATTTAAATATTCTGAAATGTAATATGTCTTTTTAACGTCATTACTCATGAGGCTATTTTGTGATTTCACGATCGGTTAATTTTGGACAATTTTTTGTGTGACAAAAATCACTCGATCGTAAAATCACAACATAGCCTCATGAGTAATGACGTTAAAAAGACATATTATAATTTCAGAATATTTAAATATCAAATAGTTTTCTCACAAAGTTTGAAATCGGAACGTAAAAAAATAGCGAATGTTTGGTGGCCCTTAACACTAGGTTGGGGGCGTTTGGTTCTGTATTTACTTCTTGACGTTTTGAACCATAGGTATACCAGTAAAACCTACAAGTAAATTTAAATTGTCAGTTGAGTCATTTCGCCACGTGCCGGTTTTTGCGAGCAAGGATAAAAAGTGACAGCCTCCAGACGCAAGTCACCCAGACGTCAACAAACAGACCCATTTTCATTTTATTTTCGAAGAGAATTCCTCAATGATTGCGTCCATCAATTACCTTTTTTTCCCCAGCCCTGGGAACATAATAATGACGTTAGTATTTTTCACTTCCGTCCCTGAGTGTCATTCCATTCTTCGTCAATTGCCAACTTAATTCAAGGGCTTCTCACAAAAGAGGAAAATTAAATTGTGGACATTGGAGAGGGCGAGAAAAAAAGGAAGAAGAAATGCTTTCAAAAGTGATTGAAATTCTCTTTTTTTTTGCCTCAGGCCGTGCCATGGGAATCGGAAGTATTTTTTGCCGGGCTCCAATGCTAATTTTATGCATCTCTCGTGCACTTTTTGCGGAACTTCAATGATTAAAGTCAATCGATACTTACTTAGGTAATTGGGAGCATGGTTATTCCTGTGCCTGCTGTAAGGGCTCTGGTTCATTCACCGACGGTTACGGACGGCCTTAAAGCTCTAGCTAAGATAACCGACGATTTACGATCCTTAGGGTGCGTCCCACCATGCCCAGTTAAAATTAAACTGGAGATTTTGTCCTATGTTCACCATGTTAAATTTAACTTCTAAGTTTAATTTAACATGGTAAATCTCCAGTTTAGTTTTAACTGGGCATGGTGAGATGCACCCTAACTGGTCTCAGCTTTGGTCCAAAGTGATACTTTAGCTTACTTGTCAACTTTTTCGACTTATCCCTCATCTGGGTCCTATTTCTCATGTTTCTGTCACCCTTTACTTCCTTCGTTTATGGAGACGGCCTTAAGACCGTACAGACGTTTTTTCTGCATACATTATGAGGGAACTATTGGATATTTAAATGTTCTGAAATATAATATGTATTTTTAACGGCCGTAATTGTTTTGATTTTACGATCGAGTGATTTTGGTCAGCGTAAAGTTTCAACACAGCCTGTTCATTTCGGCAGTTAAAAAGTCATATTATATTTCAGATCATTTAAATATCCAATAGTGTCTTCATAAAATGTGCAGGAAAAAACGTAAACAAACACGACTTATGAAAGTTAGGGCTTTGAGTGATAGAACTGTCACTGCTCTCGGACTCTTTTCCCCCTAAAGTAGTTGCCTATAAAACTTCCTAGACACGAAACAGTATGGACCAGATGAAAACAAATAGGTAGGGGTTAAAAGTGGCTCCATCCACCCAGGCACCTATTCGGAATTCTGAGTTCGCGCGTAAGCTGTTAATTTTCATGGAAGGTTTAATGCTCCATCAACGGGTTCGCACCGCCCCGGTTATGCGTTCTGCGTCGCCATTTTGTGGCCTGCCTTCTATAGAGCTCTTACGTATTTAGCTGGTTATTCGCATTTACGAAACGACTCCCTGGCTACGAACAACCTACTTTGGCCCTTGATTTGTAATTACTTTCGGCTTTCGAGTACCTGGCTGCCTGTGGCACTGCTAATTTTAGAGCCTAGTTAGAGAGTATAGTGTTAGCAGCCTCAATGTCTGCGTTATGGTTTCTAGAGCGTAACCCAGCGATTGGGGTTAGCGCCAGAGGTAAGAATAAATTGCAGCTTGCTTAAGTACTACACATTTGTTATAATTCCTTTTCTAAAAAACAATCGGATTTTTTTTCGACAGGTAAGAAAATTACAAATACAAAAATAGCCTTCCTTTGAAAGGTTTCAGAAACAATCCTTCTATTGTGCGTTCTCTTTTTACCCGATGAGGATCTTGTTCTCAGTGTCTCATAGTTAGGTTTGTAATAACAGTTTCAACTGTCGCAGATAAAGCAGATAAAATCTGAGTTTTTTCTGCTATATAGAAGCCGACTGAAACGAGACTTGTAGAACTAAGGCGCTGGCGGTGCAGTAGTTCCTAGTTAGATGGTAATAAACGTTTCTTTGAAACCATGATTCAGGAAGTAGAAAGAGCTTGGAGTCAAAAAAAAAAAAAACTTGGGAATAAAAGATAATAGCACAAACGCGGCGGGTAAAGTAACAAAGTGGTTAAAGTCATGATTTTTATAACAAAAAAACTTTTTTTAAATGGCCGAGAATCCTCCCGAAATCAAGTTTCGTTGTTTTAATGTATTGGAGCAGGAAGTGCGAGGGCGTTCCAGAACTTCCTTCCGGTTTCCAGAGTTGCCGCTTCTCTCTGGACCGTCAGAAATCTCTTTCCATGTTCCATGTACAGTATCCATCTCGTATACAATTGCCCATGCGAGACTGCTATAAATGGAAAATCCGAATTTCGTTTCCTGCATCCGGGTAGTTATTATGTATTAATGCAATTTCATGGGGCGTTACTGCTTCCGAAAGCCCTAGGTTGCGTGTAGGTATACGGCTCGTACGGTTGAAGTGGGTTTTCTGGCCAGGAAACAGAGTAGAAGGCTCCATTTGAAATATTTGTTTATAATTGGACCTTGTGAGGATAGTGGGTCGTGTCAAAGCAAAACACTAATTAATTTATTTGCCTCCACATCCTTTATTGTTGTTGAACTAATAACTGACTGAAATAGCTGAAAGCATTGGTAATTAAGGCAGCACTCCGAGGTATTTCATGTGTCAAATTGCTCATTTTATTTCATAAATCATGTATACCACTTCACAACCAATCATAGAATCGCTGAGTTTTGTGAATTTCTATTTCAAGTAAGGTTGGTCAGACGTGTACTTTTTTTCTGGCTGATACTTCTCTACCGTAACATGTTTAACCATTTTGGATTTTTCTTTTCAGATCGGGAGCCTGGAGGGGTTCTACTTGCTGGAGCACAAAGGCATTAGGAAGCGATCTGTATCTTTTGCTGAGCCACACCATCAACTGCTCAACAACGAATCTAAGGTAAGCAACTATTTCTATTAGTGGAATAGGGGTGTGAGGTGAGACCACTCCAGAGATTTCTTGAGATTCCCTGATATTCTATAAAGATTTCCAAAGATTCCCAACGATATTCATAGAAAGATGAACCCCAAAGGGGTAACCACTCCAAAAAAAATTCCAATATTCCCTGAGATTTCATAAAGATTTCCAATGATTCCCAACGAGATTCCTGGAGTGCTTAACCCCTCGGTGTGAGGTGTTGCCTGAAAGCCAGGCGAATTCAGTGAAGATTTATTCTTACCTGCTTAAGCTATTGGTCAGCTTTAACCTGGAGGATCCTACTGCATGAGCATTCACCACTCTTTTAGTATTATTCATGCAGATTTTCTTTTTTCAAGTATTTAGACAAATTGCACGTTAAAATTTTTCTTGATGCAATTCTTTGATAACAAACATTTTGCATGTAGGGCCTTATAGGGGCCATACTTTAAGCCGCCGGGAATCCATCCGAATTCCATCGCTGACGGCTGAAAAATCCATATTTTGGTCCCATATTAGTCTGAAAAAAATTGTATTTAAAAATGCTGTCAAAATAGGATCGGGAAGACGAGCGGATTAGGGGTGGAGCCGCATTTTGTGAAGCAGCTTTCAGTATTAAAAATCGGTTAACTCGGGTCGCTAAGCGGCTTCCCGGCTGTTCCTTGGTTCTTTGAACCACTGCCAGAGTGCGACACAACAGCTTAATGACTAAATCCCGCTTTCGGCTAATACGCCTGAAACCTTTCGAAATTTTTAGTGCTTTCATCACGATTTTTGAGGTTTTTTTTACCCTTTGATATTTTTAGGGGAGCTTTGACAGTGAAAACCCCTTTGCCCGCAGTAAAACTGGTTATATATTTACGCTAAACACATCAATAAGCACATCGACATCCGAACTTTTTATGATGTTCCGCAGTTTTGTTACTTGCTTAGTTGCCGTCAGATTGTTGAAATAAAAATGAAATTAATGCAGTTTTTTTTTTTTTTTTAAATTGTAATCTCGTCTTTAAGGGCGTCTCGCAGTCGTGTTGGTTAACGTTTCTTTCTGCACATTTTATGAGGACACTATTGGATATTTAAATGTTCTGAAATATAATTTGTCTTTTAAACGGCCGAATTTAACAAGACGTATTGGGATTTTACGATCTGTTAATTTTCGACAAATTTGTCAATCGTACAATCACAGCCAGCCGTTAAAAATACATATTATATTTCAGAACTTTTAATTATCCCCAATAGTTGCCTTATGAAGTGTGCAGAAAAATCGTAAAAAAAATAGCGAATGTATGTTCGATCTTAACAGAGGTTCCCTAGCTCAAGTCATATGACGTCAGAGGGTGTACTCGCGTCTTAGCTTTCGGGCCTTTGACATGTGAGTAGTTTACCTAAATAGCTTTGATTTCATCACGTCATCCCCATTTCATCAGAGTCGTGTTACGGGGAATGTATAGAAGGGGTAGTTGGGGTAGTTCTGACCCCTGAGCTGCAAGGTCAGAGTAATTAGGTATTGAGTCAGCAGAGTAGATGACCCACACCCCTTGAGGGTAAGAGGGAGGGAACGCATTGCTGGATTTCGGGTTGGGGAGGGGGCGGGAGGGTGCAATCTCATCTCCTTGCCGAATTCTCTGCATGCCTGTGTCGGCTGCTCCCAGCAGAAGACGGCTTTGTGTACCTTTTTGATTGAATTGCTGCCTTTTGCTTTCTTGGCTCTATTCACTGATACGAGAGCTAGACTATTTGGAATTATTCACTTAAAACCTGTACAGAGGTTGTTTTGGAATTTTTACGGCAAATAGAAAAATTTTGAAGGTTGTAAATAATTGTTTTTTAGAGAAACACGGTAATTCGGTTCGAAACCACTCACCGTCAGTTTTTTCCTTTGATAGTTTCCGAGGGGTTAACCACTCCAGGAATCTCGTTGGAAATCTCAGGCAATCATTGGAAATCTCAAGGAATCTTGGAAATTTCTGGAGTAGTTAACCCTTCGGGGTGCATCTTTCCACAAATCTCGTTGAGAATCTCAGGAAATCTTTCACCATCGTCATGCAATCTCTGGAGTGGTTTCGATAGTTTCAGTGATTTATGGAAACCTTTTTCTACCCCTACCGTGAGTAATTAGCCCAGTTTCAAGGTACGCGGCTTCCCCTTAAGACGATCGGAAAGGAGCATCCTTCCCTAAAGAAGATTTTCCCAATCTACGTTAGTCGTGCAGGAGCTGCTTATATGAAAGTTGTCGTTGCGCTGCCGCTATTATTAAGCTGTTCAGTCAAGGGGTTGTCTCCTGGCCAACAGCTTTTTAATGACTTGGGGCGAACTAGTGCTGGAGGTTAATGGTTTGCCTAGGACGTTGGAACGACCTTTGTCAGCAGTGCTCTCTTGACTGCTTGATTTCGATCCTTTTCGACTCCGTTTAATGAGTTGAACCTCATCAGTCTTCCTGTTCTAACGAGGCTCTCCTCGTCTCAAGATTTTCGAGTTGTTTGTCGATACATATCGCACGAGAAAAAGAAAATTTTCTTGGTTTTCATTTCTTATCGTCGAGGTAAGGAGGGTTGGAAATTTCACCCTTTCGTGAATGGTCGAGGGGTTAACCACTCGTTGGGAATCATTGAAAATCTTTATGAAATCTCAGGGAATCTTGGAATTTTTTTGGAGTGGTTAGCCCTTCGGGGTTCATCTTTCTGTGAATATCGTTGGGAATCTTTGGCAATCTTTATGGTACCTCAGTGGAATCTCAAGGAATCTCTGGAGTGGTTACCCCCTCGTGAATGGTTGATCGACTTCGGATTTAACGCGTTAATTTAGGAAGTTAGTGATGGGAACGGACTTAACTGTTGATCTGACCAGACCATCCTCGGTTATGTTTAACTCGAGGTTTTGTATGGTGATATTTTGAGATTTGTTCCGTTGAGTCTGGGGGAGTTTCTTGGTTATGGTCAGACCTCCAATTATGTTCATGCTCCGTTGTTCTTCAATCAATTACTCCAAAATAGTTATGGACTTCGTGGTTACTATACACCAGAAATAACCATAACAATTGTCCATTTCTAGCCATATCAAAGATAACCGTTTAAACTATCCCCCCTATTCCAAATCCCCTTTTCTGGACGTTCTTCTCACAAAGTCTACGAAGAAAATCTGATATTTTACCCCCCAGTGGCCATACCATAATCTTCAGATATACAGATCAATCTTCTTAGGGTCATACGAGTCCTCGGACTGAGCAAGACGAATTGGAAAATGAAAGAAGGAAATAGACGTCGTTTGCCTCGTACTGGCAACTTTTTTATTGCAGTTACGTTTTTAAAGTTGGCTACTTTTGCGCGCAATCGACAAGTTTCCCTGTAATGCAGAGTTATAGTGTAGGAGCTGTTTCCGGCGCAACAACTCTTCCGTTTGAAATTTTCTCTCTTCTGTCATTCTGTTTTTTCAAAAGTGCATATTTTTCTTTTGAAAGTTATAAAAATATTAGAGATCGAGATGTAAGTCAAGAAGTATATGGGTTTTTATTGAGTTGGAGATTTTATTGTTATTTCTTCGTAATTTATACTGATTGACGTTATGTATCTATACTTGTAGTTTAATGACTAACTTCAAGTTTGTTATGGTTCTGTTAAATGAAGGAAGGGGTAATTTAATTTCTATAGGGAGTAATATAGTCTTTCCGTTCAGTGTCTTGCTGTACTTATTAGTTTCTGGGTTTTATTTAATGACCAGTACTTTTGTGCATATAGCCCAAGACGAAGTAATGTTATTCTTTCCTATCCAGTGATAAGAGACTGGGGGAAATTTTTCAGCGGCTGGGATGCGAACCTGGCTTCTGCTGCCTGCCGTATCTTCGTCCCTGTTTTGAGACTTCTAGGTGATGCACGAGGGGTAACCACTCCAGAGATTCCATAAAGATTTCCAAAGATTCCCTATGATATTCATTGAAAGATGAACCCCGAAGAGGTAACCACTCCAAAGAATTCCAAGATTCCCTGAGATTTCATAAAGATTTCCAATGATTCCCAACGAGTGGTTAACCCCTCGGTGATGCGTGATGGTGCAATGAACTCGGGAGTCTTTCCCCGGACTCATTTGACTCTTGTGACCATTCGTCCTCCATATTTATAGATTTTTGTCTGCAGCTGGTTAACCTTCCTTAAGGTTTGACGTCGATTTTCTGTTTTAGTGCGCGGTGGTAGGGAAGAATGGTAGAGAGCAATATATGCGAGATGTCTCTTCAGATTGTGTTATAGTGTTCAGCAGAATCTTTTTCGCAACCCCACATATAGCTTTGAAAGAAAAAATATAGAGTCTCATTTTTTTGGAGAACTAAATCGGATAGGATAAAGTGGTTGCGGAATTGTGCGGAAAATCCGTGGGGCTTTGTCGATAGGGCTGGAAAAGTCAAATGGAAAGAGACAATTCGATGGTGGAACCTATTTGGAGCTAACGGCGAAAGCTCAACTGTCAATTTCTGCGCTGAATAAATATTTCCCGACTTAATTTCCCCGTATAAAGATTTATTCCTTTTGTTTGGGGGCCTGGGACGGGGCCGGGCTTGAGAGCTTCAGTAATTTATGTCAACTACAGCCTGGATTTATTGCGCACTTCTTGGCGACACGAAAGGAACCTGAGTCGGCTCCTGGAAGTGATTCGACTCCATTCCCTAAATCGACTCAGTTTCCACCCCTTTCTTTCGTGCATCTTTTCTTCCCCTGTCGATTGACGGGCCTTCCATCTCGCTTGCGACGTGATGGGGGCCCGGGACTCGAATGGGACTATGTGATTGAATGGTCTGAGAACTGTCTGTTTTATTTATAACTCCGTACGGGGTGATATCCAATAAACCTGCGCTGCTCTTGACGACCTTTTGGTGACATTTTTTGAAGAAAGAGAGTCAAATGAGTTTGAGCTTTGCGTGGATTTCTTGAGTTTCTAAAACACCCATAAAATTTGACCAGGAAGGATAACGCTAAAGTGAACCTTTACGGAGTTCAAAAATTGTTCTCCACGTGGACTAATTATTTTAATTCATTATTAATCTATGTTTTACAACAGGACGCCCCCATGCCGAATGTAACTGTAACTAGAGCTTTGACGTTGTAAATAGAAACAGATAATTAGGCACTGATGAAATTTGATGTGTCAGAAGTTTTCAAGTCATTCCAAAGTTCTGCTAATCTGCTCTTATATTCAATAACTTGGTTGGTTTCTTGGAATTAACAGAATAATTATTTACTTCCTGCTTCCGTTCCCATTTCCCGTTAGGCTCAATTTGTTCTACCTAGGAGAGAAAGTATCCACCGGTACCCACTAATAACATTAGAAATTATATCGACCGTTAGGCCGCCATAAGCTCTGTGAGCTAAAAACTTTAACTGGAACTTGGTTAGGACAAATCAGACTGTACTACAGACATCCAAGTAAACGTAACTGCTTAGGAATGCCTTGAAATATTGACGTTATGTTATTTTATTCAGGAGACTTGACTGAAAGACTCGTAAAGTCTAAAAGTATTTTTGATAATTCCTGGGGGAGGGGCTTTTATTGTGGTATAGTCTTGCGGAGTCCGGAAATGGGGTTGTATAAAATAATACAAAAGGGGGACCACTGTGACATGCAGGACGGGGAGGACAACGCCGACAAAAACCTTTGTCTCTTTGGTTTTTTTTCGTTTCTGCCGCCCACTTTGACATGATCCATCACCCTAACCCATTCCTCCCTCCTCCCGTGGCCTAAGCTCCCTCGGTTTCTTTCGCGACCGTTACTCCGTCCGTCAACTTCTTTATTGTTCGGCCCTCATATCCTCACAGCCTTACTGTTTCTTTCTTCGTCTTGCTTAGAAAGGGTTTTGTGTCGTGTCAAAGTGAAGAGGGTTAGGGTTGGGTTCCTGGGGAAATAGGGCGTCATCATCACTTCATTTGATGGGTGGCTGGTTTCATCCTTGAAGAAAAGACTGGCATTGTTGGGCGAGGCTCCAAGATCGATTTTTTCGACTTGTGGAGTGGGCGTAATAGGTTTTTAACAACTTTTCCATCGTTGAACTACTTTTCGGCTTCGGCACATTCATGAAGTACAAGATGTCGGGAGCGCAAAATTTTTGAAGGGGTGCTGAAAAGGTCACCCTTTGACGTCATTTGCTATATGCCGGATTTTTTAGTTTGATCATGGACTAGAACAGTTACAGGGCTCTTGCACGAAAACAGCGAAGGATTTATTGACCAATTCTTCCTAAGCCAAAAATATCAATACCTTTGTGGGACGACGTTTACTAAAAATACGCCTTTCGTGGTTAAGGTCGACTGCACGTACTTGGTTCACAATGCTACGAACTTCAAGCCCTATACTCCAAAGTTACAGGGCGAGTGAAAGGTGTTTATAGGGGGATGTAAACCTGAGACTCTTTGTCGTGAGGTAGTGTTGTATTTTTGCATGAAATGGAGTTAGAAGCCCACAGGAGCGGTTTTAAACAGTCAACTACCAGTCCACATGTTTTTTTGACAGATCGCGAAAACACGTCACTACCTCACTCGGAATATTTTTTTTGTAACGTTTCGGACTAAAACATGTAGATTTTATCGTCACATTTAGTAGAAAAGCTTGATAAATGTTTGTACTATTTCACGACGCCATGTCACTTTTATTTCACTTATGGAAGTGGGTAATTGTAACACCATTTCTCTACTTTTTCTCTTGTGAAAGCTAAACATAGTGTCCTACTTTCACTCGTTCGTTTCGCGTTCAAATAGCACACATGTTTAGCTTTTAGAGTAGACACAACCAATACGATATTGCAATTACCAGTCTCCGGCAGCACTAATATGGAGACATTATTTTTGTTGAATATTTACTTTCGCACAGTGGTTTTGGTGGAGTTTGTCGATAATGTATATACAGCCTTAAACGACGCCAAATTGTATTGTATATTTCCCTGATCTTTGCACAATAGGAACAAAACTTGCTCAAGCAAGGAAACAGTTGAGGCATTGGAGAAAGCATCCCGGAAAATGAAGTATGCGGCATCCAATGCCTACAGATTTGAAATCAACAACTTGCTTAAGTTTTCATTCACTCGTGACATCAGCTTAAATAGCTGACATTCACCGAAAACTGCCAGTCAAAACATTCTTCTTTGTATTTTACTGGAAACCCCTTTTTGCCCACACTCTTCAAAGACGGCTTGTTGCATTATTGCGGCTTGCAAATCACCCCCTTTTTAGCTGTCGTCAGCAAGGGTAGTTTTGGCTGTGATTGTTCAGCATTGCTAATGAAGTTAGATGTTCATTTTCCCATTCGATCCCTTTTATCGCTTCAAAGTTCCTTCCTTGTGATATACACAACACCGTTATTGCTTCCTTTAGCTGATAGCTCAGAGTCTTTTCGTGTTTACGTTTGCTGAGTTAATTTTAATTAATCAGTTGATAAACAGGGAAAGCTGGAGGCGTATTTTTAATATTATCTTCCCTTTATGGAAAAATCTCTGATTTATTATTACAGCCCCTTATGAAAAACATTATTTTAACTGTATTCTTAGATATTAGGTAAATCCTTTGTATCTTTCGGTTAATGAAGCTTCCTTTGGTTGGAAGTAAACTAAGGCAATGCTTCTTCTCTCTCTTCTTCATTTATTTAGAAAAACAAAATCAGGACGAAAAGGGCTGTTTCTCTTCGACTTTTACCGTACTGAAGAAATTTAAGGAAAACTTGGTGGTGACGTAAAATTAAATTTAGTTTATGGAGTTGACGTTGGTTTAGATCGCGCAGTGAGACCACCTGACGAATAAAGCTACCTTAGGATTTAAGAACAAACAGAGGGAAATTTAAAGGAATGAAATCCAGCCGCACATACCACAGTTAATAACGTTTTTGTTTTTATGATAAAAATGCCTTGAAAAGAGGTATGCAGACGAGCAGACGAGAAACCTGCATCGTTCAAATAGAATGTGATGGAGGAAGACCAAAGAACGTTGGAACCTGTACCACGAGACATTCCTCGAATAATTCCACGTAAATTTCATTATCCTTGAACCAAGTGCCAGCTGTTTTCTGTTTTTGTTGATTCTTAAGATTCCTGCCCTTCATTGAAATCTCTGTCAGTCCCACTGAGAAATTCCAAGAGAATGGGGAGAAGGAGGGGGGTTGAATTCTGCGGTGAATTTCGAGTAGAGGGGAAGATAGAATGGAGTCAAACGAAGTGGGGAAAGATATTGCGTAGCAGCTACGCCATAGCTGAACTCGGTTGGTATAGTACCGAACAAGCAGGAATTAAAAGTACATAAATTAAATACTTTTGCATATCAATTTCAATTGTCTATTTATTGTTGTTATTTTTTACGACGTTTAGGGTATTACGGGACAGAATGGTGACCTGACTAAAGGAGAAACTTTGGCATGACTTTTTGTTGGTATAATAAGTTTATTTATTTAAATACATTAATCATATTTTTATTGCAAAGCCCGGCTATGTTGAACCAGAGCGAAGTGGTAGCTTATTTGATATCTCAAAAATGTCAGTGGGAGTAACCCACCCTGGTTCAAGTTCAGCCTAACCAGGGTTTAGTATAAGTACCAGGTAATAAAACCTTCAGGCTTGACTGTTTTTGGACTTAGTTTTTTAGTTCAATCTATCTTTTGCCATTTTTGACCTATCAGGGATTCACAATATTGAAGCGCGATTTCGACTTGAACCTAAAATAAACTATTGGTTTTGACGGTGAGAATGGCTGAAAGAGAACAACATTGACAAGGTGAATTCTCACGTTAGAAACAGGGGGAGCAACTGGTGTCGACCAGGGGGATTGAGTTAGTTCACCCTCACACGAAGCGTCCGAAATTATCTCATCTCTGACTTCCGGGCCGACTTTTCCGCCCCGTGCCCTTCTCTTTTTCTCCAGCTTTTCAAAATGTTACCGTCCGAGTCTCCACGCGATCAGATCTCAACAACAGATTACCCCCCTCCACCTTTCACATTCTGTGAAGCCGTTTTCAACGTCATTGAATTCACCACTTTGAGATTGTCATCAAACAACCCTTATGTCTATTTTCGAGCTGTGGAAGGTCGCTTGAATCACAGAAAACATAAAATGAAATTTCTCTGCGTTTTTTGGGGTTTCGTCGGGGTTTCGTCTGCTATAAATCACACCCTTTTTGCTTTGTGAATCAAGTTGACTGCAGGTTCGTGGAGGGAGACACACATGCAGTTTTGACGCTGTACGGAAAACACTTTTCAATCTTTTTGTCTTAGT
The DNA here is from genome assembly GCA_950004255.1 of Mesopsocus fuscifrons. Taxonomy (NCBI): domain Eukaryota; kingdom Metazoa; phylum Arthropoda; class Insecta; order Psocodea; family Mesopsocidae; genus Mesopsocus; species Mesopsocus fuscifrons. The sequence goes on from OX465377.1 coordinate 5,177,036, forward strand.
TTAGGTAGATGGGTGGAAGGGTTAAATGGACCGTTGCATGTTTTAGGGTGGATATCAACACTTCTTAATGTATACTATTGTGCGATTGCACTTGTTGTAAGCTAAACATATGATAACATAAATCCCTTCGTTAAATCTGTTCGTTAGGGGCCACTAAAGTGTACTGTGAGAAGTGAACAAATCCATTTGTTTCTTTGGCTTACTGAATTCGTCATGAATCTCTTACAAAATCCAGCTCCAGAAGTTCGTAGATTCTGTAACACTTCCATTTGTTAATTAACTTGTAAAACTTATTAATGTCCCCCTAGATTCTTTTTTTAGTGCTAACACAGGTTAGTTGTAACCTGGGGCGGACATTATGAGACAGTGCACTGCGAAGGGCCAATCTTCCCTACCATTATAGTGGTCCTATATAACCGAAAATTCCAGTGGTTCAAAGACCTATCGTCTTACATTTTTATAACACCAAACAATAGGCATAGCATCACAGCCGAAGATCCATGTCATAAGCGAAAAATATTGCCTGCACCGGGATTCGATGGCAGACCTCTCTGGACGCAAGTCGGGCCACTTGACCGCTCAGCCACTAAGGGGCTTACAAATCCCGCAAAGTAACAAACAAAAGGGGCGGGCTGAGTTAGAGGAATAGCTGCATACGTAAATGTGGAACCTCTAAAGCTTGGTGGGCGGGAGACCCAAAAACACCCAAGAGGCGCTGCAGCTCAGAAAGGGACAGAAACGTAAGCCCCCCAAGCCCAGGGGGCCCGGAGGATCTCTATACGGCCTCGAACACGGAGTCACCAGCCCGTCTAATTAAGTTCATCCTTCGCTTTAATCTGTTTGTTTTGTTTTGTTTAATTTGACTCACACTGCTTTCAGGTCACACGGCGCTTTTAGAGCGGTTCCATATCGAAACTCCTTGGGCAGTTGAAAATTGAATCGAATGATGATGGAAATGTTGACATTTGTTTTTTGCCGAGGGGGTAACCACTCCAGAGATTCCTTGAGATTCCATAAAGAATTCCAAAGATTCCCGACGATATTCATAGAAAGGTGAACCCCGAAGGGGTAACCACTCCAAAAAAAATTCCGAGATTCCCTGAGATATCAAAGAGATTTCTGATTATTCCCAACGAGATTTTCAACGAGTGGTTAACCCCTCGTTTTTCGCTTATAGGGCTGAATACCTGTATGAGAGTTTTTGAGTCCAGTATATGTGTTTTAAACGAGGGGCTAACCACCCCAGTGATTGCTTGAGATTGCCTGAAATTGCACAAAGATTTCCTGAGATTCTCAACGAGATTCGTGGAAAGATGCACCCCGAAGGGTTAATTACTAAATTTCCAAGATTCCCTGAGATTTCATAAAGATTTCCAATGATTGCCTGAGATTCCCGACGAGATTCCTGGAGTGGTTAACCCCTCGGTTTCTAATTGAGATATTTGTTGGTTTGTCGAAGCCTCTGACTGGATTTTTATTACTTATCTGTTCTGAAGTATAATATATCTGTCATTGAAAGTGTCTGACTTGTGTCCTGGGAGTTCAAATACCGGTGTAACGAATATTTTCCGCCTTTATTGAAACTCTTGTGGTGTTGGGCCTCACGGGGAGCTCACACGTTCTCTTGGTACCGTTGCCTTGAGGATTAGTGGTCGGTCACTTCCTTATATCTCAACGATAATTCCTCCCGGAAGTCGAGACGTAACAAAGCAGATTAAGCAACGAAAGCTCTTGAATGCAGGAAATTATATAATCATAAAATTTCAGTCACTCTTGAGAAAACACAGAATACAAAACTCCCCGCAAAATCTTAGCCAGCGTATTTACCCCAGTCTCCTACACACTGTTGCTACATAAATTCAGACTAAGAAACTAATAACATGGAATTATGCACTGTGAGCTGACGTACAGGGGTTGCAATCTTCCATGCTTTCCGTAACTTTACGTAGCAACACACTACGGGATTTATATAGAGAGTGAGACGATAACTAAGGATCGCGGATGTAGTTAATCCCTTACCCCTAAACAGTTACCCTTATATTTTCTACTAACCCCGATTCCCCGTTACCTCCCTTAAGATAGCTCGTGTGCTTTATCTGCGGTACCGCCTGCCGCAAAAACCCCCGCAATTGGGGTAAAGACCCCTACACCCTGGCAAGAATGAAACGACAGCTGTGATGAATGTCTAGTCGTTCCGACTGTAAAGATGGCTTTCACCACAGTTTAGCGGTTAGTTAAATGTACTTATATGGAAAGAGACAAACTGAAATATAATGTGTCTTTTTAACGGCCGAAATTAAGAGTCTGTGTTGTGATTGTACGATTGGTTAATTCCGAACAAATTTTTGTAGACATAAATCACTCGAAATCAAATTGGTGCCGTTTAAAAGACGGTGCCGTTTAAACGACATATTTATTATATTTTAGAACATTTAAATATCCAATAGTTTCCTCATAAGGTATGTAGAAAAAAAATACTGGGTTGACGCCATTGTGGAGCTTCCCCGAAACGTATAAACCTTGATGTGCAGACCGAATACATTTCAGGTATGGCAACAGCCATTTTCCCGATAACGCCCTATGTTGCTCTCACCTCTATTTTGGTCTCAAAAGGTAAACAGAGATTTGCATCTGGAGACGAAGCGCCAATATACCTACACTGTTTACCCATTTTGCTTACACGGGGCTGCTGAGCGGGCATGTGGTGATAGCAGTTTTTTATACCTCGGCAAACACCCCTGAAAACTCATATAGGTGCCCCACTCTAGTGAAATTTGATAGCGCTTGATTTTAAATAATACATTGGCTGTTGACGAGATTTGTATTTATTATTTGGAATGGTTGTAATAAGCTTCGGCCCGTTTCTTTTTTCGGCTAGCCTCGGCCAATACCTGCGGCAGCCTGTAAACTAAATAGCCGAGTGGGCTGGATGGTTGTGTTTCGATCTTGGCCCTATCAAAGTGAAATCTGAAGTGAAATATATTTCGGGGCTGTGTTGGTTCGGGACCTATCTTAAACTGTAGGTCCTTATGGTGTAAAATTGTCTAAACCATAAACTACGATGCGTTATAACATCCACTCAAAAATTTTCTATTGTGCCTCTAGTGTTCAGCCCAACACACCCAATTTACGAAACCAAAGAAAAATAACATCAGACAATCAGAGTTCGGCATCAAAATCAAAATTTCTTTGATCTGCTCACCCCTGTCTCTCTTCAAAAACAACACAGAATTGTAAAGCAGGGATACAATAAAAAATATCAGCAACACTCGCCTTCTGTGGAATAAAATGATCGGATTTTCTTCCCCGACTGATATCAGAGTCAAAAACATTCAGCGATATGAAATTCCAACTTGGAGAAAAAGTTTAAACTCAATTACAGAGAGAAGATGAAAGTCGAAATGGGGGAGTCAGTTAAGGTACGGGAAATGAGCAAAATGCATCGATGGTCTTCACTATCATAGACGTTCAAAAGTCCAAATCTAATTATAAAACAGAAAATTAAAAGCTTTTTACATCTCGACCCCGGACGGCCTCTGAAGCTTGAGAGTTTCATATTGAATTTCATCATGGTGTACTTTGATATTATGAGTGCATTTCTATAGAAAATGTGAAAGCTCTCCGGGAAATTTATCATTTGCCTCTTAAGGGCCACATCTGGATAGCTTTTATTTCTGGAAAACGTTTCCCGGCAAAGTGAAAGGTACAAAGGTTTATAGAAAAGGCTGTTTTTAATTTAATTTTCCACACTCCAGTTAAATTTCAATTATTGCACGGTGAAAACCGAATTTAACTGGAGTTTAACCGTTAACCGAGTATGGCGGGACGCACCCTATATGTTGATTTTTTTCAGGGAAACTGTTGGGTGTATAAGTATTCTGTCTTTTAACATTAGAAACTTTGTAAGAATTGGTTTCATGGTGGAGTAATTTTTATCAATAAAAAATGGGATGCAGTATATTTTCTGCGATTAGGAAATTAGTGTTCTGTCAAATACTTGATTGTTTACGTCACCACAAATTAGTCAGCTAGTTTGTGACTTTAAAAAGGCAAATTATATTTCAGAACGACTAGAAACATATAATTATGAAACTAGAACAAACAGTGGTATACCTACAGCCTTATTTCTGAGCCTTAACTTTGAGCTCAACACTGGGAGTACCAGCAATTTCCTTTTGGGGCGTATGTTAATTTTCGTGTATAGAAAGTTAAAGTTGCCGATGTTTTCTAATTTCAGGTAAGAGAGTTTGGTGAGCTTCGAGGGGAGAGGGAAGGCTACAAAAGGTAAAAGTTGTTATTGCCACCCCCCCCCCCCCCCCCCCCTTCCCCCAAGCCCGTTGCCTGTCTAATGAAATCCTGGCTTATTTATTCTAACTCATCAAGGCCACTGACGGTGCTGTAGTCAGCAAACCGGCCAAAATTAACTCTTTATTGAACTTTTTGCCCCACAGCACAAGAAGTGTCTGAAGTATACTGAGATGGCTCGTTGACGGTTCAATAAAATTTCTTTTGGTTCTATTTTCGGAGCATTGATTCGACAATTTTCAGTTCAGCTGGATTGATTTTTATTTGACCTTATTTGGCCCTTCTGGAAATTACTATCAGTTGTTTCCAGTAGGTCTACGATATTCCAGATCTTTACGCCTTAAGGTCCTAACCGAGGGGTTAACCACTCGTTGGGAATCTCGTTGGGAATAATTGGAAATCTTTATGAAATCTCAGGGAATCTTGGAATTTTTTGGAGTGGTTACCCCTTCGGGGTTCATCTTTCTATGAATATCGTTGGGGATCTTTGGAAATCTTTATGGAATCTCAGGGAATCTCAATCTCAAGGAACCACTCCAGAGTGGTTACCCCCTCGGTCCCAACGCTAACTTTGGGTGGATTTCATGTTTAGCTTATGACAATCGTAATCGCACTATAGTATAGTTTAAGAAGTGTTGAAATCCAGTCTTCGTCGTTTTCGCCTCGTCAATTGGGCGTTAAAAGATCCGTAATAGACCTGCTGACCTGGGATTTGAAGACTAACTGGCTCGGGATTGTAACGTGTACTTGGCCACTTATAGGTACTTACTCAAAATTCTGGTGTTCCGGGGTAAATAAATAGAGATAAAACAAATGGTTTATATTTTCTCCGTGCGGGTTTATTTGATATTTTCTGATAAATGCGGACAATGAAAGAGTAGAGATAACGAGGAGGCACCTACCTACTCTGACCGGCTGACCAATATTATGACCCTGTAACCCCGAACCTGGTTAATCTCCATAAATTCCCTGTGGCAAAGTCTTCCAAAATTCTACTTCACGGCAGCTAAGTTGGAAATTATCCTTTTGATGGCTTTTCCCTGCTTTCCCCTTTAAGAAAACTGTGGTGGCGCCTGTATTAATTGTTTTATATTTTGGACACCTATATCACCCTTTTTGAACTCATTCATCCCTGAATTCAACATCATCATTTTAGGCTAGCTGAGGCATCGAAATTCAATAGTATACTGATCATCCCTACATTTTGTTAATAAATTTCACGATAGGATCAGGAGTGACCCATAAAGTAGGGCAACTGTTGCAATCTTTGTCGGCAGAATTATAGAAAGCCATCCGGTGTGTCTAACTGACTGGGAGAGGCCCCAAGTTAGGCCACAAGACTCGGGGGGCTGAACTGATCCGGAAGGAGTAATTAACGGTTTCCGGCCGCCCTCTTGGGAGGTCTCCCAGCAGATTACCAAAGTTGCCCATGGAAATTGTAACTCAGCGGTCTTCCGCCCTTTGCCCTAATCGAGTTCAGGTCGATTTCGGATCTGTTGACGAGCTTTTCGCCACATCGGGTGTCAACTATTAACAGTTCATTCATTGCGCTGATTCTTACTAGCAATGTGTTATTTAAATTTTTTTCGTGGTGGAATGCGGAGTGATAAGTAATAATGGTGTTCATTTGCTTCGTGAATATTTATAATGTACAAGCTTTCCCTCTCTACAAAAAGAGTTCGCTATTGGGAGGGTGACATTGCGTTCCCTCGTTTTATAGAGGGTGGGCACTAAGTACCTAATATCTACAATTTAAACACCTGTCTACAAAAATCAGACGAGCCACACTTCTAGTCTTTGTGCTGCAAGGCCGAGCTTACGTAGTTCAAGTCCCCGCTGAGACATTTTTTTTATGTCTGTTTTTGAGCAACCAGTCTTAGCTTTCGCCTGGACATTGTGTATTAAAAATTAGGTACTATAAGAGGGTAAGGTAATATAAACAGCTTCCACACAACTGACTGCCTTATCAGCCAGTAATAAAATACGAGGAACAAGAAGATGAAGGAGCGCGTACGCCGAAAAATGTGCAGAACATATCGCAGCTGCAAAAAACATGGGAATGCTCTAATAAATTGCAACATAGCATGCGGTGCAGACCACTAATATAGATCACACCACAAACAATACTTACGCCCCCCTTGTACCCGCCCCCTAGGAGGCGGAATCCATTCTCATAGGGAGGGAAATGTGTGTGATGACGAATGTCCCCTGTATAGGACAGGTATGCATTTCCCCTTCAGGCCCAGGTGTGTGTGAATTATGAGGGCTGTAATAGGCGTGCTTGCATTTGTCACCCCCTCCCCACACCCCCACCGCCCCTATGGCTATTGAGCGCGACTAACGAGGCCTTTGCTATCAAGATACCAAGGGTCCTGCTCATTGCATTTCCAATTCGAGATGCTTGTGAAATGCCTCAGTTTGATTATTAGTCTTCCTCACGCTTGGATGAGGGTAAATTCTGAGGGGGTAGCCCCTCCAGAGTTTTCTTGAGATTTGCTGATAAAGATTTCCTGAGATTCTCAACGAGATTCGAGGAAAGATGAACCCCAATGGGTTAACCACTCCAGAAATTTCCAAGATTCCCTGCGTGAAGCCGAAGATCTATGGTTGGTTAGCGACCATTCTCTCCAGAGTTGCATTTCTTTCGTTTCTTAATTTTTTTTCGTGCTTCCCGTGCTTTTTTCAGCCTTTTTATGAGTGACCGTGAATGCCTGAAAATAACCACTAAAGTGAATGGCTCCCATAACAGCTATCTGCCACACGCCAGTCTTACGTCCTTTTTGAGTTTTTCATTAGCGTCCTTCTGGAATGACATAGGTGATAATGAAGGTTCAGTGAGTGACGTCACAGCTAATGAGATATCAGTGCGTGACGTGATCTGACAGCCAGCGTACCTGGTAAATTAGATACTGTTCATTACTCATCCGTGTTGGCGCTCACTTTGTTCCCTAGCGTTTTGCAATTTTTGTTCCGTCACACTCTCTGACACTTGTCACCTTTTCTCCCTTTTCCGAATTTCCAGCTCTGAATAATCACTTTTTGGTGAAGTTGATACCCAAAACTGGGCTCATTTGCGTTTATTGTTTTTGCCTCTCGCTTTAGAACCTGTATTGGAAGTTTTGGAAGTTCAATTTACTTCCGCATGATTTTATTTCGAGAATAAACCACCTTTTTGAGCCGTAGATGTTGATATTTCGACAGTTTCGAGCGAGGTTTCGAGTACAACAACAGCGTAGCGAAAGAGACAGGCATTTCTACCTCGCGACTCACCGAATTTCGTGAGACGAATAGCTGTTGTTTTTCTCTCGATTCGACGGCAGAGTTGCGGGATTGTTTGAGTTCGTTTTCGTGAGAACGTCCCTCGGAGTCAAGGCGTCCCAAAATTACCAGCAGGAAGCGCACGGAAAAGGTGACATTACAGAAAACAGTTTCAGCAGTAGCGGCGGTGTCTTTACTCAGAAACACATGACAAAACTCCCAACAGGCGACCCTTTTTGTAGATTAATAGCTTACCCTTCGTCTTGGGTACGTGTGACCGTCCCTCGTCAGCTCAGGAGAGTCTTCTGTATGCCGCACCTGCCTCGAACAATCCTGCCGGCTACTGCTGCTGACGTGTGGCTGACCGCTGCCCCAACTTTTGCGATCCTCCCTCCGCCTCTTTTCCGCGCTGTCAGTTCCAGTTTTCTCCAACAGATGTCTGTTCTGCTGGTTTATCGTTCCAGCTGGAAAACCTCACGGTCTCTTTACTGAGTAAGTAAGTTGGCGGCTATGACTTGCTGAGTGTCTGATCACTTTGTCCTATTAATGCTTCAAAGTAGTTTTCCTTCCACCTCACTCAGTACGACTCATGCTTGTATTATTGAGGGTGTCTACTACGTGGTACCTACCTTTCTTCTTTGAAGGATAACGCTATAGTGAACTTTTAGTGGACACTATTGTGGACTTTAGCCATTTATGGAAGCTTAATGCTGCGTCCCACCGTACTTGGTTAAGGAGCATCGGCGATTTTCTCCCATGTTTACCATGTTTCCAAGACTGTTTTCTCCGAGGGGGAACCACTCCAGAGATTCCTTGAGATTCCGTAAAGATTTCCAAAGATTCCCAACGATATTCATAGAAAGATGAACCCCGAAGCGGTAACCACTCCAAAAAATTCCAATATTCCCTGAGATTTCATTAAGATTTCCAATGATTCCCAACGAGTGGTTTACCCCTCGGTTTTCTCCTAACTGGGGATAGATTTCACCACTTCTTAAAGTGTATTATAGTACTATTGTTTACTATAGTGACATTGTTCTTGTTATAAGCTAAACATACGATAAGATAAATCTGTTCGAGAGTGTGGGAAAGTGTTGTCTAAATCATTTCGTCCCTTTCATTTTCCCGAAAAACCTGAAAATAAATTTTATTAATATAACACATAAATATTTTCATTTGCAACTTTCAAGTTGTTTATTACACATGCATGGCGAGCTGTGTTATTGCATTCCTAATTTTCCTCGATTAAATCGTAATTGAGTTTGAAATAGTTTGATCCAAATTAGCTGAAATGAACATTCCTGTCTGGACACTGAATTTCACTTTAAGCTAACATAGATAATTAGTCATTTTGAAATTTGTAATTAATTTCTAATTATTGTTTTCATGACAGAATAGAAACATGAGCTTTGTGTTCGCAAATGAAGTGAACTCAGTTGCTGAGCAGATGGAAGACACATCAAACAATTCAAAAACTCGATTAATGTAACGAAATTTTCTAAATTTGTTAGAACATCTCTCCCTCTTTAGTGATGATGAGTATTGAAATTGAATATTTCTCATTTTCAAACACTTAAAAATCAATCATCCGATGATGATCTATCGTTTCATTCAATTTCCTCTCTTCTATTTCCGGCGCTTCTGCTTTTCCGGAGATTTTCCTTCCGTCGCTTCTGCTGAAGACTTGACTCCCTGATTAGGTGTTAAACTAGTGTTAAAGAATAGCACAGCAAAGACCAAAACGAGGGGTTAACCACTCCAGGAATCTCGTTGGGAATCATTGGAAATCTTTATGAAATCTCAGGGAATCTTGGAATTGTTTTTGGAGTTGTTACCCCTTTGTGGTTCATCTTTCTATGAATATCGTTGGGAATATTTGGAAATCTTTATGGAATCTCAGGGAATCTCAAGGAATCTCTGGAGTGGTTGCCCCCTCAGACCAAACAAACGTATTCCGCTTATTTAATTTCTTTTGTAATAGTTGGTCATGATCGGTCGGGCCACCGACCTAAATACAATAACGTCTCTCTATAATGACTGAAAAACATTAGTCTCTCTATTACAACTGAAATACATTAGTCTCTCTGTAACGACTGAAAGATATTCGTCTCTCTGTAATGACTGAAAAACATTAGTCTCTCTATTACAACTGAAATACATTAGTCTCTCTGTAACGACTGAAATATATTCGTCTCTCTATAACGACTGAAATTCATTAGTCTCTCTATAACGACTGAAATCTGAAATACATTAGTCTCTCTGTAACGACTGAAATATATTCGTCTCTCTATAACGACTGAAATTCATTAGTCTCTCTATAACGACTTAAATCTGAAATACATTAGTCTCTCTGTAACGACTGAAATATATTCGTCTCTCTATAACGACTGAAATTCATTAGTCTCTCTATAACGACTGAAATCTGAAATACATTAGTCTCTCTATATAACGACTGAAATACAGTAGTCTCTATATAACGACTGAAATACATTAGTCTCTCTATAACGACTGAAATAAATTAGTCTCTCTATAACGACTGACATTAGTCTCTCTATAGCGATTGTCGAGGGAGCATTAAAATTCGGTCGCTATAAAGAGAGTGTGACATTGTGGAGATGAGGTTTACGAAGGGAAGTGGCTTTTGTTCGTTATAGAGGGATGTTCGTTGTAGGGAGTGGCAACACACTTTTAGTGTTAGTTGAGCTATCGAGGCTGCTACGCTTTTGCTGTAAATTCGATAGTAATAAGTTTCAGTTTCGGTAGAACCTAAACCTATCCATTATTTTTGACACTCTTCTATCTACCTACATTATTTCTTGAGCAAAACCCCTCTCGTATGTCGAAAAATATAAAAAGTGTGAATTTTTAAAAAGCTCTCCTCGTCTCTTCATCAGGGTTTCCATGGCAACATAATGTCATCTTGGATAAGAGACTTACGCAACTGCTTACTTTATCTTTGAAGATTACTTTTTTAATATATGGACCTCTGGAATCTGAACAGGACGAAGGGAGGTCTTTAATGTGAAGGTGAGTGTTTTTGTGGGAGCTTGCAAAGGAAATAGATAAATAAGAACATTTTAGTGTAGGTACACGTGAATCTGAAAGAGCTGCTTAAGGGTCACTAACCAGTCGTGTTTGATTACGTTTTTTTCTGCCCGCTTTCTGGGAAAACTATTGGATATTTAAATGTTCTGAAGTATAAAATGTCTTTTTAACGTCATAAAATAACAGGCTCTGTTGTGATTTTACGTTCGGTTAATTTCGGGCAAATTTTTTGTTGGCAAAAATCACTCGGTCGTAAAATCACAACATAGCCTGTTAAAAAGACATTTACATATTTCGGAACATTTAAATATCCCCAATAACTTCCTCATAAAAGTGTGCAGAAAAATAAATACCTCAACAAATACGATTGTGTGGTCGCCCTTAATACTCGTTCCAACTGCTGGCGTTAATGAGAAAAAGTAGTCATTTCTTTTCGATTATCAAAATTCCGTAACTTCTGGCTTCCGTCAAAGGGACAGCTAAATTGCAATAAATCCAGAAAATAATGCCAGTTTCGGTCTCTAGAGACCTCCGGCCACCGCTCAATCGCTGCCCCCTCCGCGCTTTGTATCGTTCTGGAATCCCAAAATCCAAATAAACAAGAATTAGTGTTCCCCATCCGGAAAAAACACGGTTCTGAAAATACGGTGGATGATTTTTTTAAATTGGCGATGGAGTGAGTGGTCAGCGATACGGTTATTCATCATTTGGAGAGCGAAGTGCTGAGTGCTGACGAGTATACCGCTTCTCTTTTTCGTTTCGAGTCACTCTCACAAGTTCAGAATTAGTCTTTTTGTGGTACTTGACTGTCTTTCGACTCTGGATACGGTTCGTTTCCCAATATGTTCCGTCTGAAGCACTCCAATGGCATAATCCTGCATTCACATACGTTGCCCGTCTGAAAAGTTACTGCGATGATTTTCTCTATCCACCATTACTTAGTTCTTTTGATTTGAGTTTGTACATTGTCTGAAATAAGAATGGAGTTTGTTCAGTTCCTCAATAGGATTCTGAAAGTCTTTCGATTCAGCGCTGTCTCAAACTTTAACCGTTTACAAGGTTTGTTTTGAAAAATTGATCTGATATCTTACATTATGTACCTACTGATTACCTTCTGCTGCGGGTCACATTTCTTTTATTCGTTTGATTGTTCTCAAAGTTCGCTGTGAGGCAGAGAACTAAACTTGTTCAAAATCCTGAACATTTCAGTATCCAGTGGTTTCCTCAAAAAAATGCTCGAATAAAATCATCAACATATAGCAAATGCTCACGTATATTCCGGCTTAAGAGGACGCTATACCTGACGATGCATTTTTTGCCGCCCATAAAATTAACATTGCGAGCGGCGATGCATTTTCAAGGTTTACCCTTGGTTGGAAAGACACGAAATTTTGCCTGTACCTAGCCCTAACAATGTTCTAGGGAGTGTTCGAAGCAGATTTCCCAATTTCTCACTGGTTTCTTTTATTGCAACTGTTTTGCAAATGCTAGCATCGCATACCTCAAGAAAAGTGCTGTATCTCGAAAACCAGTAAAAAAAATGGGAAATTTGCTTCGAACACTCCCTAGAACATTGTTAGGGCTAGGTACAGGCAAAATTTTGTGTCTTTCCAACCAAGGGTAAACCTTGAAAATGAATCGCCGCTCGCAATGTTAATCTTATGGGCGGCAAAAAATGCACCGTCAGGTATAGCGGACCCTTAAAAGGAGGAGAAAAGTCAAAAGAGTTGTTTCGTGCTGTCTTTTAAGATTGACTGGTTTCGCATTGGATGCTCTGGCAGATCGCTGACGATACTGGAGGTTGCGCTGACGATAACGTGATGGTAACCTGCTTAGGAACGTTCCCACGTCAGAACTAGCCGACAAAGCTGGAAAGGGTTTGGAGCGTTCGCGGACTGACGGCCTCATAAGGGCTGGAGATTGACTCGCTTCGCACGACGTGACTTGATGCTCCGTCAGAATGATGGAACGGAGCTATCTGAACGCCTGGAGAACTGCTGGAGAATGCTGGCGAACGGCGTTCGTTCCAAGTGGGTTATTTATTTTTAACAGCTTGCCTCTACTTCTTTTGCATAAGGCACTTTTAAACTGGGCGAGTCCATTTTTTCGGAAACGTGTCGGTGTCACATCCGTCACCCGTCAAGAAGTACGGAATGCTTGCACCTACTTTCTTTTTTTATGGGTATGAGGACCCGGTTGGACATAATACCATAGAATTTTGGCCGAAGCTGTAATGGAGCGGAGATAGACCTCCAGGAGTCAATCGAACCCCTTGACCGCTCGGCCACAGAGAGGCACTTACCTATCTTTCTTTTATTTTATCAATATTGGCTAGGGGGCATTTTTATTTAGTAAGACCCATGGGAATGTAAATCACATGCATGGATTCTTCAGCAACCGATTTATCCAGTAAGTTACTGCTGACCTGAATCACTGGAAAAAATCCGTAAATTTCCTTGTACGCAGTGGAAAAACTGAGTTACCTGGAGTCTTGGAGATTTTATACCTCTATATGAGCTGAGAATATGAAAACTGAATACATTTTACCTTCCGTACGGATTTTGAAATCCGGCACGTGTCATATCTCGTAATACGTGACGGCTTTTTGGCTTACAATGACCATTTCCATGGAAAAGGTCCAAAATTAAACAAAATCAGCTTCAGTGGAAATTAAAAATTGGCCGGTATCATTTGTTGACCATGAGATGAAATGGCACGTCACCTTTGACCTCGCCCCCTCCCTTTCCCTCCATTTATCAACAGTTACTACTCTTAATTCGTTCAAAATATGTTACCCTTGTCGAAAAATTTACCCAGTCCTGTGCGTGACTGTTCGGAAGTTTACTCTTGGAGATGGGTTAACGCTGAGTGAATAATTAAAAAGTAAAACAAATTTACCTTCCGCCATATTGTATAGGGGACATTTTTATCCCTTCCCCCATCACGCGACGAGTGACCTATAGCTAGAACCACCCCCTGTTATTTCTCTAAACGTTAATAACGGTGGTTCGGCAATTTTTATAGCCGAACACAGGTATTACGGCGCCCTGGGGCTCAATTAACCGTTATCTGATCATTAAAAGGGAGAGGGGTGAAACTCACCCCTAGCGGTAGAGCGTGCAATCAACGAAAAATGACATTTTTACATTATTATGGAATTTTTGTGCTTGCGTTGCGTTTAGACGGTGCATTTCCGCAAGCTAAATTGGCGCATTTATACCAGAAAGTACGGTGAGGATTTCGGTGTACAAAAATTTAAAATGAAAAGGAAATTATAACTGCTACTCTGATATTTCTGCTGGTGCTTAAAAAAGTTATGAACAATTATAATTCAGAAGATATTGTTGCAACAGATTTCTGATTGCAGTATTATAAACTTTCGAAAATTCACCTTTATCAGCTCATCTGGCAAACAGTCGGATGCTTTCATTAAGAGGTACTAAAGGTAAATCTGAAAAAAGTTAAAGCCTAAATAATTTGACGAACGTTTTACTCAGATAAAAGGAACCTTATACGTTCATACACCATTATTTTACTAGTATACAAGGACCTCAGACTAGAACAAAGCGCCTATCTCAGTGTGAAATCAGATGTAAAAACTCTTTACATTTCACTAGAAATAGCACAGTTTCGAATGGAAAGCATCCTTTTAAGCTTTGGAAAAGTAATATGTAGTGTTGCCATTGATATCATCATTGTTTATACTTTAGCCATCATCCCGACTGGTTACATTGTTACTGTATATCGCTATCTGACGTAATGAAAGCCGTCAAAGGAAAACTCCACACTTTTCCTTTGAAAAGGAAATGATCCCCCGGTATTGCGCCATTGCGCTATCTTTTATGGAGGGTAATGAAAGCGTTCTAGAAGTGGTATGTGCATCCACTAAAAAACACCTTTCTGTTCTAATGTTTGATGAAAAGTACCCATTTCTTCTAGGTACCTCACATACAATCATAAAGTGAATTTATTGCCACTGAGCAGATGTCCAAAGGTACCTAAGTTAGAACATAAATATTTGAAATAAAATAAATGGTCCGACAACAGTCGCACTTAACTTTCTCGTCCCATATGAAATTTTCGTTTTTTTGTTGTTGAGATTTTTGAAATTTTTTTGCGGGCGTAATTTTCACTCAATCCAAAATCGGTTGAAAGTGACGTACGAGCATGTATCTGAGATCACTCACACCAAATCTCATTACTGTCATTTTATTACTGTACTCCCAAATGTGTTTCGACCATTCAAAAACATGGTTTCTCATTCTCAACTCATTTTCAACACTTTTTCGACAAAAACGGCCGTAATTTTGAAGATAACAAAATTCTGTTCGACAAATGTTTAAGTTACGTAGTTTTACATAAAGGTACCAAATTTCATGACAATCGGTCAATAAATGTGTATGGCGCCGAAAGGATCGAACTTTGGTCCATAACGGCCGTAATTTTTAACCAATTAGATTTTAGTTGCAAATGACCTCGAAGCATCTATTTGTCAACACACTTACATATTTTCAATGTCATAGATTGAAAAGTCTACCGTCGGCGCTTGTCCGACTAACCAATAACACGATTTTTGAATTATTTTGGCGGTTCTTTGGCAACAGCGGCCGCAGTTTTTGAGCAATCAAAAATTCCTTAAATATGTGTCGGATGAACGGTATAGGCTCTAGAGCAGGGAACGGACGGACGGACTGACGGACGGACAGACTTGTTCCAGAAACCACTTTTTTGGACTCAGGGGACCCCCAGGATCATGGGAAACCTGAAATCTCAATTTCGAAATTTTGCACGAAAACAATACTTTCTCGCCATATATGGCTAGCGAGAAAGTAAAAAATTAAATTAAAAAAAATAGAATTTTTTTTTGTCCCGGCGGTGACGACTAGTACAATTATTTATTTATTTTCTTTTATAAAAATTACAAAATTTAATTTTGTGGACAAATTTCTGTTTTTCTGGTTGAATTCCCATTGAAATGGTCGGGATAAAGTAGAGAAAAAGAAAATCAAGTTACAATCTGAATAGAATAAAATGAAAGGTTATGATTCTCATACCTGAAATACGCCTTAGGTGGTGGGAAATGAAAAATTTCTGTGATAAGAAAAGGTTTTCATTCTGGCAGTGTGATGATCTCCCTTTGGGGAATTCCGGTACCTAAGTTAATGAATTGTTTTAGGAATAACCAGTGGTATAAAAAGACAGTTCTTAGCAGTCAGTTATTGCTGGAGGCCCCCCCCCCGAGAGCAAATACACCACTTTGTAAATACCGTTGATTGAATTTTTCGAAAAATATTTTTTCTCATCCAATCATCATTTACAGTCTGAAATTGTTGAGATAGCTTATCCCCCCTTTAGGATGTGACTTTGATGTTTGTATACTGTTTGTTTTTGTTTATTTGGTTTTCAACAAACAAAAATATGGTTTAAAGTTAATAGGAAACAATTTTTAAATGTTAAATACTTCCTTGAGACCCCTGAAGGAAAATTATATAAAAACCAAATGTCACTCAGCAAATTATCAGTGTGTTCACATCCCCCTTAACCCCTCTCTGAAATTGGAGAGGGACTGATCCCCCCGAGGGGGTAACCACTCCAGAGATTCCTTGAGATTCCATAAAGATTTCCAAAGATTCCCAACGATATTCATAGAAAGATGAACGCCGAAGGGGCAACCACTCCAAAAAAAATTCCAAGATTCCCTGAGATTTCATATAGATTTCCAATGATTCCCAACGAGATTCCCAACGAGTGGTTAACCCCTCGGATCCCCCATCGAGTACGCCTCTGTTTTCCTGTTTCTATTATTGACGTTGACTGAGGTAATGAGACCGTTCTAGGGCCTGGAATGGCATCCATTAAGGATCTTCACAGATTGCTGGTCCCAACATTAGAGCGCGATTATTTCCGCGCGTTGACAATGAGGGCTGTAGCAAAGCTTTGACGGCTCACCCTCTGTTCCCCCATCCCTATTGAGATGAAGGCGATAGAGACAGGAGTTGTATCCAACACATTTTTCTCAGCACGATGGAAACGGAATCCTTTTGGCGGAAGCTGCCTTTGATACTGTCTGGCATTCATGGATCATCTCGGATTCATGCATGAGATAAGTGGTGTTGTAACGATGTCATGAAGTACGGTCTCGGCGAGGGGTTAACCACTCGTTGGGAATCATTGGAAATCTTTATCAAATCTCAGGGAATCTTGGATTTTTTTTTTGGATTTTCTTACCCCTTTGGGGTTCATATTTCTATGAATATCGTTTGGAATCTTTGGAAATCATTATGGAATCTCATTGGAATCTTAAGGAATCTCTGGAGTGGTTACCCCTCGGGTCTCGGGAACAGAATTCTGACGAAGGTATAGTTGAACTGTTCGAGGACCTTTTTAACAGTGAGGCAATTTTATGTTATGTCTCACTAGTGTTGCTTGGACGTATGAAAAAAGAAAAAATATTTTGACCTTTGTTACTTCGATAGGAGTGGTTACTCTCTATTACGAGGGATCTGTATCTTCCATTGACAGACCCTATCTCCACAATGTCATCCTTCTCTATAGAGAACTTGGCGGTCGTTATAGAGAGAGAAAAAATTTATGAATCTACAATATCAATGACGTAATTGAAAGTGTTGTTACATTTGTGACTAATGTTAGGTTCTCTACTTTAACTTCGTTGATTTCCTACTGACTATATTATATAGTTCGATTTTACATGAACAGTTGGGATAGGTTTTGATTTGATTCAGCTGCAAAAGATGCGGATGTGAAATGGCATCCTATGAGGAGAAACTTAATAAAATCCAGCCCATCTGCCTCCGTTTAGAGGGGGAGCAGGGGAGACATACTGAAATAACAGATAAAGTTTTGAGAGAACCACCTGGATTCACCCGCTCTTTTCGAGATAGTCTTACATTAACCCAAAAAGGAATGAATCCAATAACTTTGTTACAAAGGAGTTGAAGTTATAAAAAGAAGAGATTTGCTCTACCGGAAACTGAAGCCGTTACATTGTTGGTCGGAGGGAGAAACTCAGTTTTTGAAAAGAGGGTAGGAAGGAGTGCTTGGGATGGTGCTTTGTGCTCGAGTTGGATTCTGCACATTAAATTTGAAATCGTAAAAATTCAATTTGAGACGCGTAGGAAATTACCTCCCCGTACCTTCGGTACTTTTGTTATGGTTGTGGTTATGGCCCGTTTTAAACTTTCTCGGATTGTCCGAATTCAGAATTTTTCTCGACTTTTTTTTCTATTTCAATCTGTGATTTCTATAGGAAGCAGATTTTCCATATTCCAAGTCTTCTACCTTGGGGTTCCCTTTGGAATTGGAGTGTATGTGTATTTCGCTTTTCCTTCCCGTACCTTTGTTGTGCCCGCGGATTTCTCTCTCTCAGTGTCTGGAATTCGATTTCTTTTTCTTTTCTTTCTTCTGTGAACTAGAGGAAATAATTGGTTCCCGCCCATTTTTTTTTCATTATAATTTTTTTAAAGTTACTCAATCTGCCATCAAGATTCTTCGAGCTTTTTTTTTTCTATAGAAAATTACAGTTAATAATTGACACGTGAATTTCTGACAAG
Organism: Mesopsocus fuscifrons; assembly: GCA_950004255.1. Classification (NCBI taxonomy): domain Eukaryota; kingdom Metazoa; phylum Arthropoda; class Insecta; order Psocodea; family Mesopsocidae; genus Mesopsocus; species Mesopsocus fuscifrons. Next base: position 5,195,215 of record OX465377.1, read on the forward strand.
TTACGCAATCCCTCATTACCCATGTTTACGTCAATAATAAAGGTTTCAAGTTGTTTTTTAGGTAAAATGGCAGGGGACATGCTTGTTGTTAATTGGTTCATTAGTTCCCTTAATTTTCCTCTTGCCGTTACCAGGAAAAAGTGTTGTTCTGGCCGGACTCGAACTTCTACCAGTTGGATGCAGTCCTTACCGAAGGGAAAAAACATTCAATTTTGCGTTGAAAAAAAAATAGTCCCTTCAAAATGGAAAACAGCAGTTTCGCATTTGATCTCATTGGTGGGAAGGAAAACTAGGTATAAATCCGTCCATAAACCTATGATATGGGAATACAGGTATTATGAAAAATGTTTACTCGCTAGAAGTATACGTTGTAAGGGGATGGAATAATCTCACAACAACAGCGGAAGTCGTGGGGTTTTGAATTTTCAATCTTGGGGTTTGTGCTGATTTCTTTTCCATGTTCTCCCCCTCCCCCTCTGCTTCTCCCCCTCCCCCTCTGCTTCTCCCCAGTATCTCCTCTCACTTTCCTCTGCCCTCCCGCCCCCTGCCAGTCACACAATCTTTCGTTCAATCAAAAAGAAACGCTTTCCTTGTATCGGAAATATCAAGATTGATACATGGTTTCCTTGGAGTGGAGGAGGAGTTGGGCATTGTCAGCAATCCAGTGTCAAACACTGGTTGCTGATGTTTCAGAGAGCTTTTGAGAAAAGTCCTTGAAATAAATCGGTGCATTACTTTGATTTGATTTTGAGTGGAACTTCAGAGGTTTTCTTAACTGGCACTTAACGGTGGATTTCTACCATATTGTGTCCCCTAAAAGTTCACTATAGCGTTATCCTCCCGTAAAGGAAAGTCGGTGCCTTTCACCATCCTTCTGTTAGTGCCGTTATCGGGAAGATAAATTTACAAACCAACTGTCTGCACGGTAGGAACCTGGTGAAACCCAGCTTAAGTTCCAAAGCCTATAAGAAGCTTCCCATTAAGGGCCACCATACATTCTCGACGAACTCCACCAAAACCACTGTGCGAAAGTAAATATTCGACAAAACTAATGTTTACATTTTAGTACAGCCGGAGACTGGTAATTGCAATCTCGTAATGGTTGTGTCTACTCTAAAAGCTAAACATAGTGTGCTATTCGAACGCGAAACCAACGAGTGAAAGTAGGACACTATGTTTAGCTTTTACAGGAGAAAAAGTAGAGAAATGGTGTTGCAATTACCCACTTCCGTAAGTGAAATAAAAATTATCAACATGTAACATGGCGGCGGTAAATATTACAAACATTTATCAAGCTTTTCTACTAAATGTGACAATAAAATCATACTGTTTTAGTCCGAAACGTTACAAAAAAAATTTCGCGTGAGGTAGTGTTGTGTTTTCGCGATCTGTCAAAAAAACATGTGGACTGGTAGTTGACTGTTTAAAATCGCTCCTGTGGGCTTATTACTCCATTTCATGCAAAAATACAACACTACCTCACGACAAAGAGTCTCAGGTTTACATCCCCCAATAAACACTTTTCACTCGCCCTGTAACTTCGGAGTAGGGCTTGAAGTACGTAGCATTGCGAACCAAATACGTGTATTCCACCTTAACGAGTAGTTGGGTATAAAATAACTCTGAATTTTGAGCTGCATAACAATGTTAAATTACCTTATATTTCTCCAGTACATAATCATTTGATAAGCCTATAGTTCTAATTGTTTTCACCACACACAATGCTATCAGGCTATTGTTCTGGTCGCATTGAAAATGAAGCCTGATACGTGGATCTCCTATTGTTCAAGGTCACGTGGAATGGGAGGTGAATTATGGCCAGGGTAGAGGCACGACTTGTGTCAGCGATTGCGATAATTGCGCGTCTATTTAGCTTATGGTACCTTTTCACAAACTCAGTGTGTGATTGTGTGTGCTCTGCCTGGTGTCCAGTGTGGGAGCAGCGTTGTGGAACGGGCAGATTAGCCCGATGCAGTCATGCCACTCAGTCAAATGTGCTGAAAATTCACAAAACCATGTTCATGAATTTTGCACCTTTTATTATACTGAATTTAATTTTGGACTAGGTTGCTGAACGTATGCAAGAGAGAGAAAGATGCTCAGAGTATCGGGGAAAAAATCTGCGTGACTTTTTTATTGCGCCTGCAAAACTGTGATTATGTAATCAGGAAGTGGGTGTACACGAATTTCACTCAACCTGAATGAGAACTATTTTCTGTAATATTGTATTGCAGTATATTTGCAGCTCAATTCGATCACCTTACCACAGATTTGATGGATAGAGGCACCTGATCCTATACACAGGATTGTAGTGAAAACGGACTATTTTTAATTTTACCCTTAGCTGAAAATTTGTTTGTAGTTCGCTTCTTTACCATAAAAGCCGACTGGCATATTGGCGTTTCATTGTAAACACCCCAAAATATCATCCCCTGTGATAAAACGCTGATTTTTTTTAGAAATAAATTTTTTTCTTCAACTCTCTCATCCTCGGAAGGAATAATTCCTTTTGAGATGAAGCTCATTTTTCAGATTTGGAGACATTCGCCTAGATTTATGCTCGAGTGCGAGACCGGGCGTTACAGTGGGCTAAACTAACTTGATTCTGAATACGAGGGATGATTTATCCGCACGCATTTGTCTGCATCCAAATCACTTCATCATCTCTTCATCTACTTCTCTACCGCCATCTTAACCCACATTTTCCTTCAATAGGTTGTTTTTATTGTGTTCTTGTTTATGTCATGTTTGCTGAGGAATGTCAATTGTGTGACTATCGTGGCCCTCAGTTTATTGTATTCATCCACTTCAGTTTTAAGAGCGAGCAAACATTTGTTTACGTTTTTTCTGCACACTTTATGAGGAAGCTATGGTAATATGTATTTTTAACGCCTTAAATTAAGAGGCTATGATTATATTTCTGATCATGCAAATAGCCAATCCTCATAAAGTGTGGAGGAAAAACGTAAACAAACACGACTGCGTAGACGCCCTTCGGGTCACCCGAAAAGTGAATACGACTTTTAAGGCTGAATATACATTCGCTATTTTTTTACGTTCCGATTTCAAACTTTGTGAGAAAACTATTGGATATTTAAATATTGTGAAATATAATATGTCTTTTTAGCGTCAGTACTCGTGAGGCTATTTTGTGATTTCACGATCGGTTAATTTTTTAACAATTTTTTTTTGTGACAAAAATCACTCGATCGTAAAATTACACAACATAGCCTCATGAGTAATGATGTTAAAAATACATATTATTATATTTCAGAATATTTAAATATCCAATAGTTTTCTCACTAAGTTTGAAATCGGAACCTAAAAAAATAGCGAATGTATGGTGGCCCTTAAAATACGTCCATGGGTTGGTGATGGGATCTTGGGCAATAGTGGGTTAGCGCCTTTGTGTTACGATATTTTGTTTTCTGCGGAAGCTTGTTGGGCTTATGAAGACATAGTCGTTTGGAACTATATCACCTGTCGGCGCGTAGCAACGCAATAAACATAAACATTGATAGTTTTTGGGAAAGGGTGACGAAACCCTTTCCAGCCCATTCTGTTTTTTCACCCAATGATGGGATCAACTGCGCGGAAGCTATCAGATCTCGTCCGAAAATGGGAACATCGAAGGCAACATTGACGTAAAAAGGGGGATCGGAACGGGAAAAGGCACATCGCATTGGTGGAATTGGGAATACTCGGGACAAGAGGAGAGAGAAGAGGATAGGGATAGGGGGAACTCATGTGAGTTTGTCTTACTATATGAAGCTGAAGCTCAAAAAAGTTCTTGAGCCTAACTAAGAGTTTTGGTGTAACGGTTAAGGGTGAATATACATTTTTTTATACTTTAAACTTTGTGAGAAAACTATTGGATATTTATATATTCTGAAATATAATATGTCTTTTTAACGTCATTACTTATGGGGTTATATTGTGATTTCACGATCGGTTAATTTTGGACAATTTTTTTGGTGACAAAAATCACTCGATCGTAAAATCACAACCTAGCCTCATGTGTAATGACGTTAAAAAGACATATTATATTTCAGAATATTTAAATATCCAATATTTTTCTCACAAAGTTCTGAATACACTACTGGATATTTAAATGTCATGAAACACAATAATTGTAGATAACGCAATAGTTAACTTTTAGATAATCCTATAGTGCACATTAGCAGCTTGTGAGAGCTATCCTTGTTGATAAAAATACACATAAATCAAAATGCAATGTGTCCGATTAACCTAACGTTAATAACTTACCCATGGTGATAAAAATCTAGTTCTGAAACTGAAAGTGCGGTTTGTCTTTCTGCACTCTAACTTCACAAGTGGGTTAATGTAAAAAAGCAATTTTCGTACCAAGGAAACCATTTCAAAACACTTCCATTTATTCACCCGTGTTGATTAAAAATATTGCTTTGAAAGTGCTGTATATCTTTACGCATTTGAGCTTGACGTGGTATAAACAAAAACAATTTTCGAAACAATGAAGCAGTAATTTGTAAATCTATTGTCCCGATTAAAAAATAATGTATTTCCGTTTCCTGTCCTGTCACTTAGTAAGGGGGTAGCGTGGAAAGTTATTTTAGTGACAAATTGCCCTGAAAGTGCTTATGGGCCACAATGAACTCTGAAGTTACCTTATGGGTAAACCCTCATGGACAGACTATTTAGTTATTTAAGTATTAAGGCGGAATTTACTTTTGCTATTTGTTAACGTTTTTTCCAACCATTTTTTTGCGGAAACTGTTGGATATTTAAATGATCTGGAGTATATGATATGTTTTGGTAACGTCCGAAATTAACTGGCTGTGTTGTGATTTTACCGAGGGGTTAACCACTCGTTAGGAATCTCGTTGGGAATCATTGGAAATCTTTAAAATCTCAGGGAATCTTGGAATTTTTTTTTTGAGTGGTTGGTTACCCCTTCGGGGTTCATCTTTCTATGAATATCGTTGGGAATCTTTAGAAATATGTATGGAATCTCAAGGAATCTCTGGAGTGGTTACCCCCTCGGATTTTACGATCGAGTGATCGATTGCCTAACTACAATCTAGGTAAGTTGAACTAGAGACATGGGTTACCTTTTTATTTACTTTTCACTTTTGACTCTTCGGAAATTTTCCGAAAGGGGTGAAAAGTGGTAAGCGATGGTGCCGTTTGCTTGTTCAGACATACGTAAGCGTTCTGCGTTCGTTTGAATAAGCGATTAAGGGCATTCCGCATTTGTTTCCGTGCTCGTTGGAATGCTTCCTCGTTCCCGAACCAACTTCCGACGGAATGTAATCCGATTTTTTAACTGTCACGGCTATAAAAACCTTTAAGGAAAATCATGCATCCCGAACACCCGCTCTGAATACAAATTTCTCCCCAAATCTCCCCCTGTTTTCCCCCCGGCCCCGTACCCCGTCGGCGGATGCTAAGTGAAGTAGGATTTAGCGAGGTGCAGTTATAACGGAGCCATTTTCAATTAAGTTAGGGGAAGATAAGAAAGGGCCTGAGGTGGTTAAAATACCCCAATTCAAGCTTGCGGCTGCTGTGTTAGTCTACACTTACCTAAGCTCTTTGTTGTCTTTGACAATGAAACAATACAGAGTACCTACCACCCTAGCGTTCTGTGCCAAGAGGAAAGACAGGTTCGCAGACAGTCTTCCCAAACACCGACGTGCACTATTGTCTGTTCAACCCAGAGGTCGAAAATAAAACTGAAACCTAAATTTATTTTCTTTATGAAGAGAAAAACGAAGCACCGGAAGGTCACCGGAAATCTCTGCAGTAAAAGGCTCCTGAAATAATCAGTGGGGAGAGAGGGTAACCACTCCAGAGATTCCACTGAGATTCCATAAAGATTTCCAAAGATTCCCAATGATATTCATAGAAAGATCAACCCCGAAGGGGTAACCACTCCAAAAAATTCCAAGATTCCCTGAGATTTCATAAAGATTTGCAATGATTCCCAACGAGTGGTTTAACCCCTCGGTGGGGACCTAAGGTATTTGGATTTTAGGGTAAGCTAGTCCACTGTAGCTCACTGTAACGTGGCACCAACGTTTCTTATCGGACGGTTACAGCTTTGTGAACTTTTAGGGAACGCTATTGGGACTCGTTTCAGGCGCCTAGGAGTCGTAGAGGTAATTGCGTCATCTCAAGGAAACCTCTGGTAATAATGGGACCTTGGAATCAAGCTACATGTCTGTGGTCTCTTATTAGTGCCCCCTCCATCTCCCGTCAACTCCTACGCCTATGCTTGATTTTCTGTGAAGTGGAGACACAATTTATGTATGAAATTCATGGAATACTGTAGCTAGAGACTTACGGACTGACCGACCCTTTCTATTCAAATTGCTGCCTCCCCTTGACCTTAAGTTTTTTCATCCCATTTGTTTTTCTTAACTCGATCCTCTTTGATTTTGTATTGCCCTAGGACGTTGCTTCTTTTTTAAACTCTTTTTCTAGTCGTTATTCTAATGCTCTAGCAGTTATGTTGATGTTTCGGGAGGAAATTTATTAGGAAATAGCTTTAAGGGAGATTCATTATGGATCCCATATCCTGCGATTACCCTTCCGTTTTCCTTGCTTCCCATACTGTTTTCATCAAGTTTATATCCTATTTCTTCCGTTAAACTTATTTTTTTTTGTATTTCACATGTTGCGGTGTTTCCGAGGGGGTAACCACTCCAGAGATTCCTTGAGATTCCAATGAGATTCCATAAATATTTCCAAAGATTCCCAATGATATTCATAGAAAGATGAATCCCGAAGGGGTAACCTCTCCAAAAAATTTTCAATGATTCCCAACGAGATTCCCACCGAGTGGTTAGCCCCTCGGGTGTTTCTTAACAGGATTCTTTAGTTCTCAGTGTCAGCCTGACCCTCCTTGAAACTAAAGTTTTTGGAATAGAAGGTAATCGGAGTATTTTCGAAAAAAGAAAAACCCTGAACCCTTTTGTTAGACGTTGAAGTCAGGTGGATTCTCTCAGACTTAGACAATTCTCGGATCTCGCAAATGCATTGGACAGCTTGGCTGATTCTTCAGTGCTGCCGCTGGCAATTTTACGAAGCTAACTCTCTTTCTGTGAGAGGTTTCACATGTTGGCGCGTTTGGGGTTTGTATCTCCTTTTTATAAAAAAAGTTCCTTCGTGCCACGTCCGCCAATATCCCTCCTTTACTTCTTATTTCAACCTAATTGGATTGCATTAGACCCTTCCAGACCGAGGGATGGACAGACAAGGATGTATGCTTTGTTCCTTTTTCGAGAGCTGTGATAGAGAACTGCCATTAGCCCCTTATTGTGAAACTTACTTCTTTAAATTACAAAACACATTTCACCATTATTTCTTGTAGTCGCTGCTGATCTTGACGCTAGGTTGTGGGATGTAAGTGATTTCAAATTACCTTGATTATTTTTAGTAGCAGCACAACAAACGAGGGGTTAACCACTCCAGGAATCTCGTTGGGAATCTCAAATATTTATGAAATCTCAGGGAATCTTGGAAATTTCTGAAGTGATTAATCTTTTGGGGTCTATCTTTCCACGAATCTCGTTGAGAATCTCAGGAAATATTTGGAAATCTTCAAGCAATCTCTGGAGAGATTAACCCCTCGACAAGAAATGAGTGCTTTTTTTTGGCGTGTGGGATCATTATAAATTTTTCACCGGAGCTCTCCATTTTCTTCGAGTTCTACATCGGGGAATTTTGACTTTAAGGGTCACATCACCCATCCAGTTTTATCGTTATGAAACTTATACGATTTAGGTACGAGACGTCAGACATATTTTCACCTCCGATTCCCAAATTGTACTTGAATGTTTCAGCTACAATTTTTCCTGAAGTTTCTGAGCTGCTTCCTTGAATAAATATTTTGTAATTAAGTTCTTTCTTCAGCTGTCTTTTATTTATTGCGTCTTCAGCAGAATTAATCATCCTCCGTAATAACATCATCCAGAATTCGGAAAGGAAAAAATAAAGTACGAAATGGAGAAAAGATGTCCCGTGCGACTCGAAATTGCTGTGTCAGCAACTGAAAATCAGGGCCGAGTCTAGAGAAACACTAGTGGAGGTGTTACGTGATACGATTAATAATATAAAAATCCGCCATCTCCAAGAATTTGAATCTATATAAGTCACCCAAAATCTCAGGCTTTTTCCACTTTATGATATCAACTTTTTTTTCTTCTCTCAAGGAAATTTTTCATAATATCGCGAGAAGAGGCTTGTGAGATTATATTATGGGACGAGATGACAAAGATGTAGGGCGTTGGTTTGGCGACAGCGTTCCAGCAGTGCCGGAATCGAATGCTTTGTCAGCCCTTAGGTCTAAAGGCGTTCTCACCTTTCTCTGTCTTCTACTTAGGGTCGCTTTGTGTCTTGAGAGGTCCGGGTTCGAATCCCGGCGGAACGGAAAAATTTTCCGCTTACGACATAGACGTATTGGTTTGGCCCACTCCTAAACTGGCTTCGGCTAAAAATTCAACTACCAACTCATCGGAACGTCGCACTTTAATAAAAACAAAATTTGAAAAAAAAAGAGCTTACAGTTTTTCCTGACGGCCCAAAGGTGAATGACCAAGGTAAAAATTTTTGTTGAAACTTCCCGATTTCTGCTTATTGTAACATGGAGAACCCCAGTTCAAATCGCTGCCCATATATCTACCTTTTTTGCTGTGAATATTTTGTTGTTGGCTAAATATGCATTTAAGGGTCCGCTTAACCTGACGATGCATTTTTTGCCGCCCATAATATTAACATTGCGAGCGGTGATTCATTTTCAAGGTTTACCCTTGGTTGGAAAGACACCAACTTTTACCTATAGCCCTAACAATGTTGTAGGTCGTCATCGAAGCAGATTTCCCAATTTTTTACTGGTTTTCGAGATACAGCACTTTTCCCCTTAAAAAATTGAGGTATGCGATGCTAGCATTAGCAAAACAGTTACAATAAAAGTAACCAGTGAGAAATTGGGAAGTCTGCTTCGATGACGACCTACAACATTGTTAGGGCTAGGTACAGGCAAAATTTTGTGTCTTTCCAACCAAGGGTAAACCTTGAAAATGAATCGCCGCTCGCAATGTTAATCTTATGGGCGGCAAAAAATGCATCGTCAGGTATAGGGGACTCTTAATTACTATGAAACTTAGATTTCCTTCCACAAATAGGCTATTACTCGTAGTGCAGTGGCAATTGTAGAGGAAATGTTAGATTTCACCGTGCCATAGGGGAAAAATGCGCTTGGTTCAAATCAGTCTCTCGCAAGCAGCTGTGAAGGCAAAAATGTATTGAGAGAGGCAGCTTTATTGTTCGTCTTTTTGGCGTTTTATGCTTACTCAGCTACACTTAGGAGTCAGCTCGCCATAGGGTTATCGGGCAGTCAGCGCTACATGGAAACCGTTTTAGTCCTCCCATAAACTTACATGCTCCACTCTTATTCTGACCTTCCTTTCCCTCTGACCGATGAAGAATTCTGTCTTCCCATCAAGCCCTACGGCTTGTTTGCCTGATCTTTGATTCCTTTCAAAAACAACATCTTCTTCTCTGTATTTACTTCTGAGGTCTCCCGATTCCAAAAGAAGTGGTGTCCGGAAAATCCTTCGATCGAATTGTAAACAAAATGGATGTGTAGTTTGGGGATGGTCTGGAGCAAGCCACCATACCTTAACCTTAACCTAACCCCTTGTTTACAACTGCATGGTTGAAATTGTACAGTTTAGAGCCGTTGAGAGAAATTTCGGGTCGTTTATTTACCCTGGTGTGGGGCAAGATAGACATTTTAGTTCCACTGTCACCCCTAGACCCCCAGTAGGTATTACCGGTGCGAAATAGCAGTACAGCGTCCCCGAAGTCTGGTGTGGAGAACCATAATGGTGATTTTCGAAGAGGTTTACAATCGAGGGGTTAACCACTCGTTGGGAATCTCGTTGGGAATCATTAGAAATCTTTATGAAATCTCAGGGAATCTTGGATTTTTTTTGGAGTGGTTACCCCTTTGGGGTTCATCTTTCTGTGAGTATCGTTGGGAATCTTTGGAAATCTTTATGGAATCTCAAGGAATCTCTGGAGTGGTTACCCCCTCTTGTCCTCACTGTCCACTACGAATTTTCCTCTTTTTACACATGAGGAAATCGAGAAAATTTGTAGGAATTTTCAACAAGTTGTAATTTGTATAGACTCTCCGTAGACGGATGCAGACTTTACTAATTGATAAAGCCACGGTAACGCGGCCCTACGGAATAAAAGGGGAAAGTTTTGAATACAATGACAGAGTTAGAAACTGTGTGGAAAACACTGTTTTAACTAAAACTCGGATTTGTAGACTACGTTTTGTGAGGGAATCGAGCAGCTTGAAAGTCGCGTCCGTCGCTTCGCCAACCCATGACATCCGATTACAGCTACAAGCTGTCCCTTCTCCGGCTTCTCCCTACTGTGCTTTTGATGTTAGTTGCTCCATGCGCTCTAAACTTCTGCTTTCATTTTCACGTGAAATAGTTTAATTATCATTAAGGCTGAATATACCTTCGCTCTTTTTTTATACGTTCCGATTTCAAACTTTGTGAGAAAAATATTGGATATTTAAATATTCTGAAATATAATATGTCTTTTTAACGTCATTACTCCTGAGGCTATGTTGTGATTTCAAGATCGGTTAATTTAGGACGATTTTTTTTGTGACAAAAATCACTCGGTAGTAAAATCACAACACAGCCTCATGAGTAATGATGTTAAAAAGACATGTTATATTTCAGAATATGTAAATATCCAGTAGTTTTCTCACAAAGTTTGAAATCGGAACGTAAAAAAATAGCGAATGTATGGTGGCCCTTAAGGACGTCCGCTCGGTTTGAGCTCTCGCCTCCGAAGATACTGGAAGACTGAAAAATCAGGAGATCTGTAGAGGAAAATCAGAAATTATGTCAGCTATGTCAGTAGCGTTCAGTAGTCCTTCTCATGCTGTGTTCAGGGAGTTTTAAAGATCGCATACTAGTTTCAGGTTCTGGTTAAAGTGGAACTTTTTTTTAGCTTGTTTATCTAATTATAGGGCGGATTTCATCCCTTTTTAAAGTATATATACTATAGTGTTTCCTACCGAACTGATTTCCTTATCATATGGCAAGTGCAATCACACTACAGTACTAATGTATATTTTGGGAATCTAATACATTATTTAATTATTCTTTCCATACCCGGTGATGACGAATGATGTTCGGCAAATTGTTGTCGTTTCCCATATAAATCTGGACTGACGTCTTGTTGTATATGGCGGTGTCCGTGAGGATGTAGCTCCGTAAGATCCATCTTGCCGTGGAGATAATCAGCTAAGTGTATCGCGGAGTAATTAATGATAGCGACGAGCTAACTTCTGGAGGGAAAAAACTCTCATGGTTAATTGGAGTTATGATTTACAAGTCGCCAGCAGCATCGCTGCTCAAGATCTATTTACTTAATAGGTTTTCTCACGTGAGGTTCTCAACTTTAACGGTGAGTTGAATCACACTGAGCAACGAAACCTCATGGCCTCCAAGCACTAACTGCTCTGGGTGAATTGGCGTCATCGTGAGACCTAGCTTCTTATTAATGAAGTAACCTTTGGAATTTTCAGTCCTTGTACGCTGCCGACAGGGTTTTTGGGAGGTTGGGACACCCAACACTTGTGATAGAGCGCTTTGCCGTTTGCTCAGCATGCGCGTGATTTTGTCTGTGACAATTGCCACAAGGATGAAAACCTTGTTTGTTCACGTGAATCAGTTATTTCTACTATTCGATATGATGCTGGAAAATAATGGTTATGGTACTCGACATATTTTGTTGGTTATTCGTTATGCCAATAATTTTACTGAGTAGTTATTTCCCATAAATGGTCCAGTATTGGAACGTACGATGTACCTAAATATACCTGTACTAGTCTGGATATAAACGAGGGGTTTACCACTCGTTGGGAAATACTGGAAATCTTTATGAAATCTCAGGGAATCTTGGAATTTTTTGCAGTGGTTACCCCTTCGGGGTTCATCTTTCTATGAATATCGTTGGGAATCTTTGGAAATCTTTATGGAATCTCAGGGAACCTCAAGGAATCTCTGGAGTGGTTACCCCCTCGGATATAAACCTAGCTACAGTTCCGCAGGCACAGTCGCGTCCTTACGTAGGTACGTACGAGTATACTTTATTGGTTTCACGTTTCCTAAAAACCACACTAAATTTTGATTTATTCTGTACCTGAAAATTTACTGTCAGTGCCTAGCAAGCGGTGGTAGAGCACTCCTAAAGTTGTTATGGTCTAAATTTGCAGGCCTCCGGACCGAATGTTTACTTCATGCTGACGGTGTATTTATAACTCAAATTTTCGAGCAAGAGCTTTTAAGTTAGTTTGCCGCAAGTTTTTCATCATAGGCCGGGAGGAAGTTGTATAGAAATTTATGTGTTGCTTCAAAAGTTGGCTGTCTTCACGGGAAGTTTCAGACTATGCCGTGACCTTGCGCTTGTGCTAGATAGCTTTTTAGACCCAAAAGTGATATTTCCAAAATTCTGGTAGTGACTAAAAATGAAACAAAAAGTTTAAGAAGCCATTGAAACTTTGGAATTCAAATTTCTCAAATTCCTTTAGGCGTTGCTAAATTCCTCCCCCCCCCCCCCCCCCCCCCGAATCTTTGTCTCCAAGTTTTTTTTCCCCCATAAATAAGTGAGAAAGCCGTGACTCTACCCCGCTGTGGAGACATATCGTGTCGACGTGCAAAAAACGTAGGTGTAAGTATTACATCCCATTGTTGTGATTCGGAATTTTTGAGAAGTGAAGTAGCGCCTCACTGGCTCTTACATTATAGTTTATAGAGCGGTACATACAGCGTGGAGTCTAGTCGCGTTCTCATCCCTTCACTAAGGCTGAATTTCACCACTTCTTTAAAGTACGCTATAGTGTCTCCTATTGGATGGATTTATTTTAACTTATAAGGTAAATCTGTTCGATAGGAGACACTATTGTGCACTATATGAAGTAGTGTGGAGTCCAGCCTAACTGTCTATTACCAGTGGGAGGAACTGTTCTACAAATCTTGACATTTGCAGGGTAGCTGACCCGGTTTTGCTCATCCCAAAATAACTGAAGGAGTGACTTAATTCCGGAATGGTACCTTGGCAGAGGTATGAAAGTGCGGGGTCTCTCGAGGGCGTGACACGCCTGCGAATAGTTTTTTTCCTCTTCCCCCGCACGATAATGACTTGAGAAAGAAGTTGGCCTGGGAGTTAAATGTTCCGTCCGCCATCGCATTTCCATTTCCCCGTTTTGCCATTCTCCTCCGGCTACCTCATCTTATCTTCTCTAATTTGTACCCCTCCTATCTAAATTTCTCATCTTTCTTCTTTTCACGCTCCTCTCTTGCCAATTTTATGCGGTAGCTTTCGTAGTTTGATCGTGCTACGCTCTAAGGGGTTTATGGCGGAAACATCGTGAGAACTTTCTTCTGAAACAGATGAATTTTGGTTGTTTAAGGGGACTGGAGAGTCCCTGAGAAGGAACTTAAGACCATTTTCAATTCAGACTAAAAATCTAAGTTGGCCCTAGCAATGGCAAGACTCGAATTTGTTAGCAACCGATTCGAATCACTTGATTTTAATTTGATTATTCTTGGTCAAATGTCCCCTGCTGTCTATGACATTCGTTGACAATTTAAATGCCCTTCAGAGATCCGAGAAAGTCACAAACAACTGAGTAAAGTATATAGGTTCAACTTCCAGCCTCTAAGGAGAAACATCGTCTTTTCTCAGTTGTTTGTTGTTTCTCTAAATCATTTTCAATTTTCAAACCTCTGACGAACAATTTATGAAATTCAGGGCATTCTGTTAATTTCTACCTATAAGTATTGAGGAACGGAAAAGGAGGGTTTCCCTGTCTCGGTGACTTTCAAACTCTTGCTGAAACTTTTTGAACTTTGATTTCTTGTTTCGATTGTTTAGACACCAAAAGTTTATTCAGCTTCAAAAATGCAGGAGTTCTCGGATTAAGAAAACCGAACTTGATATCTGAACTCTTACCTTTCCAGTTAAAACGATCGTCTGTTTTGTATTTAATAAGCTTAAAGACAGTAAGCAAGATCATTCACTTAGGTAATCTTTTTGGAAAAGGCACTGTTGTTATTCGAAGGCACCCTTAGGAATAAGGGTTAAAATCGTTTACAGCGGATTTAAGGTTCAGGAATGATCCGCGGGTTCCCCCACCCTTCTTCCCCCTGCCACTCTGTGGGGGAAGTATTTTACGTGCAAATGTAAGCAGGGTGGGGAAATTAGGTTTATGAAAGATTTCGTTCAGGTTTCTCCCCCTAAATTTAAATGTACTTTGTCTTATTAGGTCTTCGGCTTTGCTTTCTCGGTTGAATGATTTTTTTTTATTTTGGCGTAAAGGCGCTTACACATCGCAACGTAAAGTAAATGCTGTTTTGTCAGTTAAATTGTTTTACACTTATACTAATAATGGCGTTTCTTTGTTGTTTCAGGTAAGAAAAAATCACCGTTATGTTAACTGGCCTCTTAACTGTCCTAGCCATGTTCTACTACGTTCCACTGAGTAAGTTTGATTATTATTTTTAACTTTGATTTGTGTTCAGTTAAGACAGATTTCTGAGGAAATTGTTGGGTATTTATTTTTTCTGAAATATAATATTTTTAGTTAGAAATCTGAGTTTGGAGCTACGGACTCCACACCGAGACCTCCCAGTGGTTCTGTCGTTGGCAAAAGTTGTTGCCCTGGTAATAACTTCAGTCTTTGAGATTTGAGAGCTACTGCCTCGAAGGCGTAATTGTTATTACGACCTTTCGCCTTAGACATTCATTTTTTGCGGAGAGTGACCTATTATTAAACCCTCCCACGAATGACAAACTAATGGAAAAATGAGACGCAATATTTCCTAAACAATAAACTTTTCTTTTAACGGAAGAGACTTTATTAATGGAAGCTGAGGGGGCGAGCGAGCGAATCATAAATAAATTCTCGGGAAAAATCGAAAGACAAAAAATACAAGTTATAAAGCGAAGCGAAGTGCACGAGTAATTAACCTTTTTCTTTTCTCTAAGACTCTCCAACTTTTTCGTCTGACATTTTTGTAAAAATATCGGCTGGAAGAAGCGAAAATAAGAACTGCAGAGGTTATGATGGCAGTTTGACTCCGCCAACTTGGTGCGAACTTCATGACGAAGTATCCGTCGCAGTCAGTTAACTTCTCAGTTTGGTGCATTTGGCAGGAGATCCCTTTTGACTTACAGAGAGAAATTTGATATATTCCGAATCCTGACTACGAGCGGCAGTTGAAAGCTTGTTTGATGTTTTGAGAAAAACCGAGGGGTTAACCACTCCAGAGATTGCTTGAGATTGCATGAAGATTTCCCAAGATTCCATGAGATTCTCAACGAGATTCATGGAAAAATGCACCCCGAAAGGTTAATTACTCCAGAAATTTCCAAGATTCCCTGAAATTTCATAAAGATTTCTAATGATTGCCTGAGATTCCCAACGAGATTCCTGGAGTGGTTAACCCATCGAGAAAAACGGCAGAAAATTAGGTGGGCAATCTATAGCTGCTGTGAACATGTCCAACAATTAAGAATATGAAAAAAGGTAGAGACTGACTTACAAATTATGATGACCCTTTAATGTTATGTGGGTTTTCAACTTGTGATTTTAACAGGTAATGAAAAATTCTTTCTCGTTCTTATTACTCTACGCTTTAATGAGAAATTCTAAAATAAACTTGTGCATGAAGCGTAGACTCTTGAAATTAGAATTTTTCGGAAAGAAAAAGAACTAAAAATTAAGTGTTACAAAGGAAAATTGGAGGAAGTTGCGGAGTGAAAAGGCGAATTTGGAGAAAGGGAGTGTCTTGGCAGTGAAAGTCGAGACTCAAGCACAAAAGAGGACACTAAACAAACAAATGAAAACAAAACGCCGTTTGTTGCGTTGGTTTATAGAATGACGGAAAGCTGGGAGAGTCCCCAAAGCAGGGCTACGAACAAGCCAAGGGAAAAAAGTTGGTAATTATTATAGAGATAAAACTTGGAAGCAAGGAAAAGGTTGTTATAAATTTAATCAGATTTATAGCCGCGAAAAGGCGTCTCAGACAGAACAAAGGCTGTGTAAACATAGTGGGCAACATTGGAAACTTGGTTCGCTTGGAGCTACGTCTGCTGCAAACACACCGTTGCTGATTTCATTACCGATAATGATAAAAAAGAAAATGAGCAAAGTTGCGGCGAGGTTTCTGTTTCATCTCAAAATGAGTCGTCGCTGCCCTCAAGGAGGGAAAAGTCATTTCGACAATTGAAAATAATGGAAATTCCTAGTGTTGGGTTCGCGTACCTGAGGGGAGAATGTGATGAGGCTTGGGAGCAGCTAATAGGGTGTTTCGGTATGTTATTAAGGCTCAACTTCAGCTGATGATGCATTTCCATCTATAGTCCAAGTCAGGCTGGGAGCATACCGATTATTCATAATTTCTTGAAGATTTTCAGTTGACGCCGATCCGGGTTTGGGTTCCTTATCCATACGCTAAAAATGCCAATCCGACCCTGAGCAGATATTTTCCTGATCAAGAAGAAGTTTTGATCAGCCCTAGATTTGCAAGAAATTATGAGTAATCGGGACGCTCCTAGCCTGACTTGGACTATATGATGGAGTGGTTTGTGCACTAAGTACTTCTTCACCACGTGTTTCTGTTTATTCAGTGAACCTCAAGGGTTGTGCGACCCCGCTAGGTTTGGAAAGGAACCTTGAAACCTACTGTACAATAGCAAGCAATATTCAGGGAGGTGTCGCTGAACAGATTTCCTTAGCGCTTGCCTCATTTTCCCGACTTTCTGTACAACCCTTTTCTTCGCTATACTTCCCTACCACCTTTTTTAGAGAGCTTTGTCCGCAGAATGTTTTGTAAGTTAGTTAGTCTCCCTCGCTCCCTCTCTCGCTGTGTCAGCCAGAGTCGTTAATTACGATCGAAGCTTGCGCCGCGCCGTCTACCTACCTGACTTTTCTTTTGGTGCCTTTGAATTTACCTTCGAAGCTTTTTCAATACCCTCCTTGAGCAGAAACGTGGAAAGTACTCCGTGATTAATTCTCCTGATATGATTTGAAATTAAGGGAAATTCAGTACTTAGATTTTTTGTTAAATAAGTTCTCCGCTGTATTGAAGCGATTTGAGCAGTTTTTTTCTGATGTTATTTGTAACATTGGTCTAAACTAGCAAGTGGAAATAGGATTTTGGCAGTTTAAAAAAATGTTGTTTAAGTTTTCTTCATATTCGATTTCAATTGGGAACACGTTACCATCAGCTGGAAAGACGAGCATCCACAAAAAATCTGCTATCCCTCCCCTCTAAAGTTATACGTCTGGGGACGCCGCGCCAGCTCGCCAGAACGGCAGTGCAGGAAGCATGGCAGGACGCATGGCATGTGCTCAGCAATGTAGTCATGACGCATTCACGAAATTATGTTTCATTACGACGGAGTCCTATATAATTGGTTATCGAAAAATTCATGAAACAGAGTTATGGTACAGAATTGCCGGAACAGTGCGCTTAAGGGCCACCATTCATTCGCTATTTGTTTACGTTTGGACTTCAAACTTTGTGAGAAAACTATTGGATATTTAAATATTGTGAAATATAATATATGTCTTTTTAACGTTATTACTCATGAGGCCATGTTGTGATTTTACGATCGAGTTATTTTTGTCACCAAAAAAATTTTCCAAAATTAACCAATCGTGAAATCACAACATAGCCTCATGAGTAATGTAATGAGTAATGACGTTACAAAGACATATTACTTATACTTCAGAATATTTAAATATCCAACAGTTTTCTCATAAAGTTTGAAGTCCAAACGTTAAAAAAATAGCCAATGGATATTCAGCCTTAAGGCTTCGACCGAACTTCGAAGTCGAAGTTGGCTACATATTGATGATACTTCTTTGAGTCTTCTTACTGTTCATAACGATGTCTTCCAATGCATACACTAATGAGCAAAAGGAGAAAAGAGTACAAAACGGGATCGTACAATTTATAGATACAACCCTTTTCTCATTATCTTTGTGTACTGTTTTTGTGATGATATTTAATATACTGCTGAATTGATCGGAAAAGCTGATTTAAAAATTCTCATGAATTGTAAGTGCCTCAGGCCAACATGAATATCATATTCCTGGAGATCATTAAGTTTTTGTTGGAGCTGGAACTACAGAACCCAACGCCGCATGTAAATCATTAAATAGTAATTGGGTACGTACGGTACGGAATGTATTTCACTTTGAAAAATATTCATTTTCTACCCGTAGAGGAAAACGGGGTGGTTTTTATACATCATTGAATTTCCTGTTGATTTCTATCAGTGTCCATCAAGCTTTGTTTATGTTACTCTACAATTTAACTTTGTGTTTTCATTGTTTGTTTTCCAATTAATGAGGATTTGCTGTTGGCTGAGGGTTTTGTTTCATTACTAGAGATAGAGTTTCATAAAGGGTTGCAAATTCTTCCAATGGTAACCTTTTGTTTACTCGATTTTAATCACCTTTCAAAACCTGGTGTGGTGTACAATAGCAACCGATTTTATCATGGCTGACTCTGACTCACGTTCTCTAGACAATGTATATTTTAACTTTTTACTTTCCCATATACATATACGAAGTATATAGGAAAGTATTGTGATCGTGCAGAAAATCGATTTTGAGTTTTTCATTGCAAAGCGCCGATCAGAGGTCCCAGACAGCAAAAAAGTGTGTGTGTGTGTATGTACGGTGGGCCAGGGCCCAAACTGTTCGGCCGATTTTGTTCAAATTTGGTACAGGGGTGTAAAAAAATAATGCGCAGACTTACTTTTTCCCGATTCTCCATTGGTGCAAACTGGGGGGTGCAGCCTCCCAAAAACCCCTCAAGGGGTCAGTTTTTTAATTTATGTTTACAAAAGATGCCATGCGGGAATTAAAATACTCGGGGAGACTTCCTCAAGGGAATTATGTAGTCAAAAAAAATCTCAAAGCCTTTCCGACCCCCACCCCCACCGGGTTGAGTTTTTAAAGTTTTGCTAAATATGTCATGTGGGTACTCAAAATATTCGAAGAGACTTCCTCATGCTAGTTATCTCGTCTAAAAGTTTTTCCGAGGGCCCAGAAACATATAGGATGGGAAAGTTTTTACCACCATTGTCGTACATTTGCTTCCTTTTTGCTCATACCGGAGCTTGATGCCTGTTACGACAAGATGGTAGGGCTGAGAGCGCTTTGTTGGGCAGAACACCACTGAGAGGCACAGCTGCAAAAAAGGTGTAGTCTACTGTCCATACATATGAATACACTTAACTTGGTGTCTTATTCAAAATTGAATAATTTTAATATGTCGGTTTTAAAAGCGAAAAAAAAAGGTTTTTGAAAAATAGCTTGAGGTGTTGCGAGGTCATGGAAAAACTGTTCATCAGTGAACACATATTCTTCCGCCTTTCTTTTGAAAAACCGTAGAAAAGTAAAAATTTACAAAGGCTTTGGGTTTAAAAAAAAAGAAAGAGGCTTCGCCTTTTATGTCGAATTTTCCCTGTGTAGAATCCAGGGTCTACCCTGAACTTCACCGTCAGGGGAATACCCAGTCGTTGGGCGTGACTGAGCCAGATGTTTGTCGAATGTGTGGAATTACACACGGATGCAGCTGAACACAAAATATACCCTTGAGCAATCCACAGGCAATACCGAGGGGTTAACCACTCGTTGGGAATTTCGTTGGAAATCATTGGAAATCTTTATGAAATCTCAGGGAATCTTGGAATTTTTTGGAGTGGTTACCCCTTCGGGGTTCATCTTTCTATGAATATCGTTGGGAATCTTTGGAAATATTTATGGAATCTCAGGGAATCTCAAAGAATCTCTGAAGTGGTTGCCCCCTCGGGCAATACTTTGCATCCGAAGAATGCACCCTTACTTCTATTTCTTACTTTATACTTTTTAGATTAAATTACATTCGGATCAGCTGCAACACAGGGACATGAGGGGAACGTCAGACGTCACTAAAAGGAGCGCACTCCCTCCCTCTTAAAATGAAATGGAGGGGAGTAGGGAATTTGCACTCTGGCGACAATGAAGTGATATTCCAAGTGACAACCAGTGTTGCGACTCCCGTTCCACACTGTGGCGACAATACGGGAAAACTCAGTAATTAGACATTTCGCATTTCGCGGCGTCGCCTCTTCATTATCATTCTCGTGCTGTTCTTTGGTGACATTTCGCTTATTCTAATAATCTCCGCACTGCTTTATTGGGTGGGAAATTTCGCTTTCTGAATTGCTTGGTCTTCAGGTGAATTGAGTTTCGAATTCCTGGTTTAATCACTTCTGCTGTGAGGTCATATACACCGGTTATTCTTCTCTGTTTCGACTCACTGAAGGGTTATTTAAACGTTCTCCGCGGTTTATTGGTGTTGTATAAAGGCGTTGACGTTTACGTTTTTTTCTGCTCAATTTATGAGGAAACTATTGGATATTTAAATGTTCTGAAATATAATATGTCTTTTGAGCGGCGGAAATTAACAGGCTGTGTGATTTTACGATCGGTTAATTTCGGACAAATGTTTTGTTGACAAATATCACTCATCGTACAATCAACACACAGCTTGTTAATTTCGGCCGTTAAAAAGACGTATTATATTTCAGAACATTTAAATATGCAGTAGTTTCCTCATAAAATGTGCAGAAATGTGCAGTATGGGATTCTCGTTCCTTGTTCAGTGCTGGCATCTGCGAGAAATTGAATTGTCTCATGCACGAAGAACTATTTAATTTGAAACGACTTCCCAGTGTCTGAGCGGTATGACTTCCGCCCTGAGGGATCTGGGTTTGAATCTCGGAATGAGAATGTTTTTCACTTATGACTCATCCTCGGAGAGAGCAACATAAGTAATTAACAGTACTAAAAAAACATTATAAAGCCAACATGTTTTTACTTTCTTGCTAGTTTTTTAAAAAATAATTTGATTATACCAACTGTATTATTTTTTGTGATTCCAAGCCTTTCCACTCATTTACCGATTGGTACCTTCAGTCAGAGATTCGTGTATTTCTTAGCCAGCGTGGTACGGTATACATACTTGATTCAGGTGCCTCCCGAAAATGAGGTATATTAAAATTGCACGATTTGAGCAGGGGTTTGAGGGCCGGGTTGGCTGCTGATTTAGTCATGACCTCTTTCCTCACATGCTCGCTTCCCTTAGTAGAGTTATGGCCCGTTCCGCCTTAATAGCTCCCGTTAGTTCAGCCTTCTTCCACTAGGCTTCCAGAAATTGCTTTCTTTTCCTTGGCAGCTTGATTACAGTATGTTTGTCTTAGTTTAGTCGTGCTCGATGGTGATAATTAGTAAATGACTATGGCGAATAGGAGACGTCATGTTTTGTAATTATTTTGTTTTCTTCCGAATCGATGGGAGTTATTATATAAATATGTTTTGAAACCACGAAACTCGCTTTTTAAAAAAGACTTTAATTAAAAATACATGTCTAACAGCTACTGAGTCTAAACCAGAACTAAATATCCTACCTATCCCATTGCTGACGCCAGGTTGAGGTGTCAGCAGGTTTGAGTTGCGAGGCTCGCCTGTAACTATATGGGAAGCAAAATTCTTGATGTGACGTATACCTGAAATATTGAATAACATAACAGAAGGCACTGTCGCATTCTTAACGGGTTGGAACCCCACATAGTGAACTTTTATTGGGCCGCTAAAGTGGACATTAACAACTTGGGCAATCCACCCTTATGCAACTATTTTAGTGGTAATCGTAAGGTTATTTTTGACCTCAGGATTAAGGATTCCTCTTAGTCAGTGGGTATCACTGCTATGCACAATACTCCCATCCTCAAATCCGATGCAGAAGAAGTGAAAGTTTTCGTAAGATGAAGTTTCGTGAAGTTAGAACTTAATCTAAAACTAATAAGGACCGCAGTTATTGAGATATGAAAGTCTATATTGCTTGCGTTGCTATATTTGACACGGTGGGACCCAGAAAATTTCATCTCTACTTTACTGTCTCTAAAATTTCATGTACGTCTTGTTTCATTTGTTCTTATATCTGTGTGCCTAGGTTGTCGGGCAATGTGGTTGTAGTATTTTAAAAAATATGCACTACCTCTTTTGGATACAGTTTTGAGTTTGAGTCTAAGCCGTAGCCATTATGTAGGCAGCTCAGCTGGTGCTAGATGACCCATTGTATGGTTCACGCTGATGGTATTTGGGGCATAACCGAGTTTTTTTCATACACACTACCTAAAATCTTAGTCTAAATCAATGCACGTAGAACTGGGAAACAGATATACGAGTGCAGAAAGAGAGAACTTGAAAATGGGCTTGCTTGGCTTTAAAAAAATACGAAGGAGAGTCAAAAGGCGGGCCATATATCGCGAATTGTCGCATATTTCATCATATACAAGATATCACGTTCGCCCATCTTCACAAACAAGACATAAACATGCAAGTCACTCAATAAAATTTTACACGCCCGTAATTTTACCAAATTTCTCGAGAGGCTCGGGTTTTATATAAAGTACGCACGTATTATACTGCCTGACTTAAATTTTAGTACTGTCAGTGCTATATTTTATCAGCCATCAATAGGAGAAGATAGCCACATTTTAAGCTATCTTATTATATTGTAGAATTCTTCATAGACTTGTACATTTAACCGCGAACTTGTGAAAGCCACCCGAAATCAACCTACCCATACTTAGGCTATCTTTAAGAGGACACTATACCTGACGGTGCATTTTTTGCCGCCCATAAGATTAACATTGCGAGCGGCGATTCATTTTCAAGGTTTACCCTTGGTTGGAAAGACACAAAATTTTGCCTGTACCTAGCCCTAACAATGCTCTAGGGAATGTTCGAAGCAGATTTCCCATTTTTTTACTGGTTTTCGAGATACACCCTTTTTCTTGAGGTATGCGATGCTAGCATTTGCAAAACAGTTGCAATAAAAGAAACCAGTGAGAAATTGGGAAATCTGCTTTGAACACGACCTAGAACATTGTTAGGGCTAGGTACAGGCAAAATTTTGTGTCTTTCCAACCAAGGGTAAACCTTGAAAATGAATCGCCGCTCGCAATGTTAATCTTATGGGCGGCAAAAAATGCATCGTCAGGTATAGCGGACCCTTAGATATTAAATTTATCTTTCGTTAATGTAGCCGAAAGCTTTATCTTGCCGTTAAAAGTTCACTAGCTAACGTTTAGACAAGTGCAGTGTAATGAAAGGCACCAACTTTTCTTATCGGGAGAATACCGCTATAGCGAACTTTTAGGGGGCACTATAGTACATTTTAGCAACTGATGAAATCCACCATTTACGTTTTAAACTGGGTTTAGATATTCTGAATTTTTTTTACTTGTAAATTAAACATGGGGGCCACGTTAGTTCTATGAATTCCAGTTGGAATTTTATTTCCCTATCAACGCATGGCAACCATGTTTAACTTATGTGTACACACTTTTGCGTAAAAAATTCCAGAATAACTAAACCTAGCCGTAGTGTTGTCGTAAATTGATACTAATTGTTGTTCCCGTGTATTGTACGTATAGTCGGCTCCCGAAAAGGAGACCAAAATGGCAGATGACAGCGGAGGGGTGGGTACCCCCTCTACGTGGCACCAGTACCTATGAGGCTGAGCTGCGACCCACACTATTAGCTATGTCACACGATATACAGGCAAAATCTATTAATAGCCGATGCTTAGCTTACGTCCGATGCATGGACGACTTTAATCTCTAAAAATCTAAGCCTCTAAAAATTTAATTTTTGTCGCACTTTTGTCAATGATGCATGAACGAATCTAAAAATTTAAGAAAATAAATAATGATTTAACAAAAAGTCGTGTAATTAGAATAACGATAATTTAAAAAAATAATGAAAATATATTATTTGCATTGAAAATATTTATAAGAAATTATAAGAATATCATAATTTCCCTTGTCTAGTGTGGTAACGTGGAAGTAGACAGGAATGTGATTTTGTTGTCTTGAGCTTTGTGCCTGATTGTGACAGAAGCATACCGCAGAACTGAGACATTTTTATTCAGTACCTACCTACCTACGATGGAACATTCGAAAATTTTTAATGAGGACGTGGTCCTGCACGTATCCATCCTCGATCGTTT
This sequence comes from Mesopsocus fuscifrons, assembly GCA_950004255.1. Classification (NCBI taxonomy): domain Eukaryota; kingdom Metazoa; phylum Arthropoda; class Insecta; order Psocodea; family Mesopsocidae; genus Mesopsocus; species Mesopsocus fuscifrons. Next base: position 5,219,373 of record OX465377.1, read on the forward strand.
TAGAGGTCTAACGCCCCATCTTCTCCCTTGTCTCCTTCTCTTTTGAGGTAGATTTCGAAGAAAAATCTACCTATTGTAGTCGTACAAGTAGTCTCACTTTTGAAAAATTTCTTCACAGTTCTTCTGTTCATGACCGCTGGATCCCAAAACCACCATCAGCTCAAAAGTTTATCATATATACCTAGGTACATACCTATATCTATCTCTATATATACATATACCTAGGTATCTATATAATTTCAATTTCTTGTGAACACGCTAGGAGCCGTGTTTTTGCAAAATAGGTAATTGGTTTTGACTGATTAAAAACCACTTTTCTTTGTAACGTTTTTTGATCCCACCCTTTATGACCCAGAAAAAGAAAAAAACAAATGAATAATTTCAAGCTTTTTTTTCAACAAAAAACAGCATTGAAAAATCTAAATTATCTTTGTTTAAAGATTATCTAACCAAAACCAAAAAACACACGCGAATAATAGGTACAAATTTATAATAATAATACGAATAATAAAACACAAATAAGCCTTTTTTTAAATAAAAAAACCTAAAAAAATTTAAGAAAAATCTAAATTATCTAATCGAAATAGAAATTTTAAAGTTTGTAAATAAAGGAGAATCTAAGCAGACGACGTTTCCATGGTGGCGACAAAGGAAAAATTTAATATCTAACCATGGCGACACGCCGTCATCTTGAAGTTTTAGAGCACTAAATCACTAAATGTTCCCGTAAGCTAAACATGGCTCATTTTAGAGGCTTAGATTTTTAGAGATTAAAGTCGTCCATGCATCGGACGTTAGCCTTGTGTGGCTCGCAGCTCAGCCTCATAGGTACTGGTGCCACGTAGAGGGGGTACCCACCCCTCCCTGACATCTGCCATTTTGGTCTCCTTTTCGGCCGGCGACTATACGTATGTTACAATATGTGTTTTTCCCCATGACTGAGCGAATGTTTCCGAATGGATTAAGGTTGTCGTTAGCGATCACAATAGCACCCCCCCCCCCCCACCCTTGTATAGCTATCGCTGTAATTGGTCGAAGCTGTCGATTGCCCTCGGTATCTGCTTTGCCGTGGAAGGGGCAGCAGATTTAGTTCAATTTAACTCCATTACCTTCAATTGGTCTAATTTCCCCTACTTCATGCTGTTTGAACTTTTCTCTTTTTTCACCAAATCCTGTGAACTAATTTTTTAGCCTGATATTTAACTGAACCAAATTTTACTAATTCGCCTGATTAAAGTTTTTCGTAATTTCCTCTGGTTTAATTATGTAAATTTATACACGCCATGAGTGGACAGTATCCAAGTGCCTATAAAAAGATCCTCTCAAGCCGAGTATCTAGTTTGTCGACGAGTGGTTAACCACTAGTTGGGAATCTCGTTCGGAATCATTGGAAATCTTTATGAAATCTCAGGGAATCTTGGAATTTTTTTTGGAGTGGTTACCCCTTCGGGGTTCATCTTTCTATGAATATCGTTGGGAATCTTTGGAAATCTTTATGGAATCTCAGTGGAATCTCAAGGAATCTCTGGAGTGGTTACCCCCTCGGGTCATTCAGTCCATATTAAAAGGTGATTAACTGGATTTTTTATCCGTCAAATCGTTAACTGTTGAGCTCGTTTTAACAGTTAGTAATGGCCATAATTACAAATTATTCTATATGGATGAGAGTTCATTACTTTGAACATGAAAAAGTAATGAAAACTAACTATTGCAGGTACGATACTTTGTGATTAGCCATTATAACCCATTTCAATTTTTCCTGTTTTTTTGTGACACTGAATGTAATTTTTTTACTCCGCCTTTTAAGATAAGGAAATACCGTTATGAAATTGAGAAGAGAAGTATGACATTTATTCAGAAAAGAATGTCGCTTTTTATTTTGTTACAACCTCGTTGTTTTTTTATGGAACACAAATTTGATGTATCGCCAAGCGCCAAGTACTCAACACGAAACATTTTACGCCGAAGGCAAGGCTTTTTACTACTCGAAATTTAATTTGCGTGAGACGGGAATTCTTCCCTATATACCTTGAGATTTTTTTGAAATGTTCTTCGCTCATTGAAATAGTCCTTTCCACTGTTTTCTTGCCCCGAATCATCATTGTTTTTGGCGAGGGGTTAACCACTCTTTGGGAATCTCGTTGGGAATCATTGGAAATCTTTATGAAATCTTAGGGAATCTTGAAATTTTTTTTGGAGTGGTTACCCCTTCGGGGTTTATCTTTCTATGAATATCGTTGGGAATCTTTGGAAATCTTTATAGAATCTCAGTGGAATCTCAAGGAATCTCTGGAGTGGTTACCCCCTCGGTGGGCTGACGTCTAAAAACGTTATAGCGACATATATAGACAGACCAATTCAAGGTATCGTACGTTGCCAGAAGGGGTGGCTTCATGTGGGCGTCATGGCAGATTCCTTAGTGTGGGAGCTCAGAACTTTAGCACATGCACCCTTATAGAAAACCCATGGCTTGCTCTGGGCTCTCTCCACAAAGCGGCTACTTGTTAGTTTTACAGACTATCGTTCTTTGAAAGCTGCTATACCTGCTGTACCTTACCGTCTCTCTTTTTGTACAGGTTTGTGGTGTAGATGCTGATTTACTGTTACTTATTTATGGAGTTATTTATTTTCGATTAGTTTGGCTCTAATAATGATAATGCATGTAGGTCGACTACCAACAGGGAGTGCCTATTGTGTCTCATTTGAAAAAGTAAAGTGCTTTTTAACATACTCAATTGTTTAAGATACATAAAAGTTCTTTTCAGTTCTGAGAAGATACATCCCTTTAAGCTTGAGTTTGAGTCCTAGAGTTTATCTAAGCGCACAATAGTCACAATACTTTAAAACTACACTGCTTTCAGTTGTTATCTTTAGTTCATCGGTGTTTTCTTAATATTTTGGTCGCAAAACTCGTCCGCATATCCAATAACCGTGAAAGGTTTCCACTCGGTAGAAGCTTGTTGTTTTCATTGGCTCCCTGCGCTATAAATTGCAGCAACTGTGCTACTTTTCAACATTATTTTAGTATAAAGTATGTGCTTCTAATATACGGAGTTCTTCGTAGCCTTGAGGTATTCTGCAGAGTCGGACGTTTTTGCGGTTGGGATGGTAATTGTTGGAGTTTTTGCATAAACCAACACTTGTGCTGCTGACTTCACTACAAAAACAAGGTATAGCTGAATAGTTCACTGAACACCCTAAAATATAGGTACAATAATTATTCTTCTATGTATTTCTTTGGCAGGTCTTGGAATGATAGTGAATTTGAAACATTTAAAATGTTGTGAATGTTTATTTCCTGATAACATGAATGCTCCAATTGCTTACACTTGCGTGGGTCTACCAAAAAGTTGGCATTATTTGCGACTTTCGGAGCTGTGACTCTCGAAAAGCCAAAAACATTTCGTCTCAGTTTCCCGATTTAGACCCTGGAGGTGGATTCTAATACGAAAACTTTCTGTTTTAAGATAGCGCGTCTTAATTCACTCTGCCGACTCTATACTCAGCTCTTTGTTCTCTCTTCGTCCCTCTCCAACATTTCCCCAAGTTTAAAGCTGCCTCTGATAGTCAAATTTATACCTCTCAGCCAAATTTTGAGATGCAGAATTTTCCTGTTATTTTGTAGCACTTGTGGCTTGGAGGCTGTGTGGATTCGACAGATGCTGCGAGACTTCTCTGAAGATGTCGAAGGAAACTTCTCGAAAGTTAATTTGAACTCAGCACACCTATAGGTACTACGTGTGTTTCTAGGGGGTGGTTTCTGTGAATTGTCTTGTTCGTGAAAATTTTAGAAGCCTGGAAATTTTAAGGTGACTTTGGCACAGTCGAAATAATGGAATGGGAAAAAATTCGTTCCGGCAGGCCCAAAAGGCGGAGGTAGATTTTGAACTTTATTTCCCAACACCAAGTGCAGTCAGGCCACCATACATTCGCTATTTTTTTACGTTCCGATTTCAAACTTTGTGAGAAAACTATTGGATATTTAAATATTCTGAAATATAATTTGTCTTTGTAACGTCATTACTCATGAGACTATGTTGTGATTTTACGATCAAGTGATTTTTGTCACCAAAAAAAATTGTCCAAAATTAACCGATCGTGAAATCACAACATAACCACACGAGTAATGACAATGACGTTAAAACGGCATATTATATTTCAGAATATTTAAATATCTAATAGTTTTCTCACAAAGTTTGAAATCGGAACGTAAAAAAATAGCAAATGTATATTTAGCCTTAAGAATTTTAGAAAAACGGACCTAGGACCTATAATCCTTATGTAAAATTAAGTAACAGCATTATCTGCAAATCAGCCTTTCCATATTTCTTCATGACCAGGATTTATTGTTTCCTCCTCTGAGGTTCACTTGCTTTACCAAAGTAAACTTTCAAAAATTTCAAAGTGCTAACTTTCTTGTTACGTAATCGAGCATTTTTTCCTGGAAAACAGAGATTATTTTTCCCTTTAATTAATCACATCTCTTGGTCGGCCCCCGTTCCTTGTTTGTTGGAATTTAATTTTTTTCCCTTTGGGCTGAAGAGAGTTGAAGTGGAAATTGTGGTTGGTATTTTTCTTTTTGTCAAAGAGTCAGAGATGTTACGAAAAACGGTAGAAAAGCGCTATAAAAATTTGATTGTTTATTAATTTTTTTTTTTACTTTCTCATTTATTTAACACAGTCCAGAGCACGCGCTTTTGAGTAAATTGTATTTTAGACAGTATTGTACTTGTTGTTGTGAGGTTAACATTTCTTTCCTTATCTTGAATGATCAAATAATATTGTTTTCAACGAGGGGTTAACCACTCGTTGGGAATCTCGTTCGGAATCATTGATAATATTTATGAAATCTCAGGGAATCTTGGAATTTTGTGGAGTGGTTACCCCTTCGGGGTTCATCTTTCTATGAATATCGTTGGGAATCTTTGGAAATCTTTATGGAATCTCAGTGGAATCTCTCGAGTGGTTACCCCTTCGGTTTTCAATGTTCCACTAATTTTCTTTCTAGTAGCATAGTGTTGTACTTGATAATTTAGGCTGGCTTTCACGATTTGATGAGACTGTACAAAATGCTTGGATGCTGCAAAGATTATTATAGCTTGTTTCGTTGGTTCAACATGAAAATTCCCTTGTAGGTCGCGCATAAAGCCTGGAATAGGCCATCAGCGTTTTTCCTCTTGCTAAAAAAATTTTTCCCGGTTGAAGGTGACACTCCCGTTCCAGGCTCAGAAGATGACGGGGTAACCCGCCACGTTCTTCTTTTCAAATATGAATAATTACCTGCTCCGGGCCAATGATGCTATCCTCTGCGCCCTTCGCTGGATTCATCACCGCCCTCTCCCCCTTTCTGAATAGAGGTCTCCTCACCCCCTCCCCTGAGTCATTACCCCCACCAAATTAAAAATCCATCCCCCAAGAAACGTGATATTATCGTATTTTTACTTTCTGGGGAAGTAGGTACGTTGAATTTATTTTACTTCAACTGTAGCCATTAATCTTTCCTAATGCACATTTTACTCTGAAGTGGTGAAATTAGTAACGATTTAAACGGAAACAGCGACTCAGTGCAGTTTCTTTTACTGGCAGCTCTGTGCATGAGGAAATTGTTGTATTTTTTTTTCTTCTGGAATATTTTACTGCACTTATCTTTTTAGTATCAGAAAAAAGTTAAATTGAATTTAGAGTGGTCTGAGTTCAACCACTGTTGAAAGTATGTAAGTATAGGTACTGTAGAAAGAATCAAAGGCCTCTTGGACGGACAAATTAGCAACTATAGTCGAAGTCAGGCTGGGAGCATACCGATAAGTCATAATTTCTTGCAAATCTAGGGCTGATCAAAACTTCTTCTTGAGCAGGGAAATATCGGCTCAGGGTCGGATTGGCATTTTTAGCGTATGGTAGAATATGGAACCCAGATCCGGATCGGCGTCAACTGAAAATCTTCAAGAAATTATGACTAATCGGTATGCTCCCAGCCTGACTTGGACTATAGCAACAGTTCGTACAAAGTAATCGGTGCTGATCACTGTGCCGACGTTTTTCAGTTGTTCCACCCACATTATTGAGATAAATTCTATCTAATGTGCAGGAAAGAGAAATTTTTTTTCTCAGGGGTACCCAGGGGATGTAAGTTAAGACAAATGGACGAAGTAGAGTCCTTGGGGGTGAACCCGTCACATCTAAGACGTAATTTAAAATAAGAAAATAAGGTATGCAGAAGTAGGGAGGAAGGGAGGGGTGTCAAATGTTTTCGAGTAGCTCACCGCTCAACTTCAACTTGGCTGACGTTTCTACCGCTTCTGGGTTTATCTAACTTCTTCTTAACGAAAATGGACGGCCTTTCTTTTTCGAGTAGCTCAGTTTCGGAACAACCTGACTTTTGTCGGTTTTCTTTTTGTACCTTTTGATGAGGGTTTTGTTTCTCACTTTGCTCTTTCGTTAGTTGCTGATTGATTTCGGCGTTTTTCTGCACCTTTCGGTGTATATCCGAACCCCTTACTTTACACCAATAAACCACCGTGAATCACCAATATTCAGTGCTATTTTCTGCACCCCTTGGTAGTGTTAAAAGAAGGGGATTAGGCCACCAGGGATCAATCAGGTTGCCTTAAGGCTCAGCCAGCGATATTGGAGCTCTACCTAAAGGACGGATGGTTGGACTGATATGTTCCTCGATCTCGGTCCTAAAAAAGCGGGTACACACTGCCAGGAGCGCATCCATTTGCTGCCTTTATTACATTTTTATCTACAGTTGTTTAAGAGGCTCGTATACCCATTGACGTCATAGGTATGTAATTAAAAATTCAGTCTAAGAAGTGTTTACAATAAATTGGGTCACTTTTTTATTTTTCAGTCAGGTTATTTGCTTAGCAATGATTTTTCGAAAAAACGTTCGCACCTCTGAAAGAGGTCAGTGGTTTTTCTTCCCCTCCTGAGGGAAATAGACGGAAGACCTTCCCCCGATAAGGCCTTGAAATGAAAACATCCACCCTGACCTTCTGGAGGTCCAGACGGGATTGTCCAGTAGGGATCCCTTTTCCTATCTTCGGGTATTGACAACTCCAATTTTTTTTGGGGGGGAGAAATGCAGGGGAGGATAAATGCCTCCATCAGGAAACTCTTCAACAGGCTTAAGATTTATAGCATGTGTCACCAACCCCCTACCCCCCATCTTTACTGGAGCCATAAGCGCCGCGCTATCAGTGCCATTAGTAAACGTTGAATCTATTCAAATACGTTTCTTTGTTTTCTTCAGCAAAGTTTGTAGCACGCCATTTTTCAGTTTGTCTAAACTGAAGAAGGTAAAAAATTCGTTTTTGTAAAGTTCCGTAACTCGCTTTGACAGATCTCGGTGTTTGATTTTCACCTTGTTTTGCTTTAGCTTTCATGTGTTTTTAAAAATATCAACCTGTAGCTATGTTTTGGTTAGATCACAGTTAGATATACCGACGCAGTTAAGGGTCCGCTTAACCTGACGATGCATTTTTTGCCGCCCATAAGATTAACATTGCGAGCGGCGATTCATTTTCAAGGTTTACCCTTGGTTGGAAAGACACAAAATTTTGCCTGTACCTAGCCCTAACAATGTTCTAGGGAGTGTTCGAAGCAGATTTCCCATTTTCTCACTGGTTTCTTTTATTGCAACTGTTTTGCAAACTCTAGCATCGCATACCTCAATTTTTTAAGGGGAAAAGTGCTGTATCTCAAAAACCAGTAAAAAATTGGGAAATCTGCTTCGATGAGGACCTACAACATTGTTAGGGCTAGGTAAAGGCAAAATTTTGTGTCTTTCCAACCAAGGGTAAACCTTGAAAATGAATCGCCGCTCGCAATGTTAATCTTATGGGTGGCAAAAAATGCATCGTCAGGTTAAGCGGACCCTTAACATCAGATCTGATGAGGCAACGTTTTTTATAGTTTAGATAAATTTCTCAATATGAGATTTTACTCGAAAGCCAGATGTTTTATACTTTACACCCATACCTTTTTGGACCTTTGAACTGGTCTCGACATGATCCTTTGTCCTCACCCAATGAACTATGGACTCAGGTACTGACCTTCGAAAAGAGATATAGGTTTATTTAACAGAAATATGTTAGTCATTGTACCAGATATTGATAAGCCGTACATTGAAACGTTGAACAATGCAAACTTGGTTATCCATGCGAAAAGAGAGATGAGTTATTGAAGATGGATGATAACGCATTATTTTATTTTCAAAAGCTTTCCCCTTATGCACAAGTACAAAATCCAACATCATTCAGCTGACATTGTGAAGCTATTCATTTATGTTTCATATAGTACAGGAAAGGAAAATTCTGACTCGTCAGGATCAGTCGTGTTTGTTTACGTTTTTTTTGCACACTTTTTGAGAAATTAACAGGCTGTGATTCAAGTGATTTTTGTCGTCACTTTTTTTTCCGAAATTAACCGATCGTAAAATCACCACACAGCCTGTTACTTTCAGTCGTTAAGAAGACATATTATATTTCAGAACATTTATTTATATCCAATAGCACCCTCATTAAATGTGCAGAAAAAAACATAAACAAACACGACTCCCTTATTACTCGAAACTAGGTCCATTCAACTTTGAAATATTGTAGGGTGAATTGAACTCCGAAGGAAAAATTCCGTCTTCCTCCCCAAGAACGTATGTAAAAGCAGGTCAGACTGAACTTACGTTGTGGTGAGGTATAATCAGCATGCATGCTCTGCGTTCGTAATATGTACAATGTTTGCATTTGATAAATGTCCATTTCGGGTAATTCTGTTTTGAATATACGTGCATGTGTCATTGTGACTTACTGCTTACTATTTTGAGGTTAACCACGATCTAACTCGGACTCTGACCTGTTGGCTCATTTTTGTGATGTGTCCTTTTGTTCAGCATTGCTTTCCATAAAGAAAATCTGACTATTTTGTCCGGTAAAACAGCATGTAGAAGTACAGACGTGGCAACGGTTTTCCCAGGTTTGAAGGTCAGAACTTTTGATTCTTTTGACTGATTCAGCGTGAACTGACGAACTACTCAGGTGTACTATAAAGGCCGATCATGTATTATGAACGCTGGTTTACTCCTTTAGCGTTTATTTATAGTCCCGTGTTGACTTGCATCGCCCCCGAAGGATCTCGAGTTGCGGGCGTTGACGGGGTACTTGATGGCTATATTCCCTACTATTCACCCCCGGGCTTTCCTCGCAGAAGGGGTTGATTAGTAACCAGGAAGTTGGAATCGCTTCCTCTTGCCCCCCGAAAAGCCCTGGGGGGTACACGGTGCAACCACCCCTATTTGGAAAGCAACCCCCGCGAGACGAACCCGTTGATTAGGCCATCCCCTAGCGGCGGACGCTGGAACTCCGGGCAGGAATAAGGCCGCCATTCATCACAACAACCCCTCTCATCAATCCCCCCCTCCTTTCCCGCCAAATTACGAAACCCGGAGTGGGGGAGGGCGGGAGAATGGATGCTTATAACGTTCCTACCTTTGCAAATAGAACTTGCTTTGAGATTGCGTGTGTTTGTGTAAATAATTGCGAGAAGCTGGGGGAGAAATGTGCTTGAGTGTGTTGTTCGGTGTTATATACCTGTACGTCAGCTTTACAGTGCTGCTAATTTGGACCTGGCACAATTTCCCAAGTTCTGTTGGATGGGGATGGGTTATTCATTGACAACAAAGACTCCGGAGACGTGTTCCATGGATTCATAGCACGACATTCGTTCTTTATAATCCTGATGTGAATACCACGATGAATACCTAGTGGGCCGTTTTGTTACAGGCTTGTTTCTAGCACCATTTCGAACTCAGCAGGGGTTTCCTTGTCTTTTTGACATGGCAACCGCCTGGCAGACAAGTTAGCAATATTCGAAACTACAGACCTTTCTGCAACGGTATATTGATATCAGTGTTTCAGAATGTCGACAGTGCCTCTCAGTGGCCGAGTGGTCAAGGGGTCCGCTTTGTGTCCTGAGAGGTCCGGGTTCGAATCCCGGCGGAAGGGAAAAATTTTCCGCTTCCGACATGGATGTATTGGCTTCGGCCCACTACTAAACTGGCTTCGGCCCACTACTAAACTGGCTTCGGCCCACTCATATTCGGCCACTTCGTCTTCGGCTTCGGCCAAAAACATCTAATAAACCAACTCATCGGCGCATATGTTCTCTGAACGTCGCGCGTTAAAAAAAAAAAAAAAAAAAAAATCAGTTTTTCTCTCGGAGGTAGGGAGACAAAATCAGGAGGATCCTATAGGATCGTTCTTTGAAGTAGGCACAGGACTTCTTATGAAAATAGGATTGAAAGCAGTTCACTAAAACCTTAGTAAGATAAAGTAGTAAAGCGAGAGAGGTTTTTGGTAGAGTTATTCCTGTACTCTTTGCTTTTCGAACCTCTCCTTGGGGTCTTCTCCTCAATTTGAAAAAGCAATTTGATATTTTGTCCAATATCTGCGATCAAACATCCCCTTCTCATCTATCCTATTCAGGACTCTGTTTGTCGGACCCGCCCTTTGTGCCTGTTAAGTGTATCCGGTTGACATGGAAAAATTGTTTTGCTGCTTTTATTCTTTTCTTTTTATCCCTTTCGGATTGTTATCCGGGAAAAATGTCTTAAGCACGCGTCAGCGACCTCTTTTTCCCCCTTTTGAAATTTGATCGTTTTTCGCTGACAATATTCTCGAATTCGCAGTGTGTATCCTATCTTGCTGAATATTTGGGCACTGTTACACAAAATATTTGCTTGATTTGCTTTGGCAAAGGGTGCGACGCTAGATTCTACGCTAGATCTCAAATGTCACTTTCTTTTATTGAATTTTTGAGAAAGCTGTTTGCTCATCGCTGTGTGAGGAAGTTAAGGTTTCAACTCCCAGTACTCGAGACTAAAATACCAATCTTATATTCTTAAGGAACACAATATCCCAGAAAGCAATAAACTATAGAAAATAATTTGAAGTTGTATAATTAGTCTGTCTTCGTTCCAGTTGCTACAGCTACGGCGAGGGGGTAACCACTCCAAAGATTTCTTGAGATTCTCAATGAGATTCGTGGAAAGATGAACCCCGAAGGGTTAACTACTCCCCAAATTTCCAAGCTTCCCTGAGATTTCATAAAGATTTCCAATGGTTGCCTGAGATTCCCAACGAGACACAATGTTGTTTGAAACTGAGAACTTGGAATGCCTCAAAGAGTAAGCCTCAGATTATGGGTTTCTTCGTCTCAGGAGAAAAATATAGCAGTGGAAAATCTTTTGCTCGAAACAAAACGAGAGGGAGGTATAGCATTCTCGTTTAACTCCTGCCCGCGATTGCTTCCTCCCTTAAGTCTGTTTTTGTAGCAGTAATCTGCTTAGCTAGTAACGAGAAAAGCTGCGCTTCATCTCGAAATGCCTAATGTCTTTACGCTGATTTTCACCGCTAATGTTGGTAGGTAGCTGTTTTGAGTAGCGGTTTTTGTTCTTTTATGGCGAAAATAATTAGTTATTTTCTTTAGGGAGAGTTTAAGTATCTCGATCTCTCTGAGACGAATCCAAAACGGAGGGATTAAAATGCCTCAGAAGGTTTTGAGGCTCGAGTATTTCGAGTTTTTAGAAACCTTGTACGTCTTAAATCTACTTTATTTACAACCACTCTTTCCTCCTATACCTCTAAAACTAGCCTCGGTAGCTGAGTGGTCTTTAGAGGGCACTGAGTCTCTGAGAATCGGGTCACACCGGTTCAATCCCGATACTATCAAAAATTTTTTCCAATCGGCATTCGCCTCTGTTCAGCATGTCAAGTGAAATGTATTTCATGGCTGTGATGGCTCTTCACCCACCTAAATCTGTAGGTCCCCATCGCTTATTAACACGATGGCTGGTATTTGGTAGTGCTGCCTGCAGAGTACCAAATATGTAATGTTTCTCTAGTTGCTGCATGAGTACTGGGCTTCCCCCCCCCCACCGCAACCCCCAGGTACGGTAGAGATCCTCGACTATAATTCTTGCCGTCAATGTCAGGTGCGCGACATGTCACACAGCTGACAAGCTAGCCGGTTTTTTTTTTTTGCTGCGGGAAATCAGAGGCCGTGAGAAGCCGCAAATCGAAGGAGCAGGGCTGCGTGCGTTTTTTGCTGTCATTCATCTGGGGCAGAGTCACCGACCCTGACATGCCCATCAATCTTGCTTGGAGGCAGCAAAAACCCCCCGGATTAATACACGTTTATGCCCCCAAAGAAACACCTTGCCAGTTAGGGGTCTGGGACTCAGGCCCAGGTTGTTTCGTTCTAAGCTGGCCCCTGTAAGCTGAATTGAGAGTCTGACGTCTGTCAAAATAACCGTCAAGTTTGCTTATGGAGTTTCGCAAATGGGCGTTTTCCCTTGTGGAGAATTTTCGAAAATCGAAAACTTTGGGTGACGATATTATGTAATTTTTGTATACTGTCTTGTGTGTCCGTGCATTTAATTATTATTAGTTAAATATTGGACTCCCCCCTCCCCCAGTTTGAGGCAACTTCATATTAAGAATGAAGTTCTGATTAGGGTCTCGTATTTGTAATAGTTCGACGGCGGTACTTTTTTTTTTTTTTTTTTTGGAGAAACACCTGACGATGCATTTTTTGCCGCCCATAAGATTAACATTGCGAGCGGCGATTCATTTTCAAGGTTTACCCTTGGTTGGAAAGACACAAAATTTTGCCTGTACCTAGCCCTAACAATATTCTAGGTCGTGTTTGAAGCAGATTTCCCAATTTCTCACTGGTTTCTTTTCTTGCAACTGTTTTGCAACTGCTAGCATAGCATACCTCAATAAAAGTGCTGTATCTCGAAAACCAGTAAAAAAATGGGAAATCTGCTTCGAACACTCCCTAGAACATTGTTAGGGCTAGGTACAGGCAAAATTTTGTGTCTTTCCAACCACGGGTAAACCTTGAAAATGAATCGCCGCTCGCAATGTTAATCTTATGGGCGGCAAAAAATGCACCGTCAGGTATAGCGGACCCTTAATTTGACTGCGAATTCTTGTTTATGCAATCATTCGCACGTGCGAGAACTATAGTATAATCACATTTTATACTCCGTTATTGCGATTTCTCTACGCATGGGGGTACCAAGCAGCTTCTCAAAATGGCTGATCGCAAGAACGTTCACTGCTATTTTGAGAACGAAAGTAGCTTCTCCTTTTCCAGTTTTCGTAATCTCTCTCTAAAGGAAAAGTGTGTAGGCGATGATGGTTCACCGCCCTGATAGCAGTGAACTGCATGATTAAAGCCCATTCTTCTCCCCACTTGCTATTTTGACTCATAATTCATGGCTTAATTAAATAATTAGCATTTCCGGTTAGACCCCCGCCCGCCACAAATCACTCGGTAGGGGAATTTCCCGGCTTGCGAATAAATCTCCTTCTGGGTTATGAATAAAATCAATTAGGTGGCAGGGAGCGTCTGAAGAAGGGTCTAATGGAGCTAATGCAGGGATTTTCAATTCATAGAGCTCAACAGTTGGTAACAAGGGGTGTGCTGCCGCTATTTAATTGCAGCTTTTCTCTTTTCATTATGTTCCCTGGGTTCAATCAAATCTAAACTGAGTACGTCATGGGTGGGCGCTACTAGGAACCCTCCAACTTCCTCTCGACCTGTTCCCGTTCTCGAGGCCCCAAATTTACACCGAGTCATCGTCGAACAAACAACATTCGACGCTGGCGTAAACTCGACCTATCAAGCCTCTGATTATTGAGAACAGTGCAAACTTCAGACTAAGGAGCGATAGAAATATGGTGTTTAGCTGGTGAGCAGGTATTGTGTTGTCATAATGTCAATATACTTGAACAGGCACCACCTGACTAAACGTCTGACGTATTTTGCGATTGTTCCGATGAAGAGCACGTAGCTTGGAAGCGCAGAACTGTATTTTTTACGAGGGGTTAACCACTCCAGAGATTGCATGAAGATTTCCAAAGATTTCCTGAGATTCTCAACGAGAGGAAAGATGCACCCTCAAGGGTTAATTACTCCAGAAATTTTCAATATTCCCTGAGATTTCATAAAGATTTCCAGTGATTGCCTGAGATTCCCAACGAGTGGTTAACCCCTCGCTTTTTTAGCTTTAGAATTTTTTACTGTATAACATTTTTAGTAGCGAAGCAGGGACCAGCTATCATGAGATACACTGAGCAAGTTTAACAAGATTTATCAAAAACTTGTTAAGGAAGTCTGGAGGGAGGTAAAATGGACTATTCTCGTTACTTTACTACCAATTTAGTGCCCGATTACGTCCTCGTTATCTTCAATTTCCTTTTTTTATATTTTATTTTAAAAAATTCTAAACGACCTGATTATGAAGAGGATATATTCCGGATGAGAAATTCGCCCAGTGAATCGCTCACGTTGCTTCCTGCAATTATCGTAAGCTACGTATTGATTTTTTCAAGCTGACTGGTTCCTTTTTACTTTCTCGCTAGCCATATATGGCGAGAAAGTATTGTTTTTTTTTTAACTTTTCGGTGTATACGAAATAAGTGTAGGAGAGTTTAGTGTCAGTGCAAATAAATTCGAAGTGCCGACCGGAAGTTCTGGACCCCCAAAAAGTGGTTTTTACTGGGGATTATAGGTGGTTGAGAATTCCTCTAAGTGCCGCCATTAGCCTTTTTTGTTGGGGAGGCATATCTCTCCCAAAAGGTTTGATAAAATAACTTTTTTTATTTTTTAAATCGAACGATTCCAAGAGAGGATCAGCATCCTGATGACGTGCTTGAATTGTTGTTCAAAGCTTTTTTTTTTATTTACCCACATTAAGTAGAAATGGCTCTTTGACAGATCTACAAAAATCTAGATGTGGAACCGAGGGGTTAACCACTCGTTGAGAATCTCGTTGAGAATCATTGGAAATCCTTATGAAATCTCAGGGAATCTTGGAATTTTTTTGAGTGGTTCATTCATATTTCGGGGTTCATCTTTCTATGAATATCGTTGGGAATCTTTGGAAATCTTTATGGAATCTCAGTGAAATCTCAAGGAATCTCCGGAGTGGTTACCCCCTTATGTGGAACGAAATCGACTATTTTGGGGTTCTTTTCTGTGACGTTATCACTATAAATATCACTCAAACAAAACTTTATCGTAGTTGCTTGGAGTTAAATAGAATAAACATTTGAGTGAGCAAATAATGTAGCTAACCAAGCATTATCTCTACTTTTGGTCAAACAGTAAGCTTTAAAACAAGCATTAGAAACAAAACACATTTCCGTAAACATGCTGCCCCTTCTGTTTCTGTTTGTTTGATTAGCTTATCTCACGAGCGTTGTTTTTGTTGCAGGTATGCCATTTGAGAGTCCTCTTTCACCTCTCTGACGGGTGAGTTTTTTGCACCAGTACACATTAAATGTTCGGGCATTTACTGTAATTACATGCTCTTTGTATATAAATGTTTTCGAGGCAAGTAAAAAGTCATTTAATTTGTATGACAAGGCTGTGTTCCTCTCTATAATGTTTTAAAAAATTTATCGTGTGTATGGCGTAGAAATCGGATCATAGGACTTCTAAGGCGGACGTTTTGGGTTCGATTCCTGGTGTCAGCGAATTTTCTGTTGTTAGTGTGTGTAGCTAAATGTTGTAGTATGGCTTAATAATAATAATAATAGCAGAGGGTTGGGGGGGGGGGGGGGGGGGGGGACAAGCCCAGCAACTAGACCGTTTCAAGAACTATCCATTGTGCTCAGCTGGCAGCATTACCCAATACCAGCTCCCCAGCCATCGAGTAAACGATTGTTGTAGTATGGCTTTGCGTCATTTTAAGTTGGTTCGATGACCCTTATGTTTGACCTGACCGGAGCTAATTGACAGTCGACTGGGGTCAAAATTTCTTGGGTTCTTGCCGTCTTACGAAGATCAGTTAATGAAACGTATGGTAATTTATTCGGAGCCTCATACCACTTGAAAAGCTAAAATATGGTTGGTTCAGAGTAATCTTCACTGACGAGCTGCTCTCGCGCACGCTAGCTGACAGACGCCCCAACGATTACCCTAAAAGCTGTAAACAATTTTTGGTCGATTATTTACTTGTTTGTTGACAAAACCAGGACTACGTAAATCAGCGATATTTTTATGGGTTTTATTTTTTTCGGGCGACTTCACAGTTGGCAGCCCTGTGGTGTGAACCGCCACGAAATTCGGGCCTCAGCGGGCTTCGATCCGCAGATCTACGCCCCTTTTCATCTTGTTCTCTTTATTGCTTTTGCTTCATAAAACTTTCTTAGCCTTCTTTATAGTGTTGCGAAATAAAGGACAAGGACGAGGTTTTTATAGCCCGAATTGAGAAAATCCATCATCACAGTGCTGCTTAGTACTTTATTTAGTTTTCTCTGTTTCCCTTCTACTCCCTATACTCGCAGGGCTCCCCATAAAACTGGGGGACTAACGCTGGAGCTTGGCTTTTCTTCGCTTACTTCCGAATTAAATTGTGTTTTGTTACGTCCTTTCCGATTTTCTTATTATCAAAATCTCTCGGAATTGTTGCTTACTACGCCCTTATATATTATTTTATTATATCCTGTGCATGAATGGCAGTTTTATTTGTATAAGCCCCAATTTCACCTTTCTGTTAGCAACATTCGTTCTGAGGGTGACCGCACAATCTTGTTTTTTGCGACCCTGTTCTGAAATATAATATGCCTTTTTAACGTTGAAAATTAACTGGCTTTGTTGTGAGTTTACGATCGAGTTATTTTTATAAATAAAAATTTGCCTAAAATAACTGAGTTAATTTCTGACGTTAAAAAGACATATTATATTTCAGAACATTTAAATGTTCCGATCTTTGAGTTTTTGTCGTTTGACTGAACAAAGTTAGTTTGAGTGTAGATCCTTACGAGTAGCAATTACGATGTTTGTTTCTCTCTTTGATGGTGTTATTGTATTATGTAGATACAGAATAAAAATGTATTTGGCCGTAATAACTGTTATTTTCAAGAATATGAAAAGTGGCAATTAATAAAACCATATGAGGTGTGGCTTCCAAGCTGGCCTCGAGGCTTTTTTGCCACAATTCATCCCCCCCTTTTACAAACTCGCAATCAGCCATTTTAATCAACCGTGCCTTGCTTTTGTTTTGCCATGGGGTTTCTTCCGCCCCTGCGTTCTCTCTTCAATGATTTTTTAATGTGAATTTATTGCACCCAGCTGGCGGCCTAGTGAGATATAACACAGTGGCTTTTATATGAAATATTCTCCCTTCATGGCTTAATTGCAGCCGCGAAGAACCGGGTGGGTGCGGGGAACTGCAGGGTGGGTGGAAGAAACTACAGGGGAGCTCCGTTTGCGGGTTTAGTTTCTATTTATAATACCTTATTTTTGGAGTCTCTTTCCTCAAGATTGAAAAATTGAACTTAGCAGACCTTGGAATTGACTATTGTTCTCCTTGTTTGATGGATTAAAGGGGTAACCACCCCTTCGAGCTATCTCCTGACTCTCCAGGCTATATTTAACCTATGGAACGAACTTTTTTTTACTCCTATTTCGGGAGACGTATTGTTCATCGTGAATCGGGTTATTCTTTCTCGATTTTCTATAACTTCCCTCAATAGAAGAAAAATAGCTGTGAACGTTACCAGTGCTGAGATCTTTGCATACATTACTGATTGTTTCTTCACTAAATATTTTTTAAGGCTAGCTTTCTGCTGACGTTTTTTTAGTCTATGATTACAATATATTGATTTTTTTTTTTAAGGATTGAAGTTCGTTGGAGTCGTTTTTTTCATGACACGCTAGTCGTGAGAGGTTTGGGTTCGAAACCCGGTGCCAGGAAATTTATCGCTTGTGATGGCTCTACTGAGAGGTTAACGACTCCAGGAATCTCGTTGGGAATCTCGTTGGAATCTCAGGCAGTCATTGGAAATCTTTATGAAATCTCAGGGAATCTTGGAAATTTTTTGGAGTAATTAATCCTTTGGGGTACATCTTTCCACGAATCTCGTTGAGAATCCCAAGAAATCTTTGGAAATCTTCATGCAATCTCAGGGAATCTCAAGTAATCTCTGGAGTGGTTAACCCCTCGGTCTTTACACCCCATCCCCATGGTAGTCGCTGACACCTTAAAAGATTTGAGATTATTTCTAGGACTGTGGTCCCAAATTTAGATATATTTTAGCTTGGTGTATTGACCAATCCTGCCTACTCGCGGCTCGCTTGGACAAACATCCCGTTATTTAGCGTTCATTATACTTCCCCAAGTACTGAAAATATGTTTCTGTGATGCCATACAACGTTGCAATGGGTGATTTATGTTTATTACACTATTGACGGGTCTGCACCACGTTATATGCGAGGTACTTAGCAGAACTTATTGCCCTGATAAGTGAGTCCTCATCCGCTGTAATAAAGTGTCCATAAAGGTAACTCACCGGCAACTTCAAATTCAATTCAAACTTAGCAAGTGCATTTTCGATGGCGCTGCAACCAGGTTTGAGCTGAACTTTATGATATTGCAGTTTTAGATTTCAACTTTTCCATTAACGGTGGGTCGACGACCCTCAGTTAAATTTAACTGGAGGTTTGTGAAATGTTTTTTATTGTAGAAGGCTGATTTTTTTTTTGCAAACTTTTAGCTTGACCTAGGGGCTGCTTGGGTCGAGGGATAGCTTCATAAGCTGCAATATTTTCAGTACTAAATGTAATGTTACTGTTTTGAGCAGGGTCAACTTTTTATTTAAAGACATTTTGAGTGTATTTCCTTGATTGCCGAACACTTTCGAGTTTTCCCAGCACTTTCATCAATCATTTCAGTTCATAAGAGTTCAGTGTCTCTATTTAGTTCGGAAACGAGAGATAGAGAAAACAAACCCCCCCCCCCCCCCCCCCTTCTTCCACTTGCTGAAATGGTGTAGAAAGGTCTTTCCCACCTGAACATCCCCTCCAATATTAATTATTGTGGGCCCACCATAACTCGTGGATCCATTAGAAAATTACGGCGGTTAGAGGGAGGGTAAGGGGGTTGTTATCTGGGGACGCAGTGGGCCAGGGGAGGGGGGCACTTGTAACAAACGGACCCCCATTAATCCTACCCATATCCGCTGCTGACTAATGCCTTGCTATACATACCACCACCCCGAATTCATAAGGTACCCCTGATACATTTTCATTAGCTTAGATGTTCATTTGGTCGAGTGCCTTTATAGCTATAGGGAGAACAACAGTTTTGCGGTGGAAGTCTCACCAATAGGGACGTAATATTTAAAGGCACTTGTCATAAGCTAAACATACGATGAGATGAACCCGTTCGTTTAACCTGTTAGATACACTATAGGACACTTTATAGAAGTGGTCAAATCCTACCGAAGACTGAAGACTAGTCCCGTTGTTAGGGGTTTACATACTAGAGCAAAATGCAAAATCTTCTTCTTTTCTAGTGAGTTTTATAAGGGAAGCTACCGGGCAGGGAAATCATGGGCGTAGCAGATCCAAAAACCTGGGGGCTAAGCCCCCCAGACCTTCTGCTCACCTGGGGGGGGGGGGGGGGGGGGTAGGCATGTAGGTAAGTGACGTTATGTGTAGGTCAGAAAAATCCTGGGGGTGGCTAAACGGTTTCTCGGGCGGCTTAGCCTCCCCCCCAGACCCCCCTTGCTACGCCAATGAGGGAAATTGTTCCATAAGTAGATATTTTTCCGTTGAAAAAGGAATAAAGGTTCGTTGGAGCTTTAGCAGCTTAATATGTAAAAAGCACTTAACCTGTTGATGTGTTCTTGTTTTTTTTATTTTGTCTTTATACACTACGTTTTCTCTCTGAAACAAATTTTTTCACCCATCTTGCAGTTAACTAAATTGTAATGTTACGATTGTTAAAGAGATATTTTTTGTTTATGTTTAAATTTTTTTCTATAAATTTTTTAAATTACTTCAAATCTTTTTCAGATTTGATTTCGGTTTTGCTGCTTTCTCCTTCAGTTGCAATACGAGTGAAAGGCACACTAAAGGGGTAGTGTTAGTTGCGAGGGGTGAGTAAGTGGTTGTGAGACACTACGAACTGAATAAGTGATGCTGGACTTCGGCATTCGTGAAGTGTAGAGGAGAGGTTGAAGGAGAAGGTTCCATCCGAGCCTGAATTTTGCATGGCCCCAAACGACTACCTATACCTCCTGTCAGCATTTTACGGCTTCGGTCTCTTTTTTCAAATGGCTAGCCTTCTAGACGACCCTTTTTCGTGAGTTTTCTTTATACTCTAGTGCTAGAAGCAGAGGGATCTGGTTTGGACCGGGACAAGATGGAACTGTGTTGCATGCTGTGGCGTTCTTTCTCTCTTTGTGTGTTTGGTAGTTTTGTCGGCTTTATGTATTCGTCCTGGTTTCCTCACCTTTACAAGTCTTCTGCGTGTGATACCAGTATTACGAGAGAACACTAGCTAGGTAACTTCAGACCCTAAGTGGTTCAAAACGCTTTCGTGCACAAGTCAGTCAGCCAAAAAGCCAAAGAGTTGTCTTGTTTACCTCGTAAATACGTTCCCTCAGGCAGCGAACTGTCCAGTGGGAAATCACGCTAGTCTTTACAGTTCCTGACGTTTAAGGTCGATAGCTAGCTTCGGGAGTGTCTCATGATCTTAAGAGGAGAGTATACCCTGTGATGTTACTGACATGTGCGTATATGTACACTTTTTCATCCTTTCATCAGTCTGATAGGTTTAGATCAGTCCCGTCTTTATTTGTTTATACGGAAATACATTCTTGATTCACGTGACATCAGAAGGTATACCCTCCTCTTAAGACAACGCCTATACGAAGATAGGTTATGGAGGAAAAGGAAAAGGCAGTGCATGCAGGAGCATGTCCACCTCGTAAATCGAAAGGTTTGTAAAGAGGCTGAAATGATAAACGCACCGAGGTTCCTTCCGCTCTGCTCTTCCTCGACTTTATGGCCAGCTCGCCACCAGGCCGACAGCATTGCTTTATCGCTTCCTTACACCCGACACCACTGAAACACCATATTAACACCCCAAAGCCAGCGTTAATAACGGTGGGAAAATACAATACTTTCTCTAGAATCTTCATCGATCTTTGACCAGATTTGGTATAGTTGTTAGAATGGTTTTCAGAAAAAGATATTTTCCGATTACTGCAAGGATGTATTGGCTTCGGCCCATTCCTGTTCTGCTTCGGCCAACTCTTTTTCGGCTTCAGCCTGTCTCGAGTCTCGAGTGGAAAATCTCAAAGTTTCGCCTTGTTAGCGTCAGGAATGCTTTAGAGAAGTATTAGGTACCTACTCAAGTAGCTCATTGTGTTCGTTTGGTTATGAATAGAACGCCTGACTTTTCAGTAAAAATCATAAACGGAGAAATTCATCTTATGTACCTATTTCCTGCTGAAGATCAAGTGTTAAAAAAAGCTGTTGCTCTGCTTTAAAAAGCTTATAACAAAGTGCTTAACTACTGCGACTCGCATGTGAAGGATTTACAAGCCATTTGGCTACTGATGTATTCATCCTTTGAGTATTTATAGCTGTGACAAATTACCTTTTGTCACGAAAACTGTCACTTGAACCTGATTACCTGCTCTTTACCTTCAGTGGATTTTATCACACCTTGTCAAATGGCAAATTATTCATATCAGAAGTGGAAACTCCTACATAATTATGTACCTTAAACAACGAGGTCGTTTTCGTTTTTTCGTTGTAACTAAGTAGGGACCCCTTCATTGTCAATTTTTCTGGAGAAACTGAGAACTTTGCTTTAATGTCGTTTTGTTAGTATTTCTTAGAAAAGCGGTGGGGTATAAAAATGCAAAGAAAACAGAACTCGGAATTCTTTAATTTCATTCTTGTTATTTTCTTCAGTGACCTAAGTACGTTCAGTGTCTGTCCAAAAGTTGGTGTAACACAGACTGATTTGCTGAAGTCGTTAAAAAACACATAGAAAAGACCATTTCAGTTCACTACAATATTATTAGTTGTTCTCCCACTCACTGACACTATTCTACGTATGTCTTAATTTAACCCTATAAAATTAACAAACGTATCATGGAAATGAGAATCAGGACGGACCGTTCATACTCGGATAATCTAAGTTATTTACGAGTGATTTGATGTAATGTGACGTGGAATATGACGTCATAAACTCAATGAGGGAGCAGTAGCTAATCAGAGTGAATGCGAGGCCATATATTCACTGCTGAGCCTTCTATATAGGATAGCGATGGGAGTGATTTAATTAGGTTAGGTTAGGTTAGCACCCTGAGTTCTAGTCCCAACTTTTTGAAGAAAAAAATCCCTTGTGAATCTTGCCCGGTCCTTGACCTATCAAGACCGTCCTTCACCAACTAGGGAAAAACTCTGGTGTGTTTCTGGCTATATTGCTGATTTTCTCACTATCAGTTTTCTTCAGAGATTCCTTGAGATTCCAGAAAGATTTCCAAAGATTTGATTTCCAACGATAAAAAGACATTTCAGAACATATACCTATAAATATCCTCACCAAAGATACAGAAAAAACGTAAACAAACACGATTGTGTGTCGCCCTTAACATCGGTGAACTATACAAAAGCTGTAGAGATTTTTTTCTGGTTCAACCTTGGCAGCATTCTTCAGGGTGACTGATATTGTCGCTCTCAACACGGAATAGAGAAATAAATGACAATAATTTTTCTCGTTTTGTGACGCGGACAAGTGTCGCTTGCATTTTAAACAACTGGCGAGGTTTACAAAGCTCTGGTGGTGGGAAGAGGGGGGGGGGGGGGGGGGGGGGGGGGGAGCACATACCTCATTCCATGTGTTTCCCTTCTTTCTTTGTTCTTACCGCCCTCTTTTCATGCAGGGTGCGGTGTTGTTTTATTAAATTGCGGCCTGAACATAAGTTCAACTTAAGAGGTGTGTCTTTTTTCCAACCAGAATAGTTGTTTTTATTTTCTTTTTTCTTTTCAAGATTTTTTAGACGAAAAATTTTCACTTTTACTGGTAACGATTCATGAGATTTATCAAATTTTTTGTCGTTGTAACAGACTTGTTCGTAGCCTGTGTAAGAACACTTTGGTAACGTTGCGACTGTTGTAAAGCAGGTGATTAGGTGTTTATAAAATTGTTGCTGAAAATAGTCTTGGAAAAGTCCTGGAAATTTTCTTTTTCGGCAATATCTGTAGAATGGTAGGTGTGATACCCATAGTGTAGGTGCCGGACGCAAGGATGGCAGTTTTTTTGTGGGTACCTGCCATCCCTGAGTTGCCATTCCAGCCCCGCCATTCCAGCACGCATGGTATGTGGCCAGCTTAAAATCTCCCAAACGGTCGTACCGGATGTGGATGTTTATGTTTGAATCGCTATCTCATCCCCCACAAAAGCCAAGAGAGATAAAAGAGGACCACGAAAATTATGAAGAAAGAGGAAAACAGAGAGACATAAATATTCGGAAAACCTCCGGGATACCTGCAGATATCAAAGGGTAAACTTTGCCTGATTTAAATATCCGAATACGCTATATTTCCTCTGGGCATGGGAATGCGTTTCAATGGGCACGTACCTTCTTTAATTAATTACTCTTTTAAGGTTGTATTTAATTGGGCCTGCTGAGCCTGAAGATCATACACTGATTCTCTACTGTAATCATTATCATTTTATACTATAGATTGTTTGTTTGTTCTCTTATACAACCACCTCCATACTGGATATCCAGGGGGAAAGGATAATTGGTGAGGATAAGGGATTGTTATTGACGACAAATCAGTTCCCCATTGTTGTTGCAGAAGGTAATGAGCCTGTTGCATGATATCGAATTTGGAGAATCTGTACATCAGCCGCGGTAAAGGATTTCTAAGTGATGCTGCTGTAGAACCCTAAATTTGCTTAAAGGTCTTTTTCCTTCGTAGCTGGTTGAAAATTTTGATTTCCGGTTTTATAGTTAAAACAGTAGAGCAGTTGTGTCCTAAACTAAGTCAGCCACGGACTACATACTGCAATCATTTGCTGAGGTACAGATTTTTTCTTGAAAACAAAATGTTCCCGCCAAAATTCAAATGAAATGTTTTGGTAACGGCCTCAGAGTTAAGTTTAAATTTTGTGTCAGTGAAGGTGAAATAGAAACTGAAGCAAACGATGAGACGCTGCCGCTGTTGCTTAATGTTGAAGGCGGGGAGCCTATCTGCCTTGTGGTGAACTCAATTACTGCAGCCCATGATTCAGCAAGCGGATTTTGAAAGGGGTGTGTCGAGTTGTGTGCGGATAATTATGTCACCTCTCTAGCGCTCATCCTATGGGGGATGCATGAATGAACGGTATGAAAACCTACTCGGCTAGAGTGGTTACAAGTGTACCTACTGAGGTTTCCACTTTTGTATACCTGGTTGAAGCTTCTATTGGCAGGTCTGCTGGAGAAGTGCTGTCATCAGGTTTTTTACAGATGTATGCTTCGTTTGGAGTTTTTTTGCTCATTGGATTCTCTTACACATCCAGCTTCATACTTTGTTACTGGTTAATTTTGACCGTACTCCATACTCCTAACAAGAAATCTGCTGGAGCGAGCCTGACTCGCTACCGCCTACTCCACTCTGTTTGGAATTTAAGATTTTATGTTTTCCGCCACCCCTGTGAATAAGAATGAGTGGTTCTGAGAACACTACCGCAGTGAGCTCGCAAATTATTTGGCAGTAACACGATTTTTACTCACACAGAATTTTCAGCACACGCCACGAAATAAGTAATTGCCAAAAAAAATACCTCTGATACCTATCAGCTTCACTATACTGTTGCTACTGGATGCCTAGAAATTTTGACATTGCAGTGATATTTTTAAATGGGGATAGCCTTCTGCTAATGACTTCTGGTTCCTTTACTTCCTTTCTCATTAGTATAAAACCCATTATGAGTTCTAAGATTCACACCTTTGTGAAAAGAACGACACGCCTTTGGCACGGGACTCTTAGTTTCCGTCCAGGGCATAATTTTACTAAGAGCTTCAGTCATTCAATTATGCGAAATTAAGGGTTAAGGGTACATTCATTTTGTCATGTGGTAATTCTCCATGAGCTTTGCGAAGTAAATAGTTTCTAAGACGTATTTCTCCTATAGCCGGTTTTGTTTTATTGTTTAAGGGCCACCATACATGCGCAATTTTTTTACGTTCCGATTTCAAACTTTGTGAGAAAACCATTGGATATTTAAATATTCTGAAATATAGTATGCCTTTTTAACGTCATTACTCATGAGACTATGTTGTGATTTTACGATCGAGTGATTTTTGTCACCAAAAAGATTGTCCGAAATTAACCGATGGTGAAATCACAACATAGCCTCATGAGTAATGACGTTATAAAGACATTATTATATTTCAGAAAATTTAAATATCCAATAGTTTTCTCATAAAGTTTGAAATCGGAACGTAAAAAAATAGCGAATGTATATTCAGACTTAATTGACGTTGAAAACAATCCCAAAATCACTTCACGGTACAAACTAATACCATATTTAATTATAAACATTTTTTATAGTTGTCACGAGCTTACTACTGGTACCTAGTGGGAGGTTTAGGGGATGATGAATGATAACGATTACTTACTTAGGACGAGTAGCTCTTTGGTGGTCTGACCCTTGAGGATGGCTGTCTATTCAGTCTCAGGATCTCCGTCTCACACACGGTCAGCTGAGTGCTAGGCCGTTATATATCGGGTCATCCTCAAGGTTCAGTGTCTAGGTAAGTGTCACACCACATACAGGGTGTGACAATAGTTTATATATTTTTTTATTTTTACTGTCAAGTCAGCCGTTTTATATAGGTACCCCCTTATTTGTTTTTTTTAGGGATGACAAGGAAAGACATCCTCCCAAAAGAGGCCTACAAAAGAACGTAGGTTGTATAATGTCAGCGTAAACTTTTGTTTTGTTTTTACTTTGTTAGCTCTGCTCTTTCCAAAAACACTCAAAACGACATCATCTCTATCGTTTGTTTCTTTCAACAAGTGAGCCTATCTGCCTGACTGCTTTCCCCGAGGGTCTTTACTAGAGCAGAAACACTTGCCTTGCCTCCTTCTTACTCCTGAATTCCTGCCGCCTCCACAATCAAAACATTGCCTTTGTCAGCGATCGCTCAAGCGTGTGCCGCCTTATTAGCGAAAAATCAAAGGCGCACACCACACTGAAGGAATAATTGGCAATTAGTCAGCAAGCTAGGCACGATCTACTTCGATCCGGGATAAAAGCTCCGAAACCTAAGTTTCTCTACCTTTGTTACGTTCTGAGAACACAAACTACACAACAGCTATTATAATCGGAGCTTCTCGAAATTCGGGTGGTTCCGCGTGTACCTAAAAGGAAGTTTTGGAATATCAGGATTCGGTTTTCCTTGATGTCTACTTGTTAACGTTACCGATACGACAAAGGCTGAATTTCACCACCTCACTATTGTTTTTTTTTTTTTTTTCTTTTTTCGCGCACTGCCTATTAAGGCATAATTTCTGCGCGGAGGTGGACCTCACTATTGTGCCTCCTAACGATCGAATTGTTATCTTATCGTTAAAGTAGCTGCAAAACGTATCCTATCGTTAAACGTTCACTATAAAACCAAAAATGGCTTTCACAATAATATTTAACGTTTTTTTATGGTTTATGGATTCTATAGTACATCCAGCTCCATACTTGGTAATTAATTTGTTGGGTAGACTAGAAAGAATCCCTGCCTGTTTCGTACCCAAATGATTTGAAAAAAATATGAAAGTTATCGTTATTGCTAACGCACGGATAATCCACTCGAAAGCTAACGATAAGATAAGGGTGCTATCCAGTGGTGGGGTGCGCGTAGGGGGTCATAGGCCTCAAGGAAGGGCCCTTTGACCACTAAGGGTGCTATAGTCAGGATGGGGTAAGCCGCTTACAATAGGATAGCGCTTTAGTGTGCACTTTAGTCTACACTATAAAGTGGTGAAATCCAGCCTTATATTTAACAAGTTCCTGACGTTAAAGAGACGTATTATATTTCAGGAGAAATTAACTTCCAACTTCCTCTACGCGGTTAGGTGGGAATACCTTCTTCTGCCAGTTTTTAATCTAATTTTTTTATACTTCTAATTACAACCTACAACGTATAAAGTATCATAGAGTACTTTCACATTACGTCAGAGCGATGAGAAAGTGTTGGTACCAGGGTCAGGACTGAACAACCTCTGAATCCTTTGAATACGGAAAACCCTTAATTAGGGAAATAGAAATTATCAAAATTACCACCACACTATCTGTCACATCTCGTGCTCGACCTACTTCTGTGATACCCACCACCAGAGCGAGGGGTTAACCACTCGTTGGGAATCTCGTTGGGAATCATTGGAAATCTTTATGAAATCTCAGGGATTCTTGGAATTTTTTGGAGTGGTTACCCCTTTGGGGTTCATCTTTCAATGAATATCGTTTGGAATCTTTGGAAATCTTCATGGAATCTCAGTGGAATCTCAAGGAATCTCTGGAGTGGTTACCCCCACCACCAGAGTATATTAGTTTTGGTTATTTCTTAGGGAAGAGTCTGCAGGTGAAATCCTTGCTTGAGACAAAAGACGACCGTTCATCACTGAGCCAACTTTCCAAGCCAAAAACAAAGTCGCTATTGTTGTCGAGGAAACTTGAGAGTTTCAGTACAAAGTCTTATTTCACTTGAGGTCGTACCCAGCTGACGAGCGTATTCTGTTCGTCCTACAGCTCACTACAAGGCAGCTACAGGAGGGGCTCCTTGTTAAGTCCCGGTGACAGATCTTCGATCATCGTGGTAGTGCTGTCTGGATATGAAGCTGTATTAGGCTGGATTTAGCTAATTTCGGAATGGTACTTATTCGAATTTTTTTCTGTAAGTTAAACAAGGTTGCTAGGGAAATAAAATTCCGACTTTATTTCCCTAGCAACGCATGGCACCCTTGTTTAACTTACAGAAAAAATTCGGGTCAATGCCATTCCGAAATTAGGTAAATCCAGCCTTAAGAGCAGTCTTCACACAGATAATAATGGTAGCGTTTCTTTTTTGAAAATAATATAGTAGATTTTCACCTATAGCTGTATGGGCTTCAACGAGGGGTTAACTACTCGTTGGGAATCTCGTTGGGAATCATTGGAAATCTTTATGAAATCTCAGGGAATCTTGGAATTTTTTGGAGTGGTTACCCCTTGTGGGTTCATCTTTCCATGAATATCGTTGGGAATCTTTGGAAATCTTTATGGAATCTCAGTGGAATCTCAAGGAATCTCTGGAGTGGTTACCCCCTCGGGCTTCAATGTTCCACAGATTGATGCAACGCAATCCATTTGAGAGAATTTCAGACCTCGCTTCGATTAAATTGTAGTGTGGCGTCCGGCTTTTTTGGTATCGTTTTCAAGCTGAAATCGCAATCTTTCGAAGCTGGTAGGGTGGTGTGTCCAGTTTGGTACTAGAAGCTAGGTTCGAGTCTTGGTCTATGAAAAATTTCTTTCTACATAGAGTGATGTCTCTTGGTACCGAGTACGTGTAGGATAACCAATTGGAATGTCCAGGATACCTCGGTCCAGAAATATGAAAATGTCGTTTACTATTTCCTCGGTATTTCTCCAGTCGTTTATATGACTTGGAAAACAAACAGTGTCTCGTAATGTTCTCAATCAGGAAGTAGAAGGATGTGCAATCTGCGCGTGCCGATTTTGATCCCAGAATACGGACAATCGTCATGAAAGTGAGCCGATTGGCAGCGGGCAATGTCTACTTAGGGATAAAATACCGGGACGCTCACGCCTCACGCCACCCCCCTTATTGTTCAAACTCAAAAACCTCATATTGATTTCCCCACGGACGAATCTCTATACAAATTTCATTCTGTTGGATATGTGGCGCGCTTTTCGGACTTGGAGGCTTCCAAAACTTTTATACGGCTTCAAATTTTCAAAGTCAACATTGCTTGTTTCATTTTTTTACTTTCTCGCTAGCCATATATGGCGAGAAAGTATTGTTTTCGTGCAAAATTTCGAAATTGAGATTTTGGGTTTCCCATGATCCTGGGGGTCCCCTGAGTCCAAAAAAGTGGTTTCTGGAAAAAGTCTGTCCGTCCGTCCGTCCGTCAGTCAGTCCGTTCAGTGCTCTAGCGCCTATACCGTTCATCCGATTTTGATGAAATTTGGTATGGACCTGTCTAAAATTACTGCCGAGACACATTTTCAAGGATTTTTTGATTGGTCAAAAATTGCGGCCGCTATTGTCAAAAAACCGCCAAAATAATTCAAAAATCGTGTTTTTGGTTACTTAGACAAGCGCCGACGGTAGACTTTTCAATCTATAACACTGAAAATTGGTATGTGTGTTGACAAATAGATGCTTCGATGTCATTTTCAACTAAAATTGAATTGGTTGAAAATTACGGCCGTTCTGGACCAAAGTTCGATCGTTTCGACGCCATTCACATTTATTGACCGATTGTCATGAAATTTGGTAAATTTGTGTAGAGCCATGTAACTTAAACATCTGTCGAACATAATTTTGTTATCATCAAAATTACGGCCGTTTTTGTCAAAAAAGTGTCGAAAATGAGTTGAGAATGAGAAACCACGTTTTTGAATGGTCGGAACGCATTTGGGACTACAGTAATAGAATGACAGCCATGAAACTTGGTATGAGTGATCTCAGATAGATGCTCGTGGGTCATTTTAAACCGATTTTGGATTGCTTAAAAATTACGCCCGCAAAAAATCTCAAAATACCCCAAAAAAAAAAAAATCATTCCGGGCGAGAAAGTTAAGTGCGACTGTTGTCGGACCCTTTATTTTGCTCTGTATTTTTACTGCCGCCAAAAGCAGCTGAATTGTTAAAGCCCCAAGCCATCATAACTGACCGTGAAGTAACTATGTAAAATCGCTCGTTATAAAGAGGTTTTCGTTATAGAAAGTGACAGCTGGTCCACGATAGATCGAGCTTTGGTCCTTTACTTATCTACCAGAAAAATGTTTAGATACTTTTTTTCCGAGTTTTTTTCTAAGACACAGAATGACTATTATTTCAGAGGGGGTAACCACTACAGAGATTTCTTGAGGATCCCTGAGATTCCTTAAAGAAAAGATGAACCCCGAAGAGGTAACCACTCCAAACAATTCCAAGATTTCCTGAGATTTCATAAAGATTTCCAGTGATTCCCAACGAGATTCCCAACGAGTGGTTAACCCCTCGATTATTTCTTCATGCTCTGGATCGGAGGCACGTACTTTCTAACCTACCGTATCTGAATAAAATGATTCAGTGATGTATATCCCCCAAAAGGCATTAGTGTACATACACATAATGTTCCTTACACGCTTTATTATACGTGATAGTATAAGCCTGTGTAAGATGAGAAAACACGCATTGCCAGTAAATCAAAATAATATTCAACTTGTATTCAGTCTTTTATGGAGTTTCTCTCGGTGATCCAACAGTCTGTTAACTTGGCTCGTAAATTGTAACTTTTACAATTATGCTAGAATTGATAGGATGTATGTGCGTATCTACATAAATAGTTGGTAACGAAACAGGGGGGAGGGGCTCAGTGTAAAAACTATTTAGGGTGGATTGCATAAGTTACTAAAGTCCAGTATACAGTCCCCGTTTATGGTGGAAGGAAAGCGCTATAGTGAACTTTTGCGTGACATGGTAGATACTTTTTACCCCTTACAGCTGTGGAAAGCGTTAGATATCTCAGCCATACGTTCGCCATGTTGGGCAGGACTTTTGTGAACGGTTTGTTTATACTTTCTCCGAGGGGTTAACCACTCGTTAGGAATCTCGTTAGGAATCATCGGAAATCTTTATGAAATCTCAGGGAATCTTGGATTTTTTTTTGGAGTGTTTACCCCTTCGGGGTTGATCTTTCTATTAATATCGTTGGGAATCTTTGGAAATCTTTATGGAATCTCAGGGAATCTCTGGAGTGGTTACCCTCTCGACTTTCTCCTAACATAGTGAAGGATACTTCTGAAATAAATTAGATTTGAGGAGAATCCGTGAGAGGCGATGATTACCCTAAACTTTAATGCAGCGAAACTTTGTTTTCAAAATCTTTTTTGAAAAAATTGAGAAAGGCCCGTTTCTTTTCGAATGTTGGCGACAAACTTGATCAAATCCTCGAAAAGTTTGCAATAAATCGTGCCAGTCGATAAAAGAAGAATAAATAGCTCTGTGTTTAAATATGACTTGGAGACGAAATCCAGAAACAAACGAAGCAAATTCTTTAATTTATCGCACAACTTTCTTTCTATACGCCGACTTCGCGCAAAAGCATTTCCGGTTTCTGTTTTCAAAAGCAGAAAAAAAAACTTATTTCAAGTTATTTTTCTGTCTCAACTACGTTTTGAATTAATATCTGATAAGTAATGCACGAGTTAAAAACTTTATTCTTTATATTTCTTTTTTGTGAACCCTGGAAACATCCGAGCGTCTACTCCCATTTTGTCTTGTTTTCCTGATTATGCTGCTTTATAATTTTCCACTTTTAAATTAGTTTTTACGTTATTGTACGTTCGCGATTCTTGGTTTTTATTGTGTACCTATTTTTAATTTCTACCGAATTCCATCTTTTGTTGAGTTTCTTAACCGCAAGGGTTTCTTACCTCAACTTTTACCACGTCTTTGGAGTCTGGTTTTAGTCTCTAGATTACATAAGTTATGTCACGTTTGAATGTTGAGCAGGGTCTACCATTGACGTCATGTCGTGGAAGACTTGGATTCGTTGGTTATATAGGCTGAGGGAAAATAGGTTTTCGTGCATATTTCTAATTCGGTCCTGGATCTCCCGTGGTGATTACCTGGCCTCCATCGGCTTGCGAACAACTCGACTGCCAAACTCGGTACCTTGACACCTTGTGCCTGGAGATAAAAAACATTGTCAGGTCAGATCGGATATAAGTCACCACTAGTCTTCTGACGTGAAAAAGGCATATTATATTTCAGAATAATTTCCAGAAATAGGCGCCGACAAAATAGTGTGTGTCGACATGCTTAAGGGTAACCACGATAACGAAACTCACCTAAAGTTAAAATTCTCATAGATCAGTTGGTTAATAAATGGCGAAGACCAAGAAGTCATGTGGCTGCCTATGTCCGCGTTCGAGTGACCATGGCTGTTTTGCGTGCGGCGAGCCATTGTATTCGGGGGACCAGGCGCCCTTGGCGGGAGGAGGTGGTTGATATTGAAGATGGTGCGGGGTTTTTATAGGAGCATCTGCATGGTCAGCGATTATCAAGAGGATGATGAAGTTCAGTTAGTTTTCAATTTTATTTAAGAAAAATGAGAGCTGCCAAGAATGTAATGGATTCCTTCGTCACAGAACCTCCTGCTGCCGCTCTTTCTTCATGCAAGTTTTTGTTTTGTTTTGTTTTGTTGGATATTTATTTGTTCTGAGTTAATCGTAAAATTATTATTTTAATAAAGTAATGTGTCTTCCTAAAGTTAAAATACTCGTCCTAAAAGCTACTCTTAAAAAAAAATTGAATTTCTGTTTTTGGCGGGAAAGTTTGAATCCCAGCGGGGGCAAGTGGAGTTTTGGATTGGGTTAAGAGTCAGTGCATGAGTTTGCATCGTGTAAGTGAGTTAAGGGCGAGAGGTGTCAGGCTGACTCATTTACCCTTTTCACATTTCTCTACATCGAGTTACCTGTAACAATGTTACACGAACTTGCTCCCCATTGTATGCACCGAGCTTTTTATTGCATTGCTTCCGCGCAATCACGCAAGGATTCACCGTTTTTATTGAGTTTATTATTATTTTTCCAGTTGCCTTTGAGCCCTGTATATTTACAATTTAAACTGAATTCGTAGTTCTGATACAGATCCGAGCTGATTGTCAGTTATTCAGATTTGTTTTTACTCGTCAGGCTGATTTTAATTTCATATCTAGGGGCGAGGATTCGTGATCATCCAAATTTTGGGGAAATTCGAATCCATACTTAGGTTGCATGGGGTGATTTATTGACCCGCCATAAGTTACGTGTGTGAGTTGAAACCCCTAATTTTTCAAAACCTAAACCTTGGAAAATGCGAATAAATTCCTATACCCCTTTCCCCTTTAAACCTCAGATATTACCCCCACGATGGGTCTGAGCTCAATGTAGGGGGGGGGGGGGGGGGGGAGGGGGGGGGCTGATCAAAAAACTTTGATCGATGTGACCAGTGTTCCGCTGTCGGGCTGTCGAGGCTGTTTTTCTGCGACCGAGCCTAGTTCTCTACCCCATTTCGTCTTTTCCCACATCCCCTCCCTTGACACGAACTGGCAAAGTGGGGCAATGTCGCGGTGAGGGGGGCGGGGAGAGGGTGACCGCACTGACACGCTTCGCTGATGAATACCCGCCCCTATACACGCAGATGATCCGTGCTTGCCTCACCTCGACACTCGTACAGCACTCGCATCATGACCTTGTCGTAATCCCGCATTGAATCTCACGCCTTTGTGCATGCGATTTTCATACGTCTTCTCCTTTTTTTTGCAAAAAAAAAAAATGGCACGGAATATTACTCGTTATAAGGCTGAATTTCACCACTTTCCGATAGTATCTATAACAAGAGGATGTAACGAACGGATTTACATTATGTTATGTTTAGCTTACGACAAGTGCGATCGCAGAGAAACAAGTGCAAGCGCAACGCATTTGTCGTAAGCTAAACATACGATAACTTAATTCCGTTCGTTAAATCCTCTCGTTAAAAGACACTATCGGAAAGTGGTGAAATTCAGCCTTTGTCTAGCTTTGTTCGGGAAATTTCCGGTAAATTTGTTCATTATTCCTATTCTTTCGACGCTAGGTCAGGGAAAAATAGGTAAAGCGTATAGTCCTGTAGTTTTACGGACTCGATGTATATTATGCACTCTCCTGTTGTTGAAATTTAATGTGAAGGGAGTCAAAATATTTATTTAGGCTGCATCCCAATTCTCACCAAAAAGCCAAACGTTACGCACCGACTGCAGCCAAAATAAACAAGGGGTACGATAATGGTCGCACATACTTTCCCATCCTATGGGCTGAGTTATGGCTTTCAAGCCCCCCCCCCCCCCCCCCCCCCCGAACACTGTAACGGTCACCACTGCCCTTGAATGAGAAAACTTGTCTAAGGAAGCCTCCCCGAGCATTTCGATACCCCACACGGTACTTTTCTCAAACCTCTCAAAACACAACCGGGGGGGGGGGGGGGGGGGGGGGAGATTGGAGAAGCTTTTAGACAATATAGCTAGCCTCAGGAAGTCTCCCCGAGTATTTTGAATACCCGCATGGCATATTTTGTGAATCTACCAAAACTGACCCTGGATGGGAGGTGAAGGGGTTGGAAATGGGTTTAGAATATTTTTTAACAACACAACTTGCCTAAGGAAGTTCCGCCGCCACATGAAATATTTCGTGAACACGAAAAAAACTCACATACCTATTTGGGGGTCGTAATCTCCCAAATTCGAGTTTTCCCAAAAATGCCGTGAATAGGATATTTTTACCCATAATATGTACTATTACCCCTGCGAAAATGAAGGAAATCGTAGGCGCCGATAAAAAAATAAAAAACCTGATTTTTTGAGGTTTTTAGGGGGCCGCACCCCCCAGTTTCCACCAATGGAAAGTCGGAAAAAATGTGTCTGCGCATTATTTTTTTACACCCGTGTACAAAATTTGAACAAAACGGTTTGGCCCCTGGCTCTCCGTACATACACACAACGCTTTTTTGAGGTCTGGGACCTCTGATCGGCGCTTTGTAATGAAAAACTCAAAATCGATTTTCTGCACGATCACGCAACACTTTCCTATATACTTCGTATGTATGGGAAAGTAAAAATATCAACACTCCACTATTCGACCTCAATACAGGAACCCCTAATATTTTGGCGGGTTTTCGAGCTTCACATGTCGAACCTCGAACCTAACCGAAGGGTGGGAATTTTGAGGTCGCAGCCCCTTCCCGCCACCCCACCTGTCAAACTTGTCAAGAGGATGACGTTGCTCGTGATCGTCTTTCTGTCGCTCACCTCTAAGGCTTCCAGAATACCAAGGATTCCTCATCTTTGGTCCCTGAGCTTCAGTTTCTCAGTCTAGCCGATAGCGGTAAGCTCTCTATCCTCGGAACT
This sequence comes from Mesopsocus fuscifrons, assembly GCA_950004255.1. Classification (NCBI taxonomy): domain Eukaryota; kingdom Metazoa; phylum Arthropoda; class Insecta; order Psocodea; family Mesopsocidae; genus Mesopsocus; species Mesopsocus fuscifrons. Next base: position 5,254,377 of record OX465377.1, read on the forward strand.
CCATTGTTTTGGAGATAATTGATTAATTAGAAACTGATATTATCCTCCAGCCAATCAGCCGAATCTCTTGGTCTGTACTGAATTTCGAGGTCTTTTCTATGTGGAGCAAAAGATCTTGGGATCCACGAAGGTCTAGAAAAGTTGAAGGGGTTAACCACTCGTTGGGAATCATTGGAAATCTTTATGAAATCTCAGGGAATCGTGGAATTTTTTTGAGTGGTTACCCTTTCGGGGTTCATCTTTCTATAAATATCGTTGGGAATCTTTGAAAATCTTCATAGAATCTCATGGAATCTCAAGGTATCTCTGGAGTGGTTACCCCCTCGGTTGAAGGTTAGTCAGAGGTGAATCCTTTTTCTTGGAAATGGAATGTTTATAAAATTAACTTGCTGTTTAGCGGTAGAAGGAGCTTATCTTTAGGTTTAGTTAAGTTGCAAATAACTGAGTGTCGTTGAACCTACCCACTGTGGCTTTTCAAAATTGCAGAAAGCCTGTAGGCCGAAAAGCTTCCGTAGATGTTCTTTGTTCAGTTTTTTGGTTCAGATGGGTCCAGTGTTAGTTTCATATGGTGTACTTCCAACTAAGGTAAATCTCAGCGATACTGGACCTAAGCCACTTTTAAGATAAGCGAAAAAATGAAGAACTGCGGAGGAAGCATTTTATTTTGATTAGATGCTCGTTGACTGTGTAGTTTGATAGTTGGGGGAGTGTATTGTGCATAATCAGACGATTTGGAGCTTTCCTCGTTTTAGGTAATAGTGTATTTGGTATAATGTTCTCGTTTTCGCTGTTGCTGGTTTCTCCCTTTATAGGAACTCGATAGCTTTTCGAGATCAATCGGCCGTTCCGTGCTTTCCGTTTCACGCCTCACCCTTCCCAATCGTTATTTCTCACCCTATTTGTTTTCACATCGTCTGCGTTTTTTTTTTGGAAATCTAAAATATGGTGCAAGTTTGGGATGAACGTCGGAAACTGTGGATCATCTAGATTGATTTTGTTTTTGGGGACATGGGCCGTTACTTACTGAATTTTTGATGGGTTGTTTATTTTGCCCTATTATGATATTTTTAAACCCAACCGAGGGTGTAACCACTCCAGAGATTGTCTGAGATGGCATGAAGATTTCCAAAGATTTCCTGAGATTCTCTACGAGATTCATGGAAAGGTGCATCCCGAAGGGTTACCTACTCCAGAAATTTCCAAGATTCCCCAAGATTTCATAAAGATTTCCAATAATCGCCTGAGATTTTCAGAGAGATTCCCAATTAGATTCCTGGAGTAGACCTTTCAAACCCAATTTTTACTGAGTTCACTTTTGAAGAGCTATTGTAAGCGGATCAACGGGAGCTAGCAAAATAATCTGCCTGAATACTTTATTCTTTTTTATAGTTAAAAGCCATACTTGAAGTTGCTAACTTTTCTGTTATAAAATCTATTTATTACATGTTTTCTTATGTCAGTGGAATCCCTAAAGGGATGACAAGGAGCTGGAAAGTGGAGACCTTCGCGAAAACTTATGAAACGACTTTGAAAGTCGGTGACTGAACTATTACCGTCTTAAAATAAAAGCTAAGTTTGGCATGAACTGTCATAAAGTTAGAGAAAAGGAAGACGGAGCATGTTATGGAAGAGTGAACGAGACCTCTTCAACTCTTAATACGAAGGTAAAAGTAAGGGGAAAGTAAAGATTTGAAAGTCGTCATCAGCCCCCCTGTCTGGACCTGGCTGGCGCCATTTTTCATTTCACACTTTTACTTTCTCGTAAACACGGTTCTTGGTAGAGTGAAAAGCTGACCAGAATTATGTACCTTCCTGTGTAATTTTGAGGCTTTTTCTTGAAATTATACCTAAGTTCCCCTTTTGGAACGGAAATTATCTGTTGGATATTCAGTGTACTTTTCTCAGGGTTGTCAACCCCCAGAGTGACCTTATCAGCAAAGCTCAAGGTTCGCCTGGATTCTGAGGTGTTGCCTTCAAGCCAGAGGCTGTTATATATATTAAGGCTTTCTCTGACGATGTATTTCTCCTACCGTAAGGTAAGCATTGCGAGCTGCGAATTATTTTTGTTTTTTCTCTTGGTTGAAGAAACTCTGCGATGGATCGTCAATGAAGCAGAACCAATTGAGATTCTGCATCCTTAAGTGTGTTTGTTTACATATTATGAGGATATTTAAATGTTCTGAAATATAATAATGTTTTTTTAACGGCCAAAATTTACGATTTTACGATCGGTTAATTTCGGACAAATACTTTGTTGACAAAAATTACTCAATCGTAAAATCGCAACACAGCCTGTTAATTTCGGTCGTTAAAAATACATATTCTATTTCAGAACATTTAAATATCCAATAGTTGTGAACAAATAGCGAACTTATGTTCGGAAAAATAAAAACCCGTTCTTTTAGAATGTGAAAAAGAGCATGAAACTGATATTCGGTGTAACTTTTAAGATGGCTGCCTTAACCTGAGTTCGCCCTTAATTGGGGAAATAATGGCGGCATAAAGTGCCATAAAGGAAAAGATTAAAAAAAGCAAGTGACAGTGCAGTAAGGAACCCTCCCCATTTTCTCTGCGGATATTGCTTAAAGCCTGCTCCTGCTTCCTATGATAGATGCTAATTAAGGCTACAAAAGCTTGAGAGACATTCCTGAAATGGGAAAATAAAAAGGGCCTTTTGTTTACCCGGTGTTAACCGAGATTTGGGAGGAAATTTCATTGTTTTTGAGCGGACCTTAAAGGGCCCCATTATGAAAATATTAGGGACTGGTTGAGTGGCTTTTCATTTTCTTACTTTTGTTTGAGCCTATGCCTTGAGGCTGAATTTAAAAGGAAGAGAGTGAAAAGAGGGTTCTTTAACAATCGAAGAAATGCGGTAGGAGGTTTGCTGACCGGGTTAACTTGGATCTATTTACTTGTAAACAGAAAAGGACGTATGGATTATTTTGTTTGTATCTGTGACTTTTTGTTTACAAGTGGATCGAAACAGTCGGCGTTGAATTTAGGAAAAATTCGTCTCAGTAGGTTCTATGAAAACCAACTTGTTTACGGTCATTTTGTACTCAACGAGGGGTTAACCACTCGTTGGGAATCTCGTTGGGAATCATTGGAAATCTTTATGAAATCTCAGGGAATCTTGGTATTTTTTGGAGTGGTAACCCTTCTGGGTTGATTTTTCTATGAATATCGTTGGGAATCTTCGGAAATCTTTATAAAAAATCTCAGGGAATCTCAAGGAATCTCTGGAGTGGTTACCCCCTCGGTACTCAAGCGAAACGACTCCTGCTCCTGGTGGCTTTCTGAGATTTAGCAGGGGAAGAGCATTAGACTGTGCCTGCTAAGGAAAGCACCACTGTAATCCTGTGCCTTCAGACTGTGCCAGCTAATCAAGGCATCCCCTGATACTGTGGCGGTTTTAGAAAAATACGAGGGGGTAACCTTTCCAGAGATTCCTTGAGATTCCATAAGGATTTCCAAAGATTCCCAACGATATTCATAGATAGATGAACCCCGAAAGGGTAAGTGACCACTCCAAAAATTCCAAGATTCCCTGAGATTTCATAAAGATTTCCAATGATTCCGAACGAGATTCCCGAGTGGTTAACCCCTCGGAAAAATACTTCGACTACCTTAGAAAGGGGAAAAGCATTAGACTGTGCCGGCTAAGCAAAACACCCCCTCCCCTGGTGGCTTCTAATGCCTAAGATTTACCAGGGGAAAAGGCATTAGAGGTTTTTAATGACGAACCGGATCCAGACGGGGGCTGGCCGGAAACCGGATATTGGTTTCGGTCTTTCCATTAAAGAAAAAGTAATTAGCAATAATTTAAAAGAGTTTGTAGCGTGATTGTCGCGAGACTGCCGTTACTTCACCATTAACGTTTACGGTAACGTTAATGTTTACGTGCGCTGCAGGCGAGGTCACGTAACCGCATCTCGTGATTACCAGTTAGTGAAACCATTTTATGGCGTTCGTGTTTTGGAACGTCGCTTTGTTTTTGTGGTTATGTACAATATTGTACTCGTTTTCATTGTCTTTTTCTCTTGGAATGATCGTCTGCACTTGTTGAACCCTTCTACGAGGGGTTAACCACTCGTTGGGAATCTCGTTGGGAATCATTGGAAATCTTTATGGGAATCTTGGAATTTTTTGGAGTGGTTAACCCTTCGGGGTTCATCTTTCTATGAATATCGTTGGGAATCTTTGGAAATCTTTATGGAATCTCAGTGGAATCTCAAGGAATCTCTGGAGTGGTTACCCCCTCGCCCTTCTATCAAAATAGGAGGTGTTTCTAGTTACGTACCTAAGGGACCTTTACGATTCATTTGCACTAAGCTAAATGCTGTGGTGGGTCCATCCACACTATCCTTTTTTTTTGTCTTTGGCAAGTGGACATAGCCATAGTCCATCTTGTGCGTGTTACGTGTGTACTAAATTTCCAGTAATAATGAGGTTTTTGTGTGAAGGCGCCTTTTTGTCTGGTACGCGCGGGCGTCCTCGGTTAAATACCTCAATTGCCGCCTATAATAATGAAAATTTCGGTGTTTTTTTGAGGGGTAAGCTGTAGCGAGAAGGTTAGCAGCTGGTGTAGCCCGAAGCGCAGAGTTGCCAGTTTCAGCACGTACGCTTCTTTCCCATTGAAACTGCTGACCAAATAATAAACAAAATGGCGCCGGAGGCTCCCTTCACCCCCTCCCCCCTTCACTTCACTTGCTCGTTTATTCACCTAATGGAACCTTCCGGAAATCCACTGACTTTTTGTTTCCCCTCACGGGCTTCTCTTTGATTTTCAATCTAAACGCCTTACCCCTTTTGATTGATCGAAAAATGGTTTGCCCATCTTTGTCGCCTATGCCGAAGAAATTCCAACGTTTCAGACGCTAAACGAAATTTGACAGGTGAGGCGGAAATTCCTACACGTTGAGCCTATGGTGGAGAATTCTCAGTTTCTCAGTCAGTATTTAAATAGTTCGGAAAGGCTATGGAGACTTTACGATAACTCTCACTGCTCTCAATAACCGGAGGTGAAGCTAATTTTGTAAATGAGTTTTGTCATTACTGATTTATCTTTTCATGGAGAGCCTGAAACGAGGGGTTAACCACTCGTTGGGAATCAGTGGAATCATTCGAATCATGGGTTCAATCGTTATGAAATCTCAGGGAATCTTGGAATTTTTTGGTCATCTTTCTATGAACATCGCTTGGAATCTTTGGAAATCTTTATGGAATCTCAAGGAATCTCTGGAGTGGTTAACCCCTCGGCCTGAAATGAGCGAGAGGTATGATAATTGTGCCATTGAACATTCTTCGTACCGTTGTATTTAATTTTTAATTTATTTTTTAAATGGCTGGTATAGTTTTGTGCATTTATGCTAAGACAAGTTAAGGGACTAGTTTCCCCACCTATACCTAGTACCAACTACCAAGTAACCTAGCCATGGTTAACCGCAGTCAGTAAGTGACCTTACCAAACCGGACGCCTGGTTCCCTCAGTCACCGGGTCTTTTTTGTGGAATTTTACTTTTAAACCATAATTTACATTATTATGAGCGAAAACTCGTTTGTTTTGGTGTATTTGGTAGTGCGTGAAGGAAAGAGGAATGGCTGCGTCACTTGGATTTCTCTTTGGGCTTGAGCTTTTTCATTTCACGGTACATTGTCTTAGTCAGCAGCAGACTGTTAGAGCGACACAATGCTTTTCTGCGGAGAACGTCTAATATTCCGGATTATTAAGGACAGTGCCTTCCTTCCCATCAAGACTCTTCTTGTGTTTTCTTTTGTGCCTTCACAATCACCCCACTCGCCTTGATTTCTTCTTTGTAGGTTTTCCTTTCTCAAACTTTCGTCGAGAGGCTAAACACTTAAGCATGTGTCGAAAAAATTTGTCCAAAATTACTCGGTCGTAAAATCACAACCGAGCCAGTTAATTTTAAAGTTAAAAAGACATATTATATTTCAGAATATTTAAACATCCAACAGTTTGTTGAAAAGAATGGGAAAATAATCGTTCTGCTGCCACGAGTTTCACGATGTATATACTCCGTCTTAGAGTAAGATGTTTGGTTTTTGTTCTGATTCTGACCCTAAGTTCTATTACTGTGGTGATGAGTATGACATTACTCAAAGATGTGTCTGAGTTAGTAAAGATGAGAGAAAAGATTTTACAGAGATGGATGGAATGATTAAAATAATTTGCCACTTTCCCTTAATGTAGCACAACAAATTCCTAATTGTGCGTTAATAGGCCTCTCAGCTTTTGAGGCTGACGATTAAACATTCTCTCCGAGCCGTTTAATTTAAACAGCCTTCCTCATTTTGTTTCATTTTCCTGTCACCTGAACATGAACCTCTCGCAGTAAGTGTAGGTATGTAGTTCCCAGACCTCCTAGCCGCGCTGCACCGCCGTTTTTTCTTGCGTGGAGTAGGAAAATAGGGAACAGCAGTTCGGCCTAGCTCTGTATCCTACTTCGTGATATCAGAAACGGTGGTGCGGGTAGGTGGACGGGGATCTTGACAAGGGTTTGTTTGTTTTCATTTTAATTCTTAGACAAACGTTATAGGGGCAGTTTAACCGGTAAAAAGTCAGCGTTGATTCGCTGAATCAAGATCAAAGATGACCAAAGTATCACCGTAACCGAGGGGTTAACCACTCCCGAGATTGCTTGAGATTGCCTGAGATGGCACGAAGATTTCTAAAGATTTCCTGAGATCCTCAACGAGATTCGTGGAAAGATGCACCCCCAAGGGTTAATTTCTCCAGAAATTTCAAAGATTCCCTGAGATTTCATAAATATTTCCCATGATTGTCTGAGCTTCCCAACGAGATTCCTGGAGTGGTTACCCCCTCGACCGCAACAGTACCATTGTTGATTACCTTAGCAACTGATATCATTTTTCTTGGTGACAACGGCCAGTATTATATTATTTTTATTATCTAATTTCTACGAAATTATTAAAGCTACAAAAGCACAACGCTTCTACTTGAGTATAAGTTGTTTTTTAATGAGTAGAACTTGCATATAACTTGAAGGATGTCTGGCGACGAGCAACACCAGCTCTTTCTTCTTTATTTTATTATTCCACCCACTTTTCACTTCTTATTATTAGTTACCAACGCTCTTGGGACTCATTTTAATTAGAGATGTTTTGTTTAAAAAAAATATATAAATGTGTTTCTTTAATTTAATTTAGTTCGTTAGGAAGGTTGGTCGTTAGTCCAAGTTTTCTGAAGCCTTTTTGCTTGTTTCCGCCTTTTCTGAACCGTTTTCTCTGTTTGGGCCTTTTTGAGAAAGGAATCTTGTTTCTGGGCCCTTAAAAAGACTGAGGTTTCACGTATGCATGCTTACTTATTTTCTTGCAGTTTCTATGCATTCATTTTTTGAATTTCTTTAGAGGGTAGAGGTATGGACTGCACGATGCACGGAGCATTTTTGAATAATGATTCCTTTTTCTGTATGCTAATAATATACTTGAAATTCCTTTTATTCCGTGGAAAAGGATCAAACGGAAGTTTCTCCTATAGACTCGCTGAGTAGTTTTTCCCATAAAATCATTGAACGTAGGCTAAAGGTATTCTGGTATTCAGTATAAGTACCATAGCCCAGACATTGACTTATTCTGGATACGGGGATTCTCCGTAGATTTTTTGAGTATCTTGGATTCTCGATTGATTTAATCTGTACTTATTTCGAAAATCTTATTATAGTACCGCCACCCTGACCTGCCAGGCCCGAGGGCATTCTATGAACAGTGAACAGTGCAGAATGCCCTCGGGCCAGGCAGGTCAGAGTGGCGATACTATACCTTATACGGTGAGTCTTGTTTTTTTTTCTGGTTCGGTGACGTACTGCCTGATAGCCCAAGTTACGAATCCTGGGTAAGCAAAACATGGTTATAAGCAAGGGGCTAGTCAAATCCTGCGATTAGTTCTCACCATAGCAACGATAATAGCGTTAACAACGTGTTGAGAACTAGAATAGACCCTTCCCGATGGGAATCTGTTAATAGCCAATTTGATGTATCGATTATTTATTTTTTATTTTATTTGTGTTCACAGGTGCTGTGGTTCCAGCAGCAGCATGAGAAAGTGCGGAAGAAAAGAGACTATGTCGAAGACTTCGCTTCGTTTGGGTCTTTTCCACTCTATGGGAGCTCCTCCCGTCTGAGGGACCCTTTCGCCCCCCACGCGCAGGCGCACAGGGGCATCGGCCCTCAGAATGTATTCCCTGACCCCCTCTACAAGGAGCAGTGGTACCTGGTAAGTTATTTTATTTTTGGTCTTCCCTTTAAAGCTGAGTATACATTCGCTATTTTTTTACGTTTGGACTTCAAATTTTGTGAGAAAACTATTGGATATTTAAATTTTCTGTCTTTTTAACGTCATTACCCACGAGATGAGGCTGTGTTCTGATTTCACGATCGGTTAATTTTGGACAATTTTTTTGGTGACAAAAATCACTCGATCAAATCACAAATCACATCCTCAAGAGTAATGACCTTAAAAAGACATATTATATTTCAGAATATTTAAATATCCAATAGTTTTCTCACAGAGTTTGAAATCGGAACGTAAGAAAAAATAGCGAATGTATGGCGGCCCTTAAATAACAACTTAAATAACAAATAACAACCTTTTCTGATTTAACAGATTCTGTGCGGGGTGCGGAAAATAACATTGTGTGTTATTGACTCAGTGTACTTTTGTGGTGCAAAGTAAAATGTTAAGAAAACTCCTAGTACTCCTAATACTCCTAATTTTAGATGTGGAATTACTGAAATTTGGACTGTACTGACTACCCCCGCGTCTCTTGCTCAAGGCCACCAAAATTCTTTAATTTCAAGAGGTGGCGTCTCAATTGACAGTGGAGTGACTGGTGGTGACAGGTGGACTTAATGAAGGTGACGTTGACGCCTCAACGGAAATAGTGAAGTTAACTTAGTAATGGCAACGCAGAGACGTTGCATCTCTATTTGACGCAGTGACGGTGTTTCTGTTGACGTAGTGACACTAACCCTGTCACTTTGATGTCTTTGACCCTTCTATGGTGACGCACTGATGTTGACCCTTCTATGGTGACGCTGTGACGTTGACCCTCCTATGGTGGAACTGTGACGTTGACCCTTCTATGGTGACGCTGTGATGTTGACCCTTCTATAGTGACGTAGTGACGATGACCCTTCTTTGGTGGAGCTGTGACGTTGACCCTTCTATGTTGACGGAGTGACGCTGACCCTCCTATGGTGACGCAGTGACGTTGACCCTTCTATGTTGACGGAGTGACGCTGACCCTCCTATGGTGACGCAGTGACGTTGACCCTTCTATGGTGACGCTGTGACGTTGACCCTCCTATGGTGGAACTGTGACGTTGACCCTTCTTTGGTGGAGCTGTGACGTTGACCCTTCTATGTTGACGGAGTGACGCTGACCCTCCTATGGTGACGCAGTGACGTTGACCCTTCCATGTTGACGGAGTGACGCTGACCCTCCTATGGTGACGCAGTGACGTTGACCCTTCTATATGTTGACGAAGTGACGCTGAACCTTCGTGGTGATTTCGCAGTGCTTTTTTTACGGATATTATTGACGCTACGCTGTTCCTTCTATGCTGACTCAGTGACTTTGGTGCATTGACATTACCTTGTCACATTGACACTGCGATCTTGACCTTACATGTTGACGCAGTGACGCTGACTGTGAGCGACTCCCAAGATCTCTTCGGAGAACTACGATAACCCACTCCCTAAGTCTTTTGTTGTTTTGATTCTGGGGTCATCAGAACTCGGGGCGTCACCACTCCGAATTCACTCGGAGTGTAGGAGTCTTTCCAGACCCTTTCTACCGTGAACAGTGGTACTTGGTGAGTTTTCGTCGAAATCGGAACTGGGCATTAGTTGGTGATAGTGAGCTTCAGTTTAGTCATTTTTTTTTCTGTTTGCATCATTGGGGTGTCATCCATTTTTTTCCTGCATTTCGAAATTCATGGGAAACAGTGCAGATTTGTGACTGGAAACATTGCTTGGTATAGTCGTGCATGATAGTATTATTTATCATTTTGGTGTTGGGAATAGACGTAATATTATGCTTTGCCTAACAGCCTCGATAGCCGAGTGGACTAAATGGTCGACTTTTGAGGAGCAGTGAGAGCCGGGTCACACCGGTTCGATCCCGATCCTACCAAAAAGTTTTTCTGCTCGGCATTCATGCACCTCGAATATGTTCAGCATGTCAAGTGAAATGTATATCGAGGCTGTGGCGGTTCGGAACCCACCTAAAACTGTAGGTCCCCATCGTTTACTCGAGGGCTGGGGAGCTGGTATTTGGTAGTGCTGCCAGCTGAGCACAGTGGATAGTTCTTGAAAACGGTCTAGTTGCTGGGCTTGTCCCCCACACCCACAACCCTCAGCTAGTGCTAGTGCTTTGCCTAGTTCAGTTTCCCTAGATCCCCCTAATAAAACTTAAGGGTAGGTTGCAAGAGTTCTTGAAGTTCACTATGGCGTTATCCTCCGGAAAAGACAAGGTGCGGTGACTTTCACCGCCCTTATCATTACGTTAGCTACTGGATGAAATATTATCATCGAAATTAACCTCCTTATTGCAATAAAAACAGTGTACTTATTTCGTAAATTCTTTTAAGAACATAATGTGAGCAAAAATTCATTTAAGTGAATTTTGGTTACTTCACAGTGTTTGCACAACCAAACATCAGTCAACCCACTGATCCAAAATGTGGAGTTTGTTTGGTTGTGCAAACACTGTGAAGTAACCAAAAGTCATTTTAATGAAGTTTTTCTCACTTTATGTTCTTAAAAGAATTGTCTAAGTAAGGTTGTTTTTGTATTACAATAACGAGGTTAGTTTCGATGATAATATGAGAAAAAGTGTGTTTTGGCCGTAAATAAACATCAGTTGACCCATTTCATCTTAAGGGTCCGCTATACCTGACGGTGCATTTTTTGCCGCCCATAAGATTAACATTCGGCGATTCATTTTCAAGGTTTACCCTTGGTTGGAAAGACACAAAATTTTGTCTGTACTTACCTAGCCCTAACAATGTTCTAGGGAGTGTTCGAAGCAGATTTCCCATTTTTTTTACTGGTTTTCGAGATTTAGCAATTTTCTTGAGGTATGCGATGCTAGCATTTTCAAAGCAGTTGCAATAAAAGAAACCAGTGAGAAATTGGGAAATCTGCTTCGAACATTGTTAGGGCAAGGTACAGCCAAAATTTTGTGTCTTTCCAACCAAGGGTAAACCTTGAAAATGAATCGCCGCTCGCAATGTTAATCTTATGGGCGGCAAAAAATGCATCGTCAGGTATAGCGTCCTCTTAATTTTTGGCTACTACTTTAAATTCACTAACCCAGTAAGGAACTGGATCACCTTATTGTCGGATAATCCTAGTGGGAACGACAATCTACTCCCTTAATTTTACATGGATAGGGGGAACAGGGGGGGGGGGGGGGGGGTAGTGCTAGGTCACAACTCAAAGAAGTTAGAGACCAGAAAGCAGGGCAGTATTTGAGGAACCTTTGTGAGCTGCATACGGAATGGGAGTGTGGGGGGGGGGGGGGGGGGGGTTTGTTGACCTTAACAATGGTGAAGTCTACCTTACCCCGCCAGGTATCCATGTTCCGTTTGCTCCCCGTCTTTACTTTATAGTTCCCCAACTTTCTTTTCTTTACATGAAGTTCTTCTCACATTCTGTGAGCTTCTTCTCACATCCTGTGAGCTTCTTCTCACATCCTGTGAGCTTCTTCTCGCCAAAGCGAAAAAGTGTTTTGACATTTTTTGAACTTTTAAATAAAAAATTCACTAATCTCTGTAAAAATCTCCATATTTCGCGGAAAGAACTTTAAATTTTCTAATTGTTTATTAAATTTGAAATTTTTGTGGGCTCCTTCGGAACGTAGGCCCCAAGCTATAGCTTATTTAGCTTAATGGTTAATCCAGCAATCGGAGTTAGCGTGTCTCAGCTCAGCTCCAGTACACAATAAAAAATTCTTAATTTTTTAATCTAATCGGAACCTTTGTTGTTGATTTTTTATTGACATACCTACCTACTGAAATCGGAGTAATGAAATAACTGTAGAATTCAATAATTTGGGTATCGCTGCGTCAAAGGATGTGGTAATTGCTGTCCGTTCTCTCGCTGTTTGTCTGCTATTCAGGAGAACGCTCTTTAGCCCATTCTGCTGCTAATGAAACTTTTTTTGTCAGCAGGTTTTTTTGTAGTACAAGGTCCGGACGTACTTTGATCCCTAGTTGGATATTTATTACTTTTTGTTGACAATTAGAATAAATGAAATAAAGGGTATAGGGATCGATCACCAGTCTTCTGTCTGCTAACTGGAGGCTCTTCGCTTATGGGAATATACCTTCTGGCCAAGCTGACACCTAACTGACACTTAAATAATTCGCCGCTCGCAGTGTTAACCTTACGGGTCGCAGAAATGCATTTGAAAACAGAACCAAACTAAAATATAGTGACGTAAAAAGCCCTTTTTTGTATGTGGTTTGAACTGACTGTTTCTTTACGGAATATTCTGTCACGAATCAAGAGGTATGCGAAGCTAAGGTCGGTTAGGATACCATCCTGACATGATGGGAATAAATGTGGAACCTTTCTAGAAACTGTCGCGGTTGAAATTTTCATTTTACCACGAAAAATTCCCCGAGTAATTGTTCGGAGACGGAGGAATGTCAGGGATCCTCCCCCCTTTTCCCCCCTTCAGTGTCTTTGACTTGGCCTTTTTATTCAGGGGTGACAGGAGCAGTTGTGGGGAATGTCACCCTCCGCGCCCCGCCGCGCCCCCGTAGTTCCTGTCGGTTACGCCACCCCATGTTACTCACTTATTTAGAAATGGGATCTGTCACGTTTTTGTCATTTCCTCCTACGTTATGCTAGTTTACCCTTTTCCAGCATGTTTAGAGACAAATTTTTTCAGTGAGGTGGCATACCAACTGTTTTAATATTTCTCTAGTACTCTGTAGTTATTAAAGTAAAAAATAATCTGTTTATGAGGAGAAGTTGGTGGGGCTGTTTGTTATTTAATTTATTTTAAAAAATTTTGTATACCCTTTTTTCATTTTTATTAAATTTATAATTAATTTGTGAGATAATCCGTAATAGAGAGATACTAAACAGTTTCTAGCCAAATGAAACATTATTTTGAAAATATAGAAAAACAAAGCTGTCCATCATCTATGATCTGCTTTCTATTTTCAGAGTCTTCCTAGACTCCGAATATATTTAAAAATCGTCTGATGGTCCAGGCCAACACCTCTGGAGTGCTACAGGCAATGCTATTTTGATTTTGAACCAAATATCACGTCACAGAAAAAACCTCCCCAAACTCTCATCAGTTGATCAGCTTACTCGGTTGTACAGGTACTTAAAAATAGGTACACATAAAATGCCTTTATTTGACAGTGACACAAGGAAAATTAAATTGGAAAATCACAGAACAAGCAGGTAGAATTTTAAGTTAGGTCAGTTATGTTATGTACACTAAGACTTTATCAGTTTTTCATCTGAAAGAAATACTATTTTCGATTTTACATCTCCAAGATCATCGAAAAGAGTCTTGTGCGAACAGTCAGGAGAAGTGAATTTTTCAATAAGCGACTGGTCTGTGCAATGGGCAATTTCGATCGCGCAAGCTTTGGCCACCAACCGCTGAAACGCTCTCGGAAGAATCCTGAAACACACAATGCAAAAGGTTGTAGCATAGTCGATATCCAAAAGTTTTAGATTTTTTTTTCGTGCACCCTGTGCAGTTGTTAAGCAAAAAGTTCAAGGAAATATACAATTGACCACAATCCAACAGAGTTATGGTGTTCTGATATTTCAGCCCTTCCCTCTCTATACTGTTCGTAGGATGTGGTTCCACGAATATCAAAAAGGAAAAACCAAAATGGCCTTTCGTAAATTGGAAAGTCTGAAATATTTTATTTACATTAATGGCCACAAGTGCCACCGGTGGTTACCACCACTCGATGTACTTTGGAAGAGCTCGAGGTGGTTTAGGTTTTGCACTGTCCATTGCGGTGCGAAGGGGAAATGGTACCAGCAGGTGTATTCCCTTTCTTTAACGCCAGCGAACCCACTCAACTAACACCTTCAAAATTTCTTGTAAGAAGATAAGGCACGCCATGATGCAATATATGGAGAACAGTTCTTCTTACAATAAATTTTGAAGGCGTTAGTTGAGTGGGTTTGCTGGCGTTCGAGAAAGGGAATAGACCTGCTGGAGGTGTATTCCCTTTCTCGAACGCCAGCAAACCTACCCAACTAACACCTTCAAAATTTATTGTAAGAAGAACTGTTCCCCGTATATTGCATCATGGCGTGCCTTATCTTCTTACAATAAATTTTGAAGGTGTTAGTTAAGTGGGTTTGCTGGCGTTCGAGAAAGGGAATACACCTCCAGGAAGGGGAACTTTTCTCGGAACTCCCTCCCTTTGAAGTGACCGTTAATCGGTTCCTTCGACAGTATATGTGCATACATGCCGGTACATTACATACCTTGAGAGAATAAGTGTGAGCCTTGTGCCGAACTCTCCCCCCGGGACTGCATACTCCAAGAGTCCACGTCTGGCTCCATCCAAGACGCTGCTGGCCGTGAACTCCACGGAGAGAGTCGGAATGTTGGACCGATAGAGTTCCTTGTAACGCGGGTTTGAAGCGATGAACGCGGGGTGAGCTGAACTGACTTTGATGTTGCGCCACTCAGGGTTACTTTGCAGTTCGTCATCCAAAGAATAGGCAAGTGCTGCAGGGGACCAAAAGATTTAATTACTAGTTTTTTACTTTTTGGCCCGCATGTGATACATGGGCTGAGAAAGTTATGTTATCGTGCAAAATTTCGATTTTGAGATTTTCATTGCAAAAGGCGTTTGGAGGTCCTAGATACCAAAAAGTGGTTTTTGGGTCATGTCCGTTCTTACGTACGTACGTCCGTCCGTCTGTAGCGCGGCTAGAGGTCACACCAGTCAACCGATTTGGCTCTAATTTGGAATATAGATGTCTAAAATCAGTTCAGAGATACATTTTTTAAATATAATTGAGATTACTCAAAAATTGTCAAAAAAGTGTCAAAAAAAATTCAAAAGCGTGTTTTTGTCTACTCAAGACTCTTTTGGCGGTACTGTTATGAAGTTAGAACCTTCAAATTTTGCAGTTGTGTTCCCAAATAGATGCTCCAGGATCTTTTTATTGTTTTTGAGATGGGCCAAAAATTTGGGCCATAATTGGCCTATACGTGAAAATCTTGGCCCCATGAACAGTCTTAAGCAGAATTTCACAAAAATCCATAAACTTGTGCTTAATAACATTACTTAAAGGTTGGTCGAAGAAATATTCAATCAATTCAAAATTGCGGCCAATATATGCAAAATAAAGTCAAAAATAGGGGAAAAAAAACAGAATCTCGTTTTTGATTGGTCAAGACGGATTTGGCACTACAGTTATTAAGTTAGATCCTTGAAACTTCGCAGTAGTGTTCCCAAATAGATGTTCCAGAATGTTTTTTATTATTTTTAAGATGGGCCAAAACTTTGGGCCAATATTGGCATTATCGTAGGAAAATTTTCCAAACATGGAAATCACGTTTTTGATTGGTTAGGTCACATTTGCAACAACTCTAATGGACGGATTTTCTTGAAAATTGGTGAAAGTAGTCTCAGGTAGATGCTTCAAGAATGTTTTCAATAGATTTTCACTTACTTGAAAATTAAATCCGTGACATATGGAATATAGAAAACATGTACTTTGCGCGTCGAACAACACTTCACCATTTGACGGATATGTTTGAAATTCGGTATGCAGGTGCCTAATAGTATCGTCCAATGTGTGAGAAAATACTTTTTAGAAAAAGTTAAAATTTTGGCCAAAAAAAAATAATTCACGTAAAAAAAATCAAAATTTTCGATAAAAATTGCGAGAAAGTCAAGTTTGACCATTGTTGGACCCTTTATTTTTTTACGCCATGGGGTTGTTGATTTTTGACGTATATTCTTTTCTTGCCGAGCAACAGAATATTCGGGGATGCTTCCTCAAGCGCACTCAAGGAAATTTTCACGTCAACGAAAAATGCCTTCTATCGTACCTATTATAGTGATGCACGAAAATTTCTTGTCTTGCTTTTGTTCTTGAGTACATGGTGACGCTTCCTCACTTTCCCCATGCCAGTCAGTAACTTCCTCTAAATGTTCCCTTTGTCGTGAGTTTGGGAAATATCAAAGGAGTGGTTTGGTTATTGGTTTTTACCTGAGAGAGCGTGCTTGCCCATAGCATAAAGTGGTATGCTCTTATCCGTTGATAACCCCGCGACTGAGTTAACGAACACGATTTGTCCACTCTTGTTTTTCTTCATTGACGGGAGGAAAGCTCGTGTCATCTAGGAAAAAATTAAAAAATTATTTTATTATCAATCAAAAGTTTTACTGAAAAGCTGCAAACAGCCTTGGATGGTTTCGACCGGTTACGTACCCAGGTAGCGCCTAAAACGTTAACGTCCATACAGCGCTGCAGGAATTTGTCGTCTCCGTAGTCGAGAGGGCAGAGGTACAAAAAGGCGGCGTTGTTGATGAGCATATCCAATTTTCCGAATTCCTTGAGGATTTCATCCCTTAAGGAGGCAATCCTCTTGGTATCAGTGATGTCACACACGTAAGCACGGGCTTGACCTAGAAGTAAAATGAACATTAACAAGAATCTCAGAGCCGTGTGCGAAAGTGAGACACTCTAACATACAACATACTGGCTCACCGGACTACATTGCATACTCAACCTCCGTTTGGGTGAGTGTATAGCTGAGAGTTGGGGGGGACAAGCCCAGCAACTAGACCGTTTCAAGAACTTTCCATTGTGCTCAGCTAAGAACACTACCAAATACCAGCTCCCCAGCCATCGAGTAAACAATGGGGACCTACAGTTTTAGGTGGGTTCCGAACCACCACAGCCTCGATATACATTTCACTTGACATGTTGAACATATCAGAGGTGAATGCCGAGCAGAAAAACTTTTTGGTAGGATCGGGATCGAACCGGTGTGACCCGGCTCTCACTGCTCCTCAAAAGTCGACCATTTAGTCCACTCGGCTATCGAGGCCTTAAGTGAGTGTAACGACATCCATTAGATTTTAGAAGAAGGGGTCACAATGATCTTAAAGCGTTTAGCAACGACAATTCACATTTATGTAGTCTATCCACCCCTGGATATGACACTACTCCCATCCCGCAGGAGTTCCACGAGGGGGTAACCACTTCGAAAAATTCCAATATTCCCTGAGATTTCATAAAGATTTCCAATGATTCCCAACGAGATTCCCCTCGTAGTCCCACCTCCTGTTGGTTTGAGTTGGTTGGATACCAATGAGTTGAAGCATCGTATGAACGATTTCTCCACTTCCATTTAACTCAGGAACTCGCACATCCAAATTGTGCGACTTTTTGCCCGAGTGCGTGTGACCTCTGAGATAAGCTTTAGTGGGCCACCTCGATGTCACTCCTCGGTGGTCAAGGGCAGAGGTCAGGTCATCCGCTCGACAAAACAGTATTCACATTCTCGGGAAGGGGATTGTTGGATAGCTCTGGCCAAACCTAATGGCAGAAGGCAGAAGCCTTGAACGAAAGTGAAACCACACTTGATTACCCTGCACTGGGTCTGTTCACTGCCCGTATAGGCAGCGCTGCACCGTTTGTTAATTCAGTTAAAATCGTTCTAGACGGTAGAATTTCAAGGGTTCTCGCTAGGTATGTCAGATCCCGGCTATAGTTGGAATTTCAAGAGTCACCCTTTTCAGCCGCGAATTTCAGCACTGCTACCTCCTCTCATAACATTACCTGGTTTGGCGTCTATTGTGTCGATCATCTGAACTGTTTCCGCCAAATCGTCTTTCTTCATGTCCACGCAGAGGACCTTGCAGTCCAGCCGTGCCAACTGGCGGGCCATCTCTCTTCCGAGTCCATTCCCTGCTCCAGTTACCTACAACCAGAAATTAGTCTAATCAAAAGTGGCATAGATTACGCAGGTTCGAAACTTTTTCTTTATTTAGCCTTGTGTTTACCCGGCCTGGATGGCCAGTGACCTTCTGTCACGTAGAAAAATTCAAATTTCAGTCGTGATATTCTTCAAGTAACCCCCTCCTGTCCAATGGTAAATGCTAAATGCATGGCCTGTGTACTTTTGAGGGCAAAAATATATAAGTAGCCAAGTTTAAAAAAAAATGAATTCTGGCCTTCGGGATTCTAAAATTGGCCGAACCCAGAACTTTAGGACACAACTGTACCCGTTGACGGTTTCCCGTCTGTTTGCACTTAGGTACTTACCAGTACAGTTTTCCCATTGAGGCGATTCCAGCGACCCTCGAATATTGATTTGAAAAGGGAGACTAGAAAAAATACTGGGAGAAATATAATTGCTACAGTTATCACTAAACACGACCCAATAAAATTTACCACTTCGGTCGCCATTTCACTATCACAATGTCACCGCCAAACACACGAGAACCGCGCCAAACAACGAACTACTGAAATATGGACGGAGCTCACCACGGTTATCCCTACTATTCCCTTCAATGGTGGCTCGATAGTGTTAGCACAGGTGGTACCAGTCTGTGAACACACAGTGAACACAAGTGTGCTATCAAGTCCTGAGAGGTATTTAGTCTGTGAGGATTGGACCTGTTAAAACAGGTTGCCTGTGAGTGGGGGTTCAGGTATAGCTAACATGGAAGCAGAATAATAAAGCATTGTGTCGAGTCGAGTCAAGTTTAAGGTTAGGGAATATTATATTACCTCTAGTTCCTGTATACGTATCAAAGCTTTTTTTCCACCTCTTCATTCCTAATTTAAGACCGATTCATCCTATTATATCTTTTGCTGATAAGTAAAATATGCCGGTTCCTGGAAAACGAATATGTAAGGAAAAAATAAAATTTATGGTGCCCTGTTCGTTTCATGGCAGAATTATAAAAAAAGTACCGGTAGTAGGTTAATTTTTTTTGTGAACCTTTCTTGTCACAACCAGCCACATGTTAGACCTATTATAGCGGCACGTAGTAGTTTGTTATGCATTCCTTTTTTCTACCTCAGTGGCCATTGAAATTGTGAGAACTTAATCTTCTCGAGGACACCTCGGAGAGATGGAGTTACCAACACAGCTGTTCGATAGGTCCGTGGTACATCCTGTAGAGTATACAAAGTCTCAGGAAGGGGTAGCGAGGTTCATCTAGCCGAGGATAGGGAACGCGGTGCAGCAGGGCGCATGCGCCGCTTCAACCCGGCAAAGGCCTGCTACCAATATGGACGGATTCTTGAGAAGTGGGGCCAGAGCCGGATTAACCTTCAATGAGGCCCCAAGCAGACTCGATTTCCGGGCCTTTTTATTTTATTATTTTTGTCATTTGGTGCCAAGTGAAGGAGAATGTGGGGGAAAAGACAAAAAAGGAACCTGTTTTCGAGCGAGCGAAGCGAGCGAGCCGAAAATTTCACTAATCTCCGTTAAATCTCCATATTTCTTAATTGTTTATTACGTTGGGGCCTACAATTGTAGGCCCCTTCAGAGCATAGGCCCTAAGCGATAGCTTATTTTGCTTATGGTTAATCCAGCACTGAGTGGGGCCATGTGTGAAGGAGTCCCCAGTAATTTTGAAATGGTGTGATTTTGACTAACCGTGTCCGAAGAAGAACTGAAGTTGAAATTTTTTGTTTTCAGAATGGAGGTGCGAAGGATGGGTTCGATATGAATATCAACCCTGCGTGGCAGAAAGGCTACACGGGGAAGGGGGTGGTCGTATCCATTTTGGATGACGGCATTCAGACTAACCACCCCGACCTGGCTCTAAACTACGTGAGTACCTTGTACCTTACTTGTTGAACTGTGCAGGGGCCCGCCAGAAAGGTTTAGGTATCTAGTTAGTTTAGTCTGTATCGGACATGGTAATAGATAACTCAGAATTACATGTAGATAATAAAATAGTCTGTCTCTGAAATTTAGGATTTTTCAAATCTCCCATTTTTTGTTTCTGCCTGTAAGTCTGTTGAAAAAGCAATTTTGACAGCTCCTTGGATTAATTATCTGTCGAGAGGGAACCACTATTTCTCCTCTACAGACTCATACTGCAGGGCGGTAATTTTATAGAATTAATCGCGTGAAATTAGTATCATTCATTTGCGAAAATTTTGATTTGTAGCTTATCGGAGCTTGCCAGCTGAAACCTCCCCAAGGAGAGTTTCAAATGGAGCCAGGCTAACGGGGAGGCTAACGGGGAGGCTAACGGGGAGGGTGACGGATCGAACCTCTCATTAACTCGCACTAACCCGACACCTGGTTATTATTGAAATTTATAGCCATTCTATCCGAAACGTATGATTTACCGCGTCCGTCTGTGTCGCATTACCCCTACTGACCCTCCAAATGCCCCGCGATCCCACTGCCCCCATCATCCCTACTCACTGCTCGTTAGATTTGACTAAGTTGTTCTCAAGAGAGCAGAGTATAGTTAAACGTGGGACTGGGAACAAGAGTTGGAATCTTCCCATTAAATAACATATACTTCCCACCTCCTGATACATGTGATCATGTCATCATGTCCTACTGCTGTGCCAGGTATAAGGCCTGTATCTCACTATCAAAGATTCCATAAAAGTTTGATGAAAATATTTTCTTTTATAAAATATTTGACAGTTTGATTTGTCATAAAAGATTTTCATCAAATATTTTACAAAATATAAGCGCTTGTGTTTATCTTTTATAAAAGATTAAAATGGCGTCATCAAATATTGGATGAAAAACTTTGTTGAAATCTTTGATAGTGAGATACTGGCCTAAGCCTACCTCTCAATATAACAAAAGGAGTTTCTATAGTATAGGTACACCTACCTTAAATGTTATCCTTATTTCCTTCGCTCGCTCGGCCGCAAAATTCTTCTGTTTTTTGCAAAGGCTGATTTTCTCCAAAGAAGCCATTCGTTTTCATGAGTAAGTAGATTGCAAGACGTTATCCCCCCGTCCCCTTTGGAATCTTGTACCTACGCCCTTCCGTATGCACATCTACGTGTATGTACTTAGGAGGACATATCCAGGATATATCCTCCAGAGATTCATTGAGATACCACTGAGATTCCCTGAAGATTTCCAAATATTCCCAACGATATTCATAGAAAAATGAACCCCGAGGGGACAACCACTCCAAAAAAATTCCAGGATTCCCTGAGATTTCATAAAGATTTCCAATGATTCCCAACGAGTGGTGAATCCCTCGTATTCGTATTATATTTTTTGCTTGTTTTTGTTCGGGCAGCAAGATTTATTTTAAGACTACTATCTTCCTAGCCTTGCTTGAGGGCAAATGTCAATGAGAGCGAGTTGAATAAAACGTAGGACATCTGGGTGCCTTTGTGTTGCAGGTTCAGGTACCTGAAAACTGGAGACTGCCCAGAAAATGCGCCGCAAGGTCACTGGGATAATTTTATTAGGATTCACTAGCCGCACTAGCGTTTGCGTTTTTCCGAAGTAATAGACTTTGGACGTACTCCTTATAATTTTAGAACCTGTCTATTTATAGGGAACCTACAATTTACATGTTTGTGAATTTGCGGAATGAACGACCTTGCCTTACCTTACTTAGCCAATCATCTCATTTATTATCTTTTAATTTTCTGCCAAGTAGATTTTTAGTTTATTCTTATCCGATATCCATACGTCCTGTGCAGCTGGATTTTCCTGTTCCAAAGCTGTACCATTGAGTGGCATAAGTCTCCCGTGCCGGTACGATAAAATATAAGTATAGGTATATATGGCTAGCATACTTCAGTATTTTAAAGTTTTCAGCCATGTTGTTTTTAGTAGCTTGACCAAATTGAGTGTGCTTTAACAATGCGAACGCATGGGGGCTGGGCAGGGTAGGTTGTTATCGCGGTTATCGCTTTGTTAATTATCATCCCTTGCTCACCGTTGGCATTTTATTGTGGGTTTTATCAGTGGGGTCCGAACCACCCCCTTCCCGCAATTAAATAATAAAATATTTCCTGCTGTGGCCTCGCGTACATTGGCTTTTGTTGAAAACCTGCCTGGACATATACCACACTTGTTCCTGTGGTTTGGTCGTGTTATCCCACAAAAAACTGTAAATTGGAGGTGTGTTTGTATACCTATGCCATAGCCGTATCCCCGGGGGGGTTTAGGGGGTTGAACCCCCCCTCCCCCCCCCATGAGCGGAAAATTAACATGGTAATGCCAACGTGAAGCAAAAAATATAGGTGAAACCCCCCCCCATGACCCTAAACCCCCCCCATGACCACTTCCCCCCCCCCCCATGACCGCTTTCTGGATACGGGCCTGACCTATGCTATGATTTCAAGCCCATCCAGTTTTTGTAGGACTCAGATGTAAAGGTCTGACAAAGGGCTGACCAAACTCGGGTAAATTGAACAAGCGAACTTAAATAGTAATAATAATAATAATAATAATAGCTGAGGGTTGGGGGGACAAGCCCAGCAACTAGACCGTTTCAAGAACTATCCATTGTGCTCAGCTGGCAGCACTACCAAATACCAGCTACCCAACGATGGGGACCTACAGTTTTAGGTGGGTTCCGAACCACCACAGCCTCGATATACATTTCACTTGACATGTTGAACATATCAGAGGTGAATGCCGAGCAGAAAAACTTTTTGGTAGGATCGGGATCGAACCGGTGTGACCCGGCTCTCACTGCTCCTCAAAAGTCGACCATTTAGTGCACTCGGCTATCGAGGTCGTTTGAACTTAAATAGTAAATTTCAGACAAAATTTTTGTTGACAAAAATCACTCGATCGTAAAAAGACATATTATACTTCAGAGCATTTAAATATCCAATAGTATCCTCATAAAATGTGCAGAAAAAAAACGTAAACAAACAATGTTCTTCAAAGAATTGACCAAAGATTTACAATATTTTTATTTCAAACAGGTGGCTAGTTTCTATGGTAACAAAACAAGAGAAAAAGTGCATTGTTTTGGTTTAGGTGAATGTAAATAAACACGTTCCGTATCTTAAGAACAGTTTGCGTCATGTTGTAATGCATTACCGAAGTTACTAAACAGTGCAGACACGCGAGTGGGCCAGTGTGTATAGCGCTCATAACTGTTATTTTCATCCTACCTAGCTCATTTCGTATAGGTTACTTCATATCAAGTCTGCACTACAGTCTGCGATTTCTCGGCGCTCCGTATGGTGGGAGTTCGAATTTCCTTTCGCAGAATAAAAAGAGAATAGAAAAACTTATGGTAATGTTCAGGTATCCGTTTATTTAAGCTCGACAAATAGTTCTGGAAAATTTGGAGGTACGCAGCAGGAAAACTTTGGCGTTACATTACGCGGGAATAGGTTTGAAAGTTGATATACCACCGCCCTCTAATTCCTCGCTTCCGTTTTTAAACATTAAGCAAATAACTGAATATTCTGGCGCGAAGATAATTCAATCAGCAACTCCGCAAGTTTTTAATTTATTAAAATAATCTCATTTGAATGTGAGACGGGGAACCTGGTGGGCTTCTCTTGATCGTGACTTCAATTTTAACAAAAGTAGGTAGATGCAGCTTTTCCTTCTGCTCCAGACAGCTGAATTTTGCAGTTCAGTGATGCGTCTACGTATATTTTGATACCCAGTATCAATCTATACTCTATCTACAGCATCTGGAAAGAAAAACAGTCAGTAAACCGTCAGCTTAGCCTGTACCTGTATACCTACTGTCCCACTGGTCACCCAACTGGGGGTTGATGTAGGTTCCAAATACATACAGTACAGTACAATAGGTACAGTGCAGTGGCACCTTGGGAGAAGGCGCCCGGCGAGGGGTTAACCACTCGTTGGGAATCTCATTGGGAATAATTGGAAATCTTTATGAATCTCAGGGAATCTTTGAATTTTTTGAAGTGGTTAACCTTCAGTTCATCTTTCTATGAATATCGTTGGGAATCTTTGGAAATCTTTATGGAATCTCAAGGAATCTCTGGAGTGGTTACCCCCTCGGCTGCCGGTTTACTCACTGCTTTTCCAGTCCAGATATGGAGGGTTTGCCGAGAACTATTGCGAACGGCTGAAGAGTATTTTTTTTTCGCAGTGGTTTTTTTCAGAACAGAATTTTGAGAAAACGGACAATTGTTACAATTTTTTTTCACAATATCAGAATTCTTTTGAGGCTAAAGCAGTCTTCAAAGAGCAAAAAACTGTGTAATTTTACTCCCAGGATCGTTCTTGGCGTTTTAAGCTAGCTGGTCAACACTTCGTTCGCTCAGAGGGTCACTTCAGAATACATAAGGGTTAGAGAGGCTCATAGATACACTCCTAAACTCATTAATCCAAAATAGGGGGGGGGGGGGCAGTGCTTCCTGATGGGCGCCACTGGTTCTTGCTAATCCTGCCAGTCCTGGCCCAGAAGTAACCGGCGGCGGTACACAGCCCAACCTTGGACTTGACTAGCTTCGGTTGTACCTACAGATAACAGGAGTTAGTACAGTGTTTAGCTTAAGATAACAGACCTTTAATTTTGGATCACGTTTAATTTGGATTACGTTTAAATATTTTGAAAATTCCTATAATGAAAACATAAATTTTGAACTTAATTGCGAGGGAAACTGGAAGTGCCTATTGGTCAAGCCAGCCGATGTGGGGAAATTTAAAATTGGAAACCCGATATTACAAAATTCCTTTTTAGATTCCTCTTTACGAATAAAAATATTGTCGGCCTTCAACTTTTCGATAGAATGGGCACCAGCCAATTGAAATAACGTCCAATAGCGAGCCAATAAGGGATGAGTAGTATCAATCACAAACTAAATCAAACCTTTGAATCCAACTCTGGCATTCATTGGACCATGCTCAGCCAGCAAAGAGATCACTCTCTCCTGAACCATACCAGCCTCATATTAATCAGTTACGTGGAAAGTTAGGGGAAAAAGAGAGAAATAGTTGTAAAAAACACTGGTGAATGCTTTCATCAGACACAGTTATTTTTTCCCGAGTTTATTGCTATGTGTACAGTGAACAGATAATATAAAAGTCTGGCAGTATACCCTTTGATATCGCGGCCCAGGTGTATATTGGGATGAAAATATAAAAACTAAATTGTAAAGAGACAAATGATACTACATAAAATAAATGTATGTATGTGCCTCTCAGTGGCCGAGTGGTCATAGGGTCCGCTTTGTATCCTGAGAGGTCCGGGTTCGGATCCCGGCGTAACGGAAAATTTTCCCGTTTACGACATTGATGTATTGGCTTCGGCCCACTCATATTTCGGCTCCAGCCAAAAACATCCGCGCCTATTATATTCACTGAAAAAGAGAGGCGTTAAAAAAAATGTACAAAATTATATTCGATTGGTGAAGTAACGCTACAAACGGACCATCAGATCTTACAAACTACGGAAGCTCACTCCCTAAAACAGGAAAAAAGGTATTTTAAAAAAAAAATCTTCTAGATAAACCGGTACTAGGTAGGTTTAGTCGTATTCAAGAGTTAAGAGGACGCTATACCTGACGGTGCATTTTTTGCTGCCCATAAGATTAACATTGCGAGCGGCGATTCATTTTCAAGGTTTACCCTTGGTTGGAAAGACACAAAATTTTGCCTGTACCTAGCCCTAACAATGTTCTAGGTCGTGTTCGAAGCAGATTTCCCAATTTCTCACTGGTTTCTTTTATTGCAACTGTTTTGCAAATGCTAGCATCGCATACCTCAAGAAAAGTGCTGCATCTCGAAAACCAGTAAAAAAATGGGAAATCTGCTTCGAACACTCCCTAGAACATTGTTAGGGCTAGGTACAGGCAAAATTTTGTGTCTTTTCAACCAAGGGTAAACCTTGAAAATGAATCGCCGCTCGCAATGTTAATCTTATGGGCGGCAAAAAATGCACCGTCAGGTATAGCGGATCCTTAACAATAATTCGCATTTTTGATTGATCGGCCTAAGATTACTCACATGTGTGTTGTAATGTCGATGGAAATTAGTGGCTACTCCACACGCAACATTAGGATATTATGTGTAAAGAGCTGTTCTAAATCTCCAGTTGCTGGAGTTGTACGATGTTAGCCAGGAATTACCAAATAGCGGGAATGGGAGTAGTCTATTCACGGTCACCCGTACTTGTCCAACAACAAGAATGTTAGTGCACGCAGCCAAGCTTAAAATCTCCGACCCTGAATTACCTGTTATACTTCATAATTATAACAAATTAAATTTACAACTGGTCTTTCAGCATTTCGTTGCCTGAGCGTGTTAAATTTCATATTTTTGGTTTCTTTTTATAGGAAAAAGATCCCACCTCCCATTTCAGGTTCAGGATTTAGGTTTGAAGTTTCTGTATGTCTCCCACACGCTGTCTTCGTTTTAGCTACATTTTTCGAAGTAGGTTTTAAAACAGATGTGATGATTGATGACACAGGCCTCTGTCAAAAAGTAAGTACCAGCTAGATACGGGTAGCTATATATACCTAGGTATTGTTTCCAGGTATAGTTAGGTTAGGATATCCGAGTATAAACACTTCGTAGCCATGTTCAATGCCAAAACTATTGACCCTTACATGACGGCACAGTTCTCAAACAACTTCTTTTCTCAGCCTTATCTTTCTAGCCGTCTTAAGAGCCAGAAGAAAGCTGGTGAATTTCTTTTTCAGTCATAATTTCCTCGTTTATGATCTCTGTTTTATCAAGCCTATTTCACTTGCACTGCTGAGCCAGCAATGGTCATGAAGAACGTTGGCTGACTGTAATTAACCCCCCCCCCCCCCCCCCATTCTTGTTTTACTTCATTTGATATTCAAAATGTAATCACTCCTCCTTTCTCCGCCGGCCAATTGATTAAAACTTGCGCGTAAAGCTCCAACTTGGAAAGAGCTTTAACTTATCACTAAGGTGCTTCATGCTTTCCATTTCTGTGTATTATTTTAAGTTATGGAAGCTTTAGGCTTGGTCTGAGCTATTCTCACGACTAGGCAGCAAAATTACAACTATATATGAATTAAATTTGGGAATTTGTGAATTTAAATTTAAATATCTCGCACATAGAGGAATTTGTGTCGCATTCAAAAACATAAGGAAGGAGTTTTTCCACATCCGAACGTTTGGTAATTTTACAGCCTTATATTTAGCTAATGGACCCCGTCAAGGCTCATCCGGGAAGCGTAATACATCTGGAGGTTTTGAGGAATTTTCTATTATTTTTACTTTCCTATATTATACGAAGTATTATAGGGAAACATTGTGATCGTGCAGAAATTTGATTTTGAGTTTTTTATTGCTAAGCGCCGATCAGAGGTCCCAGACCTCAAAAAAGCATTTTTTACGCGCTGTGTGTGTGTGTGTATGTACGGAGAGCCAGGGGCCAAACCGTCCTGCCGATTTTGTTCAAATTTGGTGCACGGGTGTAAAAAAATAATACGCAGACATATTTTTATCCGATATTCCATTAGAGAAAATGGGGGGGGGGGGGGGGGGTGCAGCCCCCCAAAAACCTAAAAAAAAACAGGTTTTTAATTTTTTACTCAAAATTGGCGCCTACGATTTCGTTCATTTTCTCAGAGGTAATCGAGGGGGTATCCACTCTAGAGATTCCTTGAGATTCCATAAAGATTTCCAAAGATTCCCAACTACATTCATACGAAGATGAACCCCAAAGGGGTAACCTCTCCAAAAAAATTCCAAGATTTCTTAAAGATTTCCAATGATTCCCAACGAGATTCCCAACGAGTGGTTAACCCCTTGGAGGTAATAGTACATACTATGGGTAAAAATACCCCATTAGCGGCATATCTGGGAAAACTGGAATTTGGGAAATTATGATTATGACCCCCAAATATGAGAGTTTTTTCATGTTCACGAAATATTTCATGTGGGTACTCCAAATTCTCATGGGAACTCAGGCAAGTAGTTTTGTCACAAAAATTCTAAACCCATTTCCGACGCCCTCACCAGTTACCCCCCATCCGGGGTCAGTTTTGGTAGGTTCACAAAATATGCCATGCGGGTATTCAAAATACTCGGGGAGACTTCCTGGGGCTATCTATTTTGTCTAAAAGTTTCTCCGAGCTCCCCCCCCCCCCCCCCCCACAGGCCGTGTTTTGAGAGGTTTGCGAAATGACCGTGCTGGGTATCGAAATGCTTGTGAGGCCTCCTTAGGCATGTTTTCTCATCTTAGGGGCTGTGGTGGCTATTACTATGTTCGGGGGGGGGGGGGGGGGGTTCGAAAGCGAGGTATAGCTCATTAATCGAGCAGTAAAGAAATGTCACTGATTAAATTTTCAACTATTGTTTTGGTAGTGACGGGAACGGCAGAAGAGTAGTTACCCTACCTCGGTGCCTTTCAAACACCCTTAAGAAGTGGGTCGAGATCAATACCATCTCCATCACATATGTTGAGAGTCGAGTGGAAAATATGAAGGGATAATCCTTTGAGGCATCTCATATCTCGTAACTGGAAAGCTATAGAATTTGTCTCGTTAGCAATATTATAGATGAAAAACCCTCCCCGAGTAAGAATCGAACAATTGGAGCCCTTTTTATCAATCCCATGCACCCTCAATGGACGTAATATTTCGAAACTTACCGTATATTTCTTTATTTCCTTTTCAATGGTTTCCTCGAATTAGATTTAAAAGTTATAGCCTGATTCCGTGCGCGATTCTTTATACCACCCAGTCGAACGTGGGGCCGTAAACTTCCCATGAGAGGGAGGTTACGATCTACAAATTCGACAGGTTGTCCAGGGTTTGTGGGAATAGTATGTCCTATAAAACTGTAAGTCCCCATTGTGCCCTTGGTAGATGGTAGTGCTAGCACAATGAGCTCTTGAAATACCTTGGTTCCTAGCCTTGTCCACTATTGTTTTTTGTCTTAACTGAACCTTGCACCTCACAGTCATGGTATTCACCTATACACTGTGATTGATGAGGTCGATGTCCAGGAGACATAAGTCGAGACAACCTTCAAAATGTATAGATCTGAGTTTTTCCCTCTTTCTAAACAGACGTAGAGAAACGTGGGAGACGAGGGCGTGGTTATGGCCTAAAAAAAGGAAGACAGATATAGGAAATTACCCTCAATTTTCTACTGTCTGCAAAGTAGTAAAAATAATCGTAGGGGTGGGTTGAGCCCAGGGTATGTAAATTATTTAGGTTACCTCATTTCAGTGCATTAAAACAATTACAAGATCGGGGTTTGAGTACTTGCTGGGAATGAAAAAGGCGTTCGTCGATGAACGAATGTAAAGTTACTCGCCAATAGAAAGAGAAATGTCCACGGTGGGTATATCCAACAGCTACCAACAGAAAATTTCTGATACCGCAGGATTAGAACTCAGAACCTCTGCGAGTGCATCTGATTGGTGATTATCATCTGAAGCCTCTACGTCATATTCAGTAGAGACAAACCTTCTGAATATACGAACCTGAGTTGAGGCCTCCCCCAACGAGTGTAGGTAAATACTGCATAAAGATGGCATGGGGTGTAATGAGTGTAGGTCTATGATTTGTGGGGCGGAAGTGTAGTGTTTGGACGCTCGTTTCCGGTGCTGATGGATGTTTGGCGCGACCGCGACCGGAACTCCATCTCCGGGTGGGGCCATAACTCGTCGAGGAAGAAACAACGTAATAAAAATTACTTCCGGAGGCTGAGGTGCACTGAGCATCAATCATCTGGAACCAGCTATTCATTTAGCAACACAACCCTTAGAAATATCAACCCCCTCCCTCCCTAAGCGTTTCTCTTTTGTTCTAATAATTTTCTTTTTTGTGCTTTTTTTTTGTGGTAGCTGCTGCGTGAAATGTTGTTCATCCGTGACCGAAGTTGTGGCTTGTTAAGCAGTATAAATACATGGCTAAATTAATTAATTAATTAAATTTTGGTAAATTAAACTCGGATATACGAGTATTACAATATTACGAGGGGGTAACCACTTAAGAGATTCCCTGAGATTCCATAAAAATTTCCAAAGATTCCCTACGATATTCATAGAAAGATAAACCCCGAAGGGGTGACCACTCCATAAAATTCCGAGATTCCCTGAGATTTCATAAAGATTTCCAATGATTCCCAACGAGTGGTTAACCCCTCGCAATATTGTAAAGTGGCAAATGTTTCTATTCAGTATAAATATGCACTTATAACGAACTAAAAGTGCCAGTCGTAGATAGAGACAGTTGCTTTTTTAATTTTCATGAAAAAAAGGAAGGTATCCTTTTCGTCCGGCGACTATACTAAGATATATTATAGCTAGCTACCCAGTGCCACACCACATAATGTAGTCAGATGGTAATTCCCGTACGAAAACCCTATTTCGAAAAGGCAGGGACCCCATTGGGGACTTCTAAGCCCGGAAAAGTCCTTAGGGGGAACTATTTTTCATTAACCCCCACCTAAACCAACATAAATACAAAAATTTCTCATATAGAATATTTCCAACTCTCAGGAAGGTTTTTTGTTTCTGTGGAGAAATACCGAGGGACTGTGGCGAAATTATTGTTCTGCATTCAGTGCGATTTTTAAATTGAAATATTTAGGTGGGTTTCATCCCGATCTTTGTTACGAAGAAATATTTTATGACGAGTTTTATGATTTTCCTCAGGGTTCGCTCTTACCCAAATGTCACAACTATGTAAGAATATTTTTACGGCTATGATTACTAAAAGTAGCTGTGTAAATGTTATGTCAAATTATTGGGGGCGACCTTTCCCACAAGTGAAATAGCGCCTTATAGGTGCAATAGGCGAGTTCATCAATGCTGAATATACATTCGCTATTTTTTTACGTTCCGATTTCAAACTTTGTGAGAAAACTATTGGATATTTAAATATTCTGAAATATAATATGTCTTCTTAACGTCATTACTCATGATCGGTTAATTTTGGACAATTGTTTTTGAGACGAAAATCACTCGATCGTAAAATCACAACATAGCATTATGATGAGTAATGACTAATGACGCTACAAGGACGTATTATATTTCAGAATATTTAAATATCCAATAGTTTTCTCACAAAGTTTGAAACGGAACGTAAAAAAATAGCAAATGTATGGTAGCCCTTAAATACCTGAGCTTCTTTTCCGAAAATATTTTTAAAAAAATTACTTCTATAGTTCCCGATATACTTGGGGTAAAAATTTACACTGTCTAGAGTAAATATTTTAATTTAGACATACTAGCTGCCTTAAAAATAAATAAATAAATAAATAAACAGAGACAAGGGAAATCGTTAGAAAGGTTTGAAGGTGCAGGTGTATGATTCCTAAAATCCAGGCTTCGAGGGGGTTTGTGGAGGGGGGGGGGGGGGGGGGAGCTCCCTGGGGTTGAGGGACAGTCAATAATATTTTGATCCCGAACCAACTGGCCATAATATTGCTTAGGGACCGGTATCCCCACATTAATTTGGATCCCTCCCGTCCCACCACAGTGTGGTTGCACTCCAATAGAGGCACAGAGGCTACAGGTATTGCCGGATGTTCAGCAGTTTCCCCCCTGAATACAGTCCCGAATGTTTACGCTGTTTGTTGTGTACCTAACTGTGGCATATCCATGTTATTAAGACAGAATGTACATTTGTTATTTGCTTACGTTTTTTCCGACCCATTTTGAGGGTACTGTTGAGTATTTAAAAGTTCTGAAATATAATGTGAATATGTCTTCTTAAAATTAACTTTTATCAATAAAAAAATTGTCCGAAATTTCTCGACCGTTAACTTACAATATAGCCAGTTAATTTCTGATATTAAAAAGATGTATTATATTTCAGAACATTTAAATATCCAACAGATTCCTCAGGGAGTAACGAGGGGGTAACCACTCCAGAGGCCTTGAGATTCCATAAAGATTTCCAAAGATTCCCAACGAAATTCATAGAAAGATGAACCCCGAAGGGGTAACCACTCCAAAAAATTTCAAGATTCCCTGAGATTTCATAAAGATTTCCAATGATTCTCAACGAGATTCCCAACGAGATTCCTGGAGTGGTTAACCCCTTGGGGAGTAAGGTGTTGGGTGAACGCCACATTTAATTATGCTCGCGACGCCGAACCATCATCGGAGTATTTCCAGTAAAAAATCCCCCTGAAAGCACGAAATATTCAGAGACTCTGGAGCAGGAATCTTTTCCATGCCTGAAAGAGATGAGGGACGAGCATTGTTAGTCAGTTGCAGAAATTCGAAAAGAAGATTCGTATCGATGTATGGGAGGGAATAAATGGGTAAATACGCAATACTGGAGAATTGGGCTGGGGATGAATACGATTCTCAGCAGCATTTTCGAATCCATACATCGGGAGTCGTAATCCAAAGATTGGGATCCCTGGTGCTCTCCCGTATACTTGTACAAATTGAATGCTCGATGGGTTCCAATACCTTGCTGATAGAGGCTGATGGGGGTGATGGGGGTGATGGGGGTGGTTTGGCCCTTTTCTCCCCTCGAGATGTTTATTTTGTCTGCCAATATTTATTCCCCTTGCTGGACGTTCTATTGAAATTTCATTTCCTCAAGGATACTCAAGAAGGACAATTTTCAGGTGGCTCTATTGACGAAAAAATGTGGGAAGCCCAAAATCTGCTGGCCTGACAAGGGTAAATAGTGCTGCTGCCGATGTGTAGCCTATCTCATTTTCCTTTGCTTTCTATACATTTTCGAACCTCTTATATGGACCACTCAAACATAAACATTTATGTTAAAGCAGATTTTCATCTTTTGCATTGGGAATTAGAGGAGCCCCCATGTCGATGACTTTTCCAATGACTATATTAAGCCTCATTTTTACGGCTAAAGATCGAATTCACCTCTAGCTAAATTTTATTTGGTGTGACATCCTTGCTACCAACAGAAATTTGCTGCTACCGGGATTCGTGCCCGGGACCCCTCTGTCGTGAGAGTGAAGGGTTTTCCCACTAGACACTAGCCACTAGACCACTAGGCACTAGACCACTTGACACTAGACACTATACCACTTGACACTAGACCACTAGACACTATACCACTAGCCACTAGACCACTAGACACTATGCCACTTGACACTAGACACTATACCACTAGACCACTAGACACTATACCACTAGACACTAGCCACTTGACCACTAGTCACTAGACACTATACCACTAGACACTAGACCACTAGACACTAGACCACTAGACTAGACTCTATTATATGGTCTCGTGTAAACCTCGTGCTCATTTACTGCTGAAGTCTTACCCCCTAACACCTACTCCGTCAAGGTATATAACAGGGGAGCTTCGTTACCCGGCTTGTAAAGCCAGGTTCAAATTGCGATCGCCAAAAAATTTCCCTCTACGTATTTTTGTTTTTCAGTACTAGGGAGGGTCGCTTCAATATCTACCGGCTTGGCTCTCGGCCCGGTGCAGATGTATACTAAAAGTGCTGGGAAATTATTTCAAAAAAGGTGGACGAACTGAAATATCTTGGTGGGAGTGGGGTGTGATGTATGATGTCCTTGGGGAAGTAGGGACCGAGGCCGCCGCCATGGGAGCTACGAGCATTCATCACAAGGCCGGCCGGATGCGGAGTATCCTGGAATCACTCTCGAGAGGACCCCAGCCCAAATCATAACGTATTGTATGCCAAATTATCGTACCCAGTACACAAGGGCCAAACGCCTCGCGGAAATTGAACATTCGGCAAGTTTTCCGCAAATTATTCGAAGCTTTGAAGGGTCTGAAGCTGACCTCTAAACGCTGTATTAAATAAACTGTGGCGTCGACACTTTTTTACCTACTGTTCGTTAGTTGAGGGGTGTTCAGATGGGTGGCTCCCCAGCCATAGCGTTGGGGTTGATCGAACCGATATGACCCGGCTCCGAGGGGTTAACCACTCGTTGGGAATCTCGTTGGGAATCATTGGAAATCTTTATGAAATCTCAGGGAAACTTGGAATTTTTTGGAGTGGTTACCCCTTCGGGGTTCATCTTTCTATGAATATCGTTGGGAATCTTTGGAAATCATTATGGAATCTCAGGAAATCTCAAGGAATCTATGGAGTGGTTACCCCCTCGCCCGGCTCTTAATGTCCCTCCAAAATTGACTGTCTGCTTAGGCCACTCGGCTTTCGAGCCTGTTCATTACCTACTGTCCGAGTATGGCTAAAGATTGTCCTGTATTCTTTATATAGGTATGGTCCAAAAAAAATAAGGTGTATTTCGAAGACTGCTTCTTAAGAATTAAAAATGATAAACGAAATAAGATATGCTCTTCGTTTAAAAATAATTTTTCTGGACCGTAAACGTCCCCGAAAGGCGAAAACGAAATTGGCGTCGTTGCTGTCCGTCTTTTAAATGTGCTGACTGCTGGCTCAGATGAAACTGGAGCTCATTTAATGGCCTCCTTTCACTCTCAAAACACATGCAGAGAAAAATGTGACGGGAAAAAAGTTTTGAAGAGAGTTGAGAAACGAAGTTTTGCAGTCAAAGGGAATGGAAAAAGAGTTTTGGGCTCCCAAGAGGGTCTTGCCCGTGATTTGCTGGCGCAGATGACCTGTCCTCAACTGAATAGGAGGCTTGGGGGGGGGGGGGGGGGGGGGGCCCGTGGGTAAAAACTCTTCCACAACTATGCTCGCCGGTTTAAATCCCGAGTGACGTCCGTCTACGCTATTAATTATCCATAGCAAGGCCATTCTTTCCCAAGTTTCTTGTGAAGTCAGTGATTTTTTCATTCTTCAGTCAGACCCGAATGTCTCAGGTTCCCTACAGGCGATCCTCAGCCAGTCCCATCGTCATTATGTAAGCAGGGCGGTAGATTCCATTGTGTGGGCAGCAGCACTGGCGGAGGGTGCTTTCGTGGGCCAGAGTGGTACGTACTGGCTCATTTGCATTTCTGGCTTCACATTGGCTTGTGTCCTGTTTTTATAGCACTTTTATATGTTCAACGGTTGTATAGATTGGCAGGAAAATGGGAAAACCCGTACACCCGAATTTCGATTTCCCAAACAACACCTGCAATATAATCGTGAATACAAATAACGTATGTGAAAAATCAAAATGCACATGTCCTCGTTTTTGTTAGTCCTGGGCTTGGAAAATTTCATCGTGATTCATTATATAATTGTACTCTTCCATCTTTGCCCTGGTAGTGGTTGTAAAGAAGGCCTGCTCAAGATAGAAGAAGGAAAACGTGGAGGAAAACGTGCCGTCCACCCCGCATGGGCCGAAAAGGTTTATTGCCGTTGTTTGTTCTCGAAACTTCGATAGTTTACAACTTGCGCTGCTTTCCCTTTACAGTTCATCCCTGTCTAGTTAGCGGTTTTTGTCGACTTTTTTTTTTGACTGGACACCTTCCTGACAACCCCAGGGTACTGTGATTTTGGTCATATATATAATCCAGGTTATTCAAGGTTAGTTTTTCTGGTCGGCGTTCACCCCTGATATGTTCAGCATGAGGGGTAAGCACTCCAGAGATTACTTGAGATTCCCTGAGATTCCATAAAGATTTCCAAAGATTCCCAACGATATTCATAGAAAGATGAACCCCGAATTAATTCCAAGATTCCCTGAGGTTTCATAAAGGTTTCCAATGATTCCCAACGAGATTCCCAACGAGATTCCTACCCCTCGGTTCAGCATGACAATGAAATGTCTACCCTACCCTTGGTTGGAAAGACACAAAATTTTGTCTGTACCTAGCCCTAACAATGTTCTAGGGAGTGTTCGAAGCAGATTTCCCAATTTCTCACTGGTTTCTTTTATTGCAACTGTTTTGCAAATGCTAGAATCGCATACCTCAAGAATAGTGCTGTATCTCGAAAACCAGTAAAAAAAGATGGGAAATCTGCTTCGAACACTCCCTAGAATATTGTTAGGGCTAGGTACAGGCAAAATTTTGTGTCTTTCCAACCAAGGGTAAACCTTGAAAATGAATCGCCGCTCGCAATGTTAATCTTATGGGCGGCAAAAAATGCACCGTCAGGTATAGCGGACCCATAATTCAAAAGAACCACCATAATCAGGAATCAGAGTATTATCAGAATAATTGCAAAGCGCTGCAGAAAACATTAGTTGAAGACAAAATGGAGTTTCAGCGGGAAATAAAGGCGTAAGTTGGCTTTTGGAAACTTAGTTACGACCACATTGGGCGCATTAGTGTAAAAGTAACGGGGGCGTGTGGTTATTGGGGAAGCAGTTTGCGGTTGTTTTTGTATGGCAGGACAATATTCGTTTTCTTCTAATTTAGCCCGAAATGGTGGTTGTTCGACTACTAATTACTTAGTCTTGGTCT
This sequence comes from Mesopsocus fuscifrons, assembly GCA_950004255.1. Taxonomy (NCBI): domain Eukaryota; kingdom Metazoa; phylum Arthropoda; class Insecta; order Psocodea; family Mesopsocidae; genus Mesopsocus; species Mesopsocus fuscifrons. The sequence goes on from OX465377.1 coordinate 5,290,621, forward strand.
TTCCTTCTTGGAGGGTGGGGGGCTACTTCCGGTGGGGGGAAGGGGGGGGGGAACTTAATTATGGCTTTGAGGGCGACGAAGGCGTTAATAGGAAGTCGTCGAGTGGGGGGCTTTCCCTGATGAAATAATTCAAATAACATTTATAATCCGTTGAATTAATTTACAGTGAATTTCACTGTAATCGTTATACCACGGTTTAATTTTAGTATTTCCACGCGTGTGTCTTATCAGCATAGATAATACTAATCAGTCCCAAAAAGGCTCAGTAGCTGAGGGGCGTAAATGGTTGAATGTAAAGGAAGTATGTCCGGTGAACGAGGAGCATTTCGTGAGGTTTCTGGAAGTTGGTCAGCACTTTACTTAGTTGAATGTGGAGTTGCTACCAAGGGCGCTGAGCCGCTTAGGCGCTAATCTGCCAGGCTCGTGGCGCTGGCACTCTGTTTTGCAGAATTGCTGATCTAATTACTATTTGGCTTTGTCCATCAATTGACTGTTGAATAATTAATGAGATTGGACAGTAATCCTCCATGCACGAACACCCCTCCGCCTGATCAAAAATCAATCGTAGCCCTGCAGGATTTGGGGTCATGTTCTCTCTTATTTTACTGCAAATTGTTTTGGATAAACTGAATATTCAGTTTGAATTGCGTGAATAGGTTCCTACAGCTGAACATACATTTGCTATTTGTTTACGTTTTTTCTGCACACTTCATGAGGAAACTATTGGATATTTAAAGGTTTTGAAATACAATATGTCTCTTTAACAGCCGAAATTAACAGGCTGTGTCAATAGTGCTTTTACGATCGATTGATTTTTGTCAAAATTTGTTCAAAAATCACCATACACCCTGTTTATTTCGGCCGTTAAAAAGACATCATATTTCAGAACATTGAAATATCCAATAGTAAACAAACACGACTGCGTAGACGCCCTTAAGGCTGAATATACATTCGCTATTTTCGACTACACGTACTTGGTTCGCAATGCTAAGTACTTCAAGCCCTACTCCGAAGTTACAGGGCGAGTGGAAAGTGTTTATAGGGGGATGTAAACCTGAGACTCTTTGTCGTGAGGTAGTGTTGTATTTTTGCATGAAATGGAGTAATAAGCCCACAGGAGCGATTTTAAACAGTCAACTACCAGTCCACATGTTTTTTTTGACAGATCACGAAAACACAACACTACCTCATGCGGAATATTTTTTTGAAAATTTTCGGACTAAAAAATGTATGATTTTATCGTCACATTTAGTAGAAAAGCTTGATAAATGTTTGTAGGTACTATTTACCGTAGCCATGTTGCATTTTGGCAATTTTTATTTCACTTACGGAAGTGGGTAATTTCAACAGCATTTCTCTACTTTTCTCCTCTAAAAGCTAAACATAGTGTCCTACTTTTACTCGTTCGTTTCGCGTTCAAATAGCACACTATGTTTAGCTTTTAGAGTAGACACAATCAATACGATATTGCAATTAACGGCCACCATACATTCTCGACGAACTCCGTCAAAACCACTGTGCGAAAGTAAATATTCGACAAAACTAATGTTTACATTTTAGTAAAACCGGAGACTGGTAATTGAAATATCGTATTGATTGTGTCTACTCTAAAAGCTAAACATAATGTGCTATTTGAACGCGAAACGAACGAGTAAAAGTAGGACACTATGTTTAGCTTTTACAGGAGAAAAGTAGAGAAATGCTGTTGAAATTACCCACTTCCGTAAGTGAAATAAAAATTGCCAAAATGCAACATGGCTACGGTAAATAGTACAAACATTTATCAAGCTTTTCTACTAAATGTGACGATAAAATCATACTGTTTTAGTCCGAATCGTTACAAAAAAATATTTCGCGTGAGGTAGTGTTGTGTTTTCGCGATCTGTCAAAAAACATGTGGACTGGTAGTTGACTGTTTAAAACCGCTCCTGTGGGCTTATTACTGCATTTCATGCAAAAATACAACACTACCTCACGACAAAGAGTCTCAGGTTTACATCCCCCTATAAACACTTTCCACTCGCCCTGTAACTTCGGAGTAGGGCTTGAAGTACTTAGCATTGCGAACCAAGTACATGTAGTCGAAAATAGCGAATGTATATTCAGCCTTAACAGTCTCCGGTTGTACTAATTTGTAAACATTAGTTTTGTCGAATATTTACTTTCGCACAGTGGTTTTGGCGGAGTTCGTCGAGAATGTATGGTGGCCGTTAAATAATGGGTTGTTTCTCTTTTTTGTCCGCATGCTCTTCCGCCACCGTCTTTGGTGGCATTATTTGATGACATAGGTTTGTTACCGATGCTGACCACTCTGAGCAAGGGCTTACTCAGTATCTGACCTAGAGCAGGGCATCCCATATAATTTTCAAGAAAGGGGGGGGGGGGGTCGTTTACTAATAGCTGATTACTGTTTGAACGATAGAAGCAGTGGAGGCATATTGTAATAAAAGTAAGCTGTATAGAATGAAATGCCAGAGCCCCATGAGAATTTTTAATTTTTGATGTCGTCAAAACCCTAAAGTAAAGTTGATTTTCTTGAAACCTTGTCGAGCTACCCCTGGCACGTAATCTTCAACATAATGGATGTGTTTATTGATCCGAGAAACATTACGGAACCGTATACGGTGATGTGAAGGTGAGGGGTTGTTTTTGAAAGGGGGAAGGGAAGGGATTAACCCGGATTATAAGACGCTGCTAATCCCCTCTTTGAGCTGTTGCTCTTCAAGACGCTCGGGTGCCATATGCTATAGGCTCGTCATTTCTGATAACGAGATTGATCCAAACCATGCTTCGTTAAAGCTTATCAATCACTTAAATGGAGTAGTTGTAGTTCGACTAATTGGAAACTAGTTGCACCACTTCTCTGAAGTATACTATAGAGTCCTATCGAACAGATTACTGTAGCTTATAGTATAAGTACTTTAAGATTTGGTAAAGTTCACCCTAAACCGAGGGGGTAACCACTCCAGAGATCCCTTGAGATTCCACTGAGATTCCATAAAGATTTCCCAAGATTCCCAACGATATTAATAGAAAGATAAACCCCGAAGGGGTAACCACTCCAAAAAAAATTCCAAGATTCCCTGAGATTTCATAAAGATTTCCAATGATTCCCAACGAGTGGTTAACCCCTCGCCCTAAACCGTATTTTGTAATAACTCACTGCTCTTGATGTTATGTATGGCAAAGTTCGGGGCTCTTGAAAGTATACGAAGAGGTAGTGAATAGGGTGAAACCTCTTCAGTACATCGACCGTAAACTCCGTGAAAGTTTAGTGAATGCAACCTCTGGAAAAGGTCTTTGTGCAAGGTTGAAGCTTCAGAACTGCAAGCTCTAGATAAGAGGTCCTGAAAAGTTGCATGGCTCCTACAACCTATATTTTTCTTATGGGGGATAATAGAGTTTAACCTAACCTACCTAACCGAACCTAACTTAACGTGCCCCTTTTAGGTAGATTTCGAAGAAAAATCTACCTATTGTAGTCGTACCAGTAGTCTCACTTTTGAAAAATTTCTTCACAGTTCTTCTTTTTATGACCCCTGGATCCCAAAACCACCATCAGTTCAAAAGTTTATGTATATATATATATATATATATATATATATATATATATCTATATATATATATATATATATATCTATATATATATATATATCATTTTCACTTCCTTGTGAACACGCTAGCAGCCGTATTTTTGAAAAATAACCGGTTTTGACTATTTAATAAAATATAAGGGACTAAAATCTCTGTCGAGTTCGTTAATGGGGGAAATCGGACCAAGGGGGGGGAAATGGGGGGACTTTTTCTAAATCTGGCTTTTTGGCCATAACTCCCTTAATATTGCAACTAATGAAACGTAGTTTTCTCTGAGGGTCGTCTAACAGTACTGCCTACAACTTTTCTTTGTAACGTTTTTTGATCCCACCCTTAATGGTTGAATAGGGGTGGAAAAAGAGGGTTTTGCGCACAAAAAAATTCATAACTTGTGTCCTAGGGGTGTTATCGAGTTCTTTTGTTTTGTAATGTATTTGCCTCAATATTACCTACAACTTTTGTCTGAAAAAGTTTTTCGTCCGACGCACCGTTTAGGCAGGGGGTGGGGGGTTGAATTTTCAAAACGTCATAACTCACTTATTTGGTGAGATATTGAGTTTTATCTTTTTGCTATGAGTTTCTATTAATAATATCCACAACTTTTGTCTGAAAAAGTTTTTTGTAAAATCACTTTCATTTTCTTGTTAAGGGGGGGGGGGGGGGTGGGGGGTTGAATTTTCAAAACGTCATAACTCACTTATTTGGTGAGATATTGAGTTTATTCTTTTTGCTATGAGTTTCTATTAATAATATCTACAACTTGTGTCTTAAAAAGTTTTTTGTAAAATCACTTTCATTTTCTCGTTAGGGGGGGGGGGGGGGGGGGGTGAAATTTCAAAACTCAATTCCTCCGTTGTTATTGTAGAGAATGCATTTGGGTCAACTGGAAATCTTCTTAACCGTCTTCCTCAATGATTTTAGACTGCTTTTAGTGGATGGAAGTATAATCTTCGAAATCTACCTACGCCTTTCGGGGCTGCCGAAAGGAATTTTTTTCTGCTTAGCACATTCTCCCGTCTCCCGTATAGGAGGTTAAGGATCGAGGGGATTGCTGGGTGGGGTGTCCGCCGTCACGTCCAAGCTGCCAACAGAAAATTTCTAATCCTGGGATTCGAACCCGGAACCTCCGTCTTGATAACATACTCCCACTAGGTAACAGTGAGGCTGTAGCTTGTATACCTTGCCTGTAAGGGTGTATTCCACAAGGCTATAGTTTAAGAATGTCGACAGTGCCTCTCAGTAGCCGAGTGGTCAAGGGGTCCGCTTTGTGTCCTGACAGGTCCGGGTTCGAATCCCGGCGGAACGGAAAAATTTTCCGCTTCCGACATGGATGTATTGGCTTCGGCCCACTACTAAACTGGCTTCGGCCCACTCATAGTCGGCTTCGGCCAATTCGTCTTCGGCTTCGGCCAAAAAAATCTAAAAAACCAACTCATCGGCGCTTATGTTCTCTGAACGTCGCCACAATGTGATTTGTGATTTTATGATTGAGTGATTTTTGTCAATAGCAAACATTTTCCAAAATTGCACAAACTTTTAAGCTAGTTATGTTAAAGAGACTTATATTTAAAATAATATACACATCGAAGTGTTGTAAAAAACGTCAACAATGGTTAATGGGACATTTTGGCAATTGTCGTAAGCTAAACATTTCCATGTACTTATAACCGTTAAGCTGGACTCGCAAATTCATCCTAAGTAAATAGGGCATTGGCGTTCCCTAGGGAGGAGCATCTTGAAATAACAAGAACAATAGCGGACCTGTCACCAGGAAAGTGCAGTAGTACAAAAGGAAAAATTGAGCTTCAAATAGAGTTTGGAAACTGTTCAAAATAATAGATATAAAAAGAATCGACGACAGAAATATGACAGTGGGCCGCAGATAGCGACAGTCCAAGAAATGGATTTGATATTTTCGGAAATGGAGAAAAACACATCAGCAGAGGAAAAGACAAAACATCAAAATAACATTTTCCGATAGAAATTAAATTGTCGCGGAATTATTTGACCGTGAATAAAGAGGTACAACAGCATCAACAATAAAAATATGTGACAAAAAATAGCCGGAAGGCTTGACAGGGGGAGGTGGGGGGCTGGAGTTCGTGTCAAGGGTCAGGACGCGTGAAACTGGCCCGACATAACACCAAGATGTCCTGCTAACGTCACTCTGGATCACGCACGGCTGCACGATCACACTATCTCTCTTTCCCAAGGATGAGCACAAATTAAGGGTCCGCTATACCTGACGGTGCATTTTTTGCCGCCCATAAGATTAACATTGCGAGCGGCGATTCATTTTCAAGGTTTACCCTTGGTTGGAAAGACACAAAATTTTGCCTGTACCTAGCCCTAACAATGTTCTAGGGAGTGTTCGAAGCAGATTTCCCATTTTTTTTACTGGTTTTCGAGATACAGCACTTTTCTTGAGGTATGCGATGCTAGCATTTGCAAAACAGTTGCAATAAAAGAAACCAGTGAGAAATTGGGAAATCTGCTTCGAACACTCCCTAGAACATTGTTAGGGCTAGGTACAGGCAAATTTTGTGTCTTTCCAACCAAGGGTAAACCTTGAAAATGAATCGCCGCTCGCAATGTTAATCTTATGGGTGGCAAAAAATGCATCGTCAGGTATAGTGTCCTCTTAACCCATTAGTGCTCAGCTGTCCCTACAGGGACAGCTGACTTTGCCGAGAGATATCTCGGGACGTATTGCAGCTACGTCACTGATTCAAGAGCTGTAGGCAAGTGTCATGTTTTGACTCTATCGCTGCATTCCAAAAATGCATGCCCTGTTGTTTTCAGCAGTTTTATTCTGCGTTCAGTCATTCGATGTTCGGTTTTTTTCGAAAAAGGTCAAACATTGCTTCAAAGAAATGTATGTACCTTTTTTATTTGTTTACCTAGAGTATTAGATATTTTTTTTCAGCATTTAAGAAGGATGTAGCTAGTAGACTTGCTTTACAGAATAAGTTTACAAGCATTAGAGCCTGAGTTATGTGAGTGAAAAGTTGGACTGTCCCTGCAGGGACAGTTGAGCACAAGTCCTGATACCGAGACAGACATAATTACTCATTGAACTTCATGTTAAATTTGATTGTACAGGCGTTTTTATACTTTCTTATTATATTTTTATGTTTCTACAATTGCTTATTGTCTGATTCTCGAAAAATGCTGACTTAAACGACATCTGGGACGAAGTTAGATCTGCTGGGTGATTCCCGAAATTACGTCAGAGTGTCTTGCTGGGCTTCCTAGTGAACATGAAAACGCCGAAGTGGACGTGGTTTCAGAAAAATCTGACCTAAAAGATGAAGGCGATCCTGCCCATCTGCCTCATCGTCTTATGGCTGCTCCATCCCAAGTCACATGGGAGATACCAAATACCACACGATGAAGACTACTAAGAGTCAAGGATGACATGAGCCGTTCAGTGTTGGTTACTTGGACGAAAGATCCACAAAGCTGAGTCAAACTTCCCCGAAATGAAATCTCTGATGGAATTGCGAAGTACCCCCGCAATGCATTTACTCCTGAACTACGGACAACCTGCCAAAATATCAGGTCCCATGCCGTCAACACCCACTGCAACCTTGTTGTGGGCTGCTCCCGGAAAATCAAAGCCATACGTGTTGACAGTGTAAAGCTGATCGTCCATTGGGCAGAGGCTTGCCAACGCGCAGTGAAGCGGCCGAAGCGCAGCGAGGCGAAGAAACGTAAAATATCCCATTGGGCCCCTCCGTCGTACGCCGCGCCGTTTCGGCGCTTTTCGGCGCCTTGGTGCACCTCTGCCCAATGAACGGGCAGGTTAAGAAACGGACATCCTAGGTATGTCACCTGCACCTGGACTGCTTCTTCATTTCTTCACATGCATTTTCAAAATTGGTAAAGTTGCGTTCAGAAAAGGGCGGTGGACGACGTTATTCTATAAGAAGCTGCTGTGTGACGCAAGTTCATCACGGCAAGCCATAGTTTTTCTAAGGCTGCGCTAACGTCTGAGCTCCCACGCTAAGAAGTCTGCCGTGACAACCATCTATACTCACCCTTCCTGCCACCTTACGCTAACTTGGAAGGCCTATTTCCAGCTTTCTGGCACCGACTATACCTATAGCTGTAACTATCAAAATGATAATGGATGTAGGTACATTGTGTATATTATGTATATGTACATACGTTTATGTGTAAAAACATATGTAGGTCCTAAATGTATATAGGTATACATAATTAAGCCCATAGAAATAAAAAAAGCACTAATGGTTGGCAGTGCCTATGAACTAGGACTTGTGCTCAGCTGTTCCTACAGGACCACCCCTTTATCTCGAGAACCGTGCATCCTATCAAAAAATTTATTTGAAACTTTTTTCTTAGAAAAAAATTAGCAATAACATACTTTAAGGAGAAGTCTGAAATAATTCTGAGCACTAATGACATTTTAAATTCGCAGAATTTTTGTGATAGTAGTTTTTAGATTTTTCTGTTGCGAAGAAGGAAATAACCAAGCGGTATACAATTTTGCGGAAGCAGTTTTTCAAATTTTGAAAGTTTTGACCTTTTTTTTAGGCTGCAACTCGACACTATGCGAAATATAGCTGCGGGAAATATGTCCTTGTGATTTGACACTTTCCCGAAGTGGGTTGCGCCATAATGCAAAGGAAGCGGTAATGAGCCTAGATATGACGATAATGACAGGAAAGGAATGTCGCCTATAGCAGCATTCATTCGCTATTATTACTTATTACGTCTGTTTCGGATGCCTTCCTTCCCTGGCTTTTGCCCTCGCGCATTCTGCACTCCCCCTACAAATCATGCAAGTCTTGTCTACTGCTATCATTTACATTCTCATAAAACTGTTAAAGCTTTGCTGCAGCTGACGATGCATTTCTGCCCACATAAGATTAACATTGTGATCCGTGAATTATTTTTACTGCAAATTCCTCCTTAGGAAAAAAATAAATAAAGGGTCCGACAATGGTCGCACTAGACTTTCTCGCAATTTTTACGCCAGCGGTATCGAAAATTTTGATTTTTTTTTACGTAATTTATTTTTTTTGGACCAAAATTTTAACTTTTTCTAAAAAATATTTTGCCATACACTGGACAATAATTTTAGGCACCTACTCACCGGATTTCAAACATATCCGTCAAATGGTGAAGTGTCGTTCGACGCGCAAAGTACGTGTTTTCTATTTTCCATGTCACGGCCTTAATTTTCAAGTAATTGAAAATCTATTGAAAGTGACTTTGAAGCATCTATCTGAGACCACTTTCACCAATTTTCAAGGAAATCTGTCGATTAGGGTTGTTGCAAATCCGTCTGAACCAATCAAAAACGTGATTTCAATTTTTGGAAAATTTTCCTACGATAATGCCAATATTGGCCATAATTATTATGTTGGATAAATTTCGTTCGGTAAAACATGAAACTAGGTTAAAGTACACCTCCCTACCAATTTTTATTGAAATCGATCGAATAGTGCTACCGGAGTGACGACCAACGCGTTTGGGCCAAAACTGGGCCAAGTTATTGGCCAACCTCCAAGTGATTGTAAAAGACCTAAAAGCATCTATTCAAAAACACTTTCGCAAATTTTCAAGGTTCCAACTTGATATACGTAGCTTCCAGCCCTTCTTAACTGTCAAAAAACACGATTTTTTGCCTTTTTTTGACCATAGCAGGTGCAATTTTTGAGTTATCAAAATTTATCAAAAAATGGGTCCAGATATTTACATTAGGTACCTACATACCGAATTTGAGCAAAATCGGACGAACGGTGTGACGTCCAGTTGCGCGACAGACTGACGTACGTACGTACGTCGGACGGACATTTTTTAAAAACCACTTTTTTGGACTCGGGGGACCTCCAGGATCATGGGAAACCCAAAATCTCAAAATCGAAATTTTGCACGAAGACATAACTTTCTCAGCCCATGTATTTCATACGGGCGAGAAAGTAAAAATATTCGCTTAACCTAATGCGTGGGAGAAATGCATAGAACTAAACAAAAAAAAATTATTTTATATGTGATTGTGCATTTTTTTTCCTCTTTCATTGGTGAAGGGATTCTTTTGATCTCCCTTTTGCGTTTTCTTCATTTAAATTCAAATTTTGATTTTGGATGATCCTGCGGAATGCGAATACGCGGGTGAAGCTTACAATTAATCGGCAATTACTCTGTACAGTAATTGTTGTTTGATGTTGAGCACTCTTGTTGTAGTCTGAAGCCTCCTTTACGAACTTGCCAAAGCAGCACATATTAGTGGTTCTGTCTGCACATTTCATTACCACAGAGTATCGATTATTGTAGAGGGCTCTTTACGTGGCTAAGCTTCGCCCCGCAGTGATAATTATCACAGGGGCCACTCCCTCATGTCAGCCATGGTATATGGGTTGTGGTGAGTTCCACAGCCTTTTCCGTGTTTCCAATTGTTTATTTTATTTTGAAGTGTCTGTGTACCTAATGGGCGACCTGGACAGGGTGTTGCTCTTGACAGTGCTAAAGGGCTACCAAAAATTGATACTTTTTGGGCGAGGGGTTAACCACTCGTTGGGCATCTCGTTGGGAATCATTGGAAATCTTTATTAATCTCAGGGAATCTTGGAAGTTTTTGGTGTGGTTAAACCTTCGGGGTTCACCTTTCTATGAATATCGTTTAGAATCTTTGGAAATCTTTATGGAATCTCAAGGAATCTCTGGAGTGGTTACCCCCTCGTTTTTGGGCTTCATTTTTACAGGATTGCGGATTTCAGTTTCGTAACGCCGACGTTCCCATGTCTACGGACCCCGTGTATTTTTTTCTTGTACCTATACAGGTTCAATTCCCGTGACTGTTGGTCGCCATTTTGAAATGAAGAACTTTGAGCTTTTTCATTGATCTTTGACTTGATGAAGTCCTACTAAGAAAACGATTTTGAGTAGACGAGACTGTTTTGTTGTGGAATAGAATGCGGTGATTCTGTGAAAAATCGTTGCAAAAGAAATCTCAGCATTGAAAGCAATTCTATCTACCTTAACGGTTTAACCTATGGCAAGTCTAGATAATATAACATTATACGAGAAAGCAATAAGTTGTGGAAAGCAGGAGTAGAAATAGGAAACAGAATGAAAGAAGTTAATAAAAGCTTTGGAAAGCACGACGCGGTGCTCGTAAATCCTGGTCCTATTTACCATTGACTGTGCTCTCTGAATGCATCCAATCGCTGAGATCACCGGATCACCTAATCGGGACATATTGCTACCCTAGATCCGGTCTCTAGCAGGAGTTCGTCACTAAATTGTGATAAAAGAGGGTAAGTTTGCAATTATCCGGAGCTGATGGCGGATCAGCCCATCTTATGGGTTTTACGACCTAAGTTGGCCAACTTTTCAACAAAGCGGATTCAAAATACTGCTGAAAGAATCCGTGGAGTGGGGAAAATGCCCTATTAGTGCAGTGACAGCGCTTTCAAAAATATTACCCTAGTTCCCTTGTAGAATATAGTTTTAATAACTTTTCTTTAAAGCGCCGCCGTCGATTAGTCTGCTAATAATACTCTGTAGCTAGCAAAGGGGTTAACCACTCCAGGAATCTCGTTGGGAATCTCAAGCAATCATTGAAAATCTTTATGAAATCTCAGGGAATCATTGAAATTTCTGGAGTAGTTAATCCTTCGGGATGCATCTTTCCACGAATCTCGTTGAGAATCTCGGGAAATCCTTGGAAATCTTCATGCAATCTCAAGCAATCCCTAGAGTCGTTACCCCCTCGGTAGCTAAGCTTAAAAAAAAACGAAAATTTCGGATTACTTCTGTATTAAATGGATATTTAAATGTTCTGAAATATAAGTGTCCATTTAACGTCCGAACTCAACTGGCCATATTGTGATTTTATTATGAATGATTTTTTCAATGAAAAAATTGTCCGAAATTACTCGCTCGTAAAATGACAACAGAGCCAGCTAATTTCGGACGTTAAAAAGGGATCCTCATAAAATGGGATCAAAAATTGTTCTGCTGCCACGTGTATTGCGTCTAAACCCTTAAATTTCCAGCTAACAGTATTTTTTTAAAAGCATTTTGAAGTTGACACGGTTGAGGTTTCCTTTAAGTGGGCGTTGGGCTGCCGTGCATGAATCAGCAGTGTAAGCAGGTCAGCAGGCACTCCCCTGGCGCAACTCCCTCCTCATTAGCCAGACTAATTAACCAGCTCTAGTTCAAGACACCCCCACCCCAGCCAACCCTCTTAAGGGACCTCTAATCCACCCTCTAAGTCCTGCGATCCTGATCATCTTATGGCAATTTGCGGACGGTGGGTACCTTCGTTCTCCTGTGGGACCTTCTGATGCGTCTTTGTGAAATTTCAGCAGGCCTAATCGCCTTACGGATATTACCATGGTAGTGAGCTCCTCGCTGAAGGGTTAGACGTTACGGCACGTCGACTGGAAACCTAATAATGTATACCCCAAAGGCTGCTTCCATAATCAGAGGCCAGTCCTGCTGGGTCAGCAACTTGACCTCTGAGACACCTGATGGAGAGGGACCGTATACATATAGTAAAGGATGTCTTCACTATTCATGACTGACTTGCTGGATGTTACCACTTGGCGTTCATCAGGTTTCGAGGGGTTAACCACTCGTTGGGAATCATTGAATATCTTTATGAATTCTCAGGGAATATTGGAATTTTTTGGAGTGGTTACCTCTTCGGGGTTCATCTTTCTATGTATATCGTTGGGAACCTTTGTAAATCTTTATAGGATCTCAGGGAATCTCAAGGAATCTCTCGAGTGGTTACCCCCTCGTGAGGTTTTAAAGCGAAATTTTTACAAAATTAATTGACAGGTTGTACTTTTCTCTTTCTTCTATAGCATTCGTACTTCTTCGAGAACTCTTAAGTCTCCCAACCAGTAATGGAAATTGACACAGATATATGAGAAAAAAAATCTTCTCACTTCCTGATTCAAACATTACGCATTTACATATTTAGCTAGAGTTTGGTTGTGTTGTACAATATCTTTCAATCGCAGCTTTGTTCTTTGTTCATGATTGCGAAAATGTGGACGATAATTTCCCGGGCTGCTAGCCTAATAACTAGGTATTAAAAATGATAATCTTGAAGGCTTAATCCTTGATTTGAACCGGAAATGACAATAGATGGTTCGTGATGGACGGGAAATTTCTCTTTTCAGTCTTTTCCAACTTTTCCAATTTAAAGAGATGGAAGTTGTGTTGGGGGTGAATCTGTGCGATGATATTGACATTGCACCACCGATCCTTCGATCCTCCCGATCCGGAAACACTTTTCAACTTTCTCAAAGTTTTGTCGGATGCAGAGCTTTCGTTTTACATGCTACCTGCAAGTGCCTACAGTTTTTTGAAACTTGAGGCCAAAGATACATTCGTTACTTGTTTACGTTTTTTCTGCATTCTTTAAATGAATATTTAAAATGTTCTGAAGTATAATATGTCTTTTAAACGTGGTTATTTTACGTTCGAATGATTTTTGTTAACAAAAAATTTAACCGATCTAATATCACCACACACAGCCTGTTAATTTCTTCCTTTAAAAAGTCAAATTATATTTCAGAACATTTAAATATCCAGTAGTCAGTAGTATCATCATAAAATGTGCAGAAAAAAACGTAAACAAACTTCGTGACGCCTGTACCTAAGGCTGAATTTCACCACTTTCCGATAGTGTATTTTAACGAGAGGATTTAACGAACGGATTTAAGTTATCGGATGTTTAGCTTATGACAAATGCCATGCGCTTGCACTTGTTTCTCTCCGATACAATAATGTAAATCCGTTCGTTAAATCCTCTCGTTATAGACACTATCGGAAAGTGGTGAAATTCAGCCTAAGAGTCAGAATGCGCCAGATTGTCGAGTTTTCTGTTAGCTGGTGAAGATCTATGACCTACCAGGGTCGGCAAGATGAACCTGAAAAAATCTCGACCATCGGGACTAGATCGTGTGTCCTCTTGGTTGCAATTTGATCAGTCCAGTTCGATGACAGTACGAAGCGAGTGCAATAATGTAGATTCCTGGAAGTGTAATTAGACTACTGGAAATTCCTACGAAAGAGAGTCAACGGCCTGAGGCTGCAATAACGACACTAATGAGAAAGGAATAGACTTTAGACGGAAATGAAAACCAGGTTGAGGTTGAGCTTCTAATTGAATGTGAGGATTTAATAAAACCGCAAAAAGGCCCGGGCCCGGCCTGAAACACTCATCCCGCATCCGGTCTAGCTAGTAATATATCCCGTTCGGACAAGAACAGAGGCAGTGAATGAGCAGCTAACAACGTGCTTACTGCTTACACCCCTGCCCTCGCCGAGCTTACACCCCTGCCCTCGCCGAGCTTACACCCCTGCCCTCGCCGAGCCCTTATTTACTTTGCAATATATGTTCTGTTTGTTTTAGTATTATTTGAAAAGGGAATAATACCTGAAAATTAAGCCTCTCACTGAGCCTGAGGGCAATTGATTTGGGTTCCATCTCGTCCTTTCAAAATCTGGCCGGAAATAAAATTGAACCTTATTGAAAACCTCGGGGCGATATTGTAGACCTCCCGCGCGATTTGATTATATTTGCTGACGGTCTATATGGGGAAGGATGCGTAGGTGAGGCTGTTGTCATAGGTAACATACTTCTTACAAACTATCCAAAATTTGCAGCCCGGCACTGAATCGTTATCTGCTCGTCGTCCGTTCATTTTTTCGTCCATCCGTCGTTTTCCTTAGTTTGTTTACAAACTAAATAAAATCTTATCGACCCACAAAGATGCGACCAAATATCCAACTACGTTACTACCCTCTGTCATTTGTAGGAGCAACTGGTCAGACATTCTAAACTTCTAACGAGACTTCTAACGAATAAGTGGCAGTCTAATGTACCCCGTCCGCCCTGGAAAAGTGAGGTACCAGATACCCTGTACCTTACACCAGAATCTCGCCCATTCCACGCACTGTACGTCATACCACAGGTACCTTTCTACTTGTACTTGTTTTGTAATTTTTACTGTTAGTCTAGAAACACCTTCATTTCCTGAGCCAATTATTTAGAAAGGGTGACCTGTATCTGGCTTTTCGGGGGTAAATACGGCACGAAGTTAAACAAAGTCCGGACACAGACCCCTCATTTTCGAGACAGGCTGGAAGTCAACACTATGAAGAGAGTGCCAGCCCTTAATTAACCGAACTACGAACACTACAAGTTATAAGTTACAAGAGGCCTCCGGCTGTTGAGGAGCTTTGTCTTATTAACAATTTCGCCTTTGTTCTCTGCCTAATATTGTTGGCTCGTTGAACCGTGTTCGAACGCAAGTGTCCCTACTTAAATGGCGAGAAAATTGTGTTAGTCGATTTTGTGATGAAGAAGTTCTGCCGCGCTTAGCATTTAGCTCTATCGCTAATTGAAAATACTCGAAGTTCATCAACATTCTCAGTCATTTCCTGTATTAAATAAGCCCTATTTCCATTTTTCTGGCTGTCCCCCTACCCTTCTAACACGCGGGGTGATGCCATTTAACTATAGGGATCATGGGATCGCCCGAGGGGGTATAACCACTCCAGAGATTCCTTGAGATTGCACTGAGATTCCATGAAGATTTCCAAAGATTCCCAACGATATTCATAGAAAGATGAACCCCGAAGGGGTAACCACTCCAAAAAAATTCCAAGATTCTCAGAGATTTCATAAAGATTTCCAGTGATTCCCAACGAGATTCCCAACGAGTGGTTAACCCCTCGGGATCGCCCCTGATTCTGGAACAGTGTAACAAAGCCTAGCTTTCTCTGGTGTTAATAGACAGAGGCGTTACAGACAAAATAGATCTCGCGAGTCACCTGCTTCGCTGACTATCTAATTTCCCTCGTTTTAGCATTCCACGAGTAAGCAGTAAGAAAGCCACGGCCTTGCTAAGCCAGTTATACGATATGACCCTCCATTGTTGAAGCGGATGAACAGTGAGTGAGCGGTTTCGAGGAAGCTTTGCCTCAGCCTTCAATGCGATCAGTAAGCACATGAAGCCAGCGAATCCGCGCAGCAATTATAGAATTAAATCAGTCTCAGTTATCTTCCCAGTTTCCCTGAATGTCGTTTTGCATAAATCAGGAATTCAGGCACGGATTCAGATTACCCCTATTGTGATGGCGAAGCTCAGATAGGATTGAATTTGCCTTTTTATTTTTGGTTTTTCATGCTATTCTCTCTGGCGTTCCTCACTGTTATGGACTTATGGACCTTGCGGAGAGACCGTGTTTATATTGCCCTGTCATAACTCGTGGAAATCTCTAAAAAAAAATCCTGAAGGTTTTATTATGTACTGGATACTTGGCCGAGCGGTCAAGAGGTCCTGATACGTTTTCGGCTTCAGCCAAGTCCTCATGGGCTTCAGCCGAACTCTTCTGATATTTAAGTCCAACCGGGCACTCACACTATAATAAAAAATAGCGATTTTTTAAATAGAAGGGTAAAAGGTTTTTTTTTTTTGCTCCGGCATGGGGTAAATAAATATTGTACGATTTTACATGGAAGAAAAAAAATACGAAGATTGAACCCCTCCGGTAGTGCGGCTGTAACATCCATCTTAATGTATAAATATTTATTTTATATTTATTTAATATTTGTATAGAGTGTATCAATTTCGGTCTATTTGTTTTTCTTCTGATGCAAACTTTCCCCTGTCTCGAAATAGTCGGTATAATGCGCTACTCCGAGAACATAGCCTGAGCCTATACTCGAGCATGATAGTGTCATTATTTTTCAATATTCCTCCCCCTGGCCATCAGCAGCAGCAGCGTTCCCCAATCTTCCATTTCCCTCTATTTCCCTTCTATTTTCCCAGATTCCCGATCTTCTTTGAGTTTCTTTTTCGTTGATGCCTCAGTAATTTTACTGAGACTAAGGCTTTTATATGCAGAGAAGCTCCTGTAATCAAAGAGGAACGTTTCGACCTTTCTCCTTCGGTTTCAGCAGTGTTTTCGCGCTGACGGTTTAGTCTGGTTTTACTGATTCCAAGCTCTGGAGATGGGGATAACCCCTTGTATAGTGGGCTGAGTACGTTCTTCTTTTATAGGCTAATTTTACATGGACTCTTTCTCAGGCTCTTTTCAGTATCAGTTTTGTGCCCCCTTTCCATCTTAAGGGTGCTGGGAAGGACGAGCAACTGAAAAATACCTACTGTCTTTTCTCGTGAAAAGTTTCCTTTGAAAGCTCTGTCGTGCAGAACGGGGGTTATTCGGCACGTTCAACACTGAGATGGTTTTAGAAGTATATACCTAGGGATTGAGTTCGTTGAAGGACAGAATCCTCGAGTGAGCGGACTTACCAGCTTTGCAGTCTTACCGACTTTACACTCTAATAGGACAAGTCAGTGAGGGACTTACCCGACTTTACATTGAGATGGGAATAAAACGTCAGTCGTATAGCTTACCGTGTTGTGGTGGCCCTGAGTTTTATTTATTTTCCATGGCCATGGGGACGGCTAGTGACCCAATCTGGCTGGTGGCACCCCCGGACGTATGGTTAGTGCGGAGGGATGGTAGTTTTTGTGTGGGTACCCGCCATCCCTGAGTTCCCATTCCAGCCCCTCCATTCCAGCCCCTCCATTCCAGTCCCTCCATTCCAGTCCCTCCATTCCAGCCCCTCCATTCCATTCCCTCCATTCCAGTCCCTCCATTCCAGTCCCTCCATTCCAGTCCCTTCATTCCAGTCCTTTCATTCCAGTCCCTCCATTCCAGTCCCTTCATTCCAGTCCCTCCATTCCTGTCCCTCCATTCCAGTCCCTCCATTCCAGTCCCTCCATTCCAGTCCCTCCATTCCAGTCCCTTCATTCCAGTCCCTCCATTCCAGTCCCTTCATTCCAGTCCCTCCATTCCAGTCCCTTTATTCCAGCCCCTACATTTCAGCCCCTCCATTCCAGTCCCTCCATTCCAATCCCTTCATTTCAGCCCCTCCATTCCAGTCCCTCCATACCCTGGACGCACCCTACCGTTTTGCCACCGCCATATTATTTTTGCCTTAACTTTTCGTACACTTATGTTTAATTTAGGTATAGGGATAGCCGTACAATACGTGTGTGGGATGATGTGATATTTACAATAGTAGTAGTGTTGCGCCTTAAAATTCCCCTCTCAAACAGTGACTGAAGTGTGCGATATTAAAATGAGCAGATGGTCTTTTCTTAATCTATATAGAAGTTTTGCCGGAGAGACGCTAATGTCGGCCAAATTTCTGCAGTGGCAGCAGAAATCAAGAGGACCCAGGTTGCTTAGAAGTATAATCCAAAGTTTGTATGAAAGTTCAGGACTAGCAACTCTACAGTTCCGTGGTGATTTTACTTTCCAATTTATTTGTAAGCTCTACGAGCTTTCGTTAGCTGTTATATGTGAAGAAGAGGCATCCGTTACCGCGAAAAGGTAATTTTCAAGACCTCAGTAAGTACTAAATTTCCCCTTGAGCGCCATTGCGGGTACGTTGGTTTCCAATTGGAAATGGCTTGATCGAATGCCCTGAGGTGTGCTAGACCTCGGCCGTCTTAGTAAACCTTCTTGAGATGAACATTAAAAGCTATTTCCTGGAGGGGTAAATGTTTGTGACTTGCAGACGTTTCAAAGGGCAGTATCATTTTCTTGCAAAATACAAAGCAGACAAGCAATTCCGTTATTGTAAATTAGAGGAGTTATCTAGAGCTTGTTTATTCTTTGTCAGATAAGGAATAAAATTAAGGAATAAAATTAAAAGTATTAGGTATAATAATAGGTTTTCAAACAATCCACAGGTCTTCCCGTCGTTGGGAAAATTATAAGATCAGTTTAGATCTTAGGTACCTATTATGCTTACCATGTTTTCAGGAGTATTTCTCATCTGTATTCACCTCTAATGAGTTCAGCGTACCTAGGAAAATATCTCGAGGCAGTGATGGTTCGGAACCCACCTAAAACTGTAGGTCCCCATCATGCAGGAGTGCAGGAAGCCTCCCTTTTTTGGAGAATCTTGGTCTTCCTCTCAAAAATTCCATAATTTTCAGTTGCGTTTTCTCTATTTTTGCAGCACCACGGGGCCAGTACGGACATTAATGATAATGACGATGACCCAATGCCTCGGGATAACGGAGACAATAAGCATGGTACGCGGTGCGCCGGCGAGGTGGCTGCTGTCGCCTATAATGACTACTGCGGCGTCGGCGTCGCCTACAACGCCAGCATTGGAGGTAAGTCTCCATACGTTCCTTTAAGATGTAACGGTATATAAACCTGTCGTTCGGGATCTCACTCCTTGCCCGGCTACTGTGGGGGGTTCTAAAGTTTCGGATTATTATTGTTTATTGTTTGCTAATTTTAAAATTTATCGTATGGCGTAAAGCTGTTTTTTTTTATTCGGGGTTTGGAATCATCAATGACCATGACGGGTTAATTTAAAGAAGGGCATGGGGTGAGGCCCCGAGCGGCAGGGGCGCCTGGAGCCTGTATCTCTTTTGGTCTAACCTTGAAATTCTCCCTGTACTCTACCTTCGCTTTCTGTATTATATGAGAACCCTCCTGCAAATTCTTCAAGATCTTTCCTGGCAATGGAGTAATAGGCGATTATAAAGACCGAACATACATTCGCCATTTGTTTACTTTTTTTCTGCACACTTTATCAGGATAGGTACCTACTTGCTTGTTCTGAAATATAATATATCTTTTTAACGTCATAAATTAACAAGCTATGTTGTGATTTCGGACAAAAATCACTCAATAATAGAAAAAAACGTAAACAAACACGATTACGTAGACGCCCGGAATTCACCAGTTGCTAAAGTCTAATATAGTGTCCCCTAAAAGTTCACTATAGCGTTATCCTCCGGATAAGAAGAATTTGATATTTAATAATTGCAAAAGTTCACCCTAACCTTACGTTATGTCGTCTGAGAAAGGATGTATGTAGGATGTAGGTAATGTAGACATCAGGCCGGAGCTGTGGCGCCCGTTGCACGCTACCTCCATGTTCGTAATTTCCCGCCATTTCCGCTGTAGCAGGGAAATTATAGGTTTCGTAGTTGGCAGTACCGTGCGCCGTGCTCCCTTACGGCCGCCCCTACAGCCTCGATAGCCCAGTGGACTAAATGGTCGACTTTTGAGGAACAGTGAGAGCCGGGTCACACCGGTTCGATCCCGATCCTACCAAAAAGTTTTTCTGCTCGGCATTCACCTCTGATATGTTCAGCATGTCAAGTGAAATGTATATCGAGGCTGTGGTGGTTCGGAACCCACCTAAAACTGTAGGTCCCCATCGTTTACACGATGGCTGGGGAACTGGTATTTGGTAGTGCTGCCAGCTGAGCACAATGGATAGTTCTTGAAACGGTCTAGTTGCTGGGCTTGTCCCCCCCAACCCTCAGCTATACGGCCGCCCCTGCCCCGGATACATCTGCTCATACCTGACCACATGTCTGTGTCCTTTGAATACCTGGCCCTGTCGAATGACGTACGTGTACCTACGCTGTCAGGTTGCCTCAACGTGAATAAAAAAACATGGCGCTAGATTGGTTTTTAATGGTACCCTTCCTAGCTGGATAATTATTATTTTTTTCTGGAAATATAATACCTAGGTATTGTCTTCCACTTGAACATCGTTTTAGCATAAGTAGGTAGGCTAATTATCAGACGAGTGTTATCCAATCCAGCCAATCGTGAAATTACGATGATATCATTATAAATTTCTTACCTATTGTAGGCAGTTAGATATACAACGACTAATGGGGCCTTTGCTTGTTCTCGTGCATCATGACTTCTTGGTGCACTTCAAGTGTCCACCTTAAAAGGCCCCCATTTGGTAAATAATAGGTTCCTTCGATGGTACCGTCCTGTGGCCCCTATACGACAGAGTCCAGACCAGTCATGCCATATTCACATAGTATGTCATGTCATACATTATCATTGCTGTTATCGTGTCCCCTTCTACTTTTTTTTGGTTTCGTGAGAAAGTTTCTTTCATGTCTGAAGAGCGCTTGGGATTTTAGAAACGAGATAGGAGACAGAAAGAAAGTGATGTGGGAGTTGAAAGTGGAAAGAACCGAAATAGAAGTTTTCTTATTCTCCATTCCAGAGCTATCTCTGGGTGATAAAAGCTAGCACTGGAGACATAAACAACAGTGAAAACTTTGATGAACTCGCTTCAGGGAAGCGTCTATACGTACTTAGTTACTAAACCTTTCTATTTTGATGGAAGGGGTAATTTCATCAGTGTGATGGATAATAAAAAACTATCTCTAGAGTAATGACAATGACATTGGTTTCAGAGAAAGACACCTGTCGTTTCGGCCACCGGGGGGTATAACTACAGGTTGCATATTTTCCCCTTATTCTTTGGTGGGATTTTGAAAACTGCTCAAGTTTCCCTTGGTGAACCAAACCACTGGCAACATATCTATAGGATATCGTTATTGAATCCACTATAGTAGTATTCCGAAATTCCCCATACCTTTCATATTGTGTTCGTAATACCTTTGTTTTGTTTCTAGGAGTACGTATGCTGGACGGGACAGTGAACGACGCTGTTGAGGCCCGGGCTCTGGGCCTTAACCCAGACGTGATCGACATCTACAGCGCGTCGTGGGGCCCGGAAGACGATGGCAAGACCGTCGACGGGCCTGGCCCGCTGGCCCGCCGGGCTTTCATCTACGGTGTTACTAATGTGAGCTTCTTACAATAGTCTGAATAGTCACTTTTAAGTGCGGGTTAGAAACATCCCGAGATCACAAGATCTTCTCGAATCCTTATAAATTGTCACTGTGGTCTGTGGTTTTGTTTTTCCATGTGTCCGTGACAAGGAGAAAGAAAAACTCAGTCACAGTCACAAAATTCAATAGATTTCCCTGAAGCACCTGAAATTAGGGAAGTGCCAAAATTTGAAATACCTTGCCCTAACCTAACCTAAAGTACAAACATGCGAAATATCTAGGTTTGGGCTTGTGATGTGACTGTAATGGAGATTGGAGGCGCGCCCTATCACGTAAGGAAGGGTCGGGGGTGTGCCTTGTTGACATCGCGTGGCGAATCTTTTGATTTCTCGTCTTCCGTTATGTACCTATTCGGCAAATACACGAGGTTGCATGTCGACACGTCAGCATTACATCTTACCCCCGCCCCAACCCACCAAGCTGTACAAACTTTGTGTCGCCTGTTTGCCAAACTGATTTATAACTAGCTCCCGACTTCGTATGATGTTCATATCATTTCGCCATGTCGCATTTCCACTCTATTTCCCCCCCTTTCTACCACGATGTGGTACAGTACAGATCTTTGATGTTTGGAATAAATTTCGGTGCAAAGGCACCTGCGTAACGACGTCTCCATTTTCTACAATTAGGTTCGGAGTTGGTAAATAAAAATATTTTCAGTTTTTCTTTCTTTACTACCAGCATGGTTTTTTTTTTAGTGGAATCTCAGAGTTCCGATACTGGTCTGTTAGAAGTACAGCAGTATGTGTAGAATGGGTCTAATTTTGAAGGTAGCGTCACAATCTTTATTCGTTTCTTTATTTCAGGGCCGGAAAGGAAGAGGGTCAATATTTGTGTGGGCTTCTGGTAACGGTGGGAGACACACAGACTCCTGTAACTGTGATGGCTACACCAACAGTATCTTCACGCTCAGCATTAGCAGCGCCACACAGGGTGGCTACAAGCCCTGGTACCTGGAGGAATGCTCTTCTACCCTTGCGACTACCTACAGTTCCGGCACCCCCGGTCATGATAAGAGTGTTGCTACTGTCGACATGGATGGCAAACTACGGCCCGACCATATTTGCACCGTTGAGCACACAGGTGAGAAATAAATCGATCGAGAATCGATTATTCCCATGATCTGTATCATAGCCGTATCCACGGGGGGGGGATTTAGGGGGTTAAACCCCCTCCCCCCCCCCCCCCCCCATGAGCGGAAAATTAACATGGTAATACCAACGTGAAGCAAAAAAATATAGGGTAAACCCCCCCATGACCGGTTTCTGGATACGGGCCTGATCTGTATGTTGGAAAGGTTGCTGCATGTGATGTTCTTTCTTTTTTTCTGTTTTTTTAGTTAGGTAAATTAGTTTGATGAAATCATCTGTACTATCGTACATAGATGCCAAGACAAGCCAAGGTAGATACTGTTTTCCTACCTGCCCAGTACCAAGAGACAAAAGTATAAAGGGGTCAGTTTTTCAGAGACCGGGACTCGAACCTGGCTTCAGTACTTTGGCCAGACCAAACGCCTTGTCCGTTGGGCTATACTGTGCCACCCTGGCACGGATAACTAGAATAGTATGCGTAGAAGTGCAGTACGGTCTGAAATCAGCTCAACCGTTATTATTTTCAGTCCCAATGGTAAGAATAGTCTTACGGTGAGTTATCTGCTTTACAGGAACCTCAGCTTCTGCACCGTTAGCTGCTGGAATCTGCGCATTGGCCCTGGAAGCGAACCCGCTGCTGACGTGGCGAGATATGCAGTACCTAGTGCTGTTGTCCAGCAAGCCTGGCCCGCTGGAGAGGGAGTCAGGGTGGGTGGTGAATGGAGTCAAGCGGAAAGTCAGTCACAAGTTCGGCTACGGTTTGATGGATGCCGGGGCGATGGTCAGTCTGGCCGAGCAGTGGACCACCGTACCTCCGCAGCACATCTGCAAGAGCCAGGAGATTAATGAAGAGAGGTAAGCAGGAAGACTGGAGTGAGACATTTGCGAAAAAATTGGAATCACATCTGCCGGGTGACACCTGTTTCTAAACAAAACTGAGTGGCCTAGCTATACAGTACATGGTTTTCCAGCGATCTTGAGAAGCGATGGTGTATCGGTTGGATTCAAACCCCTCAGTCTGGAGCTACTGGGTAGGAAAGTCCTGTAGCGTTAGGACCAGGGGCTACCGGCTCAGTTCACCTTGCCTTCAAAGTTTTTATCATCGACATTCGCCTCCTTGCTGCTGGTGTTCGTATCTTAGAGTTCCTTAAGAATAATTTTACTATTTAAAAACGATTCATCACTCACAGTGCTATACTTATCTAAAGTAGAAGAATGCACCAGCCCTAGCCTTTACGTTAATAACTTATTTTTCAGACAAATCGACCCAACTTACGGCAAAACGTTGCAAGTGTACATGGACGTAAACGGGTGCAGCGGGACCCTGAACGAGGTTCGCTTCCTGGAACACGTCCAGTGCAAAATCTCTCTCAGGTTTTTCCCCCGTGGCAATCTCCGCATCCTCCTCACTTCACCCCAGGGTGGGTAAACTTCCCTTAGTCGTGTATTTAATGCTTTTAAGCTTTTTTCAGTACCCTTTTAGTACCACAAATTCTTTTACTGAGCAATATTTTTTTAAAAGACAATATGAACGAGACGTTTTTATGAATGTCACGTCATCACCACCGCAGTCTCAGTTCAGTTCGGGTGGGTTCAAAGATTCTCAGTTAAATTTAGCTGAAGATTAATGCAGGGTTTAGTTAACTGACTTGAACCTGCCACTGACAGCTGGCTGAGGTAAGTCCTTCCTAATTCATTCTTCATTTTTTTAGGGACAACATCTACGTTACTTTTCGAACGTCCGCGAGATGTCGTCAGCTCAAATTTCGATGACTGGCCTTTCCTAAGCGTGCACTATTGGGGTGAGAAGGCCGAGGGCCGGTGGACGCTACAGATTGTTAATGGTGGCAACAGACATGTCAACCAACCAGGTAAGCACCTAAACCTACATGGTGTATAGAAGTAAAAAACTACTAGTTTTCACCGACATCTTACCCATTAAGACGAATTGTTGTATTTTTTAGGCATCCTGAAGAAATGGCAGCTGATTTTCTACGGGACCAAAACAAACCCCATCCGCCTGCGTACTCCATCCGCCAACCCCTTCACATTCCCTACCCAGTCTGCGCAGACCAACTACTTCGGCGGATTCTCCAATTTCCCCAATTCGTTTAGTGGCCAGGGCAGCGAAAATATTCCATCCATTGCCTCCCCTAATGGTCAGTGTAAATATCTCGCCTTCTTCTTAGGAACTTACTCCAGTCTGTTCTTTTTTAAGTAGCGTTGTTTTTTTAAAGGCCGTCCTCAAATCATGTCTCCCTGAGGTGAAGGATTCAGGTACAGTTATTCCTTCAATAGGTAATACGACTCGGTGTCTGGTGTCAGTGAAATGTCGAGTCTGACTGATATTCCATTTCAGACAAAAATATAGACAACGCAGCAAACCAGCTAGAAGAAAAGCTCTCGAACGGTGACGACAGTCGCAAAATTCTGCACACCAACTGCGACCCCGAGTGTGACCCACAGGGCTGCTACGGGCAAGGCGCCACGCAGTGCATAGCCTGCCGACATTACCGGCTGGACAACACGTGTGTCAGCAGGTGTCCGCCCCGCAGCTTCCCGACACCTGCTGCTGTCTGCTGGCCTTGTCACGAGTCGTGCGAGACGTGCGCAGGCGCGGGCCAAGACTCCTGCCTTACCTGCGCCCCCGCTCACTTGCGAATCACGGACTTGGCCGTCTGCGTTCAGGTAACTTTAAAGGTTTTACATTAGACGATGTACTAAGCCTGGGTAAGTTCCAGGCTTAGTGGCAGTTGTTCTTATATAGGTACAATATGTTTTTCGTTCTGAAACTCTTGGTCAACCGCTTAATCCTGTCGCTTTGCTGTTTTAGATGTGCCCCGACGGTTATTACGAGAATTCAGAGCTGAACCTGTGCGTGCCTTGCCAGGCTAACTGCGGGTCTTGCACGGAACGTCCTGACCACTGTACCAGCTGCGACCATCACTTGGTCAAGTTCGAGAACAAGTGCTACGCCGCGTGCCCGCCCGCCTCTTACGAGACTGAGGACTACAAGTAAGTTCAGGGGGCGTTCCTATCCTCCCACATCAGAAGTCCAATACGACAATATACGACAGGTCACAGATTTTAAGTTTAATTGCGGGGTTCACGTATAACTTGGCTTTATCCAAAACAGACCAAGTGGCCATGGGAGTAGAAGCATGGTCGGGGTAGGGATTGGGATGGCATTCGTTGTGGGGGTCGCGGGAGAGTTGATGCCGAAACCACCCCCGCCAACAACAGGAGGGCAGACACCAAAACAACCTGCGAAAGTAGTGAAAAGTGAAAATACAGTACCTACATTGTACCTACTAAGAGTCACAGAGACTTTGTGAAAATAGAAACTTACGAATAGTTTGTGGAACATGGTGAGACTGTTACTGAGTTAACTAAGATGTCTTAAATAACTAACATCCTTGCTCCGTAACTGTCAACAAGGGCAACGACCTCAGTCGCTTCCAGTCGAATCCCGCACGAATAACCTTGAATGGGAACACTCATCTCACGAATTGAATGTTAATTTTCAATAAATAATCGTTTTGTTTTAGCTGTGCTCCGTGCCATGGGTCGTGTGAAACGTGCAATGGATCTAGTGAAACTCAGTGCGTGACTTGTCGCCCTGGTCGGTTCTCGCTGTCCGGCCAGTGTCTGTCTACCTGTCCTGATGGTTACTACCCCGATAAGAAGCGACGGGAATGTATGAAGTGCCCGCAAGGGTGCAAAACGTGCCTGGCATCGAATATTTGCTCCACATGCGATGATGGTTGGACCTTAAATAAGAAAGATCGATGCGTGCCTGCTGGTGCTTCCAAATGTGACTCAGGTAAAATGATAAGAGTTCAAGATGTACCCTCGGGGGCCTAAGTAAGGTTAGTTACATTGCTTACGCACCCTCGTAGGTAGGTACCTAAGTTGAATGTTATGTAAGTACTTAGCGTATTTCACTGAACCTGTGGAAACCTTCCTAAGCACTTAAAGGGTCACCCCATACAATTTTTTATTCGAACATGTTTTGAGGAAAAAGTTGGATATTTAAAAGTTCTGAAATATAATGTGACTTTATAACTTCAAAAATTAACTGGCTATATTGTGGTTTCACGATCAAGTGCTTTTCTCTAATTCTGACTTGCGTTATTTGCAGCTGAATACCATGACGGGACCCATTGTCGAGGGTGCCACAGCACGTGCGAGACCTGTTACTCTGACGGGGACCACGGCTGTCTCACCTGCCCGAACTCACTGCTGCTCCAGAGCGGTCAATGCCTCCAGGGCTGCCTGGATGGCACCTATATGGAGCAGGGCATGTGCGTGCCGTGTTTACACACTTGCAAGACCTGCGTGTCCAGGCTAAACTGCACGAGCTGCGCCAATGCGCTCCAGCTACAAAGTGGCGAGTGCCGAGCCACATGCGCTGAGGGGTATGTTCTAAGCAAGGCGTCACTCGTTTTTTGCCTAGTGCTGAATCAGCAACGTTTTGGGAGATGTAATTTGAAAGTGGATGTACACAAATATCGCGGATTTTCGTCTTACTCGCTAGCTATTTAACTAGAAGATTGTTTTCGTGTTCCATGTAATTCTGGGGGTGTGAATAAAGCCGCCATAATATGTAGAAGTACTCGTCTAAAATTAAGTTCTTATTGCAAAAAAAAAACTTGTGTTACCTAGTTATATTTCTGATTAATGGTTGTTACGACAGGTACTACAGCGATCGAGGGACTTGCGCGAAGTGCTACCTGTCGTGCAAGACGTGCCTTGGGCCCCGCAGGAACCAGTGCGTCAAGTGCCCGCTAGGGTGGCAGCTGGCTGCGGGCGAGTGCCACCCCGAGTGCCCTGAGGGGTTCTTCAAGGCTGAATTTGGATGCCAGAAATGTCACCACTTGTGCCGCACCTGCAAAGGTAAGTTGCTTCTTGATATATTTGATATATTATCGTTGAAAAATCCGAAGATTACTATTTCTCGTCCATCGCTCCTCGCTGCTTCTAAATCCCGTATGATTTTGACGCAGGTGAAGGACCCCTGGAGTGCACCTCCTGCCCCCCGCACTTCATGCTAGACGGAGGCCTGTGCATGGAGTGCCTGGGCTCGCAGTACTATGACCCGCCCACGCAGCTGTGCAAGGGGTGCCACGAGTCGTGCCACATGTGCAGCGGGCCAGGCCCCACGTCCTGCGTAGCTTGCCTCTTCCCTCTTCATTTGGATAGGCAGAACAACCAGTGCGTGCCGTGCTGCACTCAGCCCGACCAGCAGAACTGCTGCCACTGTGATCCTGAAACTGGTAATGCCCGAATGGACATTTTGGAGGGCCGATTTGTCGCCACTTTGAAACGAAATAAAGTTTGTTAAGGGGGTTGTAAGCAGGCTCTATATTGAGCTTTGGTAACGGTTCTCCACCATTAGTCCGTTCAGCACCGACTCTTTTCTCCTTTTCTCCTTTCGCTGACTGTTTAGAGGTGTGTGATGGTCTCTACCTGGTTCCCCATTTTCTGGAGAATACCAGGACCACCACACTCCTCCACTGTGTAGCTGCAAACTAAATAAGGGAGGGACAGACAGTAATTGGGTTGTTGTCGTTTAGGGGAGTGCCAGAGCTCACTCTCTGCAGGGAAGCGACGGATCCCGTCCGACGAGGAGTCGTTGCCGCTAAGTGGTGACAAGAGTTGGCGGACTGGCGACACCGCCCTCGGGACGGTCACCACCGCAGTCGTGGCCATTTGTTTCGCCGTAGTTATTCTATTCACTCTAGTTTTCTCCATTCTCCAGGTAGGTACCGGCCCAGAATTGACCATCTAATCTCTGATAGGCTGCGGGTTATCCATATGAATTCTTCTTGGATTACCAAGCCCGTAGTTAGAATGTTTATCGGAACTTTGTAACTCACTTACTTGTAACTGATGTACTTATGCATTTACCAGGTGCGGAGTAAAGCCTGCTGGCGGCACCCGGAGGACTCGGGGTACATGAAGGTTCCTGTAGAACGCTGCGTCCGGGTAGACACAAGCGTCATGACGTCCGACGACTTAGGGCTGCCGTCTGCTTCTTCGAGATGCAGTGACTCCGAAGAGGAACCGTTGTTCACAAGGACGTAGTCCCGATCGCGCTGTGATAGATGATCCAACTCCACCTAATGAGGCCTCACATTCTGTGCTACACCGGAGACGTTAGCTAGCCCTACAGATAGGTTTTCTATCAATCTAGGTGACTCCTGAAGACCAAAATCGTTGATAGTGGGCATAGAAGTGTGGAATCTGAGTCGAAACAATCTTAGATTTCTCACTGAGACCTCCCGACACATTTCCACAAAAAAGGAGAACCTGCCCATCCTGATTTGAACTCAACAAAAAGAAGTGATGAAAGTACTTATTGGCTATTCAAAAGAAGAATTTAAAGAATAGGTATCTCTCTGTAATAAATTTGTAATGATACGTACAGTAGAAGCTAGCTGCCGCCTCAAATACAAGCCCGAAACGCACCGAGAAGCATCTGCTTAAAGGGCTTTTTTCATAACACTAAAACAGCAGAGGTCTAGAGGTCTCAATGCTGACTAGCCAGTAAATACATTAAAACAGCCGACTTCTCCGGTGTACCGCAGCGTGTATGACAGCCTTAAGACACAACAGGCCATCGGTTTTCACCGAAACTCCAGTTGCGTTTGCGATCGCTCACAGGGAATGCGTGGCACACTCGTACGCGTCACGTCTCACGTCGTCCCATGTGCAGCAAACGCCTTACTGCCTTAAATCAATGCTGAAACTTTTTTTAAAACGTCACTGGTGACGATAGTGTCATGTTTCGACCAGTCTCAATTATCGTGGTATTATGATATATGCTAGGAATGCATGGACTTAAGTATTACAAAAATTAATTTTCAGCCAAAATTTGCAACCTCGTTAGTTTTGTAGAACAAGAACTGTTGTCAGATATCGCAGAACTTGAGCTGACCGAATTTTCAGATGTTTCCTCTTTCCATTCATTTCTAGCATTCCCTTTAAGATTTACCCAATTTAGTGAAGATCTGAACTAGGTAACTATTTATTTACTATATGGCAGGATTGATTTAAGTGAAATAAGTGAAAATTAAGATTCGGTTGTCTAAAATCTTAATACCTACGAACAAAATATAGATATGGTGTGTTTTTATTCTTGGATGTATGACTAGTCTGAGAAAGTACCTTTAGATAGTTCGTTTTAATTGGGATGTTGGTCCTTGCATATGTAAATCGGAATTAAGCGAATTGAAATGTACGAATAGGTAAGGAATTACCTACCCAGATCGGACAAAATACAGCCTAATACGTACTTCTTACTTATGCATACCTATCTACAAACTTAGTTAAGTAACTCTGTGATTTAATTTTCTTGCTACCTACCTAATTTACCTGTAGGTTGCTACTTTTGGATAGCTGTCTAGGCACGTATGGTCTAGTTAAGTGAGTAAAACTTTGAAACAAAATTTTTTGTAATGCTTTCCGGCAGTTTTTATTTACTTATGTTTTTTTTTACCGAAGTTACCATTTATTTTGTGAAACCTATTTTAGGTATATTCACTAAAGCCAAGTTTATTACATCAGTTAAAAAACATCCTGTACAAACAAATCAGAACTTTATCCGTTAGCCATCACTATAGTGCAGTAATTCTAAACGTCGAGTACTTTTCCATCTATCTGCAACGGTTAGAAACGGAGCTACTGACGGAGTTGAGGATTACCAGTCCGCGGAAGTCAAATTTTCATAATTCAAAAGAGGTCTTGCGTGTTCGAATTGTTGCTTTCACGGTCGGAAACTGCATGACTTCGGCCTGTCAGGGTCTTTTTGAACGACCGTGTAGTCGGCGGATTCCTCGTTCCCAACTCAGAATGCCACAACAGTACCTCTAGATAGGGGACTAAATTTTCGGGCCATTCTTTTACACTGTACGACGCCTGTAACGACGGGGGTTAAAATTTCAAAACAATCTAGGTACCTATGTAAGCTGGTAGGTAGGTATCAGCCTAATTTTGCTTAATCGTTCGGTAGGTACCTACTTATCCCCTGAGGTAGTTAACGTCAGAATTTACTGCAATCCTCCCTAAGTAAGTCCTGTAAAGTTATTGTTCGTGTGATTTGAGGCAGTACCCAGGTACACGGCTAAGGTACTGTTAACTGTTGTGATGAAAAATATACTGTAGGTATGATGAATTATTGCTTCTAAACGTTGTTACAACTGTAAATAAAATGAGTGTATGTTGTACATATTGTGTATCTTTTTTAAGGGTGTAATACGTTGTACTGAGCGATATTCTTGTGAACAACTCCAAGAACAATTACATGTACCAATAATTTTCAAATTTTGATTCGGATCTTTCTGTAATATCCTGCTTTTATTTATTTTTCTTTAGAAGCATGTATGCAGGACTCTCATTTTACGAAATTTGGGCTTAGATCTTTTTTAAAGGAAACTTGCGAAGCGCCAAAACTTTTTCCGTGTCAATAGAATGTTTCCCGCTATTTTCCATGTGGCGACAGATTCACATGAAATCTGTTGTGTTGAAATATTTTTTAACTATAAGTAAAGCATAGAAAGTTTTTGAACACATTACAGTAGTTCTAACATTCCTCACTAGGAGCATTGTGCGTTGTTTCATAAGCTAAACATGCGGATGAGAATGTTGCAATTTAACAATATGGCCGTGTTGTTAGTGATGAGTTGATGTCACCATCCGGGCTAAGAAATTACAAATTATCGTGAGTACCGCAGCCTTTCTTTCCTGTAGAACCTTAAATAGTAACTAGATTGATTGTCTGACTCGAAATTAAGCTCAGTTTACTGTCGGTAACGCCATTTAGCGTTAAATGCGTATGGACACGTCTGTGGTAGCTATCTATGTTATGCATGGTGACCATAGGCTCCGCATTCCATGAACATACACGCCCTATGTGGGCCTACAAAGCTTCCTGCTTGATAAGGGCGCGTCCACATTACAGATCTCAGTCCCAGTCTCTTTCATTAGGGGTTCTGCTTTGTTTGCTTTAGCGCGAATTCCGTATAGTAAGATCTGAAGTTATAGAGCTCATCCCAATGCGGGTACGTGTTGGACGAGGTCGGGACTGAAAATTGGATGTAGGAAGTAATCCTTACCCTAATCAGAGCCTTTACTATTTGATGAATTATACCCAGAAACCGTTCATGACAGTTTATTTGCCCCGACAACATGGATAACGCCAAGTCACTCCATCCATATTATCGAGATTAGGAGGAAGAAAACAATGTTTGCCGAAGTCGATCACTAGTCCTTCCTTTGTCACCTAGCTTCGTGTGCGTCTTCCGTATTAGTTGTATATTTCCTGGTTAGGCTGGGTACTGAGCTGTGAAGGAAGTGAACCCAGTTTATAGTCCATAGGTGTCGATACTTTTCCGTGGTATATGTAGCCCAAGACTTCACTGGTCTATGGTCTATTTCAGTCCATATCACCCCCTTGTTCTGAGCTCCATGCTTTAAAATACTATAGAGTTCAGATTATAGGTCTGAGAGTGAGTAGAAGTTTTGCGCTCTTTAGGCTTGTTTTAATTTTGCTCTGTTGTGTTTCGCTATTGAAACGGTGTGGTGTGTTTATCAGTGAGTCACGGACAAAGAGTGAACCGTCAGATAAGAACGCTAAGCTGTGTAATCTTTGTTGCTGATACGGTGACAACAATGACAACTATTAGACCTGACTTGTAAATTCTAAATTCGTGGGCTCATGACGAAGTGTCTCGAATACATGTAAAGCACTCACATTTGCTTTAGGATCGTTATGATAACATTACATATAAACGAGGCAACCTCGAGAGTTTTCAGACCTTGCAACTTGCAAGTGAGGAATTTAGGACCATAAATAATTCCTTACCACCCAGCCTATAAAGATTACACCTTGCCGACCTGTGCTGCAGGCCATACTATCCACTATACCTAGTCTACTTCTTACTTGATAATTCCCAAGGCAGTTGGTGTATGTGTAATGGCGATAGCGGACCACTGTTGTAAGTACTGTTGTATGGTAACATGGTCCTCATTGGTAACTGGAGGATGTTAGGTATAGCGTCGATAAGGTTGTCGTTCCTAACACCTATTTGTTCTGAGATAGAATATTTGCCTTCTGACGTTCTTCGGTCTAGAAGTCAGAGTCCCTACAGCGTTAACTGACAATTTTTTTATTATTCCCTACGTACCTACTGGAAGATAGATCCTGTTGAAATATATATCTCCGTCAGGTGTCTCCTGTTGGCTAATCGCTCCCTTTGGAATGTTCCTAATTACGGCATTGTTAGTGTCATATTTCTGTCATTTTATCACCTTATCATTAATAAGCCTCGTCGCTGTCGTCACACATGACAGAGAAAAGCTGGATGTTTGTATAGTTTGTTGGCGAGGTGAAGCGCACGTTCTCAGCTCGTGACAGTCAGGTACACAAGGTACGTGCCTCCTGTTTCCGCTCGCTGTTCACTGACTTTCGATCGGCTCGAAACTTTTTCACATGTTTGTACAACCTGTCACGTTTATTGATAATGCACGCTTAAATCTTGAATGGATCAAGTTTCTCACTGAGGTAAGGATGTAGATACAAAGTTCCATCTCGAAAACTATTGGGAAATTAGGGAGTCTGCGTCGAATAATCCCTTGTACATTAAGCTACATCTGGGAGAAACTACATTTGGCTACCCTGGTGAAGAGATTCGAATCCCCACACCAGGAAATTTTCTTCTGATTTCGTAGATGTTGGCTGCAGTAGAGATGACCCTGGTGAGGACGAAACCTTAGTCACTAGGTGAACTCGCTGGAATGATGACAAAGGTCTGTTAGGGCGTGTCCAGATGTACAAATGTTACGTAGGCGCGCAATGTGACGCACCTGTGCGCCTTAGGACCCAAGTGAAGTGCCAAGTGCTTCTTCAACTCCTTCGCTGACCTTCCAGCCTACCACGGTCTACAAATATCTTGTCAGCCAGAAGTTGTGCGGGGCTCTTGTATACGAGTAGTGCCGAAAGTGGATTGTTCAGGCGTATAGTTGGTCCTAGACACTTTATGAGATGTTTCTGTGAATGGTTTCGTGGATTCTTAAAGATTCTACTTTAGCTGCCCCCATAAGATTTACATTAGGAACAGAGATTTTTTTGTTTTAGTTTTTCCCTTGGCTGAAGAGGCTCCCAGACGCGTCTCAGTAATGTTCTAGGTGCATATTATCTTGATAGATCTATTTCCTGACGATTTTTTCGAACATAACGAAATTTTTTAAGGGAAAAATGGGGGGGGGGGGTGAGAACCCCAGGGAATTTAGTGAATCTGTCAAGATGTGTACGTAGAACGTGCTAGAACATTTCGAAGGCCAAGTCTAGGCGGGGAAAAATTAAATTAATGATGAAGGGTCGGTTGTGGTTCCTGTTTAACCGAGTGTGGTGTGCGACTCAGCAATGTCTGATTACGAAGTTATTTCTCGGCTAACCGCTCATTGCCCCTCAAAATTGGTGCTGACGCTTCTTGAGATTCATGCTTTTATTTTACTACCAGCCTACCTCTAATTATGGCTGGTGGGCCAGGTAGTTAACCAGGAAAGGAATAAAATTAAAACTCATAAAAAATGTATTTTTTTATATTTTCTGATCTTTTTCGTAATTACAGAAATAAATCCGAGATGTCGCATCATGGTCACGGGCAGGATGAGCCTCCGACATTCACTATCGAGCACCTGGCGACGTTCACGGTGGCGAAGGAGACGGGGATTGTGTACCCTGCTGACGGGATGCGTCGTCTGCTGCAGCTCGAGAAGTCAAACGGGATCTGGTCACAGAAGATGCAGATGCGACTCAGCACCAACTGGGTCCTTATTATGGACTACGAGACCAGTACGTTAATAACTGTGGTGAACGGAAGTGGTCAGGCACTACCAGTTCTATCTGTCTCCCCCCCCCAACATTTTACAGGTAGACGTAGACTAGTCAAAGTAAGACGAGATGAGCAGCTGGCGGACTTTTTGTTTCTCTCTAAAGGGCGCGAAACGGCACCGGAAATCATGGTCCTCTGCCGCCACGACAGCAGCCCCCGTTTGTTGTTGTGTTGTCACTCATGGGTCCCGGGCTAACGGTTGGCGCCAGAGTTTGTTTCCGCGCAAAGGCGGGAAAATTTGTTTGCGAGTTTGGATCCAAGCAGCTTATGTACCCTTTTTAACTCCTCTTCCCACAGGGCGTCGTGGAGGCGAGCGGACTGCGGCGTCGGCAAGTTATCCTGTGGGTCCCGAGTTCGCATCAGGCTGGCAGCACACTTTTCGGTGTTTCCTCGTCCTCTGGCATCTCGAGCGTCTTCGGCATAGTCAGGGTTAGGCGACGTCAGGGCATGAGGGCAGGCCACGCTAGGCAGGGACATATGGCTAAAGAGAATTGACGGGGTAAAAGAGAGTGTTATGACGTAATGAGTACGAGGTGGGAACCATGGTAAAGGGCAAGTGACGTGGCGGACGTGGCAAACAAGCAGCACAAAATGGTAGTACGCAGCCGTGATGTGTTGGATGGTGAGAGTAGTGACGATGCATAAGGTATGCGTAACGGAGGGGAATGGCGAGTGTAGCAGGAGGAATATCACGGATGGCGCCAGTTGTTGGAATGGCGGGGCCAGGGCTGGCACCAGTTGTTGGAATGGCGGGGCCAGGATGGGGCACTGGCGTAATGGAAAGAACATAACAATGGCGTAACAGTGAGGGGGTAAATGTAATTTGTAAAAATTGAAAAATATAAAATGACGATTGCAAATGGAGCAAAATAGCAAGTAGGGTGGGGGAAAGTTTACACACGCAATCTTGACGCCATCCTGCCACGCCATTCCAACTGGTGCCATCGCTGAGATTCCTCCCGCTACACACGCGCCATTTCCGTCCGTTATGCATGCCTTTTGCATCGTCACCGTCCACACATCACGGCTGCGTTCCTGCCTTTTTGTGCTGCTTATTTGCCACTCTTGCTCGTTTTTCCAATTACATCAATTACAATTACAATACAATTACATCAATCGATTCGTTACTCCCCGCAGTTGCTATATAGCCATGATCCGACATTCTTTCCGCCACGTCACTTGCTCCTTACCATTCCAGCTTTACAGGTTCCCACCTCGCACTCATTACGTCTTTTACCCCGTCGATTCTCTTCAGCCATATGTCCCTGCCTCGCCTGGCCCCCATACCCTGACGTCAC
This sequence comes from Mesopsocus fuscifrons, assembly GCA_950004255.1. Lineage (NCBI taxonomy): Eukaryota > Metazoa > Arthropoda > Insecta > Psocodea > Mesopsocidae > Mesopsocus > Mesopsocus fuscifrons. The sequence goes on from OX465377.1 coordinate 5,326,206, forward strand.
CTAACCCTGACTATGCCGAAGACGCTCGAGACGAGGAAACACCGGAAAGTCTGCTGCCAGCCTGATGCGAACTCGGGACCCACAGGAGAACTTGCCGACGCCGCAGTCCGCTCGCCTCCACGACGCCCTGTGGAGAGAGGTGTTAAAAAGGGTACATAAGCTGCTTGGATCGCAACTTGCGCCTTTTTGAAAGGAAACAAACTCTGGCGCCAACCCGGGCCCCGGGCTCCATGAGTGACTACGCAACAAACGGGGGCTGCTGTCGTGGCGGCAGAGGACCATGATTTCCGGTGCCGTTTCGCGCCTTTTAGAGAGAAACAAAAAGTCCGCCAGCTTTGCTCGTCTGTCTAAGTTTCTTTGTCTTTCTCCATTTTTGTATGAGCAGAATTATTACATTTCCAATTATGTCGTGGATATGGAGGTTAGGAGGCTACTAAATGCGTCTACCTGGCTACTGCAGAATAATGATAATGCCTAAGAATTGGTTGTAAATCGTGCGAAGATGCAATATAAATAAGGGGTGCGGCAACGGTCGCACTTACAACTTCCAAACACGAGTTTTCTCAGATACGCCGCAAACAGGGTATTTGTACCCACTGTAAGCACCATTATCCGTGGGAAGAGGAAGAACATTGTCGTTATCGGTCGGGCCAACAACCGGTGGTCTTGACTACATTGCTGCTGACTTTTTCAGGTGCAGTAATGGAGCGATTTCCCGTGGAGTTGATTCAGGAACCCACAGCCTTCACGAGCCATGACCCGCTGGAAATCTACAACAACATCCTCGTGTTTATTGTAGGCGAGGAGAGGCCGGCCGACTCTCACTCGGAAATGCACATATTCCAATGTCAGAGCGCGCCTGCCCAGGAGCTGGTGGAGGATCTGAAGCTTCTGCGTGCGGGGAAGCTTCCAGCAGCGCGCAGAGAGAGGCGTATCCCCCCGCCGCCAGGCACTCCTCCCCCTGACCCCCCGGTCAATGTCCGCGAACAGGTGTCGATCTTTAACTCCTCGCAGCGCGCCGAGCTGGCCCGCCACGATGACGGCTCCCTCCTCGACGAAACCTCGTCGACATCCAGCGAGCGTTATGAGCGTGATGTCACCATCCTCAATCACTGCTTCGACGACATCGAGAAGTTCATTGCTCGGCTGCAGCACGCGGCGGCCGCTTCCCGTGAGCTTGAGCGCCGCCGTCGCAATCGAAAATCCAAAAAGAAAGATTTGGGTGACGGTATGCTAACAATGAGGGCAAAGCCCCCTCCAGAGATTGAATTTGTCGATGTCTTCCAAAAGTTTAAACTTTCGTTCAATCTGCTGGCAAAACTTAAGGCGCACATCCACGATCCCAACGCGCCCGAGCTCGTGCACTTCTTGTTTACGCCCCTTGCCCTCATTGTTGACGCATCGCACGACACTCATTATGGCCCCAACCTCCCTGCGAAGGTCGTATCTCCACTGCTCACGAGGGAAGCTGTTAACCTGCTCATTAACTGTGTAACCAGCAAGGAGACGGAGCTGTGGCACTCGCTTGGAGACGCGTGGCTCATCTCTCGCGACCAGTGGAAGGGCTTCGTGACTCCGTACCATCCTGTCTTTATGGACGGCTGGTCGCCCGAGTACCCCGTTATTGATGAGCACGAGGAGGGCAGCAAGCGGCGCACAGAGAGTCGCGTCACACCGCCGCGCGTCACCCCGCCCGAGGACGCTGACTACCCTCACTACCCGCACGACTATCTGGATTATGAAAACCGTAACTTCCACGAGACATTCAACGAACGAGCACGGTCCAAGAGCCCCGAGTCGGAGCGCGACTATCCCGCTCCTGTAGCGGCTCGTAGTGACATTTCTGCTGATTCGATTGAGCGAGGCGGCCACTCGGGTCTGTCCTCCGAGAGCCACGCGCGCTTCGAGCGGTCGCAGGCTGGGTGGCTGGACGAACTGCTGGATCGTCACGTCAAAGTGGTGCGTGTCACGTACCCCCGCACCGCCAACAACGACAAGGAGCTGACGGTAGTGCGAGGCGAGTTCCTGGAGGTACTTGATGACACACGCAAGTGGTGGAAAGCCAGAAACGTGCGCGGGCAGATGGGGCACGTGCCACACACCATCGTAGCCCCCTACACGCCGTCTGATGCCGAGGACGTTTTTAACAACCCGCTGTATACACAGGGTCCGCAGGGTTACGGCCGGGACGAGATGGACGGGGGGCGGAAAGGGTCTGAAAGCCCGCACCGGTCTCCGCCCATTCCCCCGCCCGCGCCTGCCGACTGGGTCCGCAAGGAGCGGCTAGGAAAGAAAGGGGAGTTTCGGTACTTCTAGACCCAATCCTGCCTGCTCTAGATAATCTTCATCACTTCCAATCTTGCATTTACATTCCTTCTTTAACTGGGGTGAATCAAAACCCCGTATTCTGCCTTCCGTGCTGTAAAGTAAGGTTTCTACCTAGGCACATATTATTGCACGTATACAGTTTTGTTGCAGCTCAAATCAAGTTGAAATGATCACGTGCCTAATCTGGACCAGTCCTATGTGGACTGTGTCACTGATTACAGTAGGTAGCCAATTTTGATTGTTGTACTTAATTTCTACTTCAGTACCTTCTATGTCTAGTTTAGTTAGCTCTGTATTTTAGGTTAGTAGTAGGTGAATGTAATGTACCATCACATTTTTATATACCCAAAAAATTGTAAAAAGGTAGGTACTATTGTACCGATTCTAATTGTTTTGAAATGTTTACTTCGAAGTATTTTTAGTGCACGGTAAAAAAAAACTAGCTTTGTTTAACCTCTTCTCACATAGACCGGTCGGAGGTGTGTGGGAAGGACCACTGATTGGTTGGTTTTCGATTTTCAGGACTGGGGTGAACTGTCAAGTCCAATGAGATTAACTCTGTCAAGTCGATATTTCAAAGGGATTTTGAGAGAACTAATGGGAATTTCACCCAGATCCCCAGTCACCAAAAACGAAAACCATTAGGTGTATCCATGTGAAACCGTGCTGGGCCAGTTGTACCTTTTTGCTAGTAATACTGTTCAATTGTTAAGTCTGTGCTATACATTCCTATACATCACGTCATATTGTTATTGTACTTTAGGTTATTATTTTGCAACGAAGTTACGGGGCCTTGAGAGATTATGAGTGGCTGTTACTTGTATGGTGGGGGACAGATGAGAAGAAAACGCTTAGGATGCGATAACAGATTCAACTCTCGTGTCCCCTGCAAAAGATACAATTTCTGCCCCATTCAGACTGTTGAAAGAATATATACCAAACATATTATTGTACTTACTCTATGTAACAGTATTTTTATATTAGACCGTTTATGGATTTAAAAAAATATTACTGTCTTGTTAATTGAGGTGTCCATTCACACCAGAGTCTGAGTTTAGCTTATGAACTCACCTTCGCCGGAAACACGACGAAGTACAATATCGAAAAAAAACTGACTCCCTCCTTCACGGAGATCCACTATGCCTCAAGGAAACCTCCTACTACACTCCACATCACTCTTGAATGGGAGGTGGGAGTAGCTTCACCCATTCTTCTAAAAAAACACAGGGTTCCCAAAATTACTTTTTGTCCAGAACAGGAATTAGAAGGGGTCACAATGATTTGAAAGAGTTTAGCAGCGATAATTGACATTAGTACAGTCTATCCACCTCTGGAGACGACTATACTCTCACACAAGAGTGATGTGGGGTATACAATAGCTACTAGACATTCATTTTAACAAAGCTCTTCGAGTAAGGATGATTTTAGTCTATAATATATTTCATCTACAATTATCCACCTCCAGCCAGGCTGGAAGGGTTTTGCAGATGTAGGTACGTACTTTTATCAAATCGGCATAAATAATCATTCTAGATTCTTCCGGATTGTAAATAAATTATCATTCTAGATTCTTCCGGATTGAAAGTAAAATTCTGTCTAAAATTAAAACTGGGTGAAACTTGGTCGCACTGTTGTCGCAAAACTACTTGCCCTACTTCATGAGGGGAGGAGGAGGTGGGGGTCGAGTCATGTTCGGGGGAGGGGGGGCGCCGTAGTTCTGGTAGCCTCCGTACGGTTGGGGCGGCATAGGGGGCTGAGAGTACCCGCCACTGCCCCCACCTTGTCCATACGTCATCAACGAGGGAGGGTAGCTCTTCTGCTGCTGAGCGGGCGGTCCACCCTGCTGTGAAGAGGGTTGGTTGCTGAGTTTGGAGCTGCGCCCTTCGTGACCGCCACCACGCCCCCCACTGCCTCCTCTTCCACTGCCGCCGCCGCTGCTGCTCTGGTAGGCGTTGTATCCGCCGTATCCGTTTTCAACGTTACCACCTATGACCAAGAATAAATCAGATTGTTTCGTTAACTGGACATGAATTAGTGAATTTCTCCTTGTTTTCCACAGTAACTCTTTTCAAACACACTTTTTAAATTCATTTCGACGGGTGTTATCGATATGTTGTTACCATGAATCGTCCTAATCAGCGTAATGGTACTACTGAAGCTTACCCAGCCATACCACACATAACGAAATGCATTTTTATGTGTTTCATTCAGAAAATAAACGCAAAATTTAAACCAAGTCTCTTTTAATTACCTGAGCTTTCGGAAAACCTTGTTTGGCGGCGTTCCGGCTGGTCACGGCCCTGACCACGGTCACTGTCTCGGTCAAATCTCCCGCCACCACCACCTCCTCTACCCCCTCTTCCACCACCACCACCTCGTCCGCCGCCGCCTCCTCTTCCGCCACCGCCATAGTCATCTCGGCGGCCTCCACGACTGCCTGGAGAAAAGTGAAAACGATTTAATACAGTTGGCGGCGTACTTAGCATATTGTCACGTATAGTATAATATATACAGACGTGTTCCTATAGTGTACCCGTAATAGTTGATACTAGCGTGTCACTAACGTTTCTTTTTAGACGGAGAACGCTACAGTATTGTGAGCTATTAGAGAACACTACAGACATCTTTAGCAGCTTCTGAAATCCACCGTAAGGCCCTAAGACCTAAGGCTTGTTGACACGTTTCTCAGGAGACTACTGGATATTTCCTTGTTCTGAAATATGGTTTTTGACACCAGAAGCAAGTATGCTGTGATTTTAGGATTGAGTGATCAGTAATTTTTTTAATAAAACGTCACAGCGCATTAATTTAGTTTCCGACGTTAGCTGTACTTCAGAACAAATAAATATTCGACATTTTCCTTTGACAAGTGCCTTGTACTACATACGGTACTGAATAGACTGGTAATTGCAACAGCGCCATTTGTCGTGGCTGCTCTAAAAGCTAAAACATTGTGAGCTATTCGAACGCAAAAATTACTGACAGGAGGACACTATGTTTAGCTTTCACGGAAGAAAAAATACTACCGAACGAGGTGTTGCAATTACCGGTCTCTATCGAGTATCGATAGTAGTACAGTAAACGTAAACAAACAGCAACGTACGTCGCTGGTAGCCTCCACCACTTTGTGCCAGGTCCATGAGTTTGGGGTTGACAACCTGATTGGCCTCCTGCAGGACGTTGATGAGATCTTTGGCCTTGTTTGCGTTGGCAGGGGTGAAGAATGTGTAAGCGGTGCCCGTCTTGCATTGCCGCCCCGTACGCCCAATACGGTGCACATAGTCTTCCGAGTTAGTTGGGTAGTCAAAGTTTATCACGAACTTCACGTCGTCCACGTCTGCGGGAAAATAACAAATACAATGAGCAAGAGGAGTTAAATAAAGGGAACTGCCCACTAGGGTTGCCAACTGTAGCATGTAAAATATAGTATTGGATGAACTACATTTCAACGAAACGCTCTCGATATAGTATAGAAATAGAAAAAAAATAATAATTAAATTTAGGTCGCCTAAGTGTCGGGAAATAATGCGTAAATGTACTATAGTCTTTTCTTTATTCGATGGCAACCCTATAGATCCAACATACCAGTAACTACTGGATAAGGTGACAAAGTATGCCTAGATGTGTGAAAAAATTTCCCCTTCAGCAGTAAGGGCACTGCCAAATGATATTGTAAACTTACCTTACCAGATGTACAGTGTGACCGACAGACCACCAGTTATGCTATCAAACCACCTGCATTTCTGAACAAAAATAGTGACTACGTGGGGTAGATATTATATACCAAGACTAGGAACTCAGATTCAGGTTCCAATAAACCTTAAAGAAGGACAAAAGCTTGCCGAAGAACAGGATACAGCACCTCCACGGACCGCCACTCACACCATGCACTTGAAAATAATTTAACAAAAAAAAAACTTTTTCAACCAAATAAAATCTTACCAGTAAAACAGTAGAACCGCTCCTAACTTCTGGCAGAGATCGAACTCGCGGACGAGTTTCCTGAAAACTCACTCTGCCTCTTCCAACCGAAATAGGAGGAAGAGGTTAGAGAGCAGGAGGGGGCTCGTAAGGTCACGTCACGCAAATGGGGGGTCTTAGGTCAACGTGGCAAAAAGGGGGGGCAAGAGGCGGTGGCCCGAAGTGGCCACTCGAAGGCACTGCGCGCGCTCACCCAGGCTGCTGCAGTGCCTGCGCCTCTGAAACAGGAACACACCAGGCGGGATTATTATGACAAATTAGATGCTTCCGTTTTTACGCCTATGACGAGGCTGGCTTCAATCGTAACCAAAATGAAATCACCAGATCGATACTATGCTAAATCGTGGTAATGGGATAAATGTATCCCATTTATCGTCAACGCTTTCACTCGCCTTATCAGTGGTCCAAAACTGATAATAAATAAACTGAATAATAAACCAATGTCAAAGAGTGAATTTACAATTTTTGCTGGAGTAACGGCTTTCCACCCCTGAAGATAAAAACTAACCCAGCCAGCCTTGTCAATGCGTTGATTTCGAGTGACGCAGAGCTTCTATTTCACGGAAAAGCAATGAAGCACTTCTGTAGGGCCACATGAGGCATCAGAATATTTGTCATGACCCAGTCTGGCGTAGCCATAGAGGCCTCTCTGCCCATGCTACCACACGTGTCGACACAAGATGGCCCCCTCGCCAATGACGTCTCACAAGCCCGGCCTGCCGCAACCGCGCACCCCGGCCATAGCAAACCCCAAAACCTCCGGCTTTTCTGGGGTAATCCGTAATATAAAAACCTAATATCAAACTTCTCGAGGAGCTTCTGTATGAATGCCTCCCACTAGTGGAGGAAAGGTATTATCTACAACTCCTCACCTAAGGTAATAATGCCTAATACTAATAAGTATTGCAAGCTAGTCATTTTGGATGATTTTCTGGCTACTGCGGACATTTTTTTTGACTTGTTTCCTAGGAGAATGTTTGGTTGATATGTCTGTTTTTAACATAAGAAACTTCCTTGGAAATGTCAGAGTAACCCATTCTGGAGCCACTTCCCAGAAAGCCAGCGTTGAAGTCTGAGAATCTTGAGGAACCAGGCTAGTTCTACTGGAAGATTACTACACCCCCCAAACCTCTACTTCGTGCCTACCCAAACTTCAATAACCCGCAGGATTTAACCCTCATCACAAAGGAGCCTTACTCGGCTTAGGGCGGCCGGGGACGGGTTCTACAGTACAAGACATTTAGTAGTCTGTTTGTCCTAGTTACCTAGACCTCTAGCGGCGACGTCAGTGGCCACCATAATGTTGGTGCGGCCCGTGCGGAACTGGCTGAGAACATAGTCTCTGTCCTGCTGAGTTTTGTCCCCGTGGATGGCCAGCGCGTGGTAGCCAGCCCGAGACACGACTCGCGCGATCTCATCCACACGCCGCTTCCGCTCCACAAAGATCATCGTCTTTGTTTCCGGCTCATTCGCTATCTCTGACAGGAGCCGAAGCAGTCTACAAACAAATAAAGGGTTCTTTAGAGTGCTATTCAATGTTGACAGATTTTTGTTTGTTCTGAATAAGTCGATAACAAAGTTATCTATCGATTGTTAAACGTTAACTTGGTTAAATAGTCTGTTACATATACGGCTCTTTTACTGTGCACCTCTTTGTACCCAGTTATTTTGTATTTCCATCATCACTGGCCATGCATACACCTCTAAAATTTTGTTTGCTTTCAGTAATGTACTCACTTTCCCTCTTTCTCAAACTGGGTGCAAACGTCCACAATTTGCAGAATGTTGTGATTGGCCGCGAGCTGCAGGGAACCGATGTTGATCTGCGTGTAGTTCCCTAGGAATTCCTCCGCCAGGTTCCGCACCTCTTTGGGCCACGTCGCTGACCACATCAGCACTTGTCGATCCGGCTAAAGCAAAAAAAGACATGTCACTCTCGGCGTACACAACACCATATGCACACGTTGTTTGTTGACATTCTTACAACGCCAATTTGCCAGACACTAGTATAAAATATTGTGGTTTCATTATTAAAAAAAATGCATGAGTTTCTATGTAAAAAAAGACCTCGTTACAAGCCCCCAAAAAGTGTAGATACTAACCCTTATCTGCTCGATGATCTTGCGTATCTGAGGCTCGAAGCCCATGTCCAACATCCGGTCTGCCTCGTCCAGCACCAGATAAGTGCAGCGCCGCAGGTTGGTAGTGTCGCGCTCCAGGAAGTCGATGAGCCTCCCAGGCGTGGCGATGACGATCTCCACACCCGTCTCCAGGTCACGCGCCTGCTGCCGCTTCGGGGCCCCGCCGAAGATACACGTGTTGCGGACGGCTGACGAGGAGCCAAAGTCGGCTGCCACCTGTAACAAGAGAACAGAATAAGCCACTTTCTCAGGGCAGTGCCTCAGTTCTCTTCGAATCTTGACTTACGAGAGAAAAAATTGTCTTTCCAACGAGGACAGAATGTCATATAACCAACAAAACAAATAGACAACTGCCAGCAACTAAATTTCTTCGTGAGTTTCCTTTCAAACAATGTACTTACCTGCTGAATTTGCTGAGCCAGCTCACGAGTGGGTGCCAGAACCAGAGCAATGGGTCCATCGCCGCGAAGAAGTCGCGGCTGGTGGTTGATGTGAATAATAGCGGGAAGGATGTACTGCAAACAAAGAGACAACGCACACAATTAGACATAGTCAACACTGACTGTCATCTGCAAAAGGGTTTTGCTCTTTAAGAAGGCAGAATGAAAAGGGGTTGTAGTCAACAAGTTTTCCAAAGGAACGCAAAAATTTTCTGATGCCACTTGAGTTTGTTTATTATTCTGAGAAGATATAATAGGAAAATCAGTTACCGCGAGTGTCTTTCCAGAGCCAGTCTGAGCGATTCCGACCATGTCCATCCCGCTGAGGGCGATAGGCCAACCCTGGGCTTGGATAGGGGTAGGCTGTTCGAAGTTCTGTCTTCGGATCTCCCTTGCCACATAGTCCGGAAGATTGATTTCCTCAAAGAACATGATGGGATCCGGAACATTTTGTCCTTTCACAGTAATCTCCTTTTCGTGGCGGTACGCCTCAACTTCCCTCGGGTTGCGGTTGCTTATGTTGGGGTGAGGTACGTAGAAGTTTTTGGAGAACGGCTGCAGTTCACTCATGTTCCAACGGGGCTTGCGGAGACTGCCGCCTGGCTGCTTCCCCTTCAAACTTCCTCGGCCGCCGCCAAAGTCTCCACCCCCAAACCCGCCACCACCACCACCCCCGCCTCCCCTGCGGCCACCTCCACCAAAGCCGCCCCGGTCCCTATCTCTGTCTCGTCCTCCACCTCGGCCGCCGCCCCCTCCACGCCGACCTCCGCCATCGCGGCTACGCGACCTGTCTCCCCTGCAAAGTTAAAAAGAATTAGGCATCACCAGACAACGCTGTTTCCATTTTCCAGTTCCCATTTGACGAGGAAAAATATTTATTTGTTCTGGAATATAAATACTACTTAACGTCATAAACTAAGTAGTAATTTTACAATCGCGTCTTAATTGTTGACAAATATTTTACAGACAAAAATCACAGTAGGTACTTATGGAGGGTTGAAGGTTGTTAATTCGGATCGCTTTAATCCAAACTGGATGAAGTTTTGTATAAAATTAGCGAGGGCACTTTTTTTTTTTTAGAATTTGCACGTGCATTTTCTAAAATATGTTGGTGCAGCAGCTCTATTACGGAACTTTTTATCACGCGTGCTAACCGCGTGATAAACATTTGCAATGCTATTTTCCCTATATTTTCGTGATAACTGCGTGATCACGCGTGATAAAAAGATCCATAATAGGGCTCCAGGTGCCTGAAATTTTCAGAAAAATAGAAGTAATAGTTCTGCAATGCCTGAGGATTAGGAAAATTACGAAAACCCATACCTGCTAGAGGGTCGGGGAGACGGAAGTCACAGAAACCAAAGTTCTGTATTGCCAGAGGTTCACCACATAATTGCAACAGCCTAAAGGACTGTTTATAAAAAGAATACTAAAATGAATAAAAATCCCAACTACTAAGTACAACTGTCCTTCGAATACGAGGAGTGCACCTGCCTACGCCCAGGTAAGTATGACAGGTACAAGAAAACAGCACAGGAGATAGAGGAACGCGCGCAGATCCAACAAGCTGGGACGAAGACTAGCGGGAAACTGAAGGGTCCGCTTGGAGACGGGACGGGGTGGAACGGAGCTCCATTCATTTCCATTCATCTCTATCTGTTCCAGACTAACCCTCCACAATATTCCAGCTATCAGTCGTATTATCGAAATTTGGGCTTAAAAAATGATGACAATATGGGGGCCAAGAATATACCTATGGAAAATAATGAAATTTTAGTGAGGGGCCATGAGGGGGTCAAACTGGAGGGGCGATAGGTCGTTTCTTGGATTTTCATATATTATCAAGTATCTGTCAAGGTAAACCAACTGGCACCTTAAACGAAAGGTCTTGAAAATCCTCTCACAAAAACCCTTCTTCAGAAACCTAGCACCTGGTGCATAAAGCAGGAGACGCTGCTATCCCTACTCCATGCTATGAAAAACTACGGCGCTGCTAGATGGGCGGCCTGCTTTAGGCTGAGGTGCAACGCCATAGCTACAGCACTCCCCCCCCCCCCCCCCCAAACGTTATTCAATAAATAAATAGATATTCGACAGTTTCCTGAGAAGATGGGCAATCAATCAATCTCAAATATTCAGAATCACTGTCCTTCCCTTGATAAGCCTTGCTTTTAGTGAAGTGTAAAATTATGTATGGCATACTGAGTGTTCAATATAGCCGCACCATAATATTCACAATCATCTCGGAACAGGAACTGCAAAGGAGGCTGACAGTGAATCAAGTACGATTTCCCGATGACAACCAAGCACACCAACGTCTTCTCTGATTGGCCAGCATGATTTTACGTCATTAGGAGACCCTGAATCCCATGATATGAACTAGAGAACCTATACATACTATATTAGGGAATAAATATAAACGAAAACAATTTTCTCCCACCCTCCTTTGTAAATTGACTGACCTCTACCGTCTCTCTCCTTAGTTTCTGATGTTCCTTGACTGCAATAGATCTCAATAATTAGGAAAAATGGTGATTATGGTACTTACATTCCTCAGAATTTAACTAAATCCTTGAAATACTCAATATACTTCACAAATAAATAATTTTCTTTTCCAAACGGCAACTAGTTTTTGACTGATGCGACAAAATGGCGGCGGGTTCACAACTACAACTCAACTGCTGTAGTCAAGAGAGAAACTATGAAATGTCATTTATTTTTTTATAAAGAAAAATTATGCAAAAAAATATTTTTCTGAAGTTAAAAAATAAATAAATAATTTTCAAATAACTTTTTGTACAAATTATTGCTGTTTAAAAATAAATTATTACTGAAAAATATCGGTCTCTTTTTGGAGGCAAAATTGTGAAATCTAGTCGAATAACTCTCCAGCTGCTCTCTAGTGACAGAATTTTAATTTTACCCTAAAAAATGAACCGTAAATTTTTCGGAAAGGACGACCGAACCAAACAGAATCATTTCGAATCGTTTATTTTAATAGTTCCAATCTTATATTCCAGAACAAAAAATAGCCAACAGTTTCACTGAAAAAAATTTCAAAAGCATTTTCACCGTTAAAACCCTTTAAACGAAGAAAATTTAAAATAATACTTAAATTATGGATTATTTATCGTTTTTAACACATAAATAAAAGGTTATTTATTGAAATATAAATTTGTAAATGCACCGCCCTGTGCAAACATTGATTCCGCAGCCATATTCAAACAACGTCTTGAATGGGGTGTCGAGAAGGTTAGATCTCAATTTTATTTTAAGCAATTATGAACACAAAATCTGATTTAAATCGCCGCGTTCTTGCAATCCAAGCAAAGAAGAAACGTCATAAGCCTGCGAAGAAGAAGAAGGAGTCCGAACCCTACATTGCAAACAACCCGAAGCGGCAAAACAGGTCGGACCCCGTCCCCAGTCATTCGTCCTCTAATGAAACTATCGAAGATGAAGACGAGGATTTCTATAGCTCAGATGAAGAGGAACAAGAAGATTCAACCGACTACTGCAAAGGTGGCTATCATCCTGTCAAAATTGGAGACGTTTTCCAAAGCAGGTACAGGGTAACTAGGAAACTAGGCTGGGGTCACTTCTCAACAGTCTGGCTGTGTTGGGACTTCCTTGCGAGACAGTTCGTTGCTTTGAAAGTCGTAAAAAGCGCGTCCCACTTTACTGACACGGCTCTCGATGAGATTATTTTGCTGAAAACAGTGAGGGATGCTGATCCTTCAGACCCCAAAAGGAACAAGACAGTCCAGCTGCTCAATGACTTTAAAATTTCTGGCATCAACGGCACACACGTCTGCATGGTCTTTGAAGTTCTTGGCCACAACTTGCTGAAGCTGATAATCAAGAGTAACTATAGAGGGATTCCCAGGCCCAATGTTAAGAGTATAATACGGCAAGTGCTGGAAGGGCTGGACTACCTTCACACCAAATGCAAAATTATTCACACTGACATCAAGCCCGAGAATGTGCTCTTGTGTGTTGGTGAGGATTACATTAGAAAATTGGCATGTGAAGCTACGAATATGCACTCGCAAGGTGTTAAATTACCCACTTCTCTGGTCAGTACGGCCCCCAAAGAGTTCCAAGAAACTAAAATTGACCCTAAAATGTCAAAAAATAAGAAGAAAAAGCTAAAGAAGAAAGCCAAGAAGCAAGAGGAGATTTTAAAGAAGCAAATTCAGCAAATGGAGGAGCTTGAAAAGAATTCAACTGATGTTCCCTTGAATAGCGATACTATGGCGAGCGAAAACGAAGATGAAAATGACAATGAGCTAAAAGACGAAGAGGAGGAGAAGTCAGCGCCGGATGTTGACGAGATCGTGAGCGAGACCGTGGTCAACGGGTGCGAACACCCGGACCTTCCTCCGCAGGTCCCCGATGTGGATAGCCCGGAGTTACTCAAGGAGCTCGCTCAGCCTGTCGACGAGAACGGTGACGACAACAAGCCTGAAGACGCCGACAAAGAAGACTTAAAGCGGGGGTCTGACCAATCCAATCCTGACCTAGACTTTGATGAGGTCAAGAAGTCTCGCAAGACCTCGGGTGGTAGCGAGGGTCTGGACCCTGCGCTGGTGCCGTGCGATGTCGAGGTCAAGATCGCGGACCTGGGCAACGCCTGCTGGACTCATCTCCACTTCACGGAAGACATCCAGACGCGGCAGTACCGCAGTCTGGAGGTGCTGCTGGGCGCAGGCTACAGCACGTCAGCCGACATCTGGTCCACGGCGTGTATGGCATTCGAACTGGCCACCGGAGACTACCTGTTCGAGCCACACTCGGGAGAAGACTACAGTCGTGATGAGGACCACCTCGCCCACATCATTGAGTTGCTGGGGGAGATCCCGAAGAGGATCGCGTTGAGCGGCAAACACTCCCGTACCTTTTTTAACAAGAAGAGTCAGCTCCGTCACATCACGGGGCTGAAACCTTGGAGCTTATTCGAGGTGCTGACGGAGAAGTATGACTGGGAACAGTCGGAGGCGCGAGAATTCACTAACTTCCTCAGACCCATGCTCGACGTGGACCCCTGCCGCCGTGCTACCGCCGAGGAGTGCCTCAGGCATCCGTGGCTCAAGAAGTAACGTCATTATAGCCCTCCTAGAACTATATATCGCCTTAGTTGTTTAGTGTGATTTGTATGAAAAAATGGGAAGGACTTTGCAGAAGTTGGAGGTTCGATGAATGAATGAGAAATGGCAGTTGACGGACGAAGCCTGGACTGCAGGAGACCCCTTATGGTGAGTCATAAATCAACATCATACGGTTAGAGCAAAGATCAGCCAGTGCGGTTGGTGACATCAAACCACAATGCTAGTGCGTGTGTGGTAGTCACCAATAACAGAATAGATTGTAGGCACCTTGCTCCTTCCGATACTGCTGGGAATAGATAATAACCAAATCACACATGTAGGAGATAATCCCAGTTCTTCACTCTTTTACACCTTTTCTGATGTCACTGCTAGTTAAATTTTTTTTCGTGACTACCACAGCCTCATAAGTTCTTTGAATGTTTCAGAAAAGTTTCCGCGACAGGAGTTTACGCTGAAGAAAGCAACGGCTATTTGTGCCGGTACGTCAGCTGCCTCCAAATCAAGAGTGAAGTTTGCGGACCAGCTTTACTTAGTTCTGCGGCATTTCATGTAACTTTGCCGCCGTATATGTTATAGTTAGGTAAGTGAAACACCATAGACATAGCTTGTGCTGGTGAAAATTATGAGTTTTTAAGCTAGAATCAACAATTTTCCCATTACTACTTCTTTCCTGATCCAAACAATACCTCTTACGAGTTTATTACTCAGACTTTCTTTTTGACTGACATTTTTAGATGGAGGTTGCGACTCACTGCAAATTTTTATTTTAATATTTAGAAGTCGGAAAATACTAGTGGTGAAAGCCTGTATGTAGGATTTGGTGAAGGTAGGCAGATTTGTCACGAGCTATGAGATGTAGGTAGAATGCGGAACTAATTCTGCGATCATAAAATGAAGTAAAAACCAGTTGTCGGCTCCCACCACTAGGTTTTTGTGATCTGCGACTAGGACAGACTAGTAGAATAGGTATTTAGCCACCATTTTGTCGCAGGTCGAGACTGGGTTGAGGAATGATCACTCAGAATAACTGACAACTGGTGCAGGATTCGTTACGTGTACCATATCAGTTGAAGGATTACCTAAATAGTCCATATTTGAACTTACTATGGATAAATAAGTAAACATAGGAAGTTAGTTAAATAAGTAGGCTATGGTGTACGGAGTTCCGATTAGCTACAGTTTTTTATAAGCCACGAATCATCTTCTCTTTAGGCTGGATTTCACCACTTTAAAGTGTACACTATAGCGTTATCCTATCGTTAAGAAGAATTAGCGGCTTCCACCATACTGACGATAGCACCCTTATCGTTAGCTTTTGAGTGGATTATCCGTTCGTTAGCAATAACGATAACTTTCATACTTTCAAATCATTTGGGTGCGAAACGGGCAGGGATTGTAGTCTGTTTCTCCAAAAAAATTAATGTGTCTTTCACTTTTATTTCCCATTTTTAACTTGAACTTGTTGAAACGTACACCTAAACAAAGTTGACGTAAACAAAGCAGACGAATTCTAGTGACACGAAAAAACCTTCCACCAATCATATCCCAAGTTATTACCAACTATGGAGCTGGATGTACTATAGAATCCATAAACAACAAAAAACGTTAAATATTATTGTGAAAGCCATTTTTGGTTTTATATAGTGAACGTTTAACAATAGTTTTAGGATAAGTTAAGATAAGGATAAGGAGTAGTTTAGGATAAGTTTTGCGGCTACTTTAACGATAAGATAACCAATTCGAACGTTAGGAGGCACTATAGTCAGGTGGTGAAATTCGGCCTGAGTGATAAAAAATACTGTACTTCCTTTATTTATAAATCAAAATGCTAGCAAACTAGGTAGTTAACAATTGCGCCAGTCTGGCTGGATGGGTACCCCCATACTATTAGGTATAGAATACTTAGGTGGTGTGCTGGATTCTAGAAAATTTCAAGTTCGGCAGGCTGAGTATGCACGCGGTACTCTATGCAATCTTAAGTTGTTCCTTTCTAAGCACACTCAGCGAGCCGGGCCTTGAGCGGGACTGAAAGTCACGAGACAGACTAAAAACCACTGTTCTGCCGTTAAGCTATTTTAAAGCCACTGTAGGATAACCAATAATGTTACTGAGCTGAGTTATGTTTCAGTTTTCGGTTAGGTTGATGAACGGAAAAATAGTGGTTTCCCTTCTCTGACTTTCACACCTCGTTAGTTAACGCCGTCCGAAATTGACGCTGAATGTTTTGTTAGCTTCTTAAGGGCCACCATACATTCGCTATTTTTTACGTTTGGACTTCAAACTTTGTGAGAAAACTATTGGATCTTTTATATTCTGAAATATAATACTTATTTTTAACGTCAATACTCATTAGGCTATGTTGTGATTTTACGATCGAGTGATTTTTGTCACAAAACAAATTGTCCAAAATTAACCGATCGTGAAATCACAACATAGCCTCATGAGTAATGAGTTAAAAAGAAATTATATTTCAGAATATTTAAATATCCAATAGTTTTCTCACAAAGTTTGAAGTCCAAACGTAAAAAAATAGCGAATGTAGTATATTCATGGCTCCATCCTTAAAAATAAGTTTACCCTGGCTGTCTCTTTCTGTGTCTCCGCAAGTGTTCTACAAATCCGGTTAGTTCTTTATCCCAACAAAAGAAACAAAACAAATTTTTGCCTCAAAACATTTTGTTCTAAAAAATGAGAAATTGTCCTGCGTGGGTTCAAGTACGATTTAACAGTCACTTTAGGTATTGTAAAAAGTTCTGTAACATCTGTAGTTAGACCCATGTAGGATCATGTTAGTGATTCTAATTTCTCTGAAGAAGGAACCTCCGCATTTTCCGATAGTTTTGAGAGAACACTGTGCGATTACAGGAGGGCCAAATATTTGGTTGGTTACTATACCTCGTCGTGCTTTTTCCAAACAAGAGTAGGGAACTGAGATAAGATCATGACTAGAGCTGTAGAAAATTTCAAACGTAGCGACGCCGAGTTCGTTTTTCCGATAATAATAATAATGGCTTTTGCTTTTTTACATTCTGCTATTCTTAAAATTCTTTTATTCTCTCTGTATTATAAAACGTAGTCAATAATCAAACCTCGTTTGTTTCGTTGTAAAACAGATGCAAATATATTTGTGCGAGCCTTGTAGACTATGTGAGTTTGTTATTGTTTGTAGCTACGTGTTGAACATAACTTAGGTATTTTTATGTTAGCTTTTCGAAATGTCGCTTAAATACTCTTTTGTGTTTTTTGTATTTTTCACTGCGTAAAAAATGTGAAACCAGGCATCCGAAGCAGGTATTTAACTTCCTCGCTCTATTAAAAGGCTCTAAGGACTTCGAAAGATCATGGCCTTTTCACGAAAGATTAAAGACTCCCTTTTTAATTCTGAACAGTTACTACGCCTGAAAAAATGTGTAATATCTCTCTCTCATAGCACCAAAACCCCGTTTAGGCAGCACAGGTTTAAAATTGTTGTTCCAACAGTAAACTTCAGCGTAACTTAATGGCCTCAGCTGCCAGGGCTGTGGACAGTGTCACAAGGTGACTGTGTCCTTAACTAGCCTATGGCGTCATCAGCGGCCTTAATGTTGTTTTATAAGCCTGAACCAGTACAAGATAATAGGTACAATACCGTGATGGCATTTGAGGAAGAGAAATAATATGTTGATATGGAGTAGTCGCAGATGAGCTCCAGTAGGGCACGAAGTCAGGCGATGAACTGAATCCGCAAATTGCAATGCCGGGCTTTGGATACCTTCTTATTAGATTTTTTATTTACTCTCCAGTGTAGCACTGAAACGCGCTTAACTAGCATGCAGTGTTTTTTTTACATATATGTGTTCCTCTCCACCGAGTGCAGTTAAATAATAAACACGTAGGATATTTTAGAAAGTTTTACTTAACCTGGATTTGTTTATTGCTATTGAGGGGTGTTCGGTTTAAATTTTAAATCCTGGTCTTTGTTATCCCACCATGACTTCCGTTGTTAGTGAAGCGTATACCATTTAGTTCAGTCTCTCTGTCTTTTCTCGTATCGTACTATTTACTTACTCAAGCATGGTTCTGGATTTTCGCAAGGCTACTACACAATACTTTAGTGCAACTCCATGGTGCAGGAATTAAAAAACTCGCACCTTCATTCCTACTTTTCGCCCTTCCAAAAGCACCCACGGTGTATCATTACATTTTTGTATTGCTTGCAATCTGGTGCATACCGAGGGCCTGACGTCACCATTCAGGTTTTAGCAACCTGACACCTACCACTAAATAAAAATATACCATGCCAATGTGATAGCCTAGAGCAGTGGTTCTCAAACTGTGTTCCGCGGAACCATTTGGTTCCGCGAAGCCTTGCCGGGGTTCCGCGAAGCCTTCTCCGAGCATCAGGGAATACAATTTTAGTTTAGTTTAGAAAAATTGAAATAGAAAAATGTATTGTTGTTGTTTCCTAAATAACATGTGAAATCGACGATCCAATGTTTAAGGTTCCACGAAAGAATTCCCGACTAAATTTGGTTCCGCCAGCCAAAAAGTTTGAGAACCACTGGCCTAGAGGTTACGTAAGGTGTAAGATGACGTTGATATTCAATGGAGAAAAAATAGTTGGTCCTACCAGCCCGTTTGAATGTTAAGTAAGAGAGCGAGAGATCATTTTTTATGTACAGTAGTATAGAAAAGTTTTGCAGGTATCTTTTTAGAACCTTAAAAAGTTGAAATTGGCACTTTTATATTCATGGTGACTTGCTGGTACTGTTCATATTTGTACATTTCCTCGTTTTCTCGTCCGATTTTAGCTGGAATTATTTTACTTAGGTAATTTTTGTATCAGTAGGTACCAAATATTTTCAAACGTCCTTTTTTTCCAGTCGGCCTACACTTGGTGTAGGTATTCTTCACATAAACCCAAAGTTGGGAACTATTCGGGTGCGTCCCACCATGCCCAGTTAAAATTAAACTGGAGATTTACCATGTTAAATTTAACTTTTAAGTTAAATTTAAAACATTAAATTTAACTTTTAAGTTAAATTTAACATGGTAGACATAGGACAAAATCTCCAGTTTAATTTTAACTGGGCATGGTGGGACGCACCCTTAGCGAAACAATATGTACTAAATTAGCTTAGAACACCGTAGAAATTACGTGTCACTGATCCTTGGAAATAGATAAATGAACTTTGTAATTTTTATTTATAAAATAAACTATGGAATTAGTACCTACACAACGTAAAATTTCTTGCATTTATAACTTTAAGCTTCTCCGAGGGGTTTGGATGGTTCACATCTGAAGAGTCATATATTTTTCTCACCATCTTCGACGCCTGTTCGCATGTCTTAGAAAGTCAGTCTAATTCCGAAATCATAAATGAGAGTTTTTCTCTAACGGCACTATCTATCCGATAGGTACATTGTACAGTATTAAGACGCCGCTGGGCTATCGATACTCGATAGAGACCGGTAATTGCAACACCATTTCTCTAGTTCGATAGTATTTTGTCTCCCGTGAAAGCTAAACATAGTGTCCTACTGTCAGCCGTCCGTTTTGCGTTCGAATAGTACACTATGTTTAGCTTTTAGAGCAGCCACGGTCCATAACAGTATTGCAATTACCAGTCTCATTCAGTACCGTACTCGAAGCGATACGACATCTAGGGTACTAGGTGACTCTCAAGTTATTCGTGACGTCAATTGGACACAAGAATAAGAAGGCGAGTTTTGGTGGGAAATTTAAAATGGCTACACCATAACATCCCTTCTGTTGATGAGGTCTCGAGTCATTTAGAAGTGTAGAATGCTGAGATGTAGCCATTTTAGATTTTTTAGTTGTTATAAAAAATGTTAAAACCAGCAATACCAATTCACCTTGACTATATTTTGTGAGCATAACGCCTCGGCAACAACACCCACCAGCGTGGGGAACAATGTCAACAATGGAATTAGACACAGGAGAGTGAGGGTAGATCAACGCTACAAGTGTGGAGCTGACCAAGATCTGTAAATTTTAAAGGTTTCGTTTGAATGTGAACCAGGGTCTCCTGATGACGTCAACTCACGCGAGAGGTAACACCATAGTCTTCATTCATTCGAGACCTTAAGAGTTTACATTCCCTGGGAGCTGACCACGTGCTGACACCGACAAATACACAAATACATCGCCCACGCCAGCCAACCCGCCTAAAACAAGTAACAAAAATTACAAATAAATATATATTTACTTATTTTACATAAACTAAAATATCTCGGCGGAGTTAGCCGGCGAGGCAGTTACAACAACGATATTATCATCAAAGCTAGATTACAATAAGGATCAATTCATATTATACCTAAAGGTAACATCTTTAAACGTATAAGTATTGTCTTTTTCAATGGGAATACACGGGGACGGACAGAGATAGCGCACTTCAAGTTTTCATCTCAAAAACCAAAAGCCAAAAAAAAAGTTCTTTCCTCTTTTTCTTTACAACTACTTTGTACAACTTCGATATTCCATTACAGACTAATAAAAAGCGCAGGGTGACTATTCACTTCTCCAGTGAGGTAGGATACCGCAACCCAGGCGTTCCCCTGGACACTTGAATACACACTCAGTATTTGTATTCAAAGTGTCGTGTCCATCGTTAGGTAAAATCAGGTAGCCAGCTTCCTGAATCATCAATCATCAATCATCACTAAAAAGAAATCTCATTCTGAGTAGGCAGAACATTCCAAGTCCCATTCTGTCCGTCCGGGTGAGAACGATACAAATACGTAAAATAAAATGGGTGATGGGTACGCAGTACAATCAACGCACATATTCGAAGGAAAATTAAAACTTAAAGAATCTAGAGGTAGGTCTGAATATGAGTTCGGGGATATATCAACAAAAAATAAAAAATCTCACAACATGCTGAAAGCTAAAAAGGACTAAAAACCAATTCCAACACATGGATTTACTCAGTACTGCAATTTATAAACTGTGATGTTATCAGCAGTCAAGATAAGTAAATTTCAGAGGCTATCTAGTTAAATTTAAGTAGGTTATGAGACAACCTCTGTAATTCACAGACTTACTATCTGAAGTATCATTTTGATACCTACTTTATTCTAAGAATAATGGGATGGGGTGTCAATCTCAATAGAGGCCTGATTTATATGCACTTAAGGGCCACCATACATTCGCTATTTTTTTACGTTTGGACTTCAAACTTTGTGAGAAAACTATTGGATATTTAAATATTCTGAAATATAATGTCTTTTTAACGTCATTACTCATGAGGCTATGTTGTGATTTTACGATCGAGTGATTTTTGTCACCAAAAAAATTGTTCAAAATTAACCGATCGTGAATCACAACATAGCCTCATGACTCATGAGTAATGACGTTAAAAAGACATATTATATTTCAGAATATTTAAATATCCAATAGTTTTCCCACAAAGTTTGAAGTCCAAACGTAAAAAAATAGCGAATGTATAGTGGTCCTTAAAACCTTATGAAAAACGCATTTAAACATTAAGTAAGCGTGTGCGGTGAAAATAAGTTCAATAAGTACAAGTACCTACGTGATTAAAATGTAGCTATGAATAATGAAATAAAACTCTTCAAATATAACATTAACAAATGAAATGGTGAAATGAGTGTGAAGTAGGTATGTAAGATTAAGAGTTATGGCTGAGTGAAACCCTTAACTTACAAGTCAAAAGTTCGGGCAACGCTGGCTGATTATAACTTCATTAATATCAGGATCACAAATAACGCAAAACTCAACTATTTCTTTGAGGGGAGACCTAGATGATGGTACTGGTTACACAATCCTGTCTTTTGTGATCCAACGCCAAGCAGCATGCGGCCGTATGCAGGGTAGTTCCATTTCGAAGTCTCCCCTACATACCTCGCTAGTAAGGGATGAGCTTCTCATTCCAAAAGATTTTTAATCCATCCCTAGACCAACCGCTCAAAAACAAACGAGAAGTTAATGCCAGATTATTCACTACCTACAACAGCCGCAGACATAATGCAAGGAGGCTTATTCAGCATACGAGCCTTAAGGCGCAGCCCACCACTGGCAACTGTCGAATCACCATATTCGTGCAGATGTTTACACTTATGTTTACTTTTTAGGCAAGCTTGTTCTCCGTCCACACTATGCGGAATATAACAAGCAAGCTAATACGTTGGAGGTTCGACATTTGGCAATAGTGGGGTTTGCGATTGTTGACGTTTTCGAATGACACTTAAAAGTAAACATCGAGGAAATGGAGGAAAAAGTGACAACAGCTAGAGGTATAGACGCAACACGGTACTCCAGGCTCACGACAAGGACCAATCACAGCCGACGAGGGGCAGGGCAGGTCGGAGACAACCAATCAGGAACAAGTTATACAGTCGGTTAGCTCTTACACGTGCCCTCCTGAAAATGAAAGGACATTTTTTAGATAAATCTTTGAAAACCTTTCCTTTATTGGATTTGCGCAGTGACAGGGAATTGAGCTGTGAAGCAGGAGTACTCAGGATCTAGTCCCGACTTGTCGAAGTTTTTCCTGGTGAAGCTTACCCAGCCCTAATGGGTAGCTAGCCTTCACTGGCTGGGGGAAAAACCGACTGATTCCGACCGAAGCACCCCCTTGAGTAAAGAAGTTACGAATGGTTGAACCTGCATCAAAATACACCCTAGCCCTTCTGTGGCTATAGCGTCAATGTTTATTTTATTATATGCTCCCATTTTATGTCTTAGTTCCAATACGTACCCAGGTAAAGAGACTGGACGATGACATCACGGTCTGGGAGCTGGCGCACCTTCATGGAGCCGTCAGCCCCGCAAGAGAAGAGCCGCGAGCCCGAGTCCACGTGCAGCTGCGTCACGCCTTGCCCGATGTTCTTGAAGAAGGAGGAGCGAGCGTGTTCACCGGGGAACGAATACAGGGTCTGCGTCTGCGGGCTTGCCAGGCTCCAAACCTATCAATCCCAACAAGGGTTACGACCAAGAGACTTAAGGGTCACCACCAAGTAGAAGCAGAAAGGTTTCTACTGAAACTTAATACAGGCCGTCATCGAAGCAGATTTCCCAATTTTTTACTGCTTTTCGAGATACAGCACTTTACCCCTTAAAAAATTGAGGTATGCGCAAAAACATCTTCCTGGAGAATGGCAAAGTCGTCATCACCGACTTCGGCCTGTTCGGCGTGACCAAGCTCTGGTATGGAAGCAGGTAACCCGTCACTTGTTTCCTGCCTTTTTATCTTTCCATTTGTTCCAGGCAGTCGAGGACTGATGTTCCCTTCTACTGAAACTTAATACAACTATCGGCTGGATTTGTGTGAAAGCAGCTTTCTGGGAAGTTAAAAAAGTGCTCCGGTCTGACTGAAATTCGAGATCACGCCTTCAGGTGTCCCACTAGGACTCCACTGCACACTCACGATGAACCAGCGAAAATCTGCGAAATGAGGCCATCGTGTCTTCTAAGATAGTATGTACCTTTATGTCACCGTCTGCAGAGCCCGTCACAAAGAACTCCTCCATGGGGTCAATGGCCAAACACTTGATCGCAGACTCGTGAGCCTGGAACTTGTGCCGCAAGGTGCGCTGACGCACATCGAAGATACAAACATCGCCGCGTTTCCCGGCTGATATCAGGTATTGGTGCTGAGCGGCCAGCACAATGCTGCTCGCCCCTTGCTCGTGGCAGCAGAAAGCTGAAGCACAAAAAAAATTATTAATAACGAATGAAAGAACCTTTAGGGATGACTGAAGTGGCTATTGCGTGTTTAGAGGTAGTGTCAACGATAATTAGGGTTATTACTTTCCCAGTTTGGCTTAAGTATAGAGAATTAACGTTAGAAAAGGTATTATGGTCATGCTCACCAGCCACCATGGCTTTCTTCTTAGGTAGCAGTGAGTCCCATATGGCAACATTGCGATTCTCCGAACTGTGCCCTGCCGTGGCGATTATACTGCACGACCCCAGGAACACGAAGTCTGATGTCATTTTATTATGGCACTGTTGCGACTGCAAACAACAGAAGCAGCAATATATCGAAGCTGATTTGTGACGTGTCATTAGTATGACAACAGGATGTAGGGTTCCACATTTTGTGGCCCCTGTACAAAGGGGTGATTTCGTCAAGAGTTGCTGAGTTGTGAGGGAAATGTTGGATTTGTATTGGTATTTCAGAACAATAACAGGATTGAAACAGAAAAGTTTCCTCAGAAGTAAGAGACGTAAACAAGCACCACTTTATCTACAACTTACAAAGAATGATCGGCTCTCATTGGACGAGAGACCGACTTGGAAGAGGCTGAGTTTGCCGTCACTGTCCGCTACCCCGAACTTATTGCCGTGCTGGCTGAAGCGGACTCTGTTCACCTTGGCATAGGCGCCTGCAGAGCGGGGGGCAGAAACGGGCTGGATGTGTCCCCACTCCCACAGCTGTACCGAACCATCCTGCGCTCCTGTCAGATCTGTACAAAACAGAACACAGTTTCAGAAGCTGGGCTTACGAATCCACCTTTTTAAAGAGCTTTAAAAGCAGTTATTTGGAGAATTTAAAAAAAAATTTGCACTCACATAACGGAAGAAGAGGGTGAGCGCTCATCCGCCGTATGCCATCCACTTTGTGTTTCAGCACCTACAGTAAAATTTGGATTAGTACCTTGGATAGCAATGGCCACAACCTGCATGTGCATTTATGTACAGCAACACGGCGAATACAAGTGAAGCTGGCTTTGGTTAGCAGGGACTTACGGGTCACCACACAATCGTATTGTTTACGTTTTTTGGAGGACACTGTCGGATATTTAAATGTTCTGAAATATAATGTCTATGCTATGCTGTGATTTTACGATCGAGTGATTTTTGTCAACGAAAAATTTGTTCAAAATTACTACATCATAAAATGGCATTTAAATATACAACAGTTTCCTCAAAAAATGGGAATAAAAATCATCCAGCTACCACGCATTTCACGATTGTGTGAAAACTCTACACACTACTCAATACAACAGGAGATTTCACTACGAACGTTCCACATTTACTTTCAGTTTATTTATTTATTCCTCAATTCTCCTAGCCCGTGGTATGGCCACCGTTATGAAATCACCTGCCTATACCAAGTAACGTTTCAAGGGATGGTAACGCGCCCGACAAACTTATTGCACGTTATCATCCCTGAGATATGAGTCCCATAGAGCCAGCCATGGTGACACATGCACGCACGGGCAAACACAAAGTGCGTGTGGATTGCAGAGCAGTGTGATCTAAATCATGCCGATGAGGGGAATTTTCACATCTGGCTGGAAGAAAAAATACCAAGGGTAAAGGAAAAACATAATGAAATAAAACAAAACAACATAGTGTTAGTCTGACGAAGCGGAAAAACATCCCAAGAACTGGAAAGCATTCAAAAATTTGCCCCGGGAACATTCCCAATGTGTCCCGTAACATTCTGATGAAAACAACAAATAATGCTTCCGTGCCGTGGGTTTAAAAAAAGGATTGACAGCCCTGCACACAAAAAAATAAAATCCTTTCTAGCGCTTAAGGCTGCGTCCTGCCATGCTCGATTAAGGGAAAATCAGCGATTTTCTCCCATATTTACCATGTTACTTTCCAAGAAAAACGATGGTGGGACGCAGCCTGAGAAAGTTAAGAAGGAAAAGAGGTCATCAGCTAAGCCAAATTAAAGTACTGGGAGTACCTAAGTAGTAAGGGACAATGCTTTAAGAAATCACGATGAATTTTACACTACTCTATGATGTTAATGCGGCTCCATACGTGCACATACAAAAAGAAAATTGATAGTTCGGGTAAATGTATGGAACCGGTTTTATTTCTTCCTAGTTTACTATATATCTAAGTACTAAGTATTAAAAAAATGGCTAACTGTTATACAGAAACAAAGTGAAACCGGATCATCCAAAAACGATCTTCAGAAAGAAAAAAAAAACAACCAATTCCTCAAAATACTCCATACTTCCTATCGGTAAAAAAAATAATAAATAATGAAAACAAGCTTTAATGAAAGCTGAAAAATGGCGAACTAGCGGCCATTTTGGAGGAACCGAAGTGGCAGCAGCTGCCGAAGTGGCAGCAGCTCCCATGACCCACCGGCTTGAGCAGGTGCTTGGAGCGGTCTACGACGAACTGACAAAACTTGGGGTCGTGCGATCCGGGGAAGTTGAGTCCCTTCATCTGGCAAGCGTGTGAGACAAATGGAAACGTTAGCCCGGCGTGCGCCGACACAAAAGCACACCAACAAGTCCTCCACAACCCACTACCTCCTTTGCCCCGATAAAGAGAGAATCAAACTCAAATCACCACTTTTAAAAGAACTACTGTTCAAGATTTATCAGAAAAAACCTCGGCATTGAGAATTCGCACTGGTGAAAAAGAATTTCCGAGCACTCATTAGGGGCAAAGGAAACCAGTGTTGGTGGACTGAATTCTAAGCTGCATTTAAAAATTTCAACGATTTGTTTCTTTCCATAGATAAAACATGTAAGAAGCATCCAGCATCAAAATTAATAATAGCAGCAACTATTTTCAACACATCTAGGGCTCACTGCGTTCGTTTTATCGACATTTAGCGACTACGGTACCTTCACGGCCAAATTGTTTCGTTAAGAAACTCTTGTATTTTTGTTGCCTGTTCTCGATGGTGACAAGGCAACAAAAACACAGAAAATCTCAGCAATTTTATGAACCGAAAAGATATCTTTGAAAATTTTTCTTCCAGTCGTTTCCGAAGATAGACTTTGATCGCGTTAAGCCCCGCGAAATACCCAGAACACCCGTTAGGATTTTCCCAGATGGTGAATTAACGCACACACAAAATTCTCAGGTTAAATGGAACCTTACTGTCTGCCGAGACTTGACTCGCCCAGCGTTTGTTTTCTTTTTTGACGGACGGCTCGGCTACAAATGAAAACCAAAACAATAAAACAATAAATGAGTTTGTAGAGAGCTAAATACTTGCTATGTTAGTGCTTAAGTGATGGATGAGACGTGCTATTAAATCAGTCCAATGAGAATGTGCAGTTAACGAAACCCAACTAACTGTGGACACAGAATATTCGTAGCAGCACATTAAGTTACTTTCGCTATGCTACGGCTTGCCAACTACAAAGTAGTACACTCAAGTTACTGAATGATAGCAAACGGTAGCTCCAGTTACCTAGCAGGGCCGTCCGACCGTATTCACTTTTCTTTTGCTGGCAACCCTGGTTCATCCCAAGCACCATAACCAAGCGGTCTACTGTTTACGCTGAATAGAACCACTCACGTCACAGTCACAGAAGTCAGGTAACTCAATTATTTCCAGGTATTTCGAAGCAGTTCACCAATCGCAGCATGGGGAATGTCCCGACTGCCTAGCCCTAAAGCCGGTCACATACGCAGCATGGGGAATGTCCCGACTGCCTAGCCCTAAAGCCGGCCACATACGCAGCATGGGGAATGTCCCGACTGCCTAGCCCTAAAGCCGGTCACATACGACGCATCCTGGAACGGAGGGGATGGAATGGCAGGTCCCACAAAAAACTACCATTCCTCCATAACGACGGTACGAGCGGAGATGCCAACTGCCAAAACGGCCGTCCAGGACGCATAGCAGGTGGCCATCTTAACAGGAGGTGTTATCCGCCATATTGGATTCCTATTCTAATCTATTTCATTTTAAAGTGGCGACAACAATGGCCACTGCGAGTGAGTACACTCATATCGTACCATCGAACTAAATATCTGAAAAAGCTGTTATCCCCTCCATGAGTTCTTCTTTAGAGATGGACTGAGAACTACGACCGGGCAATTATTTGAGTGTTGTTTTGTGATGATAAACTCACCACGGACGCTCCTCTGCCGCTCTGCCCTGCCAGCCCTGGCTGAGGACTGGAAGGGGTGGCATAGTTCTGCACCCCCGCCCCCGATGGCTGCGGCATCAGCGACTTGTCTGCAGCTGTTTGAATCACGAGGTAGCTCGACGCGGGTAGAGTCTCCGGCTCCCTGACAAACAAAAAAGGATATTAAATATGTACATGAGTTGTATGTTTTTTAACAGGACGCACTTAAGTTTGTGCCCTTGATTTCTTAGTAACTTATCGGACTCACTTGTTGAGGTTAATTATGTCGAATTCACATTCGTCCTCCAGCCATGACGGCAGCTCCAGAAGTAGGGAGATGTCCATCTCCTGCACCTCTCGCGGGGTTGCTAACGTCAGGAACCCATGGGTCACCTGGAGAACAAACCAATATTTAAACTTAACCTTACGAGTATATTAAACCAAAATATTAAGGGGTAGGTAAGTAACGCTAAACCGTTTTCCTGATACCTTTCCGATCATCCAATAAAAACTGTTTTTTCATTTTGAAGCGGAATTAAGTAGGTAGCACACTGTATTTTTTTCCAGCAGGATTTTGAAGTTTCAAAAACTGGATTTTTTTGTCGCACTCTTTACCTATTTGGGAGGGACAAGGTCTAAACAACAAATTCAAAAAAATAATAATAAGAAATAAAATAAAACGTGCGCCTTTCCTACCTGATTGAGGCAGAAGGCAGCTATAGAGTCCTGCTCCTTGTGTATAATACGAACAGGCTCGGGCATACAACTCGTATCAGGCCGGTCATCCCCAGTCTTCATCGTGTCGTAGGACGGCCCATCGAGAACAGTCGACATGGACCTCTTCTTCCCAAACACGCACCGGATGAAAATGTCTTGCACGGGCTCCTGCCGCACCAGGAAACTCCACAGCCTTCTGGCGGGCGCTGCACTGCCCAGTCGTGGACTGAAATGCGAACAATTCTAAATGTAGGGAAGAGGCAAAGAGGTTTTTATAGACTTGCAGAAGAGGCGATATGCCTGAAATGCAGTGCAATGCATATCAACAAACAGGTATTTTCTCATTAAGGCTGAATTACACCACTTTCCGATAGTGTCTATAACGAGAGGATTTACGTAATCCTATGTTTAGCTTACGACAAGTGCGATCGAAGAGAAACAAGTGCAAGTGCAAGGCATTTGTCGTAAGCTAAACATACGATAACTTAAATCCGTTCGTTAAATCCTATCGTTAAAAGACACTATCGTGGTGAAATTCAGCCTTAATATTATGGCAGACAGAATCTCGTATAGCTACTCACTGGAAGGGCGTGTTGTTTTTATCGAGCAGTGACCGGTACTTGTGAATAGCAGGACCAGTGGCGGCGTGCTCTACGTAGCAGCCAGGAATGAAATTGGGCGGAGCAGGACCTCGTGACTCCAGGTCTTCTCGCAGCGCCTCCTGCCATGCAGATATCGCACGCAGCACACCATGAATCAGCGGTGAGCACACGGGTAATTCTGAAGGGGAATAAGATTTCTGTGCCGCTTACAATTGACTAGAATAATGGGTAACAGACTGGGAATGGTCATAATAACGAACAACAAAATATAATTAAACTATCAAGTGTGGGTTACTAAACTAGTAACAAAACGAACCTTGGAGTTCAATTCCAGCGATATTAAGGAAGTCCTGCATTTGGAGCTGGACAAGGCGGAGTACTGCCACCCTCACTGCAGCCCATGAGAGGCTAAAGGGATTGGAGTGTTCTGTGTTCTCCTCCTGCCGCTGGCGTTCCTTCCTCCTGTTCTCCCCCTCTCCCCCATCAAACACATCCTCCTCTACTTCGTCATCATCGACGTCACTCACTGCTGAGTCAGCCGAGTCGTAGTCCACCTCCTCTGCATCTGCCCGCGTAAGTGTTGGCTGGAAACAAGAATGAATATTCGAGTAAAGCAGAGGGGACTGAAACATGAAACTGTTCCAACGTAAACTTGCCCACAGAATTCCTCCTTCAATGGACTGATTTTCAATTAGGAAACAACCTGGCTAAGGTTCAACCCACTTAGTACGAGCATTTTTCTCATGGCATTATCCTCTAGGTATCTCCTGTGCCTACTCGTATGCTTCATGGCAGCCACATATGATACGTTACCTTAAGAAGGAAGTACGAGATCATGGACATTTCAGGAGGGACGAACTGCTCACGGTATGTCGGCTTATCCTCCTTCATGGCGGGGGTGGTCTGGCCGCTCTGCCCCAGTAATTTCATGTTGAGCCTCACGCGCTGCTTACTCAGCGATGACGTCATCGCGTTCCACATGCCCTCCACGCTGCTCTCCTTCTCAAGGCTTCCGTGCGGCGACTGCAACCCCAGTACAATTCTGTTCAAATTCTCCCCAATAGATAAAATTCCTTTCCGAACCGTTCCGCTATCAAACTTGTAAATTTCCACAGAAAGAATCTCCACCTAACCTTCTGACTGACAAAAAAAGGGCAAACCTGGGAGGAATGGGTAGTAGCGGGCCGTAACAGCTTTTTGACGCCCCCGCCGTAGAGTGCCGCCCACGTGGCGGCAGTGAACTTGTGCCCCGCCAGGCGGTAGAGAATGTGGCAGTCGCATGTAGATATGGCGTACACGGTGAGGCTCATGTAGGTGGAGATGAACGTCTCACACAGAAGTACATGTAACCGAGGAGTGTCCTCGTCCTTTTCACGGGCAAGTAATGCGCGAAGGTTTGTCACACCTGTCAAAAAGGTCAGGGGCATATTAACAAACGACTGTTTCATTATTAGTTAGTTTCTGAAATAACAGCTATTGATCTAATTTTTTCCTTTTGAATTTTCTACAGACCTGGCCACTTGGCAGGCTGCGTAGTGACTTCCAAAGGTTCATCAACGGAGAACCTCCTCTTGCGCAGTCCCACTGCTATCAAGTGACTGCTAGGGTAGACCATGTTAAGGCGGGCCAGCGTGTCCATGCCCGGGCTGTGGACCTCCTGTGCCTGCTTCACGCTGAAGCTGTCAGAGTCGCACAAGCTCTGGTAAATGCAAGCAGACAGTGCGATGGCCAGGTCTCGCAGGACGAACACTTCGGCCAGCATGGACCGTGACGGTAAAGGCGGGGACCGCAGCTCGGCCATGGTTTGGAGCATATCGTGTGCTTGCGACTGAAAACATGAGGTTACCATTAGAGTATAATTCCTTCGGCTGGAAGCTGACGATGAATAAAGCGTACAGTTTGGTGATCTTTAAGCCAATGATTATTTTTCCTACACCAATAAGGTTATACCTGGAGATGTCGGATCGGGTCCGCAATGACAGTCTTATTGCAGGCGACACAGGCCGACAGGAGAGGCAGCGTGGTGGGGAAGGGAAGGGGCGACAGCAGCTGCTGCTGAGTCTTCTCCTGCTGTAGCTCCTGCAGAAGCAGCACCAGCTCCATCCGTACAGACGCGAGTCCTCCTCCACTAGCTCCATGCAAGCTGCAGTAGCTCAGCAATGTCCGCAGGAGCGTTTCATTCGCTGTTGGCCACGAAAATATTAGTAGCAAGATTTCAGGGGCACAAGGGGCAGTAGAACGGTTTTTAATGTATGGTAAATTCTTTGATAAAGAACACTGAGCAGTACCTTTGAGCCAGCGCTTCCGCTTCGCCGCTCTCTCCACTTTCGCCTCGAAGTCCAGCTTGTCGGCCATAAGGATCTCATGCAGAGTGGGTTTGTCACCAGGACGCATCATGGTGGGTGTCGCTGTGTAGTCACGTCCTCCATCACCTTCCCCACCTCCATCCTCTGCGACCAGAATCAAAAGTGATATGAAGCAGCACCAGAATGGTTTTTTAATGGCACTTTTACGAGGATACTGTTGAACATATTTTTTTTTTTTTTCTGAAATCTAGGATACCTTTTTCTTACGTTTTCTGCCGCCCACTGTTAATAATTTTTCTTTTTCCCTGGGTGGAAAGCATACAAAAAACTCCAGAAAACCACTAGAAAACCGAGGAAAACAGAGTTAGTACGCACCAAGGGGGAAGGTGTCAGAGTCAGCACTGGTGTAGCTGCACAGCTGCCTCAGCGCCTCGACTTCACGCTCCAGCCACACGTACAGCTGGTACCTCAGCTGGCCTCCGTCCACCTCGAACCCGGTGGCCAGCGTGCTCAGCTCTTCCATCACTATCTTCAGGCAAGCCACAAACTTGAGCTGCTGCGCCATGATATCCAAGCTTCCGTCCGCTAAAAAATGTAAGAAAGATTATTTCATCTTTTCTACCCCTTTTATCTTCTAAAGTCTAATCATCAATTTTAATGTCCACGCTACTAAAACAGGAGAATGTATACCTGGCAGATTAGTACCCCAACCCATGTCTGCAGTGCTTGACAACTATCACAGAGACTGATGTTAATAACAGGGAGCTTCAACAAAAATAGACCAAGGAAGTATTTCACAAACAATTTATCTCCCCCATAAAGTTCCTTTTATTTACTACAGAATAGTCTACTACATGCAAATAATAAACTTCTAACCTACTTTCGTCTAGTGAGTATACCTTTCGGTGTTTCTTTCGGCGCGGTCGGCTTCATCTCGATCTGTTCTTCTTCCTCTTCGCTTTCCTCCTTCTCCTGACCTTCCTCATCTTCATCCCACTTTACCGTAAACTCCTCATCGACGTTATTCGACACCGGCTGCGACCAGTCAAGGCCTGATGACGTCTGATTGGAAACGGGTGCTGACCTTTAATACCAATCATTTGTTAATATCTAGTGCTGTAGAACTAGTAGAACGGACCGGTCATCAGTTGCAATTTTTACACTGAAGCGAATGAATGTCCCTACGGTTTCATGCAGCCTAAAGCCATAATAAGACTTTAAGCAAGAGCATGAGCCGAGGGCATAACACTACTAAAGCCACGCTGTTTCATGTTATGTTGCTGTACCCATGATGGACCCTGTACGAAAACCCTCCCCTGCCAAACACATGTTGCACCCCTACGGGGAGCCGCGGTACGGCCTAAATCCGGACCCAGGCGACCACTCAACAGCCCGGTCAAGACAAATTACAATTACAACTACAGCTACCTTCTGGTAATTCCAAATTGGTATTTCCAAATTGTAGCAGTAATTCGAATTCGAATTCGTCTGAACCGGACAACCAGACCCGACCATAGGCATTCCATTCCGAGCGGGAAAAATGAGTAGTTCAAGATAAACGTAGGAGATAAATGATTTCATGTCGCCCCGTAGTCTCATCTGGAATATAAGATTCATCTCCTATGGCTCTTGTACAATTCTTCCGAATCGGAATCGAACCGAATGGATCTGGTCGACAAGAAGAGCAATCTGGCCTAGCACAACGAGCGCCCCCGCTTCACTCTTCATCTCGCCTGTCTCCAAAATTCTGCAACCCTAGCAAAGGGATAAGTCTCACCGCTTAAGGGTGCGTCCCATCATAAATTCGCTATTTGTTTACGTTTTTTCTGCACACTTTATGAGGAAACTATTGGATATTAAAATGTCTTTTTAAAGGCCGAAATTAACAGGCTGAGTGGTGATTTTACGATCTGTTAACTTCGGAAAAAATCACTCGATCGTAAAATCACAACATAGCCAGTTCAAAAGACACATTATATTTCAGAACATTTAAATATACAATAGTTTCTTCATAAAGTGTGCAGAAAAAAACATAAACAAACATGACTGTGTAGACGCCCTTAAACCGCTGAGATACTAAGGCAGAATATAAACACGCATCTCAACCTAAAGCTTTTAGGTTAAGAAACGTTTCTCAACTCTCCCCCACCTGTAGCCCTTGCGGACGGGACTAGGAGCAGTCAGTGGTATTGTCGCCGAACGAAAAGGAGACCAAGATCTTAAATGTCAGCGGAGGGGTGGGTGCCCCCTCTACGTGTCACCAGTACCTATGAGGCTGAGCTGCGAGCCACACTAGGCGCAAGCTAAGCTCCGGCTATAAATAGATTGGTATTTCGTGTGACGTAGCGTAGTGTGGGTAGGTACTGGTGCCGCGTAGAAGGTGCACCCACCTTGCCACCTTGGATTTTGGTCTTTTCGTCCGGCGACAATAAGGGGGGCAGAGTCCAACGTCCAACATTACCTCCTGGCCAATTTTTAGCTCCGGGTAGGTAATGGCCAGGCGCTACCCAGGGACCAGCAAGACCAACCTGACCAGACTCAAATATACGCCGTATGGTGAACGCTGTGTCCCTGGCAGGGTATGGGTTATCGATCAGGGTGCGCTTACGTAGTAGTCATTGGGACCACTACTCACGCACATGGGACATTACCCTGTTTAGCAAGACAGAATTTAACAAACACATCAGTTGTCCATGTAGGTGCAAGCGTTACCATATTAGTACTGTTGCACTAGTCCAAGAAAAAAAAAACTCAAGATTCCACAAGCCACATAGCGGATCCATTAGCAGGTATGTCGGCTATAGCTATGCACCTTACCTCACAAATGTAAAATCACACTCGTGGAACGCGCTTGAAAATAGAAAACTAGCTATGCACCTTACCTCACAAATGTAAAATCACACTCGTGGAACGCGCTTGAAAATAGAAAACTTAATAAGCAGTGGTAATGGCTCACCAATCAAGAGCGGTGCTAGTCTGATTGGACGGCTGGGACCAATCAGCGCCCTGGGACGAGACGGGCGTTGACCAATCCAGAGAGTCGGAGCTTGGTTTGCTGGGTTTAGCTCCGCCCCAGTCCAGGATTCCCGTGTCTATTTGTACGTCCTGTATCCTACCCTTAGTCGGGCTATTCAGTAGGCCTGAAAACATTGTTTAAGAATGATTATGCTCAAAGCATTTTATCTATACAGGAAACTGTAGAATATTTTTTGTTCTGTAACATAATGTACCTTTCTCAATATGAGATAAAAAAGGGTTCCACATTGAACCTTAAAATCGAACAGCTCTCTTAGACCGACCTCTTCTCAGCTTGGGGTGATTTTGACGCCGGCAAAATCCTCCAGGTTACCCATTCCCATTATTAAGCCCGAAACTTACTCGGTGAGTCGCTGGAGTTGGAGTCAATAACTTTGTGGGGGAGTTTGGAGAGAACTTCAAGTGCCAGTGCTGGGCAGCCTGCCTTGAAGTGCGCGTGCGCTGTTGTGAAGTACAGTTGTCGTTCTAGCGGGGTTATGGAGTCTTCGACGAGCAACTGTCAACAATAAGGACGTGTACTATAAACGTATGTCATCTGCGGTCCAGCGCGATTCATAAAGTATTATCTACTACAAGACCAACACTTGCCAAGTTCGAGGCCATTTGGGTGAAGGCTAAGCTTATCCGAGCGCCGTCTATTTCGTTACCTGCTTATCCAGCTGTTTGCCGTGCTTAATATCTGAGCCTGAGCTGTAGCTGAAGCCAGAGAGGACGACTTGCGTCTTCTTGCGGTCCTGCGCGGAGCTGGCAAGGTATTGCCTGATGAGGAGAGGGTGCGTCCGCAGATACACGTAAAAGTTGAACACATTCGGGTTGGCTGTAACAGAAAACGGAAATAACATCAATGTCCTAAATAACTTAAATGTCAAAAAATACTTCACTGCTTCTAGCCTACCTATTATAACAAGCGGTACGACACGGTCGGACAAAACTTTACCTGCTTATTTGCGTGATTCCTAGAAAAAAACCCTTGGTTAAATGATTGGAGACGGAAAAACTTTTTGACGAAAGGAATGGCCCCAGAATGTTCCCCCGAGTACTTAGAGACCCCACACGACGTACTATGGCAACCACCCAAAACTACCCCCTAAAACGAGGTGAGGTGGTTGGGGAAGCTCGGAAAAACTTTTTGACAAAATAAATTGCCTCAGAACGTTTCCCCGAGCATTTTGATACCCCATACAACATACTTTGGAAAGTAACCAAAACTCCCCCCATAAGGGGGGGGGGGGGGCGAAAAAACATTTTGACCAAATATATTGCGTCAGAACAATTTCCCGATCATTTTGAGCCCACACAACCCATATTTCACAAACCACTCAAATCTACCCCCCTTAGGGGGTGGGGTGCTTGGATACGTTCAGAAAAACTTTTTGATACAAAAAATTGCTTCACAACGTTCCCCCGAACAGTTTGAGACCCCATAAGCCGCACTTTAAAAGTCACTCAAAATTGCCCCCCTCCCTGGGGGGGGGGGGGGGGGGGAGGGGGAGGTTCGAAATAAGCCATATACCATTTGTGACGAGTATGGCCGTTGTCACGTGTCATATCCAGAACTACTCATATACCACAAACAAGTGAATCCACTGATTTCACCCTTTTACAGGTTCAGGGGGGACTTCCCCCCTTCCAGGGAGTTATGCGGGGGTAGTGGGTGGTATCATTGGATTCGTAATTATTTGTTCTATAATAGTCCAAAATTTGATCAAAATCGTTAGAGCCGATTTTGAGCAAATATTTTTTTTCTACCTTTTGGGGGAGTTTTGGGGGGGTAACCCCCCTTAATTTTAAAGGGGGGAAACTGAACTTCCGGATTTTGATTTCTTCCAATTTTAGAAAGGTCACTACCGATTTTGAAGAAAATCGGTTGAAAAGTGCGCCGTCCAGGTCAATGCCACATACATAGCTAGCTAGCTAGCTAGCTAGCTAGCTAGCTAGCTACATACATACATACGTACTGACACGGAGTACCTGACCTCTTCTAAAAATTCCTGTGGGCAAACTTTTCGTTGGAGGAAAAAAGTGAGATGTTTTTCATATTCCGAAGGAATGGACGTTTCCAAAATGTATATGCAAGTTTCAATCGCTTTTGAGGTCTGGGAGCAATGACGGTTCAAAGTTGAGGTTTGCCGAAAATTGGCCCGCACGAATACAATACTTTACCTTACGTATACTCCGTATACAGGTAAAGTAAAAAGCCCTAATATATTTACCTGAGGTGGCTTCCGGTTTATCATCGTTGTACATAGGATGCATGGAGCCCACATTGGTCTGCAGGAGAGTGTTAAGGCTGCCTGTGTAATCATTCAGCATCCACAGGGTCATGGACCGGAGGAAGGGGTCGGGATGGGCACGAGTAATGTCCATGTTATTCCCAGTGGCGTCACACCCGAGAATTTCTTCGTACAGAAGCCGGCGGAAGTTAGGCTGCGAGGAGTCGATCTCGTTTTCGTATAACCGAGCAATGACCATCGCTAACTGGAAGTCCTCCATTTTATTAAGACAGATCTCAATGGC
Source organism: Mesopsocus fuscifrons (assembly GCA_950004255.1). Classification (NCBI taxonomy): domain Eukaryota; kingdom Metazoa; phylum Arthropoda; class Insecta; order Psocodea; family Mesopsocidae; genus Mesopsocus; species Mesopsocus fuscifrons. Next base: position 5,363,188 of record OX465377.1, read on the forward strand.
GTCGCGTAAAGATCCGGCCAGTAGGAAGAAGGCAGCCGCATGTTCAAACCTGCGCGATATGATAAAGGTTAAAAGTTATCTCTCTTACCAGGAGAATATATATTTTGGAACATAGTTCTGATAGCTCACCTCTGTTTACCCAACAGCGCGAAAGCATTCTTGAGGGCCGCCTTGCGCCACCTGTCTTCCGCAAAGTTGTTGCCAAGGAAGCTCGTCATCCGCTCGTCACGCTTTGACCGGAACAATCCCCACACCAGATTTTTCTTCTTCATGGCCAAGTAGAACAGCGCAGCGTCCAGTGGGTCTTCCTTTACTTGGTAAGCTGCTTTAGCTATCTGAAATTTAATCGGGTTTGTTAATAAAAGAAAAATATGTGAGAAGTGGCACCAGTTCGCTGACAATTATTTTTATGATTTTTGAGATGGGTAGGTGAGCACTACTGCAATAGTTCTAAATTGATATGGTCAGACGTCCGAGCCTATCGTGGAAACGAACCTTTTCGACGCAAGTGCGGAGGAGCGTGGGACTGCGGAGCCACCAGCCCACACCCAGCTCCTTCAGTATAGACCAGCGGGGCGAGCCTTTGGCGAAACTGGGAATCAGGTTCAGGAGTTCCTCCTCGCTCTCAGAGTGGAAGGCCCACACGAGATTGTTGGAGCCAAGCCCTTGCCTTTGGAATTGTGCTCGCTGAGCCATGGGAAGACAACGCAGCAGGTAGTTGTAGTGCTTCATCGACATAAGGAAACGAAGCCCACAGTCGTCCAGTGAGTCTAAATAAAACGGAATGGGAGATTGGAGTATAACATGTCATTTTAACAAATCCAACAACAGGTAAACAAAAATTCCTTAAAATACTTTTCGACAAGTCAACACAATCCTGCCTTGTGTTGAAACGAAGGTTCGACCCGGGAGGATTTTGAGAAAAATTCTTATCAGTCGGTTCTATTCTGTTCTTGTTTATTAATTATTCTTCACGAGTGTTTAGCTCAGCTTAGCCTGAGAGTCATCCCCTTACCAGTAGGGACATCTCCGTCGTTCGGCTGCCCTGTGAGCGTCTCCTTAGCAATAGCCGTCTTGGCGGCATCAATGGCAAAGCGCTCGGCGAAATCTGTGTTACACGTGGACACTGTGTCAGCTAGAGCCAACAGGTGCATCTGGTCCAGCGAAGACAGCCCTGGTAGATGGGTGTGGGTCAGCAATCGCGACAGGATACGGCCCTGTTGAAAGCCATACAGCAGAAAAGTTGTTTTGTTGTTGTTTGAAATTTCAAAACCAGGATTTCTTTGAGAAAAATCACTCAATTGATAAATGAAACAGACTGCAGTAAAAGCTCACCTGGCGGGGTCCGAAATGGCTGAGTCCCTGTCGCTCGGCATTGCCAGACTGCCTTCGGTCCACGCGCCTGGGACTCTCAGGCTCATCATCCAGCAAATCATCGAGAGACTCATTTTCCACGTTGAGTTTCCCATCAAACAGCTCGTCATAGTCGCGGCCATCATCCAGCTGAGCCTGACTGTTGGTTTCTCGATCAGCCACTAGGAGAGTCCACAGCGGTAGTGGCGGGATCGATGTTATTTCCGCGTAGTCCAGAGTCAGCTCCTCGGGAATGGCGGTTGTTGAGCCACGCTGCTCTAAGGGGCTCGTTGTACCTGAGAATATTAAGGAAAAGCTAAAGCTACAGTGACGTTTTTTTCACGTTTCTTAAGTTCCGGAAGAACAAATAAATATCTCTTCTACAGCAAAGTAAACGGAGGTAGAAAGCAATCGAACTAGATCACCTGAAAAGAATTGAGAGCTTGAACTTACCAGCGTAGCTAACTGACAGAGTGCGGCTGCGGGACCAGCCACGCTGCCTCACGCTCTCATCATCGCCACCCCCAGCACTGCGGCCGAGGCACGTCCCCGAAATGCACCGCACGAGATGCGCAAGGATCGCCTTCACCCATCGGATCTTGCCAGAGTTGAGAAGCTCCATGAGCTGCTTGGGGTGGTATTGAGGCAGCACGGGGCACGCTATACGGCTCGCTTCGAACAACCCGTAGTCAGGCATGTAGTCCAGTGTCGTGGGCTCCGGCTGATTATTTCCACCAGGGGCTAGTAATAGTAATGTTAATATTATTTACAGTTGTTTCTTTCGAGGAACATGTTTTTTGGTGCGAGTTTCCCGTCGGGAGGAAAATCGGAGAAGGTAAAAAATACATGTTTTTTTTAATATTCCCCAGTCACCTTTTCACAAACGTATGATAACGAAGGGGTATAGCGCTACTTCCCCCAATCGTCAAGATTTATTAGACAGAGAGAATGCTATGATGCCATGCTGTTTTAAAAACAGAAAACAGGAGTGAAACCAATGAACACAACTTTTATCATTTTTCAAGTTCTTCTTCACGTTTGGGCTGGATCCCACGATACCCCGTTATTACTTTAATTTCAGTTACACAAAAATCTGATCTTAAACATCCGAATTTAGTCGAGGTTCAACTCTCAACCGAGCATAGTAATATCTCCAGCCTAAGTCTCACAAAACTGACCTCCTTTCTTCTTCTTTCCCGCTTCATTGACAGCCAGCATGGAGAGGTTGAGGGAGCTGACACGAGAGAGGTGCGGCATCGAGCTGACTGTAGCCAGACGTCGCTGACTGGATTCCAAAGCCAAGGTTCTCAAATCCTCATCACGGAGGTTTCGGTTATCTTGCCGCTCTTCACTCTCTACCCAGACATCGTCGGTCATCTTGTATTCCACTGTTCAAAAATTTAATTGCCATTTGTTCAGTATATTTCAGCCACTGTTGCAGGAGACGCCACCTACATAACCATTACTATTGATCGAGAAACTGACTGAGAATTTTCCGATAGTGAATCGTCATAGAAGTTTTTACTACTGCTATTTTTCTTCACATCAAACAAATTTATAACAGAGAAACTTTCTGTTAACTAACCAGAGGGTTTCCACTGCGAGTAGACATGCATCTCGCTATCCATCCCAACGACCAAAATACCGTCCCGCACCCACGAGATCTGCATGGGCAGTGGGGGCAGACCATCGGCTGTGGACAGATCGATCCTCCGGAGCTTCATCCACCTTATCTCGTCCACGAAGCTTGGAGCCGCCAGCGAGCTGGCCTTGCGCAGAATGGGTCGGTTTGTGGTCTGCGACTCTTTCATGGCTTTCATGTTGGCTTGTGCCAGATCAGATGAGACAGGTGTGAAGAGAAGTACCTAGAAACAAAAAGGTGAGTAAGGTAAGTAATTAAGGTACCTACAAGAGAGAGAATTTCAAGAACTATGCACTATGCCTACGATGTGGTGCCTCTTACCTTACTACCAACAGCAACTGTCAGAATATGAGAGCCATCTTCTTTCGAAACCCAGTCAAGCTGGACGAGGTGTTTTTGAGTCAAAGGGCACACGTTGCCATGGTCGGAGATGCTTTTCCGAAGGCTCATCAGGGTACTAAAGCTCGGTACTGCCAGCAGACTTGCCACAGGCTTCACCAGCTCGTGGGGAGAAGTTGGCCCATCGCTGACGTCTTCGTTAGAGATGGTTTTCACGTATCCAAATTTGAGCTTTTTACTTGGCGGATCCTGCAGCACACTCAAGTCGACTCTTGGGTCCACGACTTTGATCCGGGGGAGGTGGATGTTTTTAAGGTGGATTGTGTCTTCTAGTACCTGGGGGTGGGGAAAAGTCAGGAATCAGGTAGGTATATGAATTTAGTGACCACTATTGTACCTACGGCCATTTCAGAAAAAATCCCCATTCTTGTTTTCACCCTACTCACCCACTCGGAGCCACCAGTGCTTTCACACTCATAGATGGCGACACATAAGTTGACGTAGCGAGACTCAGGGTCGCCACGGTGCGGGCGTGTGAAGCTCTTGCCGTACTTGTAGGCGCAAGCGATGCGGCCGCTGTACGCCGCCGAGATGTTCAGCGGCTGCCCGGGGATGTCAATGACAGAGTCCTGCGCTTTGCTCACCATTGCCCACTCCTCCCACGTGTAGTTTTGCGTCGGTCCCCGACATTTCCAAAAACTAGAAAATACGCGAGCCTCTTAGGACTGTAGGTAACTACTATAACACAACAGACGAATGATTTCTGTTCACCATAAGGTAGCAAACTGGTGTACTGAAGTAGTACCTTACCGAACACTAGAGTCGGAGCAGGCGGTGACTATGATGTAAGGCGCAAAGCAGGCTGGGTAGATGGACGCGGAACTGAGATGACCGGCAGCAGGGGCGGCGTGGATCACCTCCACACCATCAGGCAGCGGTAGGTCCTGCGTGCACACCTAAACAAAACAAAAACCAGTTACGTAGGACGTCGCTTTAATCCAGAATCGGGCGCACCAGGCAGAGGTAGGCACGGATCTACCTGACCTGACAAAATAATTGAGTGAAGATTTTTCACACAGAGCGCCCAATGATTAGGACAGTTCAGTGCAGTTTCTTTGATTAAATAGGAATTATATCGCCTAATACAGGGAATGGTTAGTAGTCAGACTTGAAGGTAGGTACTTACCTTGGTTGTGGTAATAAGTACATGGGAAGTTTGCATGTTTTCGGTAGCAGTAGGTTGCTCAGCAGTTGAAGTGCGCACATGAGCATCCACATCTTCATCATCTTGCACAATGTGACTGTCAGGTACGTACATCATGCTTCCGGATAGTTCTGGAAATATCACACACACATGAGCCAGGGACCTTACGAAAATATCTATCCGAAATACCTGAAGCAAAATTAACATCACAACGCATACAGCACCAGCTAGAATCAGGCTAAATGAAAGTAGTGGATGGCCTCCACCCAACGTACATAACTGCAGGTTAAAAAGAAAATGATAAAAATTACCGTTACTAGGCGGGTGGGAAGCAATAAGGAGACGCCACATATGAACAACAGTGCCGGTGTTGGTCCGCTCCAGGACCACGATATAGAAAGGCTCTTCAAACACGGCTGACTGCTGGAGATCTACCATAGCACCGAGCTGCGTCTCCATCAGCGCCAGGTCAGAGGCACGCGCCGCCACGCCACCGGGCGAGGTCTCGTCGTACCGCTCCCCGGTGATCAGCTGCTCTTGGAATACATGTAGGAACTGCGTGTTCTGCCAGTCCTAAAAATATTGCACTGGTGGTCAGAGGTATACAGCCACGTTTTGTTAGTTCCAGGGGCTCAATAACAACACTGTCAGCGAAATGGCTGATAGTACCAAGTATCATTCCAAGAGAGGTTATCACAACTCACGTGTGTGGCATCAGCAATGGCATCGAGCTGAATGATACATCCTGGACGTGATGTGGACTGCTGTGACACAATTTTGATTTTGTCGTGCAACGAAGTGTGGCGCACCCCACCCGCGTCTGACGAGTTGTCAGATGAGAGACTAGCCATGGAATCCTGGAATTTAATATTGTTAGTTAAAGAGTACCCTTTCAAGGCTCAATAACAGATGAACCATTATAAATTGGGCCCTAGTGTTATTAAGCATAGCTCACCATCATACGGCTGCGCCGTTCGGAGCTGGACACCTCAGCCAGGAGAGTGCGGGCGTCGATAACCGCCTGATAGACTCGCAAGCTCTCCCCGTCGCTAGCAACAAAGCAAGCGCTGGGCGAGTTGGACAAACTGCCCAGCGTGGTGCTGGGGAGGAGGGTCGGGATCCAGGCCACATTAGAGAAGGCTGACATCTCGGGAGAGTTGATGCGCGCCAGCTCTGCCACGCCGCCTGACTTACTAAGGGGACCCACTGCGTCAACTCGCCAGAGAATCAACTCACTACAGAATCCCTGAAAACAAAATAAGAAAAAGAAATAAATTTAGCCCAGTAAAGAACCCTATTAATGAATACAGCAGTTCCTCTCTATAGCGACTGTCAAGGGATCATGTAAATTTGCTTGCTATAAAGAGAGTTGTTTTAAAAGAAGTCAGGGTCTGTCAAAGGTTCGTAGCGTTCGCTCGTTATAGAGAATGTAATAACAAACGAAATCAGCAATTAACGGTCACAGACCTTTTGACTGAACCCGACCAAAACCTTTTAGAGAACAGCCCTCGCGACAATCATCTGACCTATGCCTGCTGGAGTGAAAAGGACCGCTAAAAAAATTTGGGAGTACCAGTTCCTACCAGTCCTCCATCATCTACTTACTGCATTTCCGAAGAAAACTTACAGTCTGAGACGTGAGTTCCTTGACTTGCTTGTCGGAGCGGCAAGGGCCATCGGGTAGGTTGTGATGAGAGGTGGTGAGCAGCAGAGGGAGCACGGGGTGACAAGTAATGTCGTTAACACGGAAGCGGTGCCCCGAGGCCCGCGATGAGTGCCCGATACTCAACACTTGCGAGAACTTGGACTTGTCTGCAAACTGCAGCTGCCACAGGTTCAAAGTGCCTGAAATAGATGAAAACAATAGTGAGGTTGTGGATCAGAGAGAGGGGGATAAGTCTAAGAACTAGACCGTTTCAAGGTATCCGATGTCCTCAGCTGGCAGCACTACCAAATTCCTAATTTGTACACGACGGGTTTTGATGAGGATTCCGTACCACCACAGCATCGATATACATTTCACTTGAGACGCTGAACATACCAGAGGTGAATACCGATCAGGAATACTTTGATAGGATCAGATCGAACCGGTTCTCGAGGCTAGGATAAGACAGTTATTGGTGCTAACCCGAAGAGCCCCAAAAACTGATGAAGTTCATAAACAGACGCCAAGTGCACAGTCGATGAAAATAGTACATGTCCATGTGTATTCCAGATTTTTCGGCCCACTCCTTTCGTGGTTCATTTAAAATTTCTAACGTTCTTTGTGGAGCTTACCATTGGAATGTTTGGATACCATGGAGACAAGAGGAGGTGCGGAGCTGAGGAGCTCAGAGAGGCTGGGCGCGTCCTGCTCCGACTCCTGGGCGGCAGCTCCAGACCCCGCCGACCCAGCAGTAGACCCCGCTGCCTTCGGTGTGGCCTCACCGTCGGGGCCTTCACCACCCCCCTCTTCTTCTTGCACACTAGGCAGCGGTGTCACCACCCCTTCAGCGTCAACATTACTCCCTTTAAACAAATAACAGAGTTGACTTTCTCCTCTTTGCATAATGTGCCGATAAAACTGTTAAACTAGACCTGTGTTCTCGACCCTAAATAAGGCACGTCCATAGCATACCTATAGGATCGGAAGGCTGGGCGGACTTGACGTCGCGATAGTGGAGTGCGTGGTTGCTGTTGTAGAGACAGACATGGGTAGACATGGTCATAGCATCGCCAAGAGGAAATGCATTGGGAATGCGTGTTGAGAAGGAGATCTGTGCCTGCCGGAATGAGCCTGAGTGGTACTCATCAAGCCATTCTACCACCCTGCAACCAATCAAACATAAAATTCATTTTGTGCCTCTCAGTGGCCGAGTGGCCAAGGGGCTTTGTGTTTTGAGAGGTTCGGGTTCGAATCCCGGCGGAACGGAAAAATTTTCCGCTTCCGACATGGATGTATTGGCTTCGGCCCATTACTAAACTGGCTTCGGCCCACTCATATTCGGCTTCGGCCACTTCATCTTCGCTTCAGCCAAAAACATGTAACAAACCAACTCATCGGTGCATATGTTCTCTGAACGTCGCGCGTAATCGACCGATATGGTAGGTTTTGTTTTTCGTGGCCGTGTATCATACTGATACAAAAACTCATTTATTATTATTACTATTTTAAAATTACCAAATAAGAAAACTGCCATCAACAGGGTGTATGGAGTACAACAGGTCAGGGCTGTGGTGCCAGTCGCGTAGTAGACTGTCGATCTTGTTGTCTAGGGAGTCCGGCACGGTGCCCACAGGGCCCATGTCTGTAGCGAGGCTGTTTATAGACGTAGCAGCGCTCAAAGTGACGGAGTGCGGCGCGCTAGGGGGTGGAGGTCCCATCCCGGGGTGCGAATGGATTCCATGGTGTTCGTCACTCCCGCTTTCGTCTTGCGAAACTGATTTACTCACTCGACTCCCGGGCTTTTTTCCTGAAAATTTGTTGTAAAGTTGTAAAATTTTATTAGGTGCTTGGAAAACTCTGAAAATGGTTGAAATTTCTTGAAAGTACTTTAGTTCGGAAGCTCGAAAAACCGTTAAAAACTCCAGAGAGCCACCTCCCTGACTCCCTGAGTCTCAGTGACTGAGTTAGAATTCCGGCTTAAGCATATTGCATGGATGTGTTAGCTTCGGCCGACTCCTAATCTAGCTTTGGCCCGCTCCTCTTCGGCTTCAGCCACACCACCACACCTGGTAACTGGTAACTCACGTAGAGAGTGCTCATCGTGATCAGACTCCGGGACCTCCCTGTGTCCCTCCTCCTCCTTCTCAGCCATCTTCCGGTGAAGTTCTTGCAGTATGGCTTCCGCTTGCATAGAGAAGTGCATTTCGTTATTGTTCAGCCAGTGCAAGATAAAGTTTGGCTCTCGCTCGGGGTCGCTAGTTATCAGACTCGGTACAAGAGGAATGTCTGTAACAAACAAAAAACGACTTATAGATTTGTTACAAATCAAAATTAGTAAATTAGTAAATAAAAATCATCGATGACACTAAAAACCACGCCACCATCTTATGATTTAAAAAACTGAAGGTTACCTGTTTCGGCATTGATACTCGCAGCCAGATGGAAGTGCAGGCTGCAGGTCATTCCGGTGCCTTGAACTCCGTAGTTGTGGAAGTCGTGAACACTGTATGTAGACAGCAGGGTGGGTACAGGCCGTTCGTTCAGTTCTGCGTTCTGGCTGTGCTTCACGTTCCGTCGAAGATGAAAACAGGTTCTGCAAACCAAGAGGACAATCAGCTCGAAGTTAACACGGATAGACAGGGGAAAGGCATTGGAAGTATCGTGATCACGCATGGTAAGAGAACGGGAATACCCCAGGTAAGAAAACGGCACCTACTTCATGTGCTTAAGGCGCTGCATGAACCGATGTTTGTGCCTGTGAGTGCGGAACTTGGGGTTCGTGGCAGCAGAAGGATCGAACTGACTCATGTTGACCAGCCCGTCGTCTGGCAGAATCGTCTCTACCCAAATACGGCAAATGTTGTCCTTGCAAGACGTCACCAACATGTTGGATACGGAACCCCTGCAAAAAATTCACATGTCCTTGTTCCTCCAAATAAAGGTGAGAGTAAAGTATAAAACATCTATTCGTCTAAGAGTAAAATGGAAAATACGAATTGTTACGATTTCATTAATTTATAGTACAGTTTGGAGGCAGCTTTAGGCCACACTTACTTGGGCATGTATTTGCTCGTTTGCCGCCACGAGAAGTGAGTGACAGCGCGAGGGTGCGCTATGTAGACGAAGCTGTAGTTGGTGCTGGCGTCACCTCCAGTCGCTGACATCTGCTCCATACTCTTGCACGGAAACAACACTACAAAAACGAACAGGGAAATTAAAACTTTCAGGCCGGTGATCCATATAATTCAACTTAGACAAGCGTTCCAAATTTCGATATAACAAAGACGTGATTAAAGTGCCACTATTTTCGACTGGCTACCATGGTGATTCCAAATACAAACCGAGCTGAACTAGGTTATCAGTAAAAGAGAAGTCGCTGGAGGGTTGAGATTTGGAGTCTTCGCACTTGCCAAAGTGACAGGGGTAGTAGAGTCAAATTCAGATTTACCTCGAATCACCATGGCAACAAATCGAAACACAATAAACATTTGGTTATCTCGAAAGTCAAAGGCATGACGAAGGGACCCATCCAAGTCATATTTTCTATGAACAACTTACGGTGTTTGTTTTCGAACCAAATCTTGACTAGACGGTCGTTGTTGCCGGCAGTGGCAAACAGAGTGCCATCAGGGGAGAAGGAGAGATGAGTGACAGGAGAGGAGGTTTTACATCTCCACACGCAGTCCCAGCTGGGCCCATCCTCATCAGCTGCAGGGATACTCTGCTGGCTCCCGATCCTGAAATCCCACCAATCATATTTAAGACCTTTCTGACTCGTCCAACCCTTTTTTTCACACGGGTAACCGTTCTTTCACTGTTCCTCCCATTATCAGTTCAAAAATTGAATGTCTGCTCGGTCAGTTTTTTGTTGTTAAAGATTTCATTGTCCTTCAGAAAAAAGAAACTCCTTGGCGCTACAGCCCTTGGAGGGCCAGTGCCTAGTATGATACAGGGTCGCATCTTTCGTGAGATCTGTACACAAGGGGGTCATTTGGCCAAAACCACGCCAGGCAGCCGAGTTTTCCCCCTGCCAGTGAAGGCCAGATACCCATCAGGGCTGGGTAGACCCAGGGCCGGGCAAGATTGACCAGGAAAAATCTCGACACGTCGGGACTAGATCCTGGCTCCTCTTGCTCCATACCTCAGTTCCCTGCCACAAAGCTAAGCATAATTATTGTCCTTCAAAAGTCTCAAGATAATTTACAAAAACTAACCAATAAAAGTCGGTATAGCAACCAGCAACCTCCACCGTTCTCGTCTGTTCTCGTTGCCCCCTTGTTTCTTACAAATTATATTTTCAAAGCTCTGATTACTCACCCTGTCTTATCACCGCACTCCTCCCCAATCTCGAAGGTGACCCCCGTAGGGTGGGAGATGTCTTCGGGAGGAAGTACATTCTGGTGCCACATCTGCACCACCTCTCCACCAGTCAGCAGTCGCGTTCCCTCTAGGTTCCATGACAGTGAAGTCACGGTCGCTTCCGTGCTTAGGGTACCGGTCTGCACCCAGCGGTAGTCCAGCTAAAACAAACGGATGAAACTGAACACGGGGGATGGACGCTCAATATTCTTCGCGAACTGTCGGAGCTCAACCTCGTTCTATGGGGATTTCGCAAATGCATAATATAGTTTCAGTATTGAAGTACAATCCTCTCTGAAGGGGATATACTTTCTGTTTGAGTGGAGAAGTCCACTAACTCGATTTTAAGAGCCTGCCTAGTTTTCCCAGACTACTTAGCTTATTCTTGGAGCATGCATACGGGAAAATTTTTCCAACCAAACTAAAAAAATATATTAGAACTGCGAACAAGCTAAGAACCCCTCTGACGGTGTTACACATCCTTCTTGAATGTCCCCTTTACGGGCCCAGCCGTCAATCCCTCAAAGGCCAATCTCTCCCCACAATACTAGCAGATGATGTCACTTCCATTCAAAATCTTTTAAACTTTCTTTCCCAAACTGCCCTCCTCCCACAACTGTAAATTAATTCTTTCCCCACAAGTATTCGCGTGAACCCCTCGAGGGACTGGCGATTAACCCTATAAAAAAAAAAAAAAAAGAAGAGAAACCCCGAAATAATAGCCTGATTTAATTTAATGCAGTACCGTCGTAAAAGCTTCTTACACCATACAGCCACTTAATCTAAATATTATGGCTCTCAGCCGCGAGTACAGTAAAAACCGAAAAAAAAGCAGAAAGACTGGTATGAAAAAACGAGAGACTTGGCTCAAAGGCACAGCATAATCCGGTTCATGTTTCAGTATCGATAGCACGGTTGAACTTTGAAGGGAAACCCTACTGCCGTGTAGAGATAGGAGAAACAGTAAAACTAGTACAGTTCAATCACGAAAAGAGTTTTTAACTCACAGTAAGAGATAATGAAGTTTCTTCCTCAATTTCATCGCAAATTTTAAGCGGAACTCGCTATTAATTTCGCAAAATCCTAAACAAGTAGCAAAATTTTCTTACACACTAAGAGTGTGTCCCACCATGCCCAGTTAAGAGGACGCTATACCTGACGATGCATTTTTTGCCGCCCATAAGATTAACATTGCGAGCGGCGATTCATTTTCAAGGTTTACCCCTGGTTGGAAAGTCACAAAATGTTACCTGTACCTAGCCCTAACAATGTTCTAGGGATTGGAGTGTTCGAAGCAGATTTCCCAATTTCTCACTGGTTTCTTTTATTGCAACTGTTTTGCAAAATCGCATACCTCAAGAAAAGTGCTGTATCTCGAAAACCAGTAAAAAAATGGGAAATCTGCTTCGAACACTCCCTAGAATATTGTTAGGGCTAGGTACAGGCAAAATTTTGTGTCTTTCCAACCAAGGGTAAACCATGAAAATGAATCGCCGCTCGCAATGTTAATCTTATGGGCGGCAAAAAATGCACCGTCAGGTATAGCGGACCCTTAAGAGAAAACTGAAGATTTTCTCTCATGTTTACCATGTTAAATTTCCAAGAAAATCGGCGTATGGTGGGACGCGCCCTAAGAAATCTAATATGACTATATCTTAGCATTCACCCTTTCATCGCAAAAGGTGCCTGAAGCCAAGAGCTCAGCGTAAGAAAAGGTAATCGCCTCCAGGGGAGGCTTCTGAGGGAAGTTGCTTTTGAAGGCAAAAACCGTTTCAGAAATGTCAACATAGAGACGTTTTAATAACAGCGTCACGTCACAGTGCTTCAAGGATGCTGTACCGAAAATATACCTTGAAAGAACTTTTCTCGAAGGGTAGGTAAAATCTGATCATTTTTTGAGTATCTCAAAGAGGTCAGATGTCTATTGGAATACATAAAACTTACAAATAGGTATAAAAAGAAAAAGCACTATGAATACGAATAAAATGTATAGCACTTTCAACTTCAATACCGATACCCACAATCAGATGAAACTTAAATAGGTATGGCAAAGCCATCTCATAAATATAACTCGGAACAGTAATTAGTGTACGTATATAAGAATGGATTTCACACATCCAATTTAACAGCTGGATAAATCTCTTTAGCTTATAATAGGCGGCGAATAGTCGAGATTCGTAATAAATTGGTAAACTTGTATCCAATCATGTCACTTGACCTGCAATTTCCACCATAATAAAGGGTCCGACAACAGTCGCACTTAACTTTCTCGCCCAGAATGATTTTTTTTTTTGGGGGGTTTTTTGGCATTTTTTTTGCGGGCGTAATTTTTAAGCAATCGAAAATCGGTTGAAAATGACCCACGAGCATCTATCTGAGATCACTCATACCAAGTTTCATGGCTGTCATTCTATTACTGTAGTCCCAAATGCGTTCCGACCATTCAAAAACGTGGTTTCTCATTCTCAACTCATTTTCGACACTTTTTTGACTACAACGGCCGTAATTTTGAAGATAACAAAATTATGTTCGACAGATGTTTAAGTTACATGGTTCTACACAAATTTACCAAATTTCATGACAATCGGTCAATAAATGTGAATGGCGCCGAAACGATCGAACTTTGGTCCAGAACGGCCGTAATTTTCAACCAATTCAATTTTAGTTGAAAATGACCTCGAAGCATCTATTTGTCAACACACATACCAATTTTCAGTGTTATAGATTGAAAAGTGTACTGTCGGCGCTTGTCTAAGTAACCAAAAACACGATTTTTGAATTATTTTGGCGGTTTTTTGACAATAGCGGCCGCAATTTTTGACCAATCAAAAAATCCTTGAAAATGCCCCTCGGCAGTGATTTTAGACAGGTCCATACCAAATTTTATAAAAATCGGATGAACGGTATAGGCGCTAGAGCACTGCACGGACTGACGGACGGACTGACGGACGGACGGACTGACGGACGGACAGACTTTTTCCAGAAACCACTTTTTTGGACTCAGGGGACCCCCAGGATCATGGGAAACCCAAAATCTCAATTTCGAAATTTTGCACGAAAACAATACTTTCTCGCCATATATGGCTAGCGAGAAAGTAAAAAAAACCAGCGCTAAAAATTGTCTTCTATATCGAAGCTACGGGACAGCGGAGTGACTTGATTAGGTCCCACTCGCGCTGTTGGGATTGTGCCCTGAATTAATCACAATATGTACACCGTACTAGTTTACACGATCGAAACCTGGTCCCGTTTATAGATTTCGTTCTTTGCTTTCCCAACTCCAGACGAGTAGGTATCGCCCAAGGTCTATTTATTCTAAAGGATGACTAGTTTGTGTCACGCAAGGTCTCGCGATGACGTCGAAACACGTCAACCGATCAGTGATTAAAGGCCTCTGACATAATTACCACATGCAAGGCAACTTCTCAAGAATATTCGATCTTGTGTAAAGTACAAAAAAGTTTTGGAAATGACTTTTCCTCAGGTACGCATTATCTTTATTACCGAATAAAAATAGCAAGGAGGTCTCTTTAGGGAGACTTTTAGTGTTTCCAGGCTTTCTAAACGTTTTATCGGCACTCACAAAGCCCCCTCGCTACACTCGCACGATACCAACACGCTATCTCCCGCATCAGCGTCAGTCGGCTGGAAACGGAAGGGGAGGAATAATATTACACATAGCTACTAAAAACCAGTGTTTAAGGGGGTTTGAAAGTCAACAGCAAAGTAAAAATATGGCTAGCGAGTAAGTAAAAAAATTATAATTTGGGAAGAGACATTAAACAAGAGACGAAACCAAAAGAAAATTTTAGTTTTTGCTGTAGTAGCGCGAGGATGGAGAAAAGGCAGGCGACGAGTTCCCTATCTCTACAATTTTCATGCCCCATTAAGAATACATTCACGCTGGAGCCTATTTCCTGTCCTATGTCCTCTATAGAGGAAATTTCAATTTTTATCAACAAAAAAACTAAAGGTCATACTGTGAACCTAATACGTTGGAAATCTTTGTGCGGAGCCACTAGGGTAAACACACAGCAGTGGACTAAATCCCCGATAACGACAGAAATCGAATGGAACGCACGACAAAAACATTTTCCTCAGTTCACCGCTTTTCTGGAGTAAATTTCAAAAATCTTCCAAGATCCCTTGAGTTAGGCAACGCGCAGGTATACCCAATGCCTGAGGCAAAACACACGAGTCGAGACAGCCGGTAAATTGTTTTCTTTCTAAACTTCATTTTCCTCTCATTAAATTTGCACTGCCAGGCATCATGAGCTCACACAGCCTTGCTACCAACGTATATTTTCGTATAGGTACAGAAGCTCGTATCTGCATCATTTCCAAAATGTCTGTATGAAGAAAGAAAGCCATGGCGAATAGGTTGGCACTGACATTACCAGAGCAAATGTCGTACCATGTCCATGTCCAACCCAATTTTATGTGGATACCCCCATGGCACAATAAATTCTATACTCCGCACGAGACATGGTTATTAATTCCATCTTTCAAAGGAAAGGGTAGGATACTTCTTGTTCTGGATTATAATATATCTTTCCAACATCACATGCACGTAACTACGAGTACTTAAATATAGTCGCGCCGCCCTGACCTGCCTGGCCCGAGGGCATTCTGCACTGTTCACAGAATGCCCTCGGGCCAGGCAGGTCAGGGTGGCGCTACTATACAAGCTTTTGCTCAGCGTGAGGTTCCCTCCCTACAGAGAAGCTCTCTGGACTTCAGGAACAACACTCGTATTTCTCGGTTGTGAATGGAAGCACTGACCCAGATAGGAGAAGGATAGAATCAATGGCACATACATACACCCATTCCTCTTGGCTTGGTTATTTTCATCCCATTTGGTTATCTTTCATCAAGGCATAAAGTTTGAACAAGGAAAAGCTACTTTAAAACGATAAAAACTTTTCCTTTTTATTTTCAAAGCAAGGCGGTAATTAATCTATGCTTCTCACGACTGACTGAAGGCGGCACAAAAGAAAAACTAGAGCAACAGTCACTCACTCACTAGATAAGGGTCACGTCATAACCAACCTAGACAATTTGTTTATTCTACAGTTTCTTCACCTCCGTCAAGCGTGACAAACATCACAAATATGTCAGTCTGTTAGATCACAGTATGAAGCCACTACGCCACGTTTCCACTCCTTCCATCTTCGAAACGAGTAAGAGATGGGCTGAGAGGGTACAATTATCATACAGTTACTGTGAGATGGACTGAGAGGGTACAACTGTCATACAGTTACTGTGAGATGGACTGAGAGGGTATAACTGTCATACAGTTACTGTGAGATGGACTGAGAGGGTACAACTGTCATACAGTTACTGTGAGATGGACTGAGAGGGTACAACTGTCATACAGTTACTGTGAGATGGACTGAGAGGGTACAACTGTCATACAGTTACTGTGAGATGGACTGAGAGGGTACAACTGTCATACAGTTACTGTGAGATGGACTGAGAGGGTACAACTGTCATACAGTTACTGTGAGATGGGCTGAGAGGGTACAATTATATACAGTTACTGTGAGATGGGCTGAGAGGGTACAACTGTCATACAGTTACTGTGAGATGGACTGAGAGGGTACAACTGTCATACAGTTACTGTGAGATGGGCTGAGAGGGTACAACTGTCATACAGTTACTGTGAGATGGGCTGAGAGGGTACAACTGTCATACAGTTACTGTGAGATGGGCTGAGAGGGTACAACTGTCATAAAGTTACTGTGAGATGGGCTGAGAGGGTACAACTTGTCATACAGTTACTGTGAGATGGGCTGAGAGGGTACAACTGTCATACAGTTACTGTGAGATGGGCTGAGAGGGTACAACTTGTCATACAGTTACTGTGAGATGGGCTGAGAGGGTACAACTGTCATACAGTTATTGTGAGATGGGCTGAGAGGGTACAACTTTTCATACAGTTACTGTGAGATG
Organism: Mesopsocus fuscifrons; assembly: GCA_950004255.1. NCBI lineage: Eukaryota > Metazoa > Arthropoda > Insecta > Psocodea > Mesopsocidae > Mesopsocus > Mesopsocus fuscifrons. The sequence continues at coordinate 5,379,682 of OX465377.1, forward strand.
GGCTGAGAGGGTACAATAATTGTGTTACAGTTACTGTGAGATGGGCTGAAAGCGTATAACTTACCACATGGTTACTGTGAGATGGGCTGAGGGGGGTCGGTTCGTATATGCAGACCTGCTTCTCGTACGCAGCAGCGATCTTGCCCGTGTCCGTGGAGCAGTCCAGGCAGCTGATCCGAACATAGTTATGGACCGCGCCAGGAATGATCTGCACGCGCTCGAAGTTTGAGGCGAGGATCACGATGTTGCATCCTGCCGCATAGGCCTAAACACAAATGTTTAAATAGTAAGAAGATGGCAAGGAGTATATAGCTGAGGGTGGGGGGGGGGGGGGGGGGGGGACAAGCCCAGCAACTAGACTGTTTTCAAGAACTATCCATTGTGCTCAGCTGGCAGCACTACCAAATACCAGCTCCCCAGCCATCGAGTAAACGATGGGGACCTACAGTTTTAGGTGGGTTCCGAACCACCACAGCCTCGATATACATTTCACTTGACATGCTGAACATATCAGAGGTGAATGCCGAGCAGAAAAACTTTTTGGTAGGATCGGGATCGAACCGGTGTGACCCGGCTCTCACTGCTCCTCAAAAGTCGACCATTTAGTCCACTCGGCTATCGAGGCCGTATGGCAAGGAGTAAGTAATGTAGTATAATTGTTAATTTGCCTTTAACAAAAAGCTGTGACGTGATAGAGTTAACTTTCATAGGTGAACGTCAATCAAAAAAGAATGACGACCGCTGTTCAGTATGACATCAGCTGACAGCACAACTAAGGCAATACGAAAGCGCAGGTTTGGTGGAAGTTAAGTGAGTTAAAAGCTTTTTCCTGTCTCCATTGACTCAGCAGCAAGAAGCCTCTGCGAGGGTCAAGAACGAGAGAAAATCCAAACAGCACAGATTGAATTAACGACAAAATTTACTGCTGAAAGCCAGGAAACGTCAGCTATGGCAAGCTTATTTCTAATTTTGTCCTGACGAGTGGTCATTCTTTTACCTAGATGGAAGACATTGCAATCCATGGGACTACTTACATGGACCACTTTTGTAATAGCCGGTACAACTTGCATATTTATGGCAAGACCAACGAAGACCGTACCAAAGTAGCACCCCCAAAGCAGTGGAAACTTTTTCTAAAAGTGGAGCTGATCATATGGAAAACTGTGCTGAATGGTAGAATTAAAGACTACCTTCACTCCTACCTGTGAGAGTAGATACGTAGGGCACCTACTGAGTAGGTCGGTAAATATTTGCCAATTTTTTGGTATGATTTATAAAGCAAGATTCTGAAACGAATTAAGGTCTGTTTCGCTGCCAAGAATGAGGGTTGCAAAGAATCGATGGTCCCTCCCGCCGTCTGCCCGTCCGACGGCGCTTCAGTCTGCTAAATCGGCACCCTATCGCAATGCATACAGAACACAGACCTTGACTAGACCTCGACATTTCCCACGGTATGGGGGTGGGGGGACAAACTAGAAAACTGGGAATCCACTGGCAAGGGCCTTTGATCCTAGAGATGACGCAGATTAGAGCTGTGGCTTTTTTCGAGCAATCAGAGTTTGTCTCCAAGAGCTCGGGCGCCAACTGGCCAGACTAGCTAAAAACCCCCTTTTCAGAAAGCTCTAGAACCAAACGTGTGGCAACAACACGAACATCATTTTGAGCACGAAACAAGGGGTGGCGCTGGTGATTACTTCATTATATTCTTTCACATAATAATATATTTGTAATGATACTGAATACATTGAACTGTGTCCTTATTGAAAATGACGCGTATTTCCATTTACTGCGGCAAGGGTAAATTGCTGTTGCGTTTAACCTGTTTACACTATCTTCGTGTACACGATTGCAAACTGTCAGCAAGAGTCCAGGAAAATGGTTAGGTACGACCCCAGACTGGAGGATCACCCATAGGGGTAGGTTACAGGACTTAGGTACGAAAAAGTGTGCACTAAGAAAAAGGCCATAATATATATACCAACTACTTACCTACTATAAATCTAACTGGTATGTTCCACATTAAACCAGTTCAGGCTAGGTAGGTGGCAGTACCTACTTACAGACTGACAGGTTATTCCAGGTAGGCTACACCTAAACCTAAACGAATCCGTGTAAAATATTTCACATACGATTCGTGTCCTGTCACACGTTGTCAAGTCAATACGTATGTCCAGAACATTTTCCTGTGTTAGTATCACAGTCCATAAGGTAAACACTGCATTTCCAGGAACGATAGGAGTTTAGTTCCAGTGATAACATTATGAGGTTATCAGCCACCGTTTGTTGTTGTTCTTGGGTTAGGTCTAGTGTCCATCGGTTAGGTCAACAAGGGCCACCAAGGGGAGGGTATCGTTCAGTAAAAGTTTTTTAATGAAAAACCTTAGGGACCTGTCTGGGTGATAGAGTACGGACTGGACAAAATTAGTAGGCGCACATGAAATTAATATGAAGCAGTTACACCTACGGCATTTTCCATGTAATTTCACAACATAACAATACTGCCAAAAGTAGAACGATAAGACGAGTGGAAATGTTGATCTAGGACGTTACAACTCGTGACAAGCTGACATTGCCATTGAAGCAGCCCTAACGACAGCACTTGGAAGACCCTTCCCAAAACTTTTCCTGAACCAAACAAACCTCCATTTCATGCTTTTTCATGTAATTTTTCCAAAAAATGACACTAACCGTAAACGGGACCCCTTCGACACTTCCAACCGCAAAGCAGTGGTCCCCCGAATTGCAAGCACCACTCAGCACTTGGTGCCTATTCATATTTATTTACACTAAAATCTGCGGTCACACAAGACACTCCAAACACTTCAAGCACTCCAAACGCGCCATTGCTATCAAATTTAAAATTTTGCACCAACACCAAGACTTCTAATCACAAGTGTCAGACATTTTGGCAGAGAGACTCACCGCCTCCTTTGAAAGTCGTGGCAGCAGAAAGTTCCGCCAAATTTTAAAAATATTTTGGGAGAAGTTGAAAACTGTTTTTTTTTTAAAGTTTTTAAGATATTTTTAGAATTAAATTACTATTTTGAGGTTAAGTTATTAGAGATTTTTATAGTAGGTAGGTACTGTGAAGCACTATTTTGAAGTTTAGAAATTTTTTATTAAGTAATACCTACGGGCAGTTCGCACATACATGTATTGTGTTACAATATTGATGTATTCATGTTGATTCATATTAAGGCTGAATATACATTCGGTATTTTCGACTACATGTACTTGGTTCGCAATGCTAAGTACTTCAAGCCCTACTCCGAAGTTACAGGGCGAGTGGAAAGTGTTTATAGGGGGATGTAAACCTAAGACTCTTTGTCGTGAGGTAGTGTTGTATTTTTGCATGAAATGGAGTAATAAGCCCACAGGAGCGATTTTAAACAGTCAACTACCAGCCCACATGTTTTTTGACAGATCGCGAAAACACAACACTACCTCACGCGAAATATTTTTTTGTAACGATTCGGACTAAAACAGTATGATTTTATCGTCACATTTAGTAGAAAAGCTTGATAAATGTTTGTAATATTTACCGCCGCCATGTTACATGTTGACAATTTTTATTTCACTTACGGAAGTGGGTAATTTCAACAGCATTTCTCTACTTTTCTCCTGTAAAAGCTAAACATAGTGTCCTACTTTTACTCGTTCGTTTCGCGTTCAAATAGCACACTATGTTTAGCTTTTAGAGTAGACACAGTCAATACGATATCGCAATTACCAGTCTCCGGTTGTACTAAAATGTAAACATTAGTTTTGTCGAATATTTACTTTCGCACAGTGGTTTTGGCGGAGTTCGTCGAGAATGTATGGTGGCCGTTAAGCGAGTGGCAATAGGTAGGTACTTCATTATTTTTGCGTTATCTGGATAATTATTATAGTTCATTGTTTTACTCACACAAAAAATATAATGGTACCCTTATCCTTCAAATGCACTTAGGTAGGTAGGTACCTTACATTCTTTGTACCCACTTCTTACCTAAGTAGGTAGGTTAGGTACCTATGTGTGATAATAGGATGAGCACTTAACGGTAAAATGACTTGGTTACTTTACAGTGTTTATTATGAAATTTTGACGGGGTCAATACTTACTTCACTTCGGATACTTAGGTCTTAGGTTGGTACAATATCAGCTTCTAACCTCCTCCTACACAACTGTGAAGTCGCAGGCACCTACCCAACTTGGTAGGAAGAGTTAAACCGATTCAACAGTTCGTACTGAGCATTTAAGAGTACTTACACAAGGCAAAAAGTAAGTGAATGTAGGTAAGGTTAAGAATATCTTAGATACCTACTTATGGAGCCGTTTTGCCACTTACAAAAGAATTGAACAGCCAAACATGTGAAAGTACGTAGTGTTTGTTTTCGTATACATCGGTAACCAAGTAATCAGGTATGTAGGTACCTAAACCTAAGTTACCTAGGTGCTAAAGTACCTACATAGATATCTGTGGTTTTGCAGAGAGGGTAATATCACTTCCCTGCTAATAAAATCCTAAAATAAAGATTCCCTTTTCATACCGATCCAACACCCTTAGATAATTTTGAATTTTGATTTTAAGCAGCGAAACAATACTTCGCAGTCTAACCTAAACGTAACATTACAATTAAATAGTTAAACGAGTACTAAAATAATTTTGTACTAGTCACGGTAAACTTCTAAATACCTGTGCAGGTATAATAACTTAAGTTAAAGAGGGTAGGTTGCAACGTAAGCAAGGTAAAAACCTAGAACACCAAGCACTTGAAAGCCGAAAGAAAGTAACTGCCTTTTCACACGCAAGACGGGCCAACCACCCGGAAATCGATTAAGTGTGAAAAGGGGCTAACTGACAGCCACAAACCACCCAAGTTTCAATACTGAATCGAGGTAGAGGCATTAAAACTAAAGGAATGGCACGGTCTAGTTGGTGAACATTGAAACTCGTTCTATGCTATTGTCACAGCAACAACATTCAAACATCTCCTTACTACTAAAAACATCGATCTAAAAAAAGAAAAGAATAAGCTTGTAGATAAGGTCCTCCTGAAACCTAACAAGAAAATAGGCACAGTAACTTAGATAACCGCAGTAAGGTCTCATTTCTACTTCAGACTGAAACTCGCTGTTTATATCAGGTATGTAAGTTATACATGTCCCTATGAAATCTAGCCTCAGTCAAATTTGGCACTGGCAAGATAGTGCGGCGTATGAAAAGCATCAGAAGACGGGGGCCCCGGGTTTGAGCTCGAGGAAATGGAAGGGAACGTGTAGAGAAGTATTGTTGTGTGCTACGAGTAGGTGCCCGCGACGCGGCGAAGCCCCGACTACAAGCACCGTGTCCCCCTGGGCCAGCGCAGGCTCTGTCGTCCCTTCTGAAATAAACCCAGTCAGTTAAATACTAACTCACCAAAAAGAGCATAACACCACCGTTATATATTGCTGAAAATGCTGGATCCAGACAGGAATGTTGAATCAATAACAATCGGACTTATGCCACAGCTATGTTCACCTTCAGACATAACGCGGACATAACGTGTTTAAGATAACACAGGTGAAAAATACGTCTAAATTTTGGTGCGTCAGGGGTGGCGCCTTTACGACACTTAAGATATAGTTTTGTCGAAAATAATTTGAAAAAAGGTGACTTTACTCTCATTACCCGGGAAGGACATCTTCATAAGGCGGGTCTGCGGGTAGCCCAGCTTGCTGTTACCCGTGACGGTGTAGGGGCGGCTCGGCGGGACGGGCGGTGGCCGCTCCAGATCCAGCCCGAACAGCGTACACGTCTGCTGGATCATTTTACTGTCGCACTTGTCAGCGGGGTCAGGCGGAGGCGTCCCTGCAATGGGCTGAGGACGAGGACGCGCTCCGCCTCCCAGCGTGCGGGCCTTAGCTCCTGCCAGTCCTTAAAGTAGATGATTAATCAAATTTTGGACTAAATTATTTTCTGGCAGAACCAAAACAGCTACACTCTGAGCTATGAGGAAAGACGACTGGAGGAAAACTCGGGTGATTCAGATATAAGGTAAACTAATTTTAATTTTTTCAACTGAAGTCCTTACGTCGCGTCAGTTTAAAAACGTACCCATGGCGGCAGCAGGAGCCATACTGGTGCCATGTTGCAGGGTGAGTGAGCGCCTCAGGGCCGGCCAGCGCCGCCTTGAGCTCCACCCGCGCCATGTCGCCTGAATGCAAGCCGCCGCGTTGTGCCGTCTCCTAGTGCGCAGAGACTCAAGCTGCTGCCGAGCGCCCTCACTGCAAAAACCAAATAAAAATTAGGAGCCAGCCGTGGTCGTTACCTGAATATACTAGTACTAGATAATACCTTCATCTTTAATTGCCTCGTCACTCAACCCCTGAAGGCATGATCTAATATCTAATACATGAGGAGAAATAAATTAAATTATCCTATACCTGAGGAAAATATGACGCTTCCCGAATGCCCAAGACGGTGCTGGGCCAAGAGGTTGCTCAGGACCAAGTCCCAGACAATTGAGAATGGCGGCGGTGTCCTCGCTCACACGATCTTCTCCCTTTCTTAGGCGGCAGTGAGGAGCCAACAGACGGTAACGAGCGTTGAACACACGGAATCGCATTCTGTGCGGATAACCTGAGGAAGAGGGATCAAATTATAGTGATTTTGCTAAAGAAATAAAACGGCCGTTCTCCCCTCAGTAGTAGTAATCATGAAATCATCTCTTTGCAAATTTACAAATCAGCTCGGTTTCGTTTTCATTACCTCCAGCCATAAGGTTGACGGTTTCCAAAACTTGAAGCGACCGGATTTGAGTCATGACAACAGGCTTGCTGAACAGCCCAGGCTCCTCCTGACTATTGCTGCGGATACACCGCACGAAGTGAGGGCGCGCGTGCACCAGCGTCCGCAGCAAATTGTCCAGTCTCGTGTGGAAGTCCTGAGTAAGTGTCGACACGGGTTCTTCTCCGTTTAACCTGAAAATTTAGAAACATTAAGGTTTAACGTCACTTGTGGGTATCACTACCAAAAAAGAGCTAGTTCTAAATCAGTAGGTGGCTTATTCCAGTACAACACTGAGTTAGGTAAGCAGGAACTTACAGGTCGGTGTGTGAAGTTGGAGAAATACGGAAGCTGACGCCACGAGGAGCCGTGTCAACAGAATACAACGCTTTCAGCTCAGACCCAAACAAATGGGTGGCGAAGCCAAAAGTACACGTGTGCTTATAGAAAACGGATACCAAGTCGTCTGGAACCACGTCACGATTAGTCTCTGAAAAGCACAGCACTCATCAAAACAAGTGCTTACCAATACCGTATGAATCTATAATTCAGTGACCTTATTTCATAAGGGAGCTCCTTGGAAATCCACCACTAAGTGACGACGATGAAAAATAAATCTCGGTATCTTTTTCTATCTTTTTTTACTAACTACCTAGTAAGCAGATTTTCAAAGTAAGCGTGAATCACTAACTTTCTGTTCTAGTTTGGCATCAGAATGGTTTCATCTGGAATCTTTTGAAAGAAACTGTTACTAGCTGTCAAGTAAGTAACTATGTTGGTATCATAGGCAAGAGAATGGAAACGACAGTACTGGGCAGGTGGGAAACGAGCCTTCCCCTAATCACCAACTATTTGTACTGACCTAGAAAGTCACTGGCGTCATACAGTACTCTGCCAGCGAAATGATGGATCCCGAAGGCTCGGGGTCCGAGTTGCTTGCCGTCCAGCAGGCGCGGGTTGTGCCTGTGTTGCGCGCGCACCTTGCTCAGGTATGACTCGGCTGATCCCCGCATAGAACACTCCACATCAAGCATACTTAGCAGTCCAGTGCGCTAGAAATTAAATAGGAAATAAATAAAAAACATTAAGGCTCCACTTCAGGTGATTTTCCACGGGAGTTTATGTTTCTCTATGGTGCCCACTCACCAGTGAGGATATAAGGTCAATACATGGTACGTTGTCCACATAATCGACCTCCACGTCGCAGCGAATGCCTTCATCCCTGCATGACTCAATGGACGACTTGAAGATGTGCGTGTTGTAGAAATGCTGCATTGTCTCCGCGCAAAGGTTAATGCATAGATGTTCGAGCTGACAGGGCTAAACAAAAAACATTCCCAATTAAGGAATTATGATCACGGCGTGAAGGGAAGAAATCAGTAAACACCCAAACAAACAGCATTTCATCTACGAAGGTTTAACACTTAGATTTTAATACCTTAGGATCCTCAAAACCGAACATGTCAAGAATGCCAATAAAGCCATCGGTGGCATGGCGGACGGCGTTGTTGAGGGCTGCCATGGATCGCGAGGACTTGCTGCCCGCTGTACCCACAGTCGAGGCGTGCTGACTCGCCACGTCCTGGTGGTGAACTGACTCGTTTGAGTCGCTGGAAAGCGTGCCCAGTGTAGAACCGAGTCTCTTCAAGCTGTTTGCACGACGCACTATGGTTGCGACTGTGCGGCAGTAGAGTGCTTTTGCCAGTGAATCGCGCGTGCTATTGGACTAAACAAATAAATAAGTCGTTAGTCGGCAATGTCTGACTGACTTTTTTGTGACTGACAAAAAAACGGTTGCAGACGTACCATGTTGGCGTCGCAGGCAGTCTTGACAAGTTGTCCCCGCGCGTTGTGGGTTCTGGTGGTGAGGCCACGAAACAACGCCTGCGGAGAGGTCCCCAACAGCCCCGCTACAGCGTTCAGCTCCTTATCGCACCCCTCCGTCACCTCCACCTCCTCCTTCCCCGCCTTCCCGTCCACGAAGGAGATGTTGCCGAGAAGAAGGACGGCAGCTAGGACTCGTACCACATCCAGGAAGGGTATCCCCAAAATACCTGAAAGCATAAAAACTTACACTGAAACTAGGCTGGTGGGGAAGAAGATCCGTTTTTTTTTGCTAAGGTTTAGAGGAATTGCTTACCAAGACAAGTCTTCCAGGAGAGAAATCTCGCGGCTTCTTCTGCATCATCCTGCCGCGTGTCTCCAGTCTGAAGATATCTCAGGTTTCGGACAGAATAGCCCTCGAGAGTCAGCTTAACTGAAAGTCAAATTATTTTGAAATCTACGAAGAACGTTTTGCTTGCACCCTGTCTTCTAATATCCGGTACCTACTTGCCGTTCATTTACATACACCTACTTACCTACTAGGTTTTCGGGCTTCAACAAGCTGGGATCAATTTTCGTAAAAACAAGCAAAAAAGGGGGAGCGACGCTAACCTCTCTCTTCCGGTGTAAGGCCAGCCAGCATTTGGTAAAATATGTGGTAGTTTTTTTCAGACGCTGGTGGACGAATAACCCGCGTCTGGTCGAGAAAATAGCAGTGGATTTTCGTTCTATAGAGGGCACCATCAGTCACTTGCACCTCTATAAACTGACCCTGCAAAAAAAAAAATAATAATAATAATAATAAAAATAAATAAACACACATGTTTTACACCTCTCACTAAAAAGATAAATAGAAAATTCATAATTCCGACGTTGAACCACTAACACAAGACCATGGAGCTCCCCTAGATAGGCACTTACAATGCGACTGGCTTCGCAGCTGGACGCGGTCTTGGCGCTGCCCAGGGACCTCAGCACAGTGAACGCTGCCGCCAAGTGTTTGAAAGCATCCGTTTCGGGACCACCTCCCGCAACTTCAAACAGCTGCCGCAGCAGCAGCATGGACGCAAATGTCTTCCCAGAACCACTGCATCCTGAAATCAGAACCCCAGTCAGAAGGTGCCATTATTTGTATTGTATAAACTGGTAAGCATAGTTCCTGAGGAATCTCAGCAAGTAATTTAAAGAAATAAAACCCTGACAGTTGACCTCCACGAGACAGGTATAGAAGGTTTCAAAAAAACTCGTGGAGATCCAAGGTTCTAAGGTAGCGTAAGTTGCCAGAAGGGATGACTTCAGGTGGGCAGATTTCTTAGCGTTGGAGCTCAGAAATTTAGCACTACGGTTTTCTAAAAGCTACCATCAGGAAAAATTACCGGAAAGTATGATAGCTTGGGGGTAGCCCGTCTCCGCCTGCTGACACACGGCATCCTTGACGACAGTCTGCAGCTGAGGACTGAGGGTGTGGTTTCTTGTACTGGTGAGGGTGAGAGGATTCCCCACATCACGGTAAGGATTCACTGCTAGCAAGATGGGCCCCACGTTTGTCTGAAAGTACCCATCAATTACATTTTCATCCCTTAGGGTCTGGTACACGTTGGCACGGGCAATACGTGAGTACATGTAAGACTTATCCCTACTAGACAACTACTTTCTGAAGTTTCGGAAGCTTCTTTTGAAAGGAGTCATTAAAAAGTCATACTATATTTCAGAGCAAGTCCAACAGTTTCCTCGGAAAATCGTCACTAGAAAAATTGAACAAACATCAGTGGATGAGGCTTAAAGTTGAGGAACAAGAACCAGTCAGGTCAGGTGGAAGACGGTTAAATCAACAATGTTAATAAAAGGGATGTTCTGTTGGTACAGATGGCTACTGGTCGTCCTTGGAGAGGCGGGCGGTGGGGACGTCGTGCCACCACTGACTGAGTATTCAGGTATCAAGGTACGATGGTATGAGGGTATCGGGGTCCCGAGTCGGTCGGTAAGTGCGTGTCGGGAGCAGGTTTGGGTAATTTCGTCCCGTCACTAACCACCACATTCTTCTCGCCCTAAGCGCAATGGGACAAAAACACATGCGTGCTTCAACCGTCCTGCTTTGCTCTTGTTGCCCCGGGAAAATTTATCATGCCAGAATTAAAGACTTCGGCATGGAACCTTTTATTATTTTAGTAGCCATTCATGCCTCTTCGAGAAGTAAATGACTTGTAGGTATTGTGGTTTTTCGATTTTTGAAAAAAAGTCACAACTTTTACAAAAATCACTAATTAACTTAGCCACACACCCAGGATATTCAGTTGACTTAGACAAATCTACCCATACAACTGAAAATTTACAATTTGTACCAATATGGGTACGAAGAATATAATAAGCTGGGATTGGTGGCTGTCGAAGCAGCTCCACTCTGCACACGAAAAGAATCGAGCAGGTATCAGGTATCAGGTTTCAGTTTCATTTCCCACAAAACTTGTTCACAGGCTCACATCAAGTTGAATTTAGACCAAAACTATCAGAGGGAGCATATAAGTACCGGTTAACAATAATCCCCTTGTTAGTCAGTCACTCCGCACCACCACGAATGGCAGGTAGGTACGACAACTTACGAGACTGGTAAATGATTTACAGGTATTTTCCAAACATAAAGGGGCAAGAGAAGGGTGAATACCTACCTAAATGGAGACGTGAGATCTAACCCGCAACTAGAGGAAATTACATTCCAAATAGGCAACCAATGATGCCAGTACCAAGTCAGGGTAACGGTAGAGAAGCTATAGCGAATCTTAATAAAAAAAAAATAAAAAAAAAAAAACCGAACAACATTTAACTGAGCTACCACCATGATTTAAGGCAATAAAAAAACATCAACAGCAAAAACAGCGAAAAACTAAAATGAAATATGGCGGATCGCCTTAAAACATAATACGGAAATGTAGGTACTTACAAAATGTTGGGCAGCATTGAAGCGCGCGTGGAGACATTTGAGCAGCGCGTCCTCGGTGAGGGGCCCCGCGAGATGAATAAGGTCCTGGGTCTCCGTGGGGCCCAAACACCTCACAGGGGGCTTGCCGGGGCCCTCCACAGCCCCTCGGCGCTTTTCACTTGGTTCTGCGCACCCAAAAAATTATCAATTAGCAGAGGGATGGGGGGAAAAGCCCAGCAACTGGACCATTTCAGCTGGCATCACTACCAAATACCAGTCATCGTGTTAGTACACTACAGGTGGCATCCGTACCAACACAGCCTCGACAGACACTTCACTCGACATGCTGAACATATCAGAGGTGAATGCAGATCAGAAAAATACTGATAGGATTGGGATAGAACTCGGGTCTCAATGTTCCTCTAAATACAACTATCAAGAACACTATACCACAGTATCGAGGCTGTTTTGGTATTTTATGAGGTTGCTTACCAATGAGGACGGGTGCTAACGGCAGAGGCGGCGGTTTGAGGGGGGTCGCGGCAGGCGGGGCAGGGCTGCCACCCACGTGCAGACTGTTCCGCAGAGTCACCAGCTCGGTGCTCAGACTCCGCAGCCGCTGCTGAAGATGCACGGCCTCATTCGATGACGAAGCATCTAAACACAAAAATACAATTGATAAGGGACACCAACCTAAAGCTAAGGCTCCAGCTGCACGCTCATATTTTCGATAAAATATGTCGTCAGTAAAAACTGTGACAAGAAATATGTTAATGTATAATTATTTAGCCTAGTCTAGTGCCACTTGTGTTTTTATCTTTAAAGGGAAAACGACATATTCATATTTTATTCCTGGAATGAGATGATCCTCGATCCTCTGTAGGATCAGCTCAAGTCTAAACCAGCCAACCGATTCACGGAAAATTCATTTGATCGCTACATAGAAACGTCCTTGAGGCTGGTACGATCGTGCCTGCACTGAGCCGAGAACTCTTCTTCGTCTTCAGCACCGCCGGTTAGAATGTAATGAATCACGGTAATTAGGTAGGTACCCAAAGGCATTCTAAGTTTATTTGTAAGAAAACTTGTTTAGGCAGGTTAATCGTGCAATTTATCGAGGTATAATATGTTACACCTGGGTACCAAACTGCCAAGCAATTAAGTTAGGAACGACAAAAATACCTACTATATTTTAAACTTCTTGCATAATTTGACACACAAAAATGAAAAATTAAGTGTTTGAAAATGAATTGAAAAGAGGAAAAAAGCCATGGGATGTGAATGGGAGAGAGGTAGAAGAGGTAACGGCCCGAGAGGACCAGCCGCTCCACGAGCTCCTTCAGTGCCTTGACCTTAAAACTGCCGCACAGGTGGACTACTCGACGCGCCCCGGGGCCGAGAACTCGGCACACTGCGCATCAGCTCTCCTTATCACCATCAACTGTGTATCAGCTCACCCCAACCCCTGTACCACCCACAGACTGTGTATCAGCTCACCCCAACCCCTGTACCACCCACAGACTGTGTATCAGCTCACCCCAACCCCTGTATCACCCACAGACTGTGTATCAGCTCACCCCACCCCCTGTATCACCCACAGACTGTGTATCAGCTCACCCCACCCCCTGTATCACCCACAGACTGTGTATCAGCTCACCCCACCCCCTGTATCACCCACAGACTGTGTATCAGCTCACCCCACCCCCTGTATCACCCACAGACTGTGTGTCAGCTCACCCCACCCCCTGTATCACCCACAGACTGTGTATCAGCTCACCCCACCCCCTGTACCACCCACAGACTGTGTATCAGCTCACCCCAACCCCTGTACCACCCATGCACAGACTGTGTATCAGCTCACCCCACCCCCTGTATCACCCACAGACTGTGTATCAGCTCACCCCACCCCCTGTATCACCCACAGACTGTGTGTCAGCTCACCCCACCCCCTGTATCACCCACAGACTGTGTGTCAGCTCACCCCACCCCCTGTATCACCCACAGACTGTGTATCAGCTCACCCCACCCCCTGTATCACCCACAGACTGTGTATCAGCTCACCCCACCCCCTGTATCACCCACAGACTGTGTGTCAGCTCACCCCACCCCCTGTATCACCCACAGACTGTGTGTCAGCTCACCCCACCCCCTGTATCACCCACAGACTGTGTGTCAGCTCACCCCACCCCCTGTATCACCCCTAAACTGAGAATCAACACACCCCTCCCCCTGTATCACCCCCACACTGAGTATCAACACACCCCCTCCTCCTGTATCACCCAAAAACTGAGTAGGTATCAGCTCACATTATCACCCACAGATTGTGTACCAGCTCACCCCCTCCCCCTGTATCACCCACAAACTCAGTAGTATATGAACTCACCCCCTCTCCTTGTATCACCCCCAAACTGAGTATCAACACAACCCCTCCCCCTGTATCACCCAAAAACTGAGTATCAGCTCACATTATCACCCACATATTGTGTACCAGCTCATTCTCTCCCCCTGTATCACCCAAAAACTGAATATCAGCTCACACTATCACCCACAGATTGTGTACAAGCTCACCCCCTCCCCCTGTATCACCCACAAACTGAGTATCTGCTCACATTATCACCCACAGACTGAATATCAACACACCCCCTCCCCCTGTATCACCCACCAACTGAGTATCAGCTCATCACCTATACCTCCCCCTTCATCACTTATTGTGTAACACCTAATGTCAACTACCCTAACAAACGCTAACAAAGGGATTAACTCCGTACGCAACACGCTGATCTAACCTTCAGTTATAAGACCCTCGAATCTCGGTTATTATGGATTCTCAGGCCCAGTTTCATTCTCTCCAACCTATAGGAACGTTCAGGGCCCTATTAGAGTTCTTGTTCACGCCCCCTCGGCTCGTCGAGCTTACAAATTATTAGTACGTATCCTTTACGTCGCAACACGTTCCACGATAGGCCCCCGCACGAAGTCGGGTCTTGAAAAATGGCCATTAGTAAAATACGTCGGAAGAGGCGTACCTGGTAGTGTGAATTGAATGCATATTCCACGGACTGTACACAATTACAGGTGCAGGTTCTCTTTCACACGATATCATGGCTTACGTGGGACTTTTCACTTCCATACATCTCCCATACATTCATTCCTAATGTACCTAATATCAATCCCTCGTTCACAGCCATGTATTTGTAATTTGTATAAAAAAATATGTATCTCTTACAACCATTAGGAAAAAATATCGTGTTGCATGCGGTCTCTTCCGCATCCCAGAATTGAAATCTTCTACCGGGTTCCAAGAATAAATACAGCTACTGGTCAGCTAGGAATAGTTTGCAGATATGTACTGCAGTACCCAGTTAGAAAGGAGCCACGTACCCTTTTGGTGCGTTTCTGTACCTATAAGATCGATAAGTTTTCTGATACAATTTTTAAAAATTACCTTATCGAACTGCTTTCTGAACATAAACATTGAAAAGAAAATAAGTTAGCAGTGCAGTAGAGCACTGAAGGAATCAGGTCGACTTAGCTCCTTTCTGCGTAACACTGTTTAATTATTTTCTGGTGTTTTGTTAACTTCATAAACTTCTTTTGAGTGCTCTGGAAGCTCCGAAATATAAACAAACGTTGCAACATTTTCAGCTTTTAATTAACGGCCACCATACATTCTCGACGAACTCCGCCAAAACCACTGTGCGAAAGTAAATATTCGACAAAACTAATGTTTACATATTAGTAAACCGGAGACTGGTAATTGCAATATCGTATTGATTGTGTCTACTCTAAAAGCTAAACATAGTGTGCTATTTGAACGCGAAACGAACGAGTAAAAGTAGGACACTATGTTTAGCTTTTACAGGAGAAAAGTAGAGAAATGCTGTTGAAATTACCCACTTCCGTAAGTGAAATAAAAATTGCCAAAATGCAACATGGCTACGGTAAATAGTACAAACATTTATCAAGCTTTTCTAATAAATGTGACGATAAAATCATACATTTTTTAGTCCGAAAATTTTCAAAAAAATATTCCGCATGAGGTAGTGTTGTGTTTTCGCGATCTGTCAAAAAAACATGTGGACTGGTAGTTGACTGTTTAAAATCGCTCCTGTGGGCTTATTACTCCATTTCATGCAAAAATACAACACTACCTCACGACAAAGAGTCTCAGGTTTACATCCCCCTATAAACACTTTCCACTCGCCCTGTAACTTCGGAGTAGGGCTTGAAGTACTTAGCATTGCGAACCAAGTACGTGTAGTCGAAAACAGCGAATTTATATTCAGCCTTAAATCAAAACCATATTTTCTTTAAGGCAGCCGCTTCCAAACTTTTTCATTCATTCAAATTTCATTCATGATGACCTACTTCTTGAGATGGAAAAAAAGTGTTTTCCTTAAAATTAAACCGAACTCACCCTGTAATTTCTTTTCAGTCTCCCAGAACTTCTGCAACTCGGTGAAGTACTTGTCAAGGATGAAGACCTTGGACAGGCCCAGAGTGGCCATCGCGGGGCAGCGGCGGGTCAGGGAACCATGGTACTCCCGAGGCAGCACCACTCCTACAGCCACCCGTCTTCAGCTGAATCCATGTCTGAAACACCAAGAGCATTGCTTACTAAGCAGGACATAAGGAAGAGGGAACCATGGTACTCCCGAGGCAGCACCCCTCCTACAGCCACCCGTCTTCAGCTGAATCCATGTCTGAAAGATCAATAACATTGCTTACTAAGGAGGACAGAAGGCAGATGGAACCATGGTACTCCCGAGGCAGCACCCCTTGAACAGTCACCTTCTTCACCGAACTCCATGTCTGAATAACCCGCCACCTCCTTGCGCAGCCTCTAGTTTTCACCGAGGGGGTAACCACTCCAGAGATTCCTTGAGATTCCCTGAGATCCCATAAAGATTTCCAAAGATTCCCAACGATATTCATAGAAAGATGAACCCCGAAGGGGTAACCCTAGGGATTCCCTAAGATTTCATGAAGATTTCCAATGATTCTCAACGAGATTCCTGGAGTGGTTAACCCCTCGGTTTTCACATAACAGTCCTCATCCGAATCAGAACGCCCTGCTCCCAGGAAGGATTCGATAGGTTACACCTTAGGTATGCGACACGATGGCGACGACGCATCCATCCCGATAAAATAAGACGTTACTCTCTCGTGGTTTGGAGCCCGGGCCCGTTCCTCAGCCATTGACATCGTAAGTATAGGAATAAGTGCGTATGAGAGGTGAGCGTGTAGCTAGGATACATGACATTAGTGACCGCCTGGGGGTCCCCATGCTCCCCAAGTCCCCATTAGACCATGGGCTAAGGCAGTTTCTTCAACTAAGATTAATTCAGGCTTGTCCTTGATACGTCCTTGTACAACGACCTGTGACCAACGCCCGGTGGTCTCCAAAATTTTAAGAATGTCAGGAATTGGGGGGGGGGGGTCTTTGAAGCTTATGATAGTAGGTATGAGTGAGAGAGTAGGTGGCTGTTCACAGGCACTCTTTCAGGATGTTTATTTTTGTTTGGCACATCACAAGGTTTTGAAGTGTAGGTACCTACTACCCGAGGGGTTAATCACTCGTTGGGAATCACTGGAAATCTTTATGAAATCTCAGGGAATCTTGGAATTTTTTGGAGTGGTTACCCCTTCGGGGTTCATCTTTCTATGAATATCGTTGGGAATCTTTGGAAATCTTTATGGAATCTCAGTGGAATCTCTGAAGTGGTTACCCCCTCGCTACTATATACCTTATTTGTTCAAAAATATATATTTTAGTTCAAACTGCTATTCCCATCCATCCCGCCATTAACTGGAAGGCATGTATAATTAAACCAAATAAACATTTGGTATGACATCCAAGCTACCAAAAAAAAAAAAAAATTTTGGTACCGAGGTTCGAACCCAGGACCTGCAGAAACGCTTGTCAGTCCCGAGTGCGACCGACATCATCTCGCAGATGAGTTGCTGCCATTGCCTGTTTACAAGTAATATACCCGGATACCCGATAGGATCCTGCACGCAGAGATATTTAAAGAAATAAAAATAAAAATCCAAAGACTTAGGTTTCTAATTTGTAACTGTATATTTGCACAGGAACATAAGTCAATCATAGGCAACAGAGACACATCTAATCATGTTACTTCCATGGTAAGGACACGTCTTATCGGTATTAATTTCATGGAAAAAATTCTAATTTGAGCCTGGTCGTTTAACCACAATACCTGGCCCTTGCTGTGCCTGCAGTGGTCTACCATAGACCTCTATTTTTATCTCACTCTATTCACATAATATTATAATCCTCTGATTTTAGGTATCTAGACGGCATAGGTATCTCCCAACTGACATCAAATCAGAAGAGGATATTCAAATCTTACACTGAGGTACCTTTCTTAAATCTTGAATAGATTTTGGAAATCTTTTCAGTGCTATAGGCTAATGTATGAATATTAAGGCGTACCTTAGCCAATTTCTAAATTTCCCCTGTAGATAAATTTATTTCCTCACTTACGGACATCAGGTCAGAACTATTGAAACAACAGGCCCTAAATCGAAAAATCCTCCAATCGCCCAATACCCTCACCCATTTTTAGTAGGTCAGATAGGAGAGGAATGGAGGGGGGGAGTAAAAACTACTGATACTGGACCTGAACATCCTTAAATAGGTTAATTTCTCAGCCATTGAAAAAAGTGAAACTGGGTAAAATCTGAACAACTAAGTAATATGGTCAATTTATTTTTCACAACTGACCAACTGAAATTCGTCAGCTTACCTAAAGTAAATTCTCTGAGAGAAATGGACAAAGTTACCGGGCAAGATCCACGTTGAAAGAAACAGAACATTCAGAAAGATATCTCCGCAAGGCACCGCGCATGGCAAATTTACCTCCAGACACGCCGGATAATTCTCTCCAGGCGGAAATCTCTCACACAAGGTGCTTCCAGCAGGTATCCAACAGGGGTTAAACAGCGGGAAAACACCAAAACAAGTCACTTTCTCACAACTTCAACGCCAAACACCAAAAATGGGACCCCGCGCTCGATGGGCACCCGGGCACAGGTAGCACTGGAGCCTGAGGTACCTGCCGCGCTTGCCCATGACATTCCAGGTACAGCGCTGGAGCGGCAACTCCAGAACCTCATTTTACTAGTTTACTGTACCTTAGAATGTTTCTTATAGGTACAGTGTACAGCTGCAATACTATAATCAATACATACAACGTCTAGCACCAACGTGTATGATGTATGCATCCCATTTTGAGACTCATTGGGAAACCACAGGCACAGGTACATAGCTTTGTACCTAAAATGAAGAAAAATATTTGTCAATTTGGTATTCCATTACGTATTGTCCCAAAACTCATCCCCCGATGAGCCAGAAGACTGCGTCAACCCGACAAGAAAATTAAGAAGAATTTTTTTGGGGACACTACGCCTTTTGAAATTTGTCCAGAGGACAAGAAAGCTATGAGCTCATTTAAATAAGAGAAAATAGTAGAACCAAAATGTCGAGTAATATTGTATAACTGTTTACTGTTAAACTGAAAATTTGGGCCACATCATTTTCCATTGAATCAGATTTCAATGCCCACTGTTGCTGTTTCAAACGTGGGGGTAACCACTCCAGAGATTCCTTGAGATTCCACTGAGATTTCATAAAGATTTCCGAAGATTCCCAACGATATTCATAGAAAGATGAACCCCGAAGTGGTAACCACTCCAAAAAAATTCCAAGATTCCCTGAGATTTCATAAACATTTCCAATGATTCCCAACGACTCGTTAACCCCTCGGTTTAAAATTACATTCCGGTGTTCCAGTCAACAGTCCACCATTAGGTGTTTTCCTCTCTACCTGGATCGGCAAGGTCCTTGCTTCTTGTACCTATAGTTGTGATCCCGGCCACAAGCCGCGCTCCTCTCGACCATTCCAATAGAGATTACTTTTTTTATATTCATTTTCCAGCTGGGTCTAATAACCTGAAAATCACCAGCCACTTGGAAATGAGTCCCGCTAGCAGTGGCAATCCTTTGTCACCTTCATCAAACCATTAGCTATACCTCTCACAACATGGCTTTTATCCAGCTGGATGCTTTATCCAAAACACACTGGAATTGTTAATTTTTTAAGTATAAGTAGGGAATCAACAAATCTAAGGTACTGGCACACTGGTTAGGTAAGTAGTGAGACAAAATCTGCGATGAAAAAATGAAGTCAAGACTAGTGCTTACCTCCATCCAACCACTAAAAGTTCTCAAGATCTATCTACAAGATTGTTTGGTCCAAAGAATTTTGAGAAAAAGTTATATAGTCGCTTTTCCAAACAGGAGACAGCAGGTTCCCAGTAAATCAATGCGGGGATGGTCAGAACTATAGGATAGCCTGCGACCCCCCCACTCCATGTGATGCTAGTGCATTTTTTGTTGAAAATATATACAACCCCATCAGTCAATCGTCTACTTTCTGTTCAAATTTCAAGACAATCTATCTAGTAGAGTGTATAGAGGAGTAGATAATGCAATTTAAAATAAAACGAGGGGTAACAACTCCAACAGGTGTATTCCCTTTCTCGAACGCCAGCAAACCCACCCAACTAACACCTTCAAAATTTATTGTAAGAAGATAAGGCACGCCATGATATACGGAGAACAGTTCTTCTTACAATAAATTTTGAAGGTGTTAGTTGGGTGGGTTTGCTGGCGTTCGAGAAAGGGAATACACCTGCTGGGATTGCTTGAGATTGCATGACGATTTCTAAAGAATTCTTGCGATTCTCAACGAGAAGAGAGAATGAGAAGAATCTTTGTTTGATTCTCAACGAGATTCGTGGAAAGATGCACCCCGAAGGATTAACTACTCCAAAAATTCCCAAGATTCCCT
This sequence comes from Mesopsocus fuscifrons, assembly GCA_950004255.1. Lineage (NCBI taxonomy): Eukaryota > Metazoa > Arthropoda > Insecta > Psocodea > Mesopsocidae > Mesopsocus > Mesopsocus fuscifrons. The sequence goes on from OX465377.1 coordinate 5,400,048, forward strand.
GAGATTTCATAAAAATTTCCCATGATTGCTTGAGATTTCCAACAAGATTCCTGGAGTGGTTAACCCCTCGAAATAAAATCTAATACTAAAGGTCCAGGTAGACGTAAATAATCTCGGCTAAGGTACGGGTGACACGGGGCTAGGTGCGAACGCTCGGGGGGCTGCGCGAGGTGGGCAGGTACGCTTCGGAGCCATTGTGTTGGGAGCTATGCGCCCCAGGCACCTAGAATGGCTAGAATCACCTCCGAAACCTCTCATTCCATCTCATCTCAGTCACTGCTACCTTCCACTACTTCTATACTTCCGCAGGACGCATTCCAGAAATTATAACACCTCTTTCTTTGTTCAAATTCCCTTCAACTATTATGATACCTTTTTTATGACCGGTAGGTATACTTTTGTAAATTTAGCCAAGGCACTGGCTCCCTAATACTGAATTTGGTTTTATTTTTGATTACTGAGGCTGACGGTTCAGTTAAATTGTTTACATTTCTAAAGAACAGATTTCCAGTGAAACTACTGGACTGTTATTCTGAATTACTGAGTTAAATACCTAAATTCTTTTAGATCGGCGTAGCTGCCACTAAAAACTATACCAATAAACATTACTGTAGATTACCATTCATCTAAAAATAAATTATAAACTTACTGTGGTACATGGGATGTGCCGGAATATAGTCAGAAATCAGCCTACATTTTTTTGAAACCAAGGACAATGACATACCTACCTAGGCATGGGGCTAGGTACTTCTTCGGCCTTCTATAGAAAGATTGGTACGATAACAGTTGGTAAAGTATTGTAGAAAGACTGGGGAAACTAGCCAAATCAATTATCATTTTCTGGTAGCTGTAAAAGGTTGCACCCTTTCCCTATCCAGAGCCAGCACTTGCACCTATAGGTTGCAGTGTTTGTAGTCCTGACGCAAGGTCCACACATGGTCGTGTTGCATCTGCAGCACACGTACGACCATGGGCAGAGGTCAGTTGAGTTGGTATAAAACCCAGAGGTATTAGCAAGAAAGGGAGAATACAAGATCCAAGAGACAGAGAAGACAAGTGAGTCCAAAAGTGCGTTGAACGTGACTTGAGGAGAGGCACCTTACGACAGTCGAACTGGAAGACAAGTCATTGGTGCCGTGCTGCCCTTACCCCGAGTCAGCGAAGCAACCACTACAACGCTAATAAAGTAAGTTATCTTTAACTGTTTACTTTCCTGGGTTACCGAAACGCTCGTCCATGACAGCAGGACCTAGAGTTGTAAGATAGCCATAGGCAGCTTTAGGACCTGTTTACATAGCTCTCGACAGCACCTTCGTCTCTTAGGCCAATGCACTGCGGGAACCAGAGCTAAGGGTCCAATTTTTGCAAATTGTTTCAAATAAGCGCAGGACCCGGACTTTTATAGGTACCTAAGTGTGAACTACAGCACTCTACGGTCAATCTATCTGGCCACGTTCCGGTCAGGGAAAACTGGCCTTTAGGGGAATTTGGCGGGGTTTAGATCTGTTGAATTAGATGGGAACCACGTAGAAAGTGAAGGATGGGTGTTGGAGGCGTCACCACCCAGGGCGTCAGGAAGACTGGTGGCCATTGGAGGGGGGCGGAAAGATGAGAAGGTACTGATGGTTGAGGAGAAGAGCGATCAACGGTGATCGGAGAACAGGTGGGGCTGCTGGGCCCATTGGGGGCATCATGAGCATCCCAGCACTCCTGCCAATTTTCGGCGGATCAAGCGGCGGCGACAGGTACAAGTGTTTTGCGTTTGCTGTGTATGTTTATAACCCTATCAATTTAGGAAGGCATTCTGTACCCCAAAAGCCTGTTTACGGCCTAGTATGACATAGGTACCTACCCTACATACCTAGCCTAGCCTTGAAAGATTTACTTACACAACCTTTCTGACGCAGACACAGACTGGGTGGGGTGCTAACCCAAAATAACTATGTAACTGAAAATAAATGTGATCGTAGTCATTCTAGCCACAAATGAAGAGTACCTATGGCTAACGTTCTGATTGCCTCAGTATCATTCAGTAGCGATAACTTCTTATATATATATAACTATATCTATGTTACTATTGTTAGGTACTTACCTAAACTAAAATAAGGTGATAATGGATGAAACTCGTCGTCAAATCCTTTTACGGCCCATTTTCGCCCACAAGTTGTTGTTTATTTACATTTCAAAATAACGAAACGCTAATAAAATGGCTAGCCAATCAGAACTCGTCATTCAAATGATTGTCTGCTTGACCATACGCACAAGTTTCCCGCTCATTTATTTCCCGCCATTTAATTCGTAACTTCAAAAGTTTTTAAAAACTTTCTTCTTGTGTGTATTTTTTTTTGTAACCCAACCTGTTTTAAACCAAAAATATGTTAACTACTTATTTTTTATGGTAATTTTACATGTACTGTACAAAAAGTAAGTAGTAAGGTGTAAAAAATGACATCACTATCACCGCATCATTTTATTTCAACTAAATTAGTTACTTAATAACGTTATAATTTAAAATTTTTAGTTATATACAGACGCGTGCAAAGTTTCTTTACAATCTAGGTAAGTACAATAATTATTACAAGTCATTTTCAACTTCATATGCAAAAGCCACCAAGGTCAGGATAGGTATCAACAAGTTAATAGGGATTTTTTCTCTCATTCGTTACAATTTACAAACTTTACTGAATATGGATTTAAATGTACCTACCTACCTATTCTAAAACTGGTAAGGCTAGATGTAAACTTATCAACCTGATTTCGTTGAAGCGAGAAGTACTTGGACTTGGACCTACCGTGCAGCAACAGGCAGAAAAATAATACATGTAGGTACTCTAACTTTGGTGTTATGAGTTAATTCTGCCCCAGCGAAATCAGGTAGAAATGCACAGCATGTTTACAGCATATTGAATATAAAAATAGTTGATGGCGTGCTTTAAAGAGAAACCTATTGGTACAAAAGTTCGTTCAATGTGGTCGCAAAAACAGACATAGGTACCTAAATCACCATAAGGTACGTATACCTTATGGTCTATTATGAAGCCGTAGGTAGCTGGTAGTTTAGGTTTAGAAGAAAAGCCTTTCACCCAGAAATAACAAAAATACCTAAGTGTAAAGTAAACAGGTGCTCATCATACAAGTCAATAGGATAGCACGTAGGTATAGCTAGCGTGCAGGAGGTAGATTAAGCACACCTTCGAAAAAGAAAAGCATTATAAGAACGGTAGTGAGTATTTGCGAAAATATCTCGTATGATTCTGAGCAGTTGAAGGTAACTTTACACGCCGCATACCTACAGACCTACTAGAAAAACAATGGTAAACAAAGTCAAACAAAGGTAAACAAATTAAAAACTAAGGAATGCTAATTTCTTTCTACCGCTTATAACTCAAAGGACCGATCAACCTATCTTCGTTTACTTACTTGTAGCGTTTTGTATTTACACCTGCGTCCAGAGCATGGAATTATGATGGAACATTAAATTCGTTTTCTCCTTCAAATTATCAATTACAAATTACTTCCATTTTTCTTCCAGTTTGCAAGTCCTAACGTTATTTCTTTTACTTAATTATTTCCTTTCGTATTGTATTGTAGGTAAAGAAAGAGCTCGTATAAAGAGGTCAGAGTGGATCAAAATGTAATTTGTAATTAATAATTAAAAAATATATAAATTTTTTGCAGCAAATTTCAAATAACTCTCAGCATTATTTGCGACCCATTCATCACAGTACCTACCCCATTGCTATCGAAAATAAAATAAAACAAACTAATGAACTAATTTAGTAAACAAATAGAAAAAGCCTAGAATAATAATTTTTACAATGGTGCCTAAATAACGTAATGTGCCTCAACTTATTCCAAAAATTTAATTGGCTTGAGAAAAATGGAAATAATAATTTGGTGATCGACCGTCTAAAAGAGATACAAATTTGAAAGAATGATGTGAGGTCTTGGTAACAATACACCATGCACGCCCTCTCCACACTCGTGACGATCAGTCATAGGCACTAAATAGAGATCACAAGATCAGAGTTGAGTAAAGATCATAATAATACTTTTGAAATAGAATTCGTACGGTTAGTTAGGTATTTAAAATTTAAATTATTGCTGTTGGTTTCACAGATTTTCACAGAGAAGCAACCCAGGCGAACATTGGTTTAAACTCACAAAAAACTGTTAGTGTAAAAAACTGAGTTATCACAATAGAACATCAAAAGACTACTGTTTCAAACAGATGGGCAGTGTCTTCACAGATGACTAAAATGAAAAATGATTCAATGTATGCAAAAGTACCTACCTAACATGGTTCTCAAAAATTTAATGAAGTTTAGCTCCCCAGTGCAATAAATATAGGTAAATTCAAATATTAAGATTGTTAATTTTATAAAGCCTCGTACTTGGATCAATTTAACGATTTCAACTTACAATGCATGGAAGTAAACAAAGCGGTGAATAGGCTATCAATCGGTCCGCTTTTAGATATTGGTTGCGCACTGTGCAGTTTAAAGCATTAATTCCCTGTATTTCACAAAGCGCTAACTAGTGCCTGGTGTTATCGTCAGGGGAACAACCAAACAAGCGAACGCAATAGAGCCGATGGCCAGAAAAAGTGACACCCGTAGGAAACCGTATTATAGCAAACCGGGCAAGAAAAGCACAGCTTCACAAAAAGGGAACGTCTTGGGCTTCGAGAGGAAGTCAGGTGAAAATGAATACTGATTTTGTGGGGCGTCCAGCTGTTAAATAAATTCTATACTAAACATAATAAATAATTTTCTGATGGGAAGAAGAGAGACTGTATTCTACTTCAACGACAACAACGTCCAGCCGTTTCCTAAGAAAGATCTGAACCGAAATCCACTCTGGTGTTTTAAAAAATGAAGATTCGTTTTCACTGACTTCCTCTATTGCTTCCAGAAGAACTTAGGGAGGGCCGGCACTAGAGGAACTCTTTAGGTCTTCTGTTGGGGGGGCGGCGCTCATCGTCAGGCGAAGGAGGTTCGCGAGCCTCAGGCAGCATGGCTGTCGCCTCCGTAGGGGAGGCAGGGGAGGAAGGCGAGGGGGTGGTGGGCACTGCGGGCGCTGCTGGCTTCGTCCGCGACTTGCTCCGTCGTTTCCGCAGGATTATGGACCCGACGGACCCGTCACTTACTCCACCCGCCGTGTACGGTCTGTTGGAAATATAAATAATAATCTAATTTAAAGAGGTCAGGTATAATAGGGAAGTTCTTCTTCTCCCCTTTAAATTTCCGACCTCTACAAAAGACAGTTGCCCCGCAACGGTCATTTCATTCGCCAACTCTTATATGCAAGCGTTATTGATATGAGTAAGTAAAAAATTCCGTTTATTCTCACCGCTCTCCGGCGCCACTGGGGATGGTAGTACTGGAGACCCCTATGGCAGAGCTGGCCCTGGCCGTGACTTTGATGCACCGCTGTGTCTGAGCCTGCGGGGGATCTTCGTCGGCGCGGGCCTCCCTGCTCTCCCTGCTGGACTCCCTCCCACCGCTGCTATCGCTCAGCTTCACTACCAGCTCGCTCAGTAGCTCCTCCAGCCGACCAATCTTCTGATTAATCCTCTGCACTTCGAGCTTCACATCCACTTTAAACTCCATCATGTTCGACATAAGTTCCTTGTACTCTGCATTCGGCAGAATTTGTTGCGGAAGCACTACGGACCCCCCACCACACTCTTTGTCTAGTTTCGCATCTAAACTTTTGATAATTCCACTATCGTACGAGTCCACTTTTCGGAGGTTGGATGCCTGCCTCGTGTCGACAATGGTGTCCACCCGACGCAAACTGGTGGAGGGGGTGGCGAGAGCCCGGGCCAACCCTCCGCGGCCCACATCGTCCTCAAGGATCTCCTCGATGGTATCTTGACGAGTGACCAACGGGCCGCCAAGCGACGGTCCACTTGGTCCGCTCGTCGACGCCACCTTCTGGAGTTTTGGAAACACTTTGTTGCCACTACCTTGAGGCGCGTGGCCGTTCCCATTTCCACCACTGGATGCACCTTTTGAACTGTCCTTTCCATTGCCTGTAACCATTCAAAAATATAGGAACGTTTTGTCAAATATTTCGCTGGAATACTGGGCTGAACTGGACAGGAGAAATTCGAGTTACCTGAAGCAGGAGGGCCGGCATCACTAGCGGAATCAGCGCTGCTGCTCCCCAGCAGCCGCCCCCATTTGCTGGCCCGCACCGTGGTGGGGCGGGGCTTGGAGGGCAGTAACGCCTGTCCTGATCCTGTACCTGAACCTGACCCCGCACCTGACGCCCCGCTCTGCGCGTCCTCTCGTTCCGTCACTGAGCTTAGTTTCGTTGTAGACATTACCCGTACTAGTTTCGACCCTGTGAAGAGGAAAATTAGAGAACAGGTAACATTTCCACTAGTGCATATGGATTAATTTAATTCTATTGTACAACTATTCATTTTACCAAAGGTGATTTAAGTCACTAAACCAACCTTCGGCAGAACCGGCACCGTCATCGCTCTTGTCGCCTCCTCGCTCCACGTCGGGCGAGGTCTGTCCCGGCGTGCTGGCAGGGGGCGCTGCTTGCTGAGCGATGCTGCGCTCCCTGCGGAACTTGCTGAAGATCTTCCGCACCAGATGGTCTTGACTCTGATCTAATTGCGGTTCATTTTTCCTCCGTTCGGCAAGTTCCTTCTCTCTCCGAACGTCTGCTACTTTCCGGAATATGAGCTGAGAGAAAAATGTAAAGGAACATCAGTACAGTAAAAGCAAATGCAGGTACAGGGAAAAACAATGGAGCCTGAGGTAGGGTAAAGTTATCCTATTCCGTCTCCTATTATCCTAGTATTTCTATTTACCGGGGCTCTACTTCCTCCTCTTATTCAATCTTGTGTTCAGTGTTCTCTCCAAAATCCTACCTGGAAAACACCTGTCTTCGGAGTAAAATATAGGTTATACTTAGGTACCTATACCTACTTGAACCATTCCAGGCCCGTGCGAATAACTTGATAGTTGGACTTACCCGATGCCGAAGGTTATAAGTGAGTATTAAATTTCTAGCGAAGGAGTTGGCAAACGCTTGGTAGAAGTCAAGAACTTCCAAGAGCTTGTCGCGCTTAATCATATGTAGATCACAGTAAGTCAAGGCTCGGACATTAGCGGCGGACTGCCCCACTGCGCTGTCCTTCCAGAAAGAATCGCCAAACACGTCTCCCTTCCCTAAAGGTTAAGGTTATCATTTATTTCTGAAGCATGGCACACCGTTTGCGTCATCGTACCACTCACTGGCTCAGTTGGCGTAAAAACTGCGAGAAAGTCGAGTGCGACCGTTGTCGGACCCTTTTTTTTCATATGAATTTCGACAGTACCTATAGGTACAGTGACAGTAACAGAACCTAAGTTGGGCGTCTGAAGACGTGGACGAGGTCAGGCTTGTGACTTGCATAGGTACGCCGATATACCTGTATATCATTCCAAAATATTGTATACCTATTGTATATTTTATAGCATGCGGATAAGTCATAATTTCTTGCAAATCTAGGGCTGATCAAAACTTCTTCTTGAGCAAGGAAATATCTGCTCAGGGTCGAATTGGCATTTTTAGCGTATGGTAGGATATGGAACCCAAATACGCATCGGCGTCAACTGAAAATCTTGAAGAAATTATGACTAATCGGTATGCTCCCAGCCTGACCTGGACTATAGTAATGCTAGATTTACCTAAAATGGCGACGACCTCATCGTCTTGGATGACCTCGAGGCTGCCGGTGACGATAAAGCAGAGGCTGTCGATGCTCTCCCCGGTGTGGTAAAGCAGATCACCTGGCGCAGAGTGGCTCATAGTGAAGTGCATTGCCAAAGCGCGGAGACAGCCGTCAGATGCAAGCCGGAACGCCGGATGTTCGTTGAACACCTTCCGGTTGAGATGAACACAGATATCCGCTTTCATGTCTTTTGGACAGTAGTTGAGGACCTGCAAGAAGTCAGACACGGTACGCTATAGGGTGAGGGTAAAGGGAACAGTGGTTTGAGTGGGAGATTCCAGCGGCTCCACAGTCTAACGTTCTAAGGAAGGAATTCTCTCTGAAATGTCTACTACATTCAGGAGTCTAGTACATCCGTTCGTAACATCTAAAAGCAAGATTATGATAACGGATACAGCTATACAATAAGGAGCCTCTCTATAGGTTTCAATACCTATGCCTCAAGACTAATTTATTGGAACAAGCTTAGACTTTAAGCATACCACGACAAGGACACTAAATGCCCCCTCATACAGTCAGCTTCTTTATAATGGAGCTGATAAGTCATGGGTACACGAAAGGGAGCGGCAATGGTCGGACTTAGGTGTCTATCACACTTTTTAAGTAAGTACCTACCCAGATTATAAGACTAAAATAGCCCCCTATAGCCTGTGCCTCAAAATATCCACAACAGATGTTACTGGAGGAATAGGTGCTGCATACTTTTCCCCCACAAGAGAAAATGCCAAAAGAAAAACACTAAAAAATTTTAAAAGAGGTATTTTATTCCGCCTGCAAAAATCATGATTATGTAATTTGAAAGTGGGTGTACACAAATTTCACTGCGCCTGCGAAACCATGATTATATAGTTCAGAAGTCGATGTACACGTGTTTTACTGATTGACCTTACCGCATTCAGCAATCTTCAAAGTTTTAGAAAAGTGGTTATTCAACAGAAAGATGACACGCGGGGGCCCTAAGAAAAAGGGTAATACCTCGGATTGTAAAAAAAATCAATTTCTACTTAAGTTTTTTAGCCCACTTTCCCACAGTTCATTTAAATGGCAGTATAGGAGTAGGTACAATAGTGGAAAGTTTACCGACCCAACAATTTTTCGCTTTTTAACCGTAGAAGGTACTTAGGTATAGTCCGAGCGCGTTATTTTACAAAGTAAAGCTGCAGGAAAAGCCTAGTCTGGTATAGTAAGTTATACATGGGTACCTCCCTAAGTAAGTGTACATTAGCAATCAAAAAGTGCACTAGAAAACGTCTGAAATCACTAACCACCAAGAAAACTAAAAACAATTCCGTGAAAAAGAACGGGTAGGGAAGTAACATAATATATGGAAAAGTTATTAATGCTCACAGTGGGTTAGGTCTGCCAGAATAGGTGCAAGGAGGGAAGCCTCTAATGTAGCTAGAGATATAGGCACCTAATTATAGTAATTATACATGAAAACTATACAAATAGGGGTAGGGAAAAGTTTAAAAAACAGAAAGTAACTCCTACCTGCTTCTTCTTACTGGCATGCTACAAAAAGAAAAGTGATGTGCTTTTTGAAATCCTAGAGCTACATAGGATACCTACATTATGGGTATTCAGAATAAGTAACCTTTACTGTGGGTGAAGAGACGAACTTTTAGAGAGAGTATGCACGAGAATATAGACAGAAGTAATGCCAAAAGTATGCATAGGTAGAAATCCTTATTAGACACAGATATTTTTATATAATAAAATACATTTTCTATCCTGTATATCCAAAATATTTACAGCAAATAAGCAACAGTGGCCCTACTATAGTACAAGGTCCTTTGAAAAATTACATAGGTACGCAAGTAGGTGTACCGTGTGCACTTACATAATACTTTAGCGGAGCTTATTTCCTACCGGTGCTTATTACAGGTACACGTAATATCAGTTAGTTACTGTACAGTTTAGATTAGGTACATTAGGCCTAAGTCGTTATAGGGGTGGGTTACTTTAAGCGGAGAAGCAATATCTAGGTATCTGTCACCTAAATTGAAGTAGGTACTGAGCTTGTACCGAAAAGCGTGCACAGAAGAAGGGTACTGAGGTAAGACTGATCAAAAATACGTGTATGAAAGCTAAATAGAGAGAGAGAAATACAATCGAATATTACGTATGATATTAAGCGGCAAACTTCTGCAATCCGCAAGAAAGGGAATCGGCCTGACCTGATTTACCTTGTCCGTGTCCAGACCCTTGGTCATGGCCCACGTCGAGACTACGTAGTCCATGACGCGTTCCGACAACGCCTTGGGCACCTCATGCAGTTTCATGAACTCTCGCACATTGTTCAACATGTCGTGATACTTCGCTGTTGCTGACGTCATCTGCTGAATTATCGTTGTCACGTGACCGAAAATTGTCGCGTACAAGAGAGCTGAAACATAGGTAAGTATATTGAATAAAATGGGACACGTATAGGTACGTTAAGACAGAATCTATGTTTTCTGATGTTTTTTCTTACAATGTTCTGAAATATAATATGCCTTTTTAACGCCAGAAAATAACTGGCTACATTGTTATTTTACGATAGGTTAATCTTGGATAAATTTTTTTTGTTGACAAAAATCACTTGATCCCAACATAGCCAGTTAATTTCTGACGTTAGAAAGACATATCAAATTTCAGAAAATTTAAATATCCAACAGTTTCATAAAAAAAAATGGTCAAAAAAACGTAGAAACATGTGAATAATATATTGGGTTGTAAAAAAATGTAAAACTAAATTAAAAAGAAAAGCGTTTGGTTCTACCTATGTATTTTCAACAGTTGTGAAGAAATACATATATATTTTCCAAGCAAAAAAAACGGTCTTTCTGGATTTCTCTTAGCCGTTAATTCAATTGAGCCACAGCATCGGTTTGGAAACTACTGTGACAAAACTGTACATCCTGTAAGTATATTATATAGGCACAACATTATAGATAGGTAGGCGAAGTACGAGTAAGTCCCCCGAGCATTCTACCGCACGCGAGTCCTTCCGGTAAAAAACCCGGCGTCCCCTGCGATTGCTGAAAAGCTCAAACTTTGAGCGAAGCAAAGGGGAAGTTTTACGCGCCAAAAGATTCGTTTTGACCCAGAGGATCAGTCTTCGAAACTTTCCTACGCCAAGAGACTCTAGAATACTGTCTCAGGGGGTTCAACCATACCCAGTCAACTTCAAAAACATGATCATTCTACCTAAGAAGAGGTTCTGGTTTCACGCTGAAGAAGAAGGCACTACAGAATGCCTGAAGCTGATGAAGGGAAATATAATTTACCTAGAAAAAGGCAGTTAGAAATTACTTGTAAGAAACTCAAAAAAAAAAAAAATGGCCAGAAATTACTTCTTATAAACAGGTATACTCGTACTTATACATACTTATACCTAAGTATCAAGCCCATACATAGATATTCCCACACATGGGAAAAAATTGTGCTTTTTTAGGGGAAAGCTTAGCATCTCAGGTACACGGTGCTTAATCGATTACGTGGAGAGGTAAGTAATTGATTAGATGCTCTGTTTATGAAGAGGTGGTAAAATTGAACTGACTTCTCGACCCAGTGAGCAGTTAGCGGTTGATGACTGGCTTGCGTGCGAGCAGCTGATGTGTCATTTTGTCAATACTGGTGAAACAATCATTAGCAGTAGGTATTGACTGCTGGACTACTTCCCCCGGTCAACTGCTACAAGTGCCAAGTTCATGTGCCCCAGGCCACCTTTTCTTGGGGGGAGAAGGTCAGCAAAACATTTAGAAAAAAAAGTCAAAAACTTTTCTTACCGGCAATAATCATCATACAGATGGTGAATATCTTCTCGTTGTCGGTCTCCGCCGCGACATTGCCGAATCCAACACTCGTCATGCACGTCATCGTGAAGTAGAGGGCGGTGACGTACATACTCTTGCGACTGGGGCCATTGGTCAGCTCGTACCCAGTCTGCGACCCCGTGGAGATGTTGTAGGAATATGGGGTTAGGGTCACGTTGGCGAGCTTCCATAGCCAACTGTACTGGAGCCCGTTGTCCAGATCTGACCGCCCTATCGAATACCTGAAATTTATGAATGAGTGAATAAATCAGTAGGACGTTTTCGTGAAATAGAGGTTCTGTGTGTGAAAAATCAACGTTGATTCGGATTCAAAATCAATAAGATGACCTTAGCAAAACCAATAGCAAGGCTCGAAAGGAGACAAATGTATCGATGCTGTGGTGGTTCGGAACCCACCTAAAACTGTAGGTATACGATCATCTGCTAACACAATTGCTCGGGAGGTAAGTATTTGGCAGTGCTGCCCGACGGATAATTCATGAAATAGTCGAGTTACCTCGGCTTCTCCCCACCCCTGTACCTAATACAAATAATCCCTATAGAGTCCCAGACGTGGGCGCCCGCAGAAAAAAATTCAGGGGTGGCCAACCTGACTGAGAAAAAAAGAACACAATGCACAGTCTATTAGTTTAGTTAATGTACAAATGGATAATAAATAAATAAGACAGACCTCTAATTGGTAATGACTCATTAGAAAGCGCTCGATCATACAATCATACAGCCCTCACTATTTATATCTCGCAGAGCCTCACGAAAACCTAAAAATAATAATAGGTTGGGCAATATAAATGCGTGAAAGCGTCTGTTCCCATTGCTCAAGAGTCCAGCCACACCCTAGCTCTCAGCTTGAATCATTTTTCTTCCCTCTGACTTGCCATGGACGAAAATAGAATTTTACCTACTACAAATGTGTTGGTTGCTGAATCAGCAATGGTGAATCACGCAATAAGTTATCCGGAGGCGTTAAATCACTGAGTCCATTAATCATTACCTAACGCAATAATATCGCTGTTGACTGATATTATTGCCTTTGAATACCCCTACCTAACAGCAATCGCTCATATCATTAATACCAGTGCATAAAATAAATGCATATCCGATACAGATATCGCGACATCGTGGAAATTTTCGCTGAGGATGTACCTACAGCAGGTACTATTAACGACTTTACTGCAATAACAAAATTCCAATCTATAAACCCATAGAAACGGCGGTGTACCTAGCACTGGCTGTCGAAGGTGCGGTACCTATAACTACTACCTAGGACCTACTTACGGGTTCTAGGAGGTGGTAGAATTGAAGACGATATAGAGCTCAAGAGAATATAGAAGAAAGAACATTGAAGTAAAGTGGAAAACCACTGTGAGCAACGGTAGTCAAAGTAGTCGCTTTGTGAAGGTGTGGCGCAAAGCAAGCCATGGGTCTAGAGTTCCGAGCTCTCACGCTAAGAAATCTGCCATGACGCCCACTATAATTCGGGGCGAAACTTACGATACCTTGGAAGGCTCTGTCCCACCGTGGTTATCTGGAACCTACTTAAGTTAAGGGTCCGCTATACCTGACGGTGCATTTTTTGCCGCCCATAAGATTAACATTGCGAGCGGCGATTCATTTTCAAGGTTTGCCCTTGGTTGGAAAGACACAAAATTTTGCCTGTACCTAGCCCTAACAATGTTCTAGGGAGTGCTCGAAGCAGATTTCCCATTTTTTTACTGGTTTTCGAGATACAGCACTTTTCTTGAGGTATGCGATGCTAGCATTTGCAAAACAGTTGCAATAAAAGAAACCAGTGAGAAATTGGGAAATCTGCTTCGAACATTCCCTAGAATATTGTTAGGGCTAGGTACAGGCAAAATTTTGTGTCTTTCCAACCAAGGGTAAACCTTGAAAATGAATCACCGCTCGCAATGTTAATCTTATGGGCGGCAAAAAATGCATATAGCGTCCTCTTAACGGAGGGTTAACTTACCAAATACAGGCCAGCCAGTGGGCGACGAGCATGTAGAAGCAAAGAAGTAATATGAGCATGGCAGCGCCGTACTCCAGATATCTGTCCAGTTTTCGAACCACTCGACCCAGCCGTAAAAGTCGAACGACCTTGAGAGCGCTGAACAAAGATCCGATACCCTGCCAACACCAAACAAAAGGTCAGCACATTCAGCAGAGCTGGGCAAACATAAAATGAGAATTGCATCTAAACAGCATTATTTCCGATTTTACGGACGCCAAAATTAATTTCCTGTCAACTTTTACAAAACTTGATACCAAACATGGCAATACCTTAGATCCATACTATAGCTGTCTTATTAAGCGACAATCCTAACCTTCACACCTACAAGTGTGGATTACTTTTCTGGTTCTTATTCAACAAAAACGTTAAAAGCCAATGCCAATTATAGGGCTAACTCTAGTTGTCTCTCTAGCTAGACTCTAGAGGTTAGGTTCAAATTGGTAGGTATGCAAACAATTGTCAACAAATGACACAAAGCAATTCAGAGAAAATCGCCTTGGGACCCACTTCTAATTGAAAACGCAATAATTCAATCAAAGGTTCAAGCGGAAAATTCCCTTACTTAACTTGACGTAGTTCGCCCAGCGGCTTTCTTTTTTTCACGAAAAAATGGTTTGAATTTCCTGGGTATATTTTTTTAGGCCTGATTACTAACTTCATTTTAAAATAAAATCTACTCGTTAGTCATGAGGAGAAGTGGTTGAAGGGGTGAAATATCGGAAACTTTTAACGCTATCGAAAATACAGTTACCGGGGGAGGAACTTGAGATAAAAAATGCCCATCGAGCAACTTCAAATTGAGGCTGAAGGGGATTGAGAACTAACTTATAACTGAGAGCGACCTAACTTGAAACAGTTTGCGCAGGTTTAAAGGAATTTCCTCGCCTCTCTCAAAACTTCGGGAAAAGGCAAACAGGCTTGATTAGGGGATGAACCGGCTTAGCAGCCCCTACACAGTTTAACGTAGCAATACAAACTAAGAAATCTGCCATTGATACCCCTCTCAAGGGAACTCTCAAAACTTTTAATTCTATAAAAACTCTGGTAAAACTTTAACTCATGCTTAAGGCTATTTTTTTACTTTCCGATTTCAAACTTTGTGAAAAAACTATTGGATATTTAAATATTCTGAAATATAATATGTCTTTTTAACGTTATTACTCATGTGATTTCACGATCGGTTAATTTTGGACAATTTTTTTGGTGACAAAAATCACTCGATCGTAAAATCACAACATAGCCTCATGAGTAATGACGTTGAAAAGATATATTATATTTCAGAATATCCAATAGTTTTCTCACAAAGTTTGAAATCGCGGAACGTAAAAAAATAGCGAATAGCCTTAACTACATTTCAGTGAGATATTGGCTTAGATGTCACCAGCGTCCTCCCATCTTCATTTTAGGAGAAAAGTTGGTAACAGTTGGTGCCAAGCCTATACATCCAATCTTCCAAAGTTTGTGACGTAGTAATTAGTACCTACAAGGGACAAAACTAAAACAGGCACAAGCGTGTGACTAAAAGGCATGCTTTTAAAACAAAAGGTTCTCCTAGCATGCAAAGGTTAAAGGGGGCGCAGGAAGGAAGAAGAGAGACGTTTAATGACGACAATAAACGATCGCGGCGAGAGGGAGGGATGCGGAAGGGGGGGGGGGGGGCGAAATCAAAAACAGACCAGCTATATTCATTACATACACTTACTGAGAAAAATAAGAAGGTATTCAAACAACACAAAAGAAGCGTTCTATTTTCAAGAAGTTAGGTTTTAGTCTCATTTTTCTCAGTGCGCAAATATCTAACTGATGCAAAGCTCAAAAGCTGAAAATGGTGATTCAAAATTTAAATAAAGAACACCCTGAAAGTTCCAAGTACTATTCAACCAGCTAGTTAAAATGACAGAATCGCGTTACTTTTAATGAACCCGAGCAACAGGGGGAAAAGGTAAGGTCGTTGTATTCAAGAGGTGGGCATTGAGGGGGACACAAGATCACTTCCAAGCGCACTGATTGGTTAGACCGGGATTTTTTATCTTGTGTAATAAGGCCTTTAGAGTAGGTAACAGCCTATGTCATCACCAAACAAGCCAACCTCGGGAATGAACGGACCTTGGGTCCAAGACAAAAATCTACCACCAGGTGTAAAAAAACAGGGAAGTACGAAAACTTGAAGGCAACATGAAACAACTGACAAAACATATTATGAAATACCTTTCGTTGCTGATGCCCCACTGATGAAAATGGTGCCTTTGTGGTAAAATAAATGATACATAAAATGATACGATAAAAAGTACCTAGTTTACGCCCCTATTTACAGGAGGATTAAAGAGATGCTTCAGAGAGTGTTCAGTGATTCAGCTAATCTGCATTTGACTGCACGTTGATCAAAGGAAAGCGGTTCCCCCCTTTTCTCGCAAAGGATTGCTAACTGGCTATACCCTGAACTGAAAGGAGAAGGCACTTGCTGAGTTATGGTATTGATTGATGTACGAGACTGCTGAGCATAAAGCGAATGAAAGCCTTTGAATGTCAGAAACAGAGCATTGTGATTATTGTAAAATTACGAGCTGCATTCGTTATGATTAGAAACTCCGTCAGCGTCAAAGGATTAGGCATGCAATCCGATTATTTCTGCGGTGATATCCGTAGTGTTTTGTAGTCAAGTGTCTACGGATGTCTTGCCAAAGCTGAAGAAAGCTTCTACTGCATTATTTATAACAGTCGTGATCTTTATTTACTGGTTTCATTCAAACAGAAAGAGAATAATAAAGTTGCCGCGAAGTTGAAAACTCCCGAGTTCTGTTGTTCTTTCCGTAAATAAACTCTTTGTAACTATCAGCCCTTTTATCAAGAGAATGGTGTCGCAACGACAGGTAATAAAACCCCCTTCGTAGCTTCGTTTAAAAACTTTCAAACAATCAGAATAGCTAACTCTCGGGATCCTGTCACCCAACAAAAAATAATTTTCAAATAAAAAAACTTTGGCACAGCTACTTACGTTGTCATCGAAGTCATCCCCGTCTTGGTAAGAGAGACCATCGCAGTCCGGAACGTAGCCCGTACTTACATCCTCATCATGATCAAAGGCATTGAAGACATCATAAGGCAGACAGCTGAGCAGGTCGATGATGAACCAACTCTTGAGGTAGTTCATCCGGATGACCTTCGGGTCAGAGACGACCTCCCCACCAGGGCCGACAAACGTCGTATGGAAGTTGAGGACGATGTCGATAAAGAAAATAACGTCAACTATAGAGTCGACGACGAGGAGCGAGACGTCTTCCGACGTCTTGTTCTTGAAGGCCACGTTGTACGGCACCATGATGGCGGTGTAGAAGGTGAGGATGAGGATGATCCAGTCCCAGATGGCCTTGAAGGCGCAGTAGTGCAGGAGGATATGCGGCGGAGTCTTCGGGGCTTCCTGACGGTACTGAGGCATCACGTCCGCACTCAGACTCATCATCTTCAAGAAAGAAACCAAAAAGTAACCGTTTGCCACAAGAGGCTGGAGATACAAGAATAGCCAACTGCTGACTAACTGCTGCAAAAACCTACCGAACCTGAGAAGCTACCCTTTACTGTTCCTCTATCTACTAATTTTGTCTGTGACTCTTATTTACTCTTCACTTCATATCAGGGATTTGATGATAATTTAGAGAAAACGATATATACCTATCCCAGAAAAGAAACGGATACCTCCATTTTTTGTTGTTTGTTATTAATTCCTCCTTCTGAAAGTCAACAAAGACGAATTTTTGTTTTTCTTTAACACTAAAAGAAACAACAAAACGGAAGGCTTGGTGACTCCACCCCACTTAAAAAGATTGGACAGAAATGGAGGTGAAAGGGTCGAGAGTGCTGAATTTCAAAAATAGTCACCACGGCATAAAACTTTCAGTGACTCCGTCAGCTCATGTCCAACTTAAAAACAAATAATCGAAGGTTAAGCTAACTGCTCTGATGGTCGGAGCGACCCTAGCTACTAAATGTTACGACTGAAGTTACACTGCTATTGACCTTGAAGTACGCCCGAAACTAGGGGACCACGACCGCAATCGTTTCCTCCACAGCGATGAATACGAGGGGGTAACCACTCCAGAGATTCCTTGAGATTCCACTGAGATTCCATAAAGATTCCCAACGATATTCATAGAAAGATGAACCCGGAAGGGGTAACCACAACTAAAAATTCCAATATTCCCTGAGATTTCATAAAGATTTCCAATGATTCCCAACGAGATTCCCAACGAGTGGTTAACCCCTCGGTTGAATACTAGTTCAGCTTTGACTTACATGAGCCAGATGGGATTGCTTGTTCGTATCCTTGATGTTGGGTACGTGAGAAGAGAACTGGGACACCAGGACGGAACGACTTCTTGTGACAGACCGTGCAAGTTTCGCAAATTTGCTCAAACCTGAAAAAAAAAAGTGACGGAAATTATGTCTGCCGGGCACGATTTATAGAGGTGACCTTTTCTTATTGAATTACCCAAAAAAGTACTTTTTAGAAAATCATGTTCTACAACGTACCCCTATGTAACCGTTAAAAATGTAGAAAAATCTTTTTTTCACGCTCAAAATTCGTGTAGGTAGGTATATATTTTTTAAGTAGGTATAACACTCTTTTCACTATCGGGGGCTAGAACTTCATAATACGAAAAAAATCAAATGAAGAAGTTGAAGGGTGAATGTGTGAAGACTGCTCTTAAACCTACAAAATCTACAATTAAGGAGATATTCCCACTATTATTCGTGTTATAGGATTATGGGCGAACTTGAGCAGTTTTACTTGTTACGATCAAGAAGCTTATATAGAAAGTAGGATAAAGCTTACAAAACAAGTTTTAGTTTTAAGAACATCCCGTTAGAGCTTTCAATGACAACACGTCTGGAACGAACTTCTATGGAAAAACTTGTACTATGTTAGTGCAAAGTTAACAGCTGAGTGAGTGAGTGGTTGCTGGAACACTGAGAGTCGGGTCAATCCGGTTCGATCCCGAACATATCAAAATTTTTCTGACCGGCATTCACATCTGAATGTCCAGCATATCAAGTGAAATACATATCGAGGCTGTGGTGGTGGAGCTGGGCCTCGATAGCCGAGTGGGCTAAATGGTCGACTTTTGAGGAGCAGTGAGAGCCGGGTCACACCGGTTCGATCCCAATCCTACCAAAAAGTTTTTCTGCTCGGCATTCACCTCTGATATGTTCAGCATGTCAAGTGAAATGTATATTGAGGCTGTGGTGGTTCGGAACCCACCTAAAACTGTAGGTCCCCATCGTTGACTCGATGGCTGGGGAGCTGGTATTTGGTAGTGCTGCCAGCTGAGCACAATGGATAGTTCTTGAAAACGGTCTAGTTGCTGGGATTGTCCCCCCCCCCCCCCAACCCTCAGATAGATAGATAGATAGATAGTGGTCGGGGAGCTGATATTTGGTGTAGTGCTGCCACGATAGCGCTATAGGGGCTTGTGCCCCTCCTGCTAGTGCAAAGTTACCTCCTTTGGTGTCTTCTGTCTCTATGGGCTGTTTGAGGGCGGTGATGTCGCGGAAGGTCAGAAGAAAGAGGACCACCAGGTCCCTTTCGTTCTTGATTGGTGCTATTTGCAGAAGAAGCCATAGTGGAGTCTCTGAAAAATTTACGAAGCAGATAAGACATAAATTTCTTAGCCAAAAAGTACGGAAGAATTCGAAATAAGAATAACCTACCTATAACGACAATTTTACGGGAAAAACAAGAGAAACATTTGTCTGCAAGGAACTATTAAAACAATATACTGAACGAGGGGTTAACCAGTCCAGGAATCTCGTAGGGAATCTCGTTGGGAATCTTTGGAAATCTCTATGAAATCTCAGGGAATCTTGGAATTTTTTTTGGAGTGGTGACCCCTTCGAGGTTCATCCTTCTATGAATATCGTTGGGAATCTTTGGAAATCTTTATGGAATCTCAGGGAATCTCTGGAGTGGTTACCCCCTCGATACTGAATATACGAACTAAAGCTAAATAATTGTAATATCACAAACGTATCGGTAGAAATTAGAGATACGTATAGGCAGCAACTATGGCTATGGAAGATTTGATAGGTAAGAGCACAGGCGTGCATCATTCATCATTCTCTATATTTGTAGTAAAATGTGTCACAGAAAATTTACGTAGGTATTTACTAAAGATGACAAGGAACTACTACTCCTAACTATAAACCTACTTTCTGTATACCTTCACATTTATTTTAGTTAGCAATCTTTAAAATTTATTTTTCTTATTTTCCTTTTTAGGTTCAAGGCCTAAATTCTTCTCACGCTACTGAGAAAAATTGCTGGTCTCGGGATTTGAACCCGAGACCTCAGTCGTGCGAGTCTTTTGTTTTCCCACGAGACCACTGTGAGGCCGTACCTTACTGTAAGGACACCAATAGAAAAGCTCTGCGGAAACTAGGAAGGAAAGTATTACTAGCTAAACCACCTCCAAAATTATAGAGTTTAAATTCCTAGGTAGATAAATCTCGATGATATAGTTTAAAAGCCTCCATCATAAAAAGCAAGGCAGGAAAGCAAGAAATCGGGTAAATCACGCAGCAGACGGTATCCGAATTCCGGTTGCACTCGGCCAGAGGGAGGAAATTCACAAACTCCCTGCTATTCCTATCCCAAGGGGAGAGAAAAGGGTCGAATTGGGATATGTATAATTGAGAAATATTAGGTTTAGAATAAGACCAACGACCGAGAGAGAGCTGTCCGTTGGAAATGTATAAAAATGTGTGAAAAGCGAAACTAAGGCTCAGAACCTTTTACAGCTCCATTACCACCCTTTTCTGACCATTATCTGCTTTTCTCCTGACACTTCAGGTTTTCATAATGTTTTCAAACCATTCACATGAAAACGTACCCTATGCATTTCACAGCTTTTAACTCTTTTCCCACAACGTAAAACCTTACTATTTTTTTTCCAAACGTTTTAAAAAGATCTTAAAGTGATTCTAGTAAATTTAACTAAAGACTATCGAATTGTTTAGCAGAATAACTTAACCTGACGCTTAACTGACGGTTGTTAAAGCTACAGTTAATAAAACAAACAAAAAAATAGTACGACGGATCTTTTACTAATTTTAAGCGACACAGGAAAACGGTAAATTGTGTCTAACTTCATTTAACTACAAATAATTATAATACCTTCATGTCCAAAGGTGTGAACCGGGGGAGTAATTAATTATTTAAATGACGACTCAATTGGGAAAATGTGACAAGGCTTACTACCAAAAATACGTCAATGCTTTGGCAAATTATGTTACTTTTCATGACAAACGAGTATGACACGAATTCACCATCTAGGTCCAAAATTTTCACCAATTTCCATTTCAGTAAGTTGAAATAATTAAAATATGATTCTGCTGAAAAGTCTCTTTAATCGCTAATTTTTTTTCACTTTCAAAAACGGGGGATAAAAATCTTCTCCTTCATTCTACTCACGCACCTTTTTTTATTTCACGCTGAAAAAGAAAAGCCATAACAACCGTACCTTGACTAATAAGTTATCGCGAAATCCGAAGAAAATAAATAGGAAACACGTAGGAGCGAAATAAAATTAGACACACTTTCTCATTTCCGACAAATAATTTTTGAGTTGGTGGACGCGACTCCTTTCGAAACTAGGGCGCCAGTTCAAAATGAGAAAAGAAGATGTATGACAAGCCCCTCTTCCCCGAAGGAAAACAACACATTTATTGAAAAAGCCTCTTCCTTCTACCGTACCAAACGGTTATGGAAATATTATTCTATTTCATTTTCCTCCAGTGGAGACGCGTGACGTCAAGAACCTAAATTTTTCTTCTTTTTGCATCTAATTCCATAAGGGGTCTGTATAGCCACGTAGCCACAAGTAGGTACAAATGGATTTTTTTAAAACTCAAAATAGATAGAACTACGCAGCCGTGTTTGTTTACGTTTATTTCTGCACACTTTATGAGGATACTATTGGATATTTAAATGTTCTGAAATATAATATGCCTTTTTAACGGCTGAAATTAACAGGATGTGAGGTAATTTTACGATCGGTTAATTTCGGCCTTCAAAAACACATATTCATACTATAGTACAAAACATTTAAATATTCAATACTATCCTCAGTAAAGTGTGCCGAAAAAACGTAAACAATAAGCGAATGTGTGTTCGGCCTTAAGAGTCCGCTACACCTGACGATGCATTTTTTGCCGCCCATAAGATTAACATTTCGAGCGGCGATTCATTTTCAAGGTTTATCCTTGGTTGGAAAGACACAAAATTTTGCCTGTACCTAGCCCTAACAATGTTCTATAGGGAGTGTTCGAAGCAGATTTCCCATTTTTTTTACTGGTTTTCGAGATACAGCACTTTTCTTGAGGTATGCGATGCTAGCATTCGCAAAACAGTTGCAATAAAAGAAACCAGTGAGAAAATGGGAAATCTGCTTCGAACACTCCTTAGAACATTGTTAGGGCTAGGTACAGGCAAAATTTTGTGTCTTTCCAACCAAGGGTAAACCTTGAAAATGAATCGCCGCTCGCAATGTTAATCTTATGGGCGGCAAAAAATGCATCGTCAGGTATCGCGTCCTCTTAATATAGCACCCTATACACGACATTACCAATCTCTCCAACGGGCAACCAATAGCTATTGATTTCAGGCACAAGACGGAGGACACTGATATAAGGGAGTGGCAGATATTTCTTTAGATAATAAAAGCAAAACTGGGTGAACTGCGGTTGTTTTGAAAGACGCCTCAAATGCGTTTCGGAAGCTATAAACCCGACGTCTTTCCACTTTGATTCGATCCGGATTTTTTTATTAAACTCATTCACTTGAGCTGATGCTTAATACTGAAAATTGCATTGTTTATTTTGTTCAGTGACCTGAGATTTAAACGTCTCACTTATTTCTAAAACAGTAAAATCGTGATATATTCAGTGGAAGGACATTAAGTACTTTAAGGGTGTGTCCCATGCACCATGCCCAGTTAAAATTAAACTGGAGATTTACCATGTTAAATTTAACTTAAGTTAAATTTAACATTAAAAAATTTAACTTAAGTTAAATTTAACATTGTATAGGTAAATCTCTCATCCTAAGTTCATTAATTTACGTTGCCGTTGGTTGGAGGCTAAAGGTGAACATGTAGGTACCTATGGGGGGAAATTTATTGATCTGAAATATAAGGGCGGAACCGTAAAAAAATTATTCAGTTTCTAAATCCCTATTTAAATAGGTACATTTTAAAATAAAAATAACACTCTATATCTAAAAAATGGTTTCTTACACTGAACAAAGAAATTCTCAATAGTTTTCGAGAATTTCGGGATAAAAACTGTATGAATTCTACAAATCTGTGGAAAAGACACAAAACACGTGACTTTTAGATGAAAAATGAGCAATGAACACGAAAAAGTAAAACAAAGTTCATCTACGTAAGACCAAGAGCTGAGCTGAGAAAAACTGCAACATCTAGGTAAATGGAAATGGAAGAGACTTTGATCTAGAAAGAAACTACAATTGTAGAAATGATTACCTATGAAGGCGTGCATAGTATGTATAAAATGAAAAAGTGCGTTTGAGGCTTATTATTCACCAAAGAAGGTTAGACAAACTAAATACGCAGTGCTGAGAACCGTAATGAACCAAAACCAACACGTACCTTTGGGCGTGCCTGCAGCGGCAGAACAAATAATATTGTAAGGAAATTAGTATGAATATCAACAAACTCGATAGCCAAGTGGTGTAGATGGTTGTCTTTATAGAAACAATGAGTGCCGGGTCACACCGGTTCGATCCCGATACTATTAAAGTTTTTATTAGTGTACCTACTAGTCCAATAGCTGGGGGGGCTGGTTTTTGGCTGCCAGCTGAGCCTGACGGATAATTTTTGAAATGGTCTAGTTGTTGGACTTGTTCTCCCCACTCTATCTACGAGACTATCTAGGTACTACTAGTCTATGAATAACGTCGTGAAATTTCTTTTAAATGTTGATACCTCTCCGAGTAGTAATTTTCAAAATTGTGGTAAGCACTTACGATGAGAAAGTTACTGCAATATATAAGGAGAAACTGCTTCTGGGAGAGAGGGATTTTGTAAGTTGTATGTATACCTAACATTTCTATGTACTTTGTAGGTACTTAATTTACTAAAAGTTTTTACCCAAGCGCGTCATAATATTTACAAGTACCCTAAGTATATCAGCAGCAATGGAAATATGAAACAGTGCATGGCAATAGCAAGAATCAATGTGCAGAATTCGAAAAAAAAATAGAAAGAGTTGCCATCGGAAAATACGTCAAGACTGAAAGCCTATACTTTTATCAAAGTGAAAGAAAGATCCCGCAAGAAAATTTGAGGAATCCTTCAAAAAGACGGAAGTGAAGAAAGAAAGGGTATGTAACCCAAACTGTACTTTAGTCGGAACAGGAGAAGCAGAAACAGAAAAATTTCTATTGGAAGAAACCTGACGAACCAAACACTGGAAGATTCACCGCAGAATAAAGGTATTAAATTAAAGAGGTCGTCCATTTAGCCGCGTCGCGCTGGGCAACAGTTCCCGATAGCGATGGAAACGACGGGAACGAGGTGCAACAGTGCGCATGCATCGCCTCAGCTATCCTGCCCCATGTTATCAGAGACTGCTGCGCGGCTAGGTGGACGACCTTCTTAAGGAGGTACAAGTTCACTGAATTTAGTGTAGAACAGGTACGTTTTACCCAAATTTACCAATTATACAACGCAATTCCTACCTGCTATTTTATGCAAATGACGCTAGTGCGGGCTACGATGTCAAAAGCTACAATACTACTCTACAAAGATATAAAAGTAGTTAGATCAGGAAGTTTTTTATGGCCTGAACTGTCGGACCTATCCAGAAGCAAAAGAAAGCAATACATTTTGAATGGGGAAACTTTTCAGCAGTCAGGATCTGAACCTGTCTTGAAAAGCATAGGTACAAGTTGGACGCCTTAGCCACTCGGTGACCGTGCCACCATTAGCAAGACTTCACCTAGCACTATCTTAACTTCAATGGTATATATACAATGTTGAATGATGCACACTATTAGCTTTGTCAACTTTATTATACAATTCCAAAATTGGATCTGAAAGTGAAAAAACAGTGACGATTTTCGCAGTCTAAATAAGCGCAACCACGCTTACTTGATAATTTTCAAATTCTCATTCTGATGTCTAAGAATAAGACAGACACTTTTTTTGAGAAGGAAACAATGTTCGGGGCTTCTAAAACAACTAGGCTATTTCTTTTTAGAGTTCTAAGAAGGCCAGACAATAGTTTCTTTCTCAAACAAAGTGTCTGTCTTTTTAGACATTACAGTGAGATTTTAATAATTATGAAGTTAACGCGGTTACCCTATAGGTACATTTGTTTAATCACAGATGGAGTTAATCATAGGTAATTTCGGCTGGTAGGTAGGTAAGTGAGGGTAAAAAAATCAATTTCCTAGTGTTTATCGGCAGAACTGAATCAGAAACTTAATGCACAGTGAAATCGCCAAAAACTGAGAAATTCATCTGAACTATAAAATACATATTTTCGACTAAGTAAATAGGAGTTAGTAAAATAAAATAACTGGTATTTAGATTCTTCACAGATGGTATATTACGCATTGCCACTTAGAGAGCAACTGAACGCAGAAGAGCTAACATCTTCCCTCTCAAATTTGCTTCAATTGACACTTGACTGAAAGCTCCTTGAAACAAGAGTATCGCTCCTCAATGAAGAGGCCTCAAAGAGCGACGTACGACCTATTGTTCAACTTCTCGATTCAGGAAAACGATACATCGCTTTTGAAGGAATTTTCAAACATTATAACGACGTAAACAGACCATGTAAATTTCCTCGCTATAGAGAAAGTTTCAAAATAAGGGAGGGTATGTCACCTCTCTATAGCGTTGGCTCGCTATAAAGAGGTGACAAGTGTATTACTGAAATTAAGACTGTTTTGAAAAAGTGATAGTTGAAACGTAAGAAGTATACAGCATGCCTCTCAAGAACATGATAAATAAATGAGGTGCAACGCACTCACTGTTCTTCTTGTAGAGAAGTATTTCCAGCTGGTCGTGCAGCTGATTTTCTAGGCACTCGTCGATTCTAGCTATCGTCTCTTTGTCCGTTAGCTCGCCGTACATAAAGGTGCATCGGCAAGATTTTTGCATTACCTGAAAAACCAAAATATCAGTTAGAACCCTCGCAAGGTAATACAGGGAAAAGGAAAACATTATTTTCGAAATTGAAAAAATTGGAAAAAGTCTGTCTGTAGTGCTCTATAGCGACCACACCGTTCCACTTATTTTGACGAAATTTGGGGAAAAGCAGTCTAAAACCCCAATTCAGGCTCACATTGACGGATTTTTAAAAAATACTAACGGTACAGAAGTTATAAAAAGAAATAATGGCGAAAATAAATCCGGTCGCGTCAGGACCAATCAATCACCTTTATAAAATGGACCTATCATTTTTAGTCAGTTGCACCGTATCCGTGCGGTACAGGAGGTGTATTCCCTTTCTCGAACGCCAGCAAACCCACCCAACTAACACCTTCAAAATTTATTGTAAGAAGAACAGTTCCCCGTATATTGCATCATGGCGTGCCTTATCTTCTTACAATAAATCTTGAAGGTGTTAGTTGGGTGGGTTTGCTGGCATTCGAGAAAGGGAATACACCTCCAGGTACAGTTCTGTAAAACCGAAACAGTTCGCAGTATAGTGGGAATATAGTACTATAGTACCTACGGACCTGAAATACTGATACTCTCGACACCATATACACTGCCTTCTTTAAGTGGCGCAGTTTTTACAAAGTCGATATACAAATCGATCAATGGGCCACGTGTGGGTAAATATTCCTTCGATTGTCGATACTTAGGGAAGTGTGAGTCGATACCATAGACAAACACAGCGGTTAGCGGTTACCATAGAAACCATAGAGTAAACCATCAGTAAACTTTCGTGTGGTGTGGCGACGATCTGCAGGTGTATTCCCTTTCTCGGACGCCAGAAAACACACTCAACTAGCACCTTCAAAATTTATTGTAAGAAGAACCGTTCTCCATATATTGCATCATGCTGTGCCTTATCTTCTTACAATAATTTCCGTATATATTTAGCCCCATAATAGTACCTAGCTGTAGGGTACGGAAGCTCGCGTTTAAAATCAAAAAGTATCAAAAAAAGTTAAACCCAATTCACAGTGGAACCGAGTCAGTGATGCTGATGATTTCGAAATTAAATCTATCGTTAAAAGGACAGAATGCAATCAGGAACGGACTCATTGGTTTAATTCAATTTCAATCAGTTTGGAAAGCACCACATAGGGTACGCGATCGATCCGATGAATGAAACTGATAAAATGACTATTAGAAAAGCACTGACCTCAGCTCGGTTGTAGCCAGAAATCTTGCAGAATGACTCATTGCAGTATACTATAGGGAAGTCCACAATTTGAGCGTTGGCGAGTAGAAAACTACTATCGGCTGAAACAAACAAAAATTCAGTCTTTTTTAGAATGACACCTCACTGCAGTATAGGTATAAGAATGTCCACAGTTCGAAGCTGGAGTTGGAGTGTAGAAAACCACTCTTAACTGAAAAAACAATGCGCAGGCTTTTAGAATGACTCAGTCACTGCAGTTTAGGGTAGTACCTAAATACATCGTTGGAGAGTAGAGAACTACTTTCGGCTGAAACAAACAAAACGCAGTCTTTTAGAATGACTCATTCACTACGGAAGTTCACAATTTGAAGACTGGGCAGCAGAGAAATACTTTCAACTGAAAAAAAAAAAAAAAAACAGTCAGGCGAGCAGAAAACTATTACCGTCTGAAAGAAAAGAAAACGCAAATTCTCCATTAAAGCTAATCCATCAAAGTAGTTAATAATAATAGTTATTGCCAGGTCAAGGGACCTTTTTGAGTTTGAATTTTTCATGAATGAAAAGGTGCTCAAGAAAAAATTGGAACTTTGATGTTTATTTACAGTGTTTGTATTTTACACTGAGACCAAATGTATAGGTATACCTACCTAAAAAAGTTGAAATAGCATACCTAAAATATTAGGTTAGGTTGGGGCAGTTAGGGGATTTATGAGGACTTCTGAAAAACTGTACAAAACTTTAATCCGGGAACCCTAATTACAGTCAAAACTGCGTCCTATACAAAAAGTAAAAATAAAAACGTGTGTGTATCAGTCTGGACAAATTATGTTTTAACCGAGGGGGTAACCACTCCAGAGATTCCTTGAGATTCCACTGAGATTCCATAATGATTTCCAAAGATTCTCAACGATATTCATAGAAAGATGAACCCCGAAGGGATAACCACTACAAAAAATTCCAAGATTCCCTGAGATTTCATAAAGATTTCCAATGATTCCCAACGAGATTCCCAAAGAGTGGTTAACCCCTCGGTTTTAACTGAAAAATCGTGACCACAATGGAGATCGCACGTAAACGCACCTTGATTTGGCATTATCCTCCATGAACAAAACTTTAAAAGACCTTACGAGAGAGATATAAGCGGAGTATCGTCAAAAGATATTATATGAAGGGGAAAATAGCAGAAAAAGAGGCTTCAAGTCAGAGTTGAAGTCTGACAGAGTGAGAGAGTGAGAGAGTGGTTTAAACTAGAAAGTAATTGCTTTCCTCAGTCCACAACCGTAGGTACAACACCTTACATTTAAATGAATGAGGCTTTTAATAACCAGCAAGGTAACTCAAAGAGGCAGAAAGAAATAGCTTTTTTCTTTTTTTTCGAGAGGCGATGGACGCTCCTTTAAGGGTCCGCTACACCTGACCGTGCATTTTTTGCCGCCCATAAGATTAACATTGCGAGCGGCGATTCATTTTCAAGGTTTACCCTTGGTTGGAAAGACACATAATTTTGCCTGTACCTTAGCCCTAACAATGTTCTAGGGAGTGTTCGAAGCAGATTTCCCATTTTTTTACTGGTTTTCGAGATACATCACTTTTGTTGAGGTATGCGATGCTTGCATTTGCAAAACAGTTGCAATAAAAGAAACCAGTGAGAAATTGGGAAATCTGCCTCGAACACTCCCTAGAACATTGTTAGGGCTAGGTACAGGCAAAATTTTGTGTCTTTCCAACCAACCTTGAAAATGAATCGCCGCTCGCAATGTTAATCTTATGGGCGGCAAAAAATGCATCGTCAGGTATAGCGTCCTCTTAAAAGAACCTACACATAAGGCAAATATTGCATTATATACATGCAACTACTCTAACGTAGACCTAGCGCACCTTTTAGCCTGCACAGTAAGTCAACTGAAAGCGCTAGTAAAGGAAGCTCCTATAACAAAAATTTCACCAGTTGTTAAAGAGTACTATAGTGCGATTTCACTTTAGAGAGAAGAGAAATATAGCATAAGGGTGGATTGCAATAGTCCAACGTAACAATAAGATAAAATTGTATAACTAATGTTTAGCTTACGGGAAGAACCTAACCACCCTATAAACCATGCAATGACACTTGCAATAAACTAAACATATATTCTTGGAATATTTATACAATTTATCTGACCATTAAGTTGGAGCGGTGAAATCAGCCACTTTTGTCCGTCTATCCAACCAATTCATCTCTAAACCAGACCAAGTTAAAATGAGGCTAGCAATTTCGTTCCCTCTGCTCACTATTAAAATTTAATTCTGAAACAATTTTGAGCACATGGGTTATTTCTGTTCTTGCACAGATCAAACCCTCTTCACACATTAATTATTTTGTGCATACGTAAACTTCATCACTGCCTCAGCAAAATGGGCCTCACCCGACGAATTTTCCGAAGTATAAAAGCCGAAAAATGTAGACAAAGTTGGAAAAAAAATCCTTTTTCATGATCATATGAGTCACAAAAGATAAAAACACCTAGACTATCGATTTAAATTTAAAGGAGCTGTCTGGTACGTAGGTACAGTCGTGGACCATAAATTTGAGTTCACAGCAAATTTATCTGGCTGAAAATTCATTGCATGTACATTGCTGAAATAAAAGAGGTAAAGAAATAACTTCAATTGCTGCAAAGCCATAAAAGGAAGGGTAATAACTGTGTACAAATTCATCCGTTACATTTTGTGCCCTCCTTTCCTTTTGGGGCCTTTCTCAAAAGAAAATGTGGGGTATAAAATAGAAACAAAGGAGTTACTCAAACGTCAAGCTATTTCTTGAATTCTGCACCATTCTTTTGAGACAAACGCTTTCTTTGCGCAAGCAGAAAAAAGATTTCTGCCAAGAAAAATAAAGAGGTATTTCATCTAACAGTTCAACGTAACTACAGGCTAATATTGGGGGACTCTACGAGGGAGTAACCACTCGTTGGGAATCTCGTTGGGAATCATTGGAAATATTTATGAAATCTCAGGGAATCATGGATTTTTTTGGAGTGGTTACCCCTTCGGGGTTCATCTTTCTATGAATATCGTTGGGAATCTTTGGAAATCTTTATGGAATCTCAGGGAATCCTCTGGAGTGGTTATCTCCTCGGGTCTCTAGTATAATATAAAAGACGGCCTTTTACGGTAGGTCTAAAATCTGGACTGTACCTATAGTGGCCCGCACGTTTGCAATCAGCCATTTACAAGTCCTGCTCATTAGGTCACATGACTGTCCCCAGGGGGACCAATGAGATATGTTTGCTATGCTGTTGTCGACATTATTTGACAAATAGGCTGCCGATTTCACCCGCAGGTTCCCAATAGGACGGATTAACTGTATTGGAGCTGAAACCGGTCAATCTAACCAAATCTGCTGAGTCAGTTTGACCAGAGAAAAAGTGCCCGAATCCCACTTAAAGCCAGCCCTACCGCAGGATTCAGAATCAGCAGAGAAGCACAACCTCAAACTTTGTGAAGCAAGAAGGTAGGATGCATTTAAGCTGAGAACTTGAGAGGGAGAAGAGGTCCAACAGGAGACACGGTTCGCGCCCCTTGCCAGTCTCGAGGGAGGGGGAGGGACAATACAAGAGCCCTTGACTAGAATCCAGAGCTGTTCCAGAGTTGCATCCCCCGTACAATTACATCCCGAGCATGTTCTGCAGGACGTAATTTCATTTTAACGCAAAAGTTACCACGTTACCACTTTCTAGCTCCTGTTATTGCCAGAGGCAGAGGCGCAGTGGTTATCAGGGGTTAAAAAAAATCTCAGGCATTTGCAACTTCCTATACGTTACCTTTAAACCTGAAAAAGAGATCTACCTAAGAAACTACACAGAGCCTTTCTTGCGTTTTTTGCTTTGGTAGTAAGTGAAAGGACAACAGAGTCTACTTTCCCTATTTTGGTCACTTTCTGACCCACTCTAACGGTCCAGATTGATAAAACTAAAACGGCCAGCCAATGACAGCAGGCACATCTACGACATCTTAGCCAACCGTTATACATTTACCTACCTAAGTATGTATAACTGGAACTGATTTTTAGGTTTCAGACTTTATGGGTAGTCTTTGGTAAAAAGCGCCCCCTTAAAATCGAAACAAGTAACCGAACACCAAAACAATTATCTCTGTTTTTTATTTGGAGCAAGAAAAAATTTAAGATCTCATATTAGATTGGATAGCAGGTGCACGTTATGAAATGGCAGTATGATCTTCTATTCTGGCAAAAAGATAATCACTGAAAATGATAGAGCAGGTCGGGAAAACCTCAGCAAAAGCTGACAGGATAAGGAAGTGAATCCTGTTGGATAGAGCAAACAAACCTGAATTGTGCTGAGCCTGAGGCAAGCAGCGACCTCACGTTTTCCGCCTCTGCCTATCTTCTATTTTTCTATCTCTCGCTTAGTATGCAATAGATTTAAATTCAATCTTTCAGCATTAAAAAAATAAAATTGGCGATTGGGCAGGTGGCTTCTAATGAAATTTACTTGGGCTCCAGTATAATAATACAATTTGTGCATCTCAGTGGCCGAGTGGTCAAGGGGTCCGCTTTGTGTCCTGAGAGGTCCGGGTTCGAATCCCGGCGGAACGGAAGAATTTTCCGCTTCCAACATGGATGTATTGGCTTCGGCCCACTACTGACTACTAACTACTTCGGCTACGGCCAAAAACACCTAACAAACCAACTCATCGGCGCATATGTTCTCTGAACGTCGAGCGTTAAAAAAATAAAAAATAAATAATAATAATATAAGTAATTGCATATTACTCATGTAGGTATAGATTCTACAGAGAAATCATCCTACAGTATAGAAACATTATTGTTGATTCGGATAACGTTTTTCTTTTATTGTGCTGTGGAATTTGAGACGTTTGAGGACTGGCCTTTCGATAGCATTACTTTATAGATACGTGGTTAGTTGACAGAAGTCTGGAGGACTTTCCCATGGTCAGAGCGACCTTGAGGGAACATGGAGGACGCTGCGGAAATGAGATAAAAGCCTGTTGGTTTCCGGTTCAGCTCAATCCGAGTCCCCTGCGGTTGGGGTAGCCTCCGCAATGAGCCCGCAATTCTTCTTCCAAGCTCCCCACCCCGCATCCGGACAAATGTTTTAAGCTTGTAAAACAACAACAACTTTTGGAAATGTAAATGGAGACAATTGGAGTCTCCAACTTGTTTTGCCGCCTTAATATTGGTTTCTCTAGTACCGCCTTCAGAGAACTTTTACTTTGCGTTAAAAATTTTAAATTCCATTGAAGTCAGGCGTTCGCTTATTTTTTAATTCCTTAATTACGTTACTCAAAAGAAAAAGAATTAAGTAGTTAACATTTTGAAGGGTTGGGCCTGCAGCCAGTTTTGGAACAATGGAAGCGGCAGCGGATGTAAAGAATACTTGTTCACATAAAATAAAGTAATTTTGAAATAGGTTGGCCACATCTCGGTCAGTTTTTGTAATTTTGGCTAAGGCAAGGGTTATACAAGCAGTGCTGGATTAATCATTAAGCTAAATAAGCTATAGCTTGGGGCCTACAAAAATTTCCAACGTAATAAATAATCATACGAAACTGAAAGTTCATTCTGCAATATATGGAGATTTTACAGAGATGAGTGAAACAACTGTAGTTCTCGTAAGTAAAAATAGATTCAAATATGTGTGTGACACTTGCCAAAAATGGGGTACGTCATGTATTTTTAACGTCATTACTCATGAGTAGGGATCGGATTCCTAGGTTTTTACCTATTTTGTTCCTTGCTAGCTACGGTAGTGCTTTTAACGGATTTACACGTTTTATGAACACAGTAACCCCCCTTCCAAATTTTATAGCACCTAAAAAAACCTAAATCGCGTTTAAAACCTAAAAGCACCTATATTGACTTTAAAATCTAAATATCACCTAAATGTCACTTTTCAGAAATCAAAGTAGAATTTTCTCACAATTTTTGTTAAATGAAGCTAATTTTTAATTTTGAAAAGAGCTATTGTGTAAGTAACAGGTCACTCACCCCCGTAAATAGCCTAGGCCTAGGACTACCTGCAAGAGTCCTGTTATTGTTACCCAGGTACAGATGTACTCAGGTCAATTCCTATGCTTAGCCGACTATTGACATCGGCTAATTTCGGATCGTTAAGGGCGGGCGGTAGGGCAGGTGTACTGGCTTAGGCTCACTCTGTATTCAGATCTTGTCCTAAAGTGTTTGCAGTTTGTGTGCCTTTACAATTTTCTTTTTACGATGACTAAAGTAAAAGGAACGAAGAGCTTCTTATTAAGAGAGTGGCTCTCGGGAGATCCAAACGCAGAGGATTTTGGGAAGAAACCCGGGTTTTCTGACTATGGAAGGGGTGAGTAAAATTTTGATGGGTGAGTTTGTCCAGCTACCCCACCCCCCAAGGCACCATCATGGAACCCTGACATGTTGGCTTGTTTAATATTCGCACCTCTTACCAGCTGTGACGTGGAGAGGTCGTTCTCGAGATATAAAAATGTGTTGCAGGACAACCGAAGGCGGATTACTGTTGAAAATATTAACAAATACATGGTTATGCACTGCAGTGCATTGTAAATAACATCAAATTTTGAACTACCGAAGCTTTTTTTAGAACCTATACAAAAACCTAAATTGGAATTATAAAAACCTAAAATAGGGTTTTGAAAAACCTATTTTGGCGTTTTTAGCACCTAGGAATCCGATCCCTACTCATGAGTATGTTGTGATTTCACGATCGGTTAATTTTGGACAATTTTTTGTGTGACAAAAATCACTCGTTCGTAAAATCACAACACAACCTCACGAGTAATGACGTTACAAAGACATACGAGATATATTTCAGAATATTTAAATATACCTATACAATTGTTTTCTCACAAAGTTTGAAATCGGAACGTAAAAAAATAACGAATGTATGGTGGGCCTTAAAAGGTGCAAATTGGCGAACTATATTATTATGTTACGGCCACACTGAGTTAGGAGAACAATAAAGAACAGATAGTGAACAAGGCAAACAATAGTAAATGTAGGAAGGAGTGGAGAAAGGGAAGAAAGGATCAGCTATCATTTTTCAACAAGGATTTTTCCAGCAGCGTCCTTGACCCCATTTTGCACTTTTCTCCTCATCCAGATGGCTGGAAAAGGCTTCACTTAAGAGGTGTACCCAGAGTGAGTAGTGCTGGTGGAGGTGGAGTAACTTAAGTGTGTAAGTTTAAGTAGATAAACGGGCTGTCGGCTACTGGGGTTAAGTTCGGAGCCCCGCCATCGATTTTCTTATCGGGCTTTCGTAGGAAGACGAGACGCAGCCAAAGGGTAAACACCTAAAACCAGCCCCTTCTAAGCTCATTTCCGGTTCCCAGCACCATGTCACAAATAGACTAAAAAACTAAAAAACATAACTCGACACAACTTTTTCGTAAACTAACAAATGCTTTCTCATGGTCCATCATACAGAAAAATATTTTTTATCCGTTCTGAGTTGGGTTTTCCTGGTCGTCAGCCTATTACGAAAAGTCATCTCCAGTTCTCCCCAAAAAAAGAAAACTTCTGCAAACATCTCCGTGGACAATTTTTTTTTAAACGTTGGGGGAGGAAGCTCCTTCAAAAAAAAAATAACTCAAACAATTCAATACATATTAAGGCTAAAAAAAGAAACACTAAACAGTTGCAGATTTCTTTCTTCGTAGAAAGCAATCAAAGCCTTCAAGTAAAGTACTTCAAAGGGATTGAGTATCAAAAAGGGGTGAAAATTGCGCGGGACTATCTTCCTGCTCTGTAAAGGGAGCAATCAGAAGTAAACAAAGAATTTCAGAGGTTCCCACCCTGTCCATTTTATCGCTAAAATTAGAAGAATAGCCAGTGACAGATGTGAGGGTAGACATAAATAGAAGGCCCCGGTGACCCAGTGAAACGCACGGAGCAGAGAAAAATATACCGGCTATGGGTGAGCCCAATGGGTTTTTAATTGAAGCAGACGGCCTGGCTTATTAAGGGCAACCATCTTTTTTGCAGTCCTCGCCCTGATTTGTGAGGCTACACCCTTCTCGCTTCATTAGTTCCAACTGAAAGGACCTTTATTTCACATTCAGGCTTCATGACTTTCTTGTAGACAAAACACACTTTATTAATTATACAGTAAGTAGTATCTCGTTATAACGACAGCCAAGGGGCCTTGTCAATTTGCTCGCTATAGAGAGGGTGTTTTAAAGGACTGTAGTGTTTCTCCGTTACAGAGAGTGGACACAACCTTTAGCAGAGTTCTTCCGCACTGGAAATGTTATGACGCCTATGCATCAGTTTTGCCAGTGAAAAGGATGGCTTCTTAGGGGGCCACCATACATTCGCTATTATTTCACGTTTGGACTTCAAACTTTGTGAGACAACTATTGGATATTTAAATATTCTGAAGTATAATATGTCTTTTTAACGTCATTACTCATGCAAGGATTTTATGATCGAGTGATTTTGAATGGTCCAAAGTTAACCGATCGTGAAATCACAACACAGCCTCATGAGTAATGACGTTAAAAAGTCATTATATTTCAGAATATTTAAATATCCAAAAGTTTTCTCACAAAGTTTGAAATCGGAACGTAAAAAAATAGCGAATTTAAATTCATGGCGGGCATGGAGGTTTTCATGGGTTGCTCATCCCTCGAGGGGTTAACCACTCGTTGGGAATCTCGCTGGGAATCATTAGAAATCTTTATAAAATCTGTGGGAATCTTGGAATTTTTTGGAGTGGTTACCCCTTCTGGGTTCATCTTTCAATGAATATCGTTGAGAATCTTTGGAAATCTTTATGGAATCTCAGTGGAATCTCAAGGAATCTCTGGAGTGGTTACCCCCTCGTCATCCCTCCTCACAAGCGATACTTCTGGAGATGCCATCTCGCCAGAACGGCCATCCACGACGGATCGCATGTAAACAAAAGTGGATAAAAAATGTTTATATTGTAACACGAAAATTAGTGCAATGCGATGCATAATCATGTTTTTGCAGGTGAAAAATGAACATGGAGGGACATAGGGGTTCTAGCCACCACTGATAAGTTCACCATCTCATTTGAAATGTATTTCGGAACCCACTTAAACTGTAGGTCCCCTTCATTCAGTAACACGATGGTTGGGAAGTTGGTATTTGCTGACACCTGAGCATGATGAATATTTCTTGGAAGTGTGTAGTTGCCGGGCTTGTCCCCCCCCCCCCCCCCCTTTAAGCATACTGCTAAGTCCTCTTAAGTTCTTAAGTACGATGATTACTGGTGTGAGGGGTGAGTGCTTGATTCAGCAGCACCTAACGTGACGATTAACATAACATCCAAACAAAAGCTCTCGGATTATCGAACGCAGAGTCTAACCCAGATATTGTTCCAAAGTTCGAGCTCACAGTGCATCGTATAAATCTAGGAGCGACCTCAGCTGCCTCAGGGTATCCCCCCCCCCCCCCCCCCCCAACAGCAAAGTGCTCACCACGGCGCCTTAGCCTGCTTACTACTCAAACTCAGCAAGTCAGTTAAACCACAGTTCTTTGATTCTGTCTTAGGGGGTTTCACAAGTTACGGAAGCTCATTTTAGTGTTCCCTAGCATTACCTTCCCGAAAAAACGCTAGTACCACGATATAGTAAACCTTTTTTCATTGGACATATGCTGTGAGATTTTATGGCCAAAGCTGAAGAGGAGTAGGCCGAAGCCAGTTTAGGAGTGGGCCGAAGCCGATACGTCCATGTAAAAAATAAAAATGGCCTATTATAAATTAACGACATTTAAAGAAAAATTCAGAAATTTTCGTAACGAAACAAAAGTGCTGAACCTGACCTCACTTCTGACATAGGAAAGCACACCCTCAAAAGTCTACAATTTTTTTCTCTCTCTAATTCTTACTAAAAATTTTCAGAGGACTGCGTGACTTCCTCGCTGACACTTTCTAATTTGACTGTCTTTTGTAAGAAGAAAGTAAAACGAAATAGAAAGTACAGTCTTGGTATAGTCCAAGTCAGGCTAGGAGCGTACCGATTACTCATAATTTCTTGCAAATTGAGGGCTGATCAAAACTTCTTCTTGAGCAGGGAAATATCTGCTCAGGGTCGGATTGGCATTTTTAGCGTATGGTAGAATATGGAACCCAAATCCGGATCGGCGTCAACTGAAAATCTTTAAGAAATTATGAATAATCGGTACGCTCCCAGCCTGACTTGGACTATAGTGTGAAATCTGAATTAAAGGCAGTAGCTGATACAACGGTGTCTATTTTTTTTAACATTCGTCTACTGCTAATGACTTAAAAATTGAGAAATTTTTGTCAAATGTTTTTCGATTTAACATTAGTTAAAAATTTATAATATTATATTCCAGAACAAATAAATAAAGTGTCCTAAAAAATTTAATCAAGAAACAGAAACAAAACAATATTCTAAATTACAGCATTTTAAATATGAAAAAAGTAAAATAAATGAAAAAAAAAACCCTAAAAGTGACTGCAAAAGCATTTTCCTCGTGCTCTCTGACTCTAAAAAGGGAGGAAAGACCTCTATCTCACTATTTCATCTCTGAAGTGTAACGCACCACCCGGGGAACGACTATCTACAAGCCAATTATATTATTTATTTTTCATTCTAAAATCTAGAGTTTACTGCCTAAAGATAGTAACTCATATTAAAACGTAGTAAGACCACGACGTGACTGGATTCCAATTCCCAATGTCTCCTATGCTGGCAATGACGTTCACAAAATAATTTTTCTCTTTCTGGAGGATTTCTCTCTCTATAACGACCGCCAAGGGAGCGTGTAAATTTGCTCGCTATAAAGAGAGTTTGCTATAGAGAGGGTCGCATTGTGAAGATAGTGTTTTTCAAAGTTTTCTCTCGCTATAAAGAGAGGTTTCGTTAAAGGGAATGTCCTTAGAGCCAAAACGTCCTATAAACCTATGTTTATAAATTTAACTGGCTGTTAAACTGGACTTGCAGAATCTAAATCTGATACTTGCTGGTATTAGGGGGTTAAATTGAGTAGTCACAAGTATAATTACTTTGTACGGCTCCCTCGAGAGCGTACCTAGGACGTGCCTATAGGTGTATGAATAAACCAGACTATATTAGCCTGATCACTACCCATGAGACTATTTAATAATTTACGAAATTAAGTAATCCCCTGGTTAAGTCGCAGCAGCCTCGATACCCTAGTAGCACAGTTAACTGAATGTTTGCATTTTGACCGAGGGGTTAACCACTCCAGAGATTGCTTGCAATTACATGAAGATTTCCAAAGATTTCCTGAGATTCTCAACGAAATTCGTGGAAAGATGCACCCCTAAGGTTAAAAAACTCCAGAAATTTCAAAGATTCCCTGAGATTTCATAAAGATTCCCAACGAGATTCCTGGAGTGGTTAACCCCTCGATTTTGACGTACAAGAAGTCCCTTTTACCATGACTGCAAGTTACCGTAGAAAGACAGTATGTTGCCATTTGGGCAGCACTATACCCAGTTTGAGAGTAGACTTTAACCTAAAAACCACCCAAAATATTTTTAATTTGGATCCCACTATAAAAACTGTCGGTACTTATTCACTTGACGGTCTTCTCGAGACCG
This sequence comes from Mesopsocus fuscifrons, assembly GCA_950004255.1. NCBI lineage: Eukaryota > Metazoa > Arthropoda > Insecta > Psocodea > Mesopsocidae > Mesopsocus > Mesopsocus fuscifrons. Next base: position 5,438,592 of record OX465377.1, read on the forward strand.
CCTTAGTTGAAGGGAGCAGAGCAGTATTAAAGAGGAAGATAAAGTTGAGAAATTCTCCGCATTCCCCAGAATTTCCCGACAGCACTTCGTTTCATACAGGACGCGAGAAAGTAAAAAGTGTGTAAAATACATAATCCTCAAGCTGGTTCTACGGATTTCCTATCATACCGAAAATGTAGCACGGAGAAGAAACAAGAAATGAAATAAAACGAAAAGTAATAAATTTTGTATAAAAGTCACTGGCAATTAATTATTTTAGTCAATATGTCGCAGTTAAGGCTCTCAATAGTCGATAATGCAGACGGAACAATAATTGCTTTCTGCGACCTTCGTTTGCAAAATGTTTTCCTTTCTTTTATTTCGAGTATTGTCGGTGGAGGCACGCTCACTACCAGCCAAAAACATCTTAAGAGGAAGCTCTACCCGGTCAAAAAGAACCCACATTCAGGATAGATGATAGTGATCTATCTATCTATCTACATAGATTCTCCAATTTTAACACCACGTAACAGCCCCACTCAAAATTGGTCTGATTAATTTTTTTAAATTCTTCTATGAGTACCTACTTCCTAAAAGCAGGCAACAACTGGGTGAAATGGGAAGTAAATAAATAAGTAATAAATAAAATTTTACATTGTTGATCATAAAAAGCTTTACTACTTCCATTTCAAAATGACATAAAGTTCATGGTGAGATTATTACCTACAGTAGTACAACGTAGAGTAGTACGGTGTGACGTCAGTACTGCACGCGTAACCCACGCACCCCCAGTGACGTCAGCAGTGACCTCACTCCTCCCCCACTTCTAAAAAGCTAGATCCCCCTATGAAACGCTCCAGCAACGCCCCCTTCTTAAACTTTGCTGCTGTTCAGATAATTAATGCATTTGGTATAAGCTGATGATTTTCAGCACTTGTACCTCACGGGCTTCGGCCCCATTGGTAGCCCGAAAGTAATTCGGGGGTACGATGAATAGCTTTCCCGGGGATGGGGGGTTGAGAGGTGCCTTACTGACAGGTGATCGAAATTAATCAAATCGCTTACCGTTCGACAGGTATCAAACCTGCAATTTCGCTGAATGAAGAATAGAAGAGCTTAAAAATGCAACAGCTGAGCTGGTCTTGCAAAGACATTTTATGTCCTTGCTTGTTGCTTCCATATTTATAATGCAAGACAAGGTTTTCAGCTGTAAGAGAAAGAACTAGAACGACGATGAAGAGCAAGAACCGATATTCGGAACAAAAAATGTAGTTATAAGAACATGCTGTCTTTCAGAAAAGGATGGCTGTATCTATAGTGAACTTTTAGAGGGTACTATCACCTCTTGAAGTATACTATAGTGCGACAGAGCTTGTCATAAGCTAAACATACAGATAAATCTGTTCGATAGGAGAATCTATAGTGGTGAAATCGACCCCTAGAGCAATAACGGGAAAGGTTTCCTCTCGTGCACCACTGGGTAGAGCTATGACCCTTGCTTGAAAAACGTTACATCCTATCCAATAACGTTTCACTTTGTGGACCAAAATGGAATACATTCACCTTGGCAGTGACATACAAGGTGAATTTGCGGCGCTGCATGCATTATGGAAATCTAAACTCAACGGCAACTTCTGTGTTGTGAGCATGTGCATGTCGCAGTACTCTTGAACCAAATATTTTCTGCTGATCATTGTGAAAAATTGAGTCAGGTCACTATAGATTTTCCCAGGGTGAGCCAGGCCTATGAGTCCGATGACGTAATATGACGGCTCTGTACATACATGTATGTCAGCTGTCAGCTGTCACTGGACGGGGCGCAAAAGGCTCCCCCCACCCCCGTCTCACTTACTTTTTCAGCGAAATCATTACGGCCTTGTTACACAAACCCGCGGTTCAATTTCTTATTTATAGCTGACTTGTTACCTAATGGGGCTCTATCCATTACCTAACTACAGGTATAAGTTTCCCACAATGCACTGGGAATCTTTAACTTGTTCAGCGAAGCAGGTAACTTACCAGATTGCTACCTTTGTAATTTTTAAATTAGTGAAAAGTCGCTCGATACAATTAATACTGGAATATACTTGCAAAATTTCTCCAGCTCTCTCATATTAAAATAAAATATCGTAATGTGATGTTAACATGTAATACTCAAAACACAACTGCTGTCGCCGACGCAATTCATCATGAAATGTCACAAACACTAACATATAACCGGTCAGTGAGTGAATTTGCTGAATTAGCAAATTTTCACGATTTCCACCAAGATCCCACTGTTTGCGACGGGCCCCTCTTCAGGCTTAGTGTCAGAACGTACCACTAGAAAAATTTGGGGTCAAGGTAGCTGCTTTCTCATTAGGGTACTCGTCCATATCCATAGTTATAGTAGCGCCACCCTGACCTGCCTAGCCCGAGGGCATTCTGTGAACAGTGAACAGTGCAGAATGCCCTCGGGCCAGGCAGGTCAGGATGGCGCTACTATACCTCAAGCCACCATTAAGGGTGACTATACATATACATTAGTTATTTTTTACCTTCCGATTTCAAACTTTGTGAGAAAACTGTTGTATATTTAAATATTCTGAAATATAACATGTCTTTTTAACGTCATTACTCATGTTGTGATTTTACGATCGAGTGATTTTTGTCACAAAAAAAATTGTCCAAAATTAACCGATCGTGAAACCACAACTTAGCCTCAAGAGTAATGACATTACAAAGACATATTATATTTCAGAACATTTAAATATCCAATAGTTTTCTCACAAAGTTTGAAATCGGAACGTAAAAAAATTGCGAATGTATGGTGGCCCTTAATGCAGTCACGAGCGTCATTCAGGAAAATATTTTGGTGGGACCGGGATCGAACCGGTGCTCCTCTGAACCACCTAGACCAGGGGAGACGACATAAACATTTGGAGTGATGACGGGACGTCTGCTGGGAACTTGGACAAGCATCGGCATTAACCCCATTCACGGGCGGATGGTTCCATGTCTGTTGTGGCACTCAGCCAGACACCCTCATGCCCTCATACAAATAAACCCTCTAGGACCCCGAGTATTCATTCAAAAAAATAACCCTTCCCATAAAAAATGGAAATGCCTTGTCCCCGAAGAAGTCGAGCCAGAGGTCGTTATATAATTGTCGTTAAAAATTTCAAAAATATTTTGAAGGAATTTTTTTCAGAACTAAGAAGACACCAGTTTATTTAAGGGTAGCAAAAGGCACATTTTTTTTTTGAGGTAGGTCTAAAACTATTCCAGTTAAAGATCTTCCATAGTTTTCAACTAGACCGTTAACTAACACATTACTATAGGTAGTTAGCAGCGGGTCTACACTAACTTCTACAACAACAGAGGGGATAACCACTCCAGAGATTCCTGGAGATTCCCTGAGATTCCATAAAGATTTCCAAAGATTCCCAACGATATTCATAGAAAGATGAACCCCGAAGGGGTAACCACTTCAAAAAATTCCAAGAGTCCCTGAGATTCCACAAAGATTTCTAATGGAGTGGTTAACCACTCGACAATAACCGTGCCACGCGCGAAAAATCGCAAGGCATTTATTTCCCTTCAAGTAGAATAACTGTATCTGTATTTCTGGGGTGCAAACTCTGGGAAAACTTTCAAATGGGAAAAACATAGTCTCAAATTAAGATTTCAAGACTCAGCAAGCCTTCTAAACCATTCTGCCGCGCCCTTTCTATCACTGTCGAAGGAGAAATAAAAAATTTACGCAGAGGCAATCCTTTGCTCATCAGGAAGCCGATTTCTGTTTCTTAGAGAAGCGACTTCTGTGAGAAGGGTCCTTAAGACCCCGAAACCCCAGCGTAAACCCTTAAGCCAAACCCGACCTAAACCCAAGTATGCTTAACCTAAAAACCCCCAAAAAAATAGACTTAAGACGAAATATGTTTTGTTTCGTGTTCTTTGATAGTGGTGGAAACAGGTTCCTCAAGACCTTCCACTCTTCCTTGTACATGACGAAGTCCCAAGACATATTCACACTTCCACTTTAGTGCGGGCCATTAACTTGATTAACTGAAACTCTGGCGTAAAAAAGAACGTAAAAGAAGCGTAAGGAAAGGCCCTCGGAAAGGCCCCCCAATAACCCGACAAAAGCTTCACAGATTTCACGATGGTAAAAACTTACGAGCTGTCGTATTTTTTAGAAAGTGAAAGTATGTGTTGAAAGGGAAAAATCAGATATAGTGACAGCTTGTGCTGCAGGACGAATGTCAGCAATCCCACTCGTCAGCTCAGCGTAAACTGATTCGGATTTTGATACCGGGTGTCACAAATGTTCACAATGATCACATTTATATTTATAGCCAGTTTAAAGTTGGTAAAAAGTAGGTATAAATGAAATTTAGTGCGAGTGGTCTGATAAATTCTTTGGAATCTTTTCAATTATTTTTGGAAGACTACTTGAAAATTTTGGCGGGTGCTGCTATAAAAACAAAAACGTAGTCTTGGTAGGCCAACATAATATGTATTGTACACTTAACTTTACACCGATACGTATCGAAGCAGTACTCGGGGGAAAAAAACCGACCAGAAAATCTTTACCTAATAGAAATAGAAATAAAAATAGAAACCTTTTAATACTTCTTAGGGTGCGTCCCCACCATACGCGGTTACCGTTAAACTCCATTTAAATTCCAATTATTGCACGGTAAAAACCGAATTTAACTGGAGTTTAACAATTAACCGAGTATAGTGGGACGCACCCTTAGTTCTTTAACTAAGTCTGTTTTTGAGAGTCTCATCACAATCAGCACAAGATAATAAAAACCCCAAACTGGAGTTCTCGACAAATTGAAAACATAAAAAGGTCAAAAACCTGGCATTTGAAATGATAAATGATCATAAAAACAATCCGGCCTGCCCCGAAGCTGCCAACTTTTAATTGCAAAACCAGCCCCTCCCCACCCCAAAAGTCAAAATCTGCAGAGGCTCAGTTGACGCCACCCCCCACCCCCACAGCATTATGACCCGTAGGTCTTGTCATAGCATGCAATCGTGCGTGCACCAAACTCCCCTCTCATTTTCCAAGATATGCGATAAATTTTGAGCCGGCCGACCTGAAAAGGTATGACAGTTACAGGAATGGGACGCATTTTTCAGATAAGAAAAAGTTCAAAAACCACTTGAGGTGTTTGTTTTATCTCTGACGGGATTGATGGCTAGGCCTTTTCTGGGCACAGGGTGGTGAGAGAACATTAGTCAAAGAGTAAAAAACAAATTACTAATTCTTTTGTTTGGTCCTCCATTTATGTTTATCTCGCCAGGTAATGTAGACTCAAAAACCTTTTGAAATTGGTTCTTTTATGGATAACATTCTATTTTCTTGTAGATGGGTATACAAAACCATTCAATCAGTCTACCTTTGTGCATTATTTTCTAGTGTAGTTGTTATGGAAATTTGGGAGGTGAAAGACGTAGAGTGCTGATTTTCAAAAATAAGGCTGTGCATTTTTTGTTAGACATTCAATATAGGACAGTCCTTAAAAGTCAACCAATGGAGGACACTGTATACGAAACTTTGCACTGGAAATGAGAAGGAAATTTTTCCTCTTCCATTTCGAAAAAACAGTTTTGTAAGATATGTTTGTTCTGTGAAGGCCTTGACCTACTGCGCCCAGACCCGTCATTGCCTTAGTTTACTTTTAGTTAAATCCCCCAGATGGCTGGGAGGGTTTCTTTAAAGGGGAAACTGTTGTTAAATTGGCAGACATCAAACAACTTTTCAAAATTACCCAAAACAGTTTTCCACGAAACCAGCAGCCAACTGGTCACTCGCGTGAAAATTTTAAATACAAATAAAGCTAAAAGAGAAAATAAATAAAATGGAATGGAGAGCATTTGCCGTCAATTGCTCAAAACCAGGGATGCTTTCCCGGGCACCCCCTAATCAAAATTCGCACAAGCACGCTTCCGTAATTCAGTTGGCTGCGGTCGAACGTGATGCCCAATGGGGGGGCCGGGTCGCGACTATTTACCGCATGTTGGTTTTTTGTCGAATTGATATAAGGAAAGAATGATTTGGAGGCAAAATTGGTGGAGAGAATAGGGCTCACGCGACGAAACGCGTGTACCCCTCTCTGTTATCGCCTTCAACACGCCAACATATCTCCAAGAAAGGAAATATACCTATACGGTGAAGTATGGATTTGGGGAGATACGGGAAAATTGAAAAAATTCCATATAGTAAACTGATAAACCTGAAAGAAAAACGAAAATAGAACTGGCACCATTTTTTCTACGTTTACGGTGGAATGCGAAAATAAGGTTCGTGCCTTTAACCATATAGGAATCGTATACCTACGAGTATATACGAATCTGAGTACAATACTTGAACGTATCAAATTATAAACCTTCAGCTTTTCCTTTTATAATTCCTATACTTATTTTCCCGTTGGTGGAAAATATTTCTTTCCACTCATCGAAGCGTAGCAGCTAAAGCAACACCCGAAAAATTTATGTAAACATAAATTTCAAGAAATATTTAGAAAACTGAAGCCTTGGGGCATTTCTCGTTGTAGTGAAATTTTTTCAAAATATCAAACTGACAGGGTTATACAAAATCTTAATACTGAAGTTCCTCAGGCGAAAAGATAGACACCTAACATATTTTTTCTTTGAAAGTTTGTAGGCACAGGTATCATACCAGTGCCGTCAAAAGGAAACTTAATTCTATATCTGCTAGCTTAAGCGATAGATGCGATTATTACAATAGTATCAGTCATTAAATAAATATAAGGCGACTCTACCAATCTCAAGGCGCCTCCTTTAAATATTTCTAGTCTCAACCGAAAAGTAACATTTTATTCACTTTGTCAATGGAGACACTTTATTTTCTGTATATCTATTTGTTACTAATCGTTTATTTGTACTTCGAGCGTTTGAATGGGGTCACTGGACACAATAGAAACCGGGAAATGGACAAAATGAAGGGAAATCGTATATACACGTACAATATACCTTCAGTGATGACGTGCGGGCGTTGCAGAACATCCGAATTATTGTATTGTACGTTTTTATACCTGGTTTCGCTGCCCTAATCCCTATTCCCATCTTCCAACTGCAGTCATTAGTGGTAGGTACAATCCGCTTGCTGGAAAATTATTTTTATACCCCATTTGAATTATAGAGTAAAGGCAGGAGTGGAATAGCAATGAAAATTGTGGGAAATTTTTTTGCAAGGTTTTTTCATAAAATAGAATTCCTGTATTACAAAAAGAATAAATTGGAACTAGTAAAAAGTACCTCCTATAGCCCGGGTCAATATTTAGTTTAGGGATACTGAAATAATCTTCTTCTATTTGATACTGCCTAAATCGTAGTTTTAAAGTTTCTGGTTTGACGAATTAAACTTCATCCAGTTTTCTTTTTTTTTTCTTTTTTTAACGCGCGACGTTTGGAGAACTTATGCGCCGATGTGTTGGTTTGTTAGTTTTTTTTTGGCCGAAGCCGAAGACGAAGTGGCTGAAGCCGAATATGAGTGGGACGAAGCCAGTTTAGGAGTGGGCCAAAGCCAATACATCCATGTCGGAAGCGGAAAATTTTTCCGTTCCGCCGGGATTCGAACTCGGACCACTCAGGACACAAAGCGGACCCCTTGACCACTCGGCCACTGAGAGGCACTTCACCCAGTTCTAATTTTTACAACTGCTTTTGATTCTCTAGTAGGTCAGCGAAAGCTGAGTAGTTTACTAGAAAGATAGAGAAGCGGTTAGAGAACTAAACTGAAAAGCTGGCCTGTGGGGCAAGTGCGAAGTTTTCTGCATAAAACGGTGGAGGCGTGCGCTTGTGAGCACGCCAACCTGCTAGAGTAGGTTACCTACTGTTCTATGCATCGGTCACGAGACCCACAGGCAACCCAAGGTCACACTATTTTGCCCCTGGCCGTACTTAACATATATCTCATAGACTGATAGAGAGCAGAAGTAAGTATGCTAAATAAAAGTCCAAAATATGTACAAAATATCCGACCAAAAACACTCCGTGTAAAAAACGCAGCCAAGTTTATAACCCTCCAAAAATTAGCCTAACTCAACAGCCCTTAAAAGGGTTTGATATAAAAAATGTTGGCCAAGTTCTCCACATTCCCGCTATCACTCAGCCCCCAAAATTAGTGATATCACTTATTACAGGGCCAAGTCCTTGGCGCAAATCACGTAAGCGTCACAGCCGGTCATAGACACAGACTAAGGTTGGATGGGGGCTGCGGTCCGGGGGTATTGGAAAGCAGGTATATGACAAACTATGTCGCCAACATCCTTGTGATTCGCGCCAAAGACTTGGCCCTGTAATAAGTGATATCACTAATTTTGGGGGCTGAGTGATAGCGGGAATGTGGAGAACTTGGCCAACATTTTTTATATCAAACCCTTTTAAGGGCTGTTGAGTTAGGCTAATTTTTGGAGGGTTATAAACTTGGCTGCGTTTTTTACACGGAGTGTTTTTGGTCGGATATCATATAATTTTTGTGAGGTGGTTCAATAGTTTCTACCAGTAGGTAAAACATCAATTGGCTGTCGAATGGACTCAAGTTTTCTTGCCATACCTGGAAAGTACCTACCAGTACCTGAAAACCAGTTCCCTGTCAACCATACACAAATTACCAATCTCATACCTGAAATACCTGAAAAGTACCTACTCGTACCTGAAAATGAGTTCCCTGTCGAATCTCCACAAATTACCTTCCCATACCTGAAATGTACCTAATCGTACCTGACAACAAGTTGACTGTCAAATGGAGTCAAAATACCTTGCCATACCTGGAAAGTACCTCCCAGTACCTGAAAACCAGTTCCCTGTCAAATCTACACAAATTATTATCCCGTACCTGAAATGTACCTACTAGTACCTGAAAGTAAGTTGCCTGGCGAATCTACACAAATTACCTGGAAGGACAAGAAGCAGGAGGCAGTATTTGTTTTGTAAATATCTGCCATAAGTTAGTATGGGAACTTTGAATCGAACCTGAACCTATAATACTGTAGGTACTTCGGGTTTGCGATTTTTCTGGGTGTTTTGGGGATGGTACCTACAAGTATGCCGAGTTTCAGCTCTATCGTACCGCTGGAACATGCTTATAATTTGTATAGGTGAGTGAGTGAGTCAGTCAGTCAGTCAGTCAGTGAGTGACCCTCAAAAACAGCTAAGTTTGGGATGTCACTGCTCAGGTACGGTTGGACGTAGAAATTTGAAATTTAATTTTGGAGGTCCCGTGGGACCCTACTACAGGAAAAGGGTACCCACTATTCGAGCCACGCCCCCTTGCCTCCTGTAGAGAGGCACGAAAAGTGCACAACTCTGGTTCCTGTATAACATGCTGGCAGTGCTCGAGGCTGTGTCGCGCTTTCTTTTTCTTTAAAACTTGGCTGCATGCACTGCCGTGCATGTTGATGAAGTGTGGCTAAAAACTGAAAAGTTAAGAAGTTTCGACGTTCAATGAGATGTTTACATGTTCTGAAATACAGTAGTCCCAAACTAATTAAATAAGAGAAGACTGATCACTTGCGTCCCACCCTACTCGGTTAACGTTAAACTCCAGTTAAATTTCAATTATTGCACGGTAAAACCCGAATTTAAGTAGAGTTTAACCGTTAACTGAGTATGGTGGGACGCATGCACCCATAGTTAACTACGTAGTTTCTGGCCTTAAAAAAAAACATCATATTTCGCGCCAGCAGTCAAAAAACAGCTTGAGAGAATTGAAATAAATAACCATAGATAGTCCTATTAAGGGTCCGCTATACCTGACGGTGCATTTTTTGCCGCCCATAAGATTAACATTGCGTGCGGCGATTCATTTTCAAGCTTTACCCTTGGTTGGAAAGACACAAAATTTTGCCTGTACCTAGCCCTAACAATGTTCTAGGGAGTGTTCGAAGCCGATTTCCCATTTTTTTTACTGGTTTTCGAGATACAGCACTTTTCTTGAGGTATGCGATGCTAGCATTTGCAAAACAGTTGCAATAAAAGAAACCAGTGAGAAATTGGGAAATCTGCTTCGAACACTCCCTAGAACATTGTTAGGGCTAGGTACAGGCAAAATTTTGTGTCTTTCCAACCAAGGGTAAACCTTGAAAATGAATCACCGCTCGCAATGTTAATCTTATGGGCGGCAAAAAAATGCATCGTCAGGTATAGCGTCCTCTTAACTAACTTCGTCAAAGTCAACAACAGATGAAAACGAAAGTTTACAAACTCCAACAATGAAATGTCCCAGTTAGGGAAGCGAGGATTTCTGAATGAATTTGGCCGAAATTTTCAGTAAAAATGGTAAATTGCCGCGAGAAAAAGAAAAATGGTCGTGAAGTCGTACCATTTGTCACAGCCATCAAATATCTCAAAAAGCAGACTGGTTCACGCTGAAGAATTCCGTCTTGAGCTTCCCAACATAAAACGCGGCTATAAAACTGCCGTAAAGCAGTTTCGTATTATAACAGACGGAGTATGAAATATTTACCTCTCCTCTCTTTCTATCTCCGGGATTACACAAAAATTCAAAACTTCACGACTTCATTTTCAGCCATGTATCCAATTAATACCTAAGTTACTCTGGGGAGCCAAGGAGTATACCTATAAAATATGCAATTTAAAATAAGCATTTAAGAGGACGCTATACCTGACGATGCATTTTTTGCTGCCCATAAGATTAACATTGCGAGCGGCGATTCATTTTCAAGGTTTACCCTTGGTTGGAAAGACACAAACTTTTGCCTGTGCCTAGCCCTAACAATGTTCTAGGGAGTGTTCGAAGCAGATTTCCCAATTTCTCACTGGTTTCTTTTATTGCAACTGTTTTGCAAATGCTAGCATCGCATACCTCAAGAAAAGTGCTGTATCTCGAAAACCAGTAAAAAAAATGGGAAATCTGCTTCGAACACTCCCTAGAACATTGTTAGGGCTAGGTACAGGCAAAATTTTGTGTCTTTCCAACCAAGGGTAAACCTTGAAAATGAATCGCCGCTCGCAATGTTAATCTTATGGGCGGCAAAAAATGAATCGTCCGGTATAGCGGACCCTTAAACATAATCCCAGTTCTCATAAAAGGGTCCGAGAATGGTCGCAGTTAACTTTCTCACATTTCGAAGGTACCCTATCCATCAAAATTTGGATGTAACACGTTCTGGTATACAGCTTATACCTCCCGAACCGGTTTTCCGAGATATGCTGAACCACACATAGCAGATTCTCAGAAAAAATTTAAAGCGTAATGTCGAGGTTTTCTTTCAAGGTTCCCTTGGAAATGACACTGACTGACAGATTGTAAGACTTCTTCCGAAAACCACTTCTTGGTAAACACACGAGCTCAATTTAAAAGTTTTGAATGATAACAACAATTTCCCGCCATAAAACACTTTCACCAGTAAATAGAAATAAAGTCAGAAATAGGCGAAGATAAAAATAGTTTGTGGAAAACCCCATACGACGCCATAGTTCAAATATGAAGAGCGATAAGTCATCCATCACTCTTTCACTCTCGCGATCAGCGAGAAACAGCTCCTCGCTGCGAGTAAAATTTAAAATTATTCCATCAAGTGAACGTCAAAGACATACCTTAAAAAATTATTCCATTAGAAAGGAAACAGGTTTACTAACAAATTGAAAATGAAATTGTTGGGAAAAGTTTGAATTGAGGGCGGTGCTCGATTAAGGGGAATGCTTGAACTAAAGGAAGTAGCACAAGGCTGTGCAAAACGATCCCCACGAGCTCCATTCCTGCGGAAGGTGGTGAAGTTGCATATAATAGTAACAAAGCCCCACTCTACTTGCACGCCTAGAGACTTGTTAACCCTCGTTTATGCTAATCCAGCAAAGGTTAGGGAAGGTTATCCACCCGACTTTTTTTCATTTTTTTCTGATAGCCTGGTGAGCCCCAGTTTGAGTAACGCTATTCTAGTAAATATATTCGCTGTCCCTCTACACTACACTGCACTCTTACTATAGCGGATAAAAAACCCAGGTAAGTTAAACAATGAAAAATGAAGGGGCTATTCCCGTTCTGCAATTAGTTTTCAACCCCCGTTTATTATCTTGTTCAACTTAGGGTGGATTTCACCACTTCTTAAGGCTGTATATACATTCTCGACGAACTCCACCAAAACCACTGTGCGAAAGTAAATATTAGACAAAACTAATGTTTACATATTAGTACAGCCGGAGACTGGTAATTGGTTGTGTCTACTCTAAAAGCTAAACATAGTGTGCTATTTGATCGCGAAACGAACGAGTGAAAGTATAGGACACTATGTTTAGCTTTTACAGGAGAAAAAGTAGAGAAATGCTGTTGAAATTACCCACTTCCGTAAGTGAAATAAAAATTGCCAAAATGTAACATGGCTACGGTAAATAGTACAAACATTTATCAAGCTTTTCTACTAAATGTGACGATAAAATCATACATTTTTTAGTTCGAAAATTTTCAAAAAAATATTCCGCATGAGGTAGTGTTGTGTTTTCGCGATCTGTCAAAAAAACATGTGGACTGGTAGTTGACTGTTTAAAATCGCTCCTGTGGGCTTATAACTCCATTTCATGCAAATATACAACACTACCTCACGACAAAGAGTCTCAGGTTTACATCCCCCCTTTCACTCGCCCTGTAACTTCGAAGTAGGGCTTGAAGTACGTAGCATTGCGAACCAAGTACGTGTAGTCGACCTTAAGAGCGACCACACAATCGTGTTTTGTTTCAATTTTTTATGATCACTTTATAAGGAAACTACTGGATATTTAAACGCTCTGAAATACCTATATAATATGTCTTTTTAACTTCATAAATTATGAGGCTACGAGTGATTTTTGTCAACAAAAAAATTGTTCAGAATTCACCGATCGTGAAATTGCAACCCCCATAATTTATGACGTTAAAAAGACATATTATATTTCAGAACATTAAGATATCCAATAGTTTCCTCATAAAGTGTGCAGAAAACAAAACGTACACAACACGATTGTGTGGTCGCTCGTTAGACTGAACAGCTGAGTTAGTTCAAAACTGATTTCTCTCACGAAAATCGGAAATAACCAGCGAATACGACTTAGTCGGTGAATTGTGAGCTCCTCCATGTGCAGATAACCGATAAAGCATCAGAGGGACAAAGAAATAAAAGTTTGGGTAATTTCACAGCTTTGAGCACGAGGGGTTTTCCAGGTCGCCGGCTAGGAAAAATGGTTGCGGCCGGTTTAATCGGGGACGTCATCAGAATCCCCAAGTCCTAAACTAACGTCCCAGATAACCGTCCAGCCTGGTCACCATTACCATCCCTATCTAACCTCATCAACAACACATCACCTGGTTTATAGGGGTAGTTACGGCACGTCCATAATCGCTTCATCCCCCTAACCTACTTTCCAATTTTTATTTTAAAATGCAGAGGAGATAACAATAAAATTTGATTCGAATACGCGCACCGGAAACGGAGCATTTTCGCGTTTCTGTAGGCTCAATGGCATCGTAACCAAGAGGCCTGAAAGTCTTTATAGAAGTTAAAGGCCTATTTCAATACTAACGGATTTATTATTCACTTTACCGAACTGGCGGCAAAATATTATATTATAGATAAGAGCCACTATACAGCCTATTCTTTCAAGCGGTCTATTTTGGTATCCAGTGGGCAGAACACTGCCCAATTTTAACTGAACTTTCGGCTAAAATTACGACTGAGTGATTTTTGTCAACAAAAAAATTTGTCCAAATTTAACCGACTGTAAAAATCGCAACATAGCCTGTTAATTTTAGCCGTTAAAAAGACGTATCATATTTCAGAACATTTCAATATCCAATAGTTTCCTCATAAAGTGTGCATAAAAAACGTAAACAAACGCGTAGAAGCAAAACCTTTCCACCGTTTACGTTGCATTCCAGCGGTGTGAAGAGCTTTTTGAGAAGCATTATACGAAGTGCATGATGTAACTGGGTGGAGCCCTTTGTAGAACTTGTCTGCTAATGTGTGTTGCAATTGAATTAAAGGGTCGGGAAACAGGAAACTGGGCTTGAAGAGGGTCAGTACGTTGTTGGCGTTAATGGTGGTTGGAGCAACCGCTTTGCAAATTTCGCAATGGGCAAAACTTTCTGAACAATTACCATGAAAAAATCATGGCATTTAAAATTATCTAGGTTCCGTTCAGATACTGTAGGTCTCCTGGCTGGGAGCCCCGGATTTGTACATACATATGTATATATTTTTTTTTAACGAACATATATGCGCTGATGAGTTGGTTGTTACATTTTTTTGGCCGAAGCCGAAGACGAAGTGGCCGAAGCCAGGTTAGGAGTGGGCCGAAGCCAATACATCCATGTCGGAAGCGGAAAATTTTTCCGTTCCGCCGGGATTCGAACCCGGACCTCTCAAGACACAAAGCGGACCCCTTGACCACTCGGCCACTGAGAGGCACATTTGTTCATCTTATAGTCAGATATTGGGGGAGAAGTACAGCAACCGAACCGAATAAGAACTCCCTAGCCATCGATGGGGTACAGAATACGGACAAAAACTTTATCGATGACCGGGATCGAACAGATGACCTAACTCTTAGCGTTTTTTTTTTAAAGACAACCACTCGGCTACCACAAGAGAAGCTATAAGGGTGAAAAAAAGGGTAGTCCCGATATCGGGAATGAAACCGTACAAGCCACCAGCCGTCCAGCTAATCCACTCCCTAAGACTCAACTATCCCATAATCTACGCTATTGATTTCAGCACAGCTGCGAATGGGGTAAAGACAAAGCTCACTGCTTACTCACGATCGCCTCCTCAGCAATGGAGTCATACGCAAAATTAAATCCTCGAAATACCTTGCTCACGTTTACCGTTGGTGAGAACCATATACCGGATAGGAGCAGGGTGTTTTTCAGCGAAACCGTCTGAGATGGAGCGATGAAATTAAAAATTAATTTAGTCAGTCTATATTCTGGAGATTAGTGACCAATGAGGGAAAATATAAAATTTTATTTTTCACTTGATCTCCCCAAAATAATCAAAGTTACTTGCGAGGATTTCTAACGGAGAGAAGTCTGAGGTGGAAGGTTGAAAATAAGAAAAATGGAATTAAGTCAGGAGCTCAATGCTGGCTTACAGATGCAAAAGAAGAATACTTCTAGTAATTGCTTCCGAAGAGTGAGGGAAAGAGCTTTCTTTTGAGGAAGACAACACTTTGATATCTTATTCTGTGAGATTCAAGACGTCAGATCTCAGCAGTCGCATTCTCAAGTCTTTTCAATATAGGGTACCGACATGCCTTCAGACGAGTTCGCTATTTCAACTCGATTTCAAAAATTCTCACTGGTTTTATTCTTTTTTCCGTTATCCGACACCTAACCGTCTCTAAAGCTATTTATCTCTTGTATTGGAGAATCCATAAAGCCCGACTCTGAACTTCCGAACGAATAGAAGTCACATTCGAAATTCAAAAACGGTGACACATCAAAATATATCGAAATGATATTCCTGACGTGGGCAAGAAGATGCTATATTATGAAGGCATGGAAGTAAGGGCACCACAACCTGACTTAATACTGGCATATACTTAGCAGACTTAGGCTGCGTCCCACCATGCTCAGTTAAGAGAAAAACACCAATTGTCTTGTGTTCAACACGGTAAACAATAAAGTGTTGGTAGGTTGGAACCGAAGGGTTAAACACTCCAGGAATCTCGTTGGAAATCTTTATGAAATCTCAGGGAATCATGGAAATTTCGGGAGTAGTGAACCCTTCGGGGTGCATTTTTCCACGAATCTCGTTGAGGATTTCAAAAAATCTTTGGAAATTTTCATGGAATCTCAAACAATCTCTGGAGTGGTTACCCCCTCGGTTAGAACCTAAGTGGGAAAAAATATTGCAAACAATTAACTTTTGGTGATGAAGGGGCAGTGGCACATCTCCGCTTGTATAAATAAACAGGCGCAGAAGACAAATGACTTAAGTAAAACAGGAAATCTTGTATACAATAATGAATAACTTGGGTACTTACGTTGCGAACTAGACCTGCGGATGATATTCTCGAGGAAGGTGTTTTGTGGAGCTACCAATCCCCGCCTACCGCCAGGCATCTTGACTCAGGGGCGAGGAAACAGGGATCGGACCGCATCACCAGAGGAGGGGCACGTCATGAGCAGAGAGCAGTCCCGGGTACCCACCGCCCAGCGCGGGGCCCGCGGAGCCCGGGGGTCAGCCTCATCGGCGGGGGGGCTCCGCTACCTCCGACCAAGTCATCTGGAAAAGAACAGAAGATTATCAGGAGGAACAAGATATGAGAAGAAAGCAGTCCCCAATAACAGAAGAATAATATGACGAGGACGAGGGACGAGTTATCAGCAGAGAACAGTCCCACTATATCCTAAACCAGCAAAGAATCTGCATGGGGATAAACCCTATCTGGGTCACCAGGAAAAATATATAAGGAAGAATTACCCTCGAGTCCGTCTGTAGCCGAGAAGGTAACAACTCCAGAGATTCCTAGAGATTCCATAAAGATTTCCAAAGATTCCCAACGATATTCATAGAAAAATGAACCCCGAAGGGGTAACCACTCCAAAAAAACTCCATAAAGATTTCCAATGATTCCCAACGAGATTCCCAACGAGTGGTTAACCCCTCCTCTGTAGGGGTATAATGTATATTATGTATTATGTATATTATGTATATGTATATTAATGTATATACATCGAGCAGGTATCTTTTCTTTGAGAGTGTGTGGGCTACATTTTCATTATAGAATTATAAAAAAAGCTGCCTCCATAATATACCTAACATAGCTCTCCAAAAATGCCGAGATAGTTTCTACGACGGAGGACAACAGAGGAGGACGTAGGGTCAACTCTGATACAAAATCCCCTCTATGAATGAAGTAATAAATAATAAATCAGTAATAAAAGTGTCCAAATGAACAGTAATTCCATATAGGAAATCTGGAGATCAAAATCTATATGTCTCGCAACAGGAATATCCCTGACTCTCTTCTGTCACAAAGTGTTTCGCGTTTCTGCCTAGCCAAATGTGAACTCGAGCAGAGTGAACAGCCAATTACAAAACAAACAGTCAATCTAAGGCGTTTCCTGTTGTCCACCACTCCTGTTTACCTTGGACAAGTAAATAAGAGAAAGCAGCCTTGTCCAAGAAAACACGACAGCAAGAGTTGCTTCCTCTCGTATCTATTTAATGAACGCGAATGCAACGAACCAAACCAAAAGAACCAACAACGGCCGTCGTTATCTGTTAGTTATAAGTTATAAGTCAAGAGGCAGGGGCTCTTAAGCTATCCAAGGAACCCCTGTGTTCACGACACTTTCATGGGGGTTCTGCAAATGATACGAAACAAGTAGGCAATAAGTAACTATTACTTTCTTACTTAAAATTTGATAACACAAAATAGGACACAATATAGTCGTAAAAATAGTTTACGTCAGCATGTTCAAATCAACGTGTACACCCACTTTCAAATTACATAATCACGGTTTTTGCAGGCGCAGTTCACTACAATTTTTTTTTTTTTTTTCATGAACCAAAGAGTTTGAGCGTTTTATCCTCAATAACGAGGTCAACAATTCTCACTAACAATAGAGATATTTTATCGATTTCCAAGACACTGAAATAATCTTTCAATGTCAGTCTTACTTTTTATAAAAAAAAAATAGTTTTCTAAAGGTGTGAAGCTTGAAATAGGAAGAAAACGGCTCAGTTGGCCTATTAAGAAAGGAATCTAGAACTCATCCCACGGGTCAAACCGAACCCCAAGACATTTACGTCGATGCTTATAGAAAAAGCAGGTCAGGTTTCTAATTTTCCGACCGCTTCCAGACTTTCAAAGTTAACCCGTTCCAGAGTGAGGTACTTACCCAATCAGCCAAGAAAGCGTCTTACCTAAAGGTAACCATGAACTCGATATTTCGCCCAATGACTTGTAAAAAAAAATCATTTTAGTTTTCCTCAAAGAAGAAAGCCAAATAAGACTCTCGTAAAAACACCATTAAAAGTTTTATAGTGACTTTTTGTACAGCACGTGAGGTATAAAAGAATAAAGCAGGGCAGGAAGAGGTGCTCAGAGGTAAGAAAGCCTGGGGGGCTGGCGCTTGCATGTTCCTTTGGTGCCTCGCATAAACTTGCAAATTGCCCCGGGGCCAAGGCCTCCTGGGCAATTACTCACAGGCCTGAATCACCAAAAGGTCAAGATTTCGGATTTCATCACTCAGGCCTATGATTCATGCCCTTTCCCACGCGCAAATATTGTGAATAATCTCTAAGAACCTCGCCTCCACATTAAGCTGGCCACTGACTCCTGGAATGGAGGGGCTGGAATGGCGGGGTTACAGTGGCAACACAGGGATGGAAGGTACTCCGTCCCACTAGCGATACTTCCGGGGATGCCAACCCGCCAGAACGGCCGTCCAAAACATATGTGACTAGCACTAGACCCGAGGGGGCAACCACTCCAAAGATTGCTTGAGATTGCCTAAGATTGCTTGAAGATTTCCAAAGATTCTCACTGAGATTCGTAAAAAGATGCACCCCAAACTACTCCAGAAATTTCCAAGATTACCTGAGATTTCCAAAAAATGTCCAATGATTGCACGAGATTCCCAACGAGATTCCCAGAGTGGTTAACCCCTCGACTAGACCAGAAATTTCTGTGGAATCGTGACAAAACATATGCTACCCCTCCGAGGAGTGGCGAGGAGGAACACTGGTTCCACGTACAGCTATAGTCCAAGTCAGGCTGGGAGCATACCGATTAGTCATAATTTCTTGAAGATTTTCACTATTTTCAGTTGACGCCGATCCGGATTTGGGTTCCATATCCTACCATACGCTAAAAATGTCAATCCGACCCTAAGCAGATATTTCCCTGCTCAAGAAGATGTTTTGATCAGCCCTAGATTTGCAAGAAATTATGACTTATCGGTTTGCTCCCAGCCTGACTTGGACTATAGCTTTACGGGGACACTAAAGAGGAGTTGGATCTAAAAAGAATCTAGGTAATAACAGTGTGCCTGTCATGCAGTTTCGTTTCTTATTAGGTTTCCCATATCATACGCCCCTTCGGTTGGGTTTCCCGATTAGCGTCATTAGTTTCTTATTTGTCAAGGTTGACATGCGTCATGCCACATCAGAGTGAAAGGCAGCAATGAAGTAAAAGCAGCAACTTCCAGTTTCCCGAGCCAAGACAATAAGTCTGCCAGTAAATGACATGGAAAGTAAAAAAAAGCTAAAAAGCGATATCAAGCCGGGCAAAATGGAGGCATTGATGCCTTTCCAGGAAAAAAAATCCTTATCGATGCATAACACAGCCGAGGCCGTTCCGTCAGTGATTCTGGCAGGCTGCCGACAGATAGGCATTGTTCCTCGAGGAGGAAACTAGGGTATCAGGGAAGGGATCAAGCCTTCACCCTCAACAAAAACTGGCTAATTACGTTTCCCGTTTAAAAACTGCAGCTACTGCAGCTTTTCTTAAAGAATTTATGTGTTATCCCGGAAAAAATATTTTTCCGGATCTACCTTTACAATATCCACGTCCTCTTCTACACAGGATAGCCAAACAGTAAAGCTATAGATCCCATTATGGTCGATTAATTCGGTTTTGAACATGGACTAAGGCTGCGTCCCGCCATACGGTTAAACTCCAGTTAAATTCGGGGTTTACCGTGCAATAGTTAGAATTTAACTGGAGTTTAACGTTAACCGAGTATGGTGGGACGCACCCTAAGTAATTAATTAATTAACTTTTTAACCGTGGGATCGACATACTTGTTACCGGAGTTTCTAGGTACCTCTGCAGAAAAAAACTAAAGGGAGTAACGTATTTTAATTCGCTACCCCTTTACATGCACAGAAATAACTAGGTCAGTTACTACTCGTACCTATACCTACACGTGGAGTAAGAGTACCTACCTACAAAAAATTAATTTACTTGGTACAGGAGCCTGAAGACTTAACCCCGTATAGGTACTCCGGGGGATTTTTGACTGTTTAACTGCCCCAGAGATGCCTACATAACGATACGCTAGGTACATAGAAAAACTCTACGCCTTATTAGATAGGTACCTCCCAACGTTTAAATAAATATCATAAATATAAAAGGAGAAGATAACTAGGCTTCAACTGATGTTGGATTTTCCCTTACAAAACGAGCGCCGAATTATTATTTTTATTTATTTTTTTACAGGGGGGAATGTCTCATAATTTCACATACTTCCTCTTATCTCACTGTGAATATGGTGAGTGTCACTTTCCTCTTAAAAAACATTGCTATTCACGACAGTGGAAACTCAAAAAATCAGTGGAACAGGGGTAGGTATCGCTATAGGTAGATCTATATAGGAGAAACTTTTCCCACAGAGGGAAAAAAAAATTAATTCACAATTGAAGAGGGGAGAAGGACGAGCCTTAAAAACGCATCTCGTTTGACAATACTGACCTTCGTCTGCATTGGCGAGAGAGAGTGTGTCACGTCAACAAGTAATAATTACATTGACGACAGATCTGCACTAAAAACTGGGCTACAACTAATCACTCACACTTAAAAATACCACACAATAATAATGGTTAAAAAAATAAAACACACAACAAACGCGGGGAAAAATTCAACTAAAATGACGGGGTGTCTAAGCACACGGTGACACAGGCATTCGGCTGGCGCCGTCGAGAACCGCCCCTTCATGGGGTAAATCGACCACTGCTAGGGTGAACCCGCGGCGCTAGTATCGTGCGGCAGGCACCCCAACTACCGACAATTGTTGTTCGAAGTACCACCACTCATACCGTGTCCAGATTTTATGTCCCCCAGCCCCTTTGTCGTATATATTTTTTAATTATTCCACCCCCTCCCCCCCACCGCCCCCTCCAACCTTTCAGGTGGATTAATGACCGGAACGCAGGGGTAAACCGGATAAGCCATGTGGGTATCCCATGACTCAAACCTGTTTCATTTTTCATACATTAGGGATCTCAGCGTTTTGCTATGGACTCAGCAGTTTTTGTCAGCAAAAAAAAGCTGTTCACTTTTGGTGCTCCAGCTTTTTCCTGAGAGTAACCAGCAAGTAAGTACCAGTTAGCATCGATGGGTGCGAAAATAAACATAATAACCTTATGTTCGATTAAAAAAAAAAAAGAATTTAGTACTGACCAAATTGCAATAGGAGATATAGGTAAGTAGATATCGACCGTAGGGTCCGATTACACCTTACAATAAATATATGATCCTATTTTTATATGATCCTATTTTTTTAGCATCATAAAAATTTTAGAAAAACTGCAATACACTTGACAATAAAAATAGGATCATGTTTAGCAAAGACGCCAACTTGACATGGTAAAAAAATAGAATTTCGAAGATTTTTAGGGTCCTTTTTTGAACCGTTTTAGGTTAAATAATTTCTGCTATATTCTTTCAATTCATCGTTATAAGAAATTCGTACTCCTCCACATTTTCTATTAAAATACGGGTCATTTCCATTCCACTTACCTCAGCCGCCATTTTCAACCAAACAACAACAAACACACGCAGCATAGAGGAAGGTAGTTGCAGCAGTTATGATACAATTTGTACCGGCCGATACAAATTGTATCATAATTGACTCAATTCACTTTACACCTTACAATTTTTCTTGATCATATTTTTTTATGATCCTATTTGGATTGGAAATTGTAAGGTGTAATCGGGGGCTAAATCTCACCCTGTTTCAGGTATACTTAGGTATTGTCTACAAACCTAAGAATGCTGGCTTCAGTAGGTATGTACCTAGTAGGTTTACCTACCCACTCAATGCTCCACGATCATACCTACCTTTCTATGTATTTCCACTTTTTAAAAAATTGGTAGTTAGGTCCTACCTACTTGAGTTGGAACTGGACAGTAAGATACAGTCAAGAATAGTCCAGAATCATTGCTACAAAAAAGACAAAACTAGTGCATATAGATACGATACAGCCTAAACCAGTTAATAATTCAAAAACAATACAAATGAACCTGAGAAATACAAAACTAGGTAAAATTACCAAAACTTAAGATTCCTTTTAAGTTAAATTCATAAAGCTCCAACATATATCTTCAGAGGAAATCGTCACGACAGTTGATGAAAGGAAAGATCTGTCACATAAATTTTCAAAAACTCCCGTGATAATTTTCAATTAAAATTGAAATTAGAAGAAATAATTCATTCTTGACAGTCAAAACGTGGGCTCAACTATTGATAATAATCGTCTGACTTTTACAGTAAACCCCGTTCTCATTACTGAAGATTAACGACAACGTTTAGCAACTTAATCGCAGTTATTTCTTAAACGTGAATATGGAAGGGCAATCGGCAATTCGACGTATATAGGAAGCAGAAAAGCGCATGGTAGATTTCGCAATTAATTTTATCATTGGGAAAAACTTTAGTTTTCCAGCAAATTAGAGGCCATCAGAAGGGCTGTAGCACCATCTGCTTGTTACTTATCGGAAAATCGGCTAGTTTCATCAGCCTTCCAATAGATGGCAGTACAGAGGGAAAACGAACCCCGTAGTGAAGAGCGGGAAAATTCCATGGAACAACATCCCACTTATTCGAAATTCTATATAGGTGGAAAATAATTTTGTTATAATTTTTCAGTTAAATATTCCCCCACCGAGTTTTCCAAAGAGCTGCGGGAAAGAGGCTTAGGCTGAATTTCACCACTTTAACGTGAAGACTATCGTGTACACGATAGCGCTATCGTATCGGTAAAAAATGTTAACGGCTTTCACCATGCACCGTTACCGTTTCGTTAGCTTTCGAGTGGATTTTCCGTGCGTTAGCGAAAACGATAATTTTCATACCTGCGACTCATTTGGTGTAGTCTAATGTAGTCTAATCAACATTGTAACTTCTTTCTCCGAAAAAAAGGGGTTTTTCACGTTTATTTCCACTTTTAGATTCAAATTGTTGAAATAGATTTGACGTAAACAAAGCAGGCGAATTCTATTGACACAACAAAACCTAACGAGAGAATGTCTGCTTTTTCGAATCGATAGCTATTCGAACGTTAAAAGGTACTATCGTGAGGTGGTGAAATTCAGCCTTAAACAGACCTATTTATGTTAAAAAATAAATTAAATATATTAACTGTTCCACGATAGATACAATAGTACAATGACTTAACAGTAACTAAGGCAAGGTCGGCGAAGGCGTTTGGTCAGACTTCCACCTTGTTTTGATTTGACTGAACGGCATCCGGACTTTGGCTAGCTCTGTCAAGCAACGCCTCCCCTTCGGAAGGGTCCCCGTACTCAAGGCTCCAGAGGTAGTCATCATCGTGGTAATGTCCAACCGGCAGAGGATCTGCAGCCAGCCTCTTCATGGCGTGCCCTACAAGAAGAAACTATTTTGGTCCCTTCCTTTGTAAGATTTCTTGAGAGGGTTGTTATAGATTAGTAGTTAGAGGAACGACACCTCATCTCGGTGCCTTTCCGTCCTTAAGGCTGTATATACATTCTCGACGAACTCCACCAAAACCACTGTGCGAAAGTAGATATTCGACAAAACTAATTTTTACATATCAGTGCTGCCGGAGACTGGTAATTGCAATATCGTATTGGTTGTGTCTACTCTAAAAGCTAAACATAGTGTGCTATTTGAACGCGAAACGAACGAGTGAAAGTAGGACACTATGTTTAGCTTTTACAGGAGGAAAAGTAGAGAAATGGTGTTGCAATTACCCACTTCCGTAAGTGAAATAAAAATTGTCAACATGTAACATGGCGGCGGTAAATATTACGAACATTTATCAAGCTTTTCTTCTAAATGTGACGATAAAATCATACATTTTTTAGTCCGAAACGTTACAAATAAATATTCCGCGTGCGGTAGTGTTGTGTTTTCGCGATCTGTCAAAAAAACATGTGGATTGGTAGTTGACTGTTTAAAACCGCTCCTGTGGGCTTATTACTCCATTTTATGCAAAAATACAACACTAACTCACGACAAAGAGTCTCAGGTTTACATCCCCCTAAAAACACTTTTCACTCGCCCTGTAACTTCGGAGTAGTGCTTGAAGTACGTAGCATTGCGAACCAAGTACGTGTAGTCGACCTTAATAAGTAATCACAAATACTAGACGTTTCACATTACTGACTCACCCATACCAAGTAAATAAAAACCAACAACAGTACGACAAAGCCACCAGCGCCACTATCACTACCACCACCATTAACCCAACCATGAGGACATAAATGTACCATAGTGGTGAAGAGATCAAGGGTGGACTTTAGCGCTGAGGGAGGCAAGAGATCGCCTCTTGAGCGTCAGCACCATGTCAGACTCTCCGTCAGGAACACTCCACGAAAATTCATCGTCAAATATCTCCCCGCTGCTTACTTTTCCAAAATTACGAATGCACAGACCTAATAAATAGAATGAGCTTTGAGATTAAGTCTAAATCGTCATTAGTTTTAAGTCACTAGGGTCCTACATTACACAAACCAGGGGGGGAATCTCTGGAAAAGAGTGGCTACGTTAGTTCTTAGTATAAAATAAGAAACAGTGCTTAACTTCGCCAAACTAAGAAACCAAGGTTGTTAAAGTCTGGCTTGAGAGGGGGAAAAGGCTCATCATTTTTAGAACGCTGCAGTTATTCGAGGTATATCCTTCACAGTAATTCCTTCGCCAGTCCTTTCTTCTCTAAAGAAGTAGGTACCTATATACAAACAGTCAGGTTTTTGTAGCTTCAATAAGAGGTCGTTACAGAAAAATTATAAGTTGGCTCAACCTCAGTACCCCTACCTCAAATAAAACTGCAACCACGAGTATCAGAGGTAAACGGTCCCTGACAGCCTTAAATTTATCTGTACCTAGTGATGACAACCTGTCAGACGAAAGAACCTGACTTAAGCCAGTAGTTAGTGTTTTTGTACAAACCTGTGACAAGGCCACCTACAACGGCAACAGTGAAAGACATGGCGAGAGCAATGAGTTGGTAGCCCGCCTGCAGCACGGCTGACCGTCCGTCACCAGGATGCAGAGTAGGCTCGTGGGACGACAGCTGTTCGAACGCCATCGTGTTGTTTACCGGGGACATCGCTGGGAATGTGTCGTACAAGCTGAACCAAAATAGTATGATAGAAATTATTACAAAATCAGTGAAGTAGCGCACTGAAATGAATTTAACAGCAGAGAAATTTTGAACAAAAAGTTTGAGAATCAGCTTCCCAAATTTAAGATATTTGGATTAAATTGGTTGGCGATTATTGGTACCTGTAGCCGTAGGTTTCTTCATCTGCGATGGCCGCCATCAAGGCCCCAATGAGTCCTGCAGCGACGCCCGGCATACCATGCAGATTATTCACCCCACAAGTGTCATGCAAACCAAGAGTCTTATGCAGGAAACCTTGAAAAAGAAATAAATTTTTAAAACTTTTGCAGTCTCAGAAAAATTTCGAAAAATTAGTATCGCAATGGCGGTGAGAATAAAATATGTTTTGTGTTTGGAAGGGGACATTTTTTAACGAAAATTTAAAAATTTACTAAAGTGAAATCATCTGAAATTTTTCTTTCTTCTTCTTGGGGTAAAAAAAATCGAACATTTTCCTCGGAGAGATGTCTGTAGAAATAATTCCATTGTCACATTTTTTCCCCTGAAGCGACTAACAGAACAGCGTGTGGCTACCTTGGATGAACTGAAAGCCCAAGGTAGAGAGAATCCCAGCAAAGCTGCCGATAAGGAGGGCACCGTAAGGCTGCACCATCAGATCAGCTGCAGTTCCTATGCAGACACCGCCCGCCAATGTTGCGTTCTGGATATGTACCTAAAAACAAACAGAACCCCATTATTGCCACCTGTGACAAACTACTGGGAGGGAGAAGACGGGCAGAATCTGTTCATACATAGCCACTCCTCAATATACGGGGTGTATGCACGGCCATTATAGGTTACTAAGCTGCTCTAAAAGCTAAACATAGAGAGCTACTTGCAGCCCCTACATCTACTGTGATACACTCACTCATGAGCTCTAATTAAGGCTGTAATTCAGCTGCTGAGAACTTCTTGCCACCCCTAATATTAACTTACCATCTCGAATTTGCTGTTTTTGCTGCAGAGAGCAGAAATGCAGAAGGTGGTAACACAGCTAGCGACCAGGGATAGGTAGGTGTTAATTACAGCACGATGGCGATCATCCCCCGATACCAGCGCACCATTAAAGCTCGGCCAGAACAGCCACAGGAACACCGTACCTAAAGGTACATTAAGTCATTAAGACAGGAGTATTCCATGCCGGAATTTCAAAACATATTGTTTTGAGCTACTTTTCGGTCTGTACTCGATTATCGCCTTTTTGAAACATCTTTATCACACGTCAGCTTACCAATCATTGCAGTTAGATCGCTACTGTACGTAGAACCTTCCAGTTCTTCATCCTTCTTGGTAAACTTGATTCCCTTTGAGAGAACTAAGCTTACTGACAGACCGAAATAAGCGCCAAAGACATGGACGTACATCGAGCCACCAGCGTCAATTGCCTAGAAAATAAAAAATAACACTCAGAATATTCATTTTAGTAAAACCACTCACATTCAGGGGTGGACAGACTACAGAAACAAGGATTGCCGTTGCTGAACTCTTAAGTCTCCTTCTTGTTTTGTACAAAAAATAATTTTGGAAACCCTGGAGGTGCTGTATAAATTTACCATAAGTTTTTCTGTGCCCACGTACTCGTTGACGCAGAAAAGAACGGTTTCCAAAACTCCCATGATGACGAGCTGAAGAACGGAAACTTTGCCTAAAACGGCACCGAATGAAATGAGCACTGCGGCAGCTATCACGTCTGCTGTCAGCATACTGAAATCAAGAAAACAATAAAGGTAAACAAATTATTAAGGGCCACCATACATTCTCGACGAACTCCGCCAAAACCACTGTGCGAAAGTAAATATTCGACAAAACTAATGTTTACATAGTACAACCGGAGACTGGTAATTGCAATATCGCATTGATTGTGTCTACTCTAAACGCGAAACGAACGAGTAAAAGTAGGACACTATGTTTAGCTTTTACAGGAGAAAAGTAGAGAAATGCTGTTGAAATTACCCACTTCCGTAAGTGAAATAAAAATTGCCAAAATGCAACATGGCTACGGTAAATAGTACAAACATTTATCAAGCTTTTCTACTAAATGTGACGATAAAATCATACATTTTTTAGTCCGAAAATTTTCAAAAAAATATTTCGCATGAGGTAGTGTTGTGTTTTCGCGATCTGTCAAAAAAACATGTGGACTGGTAGTTGACTGTTTAAAATCGCTCCTGTGGGCTTATTACTCCATTTCATGCAAAAATACAACACTACCTCACGACAAAGAGTCTCAGGTTTACATCCCCCTATAAACACTTTCCACTCGCCCTGTAACTTCGGAGTAGGGCTTGAAGTACGTAGCATTGTGAACCAAGTACGTGTAGTCGACCTTAATCATAAATAAATTTAGTTATGAGTAAAAGAACATTGGACATCTTACTAGCTTCGATAATCTAGGTAATTTTCAGATCTGGAGACCTATTCTGGATCTGTTAACGCAAAGTTAACCACGAGATAACGATAAAGATGTGTAGCTTTAGCTATGTTTTAGCGTTAGGAGCTTTACGCGTGATTATAGAATAAATCCACTGGTAAAAAAAAGTTTTATCGTATGTTACCTGTCAATATTAAGTGGTATTTTGCCGTTCTCGAGACGGAAGAACCCATAGCAGAGCAGACCCCACTGGATGATAATGGCAGCCACAAGCATGGTCAGCCCCACACTGCTGAATCCATACCGCTTCAGGAACGTCATCAGGAAACCAAAACCGATGAAGATCATCACGTGCACATCTTGAAACACTGCAATCAGAGATAGAGAGGTTAAGAGCAAGCGAAGAGTTAGGCTGCGGTCAAATATCTAACAAGTATATTTGGCTGAATATACCTATTGTGGGAAAATTTCAATCAAAATTGACTCTTTCAAAAGGTAAACATAGTGTGCGATTCTCAACCCTATTTTTCGCCTGACTTTTGGAAACATACTACCATCGAGAATCTAACAAATATTAGCCAAATAAATACCTTGTACCTAACTATTTTTTTTTTGCCGTTGGAATAAATTTTTTAATCTGGAGTATAAAATATCTCTATAACATCATTGCCTTTATGTCTCAAACAAGGTTATGCCAGGCCGTATGCTGAACCTTAATTTAGGAAAATACATCTCAAACTGGAGCTGTTTGGGTTATAGTCAGCAGTTCGACATTCTAAAAGTTCCAAAATGATAGCAGAGACCACTATCAGCAACTTTGCACCACACGATTCCGATAGTGGGTTGTGCCTTATGAATTATTTGATAGATGAGAGTCAATAAAATAAAGGAGCAAAGGTTGCAACTTTATCAGCTGCGATAACAAAGTCACAAAACTGTCATATAACAGATGCCGGTCATATCCATATTCTATTCGCTAAAAGTCTCCAGGAAAGCACGATACACTCTTCTGTTCTTACCAGGTGATTATTCAGAAAAGTCAGTTTTCATTATACAGTTTTTTTGATGACAAAAATCACTCGATCGTAAAATCACAACATAGCTCCATAATTAATGACGTTAAAAACGCATATTATATTTCAGAATATTTAAATATCCAATAGTTTTCTCACAAAGTTTGAAGTTAAAACGTAAAAAAATAGCGAATGTATATTCAGCCTTAAATTCTTGTCTTATCAGTAGTTTTTAGAAACCTGTGTACGATCTTGTACACTGATTTATTTGGCACCTATCAGTGTGGGTAACAGAACAGACAATAGTGCAATAAAAAAGTTTATCACTTTCATTTCTTTATCAAGGTTCATATTTCGGGAGTGATTTCCCGCATTACTAAACACAATATTACTATAGTGACTATTCAGTCTATTCGCTTCCATAGTTGAATAGTTTAGTGTACTACTTTCCAGAATTACCTCAGTCCAGAAAAGAATCCTCCTTCATTTTTAGAAACTGAATGAATAAAATTAAAAAAAAAAAATGTCCCTTCCGGACTTGGTGGACCCTCCTCTGGTCCTTCAACCAAACACTGTCTTCTTTTCAATACCCTCCAAGTAGAATAATGTCAGATTGACGGGAATGACTCCCGGTACTCACTGGGGTATGTGTCATTGAGGTGCTCGGTTTTGACCTGGTCCTGAGGCGTCTTCGCGTCAGCATCAGGGCTGTAGTCCACAAGAATGGCAAACAAGACGATGAGGCAGACCTGAAGAGTGAGGATGCAGACCACTGTGTTCCGAGAGGACCTCACGGAGGCCATTTTGGAGGGTTGAAGTAACGAAGGAGTTAAATCATCACCTAGAACAAAAAAAAAGTTGACCATAAAGTAGTTTCCATAGAGACGCAACTCTATGACGAAGGATGAAGTACGAATTCCAGGGACAGTAGAGGAGACCCTTACGTAGAGTTTTTTTAAGTAGGCAACAGAAATGAGACTACTTAACTACTATTAACTACTACTACTGCTATTTTTTTACGTTCCGATTTCAAACTTTGTGAGAAAACTATTGGATATTTAAATAATCTGAAATATAATGTCTTTGTAACGTCATTACTCATGAGGCTATGTTGTAATTTTACGATCGAGTGATTTTTGTCACAAAAAAATTTGTCCAAAATTAACCGATAGTGAAATCACAACATAGCCTCATGAGTAAGACGTTAAAAACACATATTATATTTCAGAATATTTAAATATCCAATAGTTTTCTCACAAAGTTTGAAATCAGAGCGTAAAAAAATAGCGAATGTATGGTGGCCCTTAAAATTCTTCATGACCGCTCCTGGACTCCAAACTAATACCAGAATAGTTCTAGAATGTGTCTGAATCAAATATCTACCTACTGGCACAAGAAGAATTAAAACTGCAACTTATTGACCTAACAACCACTCAGTCAAAAACCTAGGTACAAGATGAAGCCTATAAATTTTCAAAAACACCATACCTACGTACAACAGTAAGCAAACTTCACTTTTTCAATTGGCACAAAAAAAGGAACTTAGAAAAACCGTTCACGAGTTAGGTAAGAAATCCCACAGCGCCAGTCGAAAGCGCGGTGTGGCCCCTCACTGAATGAACCGTGCGGAACAGTGGAGCAGTGGAGGGCCCTCGCTGACCGGTGGACTACGATTACTGCCTCCGTCAGGGCCGGCCTGTCACTGTTCCCTACATCAGGGGCGGACTGGCACTCTTACAATCTTACATAAAGTGTACCTACTGCATTAGTTAAGTAACAAATTAACACAATTAGCATATGATTATTTTTTTTCTTCAGTCAGGACTAGGGCTTTGTCGGTAAATTTTCTTCTACAAGAGAAAGAACTTAGAAAGTAGGTATCTTATTTATAACAGACTGATTGTATCTTTAGCCGCAAATTTTCTATTGGCAGCACTACCTGCTACCAGGCTTCGGCATAAAACTTAACAACTTAAGAGGACGCTATATCTGACGGTGCATTTTTTGCCACCCATAAGATTAACATTGCCAGCGGCGATTCATTTTCAAGGTTTACCCTTGGTTGGAAAGACACAAAATTTTGCCTGTACCTAGCCCTAACAATGTTCTAGGGAGTGTTCGAAGCAGATTTCCCAATTTCTCACTGGTTTCTTTTATTGCAAATGTTTTGCAAATGCTAGCATCGCATACCTCAAGAAAAGTGCTGTATCTCGAAAACCAGTAAAAAAAATGGGAAATCTGCTTCGAACACTCCCTAGAACATTGTTAGGGCTAGGTACAGGCAAAATTTTGTGTCTTTCCGACCAAGGGTAAACCTTGAAAATGAATCGCCGCTCGTAATGTTAATCTTATGGGCGCCAAAAAATGCACCGTCAGGTATAGCGGACCCTTAACAAAAATTTAAAAAATAACTAACTTGTAAATTGCAGTGATGTTCCATTTGAAGTTTCTATAGGAGCTGATGTAGACATTTCAAAATTTGTGGACATGTCCTCTCTGTACAGCTTGTCTCTTTCGTTGTCGCTTAGTTGTACCATACCCAGAAATTAATATGGAAAGGAGGGAGAATCAAACTGAAACAAAAAATAGACAAATTCAGATTCAGAAACAAATGAGCGAAGAAATTCAAACCTCAAGGGTCAGGGTTAAACGTTTAGTTACGTGACATAAGCTAAAAGCACTTTGAGGTTTATCAGAGAACTTAATAATGTACCTACATACATTATAAACGCAGGAAGCAGTAGAATCAAACTTGATGGGGCCACTCTTGGAGCTCAACTGGATGCCTAATATACCTACGCACCAAGGCTTACATTAGGTCGCAGTACGCTTCCAAATTAAAAAACAATTGTCACCTCTAAACGTCAAGGTGTTCGTATTTTCAGCAACGCCCGGTTTTCCCAAACGTCACCTAATCAGACAAGTAAACAATGACAATAGTTCACGCAACTTTCCCGTACACATCTTTGGTATGTAAAAGGAAGTGGAAGGTTTCAAGATCAATTCAACTTCTAAAATATCGACGTGAAATTATTCAATTGTTTGTTTTTGAAAATGGAAAATTTGTACCCCCCTACCCCCACAACCTCCCTAACCCACTACTACCTACAACCCCCTAATCAAACCTGAAAGAATGGTAAGGCTCCTGGGTCTGCGTACATACGTTAACGGATTCCTCAAAAACCGCTTTATGGTAGCGGGTATTCTGTTTTTCATTGAGAAACTGAACATCAGACCACAATCACAATATACTTTCCCGTATACGTACTACACAACTCCACGCATAAGTATGTACGAGAAAGAGAACAATACTGTCAACAAGTCAGTTTCGGCAATTAGCGCCAGAGCGAGGATACCTGCCTGATACCTTACACATACCTAACTCCTATGTACCGTCAGAATTAGCTCCTTTAATACTTCCTATCGCTGCTGGGATGGGCAAACGTATACTAATGTGATTTTCTATAAATGTGTCCCCAGTTTTCGATTTTTGAGGAAAGACACTTCCGTCTGTTTGGCAAAGTGCCACAAGATATCAAATCGGATATCCCAAGCTCCAGCCCAAGGGGCACCAACTGCAATTAGTTCATTAAAAATCAAATTTAACAGGGGGTTAACAATTAACCGAGAATGGTGGGATCCGGTCTTATTGGTACAGTTGATTCAGAAAAAAAATCAGCAGATAACTGAAGATAACAGCAGTTATCAAAGGAATGGTGCAATACACACAAGTTCTTGCTACCACATTTATCGAAAAAAAAGCTACTTTCCCTTGTATCTACTTGGATTACAGTTGCCATTCTCTATAACGACACTTGTAACGAAAACCTCTCTATAACGAGCACCTCCGCGATGTCACCTTCCTGTGTAGCAATCGTTATAGAGAGAGAATACTGCATACTGAAGTATACTAATGCTGTATGCGTGAGGATTTCAATCTTCAAAGTTTCCCGAGTCAAGCTTCTAAGAAATTCCAAAGTCTTGGCTGAAGGAAGGTCATTTACTGTGCGACCTTCCTCCAGTGAGCTTCCGTGACTTCAAAAGCGGTGAGGCTTCTCCCATTTCCGTCAATTGGACTCTTTATTATTTATGCTTAAAAAGAACCCCTGTTCGTTCTCATGCAAAACAATTCCGGGTAATAACCGACCACTTATACCAACTCTATATGTTTACGCATGGAAAAATCACAAAACAATGTTTTGACGAGGATTGAGTGGAAAAATCCTTTAATAATATTCTAGAAAAAGAAATATGAGCACCTAAGGGAGTGAGTTACAAAGCCAACGCCAGCAAAATAATGTACGCGTGCTCTAATGTAAAAAACATAGTATAACCACAAATATTCAGGGGTCTAACTTTGAATTTTTGACTTTCCGGTCATGGGCACGACCCGAAAATTGTCCAAAATTAACCCATCGTGAAATCACAACATAGTGTCATGAGTAATGACGTTAAAAAGACATACCTATTATATTTCAGAATATTTAAATATCCAATAGTTTTCTCACAGAATTTGAAGTCGAAACGTAAAAAAATAGCGGTATGTATATTCAGCCTTAAGGGTCCGCTATACCTGACGGTGCATTTTTTTCCGCCCATAAGATTAACATTGCCAGCGGCGATTCATTTTCAAGGTTTACCCTTGGTTGGAAAGACACAAAATTTTGCCTGTACCTAGCCCTAACAATGTTCTAGGGAGTGTTCGAAGCAGATTTCCCAATTTCTCACTGGTTTCTTTTATTGCAAATATTTTGCAAATGCTAGCATCGCATACCTCATGAAAAGTGCTGTATCTCGAAAACCAGTAAAAAAAAAATGGGAAATCTGCTTCGAACACTCCCTAGAACATTGTTAGGGCTAGGTACAGGCAAAATGTTGTGTCTTTCCAACCAAGGGTAAACCTTGAAAATGAATTGCCGCTCGCAATGTTAATCTTATGGGCGGCAAAAAATGCACCGTCAGGTATAGCGGACCCTTAAGAGAATGAGGCAGGTGTAGCATGCGTTGGGTAGGTAACGTCACTTGCTCCAGCTGATAAGAACTGCAGTATCGCTCAGTCGCCCCGCCACCTCCAAACCGCGCAGACGTCCAGTTATTGTTCCCGCACTTTCCCGCCCACTTAACACACGTACGTACATTGTTTATTTTGAGGCACCTCTAGTCGATACGACACTTATTAAGGGCCTACTGCAAGACCTTCCCTCAGTTGTTAAACTGAAGACTGCAATTGTGCGCTTTTAGGACGTTGAGCCTCAAGCTCGTACTTCAGTTATCAAGGGATGGTTGTATTAGAAGGGGGATGAGGGGCAAGCCAAGCAACTATTAGCCAAGCAAGAATTATCCATCGTGCTCTGCTGCTAGAATTACCAACCACCAGCTCCAACCAGAGGTTAGGTTTATATCGGTTCCGAATGCTGAACATATCAGATGTGAATGCAGAAAAACATTAATAGAATCGGGATCGAACCGGTGTGACCTGGCAGACAACCATCTATCGAGGCTCTTTCCAGGCCTCATCCACAATATAAACAATAAAAAAATACCAATGTTATTGGCGCATCTTTCCCAGGCAATAAGAACAAAGAATAATGAATACACCATAAAAGGAGAGAAATCGGTATATTAATCGAATCATGTCGCAATTACAACTTTTATCTTGGCTAAGCACACTGATTCAGCCAGCAATAATTGCCGGCATAACATAGACAATAGGTCTTTATATGTATGTAGATAGCCACTTGTCCATTTTTGTTTGACAGGTGTTACATCAGATACTCATCTCGATCTTCGGCCTTCACCCCACATGACCCTAACTCACTCCAAGAGATGAGATCCTCGCTATTACGGCCATAATCGAATCAAAGTAAACAATAGGCGGACTCTAGGGCACTGCCAGACAGTCGATGGTTGTTTTGAGAGGAATCGAGTCACAGGTTCGGTCTCGGTCCTATCAAAAAATTTCTGACCGGCATTATGTCTAATGTTCACCATCTCAAATGTATATCGAGGTGGTCGTCCGGAACCCACCTAAAACTGTAGGTCCCCACTGCGTACTAACACGATGGCTGGGGAGCTAGTGCTGTAGTCAACTTATCCGAACCATGCTATAATAAAAACCACAATAAAGTTCGGAGCGAAAGAAAAATGGGAAATTGTCCGCCTGCCAGGCAATTACCAACTTTGGTCATTTATCTGTTTCCAATTTCATTGACTTGAGGTCGTTTTAACAGAGAAGTTAAAAAGTTTTCTTTTGAAGACTTGCACCGCCTTAGTTCATGATGAATATAGCCTTGGTGTGCCACTCAATAGTTCACGTTACAATCAAGTCCTGCAACGACAAAAACTGTCCTCCATCTTTTAGTCCATGGGTTCGGTCTTGGTTCTCTCTAATGAAGTATTGTTTAACCATAATCACATAGAAATCTAAACGTATGGGACTAGGTTAGGTACATTCTGCGAATTCTGCAGTTAGGTTTTAAGGCAGTAAACAGACAAAGGTGTTCCTTTTATTTTAAAGGCAAAAAGGGGAAAAATTAAGAAGCATATTCTCACAATAACTATAGGTACCCAATTTTAATGTTCTACGTTAGCGGAACTCTCAAAGACAAACAAACATCTCAGACAGAACTGAGTCACTGCATGAGAGATTCTCATCCCTCTTCTTAAGGGTCCGCTATACCTGACGGTGCATTTTTTGCCGTCCATAAGATTAACATTGCGAGCGGCGATTCATTTTCAAGGTTTACCCTTGGTTGGAAAGACACAAAATTTTGCCTGTACCTAGCCCTAACAATGTTCTAGTGAGTGTTCGAAGCAGATTTCCCAATTTCTCACTGGTTTTCGAGATACAGCAATTTTCTTGAGGTATGCGATGCTAGCATTTGCAAAACAGTTGCAATAAAAGAAACCAGTGAGAAATTGGGAAATCTGCTTCGAACACTCCCTAGAACATTGTTAGGGCTAGATACAGGCAAAATTTTGTGTCTTTCCAACCAAGGGTAAACCTTGAAAATGAATCGCCGCTCGCAATGTTAATCTTATGGGCGGCAAAAAATGCATCGTCAGGTATAGCGTCCTCTTAAGTAGCTATCTCAGTATCTCACACTTCCTTGAACCCAGACTTATAAAATAAACATTGTTAACCCTGATGCTAAACACCTGCGCGTTACTAACATACGTACACATCTCGCAACAGTGTCGTGGCCGTCAGCCGTCAAATGTGCCCGGATATTTAGGCACTAAAGGTATTGGAAAACAATGAAGTGTATAGATCTATCCAATGGAAGAAGATGCAAAAAACATTTAGGTGGGAAAGGAGATCCTAATTATTTATGCGAGCCGGCCCAGACAGTTTGTCGCCAAGCGGTGTTCAATACATGACCTACACAACGACCACGTGGTACAGGTGCAGGCCAGTTCGCACACTAGCCTATATCTCCTTATGGCTAGACGCCGCACAATGGTCTAACAGACAGTGCTAAGTTAGAAGTAAGTTTCCAGCAGAAAAGACGGAAAACATCTTTTAAGCAATATTGAAAGTAGAAGTGGGGGAAACGGAAGAAATTAGAATATTGTTCGAGTACCAATACGCTGGAACTTTTCACCGCCCCCCTGGCTCTAATAAGACTATGACGCCAGTGGGATGAAGCAGACCAAAAAATTCCAAATTAGTTAGAGGACGCTATAACTGACGGTGCATTTTTTGCCGCCCATAAGATTAACATTGAGAGCGGCGATTCATTTTCAAGGTTTACCCTTGGTTGGAAAGACACAAAATTTTGCCTGTACTTAGCCCTAACAATGTTCTATAGGGAGTGTTCGAAGCAGATTTCCCAATTTCTCACTGGCTTCTTTTATTGCAACTGTTTTGCAAATGCTAGCATCGCATACCTCAAGAAAAGTGCTGTATCTCGAAAACCAGTGAGAAATTGGGAAATCTGCTTCGAACGCTCCCTATAGAACATTGTTAGGGCTAGGTAAAGGCAAAATTTTGTGTCTTTCCAACCAAGGGTAAACCTTGAAAATGAATCACCGCTCGCAATGTTAATCTTATGGGCGGCAAAAAATGCACCGTCAGGTATAGCGGACCCTTAACCCAGATGAGTCCGGTTAAACAATGATCTTTAAAATCTTCGGGAGTAGTGGGCTGCTGTAACGATATCATAACGTCAGTGGGCGGACCTGCCTACTACAAGATTAAACTTATCACTACAAACACTCAACGAATAGGGGGAGGCGAAGGTCGCAGTGGCAACCGACATCAATCAATGTCCCAACGTCCGCCTCAGCCCTTCGACATCAGGAAAAACTGAAAATACGCAATGTGAGATGGGCCTGCCCTGTATCGGCCCGAAACATAAAAACCCGGTCTTCCAGCTTGCACCTAACCTTCGCAATAGTCTGTTGTTACGGATTAGGTTGCGTCCTACCGATATATATATATATATTTTTTTTTCACGCGCGACGTTCAGAGAACATATGCGCCGATGAGTTGGTTGTTACATTTTTTTGGCCGAAGCCGAAGTTGAAGTGGCCGAAGCCGAATATGAGTGGGCCGAAGTTAGTTTAGTAGTGGACCGAAGCCAATACATCCATGTCTGAAGCGGAAAATTTTTCCGTTCCGCCGGGATTCGAACCCGGACCTCTCAGGACACAAAGCGGACCCCTTGACCACTCGGCCACTGAGAGGCAAACCTACCGATATTGTAGTCTACACTGATATAGTTTGGCTGCAGTAACAGTATCAACCTGAAACCGCTTTTCCCGGACCAACTTGGGCCCAAGAGTTTCAAAATCTTAGTCTGCTGGTAATTCCTTGAACCTGCAACTAGGTAAAGATGAAGAAAGCCTTGATTTATCTGCAGTAAAATAACATTGTTACAACCATAAAGGCTACACCAAAATCGGCAATTATTACTCCGCAGAGCCTTCTATCCGTCTGAGCGGAAGACACTCCTCGACACTCAATGAAACTTCCTAAAAGTGATATCATTCCAACGTTACCTCAAAAAAGGTTTTCACTCCACTTTCACTGATTCTTACGAAATTGGTAGCGCCCATTAACAGTGAGCTATTGAGGTAAACGGATGCGGCTTAAACAAGAAAGCCCACCTGCGGCGATGGCGACATCTGTACCTGTTCCGAATTCTATCTCATATTATTCCCTACCCCCTGGGCATCTAGGCCGGATTTTGAATTGCCCGATGGCTCACTGCTCCAGTTCCTATCACTTCTTGTGTGAGAACATGCACTTGCAATAAACAGAAAAGTAGACGGCAGAGGCACGCGATGGCGTGGATGGGCCTAATGTTGGCCCTTCGG
Organism: Mesopsocus fuscifrons; assembly: GCA_950004255.1. Classification (NCBI taxonomy): domain Eukaryota; kingdom Metazoa; phylum Arthropoda; class Insecta; order Psocodea; family Mesopsocidae; genus Mesopsocus; species Mesopsocus fuscifrons. The sequence goes on from OX465377.1 coordinate 5,476,385, forward strand.
AGGGGATGCCAATCGAAACCGCACTAGGTAGGGCTAGGACTAAGGTAGAGGTTTAGTCCCAATCCCATCCCCCACTGAGCAGTGAACGAATGCCGCAATAGCCCGAACGCGAAAATTGCCAGTGTACAAGGAAATACACCACCATGAAGAAGCATCTCCCTAGAAAGTTTCCGCTCCCAAGCAACCTCAACACGAGGGGTTAACCACTCCAGGAATCTTGTTGGGAATCTCGTTGGAAATCTCACGAAATAAATCTTTATGAAACCTTGGAAATTTCTGCCATGGGGTTAATCTCTCCAAGAATCTCGTCGGGAATCTCTGAAAATCTTTATGGAATCTCAGGAAATCCCTGGAGTGGTTACCCCCTCGTCTCAACATAAGCTCCTCGCGCAAAGACAGAAAATTAGCGCCAGAGGTAGGCATGTGGCCTTTTAGCACGGACACGCATGTCGCATCACCTGGATCTTGGCCGATCAATCCTTGTTAACTTTCTTCCATGGAATCGACAACGGTCAATTTTCTATTAAATAATTATTAATGGCCGACTTGATTTAATTAGAAGTTGTCACATTGTCAAAACCTAAGAAGACTAATCGTTTTGCTTAATTTATACGTCAACAGCAGGTTTTCCAATGGGGGCAACTTAGAGTACAGTGCAGTTGCAATGAGGCTCAGCTTGTACCAGTCATTGCCGGGCCACGAGATTAATTTGTACCCTAACATCAAGAGACGAGACCGATACTCTTCACGTAAGTTCGCGCCAAACGTTTGTGACAGAGTGATAGTTAGGGCGGGACTCGCAAAACCGCGACTTCCCCTCATTTGCATACAGACCGCGTTAAATTGCAACACAAAACTAGAACGATTTCATCTCATCTGAAGAGATCTTTCGTGGAATAGTGGTCAGGTTCCAGTCGGTCCCAGTTTCGAACCCCGCAGCATCAGAAATTTTATGTTGACAGAATGGACCTAAAAATTGTCTCGGCTTCGGCCCTTTTAAGTCTCAGTCTCCAGAATTTACGTTCTACTATAGGGACGATAAAACCCTATTCGTTTTTAAAGAAAAAATAAACATGTGCCAGAAGTGTAATATCTAGTCGTTGCCAAACAGGCGGGTGTACCTGTTTTCGAAAAAAAAAAAAAAAATAATAATAATAATAATGAACAAACAATAGACATCGTTGGGGTGTTGAGGGGCATCTGATAACTGTTGAAAAACTCATCAAACTTTTCTCATCTTCCTCACCAAGGGAAAAATTGAAAGAAATTCAAAAATTCAGTGAGACTGCATACTCTGTGAACGGTAACCTCAAAATGAGGCTACAGCATCTCCCCAAAAGTGTAAAATAAAAAAATACTCCGGTTAAGTTTTTAAGTGTTTTTCAGGTATCAAAGTGAACCAGCAGCAGGGCGCGCGATGGGCGCACATCACCTGCAGCATTTGCTGGTCTTCTTCCTGAGCAGCCTCGTACCTTGCCTAGTGGGCCAGGACTCCTTGAGCAATGGCATCGATCAACCGGCACGGAGGCCACCGCACATTGTTTTCATCATGGCCGACGACTTGGTGAGTCAAAACTGTGCCTTAAAAGGAGTCCAATCAACCAATCAGACAAATATTGTCTAAAGCAATTACACTTTTTGCAATACTTGTCCTTGAAATAATTTAGAACGTTAACTAGAAGTAGCTTCATAAAGTTGAACACACAGTCCTCCAAAACACTTCGAGCGCTTTAATTAATTTTCCCGGAATGTGAGGGTAGAACAGTTAAAGTAAACTGAAAATTAACGCAAAACCTAGTTGATGGGTTTTAAGTGTTGGGTAAGAAGCTAAATGTCACATAAATTAGGACAATGGGCAATCGTGAGGTTATCAGAAAGACTAACAGTAAATTTTTGGCAATCACTAGGTCACCTTTAACTCCAGAAGAACTGGTAACTCCATGAAGTCATGTGACTAGATTTGTGTTCTTCCATATCTATCCCTAGGCTTCAAAATCCTAATAAATTTTGAAGAAACGATCTGATTCAACTAATATTTCCAGGGTTGGAATGACGTCGGCTTCCATGGATCTAACCAGATTCCTACTCCTAACATCGACGCACTGGCTTACAGCGGAGTCATCCTAAACAAATACTACGTGACCGCCATATGCACGCCCTCTAGAAGCGCCTTGATGACTGGGAAACACCCTATCCATACAGGTACAGAAGCGCAGAACTGTGACCAAACAAACGTGCATGGTGGAAAGACAATCCCAAAATGAGATTTCCTGCACCAATTCCAAAAAATCACCCTAACGGGGTCTAGACCTTGCAAAAAAGAGAAAAACGACCTAGTCCTTTGGTCATTTCCTTCAAAGAATGGGGTATCAAAACGTAAAATAGTGAACTGTGGTTTGCAGGTATGCAGCATACCGTGCTGTTCGGGGCAGAGCCTCGAGGGCTGCCTCTGTCGGAGGTTTTGCTGCCGCAGTACTTGGAAAGGTTGGGGTACGAATCACACATTGTCGGCAAATGGCACTTGGGCAGCTTTAGGAGGGAATATACGCCGACTTTTCGAGGCTTCCGTAGTCACCTGGGCTACTGGACAGGACATCATGATTACTATGACCACACAGCAGTGGAAACGGTAAATATAAAGGTTGCCTCTTGGAATGGAGGGGCTGGAATGGCAACTCAGGGATGGCGGGTCCCCACCCAAAAACAGCCATCCCTCCCTTTAGTTAGTTAGCAAAGGGTTGGGGGGGACAAGCCCAGCAACTAGACCGTTTTTCAAGAACTATCCATTGTGCTCAGCTGGCAGCACTACCAAATACCAGCTCCACACCCATCGAGTAAACGATGGGGACCTACAGTTTTAGGTGGGTTCCGAACCACCACAGCCTCGATATACATTTCACTTGACATGCTGAACATATCAGAGGTGAATGCTGAGCAGAAAAACTTTTTGGTAGGATTGGGATCGAACCGGTGTGACCCGGCTCTCTCTGCTCCTCAAAAGTCGACCATTTAGTCCACTCGGCTATCGAGGCCCTGCCCAACTCCCCAGAACTGCTGTCTAGGACGCATCGCATTTGGCCACGTGCAGGCTGTTGATAACGCCTCAGCGGTATCAAATGTGCCATCTCTGATTTTAGAATTTGTACTAGATTAGCCGTCCGACACATATTCAGGTCACAAGAATGGGTTCAGGTCAGTGCAGGAAACAGAAAGACTCCACAAACTGCTAATATTACATTTCCTACGTGCCTTAGGGGTTTTGGGGGCTGGACATGCGTCGGGGTGTAGAACCAGCCTGGGACCTTCACGGCCAATACTCCACCCACATCTTCACCAAAGAGTCAGTACGAATCATTGAGCAGCACAACAGCACACAGCCGATGTTCCTCTACATCGCCCACGCAGCGGTGCACAGTGCAAATCCGTATAGTCCTCTGCCTGCCCCTGACGCCACTGTTGCAGCCTTCCCGCAAATCGACAATTACAACCGACGCCGGTATGCAGGTATGGTGTCAAAGAGTTTTTGAGTTTGGTTAGAACAAAAAGGCTAAGATGACTGTTAGGGTCACCTAGGGGTCAGGGGTTCCCAAGAATTTGACAAGAGTGCTTAGAAAAATTGCGGTGGGTGGGCGTTGACTGAGAACGAAATGAGTGAGAGTTACAATGATAAAACGGCGGTTTGACCTATAGGCGACTTCCGAGGGGGTAACCACTCCAGAGATTCCTTGAGACTCCATAAAGATTTACAAAGATTCCCAACGATATTCATAGAAAGATGAACCCCGAAGGGGTAACCACTCCAAAAAAATCCATGATTCCCTCAGATTTTATAAAGATTTCCAATGATTCCCAACGAGTGGTTAACCCCTCGGCGACTTCTTACAAAAGGTGAGACCATCATCGCCGGGACAAATGTTACCAAAAAACAGTTAAATCGCAATTAGTCCAACGCTCCTGCCCTCCGGAAAGTCCCCTAGAAGGTTAGAACAACCTGATGGATCCGTGTTCACTGCCAAATTTATTCACAATACTCGTACGTGGGGGTCAAGTTTGCACATAAAATCCAGGAACGATGAAAGTGAAGCCTGAATATATTACCTACATCACGTCGCAGGTGGTTACGAGGCGATGTCCTCTATTTTATGACTGTCTATAACACGTACGCAAACAAACAGACCTTTCACTCACCTGCATTAAACATGGCAATTCGATGAAGTAGTGCTCAATAAACGGCATCTTGTTTACCCTGGACCTTCGAATCCCCTATAAAATTTTTTGATGGGGTAACCACTCCAGAGATTCCTTGAGATTCTACTGAGATTCCATAAAGATTTCCAAAGATTCCAAACGATATTCATAGAAAGATGAACCCCGAAGGGGTAACCACGCCAAAAAAATTCCAAGATTCCCTGAGATTTCATAAAGATTTCCAATGATTCCCAACGAGATTCCCAACGAGTGGTTAACCCCCCGAAATTTTCTGTTTTAGCCATGCTTAGCGAACTGGACTCTTCAGTAGGGCAGGTAGTGGACGCCCTAAAGACCGCAGGAATGCTCGAAGACTCCATTATTATATTCAGCACGGATAATGGAGGTCCTGCTGATGGATTCAACCTCAATGCAGCGTCCAACTGGCCTTTAAGGGGTGTCAAAAATACGTTATGGGAAGGAGGAGTCCGTGGTGCAGGTAATAACGAAAGAGCTGATCCTCTGCCACCCATTACTAACAAAGATCTCATCTCCTAGCTATAGCTCCTCTGCTAAAAGGAACTAAATTTCCTAGTCCGTAGTGATGCACGAAAACTTATTTTCTTGTATTTTCCAAGATTTTGGGCTAGAAGCACGAAAGAGAATCTCACGGATGTTCAAAACAAATATTCAATTCAACTCAACTCATGTGACAACGTGACAAGGTGCAAGGGTTACGTGTGAAGGACGAATAAGTCATTTTCGCCATTTTCCGTGACAAATCACGAATCCCATAAAAAACGTTCCCAAGACCTCGACAATCTCGTATAGATACACAGCCCTCGCTATAATAAAATTATGAAGGAAAGACACGGAGTGTTTCTCAGTGGCGGAGCGGCCAGGGGGTGTGACTCATGTCCTGAGTTCGATTCCCAGGCATATCTTCCGCTTACAGCAATGACGTAAATATGTGATTAAGAAAAGTAAACAAACCCAAACAAAAACTTTACTAGATGATTCAAACACAGAACAGTCATGATCTTCTTATCCTTCGTTTAGGTCTCATTTGGAGTCCACGGTTGACCAACCCTGGGCGAGTGAGCACCCACCTCATGCACATCACAGACTGGCTTCCTACCCTCTACTCTGCAGCAGGAGGGAACAGCTACGACCTTCAGGGTATCGACGGTTATGACCAGTGGGAATCTCTGCAGAAAGACCTGCCTTCGAGAAGAAGACGCGTTTTACATAACATAGACGACGTTTATGGCAACGCAGCTCTGACCATTGAAAAGTGGAAATATGTCGAAGGTAATGGATGTAATTCCGACTCAGCGAGATTTTTTCCCTCGTAAGCCTTTGCCGTCCCTGGGCCTACCAACCCCTAATGGCTACTTGGCTCACCAGCTAGGGGGAAACTCGACTGTCCAGCATAGTTCTGACCAAATTCCCCCCTTGTGTACAGTTGTCAGTTATAAAGTGGGCCGAGAACCCACTGGGCCATGAGCCTTCTAGGGCTGTATCGCTAAGGAGTGCTAATAGTTTCGTTAGACTTCAGTGGAATTTAATGGCTTATGGCAGGTCACGGCATTCGTTCCAGTAGATAAAGTTGCAGTCGTACCTGAATGACTGTACCTTGGTTACGAGAAACAGCCAGAACCCTTTAACAGTGTATGTACTGAGAATTTTTAAAAGAATATTGCGCTAAGCACACTTCTGGCGTAACAGGTACAACGTATAATGGACAGTGGGACGGCTGGTACGGGCCAAGTGGCCGGGAAAAGCCTGTAAGGTACGACGTGGGTCAGATCTTGGGTTCACGGGCACACAGGGCCATCAGCAGCGTGCTGCCGCAAGTGTCCCCTGACCAGGTGCGGGCACTTCGCGATCAGGCAGTCATAGACTGCGCCACAGACCTCGTAACGTCTGAAGCCATGTTCAGCGACTGCAAACCTCTCGTTGCGCCATGCCTTTTCGACATCGAGGCGGATCCTTGCGAGACCAACAATTTGGCAGCCAAGTAAGAAGTAAACTTTTTCCTAAAACAACGTAGTTAGGGGTACCTTCTAGTCTTGGACGCCTGTGGAGGAAGTACTGCCACAGCGCGAAATTTCAAGTAGACATTTTGGGTGGGTGTACTGACTATAGCAAAGAATCTCATCCAGGAAGAGCAGTTAAGACAGGAAAGCAACATAAATGAATCTCTCTTACTGGAAAACCAACATCACTCATTATTTGGATGGTGACTGGTGAAGAAGATGCAAACACCATAAATAAAACCTTGTTGTTTTGGGCAAGAGGAGGCTATCAGCGGAGTGGGTGACTTCAATTGTCCACCACAGCAGATGATCTGTCACTTCCGCCAGCGCACAGTGCTGATAGAAACTGATTTTTCACAGGTATCCCAACATTCTTCTGGAATTGTCCAAGGAGCTCCGGTTAGAAAATTCGACAGCCGTTCCTCCAGCAAACCTGCCTATAGACCCGCGAGGGGATCCCCGGCTTTGGGACAACGTCTGGACGGACTTCGGCGATTACGGTCACAGAAGAAATGAGGCAAAAGCACTGAAAAATCTACCCCCACCACAAGCCATTCTAGCCTAGACCCGTCTCAACTATTTAAGATGAAATACGGAGTGAGAGAACTCCTCAAGCTATCGAAATGATGTTTGCAGTTCACGTACTTTCTAAAACTTTAAAGTACACCCAACTTGTTTTATTTTTTTATTCAAGCTACTTCTTACTTCTTCCCTTCAGATTTTAAAAAAATATTTTTTAAACAAAGTCATAAAATTTGTTTAAGAGGACGCTATACCTGACGATGCATTTTTTGCCGCCCATAAGATTAACATTGCGAGCGGCGATTCATTTTCAAGGTTTACCCTTGGTTGGAAAGACACAAAATTTTGCCTGTACCTAGCCCAAACAATGTTCTAGGGAGTGTTCGAAGCAGATTTCCCAATTTCTCACTGGTTTCTTTTATTGCAACTGTTCCGCAAATGCTAGCATCGCATACCTCAAGAAAAGTGTTGTATCTCGAAAACCAGTAAAGAAATGGGAAATCTGCTTCGAACACTCCCTAGAACATTGTTAGGGCTAGGTACAGGCAAAATTTTGTGTTTTTCCAACCAAGGGTAAACCTTGAAAATGAATCGCCGCTCGCAATTATGGGCGGCAAAAAATGCACCGTCAGGTATAGCGGACCCTTAAAGATAAATTATTAAAAGCGAACGGCCAAAAAAAGTAAGGGTATACAGTGGGGGTTTGTCTGGAGCGACGACTCGAAGAAACTGGTAATCATTTCTTCTACAAGAACTGTTACAAGGATGACTTTCCGTCAAGGGTGGGGCATGGGAGTAAGTGTCGCTCAGGGGTCTTTTCCCCCCTTTGGCTACGCCCATCGGCGTACAGAACTCTACTGCTCGAGTGGTCGGTATCAACAACACAGTACGATAACAATAACGTGACAACTGGTGACAGTAGGTACAGGTACATATATAGGTACGTAAGAAGCTCTGATACTGAAACTCAAGCTTCAGTTGTCTACGTCAAGCGTTCGGACTTTCACGTCAGCAGAAGTACAGCCTTAAAACAATCGTAGAAGGGTGGATTCACACCGTGTAACAATGAATATTCACGGGTATCACCTAGTAGTGACCGTGCTACTCCTGCGTGCTACATGCAGGGCCACCGAGGGACAAACTCAAAGCCCGAAGCCTCACATCATATTCATTTTGGCTGATGATTTGGTAAGTTCATTTTCGTATTTGGTAAAGACCTAGAACAAGTTATTTTCCAGAAACAAGTGGACATCGAGGGGGTAACTACTCCAGAGATTCCTTGAGATTTCACTGAGATTTCATAAAGATTTCCAAAGATTCCCAACGATATTCCCAACGAGTGGTTAACCCTCGGTGGACATTAAATACTATTCCGGTGTTTTCGTTATAGGGCTGGAACGATATTTCCTTTCATGGATCTAATCAAATTCCTACCCCAAATATCGATGCTTTGGGATATACGGGATGCATTCTCCAAAACTACTACACCGGACCAATATGCACCCCTTCTAGGGCTGCGTTCCTAACGGGCAAGCAACCATACCAGACAGGTGATCATATACCCTTAAAGCTGGATTTCACCACTCCTTACAGTATATTATAGTGTGTCCTAACCAACAGATTTAACGATCGGATTTATAGTATCGTATATTTAACTTATGCATCGCCATCTCAAGGAAACAAGTAAAATCGCAAGATACTTGTCGTACTCATTAGCTATTGGCTATACCACAAATTTATACCGAAGAACACGAGGGGGTAACTACTCCAGAGATTCCACTGAGATTCCATAAAGATTTCCAAAGATTCCCAACAATATTCGTAGAAAGATGAACCCCGAAGGGGTAACCACTTTAAAAAATTCCAAGATTCTCTGAGATTTCATAAAGATTTCCAGTGAAGTGTCCAGTGAGCCCGAACGTTTCTAAATTTGTTTTTATCGGAACTTTTTTGGAAACCAGGAATGCAGCACTACGTTTTACAAGCGGGGGAACCCCGGGGGCTGCCTCTCAACTACACCCTTTTACCGCAGTACCTGAAGCGTCTCAACTACAAAACCCACTTAGTGGGCAAGTGGAACCTTGGACACTACAAGAAGGAGTACACGCCTACCTATAGAGGGTTCGACAGCCATCTGGGATTCTGGACGGGCCACCAAGACCAATTCGATCACTTTGCCTTCGAATCTTCTAATAACCCATTTATCACAGGATTCAACAATCCTGGCGAAACTGTAAGTTCACAATCGCCACACAATCGTGTTTGTTTCTGTTTTTTCCGCACACTTTATGAGGGAACTATTGGATATTTATATCCTCTGAAATATAATATGTCTTTTAACGTCATAAATAAAAAGGCTTCGTTTTTAATTTTGTAAAAAAAATTTGTTGACAAAAATCACAACATAGTGATGCAGTTAATTTGTCACCTTAAAAAGACAATAGACATTACATTTCATAACATATAAATATCCAATAGTTTCTTCATAGAACGTGCAGAAAAAACGTAAACAAATAACAGTTGTGGTTTCAGTATAGTTTATGCGCCACACTCTGTGGTTGGCTTTTCCATTTTTCTAAAATTCGATTAAAATGACATTGATAGTCGTGGGGTTAACCACTCGTCGGGAATCATTGGAAATCTTTATGAAATCTCAGGGAATCTTGGTATTTTTTTGGATTGGTTACCCCTTCGGGGTTCATATCTTTCTATGAATATCGTTGGGAATCTTTGGAAATCTTTATGGAATCTCAGAGAATCTCACGAAATCTCTGGAGTGGTTACCCCCTCGTTGATAGTTGAAAATCGTGTTGAGAGTTTTCTCAGAGACTGAACGTTAACTTTGGGTCGACAGCCGTAAGTAAAATTATAACCTAGGCTCTAGAAGTTCAAAAAAGAACAAAAAAACTTCCATTTAACAAGTTTTCTTGCTTTCCAAAGTGGAAAGGGCTGGATATGCGGCGAGGCCTGAAAATCGCGCGGGATCTCCAAGGAAATTACTCCACTCGCGTCTTCACCAAGACGTCAATCGACATAATCAAAAATCACAATAAGAGCGAGCCCTTGTTCCTGTTCCTATCTCATGCTGCTGTTCACTCCGGCAACCCTTACAATATGTTCCCCGCACCTGAAGAAACTGTCGCCAACTTCTCATATATAGACTATTGGAAACGTCAGCGATTCGCAGGTACATTGAGGATTCTTCTAATCAGCAGCCCTATAATAGATCTTGGTCGCTATCTCGGGCGATAAGTTTCTAATGCTAAAACATTGGTAAAACTACACCACTTCGTCGTTATCAAAGTCGTTAAGAGGACGCTATACCTGACGATGCATTTTTTGCCGCCCATAAGATTAACATTGCGAGCGGCGATTCATTTTCAAGGTTTACCCTTGGTTGGAAAGACCCAAAATTTTGCCTCTACCTAACCCTAACAATGTGTGTTTCTCACTGGTTTCTTTTATTGCAACTGTTTTGCAAATGCTAGCATCGCATACCTCAAGAAAAGTGCTGTATCTCGAAAACCAGTAAAAAAATGGGAAATCTGCTTCGAACAAGCACTAGAACATTGTTAGGGCTAGGTACAGGCAAAATTTTGTGTCTTTCCAACCAAGGGTAAACCTTGAAAATGAATCGCCGCTCGCAATGTTAATCTTATGGGCGGCAAAAAATGCATCGTTAGGTATAGCGGACCCTTAACTTGACGGTAACAGATGATCCGTAATAGACCTGCAGCAGGGGTTTGACAAATAATTATGGCCGTTTGTGACAAAAATATTCAAAAGAAATTCGAGAAAATGCGGGGTGGGGACTATAGTAACTGAACGAAAGTACCGAAAACTGGTGCAGTTCAAAGCAGATATACCTATATATCAGCGATGTTATTTTATCACTCGAAAAATACGGCCTGTAGTGAAAAAAATAAAAGTCTAAAATTACACTCTGGTGGCTTACGTGGCGGACAAGGCCAGTTCTAGATCACTGAACAGTCTTAATATTAAAAGTACTTCATTTTTCAGCAATGGTCGCTGAACTAGATAACTCGGTCGGACAAGTAATTGAGGCCCTGAAAGAGGCTCAAATATTGGACCAATGTCTCATCGTCTTCACATCCGACAACGGCGCTCCGTTGCAAGGAGCTCCCGATGAAAACTACGGTTCCAACTTTCCTCTTAAGGGGAACAAATACACCTTGTTTGAGGGCGGCAATCGAGTTCCAAGTAAGTACTAATCAGCGCATTTATAATTTATAAAGATCATAGGGACAGTTGGAATTTATTTATTCTGAAATATAATGTGTGTGATGTATTTTTTTCTCTATCTATAATCTTAGCAATCTTTTGGACTTCCAATCTGAAGAACCCAGGAAGCATTAGGAATCAACTAGTGCACATTACTGATTGGCTGCCTACCTTCTACTCAGCAGCAGGGGGAAACCCGAAAGACCTGCCTCATATTTATGGCGTGGACCAGTGGGAAGCCCTCACGCAGGACCTGCCGTCCAAAAGAAATCAGCTGGTGTACAACATTGACGGTAGCAATGCAGCTATTAGAATTGGAGATTGGAAGTACATCGCAGGTAAGGATTAGAGGTTAGACGATTATCCAGAAGAACAGATGGAACAGAAAAAGTTGAAAAATTCTAGAAAACGGGCACCTACTGTTTACGTTTTTTTCTGCGCATTTTATGAGGATACCATTGGATATTTAAATGTTCTGGAATACAATAATATTATGTCTTTTTAATGTCATAAATCAAGTGGCTAAATTGTGATTTTATCATCAGTATTTCACCATCGGTTAAGAGGACGCTATACCTGACGATGCATTTTTTGCCGCCCATAAGATTAACATTGCGAGCGGCGATTCATTTTCAAGGTTTACCCTTGGTTGGAAAGACACAAAGTTTTGCCTGTACCTAGCCCTAACAATGTTCTAGGGAGTGTTCGAAGCAGATTTCCCAATTTCTCACTGGTTTCTTTTATTATTGCAACTGTTCTGCAAATGCTAGCAAGAAAAGTGCTGTATCTCGAAAACCAGTGAGAAATTGGGAAATCTGCTTCGAACACTCCCTAGAACATTGTTAGGGCTAGGTACAGGCAAAATTTTGTGTCTTTCCAACCAAGGGTAAACCTTGAAAATGAATCGCCGCTCGCAATGTTAATCTTATGGGCGGTAAAAAATGCACCGTCAGGTATAGCGGACCCTTAATTAAGGACACTTTTTTGTTGGCAAAAATAACTCGATCGTAAAATCACAACGTAGCCTTTTAAGTTCGGTCGTTAAAAAGACATATTACATATTTCAGAACAAATAAATATACAATAGTTTCCTCAGAAAAGGTGCAGAAATAAAGGGTCCGACAACAGTCGCACTAAACTTTCTCGCCCCATGTGATTTTTTTTTTTTTTTTTTTTTTTTTTTTATTTCTTTGAGATTTTTTTGCGGGCGTAATTTTTAAGCAATCCAAAATCGGTTGAAAACGACCCAAGAGCATCTATCTGAGATCACTCCCACCAAGTTTCATGGCTGTCATGCTATTACTGTAGTCCCAAATGCGTTCCGACCATTCAAAAACGTGGTTTCTCATTCTCAACTCATTTTCGACACTTTTTTGACTACAACGGCCGTAATTTTGAAGATAACAAAATTATGTTCGACAGATGTTTAAGTTACATGGTTCTACACAAATTTACCAAATTTCATGACAATCGGTCAATAAATGTGAATGGCGCCGAAACGATCGAACTTTGGTCCAGAACGGCCGTAATTTTCAACCAATTCAATTTTAGTTGAAAATGACCTCGAAACATCTATTTGTCAACACACATACCAATTTTCAGTGTTATAGATTGAAAAGTGTACCGTCGGCGCTTGTCTAAGTAACCAAAAACACGATTTTTGAATTATTTTGGCGCTTTTTTGACAATAGCGGCCGCAATTTTTGACCAATCAAAAAATCCTTAAAAATGTGTCTCGGCAGTGATTTTAGACAGGTCCATACCAAATTTCATCAAAATCGGATGAACGGTATAGGCGCTAGAGCACTGCACGGACTGACTGACGGACTGACGGACGGACGGACGGACGGACGAAACCTCTAGCGATATGTCCTATATTTACCCTACGTATAATTTACAATAATAATAAAGGGTCCGACAACAGTCGCACTAAACTTTCTCGCCCCATGTGATTTTTTTTTTTTTTTTTTTTTTTTTGGATTTCTTTGAGATTTTTTTGCGGGCGTAATTTTTAAGCAATCCAAAATCGGTTGAAAATGACCCAAGAACATCTATCTGAGATCACTCCCACCAAGTTTCATGGCTGTCATTCTATTACTGTAGTCCCAAATGCGTTCTAACCATTCAAAAACGTGGTTTCTCATTCTCAACTCATTTTCGACACTTTTTTGACAAAAACGGCCGTAATTTTGAAGATAACAAAATTCTGTTCGACAGATGTTTAAGTTACATGGTTCTACACAAATTTACCAAATTTCATGACAATCGGTCAATAAATGTGAATGGCGCCGAAACGATCGAACTTTGGTCCAGAACGGCCGTAATTTTCAACCAATTCAATTTTAGTTGAAAATGACCTCGAAGCATCTATTTGTCAACACACATACCAATTTTCAGTGTTATAGATTGAAAAGTGTACCGTCGGCGCTTGTCTAAGTAACCAAAAACACGATTTTTGAATTATTTTGGCGGTTTTTTGACAATAGCGGCCGCAATTTTTGACCAATCAAAAAATCCTTGAAAATGCCCCTCGGCAGTAATTTTAGACAGGTTCATACCAAATTTCATCAAAATCGGATGAACGGTATAGGCGCTAGAGCACTGCACGGACTGACTGACGGACGGACTGACGGACGGACAGACTTTTTCCAGAAACCACTTTTTTGGACTCAGGGGACCCCCAGGATCATGGGAAACCCAAAATCTCAATTTCGAAATTTTGCACGAAAACAATACTTTCTCGCCATATATGGCTAGCGAGAAAGTAAAAACAATTGCAGGTGGACTTTTTGGAGGTGCGCTTGACGCCTATTCAGGGTCTACAGGACGTGAGGAGTACCCCTTTATCCCAGCGTACAATATCAGCAATATCCTCAGTTCTCCAGCTCACAGAGCCTTAGCGGCCGTCAGCAAAGCAGCCCCACTGACTAGCAGAGCAATTCGCACACTTCGAAGACAGGCTAAGGTTCGCTGTGTCAATGACCTGCTCAAGAACAGCCTCCGGACAAGCAGCTGCAGACCTCTTGTCAGACCCTGCCTGCTGAACCTTGCCGACGACCCGTGCGAGACCACGGACCTTTCCGATCAGTGAGTATACTCAGAAAAGTCATTCGATCGTTCGCTTTTAGGTAGATTTCGAAGAAAAATCTACCTATTGTAGTCGTACCAGTAGTCTCACTTTTGAAAAATTTCTTCACAGTTCTTCTTTTTATGATCCCTGGATCCCAAAACCACCGTCGCAATGTCGCACTGTTTTCAGGTACCCCGATATCTTGAAACAACTGAAAGCAGCCCTCACAGCAGCTAATGCGACCTACGTAACACCAGGCAACCTGCCTAACGACCCCAGGGCTGACCCCAAGTACTGGGGCTATACCTGGACTCGCTTTGGAGATAACCCTATTGATGATTGTCAGGTTACTATACCTGGTATTGCCTAAGGTTGCTAACAAACCGCTGTAGAAGAATAACATTTGAAATTATTACAGTGCTTGAAATTATTACAGTTATCCCACTTATTTTTGTCTTTTTCAATCACAGCACTACGCCTGCAAAAACTATGATTATGTAAATGAAAAGCTGGTGTAACTTTTTCACAACGGCTGCCAATTTACCCCTTATAGGTCGACTGGTCTAAATTACGGTCAGCGTTTCTAGTAATGCTCTGAATAATTCGAGCTTGTGCATTTTAGTTATCCACAGGGTCACTGCGCCTAACAACAACAGACTCCATAAGCTAAACACATTGTTTACACAAAGTGAGCCCACGATGCGTTCCACAATTTGGCAATGACAGTATTCAAGGTTATGTAGGTAGGTAAGGAAGCTGCCGCTCTTTGCCTAGCCACCTGGCAAATAAGATAAGTTTATTGTCTTCGCACACACTGTTCTATCGTTCTTATCAAATATTAAGGTCCATACCCTTGTAAGCCTCCAAACTCATCCATATAAAGAAGAACCGGTAAGAAAATCATACGCAGCCGAATGTTCGAGAGAATAACTTGATCTGCCGTAAGAAGTTAAACTGCAATGGGTTTTCATCCGTACTCTCTAGTGCTGACCATACTGTTGCTGAGTGATGCAAGTAGAACAACCAAAGGGCTCACTCAGACTCAGAGGCCTCACATCATCTTCATACTAGCTGACGATCTGGTAAGCACATTATTTTATTTTTTTCCCATGTCTTCTTTGACCCCTAAATATTGTAAAACTCAATCAAAATTGTGTGTCAGGGGTGGAACGATTTAAGCTACCACGGATCAAATCAAATTCCCACCCCTAATATCGATGCCTTGGCATACAACGGATGCATCCTCCGTCAGTACTACAGTGAGCCCATCTGTACACCTTCGAGGGCTGCTCTTCTTACCGGCAAAGACCCTTACAAAATAGGTAAGTGGCCTAAGTGTGCGTCCATAAGCATAAGAAGTAAAAAATAGGCACTAGGTCCAGTGACTTTCCTGCCCCCTTAAGAATCACAAAAGAGCCACAACTATATTTCAAGCAAGCCTTCTATTCAAACCTGAAATAAACCTGATGTTCAGGAATGCAGCATATGGTACTGGAAGCGTCAGAACCCCGAGGGCTGCCCCTGAATCTGACACTCCTCCCGCAGCACCTCAAGCGTCTCAACTACAGCACCCACATAGTGGGCAAGTGGGACCTTGGGCACTATAAGAAGGAATACACGCCAACCTACCGAGGGTTCGACAGCCATTTGGGCTACTGGACGGGTCATCAGGACCAGTTCGATCACTTCGCCTTTGAGGAACGAAACAACCCTTTCGTTTCGGATGTGTTTCAAACCTCTACTTACAACACGGATAACGTGAGTATGACTTATACTCACAAGCCTCCTATACAGAGGATAGATTTCACCAATCCAAGATAAGATAAATTGTACAGGTCAGTTTTTGTACCTTTCACTCAACCTGTTTTTTTTTTGTTTTTTTTGACAAAAGCTGAAAGGATTGGACATGCGAAGAGGTATGGAGGTAGCGCATGATCTTCAAGGAAATTACTCCACCCATGTCTTTACGAGCACTTCAGTCGACATCATCAAGAGCCATGACAGGAGCGAACCTTTGTTCCTGTACCTAGCCCATGCTGCTGTTCACTCCGGTAACCCTTACAACATGTTCCCCGCACCTGATG
Source organism: Mesopsocus fuscifrons (assembly GCA_950004255.1). Lineage (NCBI taxonomy): Eukaryota > Metazoa > Arthropoda > Insecta > Psocodea > Mesopsocidae > Mesopsocus > Mesopsocus fuscifrons. The sequence continues at coordinate 5,492,530 of OX465377.1, forward strand.
AAACTGTCGCAAACTTCTCCTATATAAACTACTGGAAGCGCCAGCGATTCGCAGGTAATCTTTAAAGACAAGAGTTAAAAAATACCCGACAGTTTCCTACGAAAAAAAGAAAGACTAAAAACAGAACAGTAACTCTCTTAAAAACTTTTCAGCAATGGTCGCCGAACTGGATAACTCAGTTGGTCAAGTAGTTGAGGCCCTGAAAGACGCTGAAATGTTGGACAACTGTATCATCGTATTCGCTTCAGACAATGGTTCCCCAATCCAAGGAGCTCCAGATGAAAATTACGGCTCCAACTGGCCTCTTAAGGGGAACAAATACACCCTGTTTGACGGCGGCACTCGAGTTCCAGGTAGAGAACCATTCAATTTTTTTTTACTGCAGAAATCTGGAGTCGATAGGCGGTTGTACCTACAAAGGCACGACCAAAGTACAGAGGCCAAAGCCAACGAATCCGGTAACACAGTCCAGGACTGGAACACACAAAAAGGAGTTAAACGCAAGCGCCACTGCGGTAAAGCACTCAAGATAAAGTTAGCTATCGAAGGAAAAGTATTCTGTTTGATCGCCCACCAGTCGGATAAGGACCAGGTTGATCATATACCTGACTAACATCAAATAGGTGTTCTTACGTATTCCTGTTTACAGCTATCTTGTGGAGTTCCAGTCAACCGAATCCAGGACGCGTTAGTGAGCAGCTGATGCACATCACAGACTGGCTGCCTACCTTATACTCAGCAGCAGGGGGAGACCTGAATGACCTGACTGACATTGACGGCGTAGACCAATGGGAGGCCCTTACGCAGGATTTACCGTCCAAAAGAAACCAACTAGTGTATAATATCGACGGTAGTGCGGCGGCTATAAGAGTAGGCGACTGGAAATACATAACAGGTAATGAGAAAACAATTATCATAGTCTGTAGTAACAGGTGAAGGTTCAAGGAATGTCAAGTCGCAAAAAAATCAGAGGTCTCTATCATCACTGGCTGCTAAGCAACGACATCTCCGAAATATCCTTGTCGGTTTACTGTAATGCTTAAAAAACGGCCTCGATAGCCGAGTGGACTAAATGGTCGACTTTTGAGGAGCAGTGAGAGCCGGGTCACACCGGTTCGATCCCGATCCTACCAAAAAGTTTTTCTGCTCGGCATTCACCTCTGATATGTTCAGCATGTCAAGTGAAATGTATATCGAGGCTGTGGTGGTTCGGAACCCACCTAAAACTGTAGGTCCCCATCGTTTACTCGATGGCTGGGGAGCTGGTATTTGGTAGTGCTGCCAGCTGAGCACAATGGATAGTTCTTGAAAACGGTCTAGTTGCTGGGCTTGTCCCCCCCCCCCCCAACCCTCAGCTATAGCTATATACTGTAATGCTTATAAATTCTACAGGTGCAATTTTTGAAGGCTACTTAGACCCCTACTCAGGATCTACCGGGCGGGAAGACATATTTTCCACCCTAAGCTACAATATCAGCAAAATCCTAAGCTCTCCAGCTCACACAACCTTAGCGGCCGTCAGCAAAGCAGCGCCACTCACAACCAAAAAAATCCAAAACCTTCGAAAGCGTGCCGAGATCCGCTGTACCAATGACCTGCTCAAGAACAGCCTCCGGACAAGCAGCTGTCAACCTCTCGTCAAACCCTGCCTGCTGAACCTCGCCGACGACCCCTGCGAGACCAAGGACCTGTCAGAACAGTAAGAAAGACTAGAATTCAGTTTCTTCCATTTTGCTGGAAACTAAGCAGTCGCTAAAACTAACTCCACACTGGCATAAACCACAAATAATAGTGTTCAAACAGGTAGAGTCAGTTACACGTCAATACTGTCTATGTGATTAGCTTATGCCCAGGAATAAACAAGCATAAAAAATAACAAACCTAATTAACTATATTTTCCAGATATCCTGATATACTGAAGCAACTTGAAGAAGCTCTAGCAGCAGCGAACGCTTCCTACGTAACGCCAGGCAACTTGCCGAGTGACCCGAGGGCGAATCCCAAGTACTGGGACTGGACTTGGACTAATTTCGGAGACTTCCCTACCCCAGTCATGGACAATGGGCAAACTCCGACTGACTCTTCATGAAATGAAGGAACATACAACATATTACTGCCTCCTCTAATACTACAGTGATGCACCAAAATTGGCCGAGTGGATAAGGCGGTCTGGTAAACACTGGAACCCAAGTTCATATCCCGGTCCCTGAAAATTTTCTCCAAAAATTGTACATGCCATTTATAAAATAAATAAATTGACTTACCCGTGAGCCGTGGTTCTCCCAGGAGCCGGAAAAGGTACTAGGGTAAGGCGGAACAAGACCGGATGAAGAGCCGCACAACCGGAAGACGACTACATGATGACGGTGATACTGCTAGCATCTTCGTGCAGAAGACGGATATTTGTACTTGAGGTTTTGCTTGAACTCTCGAAATCGAATGCGGTTCATTTCTTGCTCTACTTCTTTATTTCTGTGGAAGCTGTCCTTTGTTTTCATCCCGTAATGCGTGAGGAACGCGTTGTCAAGGACGGAAAACCCGAAACCAGCTACATGCAGCTCGCAAACCTAAAAACATTAGAAAATCAGTTTTGTATGACTCCTAGATGTATTCTTGAGGAGTCTGTTGAATATTTTTGTGTGTGAAAGCTGGGATATAAAATCAACAGGATTATAGAAGTAGGTAATACTTTTCCTAGTTGACTTTTTTTTAAAATTATTCTTTGTTAGTGAGGAGACATTCAAACCCCGTTACGACAATAGTTAACGTAAAAACCTGCGCCTGTGGAAAAGAGATTATGGAAGGTAACAGAAAGCAGCTTGAAGAAAGACAGAGGAAGTAAAAGAAAGATTCAGATGAAGTTCATTAAAAAACATTACGGCAAGACCTCAGGGGGAAAACAAAGAAGAATTTACATCAAAGAATTACTTGGAAACAGGGCGAAGCCAGGCCTAGGGACAGAAATATGACAATTACTGAGAAGTTGAGAACATCCTATTAAAAAGTTTGTAAAAGGTCTGCTTCTGGGTTTAGTTGCTAGGCGAATTATATGAAGGTAGGTACTGTCACTTGAATTGTACATCACTAAAGAAGCAAATAGACCATCGTGCTCAGCTGGCAGCACTACTTATCAAAAACCAGCTGCCCAGCTATCGTATTAGTACACAGTGGGGACCTACAGTTTTGTTGGTGGGTTCCGAACACCCCAGCTGATATGCTGAACATATCAGAGATGAATGCCGAACAGAAAAACTTTTTGGTAGATTCACTGACTTAGGCTGAATTTCTCCACCTCACGATAGTGCCTTTTAACGTTCGAATAGCTATCGATTCGAAAAAGCAGACATCCTCTCGTTAGGTTTTGTTGTGTCAATAGAATTCGCCTGCTTTGTTTACGTCAAATTTATTTCAACAATTTCAATCTAAAAGTGGAAATAAACGTGAAAAAAACCCTATTTTTTTGGAGAAAGAAGTTAAAATGTTGATTAGACTACATTAGACTACACCAAATGAGTCGCAGGTATGAAAATTATCGTTATCCACTCGAAAGCTAACGAAACGGTAACGGTGCATGGTGAAAGCCGTTAACATTTTTTACCGATACGATAGCGCTATCGTGTACACGATAGTCTTCACGTTAAAGTGGTGAAATCCAGCCTTAGTACTCACCTGACTAATTCGATTGAAGCCATATTGTTTGAAAGCTTCATCATACGATGGAACCATCACGCGAGCAATATAGAAAGGTTCACAAGGATCCGACCAAAATGCCTCGTAAGCGACTGATAAACCTGAAAAAAGATAACTTCAGAGCATAACATGCAGAATGTAGGGGGTGGTCACCAGAATGTCAATTTTCCGAGTGACTGTTGGACATTTATACCGGTATTTGCACAATTTGCGCAATTATCGATCGATAATACCGAGAAATATAGTTGTGTTTCTCTTGGTTTCCATGGTAACCGATGTATTACTCTTCGATACCATGGCAATACGCACAGTATTTGTTTATTGAACAAGCAAGTTGACGACGCGCTCCTACCCAGGACGTGGTTCCAAACACTCTTGCGACACTTCCCAAGATGGCCATTATGCCCATTAATGCACCAGTATTATAGAGAACCAGCAACGAAATCACCAACCTGTTCGGTTAGGGAGATTCAGCCAAGACAAGTAATCGACACAAGAATGGCATTTGGGACAGAGCTCAGCGTAGAAAGGGCGCATAACCCCTCTCTGCACCAACGTCTTTACGTCAGATTTTGTTGCAGGCACAGGTACCGGGGTCGCCAGCTCAAAAGCAGGCACGATAAAAACCGTCATGTTGTCTAGCGCCACTTTGCTGATTAAATCAATGAAGTTTTGCCTGAGTCCAACGTTCGGCACCATGTCGATGTCAATCAGGAGGAAGAAGGCGGTAGATATTCCTCTTTTAGCCACATTTCGCATTAAATTCACAGGATACGGCACTGATCTAAAATGAGGAAGTCAAGTGAAGAAACTCAAGTTTGGGAGTCAAAGAGATAGGGCAACCGCTCTTTCGCTGCTTCTCTCACCACCAAATGAAAAACTAAAACTTTGCTACCCTAAGGTCAACTAAGGATCGTGGGTTTATTCGAATAAAACCACCCAAAATTAGGTAACTTACAAATCATAGTTGCCAGATTCATGGCGTTTACTTTTATCTCCACCGGTCAAAGTGGAACAGTCAAACGGACTAGTAAGCGTGTACTTCAGGTTGCCGTTTCCGTCATACGTAACTAGATGGAAAGTCACGTACAGTGCGACGTTTTCAAAGCAATATCTCAGCTTTGCTACCAGGAGGAGAACTTTCTGAACGTCTGACCCACCGCCGAACACGGAGAGAGACAGAGGCCCCTGGAACATAACATAATGGTCTCAGACACCCTGAGAATTCAACTACCTTGGTGCCTACTTTACCTCTTGCGTTCAGTAGTTTACAATTACCTGCCAGGCGTCTATCAGCTTTGGTAGAAGAAGCAAATTTTGATAGGAACACTGGGTCACCAATGTTAAATCGTTGTGACCCAACGCCAGCTGAGCTTTGGCTAAAAGCGGAGTTATGCGATACTGATCCGACGAGTCCCACTCACTGTTGTAATTTACTTTCCGAATAAGATGGACCATTTCATTTTCACCCTGCAAGAAATAGAAGAAAGAAATTAGGTAGTATAGGTATAGAAATTTTACGGGGGACAAACCCGTCAACTTAAGGGTCCGCTATATAGTTGGAGGAATTTAAAGCAGGCACAAAACGTTGGTCTGAGAGTCAGGGAGCGGCGGGGAAACTACCCTCTCCAGGTATACTTCTTCCCCTCACTTTGAAAGCAAGGCCATGGTAGCGCGCCAGAACCAGTTATCTTACAGAGCCTAGGGCAGTGTGTCTTAGCATACCCATTGTAACAAAACGTGTTATGTTACAAGTCAACACCGTTTTGTGATCTTGTCAGATACGTCCTTATAGCCCGTGGAGAGGCAGGGGATGTAACGCAGAATCCTACTCCAAGTTAGTATTAAAAGGGCTTATGCCCCATTATATTGGGTATATTACGGAACCTGCATCAACCCCCAGCCCCAGCTCCAGTGGGCTGACCAATGAGAGAGCAGGTACAAGTGCGGTGGCACCTGGTGGGGGTAGGCTCATCTGCAGGTTTTGTGCCTACTTTAAATTCCCTCTACTATACCTGACGGTGCATTTTTTGCCGCCCATAAGATTAACGTTGCGAGTGGCGATTCATTTTCAAGGTTTACCCTTGGTTGGAAAGACACAAAATTTTGCCTGTACCTAGCCCTAACAATGTTCTAGGGAGTGTTCGAAGCAGATTTCCCAATTTCTCACTGGTTTCTTTTATTACAATTGTTTGCAAATGCTAGCATCGCATACCTCAAGAAAAGTGCTGTATCTCGAAAACCAGTAAAAAAAATGGGAAATCTGCTTCAAACACGACCTAGAACATTGTTAGGGCTAGGTACAGGCAAAATTTTGTGTCTTTCCAACCAAGGGTAAACCTTGAAAATGAATTGCCGCTCGCAATGTTAATCTTATGGGCGGCAAAAAATGCACAGTCAGGTATAGCGGACCCTTAAGTCATCTCAAGAATTACACACCGTACTCAACTGGCAGCACTACCATATAGCAGCTCCCAGTTACCGTGTTTTTGCCAACCAGTTTGAACCCGCTACTGTGGCAGTTAGGCCCGCAATAGGTATTTAGGATAAGTAGGCTTCTCTTAAGTTAGTGAAGTTCTTATCAACTTATACCAAACCATTCAGTTTCCAGTTTCTTGAGCTACGTACAAAACGTCCCTCGTAACTATGGACGCGAAATATTCATAAAAGACATAAAATATACGCAACAAACCTGACTAGTTTCCTGCCCATTTGAATGAAGCTTCTTTAAAAATAAATAAACCAGCGTAAATGCTGATAACAGAACTAAAATTCCAAAAATAATTAAAAACTTCACTGTGGTCTTCATCTTTGTTGACAAGATGGGGCGGCCATTTTGAATGGTGCCGGGTTATGTACCAACTTTTGAAAATTGAAAAAACGCGGCAAAAGTTACTAAAAACTTTTGAAGTTGCTTTATTTTGAGAAATACTTATTTTATTGGTGAATGGTAAATGTTTATTTGGAGATAGTTTTAAAATAGTTTAGAAATTGGCTCTAATTTTTTTTTTGTTTTTTTTAGAGGGTAAAAAAATTTAGAAGAATAAACAAACAATAGAAAAACTTTGGCGACACTTTTAGCAGCCCCAATATCAATTCAGCTTACAGAAGAGTTCTTATTTGTGAGACTTCCAACCCCATTAGCATATCGTGAAATTTATTAACAAACTGTATACCTAGGGATGATAATGATACAATTGAATTTGGATGCCACAGCTAGCCTAATGATGGTGATGATTTCAGGGATGAAATGAGTTCAGAAAAAAGGTGATATAGGTGTCCTAAATAAAGAATGAAGTTGGTACAGGCGCCACCACAGTTTTCTTAAGGGGGAAAACAGCGAAAAGCCATCAAAAGGATAATTTAGAACTTAGCTGCCGTAATGAAGAATTTTGGAAGATTGAAGATTTTGCCACAGGGAATTTAGGGTTAATAACAGGATCGTGGTTACAGGGTCATATTGATCAGCCGGTCTGAGTAGGTAGGTTCCTCCTCATTATATTTCTACTCCATCGTCCGCATTTAATCAGAAAATATCAAATAAATCGGCACGGAGAAAGTATAATACATTTGTTTTATCTTTATTTATTTACCCCGGAACACAAGAATTTTGAGTAAGTATAAGTGGCCAAGTACACGTTACAAGCAGCGTATCATTCTTTATTATTATAAATAACTCAATCCGCGTTCTACTTCGTTTTTTATGTTGCAGTACAAGATCATCAAGATCACAAGATCATGACGTGCTGTCGGCCTGTTGACATTTAACCTCCAGATGACCTCAGTTATTTGGCGCAGCACCACAGCTGATTCTTCCGGGCCTAGGCCAACGACGAGAGGTTGGTAAACAACATGCCATCATCAACGTGGGGGACCCAGGGTCAAATCTCTTCCTTGTTGATTTTAACAGATACATTTTGCATACAAAGTCGTCCCATGGAACATCCACCTTTCTTAGTATGGCCAAAGCCGTCCAACAGAAACAACGATGCAAAGGCACATAAAAATTTTAATGGTACAGTGATTAGAACCCAGTAGTAAATTGTATAATTGTAATAATAGTATTTTTATATTGTAATCAATTATAAATAAATTGTAATAATAGTCCAAATTTACTTAAGTATTACCTGCTCCGTCAATCTCTCAACCATGGACACCCTTCAGCCGAATCAAAACTCCCTTGAACAATTAATACCATTAGTTCAGAAATTCATCAAAACAATACTCCTGTGACTTCGTTATTACATGCTAAAAATACCTCCCCCTGAAGTGAAGTGATGGACAACTCAATAAGGCTCCCTCTAGAGAAAATTTGCTCAGTCAGTCTCCGTGTGTACAGTTCACTGCTAGAATCAAGTTCAAACGGAGATATGACATGTCAAATATGCTTTGCCTGATTCTCTGAATAGGACGCGATAAGCGCTTGCGCGAGCTGAGTCAACATGCTTAAAATTGGTGACCTATGACCTCCGTCCATTAGCCAGTAGTCCGTCAGTCCGTCACTCTTCGCAGTTTAAATACACCACTGCTGCTATGGATTACACACTGCCAATCATCGTCCTTGCCCTCATTGCTGTTGTGCATGGCGACATTGTCAACTTCAAGCCATGTCCAGGTAAGAATCACGCAGAAATTATTGAGAAAGCACCAAAGAAATGTTTTTCAGGCCAGCTGTAAGATTTAGCTAAAGTCTTAAGGTTCAGGGCAACGTTGGCTTCGTTATCTTATATAGGGAGAAGGAGGAAATAAGTACAAGCTAAAATGTGTCCCAAGACAATATTTTCCCCCAAAGTTCGCCTCTCTGAGGCAACTAGGGGTAAAGAAATAAGCCACATATTAGTAGATAAATCATTTAAAAGTTTCTTTCCATAAATACGTATTTAACAGTTCCCCACTGAATGAATTAGGCTGGATTTAGCTACTTTCGGAATGGAATTTACCCGAATTTTTTTCTGTAAGTTAAACAAGGTTGCCATGCGTTGCTAAGGTAAACAAAGTCGGAATTTTATTTCCCTAGCAACCTATGGCAACCTTGTTTAACTTACAGAAAATAATTTGGGTAAATTCCATTCCGAAATTAGCTAAATCCAGCCTTAGGCTCAGTGAGTTGGTAGGTACGAAATTTCAGTCCCTATACCTAAGTAGGTACTTTTAACGAGAGCAAATATAAGGTAAACCATGCACCTTCATTTCAACTGGGTCTCTTGCCTCCCTACTTACTATACGGTGTTTGATCGTAAAAATAAATAGGTGTAGGTAGTGCAACGATGCATTTCATGACGTTAGCTTTTATTACACCGACACTCTCTAGATAATCGTATGCATTGTTTGCGCAGTGGCTAATTCAACAACAGGGAACACAACACTCGCAACATAGTTTGTACCCAAACATATTCTACGATACATATTAAAATCTTTCACCCCACCTCTTCCTCTGAAAACATCTGCCCTTCCTCTAAGGGGTAAATTTTTGGATGTATGTAAGGGAAAATTTTTCGACTAAGATCCCTTTCATTTCTAGGGGCGAGCGAAAATTTAAACTGCGAAATTACTCAGCTCCGGATAACGCCCTGCCCTGAATCAGCCAATAACAAACCATGTGTTATGAAACGGGGGAAAAATGCTGACATTGAATTCGACTTCACAGGAAAAGCGGGTAAGTGACTGTTAAGGCAAAAGTTAGCTAGTTAGTTGGTTACTAAAGCCAGTTAAGCGCATCAGGGTAAGGATCTCAGAAAATTAAATTGGTTTATAAACTCGTAAGCATGTAAGGGACACCGTCATTGTCCGGAGGAGAACCTGCATTTACCTAGTTATCAAATTCCCGCCTGCTTTGTTAGTTAGGTATTAGATTATTCTGGAGATGCAGTTTTCCTATATGCAAGAGAAATTCCTAGAGCCTTTTCAGGGCAAACATCAAGACACATCAAATAAATATCTTTAGATTTTCAGTTACCAAATTTCATTTTGACAGATGTAACCAACCTGACGACTCGAGCCTACTGGAGCACCGGAGCTGGTGACCTCCCCCTTCTGGGCATGGACACAGTCGGTTGCAAGCACGCTCAGTGCCCTACCGTCGGAGGCTCCGAGACTTTCAAATACGACCTGGAGATGAGCAAAAAGTTTCCAGCTGTAAGTCCCACATTTTCAAGTAGGTACAATAGTCTAGGTTTATAGAGAGAGGGTTTCGTATAGCGTTCGTTCGTTATATATAGAGCAGAGTAACAACTGTTAGAATCGAATCTAATACCTGAACTTCTCAACCTGGCTTTTCTGTTGCTAGTACTTCTTACTGTTCTTTCAGGGTTCTTGACTCTGTATAGCTGCATAAATATAGGTACTTGATCCTGCAGGAATGGGGGGGGGGGGGGGGGGGAGGTAGGGCATTACCCCCACCGTAACATAAAATTCATGGAGTTGAATGAAACTTGTATTCATGAATCAGACTAAAGTGTAGGTGCCAGTTTACTTATACAATATCAAGAAGGACATCAGTATGTAAAATGTAAGTTTCGTAAGCACAAGCACGTGTCTCGTTTTGAATTCCAGAGAGGCTACGACGTGAAGTGGAGGTTGTGGAAGGAAGACGAGATGGAATGCTGCCTTATCTTCAAAATCAAGTTAGAGAAGTGATCTGCTCTCTGACCGAATTTCAAGTCGTCGATTTTGAACATCAAAACGGAAAAACTTTGAATGTAAAGTCACAGCAACTATAATGTTACTGGAAGATCGTCACCTGACCATTTTCCTCACTGTATGTACCTAGTTTTCCATCTGCTATAGTTGCAAGTAAATGGTACATAGAAAAAGAGTTTCAGTTTTTTTTTTTAGCATCCACGCCGAAATTTTTGACAGTTTGTCTTCTCTACATTGGAATATCGTCGTGGAAGACTTAAGTTGGGTACGTATACTTTTGCCCACGAAAGGACACTTCACTACTGCTGCTGCCCACAAAAAAGACTACCACCGTTCCCCACTTTCGACCACAGGACCATACTGGGTGATATAGAACAGCGTAGCAAGCTGAAAATCGCTTACAGGTATTATAATGTTGTATGGGCAACCTTAAGTATACTTCTCAATTTTCTCATACAGGTAAAAACTTTAGTGAAGCTATGGTTAGATGTCTGAAGGTTGTTTGAACCCAGCATTGTTGAGGTTGGCCTCTCTACTCTGTAGCTTATTTGATAAGTAAAGTTTAGTAGTTGAAGAGTGAAGGGAAGCAGAGGATTGGTCCATAACGACTGTGAACTGATTGACACGAACATCATTATTTACTGAAGTTCAGTGGAGCTGATGGACGCAGCTGACAGATCCGACAAACTACTGCTGCTTCTGCAGAATTAGAACTTCTGCTGCTCCGAATGCTCGCGCAAATTTAGAACTTACGCCAGGGTCAAATTGTGGCCGACCTACCGGAGGCCCCCACGTCATTCTTACTTGTCAGCAATTATTATTGGGAGATATTTACAGAAAATTTGTAGGAGTCGGGGGGTGAGAAGATCGCCTCCCTTTGATAGTAAATTAATGTTTCTTATATAGGTACATAAAACATTAATTTTTTCAGACGTCTGAGTAAGAGAAGGGGAAGGGAAGTGATAACTAATTAATCTCTGCTTGGAGGAGGGTGAGGGGGATGATAGTGGGTAGAAGTAACAAGCCTGAGGTTAGTTATTCTGTATTTTTTTTACTTGTAAGTTAAACATGGTTGCCATGGGAAATAACATTCCAACTGGAACGCACAAGAGTTAATGTGGCACCCAGTTTAATTTACAAGTAAACACTTTTGGATGAAAAAATTCAGACTAACTGAACCCAGCCTTTTAGCACTTGTATCACGGAAAAAGTGTTGATATAAATGCAATCACGACTATCCACGACCTCAATCCACTAAGCGCAACAAAATAAAATAAAGGGTCCGACAATGGTCGCACTTGACTTTCTCGCAATTTTTACGCCAGTGGTATCGAAAATTTTGATTTTTTTTTTACGTAATTTATTTTTTTTGGACCAAAATTTTAACTTTTTCTAAAAAATATTTTGCCATACACTGGACAATAATTTTAGGCACCTAATCACCGGATTTCAAACATATCCGTCAATTGGTGAAGTGTCGTTCGACGCGCAAAGTACGTGTTTTCTATTTTCCATGTCACGGCCTTAATTTTCAAGTAATTGAAAATCTATTGAAAATGACCTTGAAGCATCTATCTGAAACCATTTTCACCAATTTTCAAAGAAATCTGTCGATTAGGGTTGTTGCAAATCCGTCTTAACCAATCAAAAACGTGATTTCCATTTATGGAAAATTTTCCTACGATAATGCCAATATTGGCCATAATTATTATGCTGGATAAATTTCGTTCGGTAGAACATCAAACTAGGTTAAAGTACACCTCCCTACAAATTTTTATTGAAATCGATCGAATAGTGCTACCGGAGTGACGACCAACGCGTTTGAGCCAAAACTGGGTCAAGTTATCGGCCCACCTCCAAATGATTGTAGAAGACCTAAAGGCATCTATTCAAAAACACTTTCGCAAATTTTCAAGGTTCCAACTTGATATACGTAGCTTCCAGCTCTTCTTAACTGTCAAAAAACACGATTTTTTGCCTTTTTTTGACCATAGCAGGCGCAATTTTTGAGTTATCAAAATTTATCAAAAAATGGGTCCAGATATTTACATTAGGTACCTACATACCGAATTTGAGCAAAATCGGACGAACGGTGTGACGTCCAGTTGCGCGACAGACTGACGTACGTACGTACGTACGTACGTCGGACGGACATTTTTTAAAAACCACTTTTTTGGACTCGGGGGACCTCCAGGATCATGGGAAACCCAAAATCTCAAAATCGAAATTTTGCACGAAGACATAACTTTCTCAGCCCATGTATTACATACGGGCGAGAAAGTAAAAAAATTCCAAAAACGCAGTTCTCGAAAGATTTTTGCACCCTAAAAAAACGTAGTGACTTTCGAAGAGATATTTATTTCTACCGTCATAGCCTAGGGATACAATCATATTTGTAGAAGGAGGAAGAGATATTTCCGGTTTCCAGAATTTCCTAAACAAGAAAAATAAAAATTCTTTTGAGTTTTTCTGCTAGGATTGATTGACTTATTCTCCTTTACAAGAAATACGACAGGCGACTAAGCAAGAATATTCCCTAGAGAGCTTACGCCAAGGGAAATTCCCTAACGAAATGCAAATTGAAATAAGGAAAGTAGAACAACTTGGAAGTGAAATTAAAACCGGAAAATTTCATTGCATACTTATATTCGCTTGTTTGTTCAGAAATTTAATATAGGTAAGTCGGGAGCTGCGTTGGTTCAGTGGGGATTTTGGAACGAAGCTTAACTGAGGTTTCAGTGGTTTTCTCAGTGTATACCTAACTACTTTTACAAGGCTATACCGTTTTCTTCAGGTAAAGTTTTTTAATTAAAGTGCCAGAGAAGAAAATACTTTTTAACTCTATAGATAGATGTCACCCTCCAATTTGAAATAATAAAGAGACTGTCTAACACAGAAATAGAATTTTCAGTTCAGTTAAGAGTTTAATGAGAATAGATAAATTGTGCTTTCAGTCCGGAAAACTAAAATAACTGGGAAAGTGTTTGCTAACAAGTCATTTTGAATTTAAAACTATGACTAAACGTAAGGAGTTCTCTCTCTTATCCTCTTCTCCTTTCTTTTTTTAATGCCATTATTTTGTAATTGTTGGATTTTGCCTGAGCTGATGGGGCTGTTTTAGGTACTTACTTGTACCTAAGTACGCCATTAGGGGCTCTTAAGGGGCACCCAAACTGACTTTTTCTGATTCATCCAGAAAGAGAGAGTTAGTTCTACTTCTTGTTCTAAACCAGAAATAATTTTGGAATTTGGGATTTTTTTAACTCTCACCGAGGAAGGCTTCATTTCGAAAAAAAAAAGTGTATCTTTCCCCCCTGAATATCTTTGGGTTGAGACGAGGGGGTAACCACTCCAGGGATTCCTTGAGATTCCACTGAGATTCCATAAAGATTTCCAAAGATTCCCAACGATATTCATAGAAAGATGAACCCCGAAGGGGTAACCACTCCAAAAATTGCAAGATTCCCTGAGATTTCATAAAGATTTCCAATGATTCCCAACGAGATTCCCAACGAGTGGTTAACCCCTTGGGTTGAGGGATGGGAGATTGAAAAGCTGTCGAGACCTAGCACATCTCATTAACGAAGTTTTTACGTGACATGGTTATATGGCGCAACAAATGGGCCAATCACGCGTTTGCATTCATTTGGAAGCTCTAACAAGGTTATTTGCATATACAACAGACTTGGGTTGACTATATTGGTTGTTCCAACGAGCCCGATGCCAATTCGTTGGACTGGTGATATTCGTGTCTGACTGCTGAGAACACTGCTGGACAGGATAGATATTTATTTTTTCCGAAATATACCTATGTAAGTTATCTATCAGGAGCGTTTCCGTTAAACAAAATATCCGATAGTTTCCTCGAGAATAGCCGTTAAAAAATCAACAATGTTTTGCCAGTCTCAAGAAGATTGAAAAATTGTTGAATGGACTGTAATATCCTCTTCGATATACGCATGAGGGAAGTCAGAAAAGTGACAAGAAACCAGCTGGCCCCGTATGAGAATAGGGAAACCTCATCGGAAAAGCGCACAAAAAACCTCTTTCCCATCTCAATCGATCAACAGTCCTAAAGGGAACATTTTCCTAGAAGAAAAAATTCCCGTTTTCTGGGATTTATGTTTTTATGATGTTCCACAAACTGAAATGAGACAAGCAAAGATATGTCACCGTAGGCCGGGGTCCCAAATCAATAGCAAAGCTTGGGTTCATTGCGGTGAGGGAGCTGGAGGTGTTCGCGAACGGCAGAGCAAGAGCAGGGCCAGTCCCGGCCGTGCGTTTGCCCCGTTCGGTTGTCAGTTGAACCTTTTCCTTTTTGTCCAGTGCTGCCGTAAGGTTCATTCCAGCAATGTCGAAACCTCGTCAGCTCTTATTGACTCCCCAGGCGTTTGATCTGTGACCCCGAACGGAATTTGCGAACGCTTCTAAACGTAGGATACATTTTTTATTTAAAAACAATTTTGTTGTTGCGTTTTGGGATTTTCATGACCGCCTGTTGAATGAGAGTTTGGTTGTAGTGAAAATTTCTTATTGTGGTTTCGGTTCACTGCTTACCTGCTTACGTTTCTTTTGTAATTTACTTATTACGTAGGTACTGGTGTTAAAGAAAATATAGGTAAGACAGGAGCGACAGGTTTTTTATCAGAACAATAATGTACCTTAAAAAGTTACGATCAAACTTTATGTTTGTTGATCTAATCTCGCCATTGTTGACAACAAACACAATATCGTGGTGATTATTCTTTCGTATCCGCACAAAACGATAAGAAAACAAATTTCAACTGTAAATCTAACCCCTATGTTAAGTTTAACCTATAAGGCATACAAGAAATGTACCGCCTTAAATACGGGGCCTACACAACTTCGTATTGAGTAAACTCCCTCGAATTCAGGTACATACTTTTCGCATTCAGGTTCTTAGTAACTAAACTTTAATTAGTTATCATTAAGTACAAGTTATTTAACTTTATTCCACTTTAAGGGTCCGCTATACCTGACGATGCATTTTTTTCCGCCCAAAAGATTAACATTTCGAGCGGCGATTCATTTTCAAGGTTTACTCTTGGTTGGAAGGACACAAAATTTTGCCTGTACCTAGCCCTAACAATTTTATAGGTCGTGTTCGAAGCAGGTTTCCCATTTTTTTTTACTGGTTTTCGAGATACAGCACTTTTCCTGAGCTATGCGATGCTAGCATTTGCAAAACAGTTGCGATAAAAGAAACCAGTGAGAAATTGGGAAATCTGCTTCGAACACGACCTAGAACATTGTTAGTGCTAGGTACAGGCAAAATTTTGTGTCTTTCCAACCAAGGGTAAACCTTGAAAATGACTCGCCGCTCGCAATGTTAATCTTATGGGCGGCAAAAAATGCATCGTCAGGTATAGCGTCCTCTTAAGCGAGATTCATAATTTCATCCACTTGAATCCGGAAAGTTTCCTGGAAAATTTTCATCTGTTTCGCAAAATTTCCATAATATGCGAAACACGAGTATGCCATTGTGCCGCTCGCTCGTTAAATATGTCCCCCCTACAGCACTAAAATAGAGTGAACAAAGGGTGAGCCTTAATTTAATACCTAGCTATCATGTTTAAGTTTTTTGTTCTTTTTTTTAACTGTGGTTTTTTGCAAGACTCAGTCCAATTTGAGTGACGGTCACATTTTTTTAGGACCTTAGGTATACCCTGATTTTTTACTTTTCCATTTACGAAGTACCTACCTAGGTATATAGTAGCTAAGACCTTTTTTGGTGAAACCACACTCGGGAAATGCGAAGCGAGCCAGAAGAAAATTTTGATGATCTGCACAGAAAAATCAAAATTTAGTGGTATCCAGCTGAAATAGGTTGTTCCTCCCAGGGGGGGTCAGAACCCCCCTGGGGGGGGCCTCGCCCCCTCCCCAATTTCGGCGGGCCTGCAACATTTTAACATAATTTTTGGACGAGATTAGAGCTCTTTAATCTCCAACAAAGGACGCAAGCAAGCCTTCCTTTTAACGTGACATTGATTTATATCCCATCGACAGACAGGAAGGGGGGAAAATGACACTCCATTTTTCTTTCAATGTGTAAATAAGCAAAAAAGAGGTAATTACGTTAAAGTGCTGAGTATAAATTGCTTCTAGTGTTGGCATTGGGCGGTGACGTTCTGGAAATGGAGGAACTGACAAAGTATAATCGTGTAGGGAAACTTTGCCGCTTAATTATTGTACACTAGACTCGCCATGCAACGCAGCTCATTAGTGTGTTATTCTTAGGATACTACAATAAGCTCGCAATGTTTGACTTGTTAGCCAAAGTAAATTATGAACGTGAGTCCTTGCTATTTTTCTATTGCCTCACACGGCACTTCTACGTCGATCCGATGCCTTATGGATCGGGAACTCCAAACTCTAGGGATCTCGATGGGAATCTCAGGAAATCTTTGGAAATCTTAATGCAATCTCAAGCAATCTCGAGTGGTTACCCCCTCGGAGCCGGAACTCCTACCAAAATGCTTGCGTTTTTTAGTAGTTTACTTTCGAAAGCACAGTGATATATCTTCCCGACTTATGACGCTTTCCAGGACAC
Source organism: Mesopsocus fuscifrons (assembly GCA_950004255.1). Lineage (NCBI taxonomy): Eukaryota > Metazoa > Arthropoda > Insecta > Psocodea > Mesopsocidae > Mesopsocus > Mesopsocus fuscifrons. Next base: position 5,509,430 of record OX465377.1, read on the forward strand.
CTTTCTTCTGAAGGTTCGGAACACTTCTTAAACTGTAGGTACCGATCAGGTCATGGACGTTGAGCAGTAGTAACCTCATTGATTGCCTACCTAATTTATTTTGGTAAATCTAGTTAGCACAATGATGAAACAAAATTTATCTCTTACTATTTCTACCTATATGTCTGCTACACTATACACTACACTATATACACTATAGATAGATCTGTTCGATAGGAGACACTAAAGTGTACTTTAGAGAACTGGTGAAATCCGCCCTAAAGTTAGTTCGTGTGATAGTATCCAAACCTTTATCTCATCGCAGCATAGCAAAATATATGGGGATTATCGCAAGATTGACAACTCATGTTTAGCTGCATAGTGACGTAATGGCGTATACTGTACAGGTGCGATAAATGATAATATGATGATGATCATGTTTATGTTATCATACCTATCTACTTTGGGGAAAATTTAATAATATATCGATATGAATCCTGGCTAGGATGGATGGGGTTGTTGATATTGGACCTTGGCTTGTCGATATAACATCGGGGACTGCGCTCTCATCGGAACTCATCCATGTGCGTCAATATTTTCCCACGGGCCCACTCTCCCCAATCTCCCCTCCCTAAGGGGGATCCTAGAGGGATGGAAGGTTGCGGGTAGGGGGGAAGGCTGCTATCGTACAGCCTGATACAATAATTACTTAAAAGGGCCACCACACATTCGCTATTTTCTTACTTTCCGATTTCAAACTTTGTGAGAAAACTATTGGATATTTAAATATTCTGAAATATAATATGTATTTTTAACGTCATAACTCATGACGCTATGTTGTGATTTTAAGATCGAGTGATTTTTGACACACAAAAAAAATTGGTCCAAAATTAACCAATCGTGAAATTAGCCTCATGAGTAATGACGTTAAAAAGACATATTATATTTCAGAATATTTAAATACCTAACCAATAATTTTCTCACAAAGTTTGGAGTCCAAACGGAAAAAAATAGCGAATGTATATTCAGCCTTAACCCTCCACGGTACCTTACCTTCTTCCAGTACTTTCCTTGAAATAATCGTTGGAGCTGTACCAAGAGAGACCCTTCAAAATTTTTAGAAAACGAGCAGCATGGTTATTAATGCAAGCTGTACCTTATAAGGCGCTTTTACCACCCGTATATAAAATCAAACATTTTTAGTATTTTCAATTTTTTCCTTGGTTTCAAACATGAGTAGGTACGTACGTACACTTGCCCACCTGTACACGTATAAAATACCTGATAAAAACCAGCCTTTAGGTGCGATAACGTTAATTTAAATGAGAGAAATCCCACTTCTGCTAAAGCTGGCTTCAAAGCCGAACTTCATATACCTGCAGTGTGGCTACGGTGACAAATAGATTAACATTGCGAGCGGCGATTCATTTTCAAGGTTTACACGTGGTTGGAAAGACACAAAATTTTGCCTGTACCTAGCCCTAACAATGTTCTAGGGAGTGTTTGAAGCAGATTTCCCATTTTTTTTACTGTTTTTCGAGATACAGCACTTTTCTTGAGGTATGCGATGCTAGCATTTGCAAAATAGTTGCAATAAAAGAAACCAAGTGAGAAATTGGGAAATCTGCTTCGAACACTCCCTAGAACATTGTTAGGGCTAGGTACAGGCAAAATTTTGTGTCTTTCCAACCAAGGGTAAACCTTGAAAATGAATCGCTGCTCGCAATGTTAATCTTATGGGCAGCAAAAAATGCACCGTCAGGTATAGCGTCCTCTTAATCGTAAAACTTGATGCAGGGCACTTACAATAATTAATACCTGGATGATTCAGTGGAGAACCGATTTCAGAAATGACAGAGTAGCAACCAAAATCATCCCTTTCCCCTAGAGGGAGGGTCATCATGAAGCGATACGTCACGTTTTGATTAATGTGTCCTATTCACTGGTCCAGTACTAAACCCTGTACACACGATAATTATATCAGTGATGAAGGGCGTATTAGTGAGGGGTGGGTTGTCGGTTATTGCACCCTGTTTGTGCATAGTTCAAATTTCAGGAAATAATATGTAGGTCACTACAAATCAGCTCGTTGTTACGGGAATATAGGGGAAGAAGAGAGAGAAAGGACCTTGTCACAAAAGAGGAAAATCAGAAGTCAAAAGTTTTGGGAACTCTAAAACGAAAAATAAACAAGAAAAATCTTAAATTGGAACTTTCGTATACTGCTTCGACAACCTTTATACCCACCGTAACATGGCAGGAAATTACACAAATCTGGTTAAGGTACTCTACTAGCATAGGCATAGCCGAGGAGTTACACACTCCAGGAATCTCGTTGGGAATCATTGGAAATCTTTATGAAATCTCAGGGAATCTTGGAATTTTTGGAGTGGTTACCCCTTCGGGGTTCATATTTCTATGAGTATCTTTAGGAATCTTTGGAAATCTTTATGGAATCTCAGTGGAATCTCAAGGAATCTCCTGGAGTGGTTACCCCCTTGGGCATAGCATAGGCATAAAGTTTTTACTTTCCCATATATTATGGAGTATAGGAAGGATTAGGGTAATGGCATGGGACATTGAAACAAGTGGATACCCATGCTGTAGGCACATGACACAGGAACGGGGGAAACATCGACTGACACCCCTTTGCGTATAAGGGAACTAAGGCTCATACCTACGGGAGGGTGAATTTTCCCTCTCCTGCGGTAAAACGTATTCAGTATCATCCAAGCTAGTTGCAGAGGCACCACAAAGAACATAATGCGACTGCAGTTGCTATGGAGAGTCGGAGCCTCCATTCATGTTAAATAACAAAAGGTGTTACTTGCACCCCAACGCCTCCGAAAGGCTTTTACCCCTAACAGTACAAAATGTTCCACCCCACAAAGCTTGATGAAAATCGAGAATCACATGCCGCTTTTAAGCACTCCTGTGCTGCATATTACTGCCCCACTCCCATGCCGAAAGGACCATGAAGTGGAAAATAAATTCCAAAATCATTCTTCCCATTCCCGAGAGTTGATAATTTATACATTTTCCCTATCTACGACATAAAAAAATTTACACAAACAAAAGAAGAAAGTGTGCTATGCCCAAAACACTTCTTAGAACACGTTTCTTTGCGTTAAAAGTGGATGTATCGTGTTAAGAAACCATAAAACCAGCGCTTTTGAGGTACAAAAAGGTCCCTTGAAAAAACCCTAAGGAAAATTAAGGAGAGAGAGAGTTTTCCGACTCTAGGGGAAGTTGGCGTGTGGTGTAACACATTTTCTGGAGCGCGACGTGAGGATAGGGTAAGCGGGTTAAATTAAGTACCAAATTTCCACCCCTAACTAGTGAACTCTACCGGAGGCCAGACTTATCAGATTTCCCTCGATCCTGCTCACATGAGCTTACTAAAGGAAAATATCGGAAAATGCCTCAAACTGTTTGCTAATTCTAGCAAAATATTATTACTATATCTCGTTTAATTAATATGTCACACGTAAATACTAGTGATGCACGAAAATTTCTTGTCTTGCTTTTGTTCTTGCAATTCTGGCATCCATAACAAGAACAAGAACAAAAAATGACTTGCAAGAACAAGAACTCTTGCAAGAGTCTTGCATAAACCCAGGCGGTTTTTTTCCAAATCTTCATTCATGGATTGCAGTCCATATTTTGTACAAAAAACTCTGTAGACTATGCGACGATAGATTGCACTTCAAATGGCCGTTCGGTAGGCAAAAAACCACATAATAACAGCAGAAAATTCCATGTGTATGCAAGAAATTGCAAAAGTCTCGCAGCAAGAACAAGAACAAGAGCAAGGAATGATTTATAATGCAAGAACAAGAACAAGATAGGATTTAACAAGAGTCGCTTTGCGAGAACAAGAACAAGAAGTGCCGTTTCTTGTTCTTGTTCTTGCATCGTGTATCACTAGTAAATACGCAAATATGGGTTCGGAGTCTGACAAAGATGCCTTGGCTATATTTTGCTTTCAAGAATCTCTACGTATCTTCATCCCCCTTTAAAAAAATCTCAATACGCTCCTGTAGTATTTGTAAAAACCAATAAAATAAAATTAGATTGTTTATAAATAACCCAAGAAAAATATAGTAACCGTATATGAATCTATTTTTCTTTACGATTCATTAAATTGCTTTCCAAAAGCATATCTCTGAACAAGCAATTCCTCAGTTACTTCCTTTGTATCAAATGACATGGAAGATATGAGACATTCCATCAAGGAAGAAGACCAGAAAAGGAAACTGTCTCTCAATTCTCCCGAGAATGAGTTCCTTTCGAGCGCGCTCCCTGCATGTCAGTTGGGATACGAGGTTTCAACCCCCCAACGCCCCCTCCCCCCCTGGGTACGGCCTTGGTGGAGGCCATAAAATGCATTTGTTTTTCTTAATAAACAAATGAATAGACAGAATCAGTTGGGAGGGATAGGAGGGACGAATCCAACGACTAGACCAATTCAAGAATTATCCATAGTGCTCAGGTTACCTACAGCACTGCCCAATACCAGCTCCCCAACCATCGTGGTAGAAAAACATTAGTGAGGGCCTACAGTTTTAGGTGGGTTCTGAACCACCAAAGCCCCCATATGGCTTTGACTTGAGATGCTGACATATCACAGGTGACAGCCGATTAGAGAAACGTGACTCAGATCTTTCGGCAACCACCGAGGGGGTAACCACACTAGAGATTTCTTGAGATTTCCTGAGATTCCATAAACTTTTCCAAAGATTTTCTGAGATCCTCAACGAGATTGGAAAGATGAACCCCGAAGGGTTAACCACTCCGAAGATTCCATAACCTTTTCTAATGATTTTCTGAGATTCCCAACGAGATTCCTGGAGTGGTTAACCCCTCGGCAACTACTTAGATTCTAGACTACTCAAGATTGATTTTCTACCCCTAACGCGGGACAATTTTATTTTCCAGGTACTCCAGGCTTAAAAAATGTGGATTAGTGTGAAGTGTCGGACAAACGGCGTGAGAGTGTGAAAAGTGCGCGAGATGGGGTGCGCAAAAAGCACCCAGAATGGGGATGATGGTGGGGGTGGGAAAAAGGGGAAAGGAATGGAGGAGCAGCCGCCCCCACCAGGCCCGGACCCAAGACTACCCCTCACTGCTAGACAAAAGTACAGCATGGTCGCCTCCTGGAAGGGCATTGCCAGGGCACTGGAACCTACTGGAGTCACTATGTTTCTAAGGTAGGTTGTCAAAAATAATAAATAGAAGTAAAGTAATAGTGTGTTACTTCAGACCCAACACACATTCGCTGTTTGTTTACGTTCTTTATGATCTGAAATATAATGTCTTTTTAACAGGCTGTGGAGGTGATTAATTTCAGACCAATTTTTTGTTTGTGAAAATCCCTTGATCGTAAAATCTTCAAATTTCTGATATAATGGAGGATATAGGGAAAGTAGCAGGACGATTTGGAAGTTAGGCCAAATAGAATACAGCTTCTGAATCCAGTCACACCTGCCGCTACCCAAATCAATATAATCATCAGTCATTCCCACAGGTTCAAAAAGTTTTCGCAGAGCTGACATTTCAGAATATTTAAGGGGAAATACACCCATTTGATTCGCAATGCTAAGTACTTCACACCCTATTCCGAAGTTACAGGGCGAGTGAAAAGTGTTTATAGGGGGATGTAAACCTGAGACTCTTTGTCGTGAGGTAGTGTTGTATTTTTGCATGAAATGGAGTAATAAGCCCACAAGAGCGATTTTAAACAGTCAACTACCAGTCCACATGTTTTTTTGACAGATCGCGAAAACACAACACTACCTCACGCGAAATATTTTTTTGTAACGTTTCGGATTAAAACAGTATGATTTTATCGTCACATTTAGTAGAAAAGCTTGATAAATGTTTGTAATATTTACCGCCGCCATGTTACATGTTGACAATTTTTATTTCACTTACGGAAGTTCGTAATTGCAACACCATTTCTCTACTTTTTCTCCTGTAAAAGCTAAACATAGTGTCCTACTTTCACTCGTTCGTTTCGCGTTCAAATAGCACACTATGTTTAGCTTTTAGAGTAGACACAACCGATACGATATTGCAATTACCAGTCTCCGGTGGTACTAAAATGTAAACATTACTTTTGTCGAATATTTACTTTCGCACAGTGGTTTTGGCGGAGTTCGTCGAGAATGTATGGTGGCCCTTAACTCAGATGACTAATAGTAATGTAACTGTACAAATGAGAATAAAGGAAAAGATCCATGATTACGTCTTCGCTTTTCTCAATAAAAGAAAATCAATCAGAAGGGAGTTTTAGTGATTACGTGTCTGGAACAGGCGTAGCCCCCCCCCCCCTCCCCCTCCCCCCTCCCGTTGCTAAGCGGAATAAACCAATAAGAGTCCATAGCTGTCACCGCTTACGGAAAGCAAAAGGAAAATATTATTCTCTTCTTTTGTTATCAGTTATATAAGCCAAGACCGTCCTTCAAGGGCAACCATACAATCGTTTCAATTTCCCTTTCTTTCTGCACACTTTATAAGGAAACTATTGGGTATTTAAAAAATGTTCCTTAATATAATAAGTAGGTCTTCTTAACGTCATAAATTAAGAGGCTATGTTGGAATTTCACGATCGGTTACTTTTTGTTGACAAAAATCGATGGTAAAATTTTTAGACAAAACAGCTAGCCTCAGGAAGGCTCCCCGAGTATTTTGAATACCCGCATGGCATATTTTTTTAACCTACCAAAACTGACCCCGGATGGGAGGTGAGGGGGTTTGAAACAGGGTTTAGAATTTTTCTGACATCAAAACTTGCTTGAGGAAGTTCCCTCGAGAATTTTGAGTACCCACATGACAAATTTCGTGATCATGTAAAAACCCATATTATATTTGGGGGTCGTAATTCGAGTTTTCCCAGATATGCCGTTAATGGGGTATTTTTACCCATAATATGCACTATTAACCCTGATAAAATGAACCAAATCGTAGGTGCCGATTTTGAGAAAAAAAATTAAAAACATGATTTTTTGAGGTTTTTGTGGGGCTGCTCCCCCCAATTTTCACCTATGGAAAATCGGAGAAACAAGAGTCTGTGCATTATTTTTTTTACACCCGTGTGCCAAATTTGAACAAAATCGGCCAAACTGTTTGGCCCCTGGCTCTCCGTACATACACACACACACACACAAAATCGAATTTCTGCACGTCCGGCACGATCACAATACTTTCCTATATCTATACTTCGTATATTCCATATTGGAAAGTAAAAACGTAAACAAACACGATTATGTCATTGTGGTCGCCCTTAATGTGGAAATAATCTCCAACCGAAAGGGAGCAAAAACTTTCGTTCATCATACGGGGGTGGCTGTTCCGTCAGCAAGGTTCTTTGGATCAAGGGCAGAATTTGAGGGATCCCAGATAAAGTGTCAGAAGGACGATTAAGTTGCAGATAAAGTGTCAGCAGGTTTAAGTTCCCCTCATTCTTGGCGGTAATAGAGAAGGAGAACTTGGCGTTTGCTGACGGTTATCTTTTTAAAAGCTGAAAAGCAATTTTCAAGATTTAACTTCATAACTTTATTTTGACTCTTTCAGAAATTGCGTTGAGCAGTGAAGTATTTTCTACTTTCCTAAATACGAGTTGATATTGTAACATGTAATTTGAGAATTAACCACCTGATACCTACCCCATAAGATATTCAGTTCTAAAAAATATAGGTCAAGGTAGCTTCTGTAGGTAGGTAACTAGATTAGGTATAGGTAGGTCCTAAATTCTCCTTAGGGTGCGTCCCACCATACTCGGTTAACGTTAAACTCCGGTTAAATTTCAATTATCGCACGGTAAAAACCGAATTTAACTGGAGATTGACCGTTAACCGACTATGGTGGGACGCACCCTTAATAATTAATATTGTTAAATAACATTGTTAAGGCTCCTCATCAGCTGGCAGGAAATTATTTTAAATTTCTTTATTTCATTTGAGAAATTCTTAATTTTCCCTAGACATAACCTTAGTAGTGTTCTTGGCAATGCCAAGGTAGGTTTTCCAATATACTACTTGGGCTATTTCTACAGAGGAAATTCAGACTTTCTCCAACCAACAACGTAAAAAGTCAAAAGTCATTCGCCACCTTTCGCTAACCTTATGGCTGAAAGAAATGCTTCACGTAGGGCTAAAAAACGTTCACATTATTATATCATTTTACCACTTCTATCATACAACAGCAAAGACCCGTCGAGGGGGTAACCACTCCAGAGATTCCTTGAGATTCCACTGAGATTCCATAAATATTCCCAACTATATTCATAGAAAACTGAACCCCGAAGGGGTAACCCCTCCAAAAAATTCCAAGATCCCCTGAGATTTCATAAAGATTTCCAATGATTCCAAACGAGATTCCCAACGAGTGGTTAACCCCTCGGACCCAGTGGTGTTTTGTTTTGTACTGAAAATACACATTTAATTTATTTTAGCATTTGGCGAAATATTATGGGTATTCTAATAATTTCAATAAATAGCATCAAAACCAATAATTATGAAACAAATAAAGAATGGAAGGAGAGGTATTCGGAGTTGGAGTGGTGATTGAAAGCTCGGGGAAAGCAAAAGCTGCTCAGAAGAGGTCGAGACTTGTCAAAACGGAATTCCCTCCGTTCCCTTTTTCGAATAACTACAGGGTGTTCCCATCACATACTTCCCAACTTGGCACGTGCTTCAAATCTGAATAAGAAACGTTTAGATAGATATTATTATTAACCGATGAAAACTGTTGAATATCTTCTCAATAAAAGAAGCCATGCTGTTTGTTGACGTTTTCTTCTGCTCATTTTCTGAGAAAACTGCTCTGACATATAATACAGTATAGCTTCTCTGTGTAGTTTCAATTTGCTTGCTATAGAGAGGTTTCCCAAACGTGTCGAGGGGCTGTAGCGTTTGCTCGTTATTCTTAACGTAGCAAAAAAATAGTCCCCTCTTGGTCTATAAAGCTGACGACGACGATGCATCCTGGAATGGAGTGGCTGGAATGGGGGGTTGGAATGGAGGGGCTGGAATGGGGGGTTGGAATGGAGGGGCTGGAATGGAGGGGCTGGAATGGGGGACTGGAATGAAGGGACTAGAATGGGTGACTGGAATGGGGGACTGGAATGAAGGGGCTGGAATGAAGGGGCTGGAATGGGTGACTGGAATGGGTGACTGGAATGGGGGACTGGAATGGGGGACTGGAATGAAGGGACTGGAATGGGGGGCTGGAATGAAGGGACTAGAATGGGTGACTGGAATGGGGGACTGGAATGAAGGGGCTGGAATGAAGGGGCTGGAATGGGTGACTGGAATGGGTGACTGGAATGGGGGACTGGAATGGGGGACTGGAATGAAGGGACTGGAATGGGGGGCTGGAATGAAGGGGCTGGAATGGGGGACTGGAATGGGGGGCTGGAATGAAGGGGCTGGACTGGGTGACTGGAATGGGAGACCGGAATGGGGGGCTGCAATGGAGGGGTTGGAATGGGGGGCTGGAATGGCAACTCAGGGATGGCGGTACCCACACAAAACCTGCCATCCCTCCCCACTAACTCCCCGGGAAGCATCGTCCGTGGCCACCATTAGACATTAGGGAGAACATCCTGTACAATTTGAAAAGAGTAAACCTGGGAGATTCCCACGGCAGAAGGAAGGTGCTGGGTGAACCGCCCCCCAGGGCTTCTGCTAAATAAATGTAAAACTTCCTAATGAGCTTTCAGCTCTTCTGTGATATTTTTCCTTTCTCGTTAGCACTATTACTTTCTCGGCAACTCTAAATAAAAATGTTGTTCCGTGGAAAAATTCAATTTTGAGATTTTCTTATAACTTTATTAGGGTTTTTCTTGAACTGGAATGGAATTGCCAAATATAGGGTAAGGGTAGGAAATTTCGGAATTTTCGGAATTTCGAAAACCGGAAACCAAAATTAAATACCCTTGTTTAACTCGCACGCACCCACTTCAGGTGAAAAAGTTCCGAGTTAGGAATAAATACTGACCTGTTCATGGCAGCCAAATATGCGTGCGTTTTTGGAATTCGTATTAAATAGTGTATAGGTACAGTCCAACAGGTAAGGGTATTATTAAGGGTATTATTTGAATGGAGTATCAGGTGGCAGGTAGAAAAAGGGAAATTGGGTGAGACGTCCACCCCTGCTGATAATGGAACATTTCCCCCTACGTTACTTTTAAATAGAGGGTTTCAAAAATTGAATTAACCATTTCTACATTATATTACTGTAACAGTCATGTAGCCTTACGGCTGAGCTGAAAAGGTATAGGGTTTTATAAAAAATGTTCGCGTGAGCGAAAAAGAGGATAGGGAAGGGGAAATAATTCAGAGTTTTATTTAGTTTTTATACTTTAAAAATAAATGTATAAGTAATATTACTCTTATGCCATATTGCCGAAGTTGTACTGAAGAATAAATTGAATAATTTCAAAGTAGGTACACTATACTCGTATGTCTAGAGTTAGCTTAAACTCTCTCTATAGCGAAATCTCTACATAGCGAACTCTCTCCATAGCGAAGTCTCTCTACAGCGAAGTCTCTCTATAGCGAACTCTCTCTATAGCGAAGTCTCTCTAAAGCGAACCTTATTACATACTTAGTTCCTTGCCAGTCGTTAATAGAAAGATACTACATTGCAAAGGTCCTTTTAGCCTTTAGCCCCCGATTACACCTTACAATTTCCAATCCAAATATGATCATAAAAAAAATATGATCAAGTAAAATTGTAAGGTGTAAAGTGAATTGAGTCAATTATGATACAATTTGTATCGGCCGGTACAAATTGTATCATAACTGCTGCGACTACCTTCCTCTAGGCTGCGATGTGTTTGTTGTTGTTGGGTTAATGGGTTAGTCCGTTGAAAATGGCGGCTGAGGTAAGTGGAATGGAAATGACCCGTATTTTATTAGAAAATGTGGAGGAGTACGAATTTCTTATAACGATGAATTGAAAGAATATAGCAGAAATTATTTAACCTAAAACGGTTCAAAAAAGGACCCTAAAAATCTTCGAAATTCTATTTTTTTACCATGTCAAGTTGGCATCACTGCTAAACATGATCATATTTTTATTGTGAAGTGTATTACAGTTTTTCTAAAATTTTATGATACTAAAAAAATAGGATCATATAAAAATAGGATCATATTTTTTTTGTAAGGTGTAATCGGACCCTTACGATAAATTCTTAACATTTGGTAGATAAACATATACCTACAGGTAGATACTGTGAAAGGTTAACGAACAACGTTTTGAAAATTGTGATAGCTAAAAATAAAACAACATGGTTCCGTGGTTGAATCACAAAGGGAAAGTCGGAGAACTGGTTTCCCATTAAAAATAAAACGATTTGATTCGATCGATTCAATCCGAATTCAGCCGCATTGCGTACGTTACAACCATAAAATAACCATAACATTATAGCCATCCAAGAGATTCTCATTTTAAGTACGGGTTTCCCAGTCGAAAACGCCGTAGGCAGTATCGCTTGTATGTAAATCAGAACTTTTAGAAGCCCCGTGGAATACTGCATCTATACATGGAATCTCACCGCGCGTGGCTTGATAACCTAATAACTAATAACCCTCAGCTATTTTCCATTCGCTGTGAATGGAAAAATTTGAAATTTTTACTCTGACTTCAGTCAAGGGTCAACATGACCTAAGGGAGCTTAGTGCAGACTGTGTGAGGAGGAGGAGGAAGAAACAATTCCAAAATTCTGTTCGACTGCCCGGCTCTAACCCATCTAAAAGATTTCTCGTGTGGGAATAACAGGACACCATGATGAACTGCCCCTTGGTATCCAAAATCCTGAATATCATCTGGGCTGTTGATGATGCACTCGAACCTGAAATATTATGACGAGGTACCTTATTTTTCAGATTATTTGAACAAAACGAGGAGCTCCTGAACCTTTTCGAAAGGTTCAAAGAGCTGAAAACGAAGGAGCAGCAGGCTACGAGTGAGGAGCTGCAGGAGCACGCCACCAACGTCATGAAGACCGTGGATGATGCCATCAGGGAGATGGACAACCTGGATGGATTCTTCCAGTACCTTCACCAGACAGGCGCCTCCCATCGGAAGATACCTGACTTCAAGTCTGAACTTTTTTGGGTAAGCAAAAACTGGTTTCATTCGATACCCCATACCCCATACAGCCCTAGCAGAAATAATTCTGCTCAGAAGCCAGTCACCCTATCTATTAAGAAGAATTCGGGGGAGCCAGTGCTGGAAGTTTTGGTCAGGTCAGCGTTCCGGGCATAATGCACTAATAGCTGAATTTCCAGCGGTTGTCAGGAAAATATCGAGCAGACATGTCAATAGAAATGCATACCCTTGTAAATTCCTAGACCCGCATTTGATTAATTAAGTAAATGTCAATAGCATCGCTGACTACACCAAACCATTTCAAACAGCAAACGGAAGAGATGTCTCTTCATTCAAATTAACAATATGATCCAACGCTTCAGCAAATTTTCCTCAACACTTGCTTATGCGGAAGAAGAAAGGTACGCACAGGTACAACCACATCTGTCTGTAGAAATTCAAACCCCCGTAAATTCCTGAACCCACTTTTGATAAATTAAGTACCTGTTAACTTGACTGCACAAAACCATTCGAAACATCAAAAGGAGGTCTCTTGATTAAAATTAACAAGGCGATCTGCCGCTTGAGAAAATTTTCCTCTGTTTTGAACTTGTCCTCACGATTGTTTCCTCCGAGTATTGAGGAAACAGAAGTGCAGACAGGATGTGAAATTTTCGTTTCCACTTGGCTGATTTCGAGCGAGATTGTTGAGAGATACTCGGATGATATAACATAATAATTCGACTGCATTCCACTCCACCAGCTCTGATTGCACCCCCTCGCTTTCCCCGAGCTTCAGGCATTTCATCAAATATCGATTGACTTTTTAAACTGATATTTTCAGTACCTCACATGCGACAGTTTGGCGGCAGGTGTGCTTTTCCTTCCGCAATTCATTTTTCAAACGGAAAGGCCAGATTATAGGTGGAGCAAATTGGAAATAGAGGTAATTTGAAAATGTAAAAGCCACATTTCACTATTGTGGAATTTTTTGGAATACTTAATCCTACAGTCCCAGGAGTTCTAAGACCTGCAAAGCTACCTACTCATTGGAGGAAGAAGTGCCCTCGGTAGGTTTGTCAAGATCTCCTTTGAGAACCCTGATAATGTTCATTTCGTAAAATTATTTTTTTAAACAATAATTTTTTAGGAAAAAATAAACAAACCTTAAAAATGAGCTCTGGGCAAATCTTTACTAACTAATAAATATTCAGCCTGAACGCAGAGCTGCTTCCCACAGCCTTTTCGGAAAAATAACAGAGGAAACATTTCGTTCACTCTATGTCCGACTCAGCAACAGCAACTGCTACAGCTACATCTGGGCTGTCATCACCCCCGTCAGTGAGAAAGCAGCCTTTTGCTTTGCCTCCTCCAGTTTTATCCAACAAATGACGGAGGAAGGCTGAAGCGGGCAGCCTTTCCCTCTCAAAAACATAATTTTTCCGAAATTCGAACTGATATTTTGATAAAAATAGGAATTTGTGTGTAGGTGTACAATAGGCTGAAGCGTAGAAAAAAATCAAGCTATCGAGACTGTTCATAAAGTGGAAAAGGATCGTACGTGGTGGAAAGTGAGGAAACCTAACGGGAAATGAGGAATGAAATAAGAAGGACTGGCACGACCCAGCAGGATGCGACGTGCCTAGAATCAAACCTTATTCATTCACTTCACACACAATTATTCATTTGAACGCAAAAAATTGAATGGAAATACTCTACCTCGATTTGAATTTTTTTTTATTACTTTTTGACTTCATACTGCGTAGAAAAATATTACATACGGGAAAAATATTACATACGGCAAAGCAAGAAATAATAGTTACAAGCTGTACAGTTTAAGAGGACGCTATACCTGACGATGCATTTTTTGCCGCCCATAAGATTAACATTGCGAGCGGCGATTCATTTTCAAGGTTTGCCCTTGGTTGGAAAGACACAAAATTGTGCCTGTACCTAGCCCTAACAATGTTCTAGGTCGTGTTCGAAGCAGATTTCCCAATTTCTCACTGGTTTCTTTTATTGCAACTGTTTTGCAAATGCTAGCATCGCATACCTCAAGAAAAGTGCTGTATCTCGAAAACCAGTGAGAAATTGGGAAATCTGCTTCGAACGCTCTCTAGAACATTGTTAGGGCTAGGTACAGGCAAAATTTTGTGTCTTTCGAACCAAGGGTAAACCTTGAAAATGAATCGCCGCTCGCAATGTTAATCTTATGGGCGGACCCTTAACATCAAAACGAAAATTATGATTTTTTTTTGCCACGCGTTGTAGCTTGCTTACAAGACTGGATATTCGTATATAAAATTGTTTATCCTTTTCTTCAGAACCCCCCATACGCTCACGAAATTTCACGAAATAAGAGTGTTTGGCCTCTCAGTGGCCGGGTGGTCAAGGGGTCCGCTTTGTGTCCTGAGAGGTCCGGGTTCGAATCCCGGCGGAACGGAAAAATTTTCCGCTTCCGACTTGGATGTATTGGCTTCGGCCCACTACTAAACTGGCTTCGGCCCACTCATGTTCGGCTTCGGCCACTTCGACTTCGGCTTCGGCCAAAAAAATTTAATAAACCAACTCATCGGCGCATGTGTTCTCTGAACGTCGCGCGTACATATTCGCTTCTTTTCCTACCCTGTTTTCAACGTTCCTCTCATAATAATATCCCCTTAGGTACTTGGAGCCATGGCGGGATTTTCCCGCAAGGGGTTTGCATGTCAGCAGCCCTCCACAAACACTCTTTTATTGTTTCGTTCACTGTCAAGTAAAAAATAAAAAATTGCTCTGCGACTTTTGTTCTTTCTTCAGTTCTCTTTTAGGGAACTGAATAAAATGTATTGGAAAAAGAAATGACCATTTCGTTTGAGCCTGCTGGAAGGTGCAAGCGTTTCTTTACTCGTTCATTCATTTCTAGGATTTGAGTCAGTAGAGCTGTTTGTTTATGTTTCATAACGACATGTCTCTGAGAAAAGCCCATTTATTCTGAAATATAATACCAGTCAGTATATAGATCATTTCGAGAGCTATTATCAATTGCACTCAAGTACTACCCAGTACCTCGATTTACGTTTCACGTGACTTGCTGGATGCCGAAAATAAAAACTTTGACAGTGCCTCTCAGTGGCCGAGTGGTCAAGGGGTCCGCTTTGTGTCCTGAGAGGTCCGGGTTCGAATCCCGGCGGAACGGAAAAATTTTCCTCTTCCGACATGGATGTATTGGCTTCGGCCCACACATATTCGGCTTCGGCCACTTCGTCTTCGCCTTCGGCCAAAAAACATCTAACAAACCAACTCATCAGCAAATATGTTTTCTGAACGTCGCGCTTTAAAAAAAGAAAAAAAAAAAAAAAAAACTTTGATTACTGGGATCGAACCGGTGTGACCCGACTCTCAGTGCTCCTCAAAAGACAACTACCTACCTACCTACCTATGCATTATAAAAACTTGGGTACCAGTAACATGACAACCCCCACTGAAATTACTAGGCGACAATTTCGGAGTCACGAGAGAGAGCAATAAATCGGGGGAAGTCAGATGTAGCTGAAAGGTGTAGTGGGGAGAAGGTGGGGAATATAAGGGGGGAGACGGGGAAGGAGGGAGGGTTGTTTTCCTCTTTTCCACCTGAAAGGTCATTGCTCTGACAAGGAAAACTCACAGCAGGGGCGTGTATAATTGGAAACAGCCCACAAGTTATCGGGTATTCCCCATCCTAACACTCCAAAATAAGTTGATTTATTTTATATCTTCCAGAAATATTTGAAGGAAAATTATATTTGTATTTTTCCCAATCGGATTATTATTTTGGATATTATTCTGGTTTGGAAATAACTTTCAGCTAATGGTGCATTTCTACCTATACAATTCAACATATATGCAAACATCCTCAATTCTAATTATACCGAGGGGTTAACCACTCCAGAGATTGTTTGAGATTGTCTGCAGATTGCATGAAGATTTCCAAGGATTTCCTGAGATTCTCAACGAGATTCGTGGAAAGATGCACCCCGAAGGATAACAACTCCAAAAATTTCTAATATTCCCTGAGATTTCCAATGATTGCATGAGATTCCCAACGAGATTCCTGGAGTTGTTAACCCCTCAAATTACACTATCATGCTGGTAACTTCGTTACTTAAATTTCACCTTAGTAACTATAGCTACAACTCAATTAAGAAACCTTGAAAACTCCTGCGAAAACTATGATTATGTCGGTGTACAAATTTTGTCAATCCCTGCGAAATCATGTTTATGTAGTTTCAAAGTAGGTGTACACCTTTTCCTTAAGAAGACGCTATACCTGACGGTGCATTTTTTGCCGCCCATAAGATTAACATTGCGAGCGGCGATTCATTTTCAAGGTTTACCCTTGGTTGGAAAGACCCAAAATTTTTCCTGTACCTAGCCCTAACAATGTTCTAGGGAGTGTTTGAAGCAGATTTCCCAATTTCTCACTGGTTTCTTTTATTGCAACTGTTTTGCAAATGCTAGCATCGCATACCTCAATAAAAGTGCTGTATCTCGAAAACCAGTAAAAAAAATGGGAAATCTGCTTCGAACACTCCCTAGAACATTGTTAGGGCTAGGTACAGGCAAAATTTTGTGTCTTTCCAACCAAGGGTAAACCTTGAAAATGAATCACCGCTCGCAATGTTAATCTTATGGGCGGAAAAAAATGCACCGTCAGGTATAGCGGACCCTTAAAGTAAACAGTAATTATTATGCAATTTATTTTATTTATTTATTTTAGTAGTTCCACTGAACCCCTGGACATGTCTTGCTGACTTTTGGGAGGTACATTCTTAAATATGTTCACGGAGAGCCAAATTAAATTAAATTTACAGCATACAATGAACAAGAACATAGCTGTCAGAATCATGCAGATCAGACAATTCATGCAAAAATATGCAGTGGTGGTTCAAACCCACCTAAAAATTTTGTCGTTCACAGAAATCAACGAACTGAGGAAGAAGGTAAGGCCACAAATTCGAAGACAAGTAAATTAAATAAAAATCACTTTCCAGCGGTGTGATCTTTCCATTCTACCTTAAAATGAGTGGTTTTCGTATAAAGCCAACGAAAATAGAAGAGCTAAGAAAAGGGTCTGAGGTAAAAGACGAAGAAAGTAACAAAATTACAGAATCCCTTTGTACTCCACCCACAAAATATGGTCTTTTAAGTTTTTGAAAGAGTATTTTCCAGGCTTGGTAGGTTTTCGGGTTATTTCTCAAGGAGAATACTGAATTCCCATGACAAAAGGAATGGCTACATAAATTTTTAAGGTTTAGTGGAGCATGATATAATATTCTCACAAATCTAGCTGAGCACTTTTCCCTCCATTTGATTTCTAAACGCTTACTGAGAACGCCTCCTTAGTTTGTGTTGGTGTTTTTCTTTATAGAAATTTGGGCCGACATATTTCATACGTGGATACACTTTGCATAATTTCTATGTAAATAAAGGGTCCGACAATGGTCGCACTTGACTTTCTCGCAATTTTTACGCCAGCGGTATCGAAAATTTTGATTTTTTTTTACGTAATTTATTTTTTTTTTGACCAAAATTTTAATTTTTTCTAAAAGCTATTTTGCCATACACTGGAAAATAATTTTAGGCACCTACTCACCGGATTTCAAACATATCCGTCAAATGGTGAAGTGTCGTTCGACGCGCAAAGTACGTGTTTTCTATTTTCCATGTCACGGCCTTAATTTTCAAGTAATTGAAAATCTATTGAAAATGACCTTGAAGCATCTATCTGAGACCATTTTCACCAATTTTCAAGGAAATCTGTCGATTAGGGTTGTTGCAAATCCGTCTTAACCAATCAAAAACGTGATTTCCATTTTTGGAAAATTTTCCTACGATATTGCCAATATTGGCCATAATTATTATGTTGGATAAATTTTGTTCGGTAAAACATCACACTAGGTTGAAGTACACCTCCCTACCATTTGTTATTGAAATCGATCGAATAGTGCTACCGGAGTGACGACCAACGCGTTTGGGCCAAGACTGGGCCAAGTTATTGGCCCACCTCCAAATGATTGTAAATAACCTAAAAGCATCTATTCAAAAACACTTTCGCAAATTTTCAAGGTTCCAACTTGATATACGTAGCTTCCAGCCCTTCTTAACTGTCAAAAAACACGATTTTTTACCTTTTTTTGACCATAGCAGGCGCAATTTTTGAGTTATAAAAATTTATCAAAAAAAGGGTTCAGATATTTACATTAGGTACCTACATACCGAATTTGAGCAAAATCGGACGAACGATGTGACGTCCAGTCGCGCGACAGAGTGACGTACGTACGTCGGACGGACATTTTTTAAAAACCACTTTTTTGGACTCAGGGGACCTCCAGGATCATGGGAAACCCAAAATCTCAAAATCGAAATTTTGCACGAAGACATAACTTTCTCAGCCCATGTATTACATACGGGCGAGAAAGTAAAAATCATGGCTCACAGCTTCCCCATTCCTAGCCTAGGGCTGGGCAAGGTTCATGAGGAAAAATCTCGCCAAGCCGGGAATAGATTCCCGGTCCTCTTGATAGTTCAGTGGCACTGCCACTACCCCCGTATAAGTTGGCGGTTTCAGCGATCAGGGTATCCACACTAATAACACCTCTCTGGTTTATAGAAATATCAAAATAACTAAAATAAATGAAAGTTTTCGCGAAAACCACACTAACACGGCATTTCTTTTGTTGTCACTAGTCAGACTGTCTGACGCCGGGATTTTCTCCAGTAAACAATGGAGGAATTTAAGGCTTCCATGGACTTTGCTGTCTTGTGTTTTCATTTAATTGAATCCAAATCCTCACTAACTGCTTCATTGTTGCTTTTTCTGTTCCAGAAAATTGAGGAGCCATTTTTAACGGCGGTGAAACAGACGCTAGGAGACCGCTACACGGAAAATATCGAAAGCATTTACAAGATCACTATTAAACTCATAATAGAGACTTTGATAGAAGGCTACGAAAAATCGGGTGGATCGTGAAACGGCTTTTGAGTGTCTCAAAAATTTTCGCGGCCCTGTTGGTCCAGAGGTCGAATGATCGAAGGTATTGTACGAACTTGACCTTGGTCAGTGTTTGATCGAATATCATGTATGTAGGTATACCTACGTAAAGCCAACCCTTTCTGCGGTGTTTTTTAAGTGTCAATTCGAATGGATGTTACTTAGGGTGACTGAGGTTGCGGGATAGCCAGATTATTCGGAAAATATTTGAGATTTTCTTCGGAATTTACACAAGAGAAAATTTCAATAGTCCATTATCGAGAAGAACAGTCATGGAAAAAGGGGTGAACTGAAAATTTTAAAATTGATGTGATGTATGTATAAATATTAAAAATTACAGGGCACTACCTCATAAGGTAGGCTCGGTAGCACTGTTATTTTGTAAAATAAGTGACTGCTACCAAAATCAATGGTAAATATAAAAGCCATCTTACAGGAGAGACAGAACCTGGGTAAGTTGAATAAAATAATGAAGGGGCTCTGTTAGTTCTGCGATTAGTGATTCGAAAACGAAAGAACTAATCGTAAAACTTAAATTCATTGTTCATTTGTTCATCTAACCCCGGTTTTCGTCCAGTGTCATAAGACCTTAAGAGCTGAGTAAGCGATGAAACAAAAATGGGTGTGCAGCAAAAGGCATTTAACATTTAAATTGCATAAAACGCTATTTGCAAGCCCTAGGCAAAAAACCTCTCCAGTGATGTCAAAAATGTGTTTTATTCTTTATCGGCATATCTCAGTAAAGTTTTAAGGTACTCTCAGACAAAAAAATACTTATTCTGACTGTAAAATTGGGAGGTAAGTGGAAAGACGAACACACAGATTCAGCATTTTCATATTTTTGGTACCAAGAATTTATTAAAGAGACCTTGGTCACCACTTGTTTCTGTCTTAAGGGTAAAACAGAAAGCGAAACAGGGGGTGCTAAATTATAATGTGACTCGAGAGTAAACATGAATGAAAGACGTAAAGGTTTACAGGGAAAAGATTTTCACACAACAGAGGAAAATCTAAAACCTCCTTGGTGATGGCGTAGACGTCGCCTAAGGGACTCCTCATGCACCATACCAGGAGTTGCGGAGGTAGAAGGGAGCATGCCTATTTCACGCAAATTTTTTCAGACTTTCTTGAGTCATTACTTTCATAATGCTTCGGTAAAATATGGACTTCTTTTCATTTTGTTATCCTACGATTTTATCGAACGATTTTATTTAGGTCATCCAACGTGGTCGGTTAAAACATTTATAGTTAATATTTCATGAGGCGTACAGCTGCTTCAGTTCTTGCTCTAGGTTGACCGAACGTTAACCTCTGTTTCGGTAAACTATCACAACAAATTCAAGCCCTAGAAAAATATTTTCCTCGGAAAATTCTACCGGTGGGATACCCAAGGGGAACTCAAAGGCCTTTTTTGAGTAAGCTCCAATGTACGTTACAAAAAAACAGGAAAGAGCTTTTTTTGTCTACGAAGAATTTTAAAATAAGCGCTAAAAGTTTTACCCGTCTTATCGTCAAAGTACGAGAGGGAACGTGTGTAATCCTTTCTAAGCGATACAGTGGCGCACTTTTCCCCTTCATTCTCTGAAACACAGGGGAAATATTCTCCACCGTCTGTGACAGGTTCCAAGCTACATGCTAATGATACTGTACTTAAAAAAAGGGATTTTTTTCCTCAAAAATTCCCTGTAATGTCTCCGCTTCCACACCCATCCAATAAATGTCTATCATCCGCTGCCACCAAGTAATGTTTTCAGTAAGAGGTGGCTCATAGGTTAACATAAGAACGTTGTATGTCGCATGCATAGTTGTACAATATATTATGTAGCTTAAACATACTATTGGCAGAAGAATTTGTACATATTCGTGTGTAGGTAGGTAGTACCAAGTTATGGTGACCAGTTCTGCAGTCAATTTTAAGGTTGGAATAAAGTTATATCTATACCTAGAGGTACTGGCAAAGGTACGTGTAGTACTTTAATGTGTAATGTACCTATTTAATAACTGTAATTATGTGAATCTGTGTACAGTGTCTGATGTAATAAACGAAGTCAATGTTTTGTATAATTATTTTTATTTTTATTGAGTGAACCTGATTATAAAATAGGTTTCATACCTTAGTACTAAGTTTCCAACTTTGTTAGACGTGTAAGAGAACAATAAGTTGCTAACTGGGACAATTCTATTGTTGAATAATTAGATATAGCAATTGTCGGGAAAATTTCAAGGTATAAGGTGTTGCTGTTCACGTCATCATGGAAGCCTGGTCCACTTTTTTTAGACAACCTCACGGAGTCAGAGACTTTCTCGAATATGGATTTTTTTAAGCCAGGTGTGTTTTTGGCCGAAGCTGACGAGGAATCGGCCGAAGCCATTCATGTCATCACAAGTGCCGGGTCAGCCGTCCCGTGTCCTAGGATTTTATGTTCCTCTAAACGGTGTTCCAAAATACTTTCACGAAACGACTTCCATGTCAATTCCACAGCGAACTGCCAATATTGATATTGAGTCGGTACATAAGAGAGAGGTAAAGCGATATCATCAAAAGGTTAACATGAGCCAAAGGCACTAGATCGCAATTTCCACATGTTCCGCATTTCCCTCAGTTCCCGTCACTCTGCTTCTGAAAAAGTAATATGGTTTGCGCCCACAGTTAGCGTGTACCTGTACCTGTCACTGCTGACTGCTGCCATTGAGGAAACATAGGGCACAATCCATTACTGGGTTTAGTTTAACCGAAGGGTTAGCTTTGGTAGCTTTTTATTTTCCCTATTAAAAAAGTAAACAACAACCCTAAGGATACTCAAAAAATCTGGCCGTGTAAATACTCTTAAAGACTCCAGAAACAATTTTATTTTTAAACGGAAAAGCTCCAGAATAAAAATATTTTTCCCTTCAACAGACGGCAATTATTCCAGCAGCTCAGCCTTGTAATGAAGGAAACCAAAAAAGGATAAACAAGGAAAATCCAGAAACTCAATCAGTGGAAACCCATCAAATACCTGCCAGGGGGCCTCATGAATTATTCATCGGCAGGGTGGAAAATGGGGCAAGGGGGCAACAATAGCTTTAACATTAGAGAGCAGGGGGTGGCAAATGTCAGCTTTTGACTGGCTGTGGAAACAGAAACATCCCCGAATTTGAAACCAGTGGAGAAGGTAGAAATTCGGCCCCCAAAATAAATGGCACGATATACCTTGTGCCGAATTCCCTTTTGTCTCTGTCGCAACTGGTTTTCCGTTGTTACATGTACCTATTATATGACCCTTTCCACTCATCGAATACCTGAAAACCTTCTTCTTCTTCCTCAAATTTCCTATACCTAGTTACCAACGTTATTTCCAACCCGCATGGAGCACCTCTGAGAAATATTCTGTGCAAGATACAGAAAGAACAATAGCTGTGTTCTCGCTAAAATCAAAGTAATAACCGTGGTTGGCCGGTTTTCCAATATACTAAGAGTATAATACACATATTGTAGATGCCGTTGTTGTCAATTGTACCGTTAACTTTCAAGGTACGCAGCGAATTATTTGCATTGCAATATACGATTCCCCACAGACCCAGCTATTTCACTTCAGCGTCGTCTAATCTGGGTCTGGGTCTCCCGAGGGGGTAACCACTCCAGGGATTGCTTGAGATTGCCTGACATTGCATGACGATTTCCAAAGATTTCCTGAGATTCTCAACGAGTTTCGTGGAAAGATGCACCAGAATGGTTAACTACTCCAAAACTTTCCAAGATTCCCTGAGATTTCATTAAGATTTCCAATGGTTGCCTGAGATTCCCAACGAGATTCCTGGAGTGGTTAACCCCTCGGGGTCCCCTCAATAAGCTCAGTTCGTGAGGACCCGAATATGTATAGGCTATGCTGTATGCTCGGCTATATGCAAGGCCCTCTCTCACCGCGAACGATGACTATCTACCCAACAACTTCATCGAAGGGAAAGGCTTGACAAGAGGAGGGGCGGATGTGAAAGGGAGAGCTGTGTGAAGGGTGCGGGAGCCCTCTAAAATAATACTCACCCTTGATTGAGCGAAAATTGGAAGACAATCGATAAAACCGCAACCCTGTGAGGAAATTATCGCCAAGCCCTCAACACGAAAGGGTCTCTAAAATTTGAACAACAGGAAATAGATATTTTCGGCGGGAAAATCGAATTTAACTATTCAACAATGTTATTACTGGGGCCATGTTTACTCAAACATGCAGGCGCGAAACTCCCTTACGGAATTTTTGCCTATCAAGGTAGTTGTATTCTATAGGTAGCACCACATAAAAAAAACATATACCTAACAGAAAACTGAAAATATGGGCTATCGTCTGGTACGAGGGAGAAAAAATAATGATATAAAGATGACGTAAATCATTTTGACCAATCTCGGAATTCTATATAGCGCTGAAAAACTTTGGTCCACCAGATTTTCGATCAGCGCGACAATTTCTATACAACATTGTGTAGATCCCGCTACTTTCCTAACAAGCATACACGCACCTGAAAACCTAATTAACGTTGGATCAAAGCCTGAAAATCCTAAACCAACTTCCGAACCTCAAAATAAAAGGGTTTTCCTCCAACTCAGAAATTTAGTAGCACATAATATCCCGTGATGTGGAAAATATTTATCCGGAGCTGAGTCAGAAATCCAGCGATGAAAAGTTTGATAACTGTTTACCCGACGTGGCTTTATTGATGTTTCAAACTGTCGATATTTCAGTGTACATTGCAAATCACATACCAGTTTGTTGGGAACATTGGAGAGATATTGGATAGTGTACCTAGTAAATTTTGATCGAGGGGGTAACCACTCCAGAGATTTCTTGAGATTCCACCGAGATTCCATAAAGATTTCCAAAGATTCCCAACGATATTCATAGAAAGATGAACCCCGAAGGGGTAACCACTCCAAAAAATTCCAAGATTCCCTGAGATTTCATAAAGATTTCCAATGATTCCCAACGAGATTCCCAACGAGTGGTTAACCCCTCGTTTTGATAGACGAAAACCAAGGTGGAAAGTAAAGTGAGACAGATTATTATATACTGCATGACGTCACAAGCCTTTTTTTGGATTGTCATAGAATTGTTTTTTGCCCCAGGGAGATGTCAGCGAAGCTTTTGTTTAGTAAGCG
Source organism: Mesopsocus fuscifrons (assembly GCA_950004255.1). NCBI lineage: Eukaryota > Metazoa > Arthropoda > Insecta > Psocodea > Mesopsocidae > Mesopsocus > Mesopsocus fuscifrons. Next base: position 5,533,651 of record OX465377.1, read on the forward strand.
CTTTCAGATCCTCATTTTTTCGCTGAACATATACATGTACATGTACACTTGGAACCAACAGCCTCGAGTTATCCCATGCATCGAGTTTGGTGGTTTGGAACCTATTTAAAACTGTAGGTCTCCATCGTGTAAGTACATTATAGATGGGGAAAGGGTAGTGCTGCCATCCATGCAAGATGGAAAATTCTTGAAATTTTTTCTGGGCTTATAATGAATACCTTGGAGGGGAAAGTAGAGTAGGAAGGTATACTGACATTTCAGAAAAAATAACAACCCTTTTTCATATGGCATGTAGTAGGTATATGGGGTTACCTGCTTCAGGGTCAAAAAGTTTTCCATCATAAAATTTTTTTTAAAGAACCTTAATTCATTTTCGACCGAGGTCGCCTTAATTTTTAAAAATGTAATCTTAGAAAGGCCATTCAGTTGAAGCAGCTGAGGCTAAGTAAGGTCTTTGGGGAAATTATTCTTTCTCGAAAGTATTTGTATTTTAAATCATTCGGGTAAGCAACTTTCTTTTAAATTAACTAGGTATAGGTACGGTAACAATCTCGACAGCCGAGTGATCTAGACCAGGCCCGTATCCAGAAAGCGGTCATGGGGGGGGGGTTTAGGCTCATGGGGTGGGGGGTTTCGCCTATATTTTTTTTGCTTCACGCTGGCATTACCATGTTAATTTTCCGCTCATGGGGGGGGGGGGGGGGGGGTTAACCCCCTAAACCCCCCCCCGTGGATACGGCTATGATCTAGACTATCTAGAGAGTCTAGAGGGTTGCTTTTCGGGCAACATAGGGAGTCGGGTCACGTCGGTTCGATCCCGATCGTAACAAAATTTTTTCTGATCGCCATCCACCTCTGATACGTTCAGCTAGTTCAGCATATCAAGTGAAATCTGTATAGTGGATGTGGTGGTTCGGAACCGTCCCAAAACTGTAAGTTCCCATCGTGTACTGCTGACGTTTGACTAAAGTTGCTGAGCTGGTCCTTCCCCCACCACCTTTCTACAAATACCTTCTCCCCGTTATCCCTACCTACCTAAAATGGCTAAGTCTGGGATAAGGAAAAGAAAAAAAATCATTACCCAGGAAATTAAGTTACCTTCTGCCGTACAAAAAACATAGCCGTATCTCTGACGTCAGAAAATTCTTTATCGTCCTCCAAAGTACAGTGACCCCCCTTTCTTCATTACAGGGAGTTTCAATCTACTCAAAGTATACAGGATGATAATACTAAAGATTCGATAACAAAGGGTGGGGTCTGCTACCTAATATTAAGACTGTAAGTGGGTACACTGCTGGTGTGTTGACACTTTTCTGCAGGAACTGTTGGATAGTTATTTGCTCTGAAATATAGAGTGTTTTTTAACGTTAGAAAGTAGTTTGCCTAGTCATTAATGGACGTCAACATAACAGAACAACTAGTCAACTACCTTCAGCTGTAATATTCGATATGCCATTCGTAACTAACCGAATAAAATTATTCTTTAAGATCCAAAAGAAACGAAAGTATAGGTAGCAAGTTTAAAACAAGGTATTTCGGGCACAAGGAAGCCAGGGAAAGAATTTCCAAAGTGCCGTATTTCCAAGGAAACCTGAGAAAAATGAAACATAAAAGTGACACAAAAGTTACCCAGTTGAAAACGGGCCTCTTCGGGAAACAAAAGAGAGAAGCGAAACCACCTATTTCTTGCGGGGGTATTTTTTTGTGATTTAATTTTTTAAAAAGCTTGTGCTATATTCACCCATATATCAGTACAGTCAGTAGGTAATAGGTAGGATGGATCAACCACTCCAAAATTTCCACTACACTACCTAAGACTGCCGCTTATGTAATAGTCTATAAGTCCAGTAATCCCACTAGTAATCTCAGGTAATCTTGAAGTAATCTAATGGTGGGTTTAGTTGGAGCTGGATGTGTAAGAGAATACCCATATCCATGTAATTTTCGGAAAGTGGAAGGTTCCAGGTCCATCCATATTGAACCGCAGATGTTTAACGTGGAGTTATGGATTAACTAAACCTACCACTAACCTCGATAATCTCGGTAAGCACTGCAAAAATAGAAGTTCAACTCAAAGATCAGCACTGAACCTGGGGATAGCTGAGGAAGGTCACATGGACTCTCATTTCCTGACAGGGACTACTTTTGATTAGCCCGTAGTAATAGCGTTATCTGCCCGCTCCGGGCCACGTGACCCTTCCCCCTTCACTCAGTTTATAAGCAGTCTTTGTCTTCCCCCCTTTTTCTTCCCCGGCTCTCCAGCTGCGAGCCAGGGGTCGGAGATTCTTCGTAGAAAGTGAATTACGACACTGATAGATGAGATGAGCAAAATATGGAATAAGGGGAAAAACTGAGCGACTACGATGATTTCGAGGGGTTCACCATTCCAGGAATCTCGTTGGGAATCATTGGAAATCTTTATGAAATCTCAGGGATCTTGGAATTTTTTGGAGTGGTTACCCCTTCGGAGTTCATTTTTCTATAAATATCGTTGGGAATCTTTGGGAATCTTTATGGAATCTCAGGGAATCTCTGGAGTGGTTACCCCCTCGGACGATTTTCACATTAAATTCGAACCCTCACTAAATCTCCATTGGGCTTCCGCGCGGTCAAGTGATCCGCTGATATAAAACCAAACTAAAAAAAAAAAAAATTTATTGTTTAGATGAAAATTCTCAGTTATCCCTGAACCGCAAATTTTCTGTTCATACCATGAATGTCTTCGGCTTTGGCTTCGAACAAACCATACTCAGCTTCGACCTTCAGTCACTTTTTAGTTTCCGAGGTCAACATAAAGTGACGTCATATGGGTAAACGAAAAATAAACTACCCCGAGAAGGAAGGACAAACTTGTGCAAGCGATAAAAAAACAAAAGCACCATTTCTCAGATGTCAAGGGGAAGCGTGCCTGGCATCGCATACCCTTACGCATTTCCCAAGATCTATGCATTGTCTCGTTTGTATGTGAGACAGCGTCACGCACAGTGAAGTAAAATCACGCCGACTAATGAGAGTATCTGAGGGCATGAAAGAAAAGGGCTCTGAATGGTCAGTGTGTTTGACGTCACACTGTGACCTTTTCTTCACGTTAAAAAGGGTAAACCTCTAAAATATATAGACCTTACACCTTATCCACATTTTTTTTAATATCGTATTTCGATTCTCAAATTCATAGCATACACTACATCACATTTATCAATCAAAATAGACAGTAGAGAAGGCGGGAGTATTTTTTAGCAGTGATCTCTGGAGGGTGCCTTTTTACGCCACGGGCCACTCCAAAAAATGATAACAAGTTATGAAATCCTACGGTGTCAATTGTAACGTCCTTGACTTAAGGGATGGAGGCCTAAAAGAAAAGGGATTGGAAAAGGAGCAGCCATAGAATGGAAAGTACCAGGCCTTCAACCAGTCAACCAATTCAGATTGGTTTAAAATATCAAATGCAAATGAGGCAAAAAAGATCGAATTCGGGTGAACGTGTACACAGCCGATGAGAAAAGTAAATTTGTGGTTTTTGTTCGAGGGGGGGGGGGAGGGGGGAGGGGGAGGGCGGGGGTGGTGGGGGTGGCGGAGTGTTTAAGTTGGGCCGGGGGTTTTTCCTCCCATTGACTTTTCCAAGCAGTTAACCACAGCTGAACCGTCGGCTGACTTGACTGCTGTATTTCGCCTTGTGCCGCCCACCAGGATCTAACTCATTATGGTCAGAATGACCTCCCATTCCCTGACATTGGCTAATTCCTTGACGAAGAGGCGCCAAACTGCCATTTCAATGTCAGTTTAAATCGTATTCATTTATTTAAACTGCGCTGTTTTGAGATTTCTTGTGGAAATTGTGGTCGTAACCGTTCAGAGAGGAAAATTTTAAAATCTAATCCGAGATCTAATCTATTCCTCATTTTTTATTCCTTTATGGGTCGTTACGAATTTGAAGCAGTACTTGAAGATCCTCTGCCTTGGGACGTTACATTTTCAATCTTTTTCCTCTAACCTTCCAGCCTCACCCCACATAAACTAGGTATAGCTAAGGGTTGGGGAGACAAGCCCAGCAACTAGACCGTTTTCAAGAACTATCCATTGTGCTCAGCTGGCAGCACTACCAAATACCAGCTCCCCAGCCATCGAGTAAACGATGGGGACCTACAGTTTTAGGTGGGTTCCGAACCACCACAGCCTCGATATACATTTCATTTGACATGCTGAACATATCAGAGGTGAATGCCGAGCAGAAAAACTTTTTGGCATAGGATCGAGATCGAACCGGTGTGACCCGGCTCTCACTGCTCCTCAAAAGTCGACCATTTAGTCCACTCAGCTATCGAGGCCTCATAAACTAGGTAGCTGCCAGTTGAACATACACCTCATGTCTCCAGCGCAGGCAAGACTTCGTAAGGTACGTTTCACAACCTCTATAGTCCAAGTCAGGCTGGGAGCATACCGATTAATAGTCATAATTTCTTGAAGATTTTCAGTTGATCCCGATCCGGATTTGGGTTCCATATCCTGCGTATGGTAATACGCTAAAAATGTCAGTCCGACCCTGAGCAGATATTTTCCTGCTCAAGAAAAAGTTTTGATCAGCCCTAGATTTGCAAGAAAGGATGACTTATCGGTACGCTCCCAGCCTGACTTGGACTATACACTGAAAGGGGTCATCAGAATCAAGTCCAAAAAGCTCCTGCTGTTACAATACACGTACACATAAATTAACAATGGCTATAGCCACACGTACCACAAATTATTATTTAATATTCATTTGCAGTTTCAAAATTCACCGCATCATCATCATAATTTAAATTCCGAAACCACGTGCCAGTTATTAAAAATTATCCTTTGTACTTTTCATGAAGTCCCGAGTAAATATTGAGAATGTTTCGTTTTTTTTTTTTTAACGCGCGACGTTCAGAGAACATAATGCGCCGATGAATTGGTTGTTACATTTTGAAGTCGAAGTGGCCGAAGCCGAATATGAGTGGGCCGAAGCCAGTTTAGTAGTGGGCCGAAGCCAATACATCCATGTCGGAAGCGGAAAATTTTTCCGTTCCGCCGAGATTCGAACCCGGACCTCTCAGGACACAAAGCGGACCCCTTGATGTTTCATTTACTGTGTATTTTCATTTACTGTGTATCAAGTGATAAATAACTTTTATCAGCTATTCAGCGGTCAAAGTTTCCCTTTTCTAGCGGGGTCAGATCATAAGATGAAAGATTTTGGGTCAACGCACCTCAATACAGGTCTGTGCAGGGACCAAGCAATAATCTGCCACGTCTCATTGAGGTGGAAACTCAAAGAGACCTCACTTTCACACGACAGACTTCAAGACTTGCTTCCTTTCAAGTCAAACCACAAAGCGTGGAAGCAGACTACTACTCTTGGCAAAGACTAAAGACGAATGTGCCCTTAGGAAGGAAACGAGGTATCGTACAAGGGGCCACGTCTCGGCACGACGGGGGAAAGGGGCTGCTGACCCAGATAGGCTTGCTGCTGCCACTTGACTCTTCAGAGGGCACTTGCCACGTTGCAGCCCTTGTCAGTGTATATACATGAACGCGATGTCCCTCCCTTTCACTGCTTTTTACGGGCTGTTCCGTAACGACAACATTGTCATATTTAAGTTCCTGAAGTGGAGAAGGGTTTCACTCAAAGGCGGTAAATTGTAGCTACGTATGTACCCATATGGAACCACGGGTCATGCGCAGAGTTTTTTTTCTACGAAAATTTGGAAGGACGTCACTAAAAAACATTCTGGAGCCACACTTTTCAGGAACGAAAGTAGAACCCACTTTCTCCAAGAGAAATATGCTGAAAAGTCATCAACAAATTGTACGCAATACCAAGCAAACATACCTACACATCAAAAATATTCGTTCAAAATACATTCCGAAAAATGAGAAGCAATCAGACAACATCACAGAAAAGGTAGAATGAAAATACAGAGAGGATCATATGATGAGCGACCGTCAGCAGGAACAAATTTGCGAGCCGATGCTTAGCTTGTGGAGCGGATCAGCATTCAGGACCCCGTTTATAATATTGATCGAGCCATCCCCGAGCCCAGATCCCGAGACGGACTACCTCAGTTTTCTAAGTTCACGGGAAAATCACTTTTATTGGAAAACTTATTTTTTGTTCGCTATAAGTCCATCGGATTAGGTAAGCTACTCGGTAAGCAACAAGGTGGAGTATCGGGCTTTGGGAACCGCAACTTTTTTCCATTATTCAGTGATGTTCAGCTAATACAGACCGCCATTATATACTATACTGTTACAGACAGGTTAAACAGAATCATCTATGAGACGTCTACGGTGAAGACGAGAAGACAGAACATTTGCAGCCTATTTTCTTCACTTGCTTAGAAGCCTTATTTCAATAACCCTTTTTCCAAAACCCTCAATATTCTTATTACATAAATTAATGTCAGAACTCACTATTTTTAGTATCAACCAATTTTGACGTGTAAAAAACTCCAATAAAAATTAAGGTACTAAGGGAAGGAAGGCAACAAATTTACGGGTCAGCAACCCCCCACTTTCAAAGCTGAATTTTTACCTGCTAAAAATTGTATTGGCTAGCCGAAGCCGAGGCCGAAGCAGTATTCGGGGAAAGCTTTCATTCTCCCCTGGAAAATCCTTCAGGGAATCGTAAAAGTTTTCTAGAGATATAAACTAGAAGGCGGCATTTTTACTGCTTCGATAAGCTGTTACTTTATTTTTTTTTTTAGGAAACATAGTGGAGCCCTGAGCTAGTAAATTGATAGTGGACGTGTGCGCTTAGAAGGAAATGTAAGCACCTCCATCACAGCCACCTGACGCCTGCACTTTTGGATACAAATTTACAAATTTCTTATGAGTTTCAAAGAATATTAAAGAGGACCCTATACCTGACGATGCATTTTTTGCCGCCCATAAGATTAACATTGCGAGCGGCGATTCATTTTCAAGGTTTATCTTTGGTTGGAAAGACACATAATTTTGCCTGTACCTAGCCCAAACAATGTTCTAGGGAGTGTTCGAAGCAGATTTCCCAATTTCTCACTGGTTTCTTTTATTGCAACTGTTTTGCAAATGCTAGCATCGCATACCTCAAGAAAAGTGCTGTATCTCGAAAACCAGTAAAAAAATGGGAAATCTGCTTCGAACACTCCCTAGAACATTGTTAGGGGTAGGTACAGGCAAAATTTTGTGTCTTTCCAAATAAAGGGTAAACCTTGAAAATGAATCGCCGCTCAAAATGTTAATCTTATGGGCGGCAAAAAATGCACCGTCAGGTATAGCGGACCCTTAACGTACGCATCCAAAACTTGTTGGTGTTAAAAACGAACACACACGGCAGAGCATGCAGCCAAGTATCAATAGCACCGTGTAGCAGTACACAGGCACGACAGTATGGTTCTTTCCACCTACTAACTTAGATACAGTACAGAGGGGTAGCAGGGGAAAATCTAACCAAGACCAGCACTCTACTTCTGAGCATACCTGATCATTGGGACCTCAAACTAGCCAACTTGGCTGCTGCTGGCGCACTCACTAATTGATCAATGATCATTGGAATATCATACCGTTGTCAGGGTTGCCTATTTTTGGAATGCTGAGTTTACATATGGAGTGTTATTGGAGGTAGAGGTAATTTCAAGAATGAAACGGTAAGCTCTTAGTACCCACTTGAATGTCAACTCAGCTGGTGTAAGGTATTCTAGCTTCAAAACCTTCCCAACAATTTCGAAATCCGAAATGAGATCGTGATATGGGTTCTCCAGCAGCAACAAGACGGTTCCCCCCTAAGTAAGCCCCAGGAGAACAGGAAACACGCAACGGTTGGTTTGTGATAGCCAACACGGATCTTTATCACAGATGAAGGGTATACGTCCTCAACTTAAGGGGAAGATTGATGAAGAGGAAACAAATAGTCAAACGAAACAACGAAACAAAACGGACAAGTCTCCTCGCATCCTGGGAAGTATGGGTTCGAGTCCCAGTATAAGCGATCTTACTAGTTCAATTGAGGTTCGCGTATGTAGGTATGTGTAGAGTAAAGGGAGCTCCGGAGAGGCTTTTTGGGCCGAAAAGTTGCCTCAGCAAACAGCTATTTTGAAGCTTATAGTGAAAAAAAGACACGGTATTGGGAAATTTAGGGGAAGCCACGGTAAAACCGGAGGGGTTAACCACTCGTTGGGAATCTCGTTGGGAATCTTTGGAAATCTTTATGAAATCTCAGGGAATCTTGGAATTTTTTTGGAGTGGTTACCCCTTCGGGATTCATCTTTCCATGAATACCGTGGGAAATCTTTATAGAATCTCAGGGAATCTCAAGGAATCTATGGAGTGGTTATCCCCTCGGTAAAACCTCATGAAATTGTTGATATTACAGATATTGATATTACAGGGGAAATCGGAGGTACGCACTGAATACCAATTTTGAATATTGCTGATATTCCCCTTAATGATACCTATTGATATCATGTCACCGCAACAGAACTGCTTGAGAGTTAGCTGAACAAAGTGGAAGCATCAATAATAGCTCGTGTTTACTCTGTTTATTTGGGTGGACGAGGGTCACGTTATTCACTTTTAGGCTAGCTGACCGTCCAAACAAATATTCACAATCCCCGTGCCGTGGCTCGAACCAAGATCTATTAATAACGGAGGTTGTCTCGTTTGCAAGTGAATAATACCCTCACCATGACATCAAATCACGTTGACTAAGCGGAGTACGTTTGGGCATTGAAAACAAAATGCTCTGATAGGTCCAAATGATTCGATGTCACCACGTGAAGTTACTTCACACTCAAACCAGACAACCTGTACGATGTGTAGACCTCAGGCTCGAGCTGCTGCTGGCTCAGTCACTCTATCAACATATACCGGTCAAACGTTGCCATGGGCGCTGGAAGGGGGAAAGCGGCTATTGCAAACTTTGCGAGGCGCATTCAATATCCGAATAAAGACATTATAAAATATGTGTGCATTCGGTCGATTCAGTAGTGCTGGGACATGGAAACGTCCGTTATTTCGAGTTGAGAGCACGTCATATGCAAGAGAAAGAATGGAAGGTAGCAGGAACGGCAGTAGAGCACTTGACCGGCAATCAGTATGTCGTGGGTTCGATACCCAAGTGCCTCTACTGTCGTTTCCATTTCTCTCTTGAATTTAAATAAATTACCTTCAAAAGCTGAAGCCATGGTTGTTTTCTTTCCTACCAACAGCAAGGAGAGCAGTCCTATAGGCTCCAGTTCCAGCGGGGCCTCAAGACAGCTTCAGTACCGCAAGGAGTGATTCATGGAATGATAAAAATAAACTAGCTACAAAATTTATATTTTTAGTTTGTGCAACGAAAAACTTACTTTTAATTCCGTGTTCCCAACCATTTTGGTGACAGGAAATAGGTACGTACCATTTGATGGGTATTAAAACACCACCCCACTGGTGGTGAATTTCCCATCAACAACAATCACTTTAAAGTCATTAAAAAAAATTAAATTACCTAATAATTCCAGAGGTTGTCTCATGTGAGTTTGGTTCTCACAACAGCGTCAAATCATGACCACTGGACACGTCATCGTGAGACCCTATATCGAACATCCAAATGAGGCACTCTCCAGAGTGAAGAATTTACAGATCAAAACAACTACGTTGGAATTTGCTCCTAGCTCATTTTGTATTCAGAAATGCTGATCATGCCACATATTATTTCCAGACAGGAAACTATTAACTCTACTCATAAAATGAAAATTGCATTCTACAAAAATTATGGTACAATAAAAAATGCATTTATGTCTACAACCCGACCGATTGCTACAACGCTGGCAGAAAAAATTGAAAAGCTTACATTACCTAGCCCTAAAAAACATTTATAAACTTTGCTATCACCTAGACAGCACCATTCTCTTCGAATTTTGAAAATATGAGCATTAAGGGTTTTTCCGACCAGATCAGAAACCGTTGGAGATTTATTTTTCTGAAATATAATATGTTTTTACGATTTTACGATCAATTCTGGACAAATTTATCGACAGAGCCAGTTAATTTCTGACGTTAAAAACACATATTATATTTCAGAACACTGTAATATCCAGTAAAGTCTTCAAAAAATAGTCGAAAAAAGTGTCAACAAATAAAGTACAGATGTAAATTCCGAGTTAATATTTTGTTAACGAAACAACTGGAAAGGACAGACTGCGACACTTCATCCTTTAAAAAATTATCTATTTCCAGGAGTCATTTTGCCACTTAGGTACCCTATAGAAAGGTGACACAAAATATCAGCATGGCATATTCGTTTCGCAAGCACGGCTGGTTCATAGACAGCATAGCACGGATCGCCGCTTCAAGACGCAGAAATCAGGAATCACCTAATTGGTAACGGTTGTCTAGCTTAGATTTTTTTTTATAAAGATCATCTTTTGGAAGCCACAAAGCCGGTACAACTTTGGCACGTACAAGGTTGCCACCCCACTGCTATTTCCAAACATTTAATGCTCGGTGTCTGCACATAGGCTTCAATCTTCAGGAAGTTTTCCTCCGACTGGCACTCAACTATTTTCCACTTGTGTAACTTCAGCTTCCTGTTGGCATTGTCAAAAAAGCCTCTCTCTCCTCAGACCTGACTCACCATCAGCCAACTCTCACTCTCCTCAGGCCTGCACTGACTCATCACTCTCTCCCTGATCAGGCCTGTACTGACTCATCAGCTTATTCTCTCTCCTCAGGGCTGTACTGACTCATCAGCCTATTCTCTCCCTCATCAGGCCTGCACTGACTCATCACTCTCTCCCTGATCAGGCCTGTACTGACTCATCAGCTTATTCTCTCTCCTCAGGGCTGTACTGACTCATCAGCCTATTCTCTCCCTCATCAGGCCTGTACTGACTCATCAGCTTATTCTCTCTCCTCAGGGCTGTACTGACTCATCAGCCTATTCTCTCCCTCATCAGGCCTGTACTGACTCATCAGCTTATTCTCTCTCCTCAGGGCTGTACTGACTCATCAGGCTATTCTCTCCCTCATCAGGCCTGTACTGACTCATCAGCTTATTCTCTCTCCTCAGGGCTGTACTGACTCACCAGCTTATTCTTTCCCTCATCAGGCCTGTACTAAATCCTCATCAGCTTATTCTCTATGACCTCAGAGCCATACTAACTCCTTATCAGCTTATTCTTTCTCTCTCTTCATGCCTCCGTTGGCTCATCATCAGCCTCTTCTCAGTCTTCCACTCCTCAAATTCACAGATCATCCGTCGCAATTCATGTCTTTTCTCCTCAGCTAAAAACTGCCCGGGCGTTTTGCCTCCATGCAAGCAGCGGAGAGCGGGTATTTTCTTCTTTTTGTTCCGCATTATTACTCAAATCCAGAAACGTAAGCAGGATCGCATCTGAGTTATCAATCAATTTTTTTTATTATTTTGAGCATTTGGTCCCACTGGTACCGGGGAAGAACGACACCGACCGCAGAGCCCCTGTGTGGCCGGAAGGCTGGTTACTCCACGTGGGCGCCCGATATCGTGGAGGCGCCGTTCGCGGCACTGCACCCCAGTACCATCTAATCTTCGGCACGCGTTACACCTTGATTTGGGGAGGCTTAGTAAAACATCTCATGAAGTATCTCATCTTTCGTTGCAGTGGAGAGGTTCTGGAGACTGCCCTGTTGGAATGTCATTTGCTCCCGATGATTTCAGAGGGCCTGGACGGGTGATTCGATAACATGGAAAAGGTGAGATACCTAAGAAATATTGCGCTTGTGTCTTCTGCGCCTAAACAGGACAAATGGCCATTTTGGACAAACCTAGTTACAAAGTAAACCATGACTCCTCAGCAAATTTTGAACATCAAATTATGGGGGAAAATCAATGATTGTACAGTCGAAGAGAATAATGATCAGGTGGAAAAAATCACATTACAACTTCTTACCCTAAAACATGAAGCGTTCTGCGTGTAAGCAGCTTTCCCTAATTTAAGACAAATACAATATTTTGTAATAAAAATTCAATTTGAGGAAGCCAAGTGTGTGAAATACATACTATTACAATTAATCTAATTTTCTGTGCAACTACTTAGTGCCCAGTGATGACTAATTTATAATCAGACGAGTTAAGATAAAAATCAATTTCGTTCTAAAGTTCTGACCTACAAAAACTCAAATTTTCAAGAATAATTATTATTCTGTAGTTAAGGGTGGGCAGCCAAGTGATTTAGGACTTAAAAATTCCTCGGTTGAGTCCGTAACACCCAGTGGCTTTTTTACTTTCTCGCTAGCCATATATGGCGAGAAAGTATTGTTTTCGTGCAAAATTTCGAAATTGAGATTTTGGGTTTCCCATGATCCTGGGGGTCCCCTGAGTCCAAAAAAGTGGTTTCTGGAAAAAGTCTGTCCGTCCGTCCGTCCGTCAGTCCGTCAGTCCGTGCAGTGCTCTAGCGCCTATACCGTTCATCCGATTTAGATGAAATTTGGTATGGACCTGTCTAAAATCACTGCCGAGACACATTTTCAAGGATTTTTTGATTGGTCAAAAATTGCGGCCGCTATTGTCAAAAAACCACCAAAATAATTCAAAAATCGTGTTTTTGGTTAGTTAGACAAGCGCCGACGATACACTTTTCAATCTATAACACTGAAAATTGGTATGTGTGTTGACAAATAGATGCTTCAAGGTCATTTTCAACTAAAATTGAATTGGTTGAAAATTCCAGCCGTTCTGGACCAAAGTTCGATCGTTTCGGCGCCATTCACATTTATTGACCAATTGTCATGAAATTTGGTAAATTTGTGTAGAACCATGTAACTTAAACATTTGTCGAACAGAATTTTGTTATCTTCAAAATTACGGCCGTTTTTGTCAAAAAAGTGTCGAAAATGAGTTGAGAATGAGAAACCATGTTTTTGAATGGTCGGAACGCATTTGGGACTACAGTAATAAAATGAAAGACGTGAGATTTGGTATGAGTGATCTCAGATAGATGCTCGTGGGTCATTTTCAACCGATTTCCGATTGCTTAAAAATTACGCCCGCAAAAAAATCTCAAAAAACCCAAAAAAAAAAAAAAAAAATCATTCTGGGCGAGAAAGTTAAGTGCGACTGTTGTCGGACCCTTTATTTTTTTTGGGATGCAGAGACTATCTGAAAGTTTTTACCGAGGATCTTAATGTTTAGTACCCATTCTGACGTCATACTACGCCACTTGGCATGCTGAACCTTAATTTCCGACGAAAATTTATTCCTCTACCTACGTTACACTGAAACTGAAAAGGATAGGGCCAAAATCTCCAGGAGAGTTAGCAGCCAATAGTTACAGAATTACGCAAATCATCGGCTACGTAACTTCTTAAGCTGCCGGATCATCCCCCAAAAATATGATGTGCCTTCCATGACAAAGCGTAATACAAGTCTAAAGAATACAGCGAATAGGTTTCGTCATTTCTAGGTTCGTCCTAATTAATATCATCAAAAAAAATCTCTCAAAGCCAATCATCAAATTCATCAATACATACTGGAAGATCAAAATACTTTTAAGTGCGCTTCATGGGAAAAGCTCCAAAGACAGGTCAAGGCATAGGTACGTATTTTTGTACTTACTTCAAACAAAACAAAAAAAAAATAATACGAAAGGTACGCAATGACCAACTTTAAAGATTTACAAGACAAAACTAGTTTTAAGAGGGCTAAAGAAAAGACCCTCCGTTGAAATTAAACGGAGGTTAGCCAACTGTTTACCTAAGGGTGCGTCCCACCCTACTCGATTAAGAGAAAAACTCCCATTTTCTCGGAAATTTAACATAGTAAACATGGGAAAAATTTCCAGTTTTCTCTTAACTGGGCGTAGTGGGATGCACCCTCAGAGTCTGTAAACTCCGGTTAAAGTAACTGAGATCATAATAGTAGGTCAAAACATTGCAATACCTACTGACATGTATCTTTGCAATAGTAAAGGCCTTTTGACACGATCTGCAGAAGCCAGGAAGTTAGTTCAAGGAACACTCAAACAATCATTCCAGGTTCATTGCGGGTAACTTAAGTGCGACCATACGATCGTGTTTGTTTACTTTTTTTTCGGCATATTTCATGAGGAAACTGTTGGATATTAAAATGTTCTGAAATATAATATGTCTTTTTAACGGGTTAAATTAATAGGCTATGTTGTAATTTTACGATCGAGTGATTTTTGTCAACAAAAAATTTATCGATCGTAAAATCACGACACAGTCTGTTTATTTGTGACCTTAAAAAGAAATATTATGTTTCAGAAAATATAAATAAAGTGTGCAGAAATAAACGTAAACAAACAGCGAATGTGTGTTCGGTCTTAACCAAATAATTTACCACAAGGCCACAGGAATGTTGAATACTTCAACTAAACAGTTCAACCTACCCTGGTTTTGTTGACCGTGTAATAAGGTCTTCAGGCTTTAGACATTTACATTTAATCCTGAATTTTGTTCACCAGCTCTACACAAAAACAAACCATTCAAAATAAACTTTAGAAATTAGATGGGAGGAAACTGTGCGTGATTTGTATAGTCGTTTTACGAACGAAATAAATGCAAAAATACTTTAAAAGACGGCCTTTTCACTGTCTACACAAAAGGAACCTCCCGGTCCTTTCATCTTTCAGGCCTTCAGCTTTCACGATTAATTATTAATGTTACATCTTTTCAAAGCATATTTTAATTTTTTCATCACTAACCTTTCGTTGACCAGATAACGGGTAGCACCAATTCGGAAATAAATGACTCTCCACAAAATACCGTTAACGGCCACCATACATTCTCGACGAACTCCGCCAAAACCACTGTGCGAAAGTAAATATTCGACAAAACTAATGTTTACATTTTAGTACAACCGGAGACTGGTAATTGAAATATCGTATTGATTGTGTCTCCTCTAAAAGCTAAACATAGTGTGCTATTTGAACGCGAAACGAACGAGTAAAAGTAGGACACTATGTTTAGCTTTTACAGGAGAAAAGTAGAGAAATGCTGTTGAAATTACCCACTTCCGTAAGTGAAATAAAAATTGCCAAAATGCAACATGGCTACGGTAAATAGTACAAACATTTATCAAGCTTTTCTACTAAATGTGACGATAAAATCATACTGTTTTAGTCCGAATCGTTACAAAAAAATATTTCGCGTGAGGTAGTGTTGTGTTTTCGCGATCTGTCAAAAAAACATGTGGACTGGTAGTTGACTGTTTAAAATCGCTCCTGTGGGCTTATTACTCCATTTCATGCAAAAATACAACACTACCTCACGACAAAGAGTCTCAGGTTTACATCCCCCTATAAACACTTTCCACTCGCCCTGTAACTTTGGAGTAGGGCTTGAAGTACTTAGCATTGCGAACCAAGTACGTGTAGTCGAAAATAGCGAATGTATATTCAGCCTTAACAGCGTCAGAATAGCAAAAACATATTTTCATGAGGGTAAATAGGGAAAAAATGTAAACTATAGCAAAAAATAATAAATAAACTGATTGAGCTCAGTATAAAAAGTTAAACGTCAAAGCCCAGTTTTAAACTACTAGTTCTTGACGTTAAATTGATCAACTATACTCCAGAAAAAAAGAGAATGTCCAAATTCTGCACTGAAAAGAGGGATTTTGTGGTGCCTTTGTATTTCCCTTTATACACTCAATAACTAACTGCTCCGCCAATAAGTCTCCAAACTGGAAACCGACGGGCGAGAGTTAAGAGGACGCTATACCTGACGATGCATTTTTTGCCGCCCATAAGATTAACAATACGAGCGGCGATTCATTTTCAAGGTTTACCCTTGGTTGGAAAGACACAAAATTTTGCCTGTACCTAGCCCTAACAATGTTCTAGTGCGTGTTTGAAGCAGATTTCCCAATTTCTCACTGGTTTCTTTTATTGCAACTGTTTTGCAAATGATAGCATCGCATACCTCAAGAAAAGTGCTGTATCTCGAAAACCAGTAAAAAAAAAGGGAAATCTGCTTCGAACACGCACTAGAACATTGTTAGGGCTACGTACAGGCAAAATTTTGTGTCTTTCCAACCAAGGGTAAACCTTGAAAATGAATCGCCACTCGCAATGTTAATCTTATGGGCGGCAAAAAATGCATCGTCAGGTATAGCGGCCTCTTAATGGTGCGCACACCGAGTGGTCGAAACAAGTACACAAATGGAGTTGGGTTCCCTCCATAATCTTTTCGGCGAAATACTTACTTCGAACTTACGCTTGACAATCTCATGTCGTGACCATTTCGGCACTCTTGCGTACATTCCTGTATAACTAAACAGTTCATAGTGCCTTTCCCTGAACTAGTAGTGAGAACTGATTTTGCCCCTTGCCTGATAGCCTGAGTAGGTTTCCAAAATTGGTTCTCACACTACTATATCGACGATATACTTAATACTATGGGTAGAGCTGCTGTTGTGGAATTTAACGCAAGAGCACCGAAACAGATGTACAAATAAATATCTTCTTGATACCATACGTTACTTACAATGTTGCAATAAGAAAATAGAAATAAATAAAATTGATTGCTCTTTACAAAATAAAATATTTATACCTCCATATACCAGTCGGACGGCTTCTTTCCCTGCTTCCGAAGACGGTCCTCGTACACTAACGTCGGCTTTTCAGTTCTGGTGTGCCATACAAGAATCTGAAAGCAAATACAAATTACATGTCTAGAGAGCTAAAAGAAAATTTTCTGAGCGTTATTTTTTATGCCGGATGTGGAAACAAACGCATAACTGCCACTACCACTGACATTAGAGGTTGTAGTAAGACCATTAGAAGAACGTCAGATGGATCTAACTTCCAACATAATTCCATAAAACTTGCACCTATGCTTTAAATTTGGAATAACTACTACGGTTCTAGAGCGACTAAATAACACAACAAAACCTGAAGATGTCACTGGATCCATCCCCAGGACTGTTCGTTCTCTCCCATTCAAAGTGTTTAAATCTGCCGTATACTCATTTTTAATCAATAACACATTTTACTCTGTTGATGAATTTTTATGCGCTCAGTGGCCGCTGACCACCTTTAATAGGAAGGCTCTAATTTTTAATTTGTATGTATATGGATGTGTATGTGTGTGAACCCCCATTTACACCTTACAATTTCCAATCCTAATATGATCATAAAAAAATATGATCAAGAAAAATTGTAAGGTGTAAAGTGAATTGAGTCAATTATGATACAATTTGTATCGGCCGGTACAAATTGTATCATAACTGCTGCGACTACCTTCTTCTATGCTGCGATGTGTTTGTTGTTGCTGGGTTAGTCCGTTGAAAATGGCGGCTGAGGTAAAGTGGAATGGAAATGACCCGCATATTAATAGAAAATGTGGAGGATTACGAATTTCTATTTAACGATAAATTGAAAGAATATAGCAGAAATTATTTAACCTAAAACGGTTCAAAAAAGGACTCTAAAAATCTTCGAATTTTTATCTTTTTACCATGTCAAGTTGGCATCACTGCTAAACATGATCATATTTTTATTGTGAAGTGTATTACAGTTTTTCTAAAATTTTATGATACTAAAAAAATAGGATCATATAAAAATAGGATCATATATTTTTTGTAAGGTGTAATCGGGCCCTGACGCTATTTTATCTAGGTAGGTAGGTTTCAGTGTGTGTTGGTGTGTATTCGTACTTTCAGCTTCACTTACCTGCCTACCTATATAATAATAAAGTTTTATTTATTTATTTATTTTTCTATCCAAAGTTACACAATGCAAGTAAAGAACAAATCCTCATTACGTCTGATATCTATTTCAATGAAATCCACTAAATCTTGACTTTTTTCTTTTTTACACCAACACTTTTCATTATTTTAAAAAATTAATAAGTACGTCTCACTTATAGCGGGAAATAGTGAGGGTTCTGCAAATTGAATATCCTGCACCAAATTTGTGCACACCCATTTTATGGGACCAACCTGAGTACAGTTGGCAGCTTTTGGCTCGAGCTGATCACGCGTGACGAGCTGGCTGAGGAAGTCCGTCTCTTGGAAGCCGCCCTCGGAGCTGTAGGAGAAGGAGGCGTCTGGCTTGCTGTGGAGCAGCTTGAGGGAGATGGCAAAGCCCGCCATATCAATGGGGAACTTCCTCTCGGGCCGCCAGCCGGCGTTAAAACCGGTTACCTTCCCGTCCTTCACCAGCGGCGTCTCCACATTCAAACCACCAACCAGCCCAACTGGCCACACCCCTACCAGCTTTACACTCCGGATCTGGAAAATTTAAATGATGGTTAGTGCAAAAAAATACATCATGGCAATGGTTCCGGGTTAGTTTTCTTTCTTGGATTCTCTAATACATCTATCTCAAGACTTATGACTGAACTCGACGAACTCCACCAAAACCACTGTGCGAAAGTAAATATTCGACAAAACTAATGTTTACGTTTTAGTGCTGTCGGAGACTGGTAATTGCAATATCGTATTGGTTGTATCTACTCTAAAAGGTAAACATAGTGTGCTATTCAAACGCGAAACGAACGAGTGAAAGTAGGAGACTATGTTTAGTTTTTACAGGAGAAAAAGTAGAGAAATGGTGTTGCAATTACCCCCGTAAGTGAAATAATAATTGTCAACATGTAATATGGCGACGGTAAATAGTACAGTCATATATCAAGAGCTTTTACTAAATGAAACGATAAAATCTACATGTTTTAGTCCGAAAGTAAAAAAAAAATGGTTATTTTCACTCACTGTGACATCCAGCCCCAAAAGTAAATTTCCTGGTAACTGCTGACGGACCTGTTTCAGGGTATTATGTCATTGTTGCGGCTTACCTCGTCAAATAACTCGGTGGTGTACGTGTTGTCATCATCGGCAAAATAAATGACTCCCCTGTCATGGTGGGCGAGGTTCTCTCGCACCCAACTCAGAGCTGAGTTTCTCTGAAGAACACCACGTGGTTTGCTCCACCTTCCTTCCTGCAAACACCACCAATTACCCGATTTAGAAAAGAAAAATGGTGCTAGGTGTCTTTCAAAAAATACGACTGGGAACAGGGATTGGTAATATAATACAGTGAATGAGAGACGTAGGTACACATTTCACAGAATGAAAATGAGGGAAGAAAAAATCAGCTGCGTTGTGCCTCTTCAAATCGCGTGAGTGCTCACTCGAAAGTCCAAAAACAAATAAAAACAGCAACACGTAATCAAAATAGGATAAGAACACACATAATAAATTAAAATACCATTGTGCAATGGGGTCACACTTTCAAAGTGGGAGTTCAAGAATCACATGGGTTGGTTAAAAAAGGAAAACAGGCTGTTACAGAGGGAAAAATTGGCTTTAACGGTTTAAGCATGGGTATGTCAGTGGAATATTGTGTTCGGGCATGATACTGTGTCGTCGTGGCCCAGATTTTTAACTGCCAAAACCTTTCAGTGTCATGAAACGACTTTCTGAACTTTCGAAAGAAAAGGTTGCGGTTCACTGCGTTTTTTCGGTGGCTCAAAGCAAGGAATAACAGCTCACCCATATCATACTTAAAATAGAATACATTGAAAGAAACATCTAAGAAATTGAAGGAGGTGGAACGTAGGTACCTGGACGACAGGAAGAGGGACAGGGTAATGAGCTGCATCCCGAATTCTGGAGCAGTAGGATCATGACGATGATTTCTGAGTAGAGAACATGCTCAGTTAATAATTACTTGAAATTAACATACAAACTATTCATGTTTAAACGCCTAACTCATCGGCCAGAAAAAATACAAGTCTGGATATTCTTACGGAAGTGTCTCTCTATAACAACTGCCAAGGGACTATGTAAAATGGCTCGCTATAGAGAGGGTGACATTGTGGAGACAGGGTCTGTCAAGGGACCTTAGCGCTCTCTCGTTATAAAGAGACAGCTGTAATACGAATAACATGACATGAAAGTCGAAGTTGATTTTAAGACAGAAAGACTGGAATGAAATTAAGAGGACGCTATACCCGACGATGCATTTTTTGCCGCCCATAAGATTAACATTGCGAGCGGCGATTCATTTTCAAGGTTTACCCTTGGTTGGAAAGACACAAAATTTTGCCTGTACCTAGCCCTAACAATGTTCTAGGGAGTGTTTGAAGCAGATTTCCCAATTTCTCACTGGTTTCTTTTATTGCAACTGTTTTGCAAATGCTAGCATCGCATACCTCAAGAAAAGTGCTGTATCTCGAAAACCAGTAAAAAAAAATGGGAAATCTGCTTCGAACACTCCATAGAACATTGTTAGGGCTAGGCACAGGCAAAATTTTGTGTTCCAACCAAGGGTAAACCTTGAAAATGAATCGCCGCTCGCAATGTTAATCTTATGGGCGGCAAAAAATGCACTGCCAGGTATAGCGGACCCTTAAGGTTGGACGGTTATGACGGGATTTTTACATTCCCGAGGAAAATATTGGATTATTTCTTCTGAAGTATAGCTAAGTATGTCTTTCTAACAGCATAAAGAAACTAAGTAGAGATTCAGCTATTACTTGCACTCAATTGTTCATTCACAATTTAGTCAACTGGTTACGACGTTATATATTATATTACATAACAAATAAATATCCAACAGTTTCCTGAGAAGCACGTCATTACGAAATATTTACAAATAGCATCCTTAGAAAACAAAAGATACTTTGTCACGAAGGGCCACCCACAGCTGAACACATCACAATAGCCTCTATTATGGCCTATTGATCCAACTGGTAAAACCTATCACATAAAGGTGATAATGGCGCCATCGAAACACGTTACCGCTATCACTCAATCGGCCTATACTTATCATCCCACTTTTGGGTCACGACTCACGTTTACATATATATTTTTGCATATCCTGTTCTTATCTTTTGGTGAGTGGTTTTAATTGTAGAAAAAATAGAGTTAGACAATACATACGTTATTTTTAAGCTTCCACGACGGCGGAGTCTCCTGGACAAGATGCGTGTGCGGGATATTTGAGCGATTCAGCAGATTTGTCACAACCTTTGTAGCCTCGGAAGAATCCTCAACTATTACCCAGTGAACATGTGGAACTAACCGAAGTGTGTGAGACAATCTAAAACACATAAAAACTGTTATTTTCAGATAGGGAAACCAGTGACCACACCAGGAATAACTGAATGGGTCTCTTAATGACGTCCAGGTCTTCATGCTTTTTTATAACCGCTACAGTTAACAGATTTTGGTTATAATTGGCATTCTGTCAACAACCAACAGCTTTCCTTCACTAAAGTCCTTATTCATATCTCCCTCTCAGGGCAAAACGATGTTGGGTAGTTGCGTCAAAACCGATATACCTAAGGTAAGTGGCCAAACGGAATGCAGGTACGAGCCACCAACGATGACGTAGGTCAATAGAGATCTCATGGGCATTGGGCATCGCATGTTTCATCACTAGGTTGCATGTGCCTGTACGAGAGAATAAAAAGAAGATGGGACTCACCTTGTCAGTTCTGCTTTCTGGACTGGCCTCGCATAGGTGGGAGTGATCACATAAATGACTGTTTCACTGGTTACTGGAAGATCTTTATGGGGTACTGGGTTTATAAATACGTTACTTTTAGATGAATTCGTAAGCATAAATAATGTTATTAAAACAAATACCAGGATTATGACAAAATACCGCATCTTGCTCATTAGCTTGCTTTGTCGATTCGAGGTTGGGCGCGAATTGAACATATCGACAAGTTTTCATCACTTTTACAAACAGAAGTAGTAATACCACTTAGAGATAGCTAACATGGCAATCTTATAACATAGATAAAGTCACAAACTAATAAATAAATTTGAGATATTGACTTTGAGAGACTGAGAGATGTTGCGCAGTCGGCCATGTTGTTGCAACTGCCAAGGGTGCCAACCAACTTTGAAACAGCAAAAAAAAAATTATATATTTCTTTTTCTGATTACTTTTACTGTTTATTAATATTAAGATATTTATAAATAAAATATTTCACATTTTATATAGAACTAGCTGAAATATATTTTATTTACCTCATTAATTGCTAATTTTATTTGACATATTCAGGACCCGCCTTTTTTACCCGCCAAATACTTTTTGACAAGTTTGAAAAGTTTCTGTCACTTCAGTTTTTTCACATGATTATTCTATTTAATGTATTTGTAGAAAGGCATGAATTGAAACTTATTCAGACGTTCATATTAAGTTTTCATTAGTTAAAGAAGCATCCTGAGTAGTTGCAACTATACGAACACATTCTGCCATACCTAAATGCCATGCTGAAGGAAGATCTGCAAGTTTTTGTCTCCAAGGTGTGGTAGGTAGAGAATATTGATCTTAAATAGTAACTTATGGTCCGAGAATTTAATGCTTGACATTTTTTCAATGTAACATGTGTCAGCCAGTACCCGACGATGGGTGGAACATCCTGGTTTGATCCTAAGATGCATTTACATCATTTTCTTCAAAAGATCCATGATGATCCATGCTCACCTTTTCGGTTTCGGCTAAACACCTAAAGGAGGCGTTAGGTCCCAATGGGAGTCTGAAATGGTCAACACTAAAGGCTACCAAATTTTTTGGGAAGAAAAGAGTTTTCTTAGCAAATTACTGATTACATTTTTTCCAGGTTTTTTTTTTTACAATAATTTTTCGCTGCAATGTTCTTCCTACAGGTGGCACAATTGCGCCATCAACAAGAAAAGTCTCCTCAATCTCTCGTTGAAAGATGGTTAGACACAAAATTCATCCCTTCATAGTAAATTAAGAATATAGAACAGTAGCAAATTTAGGATATTGATGAATGTAGAAAATGGGTGCAGGACCCACCCACACAAGGGCTAAGCCCCCAAGGCGCCAAGCATTGCAAGTCTGGCAACCTTGAAGGTGGCAAGACCAGCTCCACCGACACTGACACACTTCGGCCTCCGACCGACCAACATTCTCTAGCGCGCTTACCCAATACCCAGCGCTGGCTCCGTCACGTCACTCTCCTAGAGGTCGCCGCATCGCTTCCCTGTTCCAGTCAGAACCAGCCACTGCAAGCTCAGTGCTTTTGGTCTTTTCCCATAGGCGTAGCAAGGGGGGGGGGGGGGGGGGTTAGCCACCCCGAGAAACCGTACAGCAACCCCCAGGATTTTTCTGAACTACACATAACGTCACATAAAGCATGATAAGAAGGCCTAGGGGGGGGGGGGGGGGGGGCTGAGCCCCCCCAGGTTTTCGGTCCTGCTACGCCCATGTCTTTACTTGTTACTTGTAGGCAACAGCTGGTCAGGTATATCTGCCGCTCTAGTGCAAGTGGCTACTGGGAAATACAAAATTTTTTGCCTGGATGCAGCCTCATTAATGGTCTATCGATACATATGTATAAATCAGTTGGGAGGTATATCTGCGTGACTGTACGGATGTAGTGTTGACACTGAGAGCTGCGACACCACTGACACTATTTCTAGACACCCCAATTGCTGAATTTTCGACGATGAAGAATTTCGATAAATCTCGACAATAAGAACTATAGAACCTGGGTAAAAGCCACTCGAGCCATGAATAACTATACTTCAACTACCTTAAGGGTAGATAGGTAGGTACCTGCACCTTGAACAAGCACCAAACATTCTAAAAAAATTATCCTAAAAAATCTAAAGTTACGTCTTAGGTTTTCGCTTAATGAGCACTAACTACGTTCACCTAACCATTCTGTTTCGTAAGTACGTTTGTAAATTGGTTCATGAAGAAACAAAAAAGCGTCAACTATGTTAATGAAATAAATAAGGAAATGAAATTAATAAGCTCGGCGGTTTGACACATTTCAACAGCCACTCACGCTAAACAATTAATGAAAGAGGGCGCACAGCAACTAGTCTTTTCATTCCGTTTGCTCATGATGGGGCAAATGGGTTTGCTTTGATAGGAAGCGACAGCGTTAAGTCGCAGCTTCCTGTGTCCAACAAAACAAGCTTTTACAAATCCTGTAGTTCCCGCCTGTCTCACTAGGTGTCACCCGTGCCAGTCGTCGACAATTTCATCACTTAGGTCCCGCTGATCGACTTCATCATTTTTGACGACCATTATCAAGGTAGGAGGTAGGTACCTAGTACCTAGCAATGATTTGTAACAAAAAACTTCAGTTGGCTAATCTGGATGACGACTCACTCTTCGCCGTACCAAATGCCTAACCTGATGGGTAGGGAAGGTACCATACATGGGGGAAGACACCCTAGGCAAGCCTGAAGTAGGTACCTATGGGTTGGTACCGGTCGCTCAAAACTTTTCCCTACGCCCTCGTGGCCATTTTTGGGTTGGCAAGTACTTAGCTCCTGAACTTAAAAGACATTCAAATCCACTAGGTAACTACCCACCTAAGTGGGGGATCTACCTAAGTACGATACCTAAGGACCTATCTAAAAGTTTCCTCAAGAAAAATTTGTTCTTTAGATTGCAGACAAAGATAAGCTACTGTAGGCAAAAGCAAATAGATAGGTATAGACAGGCACGTGGCACGTACCTATACCTAACTCCTTACCAGAATAGTAACAAATTAGGTGTAAACGCTGTATATGCAAAGAGGATAGCAGCTACGTCGGTATAGGTAATCTCTATACCACCATCATTACATTTGGGTCAAAATAAGTATAGGGAGGGCGAGGCATGATATACAAAATATTCAAATGGTAACCTATTAGTATATAATTGAAAATACAAATTTTACAATATTACAAAACGGTTCACGTTACAAATTACAACATCAAAAGCAGTGGTCATCTCTGATGTACAAAACTACGCAAGCGTTGCAAATCTACTCCATCAAGAAATTTCAAATAGGTGCTCTCTAACTTTAAAGATTGTAGTGTTTGCGCAATGTCAACAGAAATTGGTGCCATATCAGAATGACAAAATTACATTGGATTTTTTTTTAACTTAAGTACCAAAGGGGATGAAAACTGAAAGAATCTGTCAATACGGACAACGGGTATCTAACCTGGAACGTTGTGGAAATTTTTCCAGCGCTGTTTTCAATTTAATTGACAATTACTGAATTAATTGACCGTGAATGAAGTTACGCGTTTATTGAGTTTTTATTGATTATCAATTGACCAAACTGTTGATTACTGTTACTAAAAATTACTTGTGTACGTAGTCGTAGTTACTATAGGTGAGTAAATTCTACTGATTGCCTGGGCTCAATGGGATTAGGGTCTCAAAGTTACGTCAAGTCCCATTGATCAATATAAAAGCCCTTGGATTCAAGTGATCAAACATTGATTTCACGTCATCGGGAGCCCTGCTTACTTCAAAGGAGACAACTTCCAGAATTTACTAATAAAGGGTAACTTTATTAAGCCGCATGTAAATAAAAGAAAAATAAACTTTTATTAAATTTAGCGGACCAATTTCTGTTCACAAACTTTTACTAAGAGACGAATTGTCCTACTGTACAAAAATAAAGCACTACCTACGCAATATGAAACCTGAAAACCTGAATGCGAAGTCATATTGGACTCTTGTTGTCAGATGGTATGGATGTCCCTGGGTGGCAGGTATACCCACATACCTAGGATAATAACTACTTGAGGTACATAGGTCGGTACACTTTTTCATAAAATAAACGGTCATGCTAGCAAACAGACTAAACTCGGTAAATTGACATAAAAACAGTTAGGTACGAAGGCTCAGGTTTGCCATTTCAATAATGAAGGGGAATATTGCTAATTATTTCCTTCAGTATGTACCTAAAAATTAAGTAGGTAACGCACTTTTTGTTCCTTGCAGCTTCACATACAAGTCGAATCGCCATAGCCAAAAGCACAATTTGAGAATTGGCGAAGCGGCTGGTAGAGCAGCCTTTAAAACAAAGCTAAGAAACTGGCCTTTAAGTAACATTGAAAACTCTGCTGTTCCTTGAAACCAAATTGCAATTAGGAAATTTGGCGAGTACAAAAAAGAGGCTGAGATAAGAAAAGTACGGCTCAACAAGTCAGCGAAATGGGACTCACCCCTCTGCCATTAGCATTTCAAACTGATCGCAGCACCCCTCCGTGCGCTGTCCCAACTCCCAACCTAGGGGGACCAAACAATAAGGACCTCGGCTGCCCCTATGCCCGCATTGTTCTTTTCTTCTCAGCCGAACCCCTCAAGTTATTGAGACGATATTTTTTAATCTCGAGAGATTGATTATTATTTTTCGCTCTTGTTTCCCTCAAAGGCTTTGCATAATGCCCCGCTGTTGGTGGTTAAACTCGTTAACAATCGGATTGTTTATAGCAATTCTCAGTTTCTGACCCTACCGGTTTTAATTACCCTCTAAATTGAGATAGAACATTTTATTCATCTCCATCCCGCCTCGGCAAACAAGTCGGAACTCGGAAGAGGAAATGCGGATTGGTATGCAATAAACAGCTTTTCAATCGTACCTTCCAAAGTTGGAGAAAAATTTCAATTTGTGGAGATAGGAAAATCAGTTTGAGGCTAAAAAAAAACTAACTCGCAAATCAGAGGCTGAATCATTTATAAAGTTTCCACTCCAAGAGGCAAGGAAATAGTGAAACAGAGCCAGCCAAGTTAAAACTTTTCTTCAGAGAGAAGGGGGAAAATAATACAGAAAAACTCGAAACATCTTCGTTGCGGAAACTTATTTAGTACAGGTGCACAAGAGATCCGAGACAAGCCTCCCGACTCGCGAGATCGCGCTGAGAAAAATTTTTAAGGGCGTACTAACAAGACGTTAGATTTGACTATTTTTCTTCATCGAATTATTTCAAATGAGTGCTACTTGACATTTCTTTACCGTCCCAAAAAATGGGCACCTCATCAAGATGATAAATCACTGAAAAATGCCCAGTGCAGTCTGTGTCTGAAGTAAAAAAAAATTATACTACAGGTTCTTACACACTTAAGTTATTTTTAATGACTCTGGCCGTGAAAGTTTAAATAATTTTATTCATTTTCCAGCCAAAAATGAATTTTCATGTCCTGGCCGACAATTTTTCCAAACGCAAAATTCTATTTTTGAGATATAAGTGCGGAGTGCTGAGCCGTCTTCACCCACCTCTAGTCACTTCAAAAATTTAAAGTACAATTGCTACGTCTTCTTAAGGTCCAAATTAAGGAATTTCTTCCACAAGGCATGTCCCACCTTAAATCAACCTCTATAGTTAAGGGTGTAGATACTCGTACCATGCTGTTCCCATATTTACATATCGAACAGAAATGTGTCATTAAGAAATACAAACAGCACTGCATCGACACCCTTAAAAGAACATATTTGTACCATCAGAATCTGCTTATGACTTTTCCTAAGGGACGCGTAAGTTTACCAATATAAAAATTTTGCTGTTGTATTTTAACTAAGTATCTAATAAGCCACAATGTTCTGCGATTTCCTTTCTAGTAAGTTTAACATTACAAATAGAAATTCTATCTATACCAGAAGTGATAAATAGGCTATACAGTAAGTACTCGACGTATAAAAATAAGTATAACTCCACTTAACTGGAAGTTAAAAGTGTTCTTGTGTACACAGAAGTCCACTTTGAGAAAGCACCAAAGCTGCTGCCAAATTGTAACCTGGAGTTTACGAAACAATAAAATCATAGTAATGGCACTTAACATTAAGACGGTAAGACTCGTGCTCTACTTTTTAGTAGATAGAACTCGAAAAGGATTGCATTTTCGTTTTATTTAGAATATCTTAGGTATTGCAATCATGTTAGGAGAATAAACTACGGGTTTATCTCGGACTTTATAGAGAGGTTTCGCTTAGTCAACGCTGCAGTCTCTCTCTATAACGACAGTGTTTCACATGAGTCAGGGTTCGTTATAGAGAGGTTTTGGTGTTATGGAGAGTGATAAAACTGTAGTAGGAATTTTTAGTGTTTGAAATTTTTAGCCAACTATGTGAAAAATTGACCGCTCGCGACGCGAGCCTCGCGTAGAATAGCATAAAATATTAAAACGTATTGCTTTCCATTTGTCATTTGGCACTAGCACCTACGATGCTCTTCCTCAAGTGGCTTCATCAATAATGAATGGTCAAGAGTAGTTTCGTGGGACGAAAGTACAAAACAGACGTGATTGCATGCGATGAAGCAATGGCACGGTAACATGGAAGTCCACGGAACACCGGGGGGGGGGGGGGGGGGGGGGGGCCTTCTGAAAATTTGATGAGCCCAGGAAAGACTGAAAATGCGTTTTTACTTCGCCAGCCAACTTATGACCCTCGATACGAGGATTCCAACAGCATTTTTTTTCTACAATATTTCCAGAGCCTTTTGATAAGCAGAATTTTCGAAAATATATTTTTCGGTTTAACCCGAATTTTTTAGCTTCCCCGAATTAACAGAGTAACTTCGATGAATCGCTGGAATTTTCTGTAAGTACGTGATTTTACTGGAGAACTTCTTCACTCGTACTTTAGTCTCACCTTTGTTGGGAGCGACAAGGTCAATAATAAGTACCCATTATCACCCATGGAACGAACCAATACCATCGCAAGCTGGCGATAACACAGGGCGCCTTAAAAACTAGTACAGAGGGATCAAGTACCCTTTTGAACGGTCAAAATTTTGAGCTAAGGGCAAAAAGGGTGCTGGCATGGTAATGGTCGTGGCAACGAATGATTTGGGAAAGGGGTGAATTGCCAGGTGCCGGTGAGAGGATTCAGCATTAATCTTCAAAAATCAATCGCTCAATAGAGCCTAGGTTATATAGGCAGCCCAAGGGGTATCGGCAAAACGTAACTTTTCAATCTCATAAAAAAAATTGTGAGAATAAAGAAGAGAATATTGAATAGGCTGGAATAATGAGTCTCTCGGCAACTCGTTTCTTCGTTGGAATGCAAATGACTGTAAAGAGACATGACAAGAACGGTACTAATGGAAAGACCGCGGGATCTCGAGGTCTGAAGGCAGCCACACCGCACCAATAGGTAGGCACCTACCTACCAATGCAAACCTACAATGCTCATACCTGGTCGGCGCTTTAGGCAGGGCCAAGAGGAGCTCTTCTTAACCCACAAGAGTTTAATTTCTACCCTGATAAAAAGAGGCCCACTTCACTCCGACACAACCCCTCCACCACCTTATGTATAATTTACGTGCCTTGATTGTGTACCTCCTGACGCCGAGTAATGCTGAAATATCCCAATCCAATTAGGCAGTTATGCACTCTATACAGTGCACCACATAAAGTTGTCATTTATTGCTGATTGCTAATCAGCTATGCAGTCGGTTATCCCCCATTGAAAATAAAAGTTATAAATAATAATGATCCTAATATAGCTAGTGGTAATGAGTTTCTAACCAAAAAGTCAGCATTGCATCATCGCATGATTTCAAAGTGGCAATTGGATTCTTAATAGTAAAAGCCAAATAAATGTTATGTTTCTAAACTTGCTATTAAGTTATGGAAGGTAACGGTTTGCATGTCGCTGAACAGACTGGTGTGTCCGCAGGAGTAGAGGCTGTCGCAGGAGTCGAGTCCGGGGCTACTCTCCTCGAAGAACCCTTCGCCTTTCCGGTAGTTGCTCAGCGATTGAGATAGCCGCCTTTTAATGTCCTCCTCATCCTCGAGCTCTATCACTTCTTCTTCTTCTTTTGAACTACACGTCCGCTCTGGCAATACCACTTTATCACCACACAAAAAATTGTCATCGGCTTCCGAGGTGTCGAGTTTTGGTTTTTTACTCGGCACATGGTACTCGTCAGACTTAGGCTCTTCGATGTAAGACGCGTCAATATCAACTACGTTGAGATCGTCGTCATCCGTGTCGCTGTCTATGGTGGTGAGCAGTCGGGGTGTGGGCGGCAGGTACAGCTGGCTCAGCACGTCATGCACGTCGCAGTCTTCCATATCGTCCACGTCCGACTTGGGCCGGTCACCGTCGTCGGGGCAGGGACTCGCCGTGTTCATTTCGGTCTCGTCTTTCTCCATGAGCAAGTCGCAGGCCGGGCCGTCCTCGTCCAAGGAGCGCTTCCTGGACGCACAACGCTTGATCGAAGGAATCTTCTCCACAACATCCTCATTGAGTGACACGCCACTCGTTAGGGACGACTCCACTATTTTAACTAACTTCAACTTGTTCGTGCGTTTGTCTTCATCGCTTTGGTACACACAGTCATCGACATTGTCTTTGCAATTGTTGTTGTTGAGCTGGCACTCGGCCCCGTCAAGGAAGTAGGCTTTGGAGTAGATGTTCATTTGCTTCTGCATCTTCTCATCCCGCGCCTCCTTCTGCAGTTTCCGCATGGTGTTATTTATGAGGACGCTCCGACAGAGCCAACTCTCAGGGTCTTCAATCTTCTTCAGCTTGTTAACGGAGATCTTGAGGACCTTGCGGCGTTCTTCTTTGAGTTTATACTTAGCAGGGATCATAGTGATGCGGCGGCCAGGATACGCCAGGGCCTCTTCATCCCCGTCTCTCATCCCCACATCCAAGTCCTGGGTCGGGGACTTCATGGCCCTTTCGTCCGGGAGTTCTCCCCAGAGTCTATTTTTGTCAGTGCCAACTCGGTCACCTGAAAACAAAGAAAAAATACATATAAAAACCATTCGTGAGACACGTCAATTGGGCAATCTTTCCCTTTTCCCAAAA
Source organism: Mesopsocus fuscifrons (assembly GCA_950004255.1). Lineage (NCBI taxonomy): Eukaryota > Metazoa > Arthropoda > Insecta > Psocodea > Mesopsocidae > Mesopsocus > Mesopsocus fuscifrons. Next base: position 5,564,164 of record OX465377.1, read on the forward strand.
CAAAAGGGATCTGACTTCTGACGGCTGCATTTCTCCTTGAAACAAAGTTCCCTATCTGATTACTAATGTATTTCCCCGAAACCTTACCGTTTCGGAATCAATTTATTCTACGACGCAGCAGAAACCACCAGAAGCCGTTTTATTTGAGCTAAACTAGACCGAAGGGGGCAGGACGAGGGAGTATCGGCACGCAAGGGACAGGTACAGAGGCTATGGTAATTTGTGGACACCTGGCAGGCAGGAACACCCCTCGTATCCTTTATATCCATCATCCCCTTGGCTGCGCCAACTACCCCAACCATCTCTCCACCCCTCTGCTGCTCCATCGAGCCCTCGTCGTTGTCGCTGATGCTAACAAAAGTTGAACTTTGCTCGCCCTCTTTGTGTTGACCATGCACCTTCCGCTCTATTCTTCTCCGCAAGGTTAAGCATTTAAACAGGGGATATTGCTGCTTTTTCAATTCGTCACGTACTTGCAAAGATCTTGATTACATTCTGTCGCTTTTTAGAAGAAAAAAAAATTGAAGTGTCTCGGCTTTGTTTTTAGAGGGGGTCAAGTTTCCCATACATAGAGGGCGTGTAGGTACAGGGGCTTTACAAAAGTTAACGGCCTTACGGTTGACGTTGAGTTTATTGAGCATCTGTACGCTATTTTTACGCAAATTGAACTGGGGATCATTTGTATGCTACAGCAGAAAGCCTACAGCACTGGATTCAATATTATTCCTGCCACCATGGGCGTAGCAGGACCAAAAACCTGGGGGGGGGGGGCTCAGCCTCCCTGGCCTTCTCCTTATGCATGGCTTTGTGTGACGTTATGTGTAGGTCAGAAAATTACTGGGGTGGCTAAACAGTTTCTGGGGGGGGGGGGGGGGGATCCCCCCTTGCTACGACTATGCCTGCCACCAACGGTTCTCAGTGAAAACGGTAAAAACAGACCACAACACAATTTAACGTGCTACTGCACACCATAAGTCAGTAATCTCACAGCAGCTGTAAGTACACAAGCATGGATGGATGGATACATATTGCTCCAGCAGTAGAGAATATACTTTAAAAAGACTCAAGGATATATCTTATGAAAAACAATAGAAACAAAACAAAAATTGGAAACTCAATCACACAAAAGGGAAAGGGGGTGGGACGGAGCAGATTCCTAAAGCGGAAATAGCAAACATGCGACACACAAAATATGCAAAATGTGAGGGAAACAGGAACTGGAGCTGTAATAGGAAAGCAGACAGAGCGAAAGAGAGAAAGGAGATAGCAGCTCGGTGAATAGCGGGAACAGGCGAAAGGGTATCGAAATGGAGCGGGGGGAGCGGCGGGGAAGCCCATAACCTGTTAGACTATTTAGCGGAGTGGGGGGAGGGAGGGTCACTCCGCCACCAGGTGCGATGTTCCATATTCATGAGCCCCCCCCCCCCCTGTCGTCCTCTGTCCCCCCTGTAGAGGGGGTCAATGTGTGGACAGGGCATCGAATTAATTTAAACAGATCCTGTGGTCAAACTCTGGATTGGCTAACAATCACTGGAAGCTTCTGGAAGCTACCGGAAGACAACAATTACCAACTGCCGTAGGAAAGTAATAGAAAGATAATAAAATAATAATATACGAGAATAATTGTATATAGTGTCCCTCAGTGGCCGAGTGGTCACGGAGCCCGCTTTGTGTCCTGAGAGGTCCGGGTTCGAATCCCGGCAGAACGGAAAAATTTTCCGCTTACGACATGGACTTATTGGTTTCGGCCTACTCCTCTTCGGCTTCGGCCAAAAAATACCACAACCCGATCATCCGCGCTTATTATGTTCTCTCTGAACGTCACGCGTTTAAAAAAAATATAATATAATTGAATAATAATAAGGTAGCTATTGAATGTATCTTGCATGTTACACCTTCAATATCTACCTATTTATACTTCCTCATTAAAAAATATTTGAATGCAGACTTCGAGCAGCAGAACATATCATCGTGAAAAAAAGAGACGAATTAAATTAGTGAATGTAACATATAAAAACATATAAAAGACAGCACATCATTACAGGCAACAATATGCATGACGATAACTCAGTTTTTTATTGGCCCTGTAGCAGTCAAACTACATCAAAAGCTGAATTCAGCACACACAGTGGAGAGTAAAAGAGAGCAAGGGTAAAGTGAACATGGTGAAAGAATAGAGAGAAGGCAGCTTGAGGGCGAGGGGAGGAAAGGAAGGGGGAGGGAGAGGGAGGACAATTTATGAAGGCAGGCAGATGGCGCCAGCGGTCGGGGCAGCGTTCCGAAGATTACAGACGCAGGATAGGATCCCCCTTGATGAAAACTCACGGCTCTTTGCAGCGCAAAATCAGGCATCGAAACTCGGGAAGAATCAAACTTGCCGCCAAAATTTGAAAGGTTCCTTGGCTTTGACCAACGTTTGTGAGAGGAGCCCTTTAGGCCCCCCGTAATTAGTCTGTACTCTCGAGTTTCTCTTTGTTTCCCGAAAACCAATTAATTTCCTCGAAGCTGACAGCAAGCAACTTTCAAGTTATTTTTTGAGGGGGGAGGGAAAGGAAACAGCACGGTAGAGAAGTTGAAAATGTTTGAGCAAAGGAAGATTTCTCAGCGCTGAAACCAGCTCCAGGCGGAATCTTCCCCCAGACTTAATATTTGCGTATTCCGCACCTAATATTATGCCACTTTACTCAGACTCAGTTTACGCCGGTGCGAAATGCAGTAGACCAATGAAACATGAACTTGGCCTTGACAATCATTCATACTTGGCAATAGTTAGGTCAGCCAATGGCTGCATAGGAATAACATACGAACAGCTAACAATAATGTCAGGCACAGTGACATTTAGTGTATCCGTCAATCACAGGAGAACATTCCACACCTGACAAGAAAAAACAATTATCGTGGCCTTTTCAGGTAGACATTCATTACCTATGTAGGTACCTACACTGTATAATTAACGAGCACAGGTGTATCAGTTAGTCACATCTTCATTCTCGACCATCCAGGTCATTCAGTATAAATAGATCGAATGCAGCCACTTCGAGCTTTTCACTGACTTGTGGCTGTAAGGTACAGTTCACGTTATGGTTCTCCACAAATAAAGATAAAATTCAGCTGAATTAGAGATCATGGAAATCCGAAAGCGTGAAAATAAGCGAGATTGGCAGGCAGCCGTTCTGTAGCTGATGAGCAATCTGCGCCCTTTCAGCAATGAAATCGCTTACTATTATTGTCAATTTCGTTTTCATAGCTACTTTATGATATCTTGATTACAATAATGCCTCGAAAACACCACTACAACTTTATTTTACGATCCTTCATCTTTTCTCTCAAAATTTTAGTTTTCCGCCGGAGTTTCCCTCATTTCCGAATTCTCTTTTCATTGCCTCTCATTTTATTTCCTCTGGAAAGCGTTCATCTCATATAGGGCTGACTTGCCGATGAGTGACTGAGGGACCTTGATCGGAGGTCGGACCTCGGAAGTGACCTTTCCAGCCAGCATTTGCTCGCAAGGTTGCATGGGATGGTCGCAGCACTGCACATTGCGCTGTGCTAGTGCACAACACAACCACCTCGGCAGACCGGACCTGATACCTGGACCCTCCGGATATCCAGGTGCGGAATTGCCCCCCACCAGGGTCGGACTAGGGCCAAAATAGGTTCTTTCCTTATATCAAGGGAAGAAAAATTCGCGGTTTGCATGAGGTGATCGAAAATTCCAGTAGGTTTTTAACGGCAAGATTAAGATCCCAAGTATTATTTGTATTTTCCGTCACACAGTCGGTAGTTCAACTATCACCCCTATAGGCACCTTATCCTCAGCCACGCCCATTTATTTGACGACCTGGAAGTAGACCTTCTAAAAACCTACTTATAGTATCCAACCTAACCTAAGGGCTCAGAGTCCATCTGGTCTCACGTTTAATATACAAATAACATTTAGAAACATGAAGATACCTTCTAACGAGCCTGTCAGACTAATGACCAAGCGCGTCACAAAGAAACGCTGAAGAAAGAATAAGAGGAAAATATAAGCTGAAAACCTTCTTGAGAAAGAAGGAAATCATGAAGAAACTAGTGAAAGAATTATGATCAACCGTGCACTATTCAAAACTTTACAAAAGAAAGTATTGCGATGCCATGAACCTGTTTTGAACCTGTTGTTATTTTACGCTTGGCAAATCTTCTCTCAAAGTTTCAGACCTCACTAGGTAATTGGTTATTACTTAACTGAAGAACCTTACCTACATTTCAAGTTTTACTCTTTACAATTTTATGCAGAAAAAAAAATTTGTCTTTGATCAGTACCCACAAGGGAAATCAAAAGTCTCAGGTATTCCTTTGATTCGTTCTCTACATTTCATTATTTTGATTGTCGTAACTAGCGACATCATTACTGGCAACTAAATAAAAATAGATCAAATTCTGAGGAAAGGGATTTTGCTTTTATTGTGACGCAACAGCAAGCAGTAAGCCAACTTATGACTTCTTTCTTCTTTAATTGGATATCTAGGTAGCAATGACAACGTAATGCGATCGTTAATGTTTTCAGCTCACAAAAATATCAAAGACTGAAACTGATATCAAACTACTGACATCAAGATGGGCGTAACTGCAACTGCAGCTTGGAACATGGGGTAATTGCTCAAAATTATTATCCCGTCAATAAATATGCGGAGCCGCCTATCGCATTATGCATAAAAGTGAATTAGAAAATCTCCGTTTATCAAGGTCAATGTAAAGTTTTTTAACCCACATGAGTGCCTAAACAGGATTGCAAGGGGCAGGTACCATCAATTTGTCTTAAAGCCTGATTCGCGCCCATATTTTTGGAATAACCATTTATCAAGCTAATTTATTTTCGTATTTTGAAATAAAAATGTTAGTTAGGTATGTCTTCGCCAAAAGCAAAAGGATATTAAGAAAACTGACCGGTCACCGTCAAGAAAAAAATTGGTTGCCAAGTCCAATGTTGGAACTCCCATGGTTGGATAGTGCCTACCGAATGAGGTTGGGCTTGCGATGTGAAGGATAGGGGAATAAACCACATAAAGTCTTAATCGCAGTATGGACAAAAACAACGTGTTAGTACAGAGCGTGCAACAAGGGATTAAGAAGGGGTTCAGAGAGGGCTGGAAGCGGCGACCCGACGGGGGTTCCAAGCTGAGACCCTGAGGGGTCGCCCGCCCGACAACTCTACTTCACTTCAGTCCAGACCTAACGGTTCTTTCCTTTCAAATCAAAATATTTTGGAGTTTGTTTCAACATTATTTTCACCGAAATGCTGTTGCTAAGGGGCGTTCTCATCAACAGGACACGAAGTTCATTCGTATCAGTTGCTACGCAAACATAATCACGGTATTTCCCAGCTGGAGTTCCCAGCTTGGCAAATCGACAATTCTGAGCTTTGTGGTGCCGCCTTGCTTGAGAATCAAATAACGATCGAGTCCAGTCTGGTACTTTTTCATAGTAGTTAAGACCGAATGAACTGGAATAGTAGCACACGAACTCAAATATTAAGGGTCACTGCACAATTTTTTTTTCGAGCATTTTATGAGGAAACTGTTGGCTATTTAAATGTTCTGGAGTATAAGGTAAAGAGACATTTATATCATATCACAGAACAGTTTCGTCAAAAAAGAGTTTTTAGGGGTTTGTTTTTGAACGAATCCTTCACAATTCAGACCTTATTTTTTTGATGTGATGGATAGATTTTAAAAAGAATACAAAGAGAGAATAGAAAATATTCCCATGCACCAATTCCTACAATAAGTACTGTTATTGATAAAGATAAAGCAAACGCTGAGCTCCGGCGAACGGATTTAAATTTGTTGTATTTGTTCGTATAACTGGATTTGTCCAAGTGAAAATTGCATTCAACCACCAATTTCCACAGAAGCTCTCTAAATACATTGCCATTGTTTCCTATACACATCAGAGCTTCCTTTTCCTTTTGCCACAACCAAATTTCAAATGTCTGCACATTTTTCTACTTTCAAACGAAACGAGAAAAATCTCTCCGAGTTATTGCTTTCCCGGTTATCCGAGATGAATTATCTGCATAGGGAAGTATTGTAGCTTCTTATAATAATAACTGTTTATGTAATAATAGTGAGGTCTTCATAACAATACAATAAGAGAATGATAACACAAAATATCAGTTTACAAGCTGCAACATTTAGATCGTTATGCTTTTTATTAGTTGATTGAAAGTTATTGGGTGAAATAAACGCTCCAAAAATGTCATACCTTTCCATGCCCATAACAAATAATACATAACATAGGGGAAAGTTTTTTTTTTACTTTTTCACTAGACAATATAGTGATGATGTGCTGTTTTCGTTCAAAATTTTGACCTCGAGATTTTATGTTTCCCATGATCCTGGGGTCCCCTGACTAGAGAAAATCTGTTCTTATCCACTGTCATTTTATACTTATGTTCTTTCTCATACGGGAAGGAAAAAAACGAGAATTCCACGGTTCACAAACTTTCTTCCCGAGGGGGTAACCACCCCAGAGATTCTTGAGATTCCCTAAGATTCCATAAAGATTTCCAAAGATTCCCAACGATATTCATAGAAAGATGATCCACTCCAAAAAATTCCAAGATTCCCTGCAATTTCATAAAGATTTCTAACGATTCCCAACGAGTGGTTAACCCCTCGTTTCTCCCTTTTCGGCGGAAGCGAAACCTCTTTTTGGGAGCGAGAATTTAATTCATACATGCTCACATGTTTTCTCTCGTTCGGTCAAGCACAGGGGAGCGTCACCTTGCATAGCTGCCCAACCCAAGCGTCATCACCTTTCACTCTCTTCCTTGGGGTGACCCTTGAACCAGCCCTGACCCAACGGACCGACGTCCAGCCAGACTTGTTCTCTAACTACATCTACTGCTATATAGTCCCGAAGTACCTTGGGTTGCATAATTATTTGAAGCAGGGCCTCGCAATTCGCCGGCATGCCTCGGCGTGACGTCGCAGAGCTACTTTCACTGCTAGCTCACTGCTAGCTAGCCTACCCAGGAGGGCGAATCGTCTTCATGTCTGCAGACCACTACAAGTCCTGCGGAGGCCTCCTAACCTCCTTGTGGCGCCTGCGAGTACTCATGCACGAAAATTTCTTGTTCTTACTCTTCAAGAACAAGAGCAAATATTTCTGCTGAGAAATCTTGCTTCTTCTCATCCTACCAACAATCTTGGTAGCTGTTGCTGTAGGCATGAGACCTAAGAAAATCACGAGGGGTTCACCACTCGTTGGGAATCATTGGAAATCTCAGGGAATCTTGGAACTTTTTGGAGTGGTTACCTCTTCGGGGTTCATCTTTCTATGAATATCGTTGGGAATCTTGGGAAATCTATATGAAATCTCAGTGGAATCTCTGGAGTGGTTACCCCCTAGGAAAATCATAAACAACCCTTACGAGACTCAAGCCTCTCAACAAGAACAATACCAAATAACATCCGATTAACGCCAAATTCAAGTGAAATTTACCTATACGCCACTTTGCGTTAAGTGGGTTATAACTACGCGTTATATAGGAGAACGGGAGTAACTCCCAGTACTTATCTTCAAGAACCAGAACAAAAAAAGCTAATTCTTGTTCTTATATCGTGCAGTGCAGGTGTGAACGCGTGCTGCAAGGCCAACAATCCTGAACAGATGGTAAGGCGAAAGGATTGGAAGCGGATCGAGTGCACACTAGGAAGTGTTCATCATTTGACTGTTTGTTAACATTTAAGGACTTTAAGGTACATATCTGGACGCCAGCAGGAACTTTGTTTACAAACACATCATTCACACACCTTAATGTTGCAGCTAGGATAGAGATTTCATACAAAACGAGGTAGAAGAAGGAGTTTTCAGTGCTACAAAGTCAGAAAAATGGAACGAGTGACGTACCTGACTAAAGGCACCAACCCAAAAAGATGGATAGCAGATAACAACAGGTATCTACATAGGATCTTTAGTAGTTTACTTAAAAAAATGAATGGCAGGAACGATTAATACAATAAATAAATAATCTATAGAACATTAATCAGCTATGGGACATTATATGGGCATACTCGTAGGAGCATAATGTTTTCTGGACATGGAATTTTCTTTCATTTATCAGTAATCCGTCCAATGGGGATTAATATACGGTCGAGACAGAGCAGTTGTTCAAGCAAAGTATTCCGTAACCACACCAAACTTTCAGTTTTCTCTATCTACTGTATCCAGGTACAGGTATCTATCACCGTCGTGACGCTCAGACTTACGTCATTTCAGCGCAACAAAAAATCAACCAGCGACCTTGTGGTCCACGAAAAAACGGATTTAGTTTCTTCTTTAGGATTCGTAAAAATGTAAGGCATAGAAATCCAGCCTTGATCAAAAAAACAAGTTGAAAAGCAAAGGGGACTTTTGGTTTTCCCAATATTCTAGTTATAGGATTCCTCACCCTCCATGGCCAATGAATGAGAAGCCCTGGAGGGGTACAGGGGCAGGTGTGCTGGCAAAGGTATCGTGTGCCTGTGGCCTTATCGTACCTGGGATGTTCAGAGGATATAACCAGGCACTATACCCATGCGCCAAGCCGGCTACTTTCTATTTCTGTTCGATGGTTCACTTTCGGGCCGGTCCACCCCATACCTGTGACCTTTTCAAATTTCGGACTCTTGGTGGTCCGTGGAGCTTGGGACAAAAAACCAGACGACCTGCCTGTCGTCCCACTGTTTTGGACCTTCGACAATTCTATTTGTCACCTTGAACCATTCCTCGACTTAAAATGTCTTTATGGGGAGTTAGGTTATTTTGAAACGAGTAGTGCCTTCATAGGTTTAAAGAGCCAGTAATTTATTAGACTATGCATGAATAACAATTATATAAATAAACTAAATCACAGAAAGATGAACAGAATAAACTGAGGAATGTCTACGTAAAATAAATCTGCTGTTGGGGCTCAAGATCTGTAAAATTAATAGGTTGTGTCGTTTGGATGTGAACTAATACCTCACCAAACGAGAGTGATTTGACGTCACAGTGAGACCCAGCTGAGTCGTCTCTACCACAAGACTAAAATGACGCCACAAACCTGCTCTAAAGCGGTCGTTAAGTTGTAAATTTGTCGTAGACATAGAGGCATGTTAATTTTACAAGAGTAATGGTTAACCTGAAATAGCTGACTTTTTCGAGCGTGTCTCCCTTCTCCACGCTATTTCTTATGCCTCGCCAGACTTGAAGTTATACGTTACCAGCTGTACTTGGCAATTGCGGTGCATGAAATATCAACTTAAAAGCTCGTATCAACATGTTGCTTTTATAGCTTTTGTCACGCGTTATCAAATGAAAAGTTTTCCCTTAAGGTTGTGCTGCAGCTGATGATGCATTTCTGAATTATTTTTTATTTATTCCCTTGGTTCAATGTCCCAGGGACGCCCCTTAAAAATCATCATCAGAACCTTAATCTTTTTCATAGTGAAGTAAGCAATTTCTCTTTTAAATGCTGACAAATTTTTTGTTTAGATAAGTTTTACTATAGGTAGGTACAGGTAGGTACAATCATACTATAACCTCCAAAATTGCAGCGGAGTCGTTGCATAGGGCACTGGGTCAAGGATACAGATAATTGCTCCACTACAATTATTATCGCATATTGTACGTTCCAACTCCGCTCAGGATTTGTTTTTTGGGCAAGTCCCAAAAGCCCAAAAAAGTAATTAACGCAGCTGAAGCTACAAGTGTTGTTTGGTGGAAAAATGCACTGAAAATGCACGCGAATCGGGCTGAGGTCCGTAAGCTAAGCACGGCAGCAACGCGGCATACATTCCCTTCAGTATTTAGGTCATTGGTTTCAGTTGCGCAACGGCAATCAACGCTCGCAAGAAAATACGCCAACTAGAGGGCAGAACAAAGACTGCGCTAGGACTCACTTTTGCCATCGTGCCCCAACTATCAATTTATCAAATTGTAATTATTAACTCAGCAGATGAGAGTTTTTCGACTATAGGAACAGGGGCGTCATTTCAGTTTTTCTTGGGGGGGGCAAGTAGTCACTATATATACTTAGGGTGCGTCCCACCATACTCGGTTAACGTTAAACCCCAGTTAAATTCCAATTATCGGTCGGTAAAAATTGACTTTAACTGGAGTGTAACGTTTAACCGTGAGAATACACAAGAAAACAAACAGGTTGCGAGCGAGCGAAGCGAGCGAGCCGAAAATTTCACTAATCTCTGTAAAATCTCCATATTTTGCAGGAAGAACTTTAAATTTACTAATTATTTATTACGTTGGAAATTTTTGTAGGCCCCTTCAGAGCGTATATAGGCCCCAAACTGTAGCTTATTTAGCATAGGTAATGGTTAATCCAGCACTGTTCGCAAGGAATTGTCCCCGGTTTAACGTAATTTTTTGACTACACCTAACGGCCATTCTACATGCAATCGACCGCCGTACACAATAGTCGGCAGAGTTTTCCCCTTCAAAATAACATCCATGGTCTCTACTGGATGTAACTCATGGTCATGGGTAGGTAGGTAAATCATCCTAATTATTATTTTTATTATTTTTTTTTTACGTTTTTCACTGAAAATGTAATTTTTTAATTCGTTCTTGGGGGGGGGGGGGGGGGGGGGCAACAGCCCTCTTGGGGGGGTCAAGTGCCCCCCCAAGAGGGCCAAATGACGCCCCTGTATAGGAACCAAAATAAATAACTAGTATGCATTCTGTTGTACTTCTACTATCAAATGACTTCTCTTCTAGAAATTTTCCTCTTTTTGTTTTTCCGCTAATAGAAGCAATAAGGGGGAAATCAAGATTTTTCGAACAATCCAAATTGAATGAAACTGCTAAAGTAAGCGCATACTTAGAGCCCGATAAAAAATTACAGTCGCAAATTGGACTTTCTTTTACCGTTATTTTCTGTACATCTCATTGTCGTAGGGATATCGAAATTTATATCACTTAGGGTGCGTCCCACCATACTCGGTTAACGTTAACTCCAGTTAAATTTCAATTATTGCCGAGGGGTAACCACTCCAGAGATTCCTTGAGATTCCCTGAGATTTCAAAAAATTCTCAACGATATTCATAGAACGAATTTACAAGCTCTTTAATTGAAATTACTTGATACAGTCAGTGTATACAGTCTTGAGACAACTTCTTAGATTCTAGAACACTTGATGATTTTAGAGCGGGAGGTTCTGTGACAAAGGAATCGATCAGTCTCATGGCAGCTTTAATTTCTTAAATAAAATCGAAATTAACTGAACATAGAAAGATGAACCCCGAAGGGGTAACCCCTCCAAAAAATTCCACTATTCCCTGAGATTTCAAAAAGATTTTCAATGATTCCCAATGAGCGGTTAACCCCTCGATTATTGCACGGTAAAAACCGAATTTAACTGGAGATTAACCGTTAACCGAGTGTGGTGGGACGTACCCTTAGTTATTTTATAATTTGTTGAATGATTTTCACGATTCTTTCACTACAACCCCTAATTTCTACAGACACTAACTTACGAAACAGCGATCGAGTCTGAAGACGGATTCGAAGTAACAGATAGTATCAACTATCAAGTACGTTTGCCTTGCACTTGCCCCCAGACCTTGAAGTAAAATTGTGTCAAGCTGTCTGTCAGTTCTCAGTCTTTATGAACTTGTCCTATTTCGAACTATACTACAACAATAGGACGATTAACAAGAGAGCGAGTAATGACGATGCCAAGTCAAATATAGATATAGATGGATTTCGATTACAAGTGTAATAGACTGTGGGAATAAAGGGTCCGACAACAGTCGCACTTAACTTTCTCGCCCCATGTAATTTTTTTATTTTTTGGAGATTTTTTTGCGGGCGTAATTTTTAAGCAATCCAAAATCGGTTGAAAATGACCCAAGAGCATCTATCTGAGATCACTCCTACCAAGTTTCATGGCTGTCATTCTATTACTGTAGTCCCAAATGCGTTCTAACCATTCAAAAACGTGGTTTCTCATTCTCAACTCATTTTCGACACTTTTTTGACAAAAACGGCCGTAATTTTGAAGATAACAAAATTATGTTCGACAGATGTTTAAGTTATATGGTTCTACACAAATTTACCAAATTTCATGACAATCGGTCAATAAATGTGAATGGCGCCGAAACGATCGAACTTTGGTCCAGAACGGCCGTAATTTTCAACCAATTCAATTTTAGTTGAAAATGACCTCGAAGCATCTATTTGTCAACACACATACCAATTTTCAGTGTTATAGATTGAAAAGTGTACCGTCGGCGCTTGTCTAAGTAACCAAAAACACGATTTTTGAATTATTTTGGCGGTTTTTTGACAATAGCGGCCGCAATTTTTGACCAATCAAAAAATCCTTGAAAATGCCCCTCGGCAGTGATTTTAGACAGGTCCATACCAAATTTCATCAAAATCGGATGAACGGTATAGGCGCTAGAGCACTGCACGGACTGACGGACGGACTGACTGACGGACTGACGGACGGACAGACTTTTTCCAGAAACCACTTTTTTGGACTCAGGGGACCCCCAGGATCATGGGAAACCCAAAATCTCAATTTCGAAATTTTGCACGAAAACAATACTTTCTCGCCATATATGGCTAGCGAGAAAGTAAAAAGTTGAAAATCACGATACGTAAATAAAATTTAAATTTTGGATAAATTCCGAACCTAATTTCACTCGGATTTATTACGATATATCGATGATCAATACTAATATTGTACATTTTAAAATAGGGGTCGTATTTTATGAATTTTACATACCTACCTTTATGTAGCCCTAAAGGCAATAAACACGTATACGTAACCTTCAGTTTCTATAAATTGTAAAATGCCTGATTTCTCTTTGTTTCTCAGTTATGGTCGCGACATCATTACAAGATTGTTAGGTTTCACACAGGGGTGACTAGTGATGCACGAAAATTTCTTGTCTTGCTTTTGTTCTTGCATTTCTTGCATACAAGAGCAAGAACAAGAGTCGATTTTGGCGGCAAGAACAAGAACAAGAAGTGACTTGCAAGAAAAAGAACTCTTGCAAGAGTTCTCGCAATTCTTGCATAAACCCAGGCAGTTTTTTTTTCCAAAGATTCATTCATAGATTGCATTCGATATTTTGTACGAGAAACTCTGCAGATTACGCGACGATAGATTGTACTTAAAATGGCCGCTCGGTAGGCAACAAGCCACATTTTAACAGCAGAAAATTCCATTTGTATGCAAGAAATTACAAGAGTCTTGCAGCAAGAACCAGAACAAGAGCAAGAAATGATTTCTACTGCAAGAACATGAACAAGAACAATATAGGATTTTGACTGCAAGAACAAGAACAAGAGTCGTTTTGCGAGAACAAGAACAAGAAATGCCGTTTCTTGTTCTTGTTCTTGCATCGTGTATCACTAGCCGGGTAACCCACAAACAGGTTTTGAATTTTTAGCCACGGTTTAATAGAGTTTCACGTTCCTATCATCCGGTCTATTTGGTATCATTTCCCACTTTATCAGGTCGATGTTCAGTAGCGAATATTGCTTTATTCCAATTTGTCTTCTCACGCCTCCCTCCCAGCAAAACTGAAAAGGAAGCCAAGAAAATGGAAAGAGTGCGAGATTTTCTCTCGTTTCGAAAAAGATGGCTGCTTGCTGTGAAGACTGCTCTTAATATCAGAAAGAAACATCTTTCGTGTAAGTAAATTACTAAGAAACTAGAGCAAAGTTGTGGACATGCTGAGATATGTGCAAAAGAGAGAAATTCTCGAGCCAAACTCAATGTTCTCTGGTCATGCATATTCATACGGTAACCTGCTCACATTTTTTCATGTCGCCGCGTTTAGAAAAGGGGGGAGGGACGGGGGAGGGGGGCGTTATCAGCGTCATGCCTTAATGGCTCTAACGGTCCTAACCACGAGATGAATCACTTTATTTGTTTTAAAAAAACCTCAAGTTAAAAAGAATTTACGATGTTAGCAATGCGGTCTCAACACGTCATCATATTTTTTCTCGGCTGGCGTATTTTTAAATACCTCACGATTATTTCACTGCAGCGGGGTTCTTTTAATGGTCTCTGTTGACTCCCTGTGGGAGCATAACAAACTACGGAGCTATTTTGAGAGGCAGGGAATCGTCGAAAGGAGCCGGCACTATGAAGAAAGGTGCATCTCCAGAAAATAACACTAGCAGGATCGTAAAACACCTCGCGGTCAAAGAGGTGATGGGATTTCTCGGTGATGTGCTATTCACTTTAATGATCAACGGTGCACCCAGCTACTTTTCTCGGTTTACTTACTTCTCCGCCCCCGGCTCCAAGTTTTCTAACATGACTTCCCTATCTTCACTGCAAACAATAATATGAGGAAAATAGGAAATTTTACAGTGCACTAGAAGTATATTACCTATCAGCAGTTCCCACGGCGAACTCACCAAGGAAATAGAAAGGGTAACCACTCCAGAGATCCCTTGAGATTCCCTGAGATTCCACAAAGATTTCCAAAGATTCCCAACGATATTCATAGAAAGATGAACCCCGAAGGGGTATAACAACTCCAAAAAATTCCCTGAGATTTCATAAAGATTTCCAATGATTTCCAACGAGATTCCCAACGAGTGGTTTTAAACTTTTTATACTGGAGTCAAAAATTTTCTGGAATAATTACGGAAAAACAGAATTGTGGTTAAAAAACTCATTAATTAAGGGTGGAGTTCTCCACTTCTTTAAAGTACTCTATAGTGTCTCCTATAGAAGAGATTTATCTTATTGTATGTTTAGCTCATGACAAGTACCTCGCAATAGCACTTGTCACAAACTAAACACACGATAAGATAAATCTGTTCGATAGGAGACACTATAGTACACTTTACGAAGTGGTGAAATCCCCTTAGGCCTTTGAGTGTCTACGCAAAAACAATGCTAATGCCGTGATTCGAACTCGAACGTCCCAGCTTGCTGCACAATTCCAACACTGAATGGCAGTCTGTTAAAGAAATAAGTATCCTGCTCTATTATAAGACCCAGGTTGTTTAAGTTGAGTTATTTAGGTTTAAACGGTAGATTTGAAAGCTCTTGTCTCCCTTAGGCGGTAGGAAGGATGTTAAATATTCTGTAGATATTGATCCACTGGAACCACATAGCCTACGCTACAGGAGTTTCCTCAGCTAAACTCTGGTACTTGTTTCAAGCAAAAACACAGCAACAAGAATTTACGAGGGGTTAACTACTCCAGGAATCTCGTTGGGAATCTCGTTGGCAATCATTGGAAATCTTTATGAAATCTCAGGGAATTTTGGAATTTTTTGGAGTGGTTACCACTTCGGGGTTCATCTTTCTATGAATATCGTTGGGAATCTTTGGAAATCTTTATGGAATCTCAAGGAATCTCTGGAGTGGTCACCTCCTCGAGAATTTAGAAACATTTTGCGAGATGAGTGCATTTTCTACGTGCTTGGAAACGTGTCGAGACTGACTGTATTTTTGGAGAGAAACCACAGATAACTGCGGGGACTTCCTGCATGCTGTGTCAGCAAAACTGAATATTTTGTTCATGAAATACCAAGAAGGTCTCTCAGTCGATGGTCTACATTCTACAAGGTTTGTTTAAGGCAAAGCAACAGCTAACGATGCAATTCTGCATTCTATTTCTTTCAAACTTGACAGCAAATTTTCAGTTTATTTTTTATTTTTATTTTTAGAAGTGAGAGAAGTGGTATACACTTCTCTATCCCGGTGAATTTCAAGTCCCGCGTTAACATTACGCGCAGAGAATATTTTAATCTTCTCTCAGGTTAAAAAGACTAAATTCTGCCACGTAGTTTCAGTAACGTCCCAGGGAAGTATCTACCCAGATAGTATAACTTACCAGAGTATTTTTTATTGCGAGGGTGTAACCACTCCAGAGATTCCCTGAGATTCCGTAAAGATTTTCAAGGATTCCCAACGATATTTATAGAAAGATGAACCCCGAAGGGGTATAACCACTCCATAAAATTCCAAGATTCCCTGAGATTTCATAAAGATTTTCAACTATTCCCAACGAGTAGTTAACCCCTCGATTTGTTGCAACTCTTATTAACAGGCAAAATTTCGACAATTCCAATTTCAAAGAATATCCCACTCTTTCTTTGCAATAGCCCCTCGTCTCTGCTTGCGCCAGAGGCTCCCTACTCTTCCGGGAAGAGGAAAATCTGGTAATGACTCTACGTATGAAATGGAGTGATTAATAAATCAAGACGAGTAGGTATAACATGGCTGGGTGTCGGAAATGACCGGGTAAGTTTGGATGAACGGTTGAAATGACCAAATATGCCCGGCAGCGAGTCATCAGTCAGACAGATGGCCCGATCGATGGGGCTTTGATCAGCTACAAGGCTATTTATCGTTTGCACAGCTAATTTAATAAGCTGACGATTCGCTTCCGGATCGCTGACAGCTGCGACAGCCATCCTCCAAACTCCAAAGGAATATCTAATGTGGTAATATGAGGTATAGGTACACCGTGCTTCTCAGTGCCTGAGCGATCAAGCGTTCTGGCACCTGCCAGGGGGCCACCAAAAAGGTTTCAACTTCTCAAAAAATCATGCGAATACAGCTGGTAGCTAACGTAATCATAACATTATTGATCAAACAAGGTTCGTTACAAAATGACGAACAGGCAAGTGAAGTGTGGAGCGTTGAACACACGGAACGAATGACAATGAAGGAGGACAAGGATGCAAGGAGGCAAAGTCGGTGTACGGCCGACAGACGATAACTAACCCTGGTTGACGGCTCTGGGACCCGTACCACGACGGATAAAGTCCGCACAGCCCCTTTAGCGTTTGAGGCAAAACTGACGTGCAGGATCAGTTTACAGCGGAATCAACGAGTCAGGATCAAATACCGAGTCAATTTTAACCCCATCCCTCTTTTGAAAATTACCCTACCACGCCAAAAGGAAGAAAATTTTCCGTTCGTAGTATGGATCCCCTTTCAGCTATTTGGTAATGCCGTTAGGAACGGCCTAGTATTGAAAAATGTAATGCGTACAGCTAAGAAATTTTTTTTCCTTCGCTGACTATATGTTTCGTCAAGAGCTATACAAAAATTCAACTGACGCCAAAAAAAAGTTAGTCCGCGTTTCTTTAGCTGGTAGCGGTGTGTCGATTTGGTCGATGCATCCCGCATCGCGGCAGAGGCAATGGACACGCGTAGGCGTCCAGCGGCAATGAACTTGGTTGGTTCAACTTTCAAGTTTTCCGGTGGCATCGCCCAGTGCGGCTTCGGCCAGTGCTCACTGTCTCACTGATTAGGTAATTAATCGATTGGCTAATCAGAGCTTTTGACGGGCTAACACCGAAACGGGTGCTGGGACAGGATGGGATGTAAATATTGTGACCTGTTTCCACTGTGTGTATGTGTAACCCACCGCGCCCCATGACAAACGACACCTTAGGTTGCGTTCATTTTTCCAATGGTTTCCAATCAACAAAATAACGACTCACATTTTGTATCCCGTCACCGAAAAAGAAAAAGGTGAATGCCAGATTATAGGATCAATCGACACAATAAATCAGACTCATTTAATTTTGAATAAAAATAACCCAATAAATGGTTGAGTGAAAAAAAGATGAAGTTGGGAAGTTGGGAAAATGGTGAGAACTCCCTGAAGCAGCGTCTCTCATCGAGTCCTCGCTGACTGCTGAGAGCTGACTCCTGAGTCCTGACTCGACCAACCATTTCCCAATCAGTTCGGCTCCAATGCATATAATTCATTCTATCATTCCTCTTGAGTGGGAAAAAAATTCTCTCCATAGCGTTAAATATCCATTAAAACTCAGTCATTTCCGCGATGCTTCCCGAGATTTGCTTTCGACAAAAGACTGTGGTTTGATGCGTGCTCTGCTAGTGAAATCAGGTCAACTTAGCCTGTCTGAACGTCCACAATACAGTCCATTATGCCCGCTGTACAGGCCATCCTGAAGTAGTTGAGAGGTCCGTGTCAAGCAACTCTTCTTCTTCTTAGCACCCGCCCGTTTGTATCGGGGACTCGGTCCGAAAACAGGCTGCAGAGTGTGCCTAGTAGAGGTAAACAGACGCCGCAACGTGAGATTACGGAGATTCCGACATTGTAGCCAACCACACAGTGCTATACAACACAAGATAACCTTCTAATTTTCCTATTGCGCCTTACGCACACGTGTCTGATAGTCAGATGAAGAATCTCTTCAGCCCTAGCCTCCATATACATTTCCAAGGGGGTAACCACTCCAGAGATTCCTTGAGATTCCTAAAGATTCTCAAAGATATTCATAGAAAGATGAACACCGAAGGGGTAACCACTCCAAAAAAATTCCAAGATTCTCAGAGATTTCATAAAGATTTCCAATGATTCCCAACGAGATTCCCAACGAGTGGTTAAGGGTCCGCTATACCTGACGGTGCATTTTTTGCCGCCCATAAGATTAACATTGCGAGCGGCGATTCATTTTCAAGGTTTACCCTTGGTTGGAAAGACACAAAATTTTGCCTGTACCTAGCCCTAACAATGTTCTAGGGAGTGTTCGAAGCAGATTTCCCAATTTCTCACTGGTTTCTTTTATTTCAACTGTTTTGCAAATGCTAGCATCGCATACCTCAAGAAAAGTGCTGTATCTCGAAAACCAGTAAAAAAATGGGAAATCTGCTTCGAACACTCCCTAGAACATTGTTAGGGTTAGGTACAGGCAAAATTTTGTGTCTTTCCAACCAAGGGTAAACCTTGAAAATGAATCGCCGCTCGCAATGTTAATCTTATGGGCGGAAAAAAATGCACCGTCAGGTATAGCGGACCCTTAATCCAAATGGAGTTTTCATAGAGGAAGTCCAGACCCTGTCTAAGTTTTTTGATGTTAGAAGCCCCAGAGAGCGAAGACTCCATGTGTACTAAATGAGACAAGATAAAAAAAAATATTTGAACTATGTTAACCTGAAAATTCCAAAAAATACACAAAAATTGAGGGGGAAAACAACTCATACAATGGGCATACACTGAGAACTTGTTTTGTTTCTCAAGGCCGCTCCCGAGGAAAGACGCCGAGAAGACACAAAACACATGGTAGGTATAGGGTATAGGTACTCGTATATACCTTGAAACCTAATATCCCCAACTGGCCACTTGATCCCAATCCCCACAGTCATAGGCGTCGGGAATCATATGAAGGAGGCAGAAAACTCCCCCAGCAAAAAGCCACAAATCACAAATTTTTGCTGTCGGCATGTATTTTTTTCAAAACTTGAATTTTTTGAGAATTATCCATTGTATCTGGCAGCACTACGAACACGGCGGGGACCTACAGTTTTAAGATCACAACCTTGATAAGCGAGGCAAACTCTCATTTGATCGGGATCGAACCGGTGTGTTCCTCTAAAAGCAAACATCTAAGCCACTAGACCACTATCGCGGCCGTCAGAGGTAAAGTAAGATCGTACGTTATAAAATACATACGTAATTAAATACGGAAGGAATAATTATAATCGAGTTAGGCGCTATTTGTGGACCAGAACACGTGTACTAGTCTCCATGTACCTTTTACATCTAACGTCGACCAGCGCTCAACAACATTAGGAAACACCATCATTGCCCACCATTACAAATTATGTAATAAATCATCAACCAGTAGAAAAACAGCTTTATTAGACAAGTATCGCCGGCTGATTAGGACTCGGTTTATTAGCTTCAAGGTTTTTAAGTCACTGTCAATAAGTTCTAATTATTTGCAGCAATGTGGGACTTTTCACGCGCTACCAAATACGCAAAGTCGCAAGCTTGTTCCCTGAATTTTTGTGATTTAAATATTGCTTATAATTTTTTAACGACGGTTTTGATTCATGGTTTTTAAATATCTCTAAAATGTTATCGGAATATTTGACCTGTTACCCTTGTAGCACTTATCTTCAATAAATGTATCTGTAAAGTCTCGCTGGTCAGTTTCAGGTCCGCAAAATTCAAAACAGTAAAGCAACGAGGGTATGCAGCATAGCCTTAAGAGGGCTTCGTTAACAGGTTTAACACCTGGCTAACCTAGGTACGGCACTGCATCAATTAATGCGGAAGTCAGTCGTGAATGCTAGTAGCAGGAATAGCCATAAAGGCTCCCACCCCTAAGCCATAATGCCGTCCGGCAATAAGGGGCCCTTAATATTCTATCCGGCTCTGTATGTATAATCGTAACGGGCAAACAGGCGGGCCCGGCTGTGCAGTTGGTGCCGGACAGCCGCCCTTAACTGAAAACAATTATAACTTCCACTGCTAACATTGACTTATCTATGAAATAGATACTGGAGATAAGCACTCTTATGTTCTCGAGAAACATAGATATTGAAAAAAATCTAGTCTCCGAAGCGTCAGATGCAGAGTCCCACCTTTCGCTTCATTCTGCTTTATGGCTCGGTGCCTTGCTATTGCGCATCCGGCCAACAGAAACATAATAAGCTTGTATGGAAAATGTGCATCCCGTCAACTCGAAGACTGATTTTACACAGGGCAGCCAGTTAAACTGTGTAGAAAAAACCTCCAGTCTCCCCTACCTAGGTTGAAAATCAGCAGCTTTGAACTATCTCCTTCGAGGGGGTAACCACTCCAGAGATTCCCTGAGATTCCATAAAGATTTCCAAAGATTCCCAACGATATTCATAGAAAGATGAACCCCGAAGGGGTAACCACTCCAAAAAATTCAAAGATTCGCTGAGATTTCATAAAGATTTTCAATTATTCCCAACAAGTGGTTAACCCCTCGATCTCCTTATAATTAATCCGAAAGTTTCTTCTTATGACGTTTAACTTGCCGGGTTTCCAGTAATTAGAGAACAAACAGAAGTTAAGTGGGGAGGATGGAGTGCAATGGGCTACCCCACGTGATAAAGCACAAATGGTACAAAACCTTTTATGATTATTGTAAGTGGAGTAGAGGAAACCCCTAAGGGGGAATCCGTGAACCACGTCATCCTACAACCCATGCAAACGCACCAAGTGCCACTAGTGCGCTCTTTGCCCCTTTGCTGCTTCAAACAAATAATTTTCTCTTCAATTTTGAAACAGTTTTTTTCATTATAACTACACAACTTGGATGTCGTTCTCTACACGACGTTACGCTCAAACGAGCTCACGGAGTTATTACGTAACTGAACAACATAACTACCTACACAACACAATACCGAACGTAACGTACAGGCCTTCAACTTATTATTCCAATATCTCAAACATATGTATTCCTGTTAATGACGCCTTTGCACTAAATTAGTGTACCTACGATGTTTTATTAACGACAGTCCACAATGCTACTGTTTAAATTTAACAGAAGTTACAACACTTCCACTGATATACTTATTTGAATTTATCGGGTCGACCGTAAATGAATGAACTGTCACAACGTTTCTTGACTACTTAACTCGTTCACATACGAAAATATGTACAATGGGCACCAAGTAGAAATAACCCCGGTGAAGCCAAGAAATAGAAATTGGTGGAATAAATTATTATAATGATGATAATGACGGAATTGTAATGGTAGGAAGAGCGGACTTGTAATTAGGATAGCTGTCCGCCTACAGGCGCAGGGCGCACAGCGGCAAGGCGCAGGCTTTCAGTACAATACCCCACTTATATCACAAGGCACCTTACAATATACAGGTAGGTATACATACCTATCCTAGAGATAGGTATCGTGAACCTGTAGAGAAGGGGGGAGGGGCAAGGGGAATGTACTTAATTTATATGAAAGGACTAAGCAACCGAGTTATTTTTCGAATTCGCCAAAAATTATTTATTACATTCCAGAACAAAAAGTCTAAAGGTACAACCACAGAGTACAACTAAAATTCAGAACTGTGACTGGCACCGCGAAGCTAGATTCCGATCCTAGTTGAACGAAAGAACTTCAATGAACCTTACCCTTAACAAAACAGACTACCTTCTCCAGGTTCTGAGATACCTAAAGGAGTGGGCGATCTTGTGTACAGTAAACAAGTGCGCAGAGAAGAGAGCAACGGCTTAGAGTCGCGCACAAACGCAGGGTCGCCGCGCGACCGATGACCGCACATCGCCAAGCGAGGGTCATCGTTCTTCCCCTTGGAAAATCGTGGCTCCGCACCGGTTACCATCAGTTCATTCGCCGAACGTGAGCAGATGTGACAGCTACAAAACATGAGCTGCCTGAATTACCACCTCCCACGATACCGTCCAGGTTCTGATTATATCGTCTTATGATATCAACGAAGGAAGAAGCCCACTCAACCATCAATGACCATCAGTCGTGTACCAGAGTAATCTGAGTTCCAAAGGGGCGAAGTTGGCTGAAAAAATTGCCGGGGTCTTAGCGAGAGCCTAGTGTTCTGACCATTGTCAACGAACTCCTGGTATTCAGTAGTGCTGCCAACTGAGTACAATGGAGATTTAAATTAGCGAATAAACTTGGGATGTGATTTATTTTAGTGTATCTCAGCAGCTCGTTCGAAAAGTGCAGTGAAATGCAAAAAGGGTTTGTAAGCAAGGTGGCCATTCATCAGGAATGAATAACGCGTGCCGAAAATAACACTGCGCGACGGACGATGGCGGTGAAAGCCGCGGTCGAAAAATCAGACAAGGCGGAAACAATCTGCAGGACGGACGGGCGGAGAGCGGCGGCGGCGGCCGCGTCGCTCACTACCATCGATTAGCGTCCAATCCGCTTTGGGGGGCGCCTCCACACGCAGGACACTTGTTTGGGGCATTCCCCAGCGGGGGGTCACTACTTCTACTAATTATCCGCCCAAATTTCTTGTTCTTGTATGCCTTCCAACCAAGAATAAGAGTTATGATTCAAGGTTCAACACACTCAGGTTCAACGGATTGCCACACGTACAGCAGCAGGATCCCATCAATAATTTTGTAGGGAAACCCAATCCCAAAGCACGAAGAACAATTACCAGTTCAAGTCGACAAACCTGACCTCACGCGTGTATGCAGGATAAAACTGAAAAATCAAGCAAAAAATAATATATAAAATCAAAATTCTACACCATGAAGAAACACATTTTAACCAGCTGACAAGGGGTGAAGTATGAAAGGGATGACAAGAGAGCTGAGCTGCACAGAAGGACATATCAACGATGAAGGGGAGGAGGAGGAAATCCGCCTCGGGAGACCGCAAAGTTCCATACTGAGACGGTGCCACCTCAAAACTCCCATAACTACCTCACATATAGTTTCTGGGTGACATAGTCCTTAGCATCAGGTACTAAAAACAACTGATGGAGAGATATATTACCGTTCTCCCAACGCACAGTTAACACCAAGTTGTGCGGGAAAGCTGGTGTTAACCGCGGGTGTTCATATGAATAATCTATAGCAAGAACGAAAACCTGTGTTTCTTGCAGTACCTAATGGTGTATAAAGTTCTTGCAATTATTGAGTCGTGTACTTTTCACCCTGTTTTCGTATCTGTCCGCGAGGCTTCTGCTTCCCGCTCCTCTTCTCTTTTTCAACTTCCTAGTCCATGTACAATTTTACTATCGGACGTGAAGGGGTGTGTTCGTAGAAGGGTCGTGAATACTGTGCGGACCAAAAATGACAGAAAGCAAGAATGAATTTTTCCCGAGTTATAGTAGCTCTATAGCTCCTGCAAACCACAAGTCTTCACCTTGTTTTTAGACGATACCTGGGTGACAAATTCAAATTACTAAGTAGCGGATGTAACCGCAAGAAGGCTCGTTTAGACGTAACGTTTAGAAAACGGCTTCTTTATTTATACGGGATACTAAAACTCGTGAAAGGTCCCACACTGTATAGTGTGAGGGGCACATGTTTTAAAGGGTAAAATGCGGCCCTTGTTTGGGTATTAGACACAGGGTCCCTTCAGGGCCATGTGCTCCCACCCACGCATGCGACCCTCTTGGGCATTCCCCTTTCCAAAATTTAGGCACCACTTAGATAAGGAAGGCGGGTTTACCGAGCCGGATGGTTTATTTTTATCGACAAAAAATTTACTTCTTTATTTGCTTTCGGTGTAGTTTGTTTACAGTTGTTAATGATATCAATCTGAGGGACCCATTTTGTTTCTAACCAAAATTTAACAACTGAGGGTAGCACAAGATCGAAGAAAGTATCAATCGTTCTGCGTAATAACTGTAACACTGGGATACAGTAACGTGCAAATTAACACGTCCGTAGTCCCAAGGGAATAGGTAGCAATTTACTGAAATCAAAATTATTATCTCACTTTACGAGTATCGATTCAAATGCGACTCACGTTTTCTCGATGTTGAAACAAAATAAAGGGTCGGACAATGGCGTCATTTAACTTTCTCACATGCAGAAATCGGTCTATTGATGTTGTTAATGAATACTTTGGAGGAATTTGGATTATTATTTTTTAACGCACTGGGATTTTAGTACCAAATTTAATCAAATTTAGGCAAACTGTGTGACTGCTACGGCATTTTCTCCAAAAACCAAAAAACCAGTTTTACAACCCAGGGGATCCCCAGGACCATAGGAAATTTGGCACGAAAACGAACCTTATTGTCTTGCGAGAAAGTAAAAAACCTCGAGGTTGGGAAAGTGATACTTGTAACAAACGTTTGTTAGCGCAGGTAGGCACTTTGTTAGTTCTACATTGCGTTTTATACATACATCGACCCTGAGTTCTAATTGGAAAGCTCTCCATTGTTCATTATGCCGTATACGCTTCATGGAAACACGTCGAGACCCTTATACGGCTTATATTATAAAACGATACCCGCTAATGGTCAGCTTCACTAATTAAAATTACCATTACCAGGTGTGAGTCCATACAACTAGTGTAGTGGCTACTTCATCCCTTTTTGAGATAGCCCTTCCCTGTGCTGAAACTCGAAACCTATCCAATTACTCGGGAAATTATTGTAGGTTGTGCGAAGGTGGAGTAATAGAGAAAGAACCAGAAAGGGAAATTTGGGTTACAAAGGAAAATGCAATTAGGCACCATCTCCCAAAGTGGGAGCGGGAAAATTTGAGCTTCTGTGCCTCCTATATGATGCGTAATTTGTCACAATATAGGCAAAGTTAGAACAGTGGTATGACACAGAGCTATCAAGCAAGAGGACCGAGGGTCTGAATTCGACTGTCGGACTTTTTTCTGCCAAACTAGCCCGGCTGGGGGAAAACTCGGTGATCGGGCGTAATTCTGCCCAAATAATTCCTACAGCACAGAGCGGTGGGGCCCTGCATCTCGTAGGCCCTTCCAGAGCCACGGAGTTTTTTCTTTGCCAAACGGCATGATAGACCAATTGTTAATAACATCGTTATCGACGTAATTAAGGGGGAGTAGCCCCCACTGATCGCTGAATTTCATTACCCATCCACGTCTTGGAACCTTAAGAGGCAAAAAATCGACAAGTCAACCAGAAGCCAGTTAATTAAATTATTAAGCCAAAAAATAAAATAAAACTCGAAATAAAGAAAAGGATCACGAACTCGGAAAAGGTTAAGTGTGGGAATAATCAACAGATTAAACGCCTTCCCCCTTTTCCTGCTATTCTTGGTAACTTGGAAAAAATAACAGGTGGTAAAGAATATAAGGCAGGACAGCAAAGAGAGGAGGAGAGGGGAATGAGGTAGAGACTGCCGTGGAGAAGTTGGGGGGGGGGGGGGGGGGGGGGGTGCAGATGCCGAACACAGTGGCGGCGAGTCAACCTTCAAATTCAGGCATCATTGAATTCTCTGACAGCAAAATACACCCTATTACAACGCCATTATGTACCTCTTGTTTATAGAGGCGTATTAGAAAGTAACAACAAACTGAGAATGACTGCGTGTGCCGGGACTAGAACCCAAACCACCTTGTAGGTAGAAAAATAAGGTATGAATTCTATTTATCCAAGATAGCGTATAAAATACAATTATTGTTTGGCTCGTGTCTTGGTACCCTGAAGTGGGATCCGAAGTACCAGCTTGAGGTCTGAATGTACACCGAGTGTACCTATACACCTGCACTCCACCAGTGCAGTGGTGTGGTAGTCTTTCGGCTTTGGTTCATTCGCTACAGACAGATAAGTAGGTAGGTAGGTTCATAGCTCATAGGTACCTTAGGTATCTAGGCCCTTTACCTCAAACTTTCGTACCTGAGCGTGACAACCGCCACTGCAAATGGGGTAGAAGAAACTGCTTGACGCGGCAAGAAGGAAACTTACAGCCTGCCCCCCCCCCCCCCCCCCCCCCCTTCACGGCATCCCCTTTAGCCCCTCCGATGTATCCACGCAATTTCGCGGCCGACTCAAAAAGGTTTCCCTGACTCGGGAGATTCGCAGTGGCCTGCTTACTAAAACCCTTCCTGCTTTCAACATCATTCCGTTACACACAGAAATTTTGCACACATGTACAGTACATACAACTCCGCTGCAATATACTTGACTAAATTATAAAATAAATTTTACTTTCTCGCTAGCCAATATGGCAAGAAAGTTTTTTTTTTTTTTTTTTTTCAAAAAATCTGCTATTGCTGCATGCATGTTCAGCCAAAAATAGGTACCTATAGGTACCGATCGGCCTACCAGGGCTAACAAGGGGAATCATTCCTATCAATCCTAAAAAAGTATAGTACCTTAATTAACAGATAAAATGCAAGCGTACGTACTTATCAAATAATCGAAGAACGTCATAAAGATTTTACGACCTTCCGTTGATAGCGCTCAACCACTGCTAAAGAACTCTTCGTTGGTGAAATAATGTAGATAGTCAGTACTGTCATAGGTAGGTAGGAAAGACAGGGGCTCAAAATTACTACCCGGGAAAGCCAGTAGATCAGTAAGAAATATTTCGTTCGATTTCCCGACTATCTGGAGAAAAAATGTACGGGAATTTACGGAAGCTAAGGTACTATGTGATAGGTACCGCAAGCTGTTGCCATACCGTATCTAGGTAATCACTCACAAGAGGTACCTAAGTACCTGTACCTAGTACCTGTACCTAGTTGTCGACATAGTGACGTGAGTACGTACGTCAGAACTTATGGAACACCATCAGCTGGCTTTTCCGGCTGGATTGGATGGGTAGGTACGAAGCAGGTACCAGCTGCCCGGTGGGCAGACAAAGGGAACACGCAGAGTTTTCAACATTTCCACGACTCATATTCTCAAAAGACCAAACCACAATTCCGCCTCCAAAAACTGTTTACCAACCACCAAATATCCTGTTACGCCCCCGCGCGCAACTAAAAAATGACATTGCTTACAAGTGCTGAGGTTTGAGTTGTAAAAAAAAACGGGTGAATGAGAGGTGCTTAATTACTTTAATGAATAGCTTCCTTCCTCTAATGCCACGAAATTTTCTTTAAAAAGCGTTTTAATTTTAAAGGTTTTCGCTATAAAAATTAAATACTAATTAAACACTTCTCGTGATAATTAAAAAGTTTATGAGTTGACAAAAACGACGACATGCCTCTTCGGAAAGAAAACAAAAAAAAAGACAAACCTTAGTCGGGAAACGGAACAATCCATAATCCAAATGAAAGAAGTAATCCCAGTTTATGAAGTAGACCGCTAAACACACTTATCAAAAAACTTAGGCCAACATACTTTGAGAGCGAGGATGAAAACGCATAGACGTGCAATCACAAAGAACACCTAATCGGTACTGAATGGTTCAAGGAATATTATAAACACAACTGATCTCGCTTTGTGGGAGCGGTACACTGGCCTCCACAAATAAACGGCACTTGCGCACAAGGGCCCGTTCTCTGCTCTCTGGTCCGTCTTCGCTTTCCAGCGTCGACTCCAGATGTCACTTACCCTGTTTCAACTGTCTCCTACTTCACTTTCCAAATTTTTTCAATCCAGAAAATATTTAAAATTCATATTACACGTGTTTAACTTGGGTACTCAAGAAAATATCACTAGTGACTTCGGAAGAACCTGAAATGGACCTTAGCGTATTAATCATGATTTTCTTCTGTAGACGCTAGAAGGTGTTTGAAATGTTTTCCTTTTTTCTTAGTGACAGCTGGTACATTTTTTGGCCTAAAAGGTATTTGATATTTAGGAGGGAAAAAAATCTAGTAGTGAACTTTGTGGAAATTAACGCAGGGACAATTAACTACGAAGCAAAAGGTTTGCTGTTTTTTGTCAAGGCCATTTTATAGAGAAATTAATCAAACGTGAAGAAAAAACTCAATACCATGATTACGACGGACTGTCCCACATATCGGCTGGATTTCCAGAAAATAATAAATCCAGTTCAAAATAGGCAGCATTCTGGCAAAAATAGGGAAATTTTACTTTTCCCAGAAAAGTAAGAGTTAGGTGCCTACATTTTAGATTCGAAACGGTGAAATTAGTAAATCAATTTGATGTTAACGACTGTTCTTAGGGAATGAAATTTTTTCGAGAACTATCCGAAATAACTACCTTCTTCACGATTCTAAATTTTAAAAATACATAGTAAACAATCGCACAGTCATACTAATTCTCTAATTAGTACTGGTAAGTATGTCAACAAGTGAGTCACCTAGAGCGACACGTGCGGGGATTATTAAGTCGAGCCCAGTGTACTAGTCATTGGTTTCCAATTGAAATCCTCTTCCGCCATAAGGGAAACACCTTTGTCTGTGGGATATATCCCTGGTTTCGGCGTTAAAAGTAGTCAGGAATACAGAGGACTAACTTTAACACAATTTTCAGAGGGCAATAATGCACCAAACGCGTGAACCCTCAGAGGATCCCCTTAGTGTAAGGATAGTAAAGGGAACATGTCCACTAACCGCTAACCACCACAGAGACACATTCTTACCTACTATTCAATATTTTCCCCTCCCCATACCTATCTAGGACTAGGTACGTATAGGTACAGTATAACCCGAGCATCAAAGGGGCAAATGCTTAGACATCACGCAGTAGTCTCTAAAAAGACGGTCGTTTGCTCGGTATACGGAGAGTCCGTGTTTGCTTGTTCTAGGGAGTGTCGTTATTGAGAGTGTCGTTATAGAGAGTGTCATTATAGGGAGGGCCGTTATAGAAAGTGACGTTATAGTGTCGTTATAGAGTGTCGTTAGAGTGTCGTTATAGAGAGTGTCGTTATAGAGAGTGTCGTTATAGTGTCGTTATAGAGAGTGTCGTTATAGAGAGTGTCGTTATAGAGAGTGTCGTTATAGAGAGTGTCGTTATAGAGAGTGTCATTATAGGGAGGGTCGTTATAGAGAGAGTGTCGTTATAGTGTCGTTATAGAGTATCGTTATAGAGAGTGTCGTTAGAGTGTCGTTATAGAGAGTGTCGTTATAGAGAGTGTCGTTATAGTGTCGTTATAGAGTGTCGTTATAGAGAGTGTCGTTAGAGTGTCGTTATAGAGAGTGTCGTTATAGAGAGTGTCGTTATAAATAGTGTCGTTATAGAGAGTGTCGTTAGAGTGTCGTTGTAGAGAGTGTCGTTAGAGTGTCGTTATAGTGAGTGTCGTTATAGAGAGTGTCGTTAGAGTGTCGTTAGAGTGTCGTTATAGTGAGTGTCGTTATAGTGTCGTTATAGAGTGTCGTTATAGTGTCGTTATAGAGAGTGTCGTTATAGAGAGTGTCGTTATAAATAGTGTCGTTATAGAGAGTGTCGTTATAGAGAGTGTCGTTAGAGTGAGTGTCGTTATAGTGTCGTTATAGAGTGTCATTATAGAGTGTCGTTATAGAGAGTGTCGTTATAAATAGTGTCGTTATAGAGAGTGTCGTTAGAGTGTCGTTATAGTGAGTGTCGTTATAGTGTCGTTATAGAGTGTCGTTATAGAGAGTGTCGTTATAGTGTCGTTATAGAGTGTCGTTATAGAGAGTGTCGTTATACCGAGTTCCTCTAAATACAGCCATCCAGCTACCACTACACTCTCTTCTGAACTAATCTTCGCTTAGATTTATCGCAGTTTCGCGGAATAGGTGTTGCCTGTAAATAAGTAGGTTAGATGTACTCAATGATAACTGACGACTGGAGGGAGTTTTAGGCTCCAGGACTTTAAACTCTGGTTAAGATAACTGAGGGTGGTCAGCCCACCCCTGATGCAGTCATGTGCTAGTCTCCACTCGCTTCTCCATATCAGGGTGACCAATGCCCGGGGGTTGTTGTTGTTTACAATGTTCAGACGGACATCCAACGATCTCAAGTACCTACAATCTAGGTTCCTATTTACGAAAATGTCCTTGAATTTTCTATAGCAATCTTGACTCATACACTCTAGGTATCTAGGTATCTTCATAACGGAACATACATAAACATATTGTTAATATATTATTGAAAGCTGCAGGCGGATGCAGAATGACGGTAAGTAAATAATGAAAACATTTTCCTTCTGAAGTAAATGTGCAGGTAGAAATAACGACGCATTTATTTATATACCCACCAGGTTAATAATTAGTGGCTGTTGATAATTCAATTAATTCTAATATATTCACAGAATAGCTATGGAAACCAAAACATAATTAGGTAAAATTCCCAATTTGAATTTTTCAGTGGAAAACCAGCCGTTTTACACCTATTTTGCCCCGCTTAATTCAATGTACAACAACAACAAAAATAACCTAGTGATTTCAACAGTCATAGCCAGTTAAAATATTCCCGGAATTTTCCAGGCTGTGAGAAAATTCGGGAAAATAAAAAGGATAAGTTTTGAGGTGACTGACGGAATTTATTTCTTCTGATATATAACAGTATTTTAACGTCAGAACCTTAGTTGTTCGTTAATAATCAAAATTAAAAAGATAGTAAAAATTATCCAACAATCACGAGAATGTATTACTATATTTCAGACGCATTAAAAATTTCCCTCACTTTCCTCAGAGACAAGTCATTAAGAAATGTAAATAAATGGACGCATATAAATAGCTTTTATACCTTTGTCTGCAACATAGTAAAAATACTGAAAAGGCGAACTATTCCGACTGTGATGCTGAGGGTTGGGGGACAAGCCCAGCAACTAGACCGTTTTCAAGAACTATCCATTGTGCTCAGCTGGCAGCACTACCAAATACCAGCTCCCCAGCCATCGAGTAAACGATGGGGACCTACAGTTTTAGGTGGGTTCCGAACCACCACAGCCTCAATATACATTTCACTTGACATGCTGAACATATCAGAGGTGAATGCCGAGCAGAAAACTTTTTGGTAGGATCGGGATCGAAGCGGTGTGACCCGGCTCTCACTGCTCCTCAAAAGTTGACCATTTAGTCCACTCGGCTATCGAGGCCGTCTCCGACTGTGATAGTTGTGATAGTGTGACTGATGAGTCACTACTAGTGTCATTTGTGACACTGTGACATACTTTTATGATTCACCTCCCGTCATATTGGAAAATCTCTCGAGACGCAAGATGCTTCTCCACCTTTGTGATTTTGAAATCAATATATTCAATCACATTACAATATCCGCTTTGACGTCTTTTCCAATTTTTCTGCTCGGCAGTGTCCATGTCTTTAATTCGTAACCATACTGAAAATAGCACTCAAATCTTAGAACCAGAATCAAAATTTGTCAACGAAACCAGCCCACCGGAAAAAAAATTTGGGGAATTTTTTTTTTTTTTTTTTTTTTTTCAATGACCTCTCCCCACAATATTTCCAAGTTTCCTCATTGCTGCCCTTATAGGCACTTATCCCTAGCCACAACAAATGCTAAATGCATGCG
Source organism: Mesopsocus fuscifrons (assembly GCA_950004255.1). NCBI lineage: Eukaryota > Metazoa > Arthropoda > Insecta > Psocodea > Mesopsocidae > Mesopsocus > Mesopsocus fuscifrons. The sequence continues at coordinate 5,595,756 of OX465377.1, forward strand.
TGACACATCAAGTCAGCAGTAAAACCAGCAATCAGCGAAGTACGTAGGTACAAACAAGAGCCCTACATTAATCCAGATAGCACAACAACATAGTCACTGTCTCTCCTCAATCACCCCACAAATCAATAGTGCAATGTTAAAAAAATCTCAACGATAAATGGAGGGCAGCGCCTTTTCCCAAAATGTTGCTGAAGCCACAGTGTGAGGAAAAGTAGCGAGGGGGTAACCACTCCAGAGATTCCACTGAGATTCCACAAAGATTTCTAAAGATTCCCAACGAGTGGTTAACCCCTCGAAAATCAGGTACGTAGCTAAGAAATTTATTTGACATCCAGCTCTGGAAAATGGATAACAATGAATATCATTCTTCGAGGGGCTAACCACTCCAGGAATCTCGTTGGGAATCTCAGGCAGTCATTGGAAATATTTATGAAATCTCAGGGAATCTTGGAAATTTCTGGAGTAATTAACCCTTCGGGGTGCATCTTTCCACGAATCTCGTTGAGAATCTCAGGAAATCTTTGGAAATCTTCATGCAATCTTAAGCAATCTCTGGAGTGGTTATCCCCTCGTAGGAACTATTGCAGGAAAGACGAAGTAGGTTCCAAAATAAATGGAATATTCAGTCTCCAAGCAGCAAAAATGGTGAGAACCTATATAAGTTCCTGACTTGTGAGACAATAGCTGGTAGGAAGAATATCGTTATCTGTAGGGAGTTGTGTCAGGGGAAGAAGAATGACTGCGATAAGAACAGGAGATAACTCACCAGTCGCAAACTTGATGCCGATGCCAATACTCCAAGTTTTCACTCCCTGTGTTTCATTTTCTATTGATATACTTCATCTGCTTTTTTGAATTTCATATTTCACAAAAATTATGTACCTTCCAGACCCATTTTCCACCGATCTTAGTCAAAAATAGGCAGCCCTCCTCTGCCAGTTGATATCAATATAAAGCTCTGTACTTTTCAAAAAAAATAATTAGAGAAGGATAAAAAAATTATTCTGATTTATATTTTTGATGCTTCTGTATATTGTGACGTCACTGGATTCTGTCCCAGTTAACAAATGCCCGTGAGAACTAATGCAGTGACGTCACAACCAACAAACAAGATTTTTATCTATTTTTAACTATCTATTGGTAATATATTTCAGAATAAATAAAGGGTCCGACAACAGTCGCACTAAACTTTCTCACCCCATGTGATTTTTTTTTTTTTTTTTTTTTTGGATTTCTTTGAGATTTTTTTGCGGGCGTAATTTTTAAGCAATCCAAAATCGGTTGAAAATGACCCAAGAGCATCTATCTGAGATCACTCCCACCAAGTTTCATGGCTGTCATTCTATTACTGTAGTCCCAAATGCGTTCCGACCATTCAAAAACGTGGTTTCTCATTCTCAACTCATTTTCGACACTTTTTTGACTACAACGGCCGTAATTTTGAAGATAACAAAATTCTGTTCGACAAATGTTTAAGTTACATGGTTCTACACAAATTTACCAAATTTCATGACAATCGTTTAATAAATGTGAATGGCGCCGAAACGATCGAACTTTGGTCCAGAACGGCCGTAATTTTCAACCAATTCAATTTTAGTTGAAAACGACCTCGAAGCATCTATTTGTCAACACACTTACCAATTTTCAGTGTTATAGATTGAAAAGTGTACCGTCGGCGCTTGTCCGACTAACCAAAAACACGATTTTTGAATTATTTTGGCGGTTTTTTGACAATAGCGGCCGCAATTTTTGACCAATCAAAAAATCCTTGAAAATGTGTCTCGGCAGTAATTTTAGACAGGTCCATACCAAATTTCATCTAAATCGGATGAACGGTATAGGCGCTAGAGCACTGCACGGACTGACGGACGGACTGACGGACGGACTGACGGACTGACGGACGGACAGACTTTTTCCAGAAACCACTTTTTTGGACTCAGGGGACCCCCAGGATCATGGGAAACCCAAAATCTCAATTTCGAAATTTTGCACGAAAACAATACTTTCTCGCCATATATGGCTAGCGAGAAAGTAAAAATAGGTTTACGGTTTAGTACAGTAAGGTGCAGATAATTAGGAACAAGGGTGAGTTTGCTGTAGACGTACCTCTAGGTACAACTTACAAGTGTGATTTTCCATTGTCATTACGTTGAAATGACAAGAGAAGTGACGCCAGTGACGCAAATGCTAACCAAATGCTGAATATTTCAGTATTCTCTGCCCATAGATTTCCTAACTTGCGCCAAGCATCCCCTCTTGAGTCTAGCTAAGGTTCAAGGAGTCAAGTTTCTGGTGAACAGAACACATTTTATCTACATGGAATAATAATATAATTAAACATAATATAATGGTCTCTCTAAAGGACCGTCAACGAACCATGTAAATGTGTTCGTTATAGAGAGAGCTCGCAATAGAGAGGGTTTCAAAATGAGCCAGGAGAGAAGGACAACTGTACTTGTGTTTTCACTTTTCACCAGCCCTAGCACTCCTCTATCGGATGTACCTAATTTGAGTGAAATTATTATTAGCCAAGTGGTTTCAGCTCTATAGCGCTTTGCAGTCGACATCAGTTTTGTACACTGTCACAATATTTCGTTTGTATGAAAAATAAAAATGTGCCGAAGTTACGATAACGGTTTATAGAAATCTGCTTTCTGTCGTTGTCAACAACGATAATCGTATTTATTTCGGAAATATTGGTTTCACAACAATGCAGTGTAGTAGTACAGTGAGATGACAGTGGAAAGTATACTGAGTGGAAGGGTGGTTCGTTGGTTCTCGATGTACCGATTAATAAACGATGGAGTGACCCCAATACTTCCGTATTACATATCGGTAAACCTCATGCTTAACTTATGCAACGGAAAAACCACGATGGAATAAAATATCATGAGAGCAGTGCTATCGATTTTCATTTCCCGAGAGCTGCTCACTTCATTCCTAAATCAAGCCTCATCCCCTTTTGGGAGAAATAAAACTGAATCCCAGTTTAAATGGTATAGGTGGGCCATAATTTGTCGACTAACTTGAAATCTGAAAGGAAAGCATAGCACTTAGTGAAAAAATAAACGCAAAAAGATATCCGAACTGGTGAAATGATTGATATGTTGGGAAAAGGAGATTAAGGTAAAAACTAGAAGGCTGAGGATCTGTCAAAATTCAAAACCTTTCAGTCGGGGTTTTACGGGCAGATGGGGAGACGGGGGGGAGGGGGAGGCCAGGGGGAAATCGACCCCCACCCTTTCCTTTCCTCGCTCCCCTCAAAAAGTGTAAGGTTTTTACAAATTCCAGCAACCTTTCCAGTTACTTACACTTCCTGTCCTCAGACCGTTTTTATTTACGTACACCGCTCGTGCAAATTTTTACAACGGTAATTATTATTAATTAGGTTTTTAAAGTGATGAAACTGAGGATATCATTTTAATTTATCTCTCGTCAACCATTCACTCCTTCCGAATAAATCGTAGAAAAAACACAACTGCCACTAGAAAATTATTTTAATGATACTTCCCAAGGAATATGTGGGCATTTAACAAATAATTTAGCAAGCCCAAATCACAGCATAGCTACACACTGAAGAAGGAGCAAGTTAATGGCCACAATGGCTGCCGGGTGGTTACCACCACCACCGGAAGAACTTGGGGTTTTGCCAGCCTTACATTGGCTACACTGTACTGTCCACAGCAGCACGAAGGGGAACTGCTACCTTGAAGGGGAATGCCTCCCTTCAAAGTGGCCTCCTTCGACACTCTTTATAACGAGACTCTCTATAACGAAAATCTATCTAAAATACGCTTCGGTCGCGCGGTCCCTTGGCAAACCTTATCTCCATAGTGTCACCCTCTCTATAGCGAACTCTCTTTATCCCTTGACGGTACTCCTGTGACCACAGGATTCTCCAGCCCATTAAAATTTAAAAAAAATGGTTTGTACAACGCTCGGAGGTAAGACAATCAGCGATGAGCGACCACACACAGGGAAGGTATAAGCCCGACCTTAAGTACGTCTTTCTAACTAATGGGAGTGATGTGGAAAAGCCGAGAGAGTCAAAGCCTGAGGTGATGTACGCGAGAGGCCAAGTCAAAGTCTACTTTGTTTCGCGCGCCTTGCCCCTTGCCTCCATGGCAACGCGCAATTTATATATTCCCTTAAAGAAATTTTCGAGAATTTTGAAAAGATTTCCAGAGCGATGCTGTTTGAGTGTGGGGTTTGATTTTCAGGATCCCTTCGCCCATTTCCCCTTTCTTAAAGCCACGTCGGTTTCTATGAGAATCCAATGAATACGACTGCTGCCTTCTGCATTTCAACGAAGACTAGATCAAGGAAGTAATGTACAAAATTGGCAGAGAAGAATTTTTACTTTCCCATACACCGCATGTTATGGGAAAGTATTGTAGATTTGATATTTTCATCGCAGAAATGAATGAAAATGTGTAGGTATGTAAATCACAGACCAAATCATTGGACCTATCTCGTTCAAATTTTCTGGGTCCTGCTTCATATTAAAAATAAGCAACCCCTAGTATTTAGGGGCCTTAGGGTGCGTCCCACCATGCCCAGTTAAAATTAAACTGGAGATTTACCATGTTAAAGTTAACTTTTAAGTTAAATTTAACATGGTAAACATAGGGCAAAATCTCCAGTTAAATTTTAACTGGGCATGGTGGGACGCACCCTTTGTAAGCCAGAGAATGAAAACTGTTGAAGCTCGTGAAACATCAACTTACTCGTATTTACAAGAGATATAGGCACAGAAGTGGAAGAAGTTCTGCAGGTGTATTCCCTTTCTCGAACGCCAGAAAACCCACTCAACTAACACCTTCAAAATTTATTGTATGAAGATAAGGCACGCCATGATGCAATATATGGAGAAAAGTTCTTCTTACAATAAATTTTGAAGGTGTTAGTTGAGTGGGTTTTCTGGCGTTCGAGAAAGGGAATAACACTGTAGCTGTAGTGATTGTGTCTGTTCTTTCCGCTCTCAAGATCAAACTGCAGCAACCTTTGCAATTGTCACGTCTTCGATAGGTGACTCTTTAGTATACCAGTCTCCCCTCAGCCAGACTTGGGCACTGACACTGCCAGCGGATTTTTCCATCTACTGACGGTATTGGCCCAAAAAATTTTCTTTTATAAATTAGTTGGGAAGGAAGAGCAAAAAATATCTTCCATAACATATATTGAAGACTTCATGCGAGCAGAGGGTTGTGCGGGTAAGCTACAAAAATTCCTGCCTTGTTCAAAAACTCTAAAAGGCTTGAGGAGAGGCTCATCAATTCAGTCCAGACGAAATGGTAATATTAAATAAAAATAAGGAGAAAAGCCAAGACCACCGAGAAACTTTCCGCGACGGCTCAAAGTAAATGCATTAAAAAGTGTATAGCGTTTTCTTCTGAAGATGAGCACAAGGGGAACGGAAAAAAGATCAAAGCGAAAATATGAATTATGTACAGAAAAGTATCGGAGAATGAAGTGAAAAAGGTCAGGTTTGGAAGAGCGAAGTTAGACGAGATGATAGTACAGGGATGTCCAAACTGTTTCCGTTTTCAATGCAATATCATTCGAGAAAACGTAAAAATGTCTCTTGACGCGATGGGAAATCACATTCAAACTAGCTAACATTCTTCCGAGGGGTTAACCACTCGTTGGGAATCTCGTTGGGAATCATTGGAAATCTTTATGAAATCTCAGGGAATCTTGGATTTTTTTTGGAGTGGTTACCCCTTCGGGGTTCATATTTCTATTAATATCGTTGGGAATCTTTGGAAATATTCATGGAATCTCAAGGAATCTCTGGAGTGTTACCCCCTCGCATTTTTCGCTATATTCTTCTGGCAGGTAAGTAAGCACCCAGGCATACGACACAAATATTTTATTTTTTATTTTTACCTTAATGAAGGCAGAATATGAATATGTCCCTAATCACCAACATTCAGAATAAAATATTTTACCTCTATGCCTGTTTGTTTACTTTATGAGGCTAGGTCGCACGCTGGCTTTTCGGAATTTCCGCCAAATTTCTTCGAAGAACAAAGTTAAAAAATTCTACTGCCACGTGTATTTGAGCTGGATTCTTTTGGAGCAACAAAATTTACACTAAAAGCGGGAAAAATAGCAACCCCTGAGTATACTCACTTGTAGAGCGCGAAGGAGCCGTTTCGGGAGGGGGTGTCACCCCCACTCCTCCCGCAGAGTCCAGGACAGGCAAATTCATGGGACGCGCAAACCTTTATTGCCACTGGAACGGGGAACCCCCGGTCCTACCCTTCTCATCCCCCCCCCCCCCGCTTCGTTCACTGTCATTGACAGCGCCGCCCGTGTTTTCGGATCTATTTCAGTGGCTATTCTATCAATGACTTGCTGATAAATTTAAGCAGTTCCTTCGTATCAGTGATTTGAAGCAGCCGAGGGTTCTTGATGGCCGACTTTAGAGGAGGAGGTGGGTCACACCGGTTCGATCCCGATCCTACAAAGAGTTTTTCTGTTCGGCATTCACCAATTTTCTGAATGTCAATGAAATGAATCAACCTAAAACGGTAGGTCCCCACATGTTCTACCAAGATACTGGGGAACTGGTATTTGGTAGTGCAGACAGAGGAGCACGGCGGATAATTCTTGAATGGTCCAGTTGCTGGGTTTGTCCCCTACCCCTCAGCTAACTAACAGAGATCTTTGATTTATATAACAAAACCCACATTACTCCGGTTGTCGATGATAGTCTCAATCAGTTACATCAAATCTGAAGAATTAGAAAATTTTGTGAGACGTGCCTAATTATCGAAATAAATTGAATAAGTTTTTCCGACTTTGCACGAAAATTTTGTTTGCATCATTCCTACTAGCAACGACATTATATTTCTTTGGCCCTGAAAAAATTTTATTCGCTCCGGAAAAATTTCCCCCAAGGTACTGCTATCACTTGGTTCAGTAATACTGGGTACCAGCTCCTTGTCTTGGCACAACTTAATATCAGCATCCAGCAAATTCTGTTGCACTTACAAAGAACAACGAGAGCTAAAAAGATCAAAAAGCGGAAATCATAACGAAAATCTGACAAAAATTATCGTGTAAGCTCGTACGAAATATGGCCCAAAGCACTGCCAAATTTATTTCATCTGCGTCTATTATGATGAAAATAGGGATACAAGGAGCAGAAAGAAATGGAATAGGGCGGGTGAGGGCGTACGGGGACTCGGGGATATGTTAGGGATACATGGGTTTACGGTGCCGATAAACCCGGCGTCGGATTAACAGGGGATGGAAGGCCTTGAGAAAGAGATGGTGATTGAGGGTGTCCCCCCAACCCTCCCCCCTTACCCATCGACGCCCCCTTTCATTCCAGTTTAATAAAAACTTTCTCTCAGCAGTAAACAAATTAATCAACTAGCTAAGAGGTCTCCAGCTTGGTCACAGTTAACATTTTCCAGGGGCCCGATTATTTTTAACGGTTGACTGAACTTCTTAATTTAAAATCTTGGATTAAATGAGCAGCCGCCTGATCGCACTGCATTACCTTCACGAGTACAATCAATCCTAACACTAATCTCTTATCTGGAGGCTTCCGATCAACGGTATTTCCCTGCTCTGCACAGGTAGTTTACAATAGGATGTACCTATATATTATAGCCATTGAAAACTAGTTCTGAACTGAAAATTGCGGATTTGAAATTTTAATACACCTAGACCTAGCTAAGAATTAGTTCCCTGATAAATATCAACTAGCTTAGCCCAATTCTGATGTACTGCGCTATTTCTTTAGTTGATTTTAACTGACCTATTCAACTAGGTATATCTTTAATTCGGACTTTGATAGTTATGGTACAGGGTACAGTATTCTGACTTCCCAGTTTGAAATACTCCCAACCTACTTTAACTTTAAATTTAACTTTAAACTGAAGATAAATTAGAGTTTCAACAGAGGTGTGACTTTTAACTGGTTCCATATATTCCATCTCCCGGTACTGACAAAAAACTTTATAATAGTGGAAATTCTGAAGTAACGTTTTGGTAATTTTTCCCAATCATTGGTAACCTAATATCTTCAGTGGGACCCTCCCTTCTTTAATACCCAAAGCTGGTAAATATAGGCCAGTTTTCGGAACGTTCAGGTAGTCTGTAGGCCATTTTCACCAAGAAAAATCAAATAAAAACGAAGCTGATTCGAATCAGTTGCTAAAGTTAACAACAAATTCGAGCATCACTATTGGTGTTGCTATAGGGCCAACTTTGATTTTGTTTCCGAATCAACCGAGGGGTTAACCACTCGTTGGGAATCTCGTTGGGGATCACTGGAAATCTTTATGAAATCTCAGGGAATCTTGGAATTTTTTGGAGTGGTTACCCCTTCCGGGTTCATCTTTCTATGAATATCGTTGGGAATCTTTGGAAATCTGTATGGAATCTCAGTGGAATCTCAAGGAATCTCTGGAGTGGCTACCCCCTCGGTCCAGAACGATGAAAATTCGAGTTGGCCGGTGGTGGGCAAGACTGTGGAGGGCCCATAGAGAGGCAACAAGGCAGCACAGTTACTTCAACCGCGTCGAAGGCAACAGCGGCAACAGTTTATCATCAAGTGGTGATGCATTCCGGTTCAAACTCAAAAACACTGGACGCGCGCCAACACAAATAGAATTGAAAATTATTTTTAGATTTATTTCTAAAACTGTTCTTAGAGACAGAGGTAAAATTAGCTTAACACTCAATTAATTTGTACAGGACGCCTCAAAGATCTCACGGCCAACTTCGCATTTCCAACGGCAATTTTTTATTGGATATTGCTTTCAACATGGTCATTTGTATGATTAAAAAAATGACTTCTAAAATTTGCTGACCCTGAGAAGACCAGCTGCCTTTGAGCTTTTTATTGGTAGCCACCATAGCTCCTCCATCTATTTCCCGGCAAAGAGAACAAGGCCAACACATGATTTTTAGCCAGTCTCACGCCATTATTAAAGAAATAATTTACTGGGCAATAACGAATTTAGCTAGTGTGATTCATGTTATATAAGCCCGAAGAACTATGCACTCGACACATTACAAGAATGTAGCTTAGTATGACTAACTCTGCAAGCTTTTGCCAATGAAGTTAACACAGTACATAAAGTTAGATAAATTACAGGAAAGATCCAACAGAAGGGTTCCCATAGAACGCTTTTTGTTTACGTTTCTTGACTACATCGAAGCAAAATGTTGAATATTTATTTGTTCGTATATACTGTACAATATTCTTGTTACATCCTAACTCCTAACTCGAACAATTCTGTAATTATTGTTAACTTGTTCACCTTACGCAGGTTTTGTATCTCGTTTATGTAAGGCCTTAAAAAAGACCTAAACAATACAAATTGTAGCCTTAATTGCAGGTTGTGTAAATATTGGAAACTTGTTTTCCCGTTGAAATGGTACTTGACTGCCTGCTGCGGTATTCCCGGTCTCTTAACGCCTCACTTTACACCGCAAAAAAGAACCGTGAATCAAGCTCACTCAGTGATATTTTCCGCATCTCTTAGGTATATACTAGTGTTAAAAGAAGGGGAACTGACCCCCCTGGAAACATCGAGAATGCCAAAGGCTCTGTTTGGACCTGCCATCACTGGGACACATTAATAATATTTTTTTTTCTTTCCCCGACTTATTTTTTATAAGCTCAGGGCCGTGTATTAACAATAATAATAATAATAATAATAATAATAATAATAATAATAATAATAATAATAATAATAATAATAATAATAATAATAATAATAATAATAATAATAATAATAATAATAATAATAATAATAATAATAATAATAATAATAATAATAATAATAATAATAATAATAATAATAATAATAATAATAATAATAATAATAATAATAATAATAATAATGTATTTAAAGTCAAACACAACAACTACATGCAGAGTTAATAGTAGTGCTGACTTACTACTTACTACAGACTAGGAACTACAACTACCACTGAAGTAACCTAGGTACCTAGAAAGTCAACTACAGTCTAGATTGTTCCTAAAGCTCTTTTTGTACTGCCTTATAAATATAATAACAATAAATAATTTAAATCGCTAAATTGCACGAGTAAAACTAACGAAACGATGTGCCAGTAAACAAGGCACATTAAGTGTGAACAGTCAAAAAATAAAAATTTACCAAAAGGGTATCAAAATCAATGATGTTTGGCCATCACAGCAAACTTCCCAAAAGTTCGCAAGCACGCAATTAAAATAATAATAATAATAATAACCCCCGCAGGTAACTCAGTAATCGGTGAAAACCATAATGCGATAATTATTGTAAAGCTTTCCGTCAGCTAGCATGCTATTTTTATGTTTTCCCTCCACGATGACGTGCATAGCGAAAGTTATTTTTGGTTACATATCATGAGCAAGTAATGATTAAATAATACCAGTAATATAAGGATAGGTACTATGAAAGGGCGGATGAAAAAGGCTTGGATTTTACTTAGGGTTGATTTCAGCACTTTGAAAAGTGTATTACAGTGTCTCCTATTTAACGAATAGATTGATCTTGCCATCCCAAGGAAACAAGTGCTATCGCAAGGCACTTGTCATAAGCTAAACATACGATTAGATAAAGCTAATAAGATAAACCTGGTCGATAGGAGACTATATAGTACGAGAAACCTCCAAACCGATTCCAAAATCCACATTTTTTCAATTTAGGGGACCTCCAGGATCACGGGAAACCTCCCTTCGTTTGAACGGTCCTCCGATTTTAGTTGTTCGTCTATACTTCTATATAACGCTCTCCCGGTTGAAATCAAATCTGAAGAAAGTTTAACAATATTAAAAAAATTGCAGCTAAATCGTATTTAGGTACTTGAAAATTTTTTTATAGTTTAAAGGAATTTCTCAATTTGTAATTTAACTGGGCAACCAGGCGTTTTATACTTTAGTTCCACCTATTTGGGCGGGATAAGGTCAACAAAACGTAAAATAAAAAAATATAAAAACAAAAGATACACCCCCAATTTTAGAATACCTACAATACCTACAATCTCACTATATTGACTAGTGAGGAGGCGAAAAGCAAAAGAAATAAATTAAGGTAAAATATGAAACGAATTACACATTTTAAAGTTCCTCCCACGAATATCGCTCTCTCGAAGACAGAATAACAAGTAGTCAACTAATATTAGAACGCGTGGGGTTCCCCCCCCCCCCTCTCCCCCTCCCACACAGTCAACCCTCCAGTGCTGCACCCCAGTAAAGCTATTACCCACCCCCCACCGACAACGCTTCAACCTTTCGTAAATCTTCCGACTGGAACTCCGATTTGAAAAGGCAGTGGGCGAGCCGACTGTTTTAAGTGACCTTTTCAAAACGCTCGCGACCTCCCACGCACCTTGGCTATGGATAATCCCGAGGGGGTAACCACTCCAGAGATTCTTTGAGATTCCACTGAGATTCCATAAAGATTTCCAAAGATTCCAAACGATATTCATAGAAAGATGAAACCCGAAGAGGTAACCACTCCAAAAAAATTCAAAGATTCCCTGAGATTTCATAAAGATTCCAAACGAGATTCCCAACGAGTGGTTAACCCCTAACCTTTCCTAAATTTGCACGTACATATTTCTAAAATTTGTACGTGTACTTGTTTTAAATTTTCCATGAGACACCAGAGGTGAAGTGCCTGACACCGAAAATAAAGGGTCCCACAATGGTCGCACTTGACTTTCTCGCAATTTTTACGCAAGCGGTATCGAAAATTTTGATTTTTTTTTTAAGTAAATTATTTTTTTTGGACCAAAATTTTAACTTTTTCTAAAAAATCTTTTGCTATACACTGGGCAATAATTTTTGGCACCTACTCACCGGATTTAAAACATATCCGTCAAATGGTGAAGTACGTCTTTTCTAATTTCCATGTCACGGCCTTAATTTTCAAGTAATTAAAAATCTGTTGAAAATGACCTTGAAGCATCTATCTGAGACCACTTTCACGAATTTTCAAGGAAATCTGTCGATTAGGGTTGTTGCAAATCCGTCTGAACCAATCAAAAACGTGATTTCCATTTTTGGAAAATTTTCCTACGATAATGCCAATATTGGCCATAATTATTACGTTGGATAAATTTTGTTCAGTAAAACATCAAACTAGGTTAAAGTACACCTCCCTACCAATTTTTATTGAAATCGAACGAATAGTGCTACCGTAGTGACGACCAACGCGTTTTGGCCAAAACTGGGCCAAGTTATTGGCCCACCTCCAAATGATTGTAAACGACCTAAAAGCATCTATTCAAAAACACTTTCGCAAATTTTCAAGGTTCCAACTTGATATACGTAGCCTCTAGCCCTTCTTAAATGTCAAAAAACACGATTTTTTGCCTTTTTTTGACAATAGCAGGCGCAATTTTTGAGTTATCAAAATTTATCAAAAAACATGTCCAGATATTTACATTAGATACCTACATACCGAATTTGAGCAAAATCGGATGAACGGTGTGACGTCCAGTTGCGCGACAGAGTGACGTACGTACGTACGTACGTACGTCGGACGGACATTTTTTAAAAACCACTTTTTTGGACTCGGGGGACCTCCAGGTTCATGGGAAACCCAAAATCTCAAAATCGAAATTTTGCACGAAGACATAACTTTCTCAGCCCATGTATTACATACGGGCGAGAAAGTAAAAACTCAATTTCGCACCTATATACAAACTAAGGTTTCAAATCGAAAGTGAAAATGATGAATGTTCCAAAACTCATCATTTCCAAGAAGTTATCATAAAATCATAAAATCAAGGAAAGGAGTAACGAGTTCGCGAAATCTCATAAAACGGTAAAAAGAGCTTTAGGGAAAATTAGCTGATTTTCATGGGCCGTTTTCAAAGTTTATGCAACTATGGTCCTCGGCTCTTTTTCATTTTGAGATTTTCAGCTTTTTAAGTGGCTCTTTTCAACGTAATATTTCTTTACATAATTTAGTGAGCCATATATAAACAGAATAATACGCTTTTCCTTATCGCAACACTCGAATAATATTTTGCTACCTTCAGGTTCGAATCAATGACTTTTTCCGTTTTTCTGCCTATTTGTTTGAACAAAGAGCTAAAGGCAAAAGTGCTCGGGAAAGTCGTAGAGCTCGTTAAACATAGGGGCCGCAAATCTCAAAGTATAGAAAACTTTTTTTCATTCCTTCTTTAAAAGCTGGTAGGTATACCGATTTTTATCCAATTTTTCATTGAAAATATTTTCCCTGGAAAAAAATTACCTATTGACCGCATCTGCACACGAATACCTTCAGAGATATAGGGGAAGAACAATTTTCCAGAAGAATTTTTCATTCCGTTCGGCTCAAAAACAACGATGACCGCCATCATTACACTTTTCTCCAGGATATCAAATTGTATGATTCTATAAAGTGCGCATTGTTTTGTCGTTGAACTGTAACCCTTGCAAAGGACGGCCTCGATAGCCGAGTGGACTAAATGGTCGACTTTTGAGGAGCAGTGGTCACACCGGTTCGATCCCGATCCTACCAAAAAGTTTTTCTGCTCGGCATTCACCTCTGATATGTTCAGCATGTCAAGTGAAATATATATCGAGGCTGTGGTGGTTCGGAACCCACCTAAAACTGTAGGTCCCCATCGTTTACTTGATGGCTGGGGAGCTGGTATTTGGTAGTGCTGCCAGCTGAGCACAATGGATAGTTCTTGAAAACGGTCTAGTTGCTGGGCTTGTCCCCCCCCCCCCCCCCCAAACCTCAGCTATAACCCTTGCAAAAGGTGACATAGCCCTAGCAGAAAAATAAATATAATAAAAGTAAATACATGAGGGGGAGAAAACCTATTTTCCCTATTAGAGAGCAACCTTGTAACAGTTTGCAAAATTGGGGTCAAGTGACGTGGTATAGAGAGACAGGAAACCCATAAAACAAGTACAAAACGCAATCAATAGTGTTGGATCCGAGAGGGATTAAATTAATACAAAAGAGGACGCAGCGCACGAAAAGGGGTGACCCCGATTCCTCAATACCAAAATGTATTTAAAAACTAAGAGCTGGTTTGACTAGAGCTGGATCCCTATTTGCGCTTCAATCACATCAACCCCTCGATCCCCCCGAATCCCCCACCCCTAGGGGAGCTAGGGCCGTGCATCACCTCCCCCGCCAGCCGCACTGAGTCCAACTTGTACTTACTCGAGATTGAGTCCAAACAGTGGCGTCTGGCGCCTTCGAAATTGCCTTTGTCTTCAGGACGTAAACAAGCTCTTACGAATGAAAAATCTGGTTCAAGCTGCAATAACCTGACAGGGGGGTGAGGGGGGCTGTACACTTTCTTTCCAAAAGAACCGGAATTCAGATAGCCAAATGAGAAAGCGGCTAAGTAGGTTTCTATCTAGTTTTTTTTTCCCTTTACGGGGGGTTTTTTTTAGACTCAAACGTTTTCGAGAATAATAATTTGGGCCATCATAGTTGAGTACTACCTCGATCAATGCTCGAGGCCTATACTATAGAAGTGAGCTAACTGATAAGCGAGAACCACATCGCCGCTGAAGTAGAGCAATAAAAACAACGGAACTGACCGGAAAACTATATCAAAACTAAGCGAAAATCGATTATTTATAAATAATACATCAAGGTAAGATACTTGAAGCAGAAAGAAGGTCTTGCTAAGCAAGCAAAAAAGAAAGGGATGCATTATCGAAATTAAAACAATCTGACCCAAGAAAAGCCGTCATTAATTCAAATTAGAAAACACTCCGGAAATATTGATTCGCAAAAAACAAGCCGAGTTTGAAAAACGCCTCGACGCCTCTGGAAAACTCCATTTCACCCCATTGCTGCCCTCTATCATACGTTAAACAATTTGGCGCGCCAGTAAACACCCCAAACACATACTTATCTTATCGCGGGGTGGCCTTTACGGGAAAACGAACAGGAAACTTGCTGGATTTGCGAATGTTTAGCTTGTGGACTGTGGAACAGCTGGAAAGCAGGAGGTGAGTGTGAAGATTCCCGGTAAATCGTTGGTTTGCATTCAGCGGGAGGGGATTCAGCAGTGCTGTCGCTTAAGTACTCGTACGGATGATTTCGGTGTCTACGTGAACTGGAAGCCTATTAAGACTAAGAATATACGTATAACAGGAATGCTCACTTCTGTGTCGTCGCGCCAACTCGTCTCTTTGTCCCAATTTTTCGCTTGCTTCGAGTTTGGAAGTGAAACATTGGTTGCTGCCGTGCTGATTGACTACGGAGATAAGAGAGGTGTGATAACAGCCCGACTATCAGACTTGTTGGTTCCTTCCATGGGGGTCTCCCACTGATACGGGCACGGCTGTATTTACTTTTTCTGCTCGATTTGCGTATATTTCTCGGGCGTTGTCTATACAGTATGGAACAAAAAATTTTACGCACTGTGGGGGGTTAACCCCTTAAACCCCTCCATGGTAATACTGTATGGCTACTCACGAGAAGGAAACGAAGGTTTAGAGACCCAACGATTGTTACGCGCTTTGATAACTAAGGGTCAAGGCTGAAACGAATACAAAGTATAGGTACTTTGTAATGATTACTTCATAATCCATGTCCACATTATAACTACTCCATAGACAAGGCCTGGATGGTCTCTCAATGACGTTGGTTCGTGCTCAGCGTGATCCGACATAACCCAAAGACCCTACTTCAAATTAGAATGGGACAACCTCAAGAATTTACAAATTCATGCGGTAAAACTTTCCGCTATACATATATCCGTAGATATCTACTTCTATCTGTTTACTTTCAGTAACCAAGGGCGGGACGATATGTTATTATTAGGTCATCTTAGGAAGAATCATATTCATATAGCATCCCTTCCCAGATTACATCGGCCACCCCGCCACCCGACCACGATATAGATGAAACAGAGGGTCGGTATTTTTTTCTATCACCCTTCCCCTCATACGCACCCCTTCTTTGGCGACACTGTTGCCACTGCCTCTCCATAAAGAAACTTTCCCTTGTACTACGAAAAAATTTTGGCGACCGAATCAAACGGTTAGATCATTGGGACGGTCTAAAAAAGGTATACGGCGTAAATTTTGTTAAACGGATTGGAAAAACGTTTCTTTCGATTCGTAAGGTTTTCGACCCTCACAAGTCACTATTTAAACAAGTAATACTTAGCCAATGCTGAGGTGAACGCATTTATTTTATTGCTGTGTATATTCGTAGCCTCACTATATACAAATACCTTTAGAAAAGTCATTTTTCTCCATATATTATCTCGTTTTTTCAAAATCCTGAGAAAAAAGCGGAGAACTGCTGAGGCCGGATCAACTGCTCGATTTATTTTCCGAGGTTTCAAGCAGTTTTCCCGGTTAAAAAAAATGTGAAAGAATAGGTTGTTGCCGCCTTCAACAAAGGAAAATTATTCCCCCTCCCTCACTTTCAAGTACCCACTATACACCTCCACTTCCCTCAGTAAAAAATATTTTCATTTGTAGATGCCTACTACAGTAATTTTGTACCCATTATACAAAGCCACCTTATGTCACGCAAAAAATAATGAGTTAATCCCATTATAATAGGTGTTATAGGGCATACCATGAAGGGGACAGGTAGGCCAGAACTACATCAACCCCTGACGGAGGGGTTGGTTTTGACGGCAACCCCTCTAGCTACAACGCCGCAACCCCGCTTATGGGCGAAATCATTTACGCCGGCTCTTGAGTCGGAGACGAATGTCCCCTGTCACAGTGTTGATAAATTCTTGTTTCCTCCATCCCTCAGTCCCCCGTTTTTCTCCCCTATTTTCTTCCAGCATTTTTTCCCCCGAGTGGCAAGTTTGAGGGTCAGTGCCCACCATCCTATCATTTGCAGCAAATCCGTGTCATTACTTTCCGTGCTTGTCCGTGTTTTCCTATTGTAAGGGCGGACGAGATAAAATCCAAGACAAACTACTCTTCCCTTTTCAAAATCGAGAAATGGAGAATTGAAAATTTTCCATTTCTAGCAAGATTAGATTTTCAACCCTCAGACGGTTTTCGGCTCAGTCAGGAATATCAAACAATATGGTACCGCAACAATTTTCCCTTCAAAAGCACATTCCGCAATTTTGACTGGTGAAAATTTCTTGACAGTAAAATGTACACAAATAGGTAAGTAGATTCCTCTTTCGATCTATTTTTACAAGGTTTGAAATTACAATAATATTATGACTCTAACGTCGATAACTATAGCTGAAAATCTCGCAGTTTAACAGACACACGGTGACATGACACCAAACAAAAATCCCTCAATTAATAACTTCACGTTAAAAGTTTATTATATTTCAGAACAAATAAATATCCCACAGTTTTCCCAACTCGTCGCCTTGAACAGCGAAAGAGAAATACAAAATTTTATATTTTACCCCTCTTGAAAGGATTCTTCTAAAATTAAAATTGACCATGTGGAAATTACCACGGCAACTTCATCTCACGTAAAAAAAATTGAAAACCCCCTACTAAAGAACTCGGTACGAGTCAAAAGGCAAACGCACAGGTAATTGGTAAAAAAAAGAAAGAAAATGTTTGGGAGGCTTAGCGTAAAAGTGGCTTTTCTTTTTCGCACTAAACAAATAACTGAAGAAGAAGCCTCAGTGTAGCCACAAGCATGGAGCCCTTGTGAATAGAAGAGGGCTGGGGTAGGGGTGGGAAAATCCAAAGGCGCAGCATTGAGATGCCTCCCCCCTTCCACGAGTTTCACCCTTATTTTCCGTTTCTTTTTGTTTCGCTCCCGTTGTTGAGAATTGAAGATTCTGATAATTGGTATGCTGTCTGCCGGGTACGTTGCCTGCTGCTTATGCTACATTTAACGTGCTGTTATGAGCTCTTCTGTCAATATTTTTCGTTCTTTTCTTTAGGTTGTTATTTTAATCTGAAAAATATGTTTAAAAGAGATGACTTTTCAATGTTGGTTTAAATTTTTTAATTACCTTTTACACATTAACCGTTTTATTTTTTGTCTGCCATTTTTGCTTCTTCTTCGGCAACGTCCTGACACTTATGCATTATTTTTTGTAGTTAATATTTTCCACGGTTATTTCAGTTATTCAAAAAAATATATTATGTCGTTTTTCCACGGTTATACCTCTTTCCCAGCGAACCTACAGGTCCAACCGAAAAAAATCAGAAAAATATCAATTTAATGAAAGAAAAACTTTCAAAATGAAAACTTTTTTGAATAAATGTTGACTAAATTTCAGTTGAAAATACCTTAATGTTTCCTATTGACCACCATAAACTTAACCTGGATTTTACAAAAATGAATGATTGAAATGACCTCTATTTACACTTCTAATGATAATGCCTAATGCCCATGATGACGTCTCAATAGGATTATAGCATCCCTCCCCCAATAATGCCTTCCCTATAGATCAGTGCTAAGCTTAGCACTGTATCGTCAGTCACCTGCAGGCTGATTACAGCCCTTTAGCCTTAGCCACATCGTGATGCTCTGGCTATATCCCCCTTACCGGCATTCCTATACATCAACCAAACGGTTATGATCATGCGATTTCTGTATAATGGACTTCATGACTTCATATACAGATGATACTCTCTATAGCGAACTCTCTTTATAGTGGCACCCTGACGGTTATATGAATTATTTTGTGATGGGAGAAATGCACCACCATCTCTCGCTTAGCCTTAAGGCTGTATATACATTCTCGACGAACTCCACCAAAACCACTGTGCGAAAGTAAATATTCGACAAAACTAATGTTTACATATTAGTATACTGCCGGAGACTGGTAATTGCAATATCGTATTGGTTGTGTCTACTCTAAAAGCTAAACACAGTGTGCTATTTGAACACGAAACGAACGAGTGAAAGTAGGACACTATGTTTAGCTTTTACAAAAGAAAAAGTAGAGAAATGGTGTTGCAATTACCCACTTCCTGGAGTGAAATAAAAATTGTCAAAATGTAACATGGCGACGGTTAATATTACAAACATTTATCAAGCTTTTCTTCTAAATGTGACGATAAAACCATACATTTTTTTGTCCGAAACGTTAAAAAAAATATTCCGCGTGCGGTAGTGTTGTGTTTTCGCGATCTGTCAAAAAAACATGTGGACTGGTAGTTGACTGTTTAAAACTGCTCCTGTGGGCTTATTACTCCATTTCATGCAAAGCAAAAATACAACACTACCTCACGACAAAGAGTCCCAGGTTTACATCCCCCTATAAACACTTTTCACTCGCCCTGTAACTTCGGAGTAGGGCTTGAAGTACGTAGCATTGCGAACCAAGTACGTGTAGTCGACCTTAAGCGGACCTAAAGAAAACAATTTTAGGCGAAGCCCACTGGCTCTGAGAAGTTAAATGCCGAATATATATCGTATTGTTTTGTTCGACAGATTGACTATCGCAGAGTGAGAAATGGGAAGAGGTGCAGTCAAACAAAACCTGCTTCTTGGAGCTTCCAGCAAGAACCAGGTATGTCCAAGGCCGTATGGCGCTTGGTCACGTACACCAGTATAGGAATCGGACACTGAACACTGACAGACCTCTTAAGTCTCCCTTCTCCAGGACAACTCAAGGCAAGGATAACACTAAGGTCTCTATATTTTGGAGGTTGTCTTCTTTGAATGTAAAGCAGGGTCTCTAGATGACGTCAGATCTTTTTGACGAGTCAGAGCCCTCAGTCATCTACTCGTGAACACCCTGGATGTTGTGCATACCTGGACTTGGCACCAAAACTCAGAAAACTGTTCGATTTTTAGAAAAATATCAACAAACTGCTTGAAGATATTGATATCGTCATAATGTTTCCTTCTAAAGAATCCCATAGATCTAGCCGTGCCTTCCTTGATAGTATGGAGTAGACATCCTTTTCCACGCTCTCAAAAACAGCGGCGCGATGCGACTAGGTGGACGAAAGGAATGAATAAGGTGAAATACGGCGTGTGCTGGATTTACGTTTTGGAACACGTGGGTTACAGTGAAAGTTGTCGCAGATGTTGTCAACCGAGGCTAAATTTAGTATGTACCTAATGTACGACATTCAAGGACATGGGCTACCTGGTCTTCTAAACCTGGAATACACAGAATACGCAGCCTCTGAAGTTGGATAAACTTAACGCGCGACTTTATATACAAAGGACAACCGCGGCAATGTCTTCATTAATAAAATCTTCAGAGGCTGACAGAGGGGTGAGAGTGAGTTCAATAACCCTCACTTAAAGTTAACTAGCGGTTAGTGATTGTATAGCTTATACGAACTTTATCCTGACACTTCACTCAGGATCTTAGGGTGCGTCCCACCATGCCCAGTTAAAATTTAACTGGAGATTTTGTCCTATGTTTACCATGTTAAATTTAACTTTTGAGTTAAATTTAACTTTTGAGTTAAATTTAACATGGTAAATCTCCAGTTAAATTTTAACTGGGCATGGTGGGACGCACCCTTAGTATAACACCCACTTAAACCTTACAATGCGACAAAAACATTTCCAAGCGTTTCAAGATAACGTATCAATATTTCTACTGATGTATTTTTAAAAGGTTCATTGAATTTTGACTTAAAAAGTTTGCGAGAAGTGCCCCAAGTATATCGAAATGAAATAATTGTATTGAACAACTTCAGAAAAGACTGCATCTTTCAAAATTATCATTTCCCGATGAAAGTTCTTTAGCTATACTTCCCAGTAATGACAGATTTTTAACGAGAATATAGAAAAGGAAAATGGAAAGGAATTGTGAAGTGCATCATTATATGAGGGAAGGTAGTATGACAGCCAAGATCTTTAAATTCTAGACGTTATGGCTTGGTATGGAAATAGGGTCGCACTGTGACGTATAAAACCACGTTGACCTGTCAGTTTCTAAGCACTAAAACGCTCAAAAACTCAGACTGTTGAGCGTAATTTGACGTCACCTCGCGACCCTGTTCAAAGTCAAACGAAACGACCTATGGAATTTAGTGACGTTGTGAGCTGCTGCGTCAAATAAGAGGGGTGTTTCGGCTTGAAACCCCTTAGCGTATATGTGATTTACCAAATCAATTCAGTGCTCGCTCATTAAAAATTACATCTCACAGTCCATTGAAACATGGAGGAGACAAAGAAAATAACACTCCCTTCTTACCGTAAAAAAACCGTGGAGCTTACCTTATGTAGACTCCATCAAGTTACCTTCTTACGAATCCAAAAGATGCACTAGTTCAGCGACCCTAGCAGAGCCATGTAGAATACGGTATATCGATGTGACTTGGCCCAAAATGAAACGATTCTTAGCTTGAGGGCGCTGAGCTCTTTGGATCCAGCAATTCTGTGGAAAATGGGCTCATCCTAAATTGATTCCATCTCTGGCCTGGACGACTTGGCCTAAGGTATCTGTTTAAGGGGCAACCTGTGCCAGCATATTTACCCTTTTAAGAAAACTTTGAAAACTGTGGATTACATGGGATTAGTGCCTATCATCTTTGTTTAACGTTTGGTGTGTAAAATATGCCGATGTTCAGAGCATAGACCAACATTTTTTATAAGATCTCTGCTACTTACTTTAGATTAAACGTTAGTCTTTAAATAAAATAAATATCTCCGGGATGTTTGTTTATGTTTATATGTACCTATCTGAGTTTACGAAGTGTACACGAGACCACTTTTGCTATAGAGCGCCTGAAGTGAATGAAATGAAATCTCTATAGCTTTTCACACTGCGTTTTTTACTTTTTTCAGTAAGTGGACATCAGTAGCCGATCACTATTGATTACGTATTGAACCAATATAGTTCCGATTAATGAACTGTGAACAGATTTGTCAGTTGACTATAGCCCTAGGAAGGGGGGAAGCCCAAAGGGGGGATCTATCAAAAAGTAGAAAGTAGACATCAAGTGGTTAGAAGCAAAACCTTTTAAGATGGAGTTACTACAAACCTAGAGGGCTTATTAAGTTAAACCGCAGTTAAATTAACCAGGAGGGTTTTTTAACTGCCAGAAGGGGGTTGCTAACATGACAAGGGAAAACACAGCATTACGTGGAACAAAATAGGGAAAGAGCCATCCATGTCACTATCTTCCATATTGAATTTCCCAATTTCAATAAAAGTAATGAGAACAGTGGAATCGAACTGGAAGGGGTGGGGCTGAACCAGTGGCGGCTCGTGCTGTATAACCCCCAAAAAAATCACATGCTTATACTAATATACCAAATAATTTTTTTAAAGACACAAGATTACTTCATCCATAAGGAATTGCCCGGTTCTTTTTATAGCCAAAATACACTTTGCCAACTTACTATTCAGGGAGAGTACAATTTGTCAGGGACAAAAAAACCTCGCGCTATTATGACTGGGTAACACAGGCTGTCATGAGTTCACAACTAAACTATCCAGGGCTCCGTGTAAACTGTGATTGCTCCGAGGGGTTAACCACTCGTTGGGAATCTCGTTGGGAATCATTGTAAATCTTTATGAAATCTCAGGGAATCTTGGAATTTTTTTTTGGAGTGGTTACCCCTTCGGGGTTAATCTTTCTATGAATATCGTTGGGAATCTTTGGAAATCTTTATGGAATCTCAAGGAATCCCTAGAGTGGTTACCCCCTCGGATTGCTCCGATACGGTGCCAGTTATTTTTGCCATGCCATGTCCACAAGAATTTCGGCTTAGTGACGTATTCATTTAACGAAACAAACATTACGCTTCTCTACAAAACTGGAACCAAAAAAGCAGGAGACGCCACTGGGGGTGGGGCTGAAGTTTCCCCAGCTTGCATGTCGGGAGTGAGTTTTCACGTTGTGAGATTCATTGAACATATCGAAGGTTGGCTGCGGGGAAGCCTTGCTATAATGGATTCTTTGGATTGATCCGGAAGGGTGAGTGTTCCCAGAAAAAGAAGATGTTATCGGTTAAACGGAAAAGTGGGGAGGTCGGATTGACAGCCACTTTTCGGGGTCCCTTACATACGGTCCCCAAGTCGGGCGATAATTCTGGAACAAGTCACCAACGTCTCTTGCTCGTGCACTAAACTGGAGCGTCGAAATTTTTTTCTTAAATTTGATAACGTCATAACATAAATACTGCTTGTTTTGTATTTCTCAATGTAACATTTCAGAGATTCTGGGACGCCTTTTATAGTGGTCGAGCGGTACGTCTTGCATCCTGACAGGTACTGGTTCCTGGCTTATGGGTCCGCTATACCTGCCGGTGCATTTTTTGCCGCCCATAAGATTAACATTGCGAGCGGCGATTCATTTTCAAGGTTTACCCTTGGTTGGAAAGACACAAAATGTTGCCTGTACCTAGCCCTAACAATGTTCTAGGGCAGTGGTTCTCAAACTTTTTGGCTGGTGGAACCAAATTTAGTCGGGAATTCTTTCGTGGAACCTTAAACATTGGATCGTCGATTTCACATGTTATTTAGAAAACAACAACAATACATTTTTCTATTTCAATTTTTCTAAACTAAACTAAAATTGTATTCCCTGATGCTCGGAGAAGGCTTCCGGAACCCCGGCAAGGCTTCGCGGAACCATTTGGTTCCGCGAAGCCTTGCCGGGGTTCCGCGAAGCCTTCTCCGTGCTTCAGGGAATACAATTTTAGTTTAGTTTAGAAAAATTGAAATAGAAAAATGTGTGCATTAATATGACATATCGTGAAATATTTCTATTCTCATTAAGGCTGTATATACATTCTCAACGAACTCCACCAAAACCACTGTGCGAAAGTAAATATTCGACAAAACTAATGTTTACATATTAGTACAACCGGAGACTGGTAATTGCAATATCGTATTGGTTGTGTCTACTCTAAGAGCTAAACATAGTGTGCTATTTGAACGTGAAACGAACGCGTGAAAGTAGGACACTATGTTTAGCTTTTACAGGAGAAAAAATCTCTTTCGGCAGCCCCGAAAGACGTAGGTAGATTTCGAAGATTACTTTCATCCACTAAAAGCAGTCTAAAATCATTGAGAAAGACGGTTAAGAAGATTTTCAGTTGACCCAAATGCATTCTCTACAATAACAACGGAGGAATTGAGTTTTGAAATTTCACCCCCCCCCCTCCCCCCTTAACGAGAAAATGAAAGTGATTTTACAAAAAATATTTTCAGACAAAAGTTGTAGATATTATTAATAGAAACTCATAGCAAAAAGAATAAACTCAATATCTCACTAAATAAGTGAGTTATGACGTTTTGAAAATTTAACCCCCCACCCCCTGCCTAAACGGTGCGTCGGACGAAAAACTTTTTCAGCCAAAAGTTGTAGGTAATATTGAGGCAAATGCATTACGAAATGAAAGAACTCGATAACACCCCTAGGACACAAGTTATGATTTTTTTTGTGTGCAAAACCCTGTTTTTACACCCTTATTCAACCATTCGGGGTGGGATCAAAAAACGTTACGCAGAAAAGTTGTAGGTAGTACTGTTAGACGACCCTCAGAGAAATTCACGTTTCATTAGTTGCAATATTAAGGGAGTTATGGCCGAAAAACCAGATTTCGAAAAAGTCCCCCCATTTCCCCCCCCCCCCCCCCCCTTCGTCCGATTTCCCCCATTAACGAACTCGGCCGAGATTTTAATCCCTTATATTTTATTAAATAGTCAAAACCAATTATTTTTCAAAAATACGGCTGCTAGCGTGTTCACAAGGAAGTGAAAATGATATATAGATATATATATATAAACTTTTGAACTGATGGTGGTTTTGGGAAAAAGAAGAACTGTGAAGAAATTTTTCAAAAGTGAGACTACTGGTACGACTACAATAGGTAGATTTTTCTTCGAAATCTACCTAAAAGTAGAGAAATGCTGTTGAAATTACCCACTTCCGTAAGTGAAATAAAAATTGCCAAAATGTAAGATGGCTACGGTAAATAGTACAAACATTATATAAGCTTTTCTAATAAATGTGACGATAAAATCATACATTTTTTAATCCAAAAATTTTCAAAAAAATATTTCGCATGAGGTAGTGTTGTGTTTTCGCGATCTGTCAAAAAAACATGTGGACTGGTAGTTGACTGTTTAAAATCGCTCCTGTGGGCTTATTACTCCATTTCATGCAAAAATACAACACTACGTCACGACAAAGAGTCTCAGGTTTACATCCCCCTATAAACACTTTTCACTCGCCCTGTAACTTCGGAGTAGGGCTTGAAGTACGTAGCATTACGAACCAAGGTACGTGTAGTCGACCTTAAATAACGATTTCAATGTTAATGGTTGTTATTTCCTAAAAAACCTGTGAAATCGACGATCCAATGTTTAAGGTTCCACGAACGAATTCCCGACTAAATTTGGTTCCGCCAGCCAAAAAGTTTGAGAACCACTGCTCTAAACTATACAATAGTGTAGGTTTTTAAAATCAGGTAGTTAATTTAGTTGGTATGTTAAAAAAATCACCCCACTGTTAAACTCGTAGTTATAACTATCGGTCAGTTTCAGAAGTTCAGAACCTGAACTCCACTGAACAGTACGGGCACACCTGTTCATAGCACTAACTTGTTGGATTAATGAATAAAAGATGCACCCTCTTAACAATCTTGACGCAGGTTAAATGTTTACTTCAATTAAAAGCAATTACGAATGCACGAAAATCTAAACAAGAGAAAAATTACAAAATAGGCTTAGAGAAGAAGCGAAGAGCGTAAGTAATGAGTAATTAGTGATTAAAGTAGGTAATAAAAGCCGAGAGCAGCCATAGAGCGGGTAAATGAGTGTATGCGGTTGCTGATTTAAAAGCATGTTGGGTGGTCGAGTGCCCGCAGGTCTCTATATCCCCCCTTGCCCCCCCTTGCTTTGCCCCCCTACAGCACCATTCAGATCTTTTCAATTCCACAACAATTAACACTTTTAGAAAGAACTGTTTCTTCGCTTTTATAGAGATAACTTGAGACCTTCTTGCGTTCTGACTCTTTTTCTTAACTGTTGGACTTTTTTTTTTTTTTCAGAGAACATATGCGCCGATGAGTTGGTTTGTTAGATATTTTTTGCCGAAGACGAAGTGGCCGAAGCCGAATATGAGTGGGCCGAAGCCAGTTTAGGAGTGGGCCGAAGCCAATACATCCATGTCGGAAGTGGAAAATATTTCCGTTCCACCGGGACCTGGACCTCTTAGGACACAAAGCGGACTCCTTGACCAATCGGCCACTGAGAGGCACGGTTGGACATTTATCTGTCCGATAAAATAATACTTCTCCTTACAGTCTTGTAAGTTTACGTTCAAGTAATTTTTGACATTTCTTTTTCATTTACAAAACCATTTATCGTCTTAACGATAAGATGAATTGTATAAATATTCAAAGCATATGTTGAGCTTACGGGAAGAGGCTCCTAAGAAAAAGTGAATTATGTCGACAGTCTTAACCAGAACTTATGTACACCAAAATTCTCAAAAAGGCGCCACGACACTACTACAATTAGTAGGCAGAAGTCAGATGAATAAATTGTCCTTGTTATTTTTGCATAAAAAATAAAGGGTTCGACAATGGTCGCACTTGACTTTCTCGCAATTTTTATCGAAAATTTGATTTTTTTTTTACGTGAATAATTGTCAGAATTTTAACTTTTTCTAAAAAGTATTTTGCCTCACACTGGACGATACTTTTAGGCACCTGCATACCGAATTTCTCACATATCCGTCAAACACTGAAGTGTCGTTCGACGCGCAAAGTATATGTTTTCTATTTTGCATGTCACCGTCTTAAATTTTAAGTAAATGAAAATCTATTGAAAATGCCCTTGAAGCATCTATCTGAGACCACTTTCACCAATTTTGAAGGAAATCCGTCGATTAGTGTTGTTGCAAATGTGACCTAACCAATCAAAAACGTGATTTCCATTTTTGGAAAATTTTTCCTACGATAATGCCAATATTGGCCCAAATTTTTGGCCCATCTCAAAAAGAATAAAAATGATCCTGGAGCATCTATCTGGGAACACGACTGCAAAATTTGAAGGTTCTTACTTTATTACCGTACCGTGAAATGCGTCTTGAGTAGACAAAATCGAGATTCTAGCTTTTTTTCCTATTTTTGACTTTATTTTGCCTATATTGGCCGCAATTTTGAATTTATTGAATATTTCTTCGACAAACCTTTAAGTAATGTTATTAAGCACAAGTTTGTGGATTTTTGTGAAATTCCGGCTAATACTGTTCATGGGGCCAAGATTTTCACGTATGGGCCAATTTTGGCCCAAATTTTTGGCCCATCTCCAAAACAATAAAAATGATCCTGGAGCATCTATCTGAGAACACGACTGCAAAATTTGAAGGTTCTAACTTTATTACCGTACCGTGAAATGCGTCTTGAGTAGACAAAAACACGATTTTGAATTTTTTTTTACACTTTTTTGACAATAGTGGGCGCAATTTTTGAGTAATCAAAATTAAATTAAAAATGTATCTCGGAACTGATTTTAGACATCTTTATTCCAAATTTGAGCCAAATCGGTTGACTGGTGTGACCTCTAGCCGCGCTACAGACAAACGGACGTACGTACGTACGTCGGACGGACATGACCTAAAAACCATTTTTTTGGTATCTAGGACCTCTGAAACGCCTTTTGCAATGAAAATCTCAAAATCGAAATTTCGCACGATAACATAACTTTCTCAGCCCATGTATTACATACGGGCGAGAAAGTAAAAAAATATTGAAAAAAATGAATTCACGTTATTTTCTATCCCAGTTTCTCACGCGATCAGAAGAAGCAGTGCTTGAAAAGTTTAAGTAATTAAATAGGGGGCTTGGAGGGGGAAATAGCGGTGTATTCGTATTATTGATCGGGGTACGGGTGGCGTATTTACTCGCCAGGCTATTGTCATCAGCACAAAGCCTGTTCCCTCTCTTTTCTCAATTTCCCTCGAATTTGCCTTCCCTTTTCCCCCTCATTTACTTATTTTTTGGCTTTTCTTTTCCCCAGTGGACTTCTTTTATCGCAGATCTGCAGGTATACAACAACAGAGCATGTATCACTGATTGCTTCGTTACTTACAAAAGCTTATTTTTTTGTTTGTTGAGATGATGTTTATAATTCGAATTTTTGTTTCCAGAACGAGGTCTTATTTGACAGTCTGCAATAGCATACGAAAGCAGAACTCTGTGCCAGGTCACCGGTTCGATCCCAGCCATTATAAAGTTTTAGGCGTTCGTCCCTGAGTTTGTGTGAAATATAAATGAACGATGGCTTGCTTCAGGATAACTCACCTAAAACTGTAGGTCCCGCAAGAGGACGGAGGACTGTTCAAACGAATTTAGGGAATGGTACTACAAGGTAAGCAACGTTAACGTCCTTCCGAAAATCAGAATAAATGACTTAAAAGCCATAGGCTCACAGGTTGTTGAGAAGGGCTGAAGGAGCCCAATAAAAAAACCGGCGATGGAGAAAGCGAGGAAGTGCCAGGGAAAAGCAGCCGACTAATTTTGCTTAGAAGGGGGGAGGCACCCCTCCCCCTCTCCCGCCCACCTCCTTAGCCCCCCACCCCTGCCTTCGAGTTGAGCAACTCCTCCGGCTGCAGCGCCTCAGCTTATCGAGAATCTCAACGGGTGACAATCTGACGACTGCGGAACTACCCGAGGGAAAGGATGGGGACGAGAGAGGGGGCCACCCCCCTTTCATATTTGTTCATCAAAAAAAGAAGAGATTGCTTACTTTTGAAAGGTTGCCGTTTTTCGGCTTATCCGTTATTAAAACCTTTAATCACAGCCTTCGCGAGACTTTCATTGAAAAGGGGGCATTTATGGTGTCCAGAAAAAAAGGAAGTGAAGAAGTAATCGAAACACAATTTTCTACCGAACTTTTTTCCTGACAGTCCTTCCTGATGGCCCGAAGGCTCATGTATAGATGTGCACTAGCTCAAGCCTGAATAAGTATAGGACATCCATTCTACGAACCGAAAATTTCCTGACTCACGGATTCGAACTTGGGACTTTGGTAGTAGCCGAGCGCTCTGACCACAGCATCCAAGAAGCACATTTCCAGGCCTCAGTATGTATATGAGGGCATAATTCGGGCAGAATCACGACCAAGACGCTGAGTAAACCCAGAGGTGGGTAAGGTTCTGTTAATGTTCTACAAAAATTAGTGCAGACGTAATTAGCGGACGAAACCATCACCATGAGAACTGAAATAATCTTCCTAAATATGTTTTC
Organism: Mesopsocus fuscifrons; assembly: GCA_950004255.1. Taxonomy (NCBI): domain Eukaryota; kingdom Metazoa; phylum Arthropoda; class Insecta; order Psocodea; family Mesopsocidae; genus Mesopsocus; species Mesopsocus fuscifrons. Next base: position 5,624,855 of record OX465377.1, read on the forward strand.
AGAAGAAAACAATCAGTGAAGAGGAACATAAAGATTAGGGGCCATTTATCCAGTCTTTAAGAAATAAACGACGTGACAATGGTCGCACTAGACATTCTCGCTCTTTTCAAGTCAGGGACTCAACCCAAGACCCAAGATAAGGAAACAAAAACACCGAAAAATGATTCCTAAGGACGCTAAAAATGTGGCTTTCATTACTGAAACTAAAAAATAATGGGCAATAAGAAGAATGGTTGCATATTTTAGTTTTTCAAAGGCTGGTTCTAATCCACAACCGTTTTATAATTAAAAAAACTCAACACTGATTTCAGCAGAATCAAAATCCGTTCCTACCTGTATTATACATGGGAAAGTGAAAACAATCCTCTGCAAATAACAAGAAGCCAATCTCAGAGGATGGGTGCCCCACGGGACTTAGCTCAGCCTTATTTTTATTTGTGAACGACACAAAAAGGAAAGAATTTTGGAATCGGCTGTCACTCCCCCTGTCTTCTATTCCATCACTGTTCAGACCGTCTCCTGGGTCCGGTTTATTTTTAGTTACCTCCAGCGGGATTTTTTGGAAATTTACCACTGGATTGTCACTTCCAGCTTTGGTTTTCCGAGATACAGTGATATATCCTGATAAGGAGTAAAGAGGGTTTCTATTCTCTCTGATAAGCACAACCTTCCGGAACCTTCGAGATGGTAACCACTACAGAGATTCCTTGAGATTCCACTGAGATTTCACAAAGATTCCCAACGATATTCATAGAAAGATGAACCCCAAAGGGGATAACCACTCCAAAAAATTGCAAGATTCCCTTAGATTCCACAAATATTTCCAAAGATTCCCAACGAGATTCCCAACGAGTGGTTAACCCCTCGGGAACCTCCCTAAAACAGCAGTCGTTTTCAGCAAGGGGCATAACAAGGGGGTACTCTTTTAACATCAGTGGAACACCAAAGTTTATCAAGGAGTGCAGAAGATAACATTGGACGCTGAAGACGGTGCTTTTCTTCTTCAAATGTCAAATTTTCTTGAAGAAATTCAAATGAAAAGCCAACGAGGTAGGTACAACTCAAACCCTGTAGAATATAGAAAAGGCAGACCACGAGAGTGAAACGAGTCGTCTGCTTGACCAGCTGGAATTATTTTGTTACTTTTTGAATTTTTTTTTTTTCAGTTTATTTTGTTTTTGTTTTGTTTTTTTACAGTGCAGAGTCACCAAACAGAAGTATGGATATAACTTCATCAGAACGCTACAGTAAGCACTATTGTTGTAAGTTGACGAAGTTTGAAGTACACAGAATGCATTCAAAGGGAGGCAGTCAAAACTACTTTGTTCTTAGTTGCTTGCACGTTTGTATCCACAAAACATAGTAGAACTTTTGGAAGCAGTTCCCGATAGTCAAAAGTAAAGGAGGCAATATCACGTCATACTCGGTCATATCAGGTGTTGCGGGAACATTGAACTTGGGCGAGAGATAACGTTTAGGATCCCTCGTCAAGTCGTCAAGTGTTTATGCGGTGTAACGCGTAACTTTTGGAAAGCTTTTGATGCGTTCGTACGTTCCCTCGCATGGTTACCATTACTAGCGGTAAATTATTTTTAATTGTTTTCATCTGTGGGAAATACTCAAAATTCCCCTCCAATAGTATTTCCTATAAATTTTTCAGAGTGTTACAAATCCAAGGGGTTAACCACTCATTGGGAATCTCGTTGGGAATCATTAGAAATCTTTATGAAATCTCAGAGAATCTTGGAATTTTTTGGAGTGGTTACCCCTTCGGGGTTCATCTTTCAATGAATATCGTTGGGAATCTTTGGAAATCTTTATGGAAACTCAGTGGAATCTCAAGGAATCTCTGGAGTGGTTACCCCCTCGCTATTCACCTATACCTAAGTATTAGCGACATACACCAGAATTTTCCAAAATTTCCAAATTTCCCGCTCAGCTCATCCTACAAGGTCACAAGGAAAACAAAATTTTGAAAAATATTTTGTATAGGTATACCCAGCATATCTGAAACTTTTTCAGCTAGTGCTGTAATGAATATCGATCGAATCACTAGAACTGCTGGGAGTTGTTCATAGTGTATATGTATAGAGCTAATCAGACATGCAATCCGCGGGTCCCGACTCCAGCAAACTTGGAGAAGTTGCACCCTATCACTATGGCTACCCATATTATTAAGGACCGATATAACATCGTATATACAAGGGCCAGTTTGACCGACATATAGTTTCAGTTAGCTTAACCCATATTTCCTATCATTAAACAAGGGCGCCGTAACTGCAGTTTAAGGAACTTTGATTAGTAAGGTAGCCCAGGAGCAGTATACCTATAGGGTAACTAAAAAACTGTTTGGAGGATAATTGCAACCAACCTAGAAAGGTGAATCTCAGACGCTCTTTTTCAGGTTAGATACCTATCCACCAAGATCTATTAATTCCTTAAGTTGTCTAGTTTAAATTCGAAGTAAGGTCTCCCGGTGACGTCAAGTCTCGCTGACCAATACGTTGCTTCAGCGGTTTGAAGACCAAAGGTTCTGATTACGTCTACATGAGCCTCTACTTCATCATCCTAACGAGACTACCTCAGAAAGTTAGTGACCTTGCTCGGTTCCTGCCTACACATATGCGCTATCAGGAATGCCACATCGCCGTGCCTTGATTTCTTACCTTGCGCCGACAAGTCAGCAACTTGCTCCTCGCTGCCTTGTGGAGGCATGGCTAGCGACTGTCCTTTGAAGTCAAACAGCTTGCACGGTTCATGCCTTAAAATAGAAAAAAAAATTACGTCAGCATTTTGAATTAATTTTAAGCAGTAAGGTTCCCACGAGGGGTTAACCACTCGTTGGGAATCATTGGAAATCTTTATGAAGTTGGAGTGGTTACCCCTTCGGGGTTCATCTTTCTATGAATATAGTTGGAAATCTTTATGGAATCTCAAGGAATCTCTGGAGTGGTTACCCCCTCGGGTCAGGCTACCGAAAACCAGGCGAGGTCACTGAACAACCAGAAAGCATGGCCTAAAATATGAAGTGTAGTTCGATCAGGGCCGGCCACTCCATAATGCGGGTAATGCGCGGCGCATTGGGGCCCGGGGCCCCGAAGGGGCCCGCGGGCCCCCAGATTTTTTCCAAAGTATTGCCCGGGAGTGGTCCGCATTGGGGCCCGCGAACGCTGTGGGCGGCCCTGAGTTCGATGCACCAGGTATACGGCAAGAACAAGGGGAAAGATAAGATAAGCTCCATCAACTCATATTATCGCTATAATTAAATTGGCTATCGATAAAATTACTTATCAGGTTGGTAGAGGACATATCTTTTCACTGCATATTTTTCTAGCCATGTCAAATCAATTTGTGTTCATTTACCAGCTATATTCTGCATCACTCTATTGTACCGAATAAAAAATAAAAGGTATACCCGAAGTGAAAAGTATTTAGGCTGAATATCATCCTTCACTTTAACCGATAGTTTTAACCATGTTTACCTTTACGAATTTTATTGGGAAGCTAGTGAAAAACCATCGCGAAAATATTGCATGTAATTGATTTTTGCATGAATTTCGTTTAGATGGCATCACCTCATATTATACTTATGCAATTTCAATATTGGCGATTTTGGTTCAGAAGAGGTCAATGAATATCACTAATCTCTCTGGATATTTGAAAACTACATCGAAGTTAAAAATTTTGTTGCAACTGCTGTTTCATGATTTTAGAGATAATTTTTAAGTACAGTCTCTCTCAGTCTCCCAGTCTCAGTACAGTATCTCAGTCTCAGTACAGTATCTCAGTCTCAGTACAGTCTCTCAGTCTCAGTACAGTCTCTCAGTCTCAGTACAGTCTCCCAGTCTCAGTACAGTCTCTCAGTCTCAGTACAGTCTCACAGTCTCAGTACAGTCTCAGTACAGTCTCACAGTCTCAGTACAGTCTCTCAGTCTCAGTACAGTCTCACGGTCTCAGTACAGTCTCTCAGTCTCAGTACAGTCTCACAGTCTCAGTACAGTCTCTCAGTCTCAGTACAGTCTCACAGTCTCAGTACAGTCACTCAGTCAGTCTCTCTCTATAACGACCGACAAGGGTCCACGTAAATCTCCTCGTTATAGAGAAGGCGTTCATTCGTTATAGAGAGGTTTCTGGGTGCATTTAAATTTTATATAACATTCTTTAATCACCCAATGGTTCCATCAATAGGATGTACATAATAATAGGCATTTGCCATAGGAAAGTCCAAATAGGAGTGACCTTCTGCAGAGGCTGAAAACTGTCCTGCTTCCCCTGCGACGCAATTGGGCAATATCGGCGACTGATCGACCGGTAGAGTTCCGCTGTTTACCGGGGGAGTAAATTCCATCAACAGTTTTCGGAAATGTTTTCGGGTTATGGGGGAAGTGGGACTTGTATGTGATTATCTATCCTCAAAAGCGCAAAATCACTTTTAACCAGTTTATCCTTCAGGGCTATCTGTATCACTTCCGGTGCGGATGTATGCTGTAATGGAACTTGATGGGCTGGCTGGGATTTTTTTTCTCTGTTTGAAAAGTCCGGCCGAGAATTTTCGCTTATAGGTAGGTTCCGAAATTGCAGAAGATATCAGAGGTGAATGCCGATGAGAAATATTTTGATAGGAATGTGATCGAACAGGTGCGACTCCAAATACAGCCACCTAGAGCACTCGGCTATCGTTTAATTGGTAGGCTAGCTACGTCACTGAGCGACAGATGCGCAAGGCTCATATGCGAGTGACCCCCTCAACGGAGGGGCCTAAGGTCCCTGTGCCTGCATGTGCCTTGGCTACCTATCGCGTTACAAGCAGTAGCTGTCCAATATCTCTCACCACCTGACCAGGTATCTACTTCCAGTTCCAGGCACTGCCTGCAACAACCATCGGACTCCATCCTGCCCTTATTTGTCGCTTGGAAAGCTCTGGAAACTTTTATACAAATGGAGATGTCTGAATGGATATAATTGAGTATGTAACGCCACAATAAATGGGATTTACATAACCTGCCTTTTGAGAAAGCCAGGATTTTAGTAAAATTTCAAAATCCGGATGGATTGAGATCACACTAAAAAACGTCATTTTCAACATTGAAAAAAAAAAAAAAAAAATTAAACGAGTGATCAACTAAACTAGTTCTAATGCGAGTGGTTAACCACTCCAGGAATCTCTTCGGGAATCTCGTTGGGAATATCAGGAAATCATTGGAAATCTTTATGAAATCTCAGGGAATCTTGGAAATTTCTGGTGTGGTTAACCCTTCGGGGTACATCTTTCCACGAATCTCGTTGAGAATCTCAGGAAATCTTTACCCAATCTCAAGCAATCTCCGGAGTGGTTAACTGCTCGTTCTAATGTTAAAGGTCAATTATTTTTCAGAACAAAAAGAAAATCGGAGAACTGTAAAACCGGAAAATTGAAACAACATGCATGTTCAGAACGGTCACCTTCAAAGCTTGGAAAATATATATGCACATCTCACAGGCTTCAAGATAGATGGCAGCGATCTCATAAGCTTTACAAGCTCCACAAAACAAACCAGAGCTTTGGATGCAGTCCATACTCAATAACAAATGTATGTTCCCGAAGACACAGAGACAGACGCATCCAATATACGCTGGCTGCGTGTTGCAGACCACTGACGCCTGAGGGCGATCGGCATCGGGATTTCAATTTTCAATTTGTCCCCTTCAATTATCAAGCAACAGGAAAACTCAAATGAGGGGCTATTAAGCAGCGTCTCTAGTGTAAGTTCAATATGGGTTATTGCACCCACTTCTTTTTCGTTTTTTGACGGCGGACGTTCTATTTTAAATTTTAGATGAACCATCATTTTGAAATGTTGAATGGACATTGAATAAATGAATAGGTGCCTTTCAAGTAAAGCTTGGTACCAGGGAAAAGCTAACATGCTTCTGACATGCATGTCAAGTGGAATGTATGTCGATGCTGTGGTGGTTCGAAAGCCACCTAAAACTGTAGGTCTCTATCGTGCATGTACTAACCAGGGAAAAGCTGATTTAAAAATCGTGTGACTATGTTGCCATTTCCCGGCCCAAAAATCCAAACTAGCTCCTGACGCTAAAAAACCTATTATATTTCTGAACATTAAATATCCATTAAATATTATCTCAGAAATATAAGCAAGTTACTTACTGATACCATTGCATCTACACCTGCATGACCCCCAGTGTAAGCTAAAAATTGCTAGATAAGTTCTTAGCACGGGCAACTTTTAGTGAGTGCTTGAGATGATCAGCAGATAATACTGTCCAGTATTATCCAAGTACTATCCAATTATATTATCCAGTCTCCTTTCCAACGTACGTCCCTGCTCCCTGCTTCTCTATAATGGACGTGCCCCAAATGACGACGATATAGCGCAATGGCATGCCTTGGGCTACGGCAAATTTATCTCCCTATAACAATGCCTGACCCTTCCTGGAATTTGTATTATAGTGTGACAGGCCGACTGTGCCCAGTAGCCAATGCGAGTGATAGTTACGTGTTGCACTCTCATAAAACGGTCGACACTCCTCTTAAAACAGGGTTAAGACCTCCCTTAATACGGGGCTGAAAGGTCCCCAAAATGGGTATAGGTACGCGGCACAAAAACATTGTCACAGTCCAGTATTTGAACCCAGGACCTCCGCTCCTGCATTAACATGGTATATTTTAGTGGCAATGTCGCAGTTTAAGAGAGTACTTCACCCCATGACTGCAAAGGCAAATGACCTGGGACTTATCGTTAAAAAAGACGAATAAAAAAATCGATATTTACGTTCATAGCTTCGACAGTCAAATACTGGCTGAGAGAAATTTTTTATCATTAGACGCAGGGGCGCCAGATTTTGAAAATCCGGGGGGGGGGGCAAGAAGTTGTAAACATTAGATATTCAATTTACTTATCACTCTTATCAGTCTGATAGGTCTCTGTGCCTCTCAGTGACCCAGCGTCCAAGGCATTCGACTTGTGACCTGGATTCGAATCCCGGTGTATAAGGAATATTTTCCGCTTAAGGCATGGATGTAATGCCCACTCCTATTCTTATTCTTATATTTGACATGATAAAAATAATTGTCCCCCAAATTTCCGGGGGGGCAGTGCCCCCACGGAAATATTCCGGGGGGGGGGGAAACTGGACCCTGCCCCCCCCCCAAGATGGCGCCCCTGATTATACGGGTTACTGACTGCACTTGACAATGATCTGGAATCATCGAGAACCTCCTCTTTGCAGGCAGAGCTACAGTGGTCATGACATGACGCCTCCATGACCCCTTCATGACAAGCCCAAAACCTAGCATGACTTTAGAACCTCACAAGAAAGAATCCACTGTGCTGTACCTGCCTGAATCAATTCAAGTCTGTTATAATTATTACATAACACAGAGTGATCCAATATTTCGCAAGAGAATAGCATTAGAATACATTTTAGCTGGTACACCTATCTAGATGGACGAAACTGAACGTACCTAAGTAAGGAAGGAACCTGCACATGAAATGTACCTATAGGTATAGAAATAAACGTGACCATGAACACGGTAGCTTTAAATTAGTGACCTAGGCACAACACACATATATATAAGTATTTGTTACTACTTATGTTATCGCCTCACTTCCAGCTAGAGCCACGTTTTTTAACTCCTAGGTAATAGTGGATTTCTAGTGTAATATTTTTACCTTTCAACGATTCTGAGCAAAATTTAACTGGAGGTTAGGCTATCTTAACTGGCACTATAACTGACACTTAAGGGTCCGCTATACCTGACGGTGCATTTTTTGCCGCCCATAAGATTAACATTGCGAGCGGCGATTCATTTTCAAGGTTTACCCTTGGTTGGAAAGACACACAATTTTGCCTGTACCTAGCCCTAACAATGTTCTAGGGAGTGTTTGAAGCAGATTTCCCAATTTCTCACTGGCTTCTTTTATTGCAACTGTTTTGCAAATGCTAGCATCGCATACCTCAAGAAAAGTGCTGTACCTCGAAAACCAGTACAGTAAGTACTGGCAAAATTTTGTGTCTTTCCAACCAAGGGTAAACCTTGAAAATGAATCGCCGCTCGCAATGTTAATCTTATGGGCGGCAAAAAATGCACCGTCAGGTATAGCGTCCTCTTAACCCAAATCTTAATGACGTCTTTCTCTAGACCCATTTCAACGACACTCTATAGTTTGTTTGAATTATTAGATGGGTCCTTTTGGTGGCGACTGATCCCCACTTTGAAACCCAAAACCACGTGATATGGCACCAAAACGTACGGTACAGTTAGGTGCAGTCAACAGAAAACAATCGAACAATGAAAACACACCTAAACAAATTATCACCCACCCAGACTAAATCCCGTAATTAATTATACCAACAATAAAAACCAAAGCAATTCACCCCAATACCAACCTTTTTGTTTGCCGAGTCCCTCAGAGTCGATGGTAATCCACAAAAGGCAAAAAGGCTGTCAGTGCTGTGATTGGTCAGCAGATGGCACCACCCGGCAGAGTGACACGGCCGCACTCTGCTTTCCCGTCGTGGGGATCAGCCCCTATACCTATAGTTGATCCATACAGCTGATCCGCACTCTCGTCCCCCGCCGTCCTCACAAACTCGACCAGTGATTAACCGCTAGAGCAAAGTAAGGTTACTATGTTGATCTTACCCATGTCATAGAAAATTCATATCAGACACATTTCACTACATTTTCCGCTGTAAAAAGATCCCGAATACCCCTTGAACTTGAGCCTAAAGTCTCGTTTACTAGGTTTCCTCTGGAAGAACCAACTCAAAAACGTAAGAAGATAGCAGGGTAGTCAATGCTTTTAACAAGAACTTCGGTATTCTTACGTTATAACACAACTCAGGTTTGTGAGAACTAAAAAGCCTCGTTTTAGCTTGCCCAAAGCTATTGTTGATAAACTTTTCTTATTGTTTGGTTCTGGTATAGATGGGCTTGAGTTGATGGAGCCGACACGAGCCTACTGTTCCAACACATCTTACCCTGAACTTGTTAACTGATAACATTTACAGGGCCTACAAAACATAAAACCTGCCTACTTGGCCCCTCCAATTTTCAATTGAGCGGTACCTAATAAAAATTCCATTTTGACAGGGGGGTGGCGAAGGGAGAGAGTCAAGGGTAAAGGTTTATTTTATAACATCCTTTTCCTTTGTGACATAAAATAACTCAGGGACAATCTACTTTGCTCCTTACGACGCGTCATAAACTTGATAAGTTTTTCTTTTGATGTGACCTTATATTATGTTTCAGTACCTCTTTAAATTAGGAAGCCCTGTCACTTGGTATGGCTCGTATAAGGTAAAGAACTTGACTAAGTCTTTTTGACAGTCTTGGCATAACGATACTACGAACTCAGCTTCAGGAAACTAAATAATTGCATTAAATTAAGAAGTGAGTCACCTACTTACGTAGAATTCTCGCTTCTCACTATAGTAACTTACATCTTTAACTATTGTATATTTTATTCATTCAGTCTTCCTTGTTATTTTTACTGTATGACATCAGTTACTGTCAGTACCTATTCGTTTCAAGTTAAGTCAGTAACACTGACCTCACTTAAATATACTGATGATCGTCGATGTATTAATATTCTCGGTCAGCAAAAAAAAAAAAAAAAAAAAAAACAGGTAAAGTAAACTTCTACCGAACGTCATGCTGTGTGTTCTTACTATCAAAGGGACTTGATGAAGTGAGCCATTGTTGGGCTTGTTGAAAGCGCTTTCAAACCAACGTCCGTCACACGTGCAATGAACACAAACAATAGAATCAGTTTCAACAAAATATTAGAAACTCGCTCTCATAGACTTGTAAAATGGGATTAATCAATAACTGGGGAAATAGCTGTGATAAAATGTAATAAGTGATTAGGTACCCTGTTGACGGGACATTAAACGTTCGCAAACAGTAATTTGCTATGACCGCAAGCCGCAAGCTGTTCATCTGCTGCCCTCCCGCCTCCCGCCTGCAAAGCCTGTTGGCAACAAAGCTGCCCATTGGTGGCCAAACACGCATTCCCTAACATTCACACCTTTCAAATTTTTTACTAAAATCTGAGAAAATACTGCCCATTTTAGTAATACAGGTAGGGGGTGGCGAGCCTAGCGACTGGATTATTTCAAGAGTTATCCATCGTGTTTAGCTGGCAACACCTTGAGTACCTACAGTTTTAGGTGGGTTGCGAACCACCACAGCCTCGATATAAATATATTTTAACTGATATACAGAACATATCAGAGGTGCGTGCCAATCCGAAAAACTTTGACAAGATCGGAACTTGAACCTGTGTGTTCAGTGTCCTCTAACGACACCTACTCGGCTCTCCAGGCTGTTTTGACTAATATTCTGGAGGGAATTAGGTGAAGATAACTGAAGAAAAGAGATAAATAGGAGATAGAAAAAAATATTCGTACACGTATTCCTGGGCTCATGTCCAAAAGTCCAGATTTTGCCCACCCCTGACAACTAAAATATTTATTGTGCCGGAGATTAGAGGGAGACCGCGACTGGAGTGACACCAGTGGTGCTATCTGGGGGAAAACGCTGCAACTTTTGCAGGAAGGGCAAGAAGAATAAGGGAGGTGGAGCCCCCAGTTCAGCTGACAAACTGAATCAGCGATGATTTTACGAGGGATGAAACTCATTATTAATTTTCATTACTCGCCTCTCCGCTAATTCTAATATATTAACATTTCATAAGCTTAATATGGCTAGAAACTATTGCTGATTCAGCAAGACATTTTCAGGCGAATTTCGAATTTTAAGAACGCCACAATCACTCGTATTTTGATGGCACACCTTCAATTTTTACTCTCCGATCCAAGCCTGAACCGTTCCATTAGATTATTATTCCTTACGAAAATCGAAAACTAGCCAGGGTTTCAAAAAAATGTTGGTTGCTTAAAATATGTGCCAAAATATAATTATACGACACTTCTAAACTAAACATCCTGAACACAAATATCTAGCCTACTAACTCCAAACATAATAACATACGTATTTTTATTTGTATCTCATATGCTAAAGCCCACTTTACGTTTTTAGGTAGCATCATACCAGTTAAAAAATTATAAGGATGACTTTTTTCGCGTCAAAAATAATGAACTGCGTCCGTTCTTGTTACATAAACAACGATAAGGAAAAGATGCATTCGCAATGGAGAGGTGGAGTGCGCCTGAAAATTCATGTTTAGATAATCAGCTAGCATACATGTTTGTTGTAAGCACTCACATTTTCGACGGTTTTTCCTTCAAGGAAATCTCAAAATTGTTTTGTTAATTTATTTTTGCAGATAACTACTACTAGAACCACATATTATTTTAAAAACTGATGCTGATGCAGACTTCGCGGCAAAGGCCATGTAAGGTTTCATACAAAGTCATACATTGCTGTAGGTGGTCACCATATTTTCTGTTTATAGGTATAGTATCGCCACCCTGACCTGCCTGGCCCGAGGGCATTCTGCACTGTTCACTGTTCACAGAATACCCTCGGGCCAGGCAGGTCAGGGTGGCGCTACTATAATGTATCGCATTCCTGTGCATCCTACTAATGGAAACTAAACTCGCGTCAGGGTAAATGTAAATCGTGTAGCACGCGCTGCTTTTACAAAATTCAATTATTAAATTCATATAAATTATAGATTCGATCTGAAGGAACTGATTAATCTTTGATTTCTAATTTGGGTCTGCGGTTCTTTATATAATGCCATCGTTAGAAAAATGTCGTAAACGTCCTAAATGGACGAAGCAATTAAATAAAAATTTTTGAATCTTTTGGGCCCCAAATTTTGAGGCTAATGTCTGATTTGGGAACAGTAAATAAAAGGTAAACTGAACTGGCATTTCATCTGAAGCAGGACTGATCCCTAAAAAGTCGAAATTTCGGTGAGTAGATCGAAGTCGGATCCAAACAATAATTTCATGAAAGGCTGCAACAGTGCTCTGGACTTACACACTACTGAAGAAGCATCTAACAACTATTGTGATACCAACAACTGTGCTTGAAGTCAAAAATCTTTTAAAGTGAATTTTTGGGGACTATTAGACCCTTCTACCCACACACGATGCACGAGCTATGACTTAAATAAAAATAGCGTGATCAACTTCCGTCTTTACCGCGCTCCCTAAACCTCCATTCGAAATAATAATAAACTTGAATGGGAACCTAGAAAATACCTTGGAGGGCATAAAAAATCTAGGTAACTGCATTTGCACTGTACTTTACTTCAAATTGATGATTTTCAGATTGAACAACGACTCTAGAAATATCGCTTGCTGAGCAGTGCATGCTTCTGAGACAGTTATGACTGACGCGCGAAGCATTGGAAGCAATGTCAACGACGAAGTAAAAATAGGAACAGTTCAAAAAGTCAGAAGTTGGGAATGAATTGGATGGAAGACGCGTTCGGGGCCATAAAGATGGCTGCGACGAACGACAGCGTGGCATGCGAGCTTTCCAGTTCTCACGCTACCCAGCGGCAGGTACAATCCTCTACTTCGGCCGCCTCTTCTTTTCTATAAACAGAATGGTGCGCCCCACACTGTCCAAGTGCTCTCACAAGCTCAACAGTCTCGATAGCCGAGTGGACTAAATGGTCGACTTTTGAGGAGCAGTGAGAGCCGGGTCACACCGGTTCGATCCCGATCCTACCAAAAAGTTTTTCTGCTCGGCATTCACCTCTGATATGTTCAGCATGCCAAGTGAAATGTATATCGAGGCTGTGGTGGTTTGGAACCCACCTTAAACTGTAGGTCCCCATCGTTTACTGGATGGCTGGGGAGCTGGTATTTGGTAGTGCTGCCAGCTGAGCACAATGGATAGTTCTTGAAAACGGTCTAGTTGCTGGGCCTGCCCCCCCCCCCCCCCCAACCTTCAGTTATTACTACTCTCACAAGCTCACTCGTGTCCTGATGCGTTAGGTACACCTTGGCTCAGCGCAGGCCACAAAAAGATGGGCCAACTCTGGCCCACAAAAGCCACCCTTCGCCAGTGCTGCTATATACTCGCCGTCAATGGACCCTACCACCCTTCCCTACACACGATCACAGTGGGCCAAATAGGACCACAATGTGCCATTTATTACCAACAGAGATGCCTACAAAGTGGTGATAGCTTAGATTGCTGAGGATGCTGAGGGGTGACAGCTCCGATTTCGAGCCCCGTGTCAGAAATTTAATGCCCCTGTTAGACCTCGGCCAAAAAATTATCTCTGACGGGAGCACTCACGTACAAAAAAATAAAATAATGACATAAACTGAAAACTCAAAATTGCCTTCGAAAATGTCCCAAATTTCAATTATGTCTTGAAACTATCATCACCCTAATCTCCGGGAAACCGCTAATTTATCTCGCAAAAACATTGGTTGGGGGTCATTTAACGGTCATTTTTCATGTCAATTTCTGTCCGGCGTCTTCCCGCGCAGCCGAAGTAGTTACAGGTACGAGATGCGATTAATGTACCTTGAAGGCTTCTCAGTGTAAGCGAGAATGGTCAAAATTGTCATAAGTTGAGCAAAAAATTTTTTACAATCACCTCTACCAATCTCTCAACAGTGAAATGTCTTACACTTATACATGTGCTGCCTTGTTCTTGCGACAATGGAGAAGAAATTGATGTGCCGTAGACGTTTGATCGATAAATAATTTCTAGTATAACAATCCCCTCTCCTTGTCTTGAAATAATATACAAAGCCAACCGGATATGTAACATATTTCCGGCTCCTCTTATTTCCGTATATCATTTGCTTATTTGTTCTACGAGTCTTCATTACCATGGAAACGACTGAATTATCGACAAAACTTTTTGGAATAACACAACAGAAGTCCACAACTGGGAACATAATTAACGTAGCAAAAACCCGGTTGCAGTGAAATTAAGTTGGAAAGCAGTGCGTGACAGAAAGCAATTTCAAGATGATGAAGTCGCTGAAACCTGCGCTAGGGCTCGCCCCGAAGAAAATGTCATCCATGAACATGGCGAGAGCCGGTGCGGTAGGTCCCAACTCTAGTGCTTACAGCTTAGATACCTAGCTCAGTGTTCGCGAGACCGTCCTACCAGCAACACGTACGTTTTAAACAACATTCACTAAACACGTATTTATATATACTATTTTCAATACTAAATGTTCACCTACAAATTTTTACAGTACTTTAGGTATTTTGACTTCCATTTGCCTGTTACAGTTTCATCTTAATTGCTTTGGCTCTTGCAATTAATCTTTGTTACTCCCGAGGGGTTAACCACTCGTTGCGAAATCTTCGGTGTTCATCTTTCTATGAGTATCTTAGGGAATCTTTGGAAATCTTTATGGAATCTCAGTGGAATCTCAAGAAATCTCTGGAGTGGTTACCCCCTCGGTTACTCCAATCAGTTCACTTAATACTCCATTATCTTTTGTGTTTGTTTTGATAACCAACCTGGAGAGATGTCCAGTGCTTCTATTTTGTAGTTAAGAGGGTGATCAGTAGGTAGCTTTTGGTACTTTTCTTAGCCCCTGTAAAGGGTTTAGCACGTACGTAGACCAGTTCCTTTTTCTAAAAGGAGTTTTAAAATTTTACCCCATTCTCAGTTTCAAAAGGGATCACCAAGTATCTGAATTACAGACAGACCGCTTGTTGCTTCAAAGGTATTTCAGCTTACTATTCATCAAATCAATGCTTTTGCCCCATTTAGGAACCTAATTACAAAAAACAATACCAATCCTGGCTATCCTTGACCTGGCTTTTGGATCCAACACAGTCAAACGCACCAACATCTCAGCAAGGTAACTCTTGACATCAATTTAATTTTGACTCCAAAAAACGAAAACAATGACACAACAGTCTACCCTCAGTGCTGCAAGGTTGAGGATGAACAGAATCACGGTTATAGCGAAATGTGTGAAGCACTTCAAAGATGGCAAGTCGAAAGGCAAGCCAGGACAATGCTGCTGCGACTGCGAGGTAAGACTTCTAAAAGAAAAATAATGAAGTAGAAGTAAAAAGTTAGAAGCAAACATTATAAACTGAAAATGGGATCAGTCCCCACAGTTTCGAACGTTTGTTGAAGGAAGCAGGTGTACGTGGAACGACTTCCGCGATCAAAAATGAAGAGATAAAGTTTTTAAAAGTTTTTTAAAATGCGGCCACTCTTTGACATTACCCGCCTGGAGAACTATTGTAAGCTTGAGGAGCTAGTCTTGGGGGTGGTATATACCTGCTAAAGGGTATTTTTGCATCTTGCAAATTGCAAATGCATCTCGAGGATGTCAGAGCTCAATGTGTCGTTCGAAGCCGCCCTGACAGATTGACAAACAAGAGGGGGTAAGTTGGGTAAACCCCGAAATTCCTCCCTGGGGGTCCAACTTGAGCCAGCCAACCCCGAGGCTGAAAAGATCGGGGGACACGGGGGACGTGGTTCCAATAGGCCGCAGTGTCATTGAAGCCAAAAAAATAAGACAAGATTTGTACAATTCCCTGTTATTGTAGGGATAGTTTTAAGCAAAACTAATTGAAAGAGATTATTTCAATGTTTCCAGGGAGCTATTGGGAAAAACAAAGCGTTATCGCGGAGCAGTCTCCTCAAAGGTGATGGTATGGAATGCACAGCTGAAGAAGTCACCAAGTGTGGCAACAAGCTCCTCAAGCCTGAAGATCAGCTCTTCCTATCGGAAAATGTGAGTTTTATGTGACTGCGAACACGCCCCTCACGACTGAGGTACATCGTTCGATTCCCAGCACCAGCAGGTGTATTCCCTTTCTCGAACGCCAGCAAACCCACCCAACTAACACCTTCAAAATTTATTGTAAGAAGATAAGGCACGCCATGATGCAATATACGGAGAACAGTTCTTCTTACAATAAATTTTGAAGGTGTCAGTTGGGTGGGTTTGCTGGCGTTCGAGAAAGGGAATACACCTCCAGACTACCAAAAAAGCTATCTACCGTACCCCTTGCCGGCCTTGCACTACTCCACTTGGGCACTTGACTTTAACCGAGGGGGTAACCACTCCATAGATTCCTTGAGATTCCACTGAGATTCCATAAAGATTTCCAAAGATTCCCAACGATATTCATAGAAAGATGAACCCCGAAGGGATACTTAACCACTCCAAAAAATTCCAAGATTCCCTGAGATTTCATAAAGATTTCCAATGATTCCCAACAAGATTCCCAACGAGTGGTTAACCCCTTGACTTTAACTCATAACCCCCTCGTTCTCACTCTCAACCACGAAATTTCCTAAAAGAAAGAATGAATTAAATTTTTTGGCGGGTTCCGGCAGCTGATCGAAATTGGGCTTCAGCGTCAGCTCACACAGTTGATGACGTGACAGCGCCTTGCAGCTAAAACTGCTGCCTTAATGAACACAATAGAGGTTTTTTATACCGTCGGGGTGCTCTACTGCAGGAAAAACTAGAAAAAGCTATGGTTAATTTGTGAGTACGACCTACGCCTTTCCTCTCTTCGCAGGAGATGAAAGAGGAAGTAACGCGAACTCTGACTACAACAAACCCGCAGGCACCAACCAATCTGGTGGAGTACAGCTACGAGAAAGGAGCATTCATACCGCTAGAACTCTCTTCGTCCACTGTAGTTCTGATTCACTTAGAAAGTTCAGTCAATCTTAAGGAGCCGCCTGATGAGGACTCCTTGGTTGGCACCGGAGACTGGGGAGGTCAGAATTTTGTTTAGATCTCTCCCCTTATCAATTTGGGAAATGTAGAAAATTTTTCTGTAACGGCATGTAAAAATGACAATACTTTACTATACACTATGCCTGCAAAACCGTGATTATGTAATGTGAAAATGGGTGTCCACGAACTTATTTCAGTGTGCCTGCGAGAAAATAGATGTACCTACACGTAACCATGACGACCACGACTATACCTACGTAAACATGTAATGTAAGCGATTAATTTTTTTGATCAGAAGATAAAACCCTCAGAAAATGCGATTCTCACGAGGATTCAGAGGAAGAAGGGGATGAAGAAAAGAAGGATGGAGGAGAGGAAGGGGACGCAGGGCGAGAACTCTCTCCTGACCCTGAACCGGCCATGGACGAGGAAGGTACTCAGGGCGAGGGGGAAGAGCGCGGCGAAGAAGAGGACGGGGAGGGAGACATTCCCGTCTCTGGTCCCGCCAAGTCCAAGAAGAAGCTCATCAACGCTTTCAACTATTGTGAACGAGCGTCTTTGACAAACATCATTACTTCTAGGGTACCTGAAATGTTTTACTTCTTTTTTCAGAACGCAGAAAAACATTGCATTGTATATCGTGACCATGCACGAACTGTCTTACAGGCGTTCAGGAAGAAGTTAGATAGTTAGGGGGTAAAGGGACTCTGAACCACCAAACCCTAACTAGGCATTATCTAGGATTTTTAGACCCCACTCATTATCAATACCGAAGGTACCCCGAGATTTGGGTACCTATAACCCTTTCCTACTATCTCCTGCCAGTCCACCAAACCACCACTCTTCCTAATATTTTTCGAACGTCTTCAGGACATGTTTACACAAACAATCCCACCTCCCCGGGAGACCTTCTCTGAGCTCGTGACGCAGTGGTCCATCTTTGACGCGTACGCTGAAGACTACGAGCGGCAGTCTAAAGAAAGAGAGAAGGAAGTGAAGAAAGTGGGGCCGCCGCAGCCGCCTGGACGTGAGGGCCGTAAAGAAGAAAAACGCCGCCATGAAAAGATGGCGGCTGAGGTGCAACAGAAGACACGTTCTGCTGCCACTATCCTTGACCGCATGATCTGTCAGAACATCTTCGATGAGGTCAGTGAGAGATGTGGGATATAGCATATGACTGTGCGCACATCGCACGCAATCTAAGTGCCGTAAAATTGAGTTAATATGGACCTTACGTACCTATCAGGTTTCGCAAGACTACAGGTATTACGAGGACCCTTCGGATGAGTTTCGTCAAGAGGAAGGAACCCTTCTGCCGCTGTGGAAGTTTTCCTATGAAAAAACGAAAAAGAACTCGGTCACTGATATCTCATGGAATCCTCTCTACTACGATCTTTTTGCGGTTACTTTTGGAACCTGTAAGTAGATGTAGGTACCTAGGGTTACAGTTAGGTACATTACCTATTCTCATCCAACGTAGCCTTCAGACCTATCAGAGTGTCATTTTCCGGGAACTTACATTTTTGACGTGCGGGCCGCCGTAGCTTTCACATCGTTCCCTGCATCCCTCGAGAACCGTATTATATCATCAACAGGTAATTCAGCATTAGCACAAAACACTGAAACACTCATTATAACTAGGTTCCGGTGTAACATTTAAAACCTTTCTAAGCTAGATCAGTTTACTGAGTATCTGAGTAAAGACTGTGCTTTTAATACGCGGAACTGCGCAGGCGCGGGGCGCGGGATCAACTGACGCGTCGTCTGCTACCAGCTGTGATGATAGTTGTTTACCGGTTCGCGCGCGGTGTTTACATAGGTTTTTCCAATTTATTATTTTTTCTTTCCCTTTTCTCTTTCGTTATCTTGCTACAATATTCGTGTAATTTACTGTACAAAATCCTGTCGGGTGCAATTTACTTAAGGGTTCCATATCAACACATGCGAGGTACAAGAAGTTCACACGTAGGTATTTAGTTTGGAACCTGTGCTTGCCAGTATAGTATTTTGTGTTTGTGGCTTGAGATACAGAATATTTAGGTACAACGATAGGTAATTATTATCAACTTGAGCCCGAGGTTTCAGGTAATTTGGTGTGACATTGTTGCCAGTTTCTGATTTAGGTAGTAGTAGGTAGGTACCTACATACTGTCAATTTTCTTAAAGTGTTGTAAAAATGTTTCAGTTGAATTTGCGAAGAAGCCAGTGGAAGGCGCCGTCTGTCTGTTCACTCTGAAGAACCCATCGTTCCCGGAGTACATCCGACATACGGAGAGTGCTGCAATGAGCGTCTCTACTCACCCTAATCTCCCCTACCTGATTGTGATAGGGATGTACGATGGGAATGTTGCAGTGTATAATACGAATTCTGCAGACCCGTTGCCACAGTATCAGAGCAACTCGGTTAATAATAAGCACTGGGGAATCGTCTGGCAGGTAAGCAAAGGTTCTATAAGGGTAAATCTTAGGTACCCTGGAAACAAGTTTTTTTTTTTTCATTTTACGGATGTAATGCCCTTAGAAATAAAATGAAGTGCCTTCTGTAGGTACGGTGGGGAGCTGACATGGCGGACGGGGAGGTAAATTTTTTCTCGGTGTCATCTGACGGGAAAGTCTACAACTGGGTCCTCATGCAGAATGAGCTCGCCGTCACCATGGTGATCGCCCTCAATCTTCCGTTGGAACCCATCGATGGCCCTGACGGCTCTCCCATTTCAGTCAGAGGTAAGTTGGAGGCAGTGACGGTTACTGAATAGGAAAGAACATTTTTTTTAGCTCTGTGAAGCTCAGTAATATTCGCTACTTCCCATCGTTGGCCAGTGCTGCTGTCCGCACAGTGTATCAATAGTGGCTCATATGTGCCAGAGTTATCCAGCTGAGCTGCCTAGATAATGGCGAGGACTTACTTGGCTGAGGATCGCCCATGGTTTATCTACCTTTTTATTTAAGGTTGCGGAACGACCATAAACTTCCATCCTATCCACCCGCTAATTTTCTTGGTGGGTACAGAGGAAGGCTCCATCTACAAATGCAGCACCGCCTACTCCTCCATGTTCTTGTTCAAGTACGACGCCCATCACATGCCCGTCCATAAGATCTCCTACAACCTGTTCTACCCTGACATATTCCTCTCCTGCAGTGCCGACTGGCGGGTCAAAATATGGGAAGATATGCGCAGGTAAATAATACTAAGCGACGGTTAGAAAGTAAGAAAGTGATCCTTCTAAACTTCACTCACCTGTTCTGTTCCATTAACTGTCCGTAATTGTTTTCAGTGAACCCCTTTTCGTGTTTGACGCTGGTTGTTCGGTGGGTGATGTCCAGTGGTCCCCCTACTCCAGCACTGTATTCGCTGCTGTCACAGCAGACGGCAAATGCCACGTGTTCGACATCAACATCAATAAGTACAAGTCCATCTGTAGCCAAAGCGTCATCTCTAAGAAACGGAACAAACTCACTAGACTTCGGTTCGTACGTTCCTGAATTCAAGGATTTATATGGTAGTGTAGAAGGGCAGTTATTATAAGTAGATGATGGAACGTTGTTCACACTAGAAATTCACCTAAAAGAAATCTCGAAAAGTTGGCACTAGAGCCTGGTTCCTCTTATACTTTGTAGCTCAGCAACAAAAGTAAATCTCGAAAAATAAACGGCACCTATTGTTTTTTAGGTTCAACCCTCGTATGCCCATTCTGGTGGTGGGGGATGATCGGGGGTGCGTGACTACATTGAAGTTGTCTCCAAACCTTCGAGTGAAGCCTAAACCGCCCAAAAAACAGCAGTTTTCGGACCCGCGACAGCTGGAACTCATGAAACTTGAGAAACTTTTGGCCTTGGTTAGAGAACCCACCAACTCGTCGATTGAGGCTGACACCGAGAGTGTCAAATCGGAGTAAACTATAGTGAAGCTGACACCGAGGGTGTCAAAACAGCGTTAACTGTAGTTTTCGATGAGGTAAGTGTGTCCTGTAACACCTTCACGTAGTTTTTTGACACCAATATCGTCAGTGGGGGAAAAAAATGGTTAGATATGTAACCCTGTTCAGCCTTGAACAATGTTGTCTTTATTTACAAGAAATGAGTTTCAGATATATTGTACAATATTAATACGGTTGGCACAGTGTCGATTGACCTCTTGTCCGTTATTTGCCCGTTATTGTCAGGTGTTTTTATCAGCAGAACTTATGAAGACAAACAAAAACTAGAAATAGCGCTGCCTGAACTCTGCTGGACCGAGACGCTTCATGGTGAACGGCTGCTTGGGTCTCCCCTGAAAACAAACAAAAAGAGTAAAGGACTCTGTCCATCTAGGCGCGTCGCGCCGCGCCATCGTTTTTGATAGCATGGGGTAGGATAGAGAACACGGTGCTTTATGTTATCAGAAATTACGGCGCTCTGCTATACTCCACGCGCATCTTGGATGACAGTAACTTCACACAATGTTTTCAAAAAAACTCGGAGTTCCCAAAATTATTTTTTGTTTAGAACCTGAAGTAGACTTGGATGTAAGGGTCACAATGATCTAAATGAGTTTAACAACGACAATTCCCATATCTGTAGCCTATCCACCCTTCGATAAGTCTCAATTTACTATCATCCAAGATGCGCGTGGAGTATAGATTGACGGAGTCCTTTTAGATTATTAATGGAGGGGTTTTTTGCTGAAATTTGTCATTTTCCACGGGTGACATCTCGATGTACGTTACCTTGGAGCACATGGACATTGATGTAGGCTTTGCCCTGATCTTGCAGCTGACAGCTGTATGTGCCGGAATCAGAGGGAGCTGCTGACGGGACGACAAGCCGCGAAACAGCGAGGGTCACACCAGGCTCCGAGCTGAAATATTGCAACATACCTATAATATGTTCAGTCGTCACTCATCATTGTCTTTCTCATTTTCACATGCTGCCAAGCTCCGGGGATTCAAAGGTAAGTCAATTAAGGGTAGGATTTTTGTGTGTCGATTTTAAGGGTTCATTTTTAGGGACAGTGCTGTTTGTTTCTCAGGTTTATGAGAAAACCGTTGGATATTTACATTACACGATTACACAATTTACAGTTACCTACCTAATATACAAAAAACTTCAGAGGTTTTGTTTTTTTAACGATTTTTGCACACCACTTTGAACCCCTTCAGCGAGCGGCAGTTCACCAATAATGCCTATTTTTATTTTAATGTCAATTGAGCTTCCCTTTAGTAATTTTCCTACCTTTTGCTCGTTATTTTGTACCGAATTTCCTCTAAGTATGACGATAGCCATAAATCTGCAAGTTGTGTTTAATTAGCCATGGAAGTTGTCAGAGTTTGGGGGTTGTTCAAAAAGTTGCTCCAAACGTAGGAAATTCAGCAGGAACCTACTCTTTGCTTATGCCTACCTGCCATACAATTTTACTACCGCAAACCAAACTCTGGTTGTTGTTGCTTCACTTGCTTCCACATTCATGCTCAAGCCTATTATCCAGAGTTGCCTATTGTCCCACACAAGTTTGTTCACCTGTTTTAAGAGAGTACTTAGTATACCTTTTGACGTCACAGGGTTTTGAAATTTGTGTTTTGGTATTGCAACAAAGTTTTCTGAAGGGAGTTACGATCACACAGGACAAATCATTGCCTTTTAATTGAACGATTTGTTGCTTGAACTAACTTTAGAGTAGATGATTTGAGAGGTAGTTGGGTGATCTCTCCATCTTTCCGCCATTTTAGTTTTTCTGACGTGGCAGTAGACTGTGTGCGATTTGGCTGAGTGCTGAGTCTGGCCTGGCACATCAGCTCAATGCGCGACCCCTCCTGATAATGCCTTTCCGATAGTGACACCCCGTGCTCGTCCACCACCATAACTTGAGGACCTGAAATCGTCAGAATAATTAATTCACAGTTACTCTGCTCGTAAAAAAATTGGGAAAGATATCGATCGTGAGGAAAGACCACCTGGAAACTTTTCCAAAGCTATAACGTTGTTGTTTAAATTTTTCATATGGATTGAAGATATTCTACAGCGAAAGCTACGGTGCCTTGTTTAACTCTATCTCCATAATGCCACCCTCTCTATAGCGAACTCTCTTGTGAATTTACATGTTCCATGACAGTCGTTATAGAGAGACTTCTGTAATTAAATACGGTAATTGAGTACTGACTTAGCACAGTGAGGTTGGTGGC
Source organism: Mesopsocus fuscifrons (assembly GCA_950004255.1). NCBI lineage: Eukaryota > Metazoa > Arthropoda > Insecta > Psocodea > Mesopsocidae > Mesopsocus > Mesopsocus fuscifrons. Next base: position 5,647,636 of record OX465377.1, read on the forward strand.
CCTGACGCGCGGAGGATGCGTCGACACTTGGCACATATACATCCCGTCGTCTCCCATTTGCACCGGACTGATTTCTAGCCTCCAGTTGTTCGGGTACTGGAATTTGAGGCTGACTCTGGAGTCAGCGCTGTACAGTGTAGGGCCGACAGTCAGCAGGCTCACTCGCTCAGCAGTCTTTTTCACCCACATCACCTGATAGCACAGAATTCGTTGTATATTTCTAGGTAGTGATTTTATCCTCAATCTGTTCCATAAATTTTTAACCTCCTCACCGTTAAAGCGCCTTTTCAGCAGTTTGCTAAGGTAAGTAAATTTTCCGAACCTTGGCGTGATACAAGGAAGAAAATAATACTATTCTTATGCAAATTTTGCGTGAAAAATCTCTGTGTCTATACCAAAATCGGTACCTGTCAGTTGTTTGTTTATACCATTTTGTCGTGAAGCATAGCGACACGGCAGTCAAGGTGTAGGGGCCCTCCAGCAGGTACAGCGAGGGCGTAGACACCGCCCGAGGAGAAGCCTGAGGGCCCCGAAGTGTTGACGGGTGCCTCTTCAAAGAAGGGGCCCCAGTGCCTGTGGTCATTGTGATGGGGCCGAAAATGTAAGCTCCATTTCCCGTCCCCTGGAACAAAGCGATAGTATAAATAACTTATCAGAGACCCCGAAAATTCGGGCTATTGACGGGCACTAAATCCACAGTCCTAAGTCAGTAAGAGATTGAGAGTCTTGTGATTTTGCACAATGACCCAAATCCAAATCTCCGACATAAAGGAAATTGAACTTCTATCTTTATCACAGTAAATTATTGTCGGTCAGTGTAGCGCTGAGAAGTAATCCGTTGTCGGGAACAGATTGCGAGGAGATTATTCGGATAGGTTTTTGGTCAGGATAAAATCAGCAACTTTTCGCTTTTCTAGGTTGGTGAAAAAAAGCACAGTTTTAAATAAAGAACACACTTTTTTTCTTTAGGGTCACCGACCTAGATTTAACAAGATATTGCACCGCATATGTCAGCTAGCATTCCATCGATGCAGTGTGATGTCGAGAGGACACTGAGAGTGTATATAGCGTAAATGGGGCAATCAGGCGGGTCAAGAGGGGAGCGAATGGGGGGGGGGGGGGGGGGGGACGGGGGCGAATGGGGGGGACGGGGGCGAATGACTGTACAGGCAGTACTAAATCAGGGGGCGTCCGTTCTCCCCGCAATGGCCCATTCATCAGTTCCGATGGACCAAAAACACCCCTCCTTTCCCCAGTCGACAGGTGCCACTGGGCTTTCATCCCTCCAATTTACCCCAATACAGTGATTTGCCACACTTTACCCTTTACCTTTAAGATCAGGGTTTGACCTTTCGAAATCTATTTGGGGAATGCTGTATACGGAGTATTTTTCTTCTGTTTCTCAAGCGTTGAAAAAATACGAACTGTATCTGTGTCACATAGTAATGTAGAAGTACCTGTTAAATTTCATGACAATGATAAATGATAATTCTATCACGTCATAGGATCCTGAAATTTTAGACGTACCTATAGTAAGTAAGGGAGTTTATTTCCCCATCTTAACAGTCTGTTGGGAGTTTCGGCCAAACCTGTTCTTCGCCATTTATTGCAGTAAAGTTCTGTAATAGGGCGATCGAAAAAAAAAAAACATGGTAAATCAACCAGTGATGAGACAGAGACCTCTGGTTTGGCAGAAAGTAAAGATACACATTTAACTGAAAGTTTAAGGTCATGTTACGACCTTTTTAACTGGCACTCACTTACGAAGTGTAGAAGCTGCCATGATTTTCTGGCGAAAATATATTTTTTGTAAAATATAAGAGATTGAAAAGTGGGGTTCGTTTCCCTAGCGCTAAGAAATCTCACGGCAGGCGGAATCCAAAAGGTTTCATCAAGCGAAACCAGATAAATCAGGTAAATATCCCAGAAAATTGGAACCTCGAGAAATCCCCTTGGAATCCAGTGCAGCGTTATCGATTTATGTTAAAGCGTGGGCGTCGTGTAATTTGTGTAAAGTAATAATTTAAAGGATTTCGGAGTCTTCATTTTGGCACTCTTACTGTGATATCGGAATCATAGCCGCAGATCTTTTGCACGGGGCAAAATTATAATCATTTCGCTATTTGTTTACATTTTTTCTGCACACTGTATGAGGAAACGACTAGATTTTTAAATGTTGTGAATAATACGTATGTCTTTTTAACGGCTGTGTGGTGATTTTACGATCGACTGATTTCTGTCAATAAAAAATTTGTTCGAAATTAAGGCTGAATTAGGTACATTCGCTATTGTTTTACGTTCCGGTTTCAGACTTTGTGAGAAAACTATTGGATATTTAAATATTCTAAAATATAATACGTCTTTTTAATGTCAATGCTCATGAGGCTATGTTGTGATTTCACGATCGGTTAATTTTGGACAGCTTTTTTTGGTGACAAAAATCACTCGATCGTAAAATCACAATATAGCCTCATGAGTAGGGTTCGGATTGTTAGGTTGCTTAAAACCGAGAAATAGGTTGCTCAAAAACGCAAAATAGGTTGCTGAAAATAGGTTCCTTAAAATCCAATTTTACCTAGTGCTGAAGGGCCACCATACATTCTCGACGAACTCCACCAAAACCACTGTGCGAAAGTAAATATTCGACAAAACTAATGTTTACATATTAGTGCTGCCGGAGACGGGTAATTGCAATATCAAATTGGTTGTGTTTACTCTAAAAGCTAAACATTGTGTGCTATTCGAACGCGAAACGAACGAGTGACGGCAGGACACTATGTTTAGCTTTTACAGGAGAAAAAGTAGAGAAATGGTGTTGAAATTACCCACTTCCGTAAGTGAAATAAAAATTGTCAACATGTAACATGGCGGCGGTAAATATTACAAACATTTATCAAGCTTTTCTACTAAATGTGACGATAAAATCATACTGTTTTAGTCCGAAACGTTACAAAAAAATATTTCGCGTGAGGTAGTGTTGTGTTTTCGCGATCTGTCAAAAAAACATGTGGGCTGGTAGTTGACTGTTTAAAACCGCTCCTGTGGGCTTATTACTCCATTTCATGCAAAAATACAACACTACCTCACGACAAAGAGTCTCAGGTTTACATCCCCCTATAAACACTTTACACTCGCCCTGTAACTTCGGAGTAGGGCTTGAAGTACGTAGCATTGCGAACCAAATGGGTGTATTTCCCCTTAACTACTAAGGTAAGGTTTCTAATAAAAATTATAGGTAGGTAAGAGGAAAAAAGGAAGAATTTTCACATTTGGTTTTATTGCACGACCAAAACTTTTTCCAGATTTTCATTTTTTTTTTTTTCATTTTTTTTTTTTTTTTTTAATGCGCGTAATAGGCGCGGATGTTTTTGACCGAAGCCGAAGTAGAGTACGCCGAAGCCGAAATATGAGTGGGCCGAGGCCAATATATCCATGTCGGAAGCGGAAAATGTTTCCGTTCCGCCGGGATTTTCCAGATTTTCCACCTTAAAATTACGTCGCATCTCTGTCAAAGTTCTTTTAAGTGCAAAGAGACTTCTTTCTACGTCACACGAAACGAGAGGCAGAAATTTGAGGGAGGCAACTTCGGTAGATAGGGGAAAGATCGGGCCAGGCCCGTATCCAGAAAGCGGTCATGGGGGGGGGGGGGGGGGGTTCGGGGTAATGGGGGGGTTTTAGCCTATATTTTTTTTTTGCTTCACGTCGGCGTTACCATGTTAATTTTCTTTCATGGAGGGGGGAGTTAACCCCTTAGGTTACCCCCCCGTGGATACGGCTATGGATCGAGCAAACGTTTTTTTTTCTGCACTTTTTCCTTCTAATATCTCCGCAGCTTCTCGGGCTGAGGCCCAGCCTGGGCAGCCTGGGTTTCTTTTTAGGGCTACCGCAAGCTTGGTGCATCTGGCGTGTCCTGTGGCTCTGCGCACAGGCACGTAGCATGTACACAGGTCACAGGCATAAGGGTAGTTGGTATAAAAATAGAGTACATATACCTACTTACCTGGTCTGCGAGGGAGTAATGGGGAGTAACCTCGACTATCAACGAACCTAAGAAAATATATTTCTAATGGTGAAGTTAATGTAGTCTACGGGCTTCTTAGAAAAAATAAGTCTACAAGCTGATTTTATTTTCGTCTGGAAAGATTCTTTTGAAGCGAGCGTATTGTAAGACACGTGTCCATAAGTACTGTTATCTGCAGAATTGGTTAAATTAGGCCGTCAACCAGCAAAATAGGATTTTTTAGTACTTTCAAAGCTGAAATAGGATTTTTTAGTACTTTCAAAGCTGAAATAGGACATTATAGGTCTCGATAAGATTTGGTGTGTGGGGTCGTGGAGGTCCAAAACGCCTAAATACAAAATTTGGCTGAAATCAAACGTAAGGAGAAGAATAGGTCTTTTTAGGACAAATCCGAACCCTACTCATGAGTAATGACAATGACGTTACAAAGACATATTATATTTCAGAATATTTAAATACCCAATAGTTTTCTCACAAAGTTTGAAATCGGAACGTAAAAAAATAGCGAATGTATGGTGGCCCTTAAAATGAAGTTGTGAATTTTTCTTACAAGACTCCATTGTAGAAGACGACAAGGTGATAAGAAGGACTGTAGACCAAACCCATCCTGACTCCAGCATTGGATCCACTGAAACAAACAAAGAATTTTTTATTTTTTAGGTTGAGGGTTTTTAGACTTGCTTGTTTTCCATCGTTTTTTCCGTTTTTCGCTTTTTTCCAACCTAGGCTGAATTTCACCACTTTTTATAGTACCCGATAGTGTCTCCTAACGAGAGGATTTAACTAACGGATTTACGTAAATCCGTTCGTTAAATCCTCTCGTTATGAGACACTATCGGATACTATAAGAAAGTGGTGAAATTCCGCCATAGAATTGCCAATTAATTTTTTTCGAGCTCTATACCAAAATGTTGTTCACCCAGTTCGTTTGAGAACTAACGGTAGACCACTTATTCGCTGTGGAATACCGCAACATAACCCACTTTGAAAACAGTGAGCTGTATCAGCAGAAAGGCGAATATTAAATTTCTCTTTGGTCTCATTCTACCGTTCCCTTAATTCACTTAGCTCTTCGCGATGAATCACATTATGAAATGTAAGGGAGAAGTGTCGAATTAGGAAAGTTTCCGACTTCTTCTTTCTAACGTAATGGATCTAAGTTGATCTTAACTTTAAAAGAACGGGAATGAGAAAAACCCACAAGAGTAATGAAGCGTTGTCAGTGTAATGGTAAAAACAAAAAAGAAGTAATATGGGTCACAGTCTGTTAATTACGGGATTCACTGTCTTCTGCTACCCTGCAAGCTACGGTGAAAAGTTACTTATAGATTCCTCTTGCATGCTTACGATGTTAAATTTCCGAGAAAATCGGGGTTTCACTCTTAACCGAGTATGGTGGGAAGGAGCCTAAGCATCGGCGTAGCAGGACCAAAAACCTGGGGGGGGGGGGGGGGGGCTCAGCCCCCAGGCCTTCTCCTCATGCATGGCTTTTTGTGATGTTATGTGTAGGTCAGAAAAATCCTGGGGGAAGGCTTCTGGTTTCTGGGGGGGGGGGTTCTAAGTCCCCCCCAACCCCCTTCTTGCTACCCTTATGACCCTTAGGTAGTTTAGGTTTCATTGCAGCAGCGATAAAGTCATGAAAAATAACCCCGATGAGGCGCTTGAAAATGCGAATCTCGCAGCAAGAACATACTAAAAGACGAGTGGACGGACTATAGGAAGATGTTTTTTCCTCCCCAAATTTTCGATCCTTAAATGTTCTGAAATATAATGTCTTTTTAACGTCCGAAATTACCTGGATGTATTTTGATTTTACGATCGATTAATTTGGGACACATTTTGTATTGAAAAAAATAGTTTACTCAAAAATTTTAACTGACGATCGTCGGATCCACCTTCAGGTGGGTTCAACCTGTCAATACGGCTTATCCTCATGTGGTATGGATTAAAAACTTGTTGCTAGGATTAAATTAAAAATAATGTGCCTCTCAGTGGCCGAGTGGTCAAGGGGTCCGCTTTGTGTCCTGAGAGGTCCGGGTTCGAATCCCGGCGGAACGGAAAAATTTTCCGCTTCCGACATGGATGTATTGGCTTAGGCCCACTACTAAACTGGCTTCGGCCCACTCATATTCGGCTTCGGCCACTTCAACTTCGGCTTCGGCCATAAAAACGTAACAACCAATTCATCGGCGCATATGTTCTCTGAACGTCGCGCGGTAAAAAAAAGAAAATAATAATAAAAAATAAATAAATAAACCTTGTATCTAGAGGCTTGAAAGACCTATAAACTGCAGACAATGAAAAGCCTGGCAAGCCCGCAAAGGGGAGTATACGGTGGCTTTGGTAAGCAGAGTAGTGTTGACAGGTTCCCCGCAGGTCTTGGAGTAACGAGAACATTATTTCATTGTTAGTTGAGGAGCCTTCTTCAGAGCATCTCATAATTTGATAAAGGAAGAAAAATTAGATTGTGGGCGCGGGCAAGTCTTTAAAGCGGTTGTTAGTTGAATAAATTTGTCGGTATTCGGGAGCGCTTTACGTCGCCGAATTGCAAATGCTTCTTGATCTCCTAACGACTTCGCACGGTTTTCCTGATTCCTTCTCGCCTTCTCTCTCAATTCTACGTATGATTTCTTCACCCCCTCCTATAGTCCAAGTCAGGCTGCGGGAGCGTACCGATTACTCATATTTTCTTGCAAATCTAGGGCTGATCAAAACTTCTTCTTGATCAGGGAAATATCTGCTCAGGGTCGGATTGGCATTTTTAGCGTATGGTAGGATATGGAACTCAAATCCGGATCGTCATCAACTGAAAATCTTCAAGAAATTATGAGTAATCGGTATGCTCCCAGCCTGACTTGGACTATAGTTATGCTCCAGGACGAGAAATTGCGTTTGTTGTTATTGGTCTAATTTTCGCATGAGAGTTGTAATTTCGTTCTCTTTCTCTGACAGTGTTGTTGTTGACGCAAAAAAAAACAAGAAGTGAGAACAAAGGTAGGCATTTAGCTTTACTTGGATTAGCTAATCCGGAAAAGACCCAGATAGTCTTGATGGTGAAAAAGATACAATGTTCCGGCCTCCTGGGTAAAATCATATTGTGTGGGGTAATGGGTATGTAGCGTGCCGGTGCCACTTAGACCAGCCTACCTATACATTCCCTCCTTCTCGAGTACCCACCTCTTTTTTTCAAAAGAGCGCTCCACCTTACACGGGCACTTTCTGTGTGTAGCCTTACGACTTGGGAGCAGAGAAAAACTCTCTGTAGGGTTGGTTTAACCGACATTCAAAAAAGAAAGAAAAAACAAACGGTTTTCCGGTTATTCCGCTTTCAACTCGGAATATTCAAAAGCTTGCCGATAAAGTTTCCTCACATTCCAGTTCCATTTCCGATACTTTGAACCTCGTTTGCATAAAGTTGACAGTTTGCGTTAGGCTCGACAGCTAAAACTGTCATATGCCTTCAGTATAGTGTACACGGGATATAGGGGGGCCAGTTCAATCCCAGCATCATCAAAGCTTTTCTGATTGGCATTTCTCTTTAATCTCACGTAAAATGAATAGGAAGGTGTCAGTGATTGATCTCCCTTTTAGAATGTCAGTAGGTGATGATGCATTTCTGTTATTAACCATAAGGTTGGCAATGTTAGCGGAAAATTATTATTTCCCATTTTGGCGCTTATTTGGAAAGTGTCAAAATTTAACGTGACATAGCCTGGGTAGTAAACCTATAGTGATGCACGATGCAAGAACAAGAACAAGAAACGGCATTTCTTGTTCTGTTCTCGCAAAGCGACTCTTGCTCTTGTTCTTGCAGTAAAAATCTTATTTTGTTCTTGTTCTTGCAGTAGAAATAATTTCTTGCTCTTGTTCTTGTTCTTGCTGTGAGACTCTTGCAATTTCTTGCATACACATGGAATTTTCTGCTGCTAAAGTGTGGTTTTTTACCTACCGAGCGGCCATTTCAAGTGCAATCTATCGACGCATAGTCTGCAGAGTTTTTCGTTCAACATATGGATTGCAATCCATGAATGAAGCTTTGGAAAAAAACTGACTGGGTTTATGCAAGACTCTTGCGAGAACTCTTGCAAGAGTTCTTGTTCTTGCACGTCACTTCTTGCTCTTGTTCTTGCATGCAAGAAATGCAAGAACAAAAGCAAGACCACAGTACAACTAAACATAGTATACCCAAGCCGCGGCCCAGATTCGTCTGCTTCGCGCATGACGTCAGCAACCACACGCGGCCGGGGCTGGCTATATACTGAGCTTACGGGTCTGGTTGGGGATGCCGAGTTTTTTACCTTTTTCCATTCGGTTCTTGTACTTATGCCTTTGTGCGTGATTGCAAGGTTTTCAACGTGAAACAGGAATTTACGGGCTAGGGGGCTGAGGTGCCAAAAATGTCCCAAAACTCCAAAAATATTGGAAAAATGGCAAAAGGCTTTTTTCACGGGGTGAAATGAAAGTGATTTTAGAAAAAAGTTTTTCAGACAAAAATTGTAGAAAATATTAATAAAAACTCAAAGCAAAAAGAAAAAACTTGATAGCTTACCAAATAAGTGAGTTATGGCGTTTTAAATATTTTCATCCCACCCCCTGCCTGAACGGTACGTCGGCCGAAAAATATTTTTATACAAAAGTTGTAGGTGATATAAAATTACATTCATAGCAAAAAGAAATAACTTAATCTCATTCCTACTAACGGCGTTATGAATTTTTTTCACTAACCTCGGGTTTTTCAACCCCCTAAGGGTGCGATCAAAAAACGTTTTAGACAAAAGTTGTAGGAAACACTGTTAGACAACTCAGGAAAGAATAATAATTTCACTATTTTCAATATTAAGGGGGTAATGGCCAAATTTTATTGCTTCCAAGAACCCTCCCCATTTCTACCCCCTTTGTCCAATTTCCCCATTTTACGAACTTAACCTAGACTATGAGTTATCTTCTTGCTATGAATGCAGTAACAGCTTCAAATTGTAATTATAAATGCTTTAAAAAAAATTAGTAAAAACACGTTTTTAACACACGAACCCTATGGCAGGAAGCTCAATGTGTGGTTGATGACGTCACGGCCGCCATGACACATGCGCATGGGTATACTATGTTTAGTTGTACTGTGAGCAAGACAAGAAATTTTCGTGCATCACTATAATCCTACCTTAGTAACCAAAAATCGCTGAGAAATTGGGGGCTTGTATAGGCCAAATTGAAGTCTTTTCAACCAAGGGGAATATTAAAAAAATTCGTCGCTCTGTAGCCCTACCTTAAAACTGAAGTTCCCCGTCGCGTTGCTACCTCATGCACGATCGCTGGGAACCTTGGCCAGCTGAGCACAGTAGCCTATTTTTTGTCAGCTGCCTGGTTTGTCCTCAACTATAGGCTTGACAGCAATGTTAAAAAACTGTCGCCTGCAGTGTGTTGCACAGAGGTAAAGGGTCATGTGGTAACGTAGCTCAAAAGCCTCCCTCCCTCACTGAGTGGCATGTTCGTTATTTCATCTTTCTACCCTCTTTGCTGCCTCCAGCTGCGAGGGGGTGGCCACTTTATTAAAATTAATTATAGGCCGAAACAGGGCGGGATTTATCAACAATCATTTAATGGGGCGTCAAAGTTTGTAATATATGGCCGTGAACTTTACAAAACAAACTTTGTTCAATTCGGAAAATTTCACCTTAGTTCCGTTTTCATCAACTATTTAATCCGCCCAATGTTGTAGTATGAGCACTTCTCTATCCTACGTATCAAGAAGAACAAACAGAAGATTTATACTTGTGATAACGTTGACACAGATTATGGACTTTATGGAATCACAGAAGCGAACAGATGATCAATGATGTGATGATGAAATCCTTGTTAAGTAGCTTACCTCCCTTTTGTGATCGTTTGTTGTGATTGCCACCACATTATGGGTCCGATCAAAGCTTGATGACAACGGTTCCATCTGTGATTCTGGAAATGTTTTTGGATTTATTTTCATTTTAATTATTGTATTATTTTTGAACAGCTGTTGCCCTTTACTGTAAATTTAACGGCATACTCAGAGAATCTTTTAAAAACAACTTTTGCATGAAGCCTTCGAGATATACCCACGTGAAAGAGGATAAATGTTGACATTGTCATAACAAAGGTAAAGATAACATGGAGGACCCACATAGCAAAGTGCTTGCGGTCTACCGGAGCGTTACCAGGAAAGGCTTAGTTAGTTTTCCCCCAGGCCACCGGTGGGGGGGGGGGGGGGGGGGGGGAGGGGGGGAATTGAGGGTCGAAAGTGGGCGTGGAGGGTTCGACGAAAACCGTCCCATGTTTCTGGTCACAGAGGCATTCGCCTGTATTTTTCTGTTACTGGAAAAAGGACGCAACATTTTCTGAAACGCGATAATTGGAAGGGCGGCCTCCGCTGGGAAATAATTCTTACTTAGCATTTCCTCAATGTTGCCGATTTTCTGACTTTGAGAGCGCATGAATTATATACTTTCAAATCTCATTTTTGCATTTTTTTTTAACAATAAAAACCATTTACTGGAAATGAAGGGTTGTTTAACTTGCGTATTTATCTTTGAATTGTTTCATGAACGGAAGTTTTTTTCCGGGATTTCCACTTTATTTATGGCAGGCTGTATGTTCCCTACTTCCCTACTCTATAGTAAAGATCAGTACGCGAAACTCATGCAAACCGTGTCCGGGTTCGAAACCGTATACTGACAAATTTTCTGTCTAAAGTTTAGCTTTGGTCGACTTATTCTCGATCTTTCCGGATTTTTTGGCCCCGAGGTCGAATCCCGAGACCGGCAAACTTTTTATTTCCCTTCGTCCCACTGAACGTCTAAGCCACTGCTAGGGCAATAATATACTATATTCAGGTAATCCCGATGTGCTCACTGGCCCCTACTTTCCAAAATTATATGTCTCTGCATTTAATGAAAGAGAAGCGGAAATTGTAAGGAAAGGCCTGGTCCTACTTGATTATCTTAAGACCTTGGGTGGGGGGCCAGTTTGGGGATTATTTTGAGCGGCATTGTGTTGGGAGCTTAATCTTAATCATCACCTCCTATTCAGTTGCTGATTCAGGCGTGTCCGCTGCTGAAAGGCTGTCGAGCGTTACAACGGACTCCCAGCTGTATATAGCTGCTGTATATAGCTGCTGTATATAGCGCTGCTATTGTGGTGGAATATCACGCAAGACTGATTTCAATATATAGGATATTTCGTAAGAGTTGCAACTTTTAAAATTTAACTAAAACTTAAGGGCCAGCATACATTCGGTATTTTTTTGCGTTCCGATTTCAAACTTTGTGAGAAGACTTTTGGATATTTAAATATTCAGAAATATAATATGTCTTTGCGACTAGTGATGCACGATGCAAGAAGAAGAACAAGAAACGGCATTTCTTGTTCTTGTTCTTGTTCTCGCAAAGCGACTCTTGCTCTTGTTCTTGCAGTAAAAAATCCGATCTTGTTCTTGTTCTTATTCTTGCAGTAAAAATCACTTCTTGCTCTTGTTCTTGTTCTTGCTGCGAGACTCTTGCAATTTCTTGCATAAAAATGGAATTTTCTGCGGCTATAATGTGGTTTTTAGCCTACCGAACGGCCATGTCAAGTGCAATCTATCGTCGCATATAGTCTGCAGAGTTTTTCGTACAAAATATGGACTGCAATCCATGAATGAAGCTTTGAAAAAAACTGCCTGGGTTTATGTAAGACTCTTGCGAGAACTCTTGCAAGAGTTCTTGTTCTTTGCAAGTCACTTCTTGTTCTTGTTCTTGCAGCCACAATCGACTCTTGTTCTTGTTCTTGTTCTTGCATGCAAGAAATGCAAGAAGAAAAGAAAGACAAGAAATTTTCGTGCATCACTATTTGCAACGTCATGAGACTATGTTGTGATTTTACGATCGAATGATTTTCGTCACCAAAAAAATTGTCCGAAATTTACCGATCGTGAAATCACAACATAGCCTCATGAATAATGACGTTAAAAAGACATTATATTTCAGATTATTTAAATATCCAATAGTTTTCTCACAAAGTTTGAAATCGGAACGTAAAAAAATAGGGAATGTATATTCAGCTTTAAGCCAATAGGTAATAGGTAATAAATTAATAGGAGACCTACCTAGCATTTTTTGGTTACTTTACGAGACCAGACTGCTATTAGGTATTTCCTTCAAAAGTTGTTCAGTGAAATTGTTATATTGGTTACCGAACCCCGGACGAGGGTAATAGTAAAATTTGAAATCGAATCGAATTCTTATCAAATATTATTTGTTGGAAATCACAAATATATTTGATTAGCTATACCTTGGGTAGAAATGAGTTTCTCTGAAAGTTTACTGGTAACCAGAAATAACGAATTCAGTTACATTTTTATTTTCCATCTCAGACGATATTTTTTCATGGAGGAATCTGAAATGAACCTGTTTGAAAATCCTAATTGTGAGAGAAATGCTTTGAGGAGAAAGCTAATGCTTAAATTGAAGAAATGGCTTCACGCGTCGTTACACCGAAACTGCACCAACTCCACCTCTCTGCTGACTCCTAACCTAGTATGCGGTTTCTATAATAAACCTTTTTTACTTCTCTATTTTTTGGGTTTCAACCTTTTTTTAAAAGCTTTGACTTCAGTCAAATCAGCAGTTTTCTTGGCTGAGTAAAACTGCGTCCGATAGAGAATTTTTTCTCGTAAATTTTTCTCCTAAAACGAAATGCACCGTATTTAGCCGGCCTTATTCGTATTTTCCTGATCGGCATTCACCTCTGATATGTTCAGCATGTCAAGTGAAATGTATGTGGTGGCTGTGGTGGTTCAGAACCCACCTAAGACTGTAGGTCCCCATCGTGTCCTAATGCGATGGCTGGGGAGCTGGTATTTGGTAGTGTTCCCTGTCTTTCACAATTTATTTGAGGTCCACTGGGAAAAATGAGGATGAAAAAAAGTAACAACAAACTGAGCTTACTGAAAACGAGACTGTTGGGAAACAAAAAGCTTGTTTATGAACTTTGCCTTGGTCTGCTGGGGGACCATATTTATTTTTTAGATGCATTTTTTGGTTGTGAGGCGTGATTTTCAGGTTTTAAATCCCGAATGACGAGATCCCAGTGGGCCTTCACCACCGTAAAGTTGTAGCGCCAAGGATATATTGTTTCTGCAGAATACTTTTCTGTAATATTCGTTATAGGTAGGTAGGTGTTCCTAGAAACGGGATTTTATTTCTGACCAAAATTTATTGTTGTCTTTGCCTTTTTGACAAGAAGTTATTTGAAACTACAAATTATGAGTATTCCTACATAAGAAGCTACCGGCAGTAATTCCTACCTTCCTACAAATTATCATGAAGAACAACTTAATGGTGGCCATAATATAGGTTTCGCCGAGGGCATTTAAAAATTTCACTTTTGGTATTGGAAGGAAGGGCATTTGGGCAAAACACTGGCTATATGTATACTCTGCATTGGAGACTTCCACCCCTCAAGTCTAGGAGACGTCGAACTTCTTCCCCCCCACCTCCCTCTTATTCTTCGCATCTGTCTGGCACTTATGATCCTTAATTCTTATTGGTTTCTTCTATCTTCCCCTCGAAGGTTTTCTGTTCCAACGTAATCACAGCTGCTCGTAGTAGCTGAAGGTAATTGGTTTCATTTTCTCCGGCTCCGATTCTGACTTGTGGCTTTTCATTCTTCATCATTTCCCACGTAATTTTACAACCACTGAAGAGGAGAGTATACGTACTGACGTCATATGGCTTTGAATTTTCAGCAAAAAACCAGAGGTACTGAATACGAATATTCTTCTAAAAAAAAACGCTAGATAAAAATTTTCAGTAATATTACTTGCAAATAGCGGATAGAAATGTCTAGACGGGAGACGCTGTCGTATTTTGCATTGGGGGGGAATGTGAATAAAATCGTGTAGATCGGGAACTGCCGCAGAGGGGGAATTCCCCCGAGATTCTCCGTCTGCTGTCAATAAAATCATGTTAATTGATTTTCCTTTATTGCAAACAATACCCCGCTAAGTAAATTTTATTATATTTTTTAATCACAAAAAACGGCTGATACTGATGTAAAAGTTACCAGATATCGTGGCTGATTTTCATCGGAACCTCATTTTTTATTAATCCAGATTGGTTTCATTTGGTTCTTTTTTTTTTGCGTGCGGATTCTTGATTTATAGTGGTCTGTTCAATGTGCAGACAAACCTTTGACCGCACGCAAAGCTTCCTACGTTTTTTTACCTCATAAGTTCTATTAAAGTTAAGAATGCACCACTCGGCCACATCATTCGTTGTATGTTTTTATTCCCATGTGGAGCGAACTGCTTTTTTTAAGCCCCCACCACCTTCTGTACCTGGCCAGAGGTGGGCGGTCGGTAATCCCTAGTGTTGAGTGATAGGCTGCATAAGGACTGATCCGGGATTATCCTGTGATCCTGACCCAACATTCGTACCTACAGATTTTTATTTTTTACTCTACCTCTGACGAAACGCTTCTGTTACAGTTACAGGTAAGCTAAGGCCCAATTTCGGTTTTGATTCATCGTTTATTTTTAAAATGGAATTTAAAACTCCTCATATTTATTCTACAGACTTTTCAAATTCCCTTTAGGCCGCAAATCATTGTAGGCATTACTAAACTAATTTTTTTGTGAATTTATTCCACGAGAAATAGCGGTGAGACATTCCCGCCTCGCTGTCAGCCAATTGCGTCGCTCGGCTGTCACTCTTCGTGAATAATCGCATATGAAGTCTGAAGTTGGCGACAAACAAATTCAGCTCACGTCGCTCGTCAGCACAATACTCTGCTGGATGCATAATTAGCCAGGCCATTCACAACTTGGCCAACTTTTTACATAACATAACCTAACTTTGTTATTTCCGGTGTATGTTTTCCGTTTCCTGTTTGTAGGATTAAGGTGGGGAAAGGCTTTTTAGAAGTTTTAAATGTAAATGGAGCTATTTAGACGATGTTTACAGTGCTCTAAAATTCGAATGGCTCCATATTTTGCCCGAGTGGAATCGTTGGCATGAAGTACCTATCTTACTGAAAAATCTAAACTTTTATTTTCAGGCCTAGGTGTTCTCCATAAAAATAGAGCACTGCTGCTCCAAGGGGATCGTTTCATAAAATTTCTAGACATTTATGAGGAGGGGGGAGGCGTATTTTCCAAAATAGATCGCCTCCTGTAAGCATTGGCCAAATATTAACATGGAATGAGGGACTATAGTTCCGCAAACATTCCCGTGGAGAACATGGTTTAAAATTGGATCAGATTTTGGGAAAAAAGGAATTTTTGTAATTTGAGCTGCCAACGTAGCGAAAGGTGACGTGCTATTACGGATACGTTAATTACTTCCAGGGTCTCCACTCTCCAAACGACGAATAAACCATTTTCAATGTTTCAGAAGTTCGGTAGAGTTTTTTTAATATTTAAAAAATTACTAAAATTGTATTTATAGTTTAGATAAATTTCTCATGTTTTATTTTAATGAAAAACCAGGTGTTTTGCACTGGTTAGGACCGAGAAGGTCGAGAAACCTTTTCTGCAAAAAAGGAAGGAAAAACATAGGGAATTCAGATTCATAGCCCCAGCTTTTCTGCTGACAGATGGCCAACGGGGTATTTTTATCAACCAAAAATACATAAAACACACCTGTTTTTTTGGAAAACAATAAAAACGAGGTATTTTGAGGTTTCTTATTATATTCAATAGCACGCTAAAGGTGCCCACTTTGGGGGAAAGTGTTGGATATTTATTTTTTCTGAAATATCTTTTTACGATGACGTAATTTTTGTTATCAAAATAAAATATCATATTTCAGAACATCTCCAACGGGTTTCTGAGGAAAGTGATGTTAAAAGCGTCAACAAACAGCATTTTGTCAAAGTCCTTAAAAGAAACAAAAAATTAGAACTTCCGGTGAGGGTTTGTTGAAAATAAAAATCAGGGGAACTTTTTGAATAATCGATGATAACCAAAGATGCGTAAACGTTTCGTGTTCGATTATAAGGAACAAAAGTTTTCCGATAGCCTTCGGGGGTCTCGAAAGGGTGCAGGGTGCCCTAATCGCAAACCTCCAAGTCGATTCACCAATACAGATGTGACTGCGCCTGTTGACGAATTATCGGCTTCCCAGGCTGTCCGTTAGAACGTGGATCTCTACTTTTCACCCCAGGGCTGGCCAATAGTTCTAATACGTAATTGTGATTCCTTTTTGAGATCTGTATAGTTTTTGGGGAAAAAACAAACATAAAATTGCGATTTTTCCGGGGCGTAGTAATCCTGCATGAAACCGGCAGTTACGTAACTACGTGGTCTCAGTCTCGTTTCGCTATTTAAACAAGGGGTACGACAATGGTCGCACAAACTTTCCCGTCCTATTCGTTTCAGGACCCTCGGAGAAAGTTCTAGACGAGTTAACTAGTTTGAGGAAGTCTCCCTGAGTATTTTGAGTACCTACATGAGATATTTCTCAAACCTTCAAAAACTCAGCCCGGTGGGTGGGGGGGTCAAAAATACTTTGAGAATTTTTTTTACCCCATAACTTGCTTGAAGAAGTCTCCCCGAGTATTTTGAATGCCGGTATGGCATATTTTGTGAACATCAAAAAACCCTTGGGAGGTTGGATCTCTCAAATTCCAGATATGCCGGTAATGGGGTATTTTTACCCATAATATGCACTATTATCTATAAGAAAATAAACGAAATCGTATGCGCCGATTTTGAGAAAAAAATTAAAAACATGATTTTTTGAGGTTTTTGGGGGATTGCGCCCCCGAATTTTCATCAATGGAAAATCGGAAAGAGTGGAGTCTGCGCATTATTTTTTTTACACCCGTGTAGGTACTAAATTAAACAAAATCGGCAGAACGGTTTGGCCCCTGGCTCTCCGTACATACACACACACACACAAAACTCTTTTTTGGGGTCTGGGCCTCTGATCGGCGCTTTGCAATGAAAAACTAAAAATACTTACTTCGTGTACATGGGAAAGTAAAAATGAAATTACTTCGTAATGTTCCGAGGAATATGTAACGACGTGTATTTGTCCATCCCTGGTTCACCCTAATAGCGTGGCTTTAGCATATGGCAGTGGTAGGGAAGTGATGAGAAATAGGAGAGTCCATATCACGTAAATCGTAAATCTTGGCTTTTGGTCCCTCTGTTTTATCGCCAGCTTTCTACTTCCACTTTGTTCTCTTTTTCTCCTTTTGTTTTTCGTTTTTTTAAAGTTCACAAAAAACGTGCTGTTGCGCCTGCTTAAGCCTTTTTGAAAAATATGACTTTCCGCCTCGAGAAAGGGTGGGAAATTCTTATTTCTGGGCTCAGCAAGGATCTGTGTGACCCGCTTATGAATGTCCAACTTCGTGCTGGTGAGGTTCAATACACGAATTTCATGTCAGTCTGACCATTTTCAGCGAAGTGCCAATTAGTTTCCAAAAAAATTAGCGTCAAACGCTTCAAATTTTTATTAAAGCAGTGTCACCGATCAGATTTGTGGATGGTGCAGAGCTCCCTTTGGTGGATTTGACGGTATTTTATTAAATTCCAGGCCACTAGATAGGTGTACTTCGTTCGTCGGACTTTCAGCTTAGTCAGGTCACTTCATTGCCCAGTAAATAAAGGGTCCGACAACAGTCGCACTTAACTTTCTCGCCCCGTATGATTTTTTTTTTTTGGGGGGGGGGATTTTTTTGATATTTTTTTGCGGGCGTAATTTTAAAGCAATCCAAAATCGGTTGAAAATGACCCAAGAGCATCTATCTGAGATCACTCCTACCAAGTTTCATGGCTGTCATTCTATTACTGTAGTCCCAAATGCGTTCCGACCATTCAAAAACGTGGTTTCTCATTCTCAACTCATTTTTAACACTTTTTTGACAAAAACGGCCGTAATTATCAAGGTAACAAAATTCTGTTCGACAAATGTTTAAGTTACGTAGTTTTAAACAAATGTACCGAATTTCATGACAATCGGTCAATATATGTGAATGGCGCCGAAACGATCGAGCTTTGGTCCAGAACGGCCGTAATTTTCAACCAATTCAATTTTAGTTGCAAATGACCTCGAAGCATCTACTTGTCAACACACTTACCAATTTTCAGTGTAATAGATTGAAAAGTGTACCGTCGGCGCTTGTCCGACTAACCAAAAACACGATTTTTGAATTATTTTGGCGGTTTTTTGACAATAGCGGCCGCAATTTTTGACCAATCAAAAAATCCTTGAAAATGCCCCTCGGCAGTAATTTTAGACAGGTCCATACCAAATTTCATCAAAATCGGAAGAACGGTATAGGCGCTAGAGCACTGCACGGACTGACGGACGGACGGACGGACGGACGGACTGACGGACGGAAAGACTTTTTCCAGAAACCACTTTTTTGGACTCAGGGGACCCCCAGGATCATGGGAAACCCAAAATCTCAATTTCGAAATTTTGCACGAAAACAATACTTTTTCGCCATATATGGCTAGCGAGAAAGTAAAAATCCCCAGTGTTATATTTCTAACTGTACAGCGCTGCTGAAACTTGGTGAAAGCTGGCTGTGTTGGGGACCGTTATGACCGTAGATATGAGAGTACGTTATTAAAGTCATTCTTACGTGCAAACGTTTTGAACGGGAATAATTCCGGAAGGCGCAGCGTTCGCGCGGCGTTCGACGAGGCGTTCTTCTATCCTAACCCGGAACTTGCCCGGATGGAAATGCTGTAAGAATTCCCGCCAATGTTCGACGGAGAGGAAACTTCTGGCTACTCGCCATATGTGGTTTCTATTAGTTACCCCAGAACTTTCTTTCCTCTCCTTCGGGTGGGAGTCAGAGACCGCGTGCCTGCCGTACCTTAACCCACCCAACCATTAATTCCACCCCTTATTCCCTCCCTCTCAAGTGCCTTGATTTCTTCTGCTCCCTTGGTATGAGCAAGCTAGCTATAGTCAAACACTATGGGTGATCCTCAGCAAGTCTAAGCCATCGCCATTTTGTAAGCACTAGCTGGTACTACATTGTCTAGTATCGTCCTATATAGCCCATGAGTGTGTGTAGAGTCCATTGCATGGGCAGCAGCATTGGCGAAGGCTGCTTTCCTTGGCCAGAATGGTACCTACTGGCCCATCGTTGCAGAGGCCAGTGCTGGGCCATAGTGTGTTTGGGCCTTTAGGGTACTCAAAATATTTCATCCTTCAAGTATGAATTTAGTTTTCCACCTGGATTAACTGGAAGGTTTTCAGTGTGTAGCCACCTTTATGGCTCTAGAAAGTTAAACTTCAGTGTCATCCGTTTTCCATCATCTCCAGACCATCATGTTAGAACCACAATAGAAAAATGATTCTCTAAGGGTTTTGAACAGGCTGTAGTTAGCATGCTTACCCCCTGGATAGTTGACGGCTTACATAAGTTAGTTACATGACTTCCTCTTTGGCGGTATTCTCGAGGTATTCCATAGAGATTTCCAAGCTTCTAAAGCCGATATGTACCTTGTACGGACCTGCATTTTGGATGCCTTTGTCTCGGATATGCTTCCTTCCTCTTTAGATAAAGAGAAAAGCAACTGGCTACGTTGTAGTTTAAAGCTGCGAGTATAGCTGACTTCTGACATTTTGATCTTTTGCCGGAAGTACACTACAATGTTTCTGTAAAATAGGGCAGAGTAGAACCTTAAATTATCTACAGAGAAAGATTATCTCCTCAGTGAGTCAGTGTTTTAAAGATATACTCCTACTATTGATTATCTCAGGAAATTTATGATTTTTCAAGTCATCAAGTAAAATAAAATTACTTATTTCCGAGGTGTTAACCACTCCAGGAATCTCGTTGGGAATTTCGTTGGGAATATCAGGCAATCATTGGAAATCTTTATGAAGTCTTAGGGAATCTTGGAAATTTCTGAAGTAGTTAATCCTTCGGGGTGCATCATTCCACGAATCTCGTTGAGAATCTCAGGAAATCTTTGGAAATCTTCATGCAATCTCAAGCAATCTCTGGAGTGGTTACCCCCTCGTTTATTTTTTTATTAACTGGATTAACTTGGCTCTTCATCAAATGCATTAGTTTTAGAAAACAGTTCTAAACAGTTCTATAAAGTTCTAAGCTGTGACATCAATAACAAACAGTAAATAAGCATGCAATAATGAAAGTAAGTAGGGTGACCTCAGCTGGTGTTACCCCCAGGGCAATTTTATTTTTGAGTGGGGGGTAAGAGGATTGGCAAGTTTCTCGGTTTCCCCGTCCGATTCAACTTGCATCACTATGACTGATGACGTCGTTACAACTTTCCCGCTAGCTTATCGGCAGTTCGGGCCCTCTAACCCGGTGTTGCCTTCAGGCACTCTCAAACTTCATCTTCGGTGTTCTAATTTCATAATTATAAAAAGTGGATTAATTGCTTTTCCAGTATATGGCAAAACTTTTTTTTAGTTTAAATTTTTCCTCTTAGTTAAGGGCCACAATACATTCGATATTTTTTTACGTTCCGGTTTCAAACTTTGTGAGAAAACTATTGGATATTTAAATACTCTGAAATATAATATGTCTTTTTCACGTTATTAGTCATTACTCATGAGGCTATGTTGTGATTTCACGATCGGTTAATTTTGGACAATTTTTTTTCGTGACAAAAATCACTCGATCGTAAAATCACAACATAGCTTCATGAGTAATGACGTTAATAAGACATATTATATTTCAGAATATTTAAATATCCAATAGTTTTCTCACAAAGTTTGAGATCGGAACGTTAGAAAATAGCGAATGTATGGTGGCCCTTAACGGCCACCATACATTCTCGACGAACTCCGCCAAAACCACTGTGCTAAAGTAAATATTCGACAAAACTAATGTTTACATATTAGAACAACCGGAGACTGGTAATTGCAATATCGTATTAATTGTGTCTACTCTAAAAGCTAAACATAGTGTGCTATTTGAACGCGAAACGAACGAGTAAAAGTAGGACACTATGTTTAGCTTTTACAGGAGAAAAGTAGAGAAATGCTCTTGAAATTACCCACTTCCGTAAGTGAAATAAAAATTGCCAAAATGCAACATGGCTACGGTAAATAGTACAAACATTTATCAAGCTTTTCTACTAAATGTGACGATAAAATCATACATTTTTTAGTCCGAAAATTTTCAAAAAAATATTCCGCATGAGGTCAAAAAAACATGTGGACTGGTAGTTGACTGTTTAAAATCGCTCCTGTGGGCTTATAACTCCATTTCATGCAAAAATACAACACTACCTCACGACAAAGAGTCTCAGGTTTACATCCCCCTATAAACACTTTCCACTCGCCCTGTAACTTCGGAGTAGGGCTTGAAGTACTTAGCATTGCGAACCAAGTACGTGTAGCGAATGTATATTCAGCCTTAAGGCCCTGAATTTTGCCTTGACGAAGCCTTAGATAGCTCATTTCCCGAGCAATTCTTTCGCTGTGTGTCTAGATTAGGCTAAGGCTACGGCTAGACAAAATTGGGAGTATTTTCAATCAAGGGAAAAAAATTGAAAGAAATTTTTAGCTTTTAGTAAGAAATGCATAACTAGCTGAGGCGGAGCCTTAAGTTCGGATTTCAGTGATTGTTTAGTGCGTGCCGCTTATCGGATTTACATAGTTCCTTTCAACAGTAAGAGGAAATTATATTTCCACGGTAGATACAATGAAGAGTGCCGTAGTGAATCCCTATGGCCCCTTCAGAATGCCGTGAATTGTGGATCAAGTTATATGATGAATAGGTTGGGGGAAATGAAGGTGAGGAGGGGGATTGAGCAATGGGCTCAAGGGGAAAACTTATTCACGCGACATCACTTTTAAAGTGACTAGTATGGAGAGCTGTGCGAGAAAGTCACATCGGACCTACGTCAAACTATTTATTTACTTTAACTCCATTTTATTACTGCAAATTTATTCTTTTATACGGCAACTTCGTATTTTTTGCCCTCATTACATGTTGCAAAAAATACAATCCGCTTGGATGGAGCTTCGGGAAAGCGCTGCCGCAATTTTTACCCTAATATTCTCAGCTCTGGGAATAAAACCACATCAAGTATCTCAAATGAAATACTGCAGACTCTTGACTTAAAGCCTGTAATGAGAAATGAACGTCAAAGTGAAAGAAAAACCTGACTGTCAGTGAGACTTCTAATAACGAATCGCTGACGAGGACAGCTGCCTGAAACAGGCCAGTTGTTGATCGAAATTACATTTTAAGACTGTAGCAGCTTTGAACATTTTCCGGCCATAGGATAAGCATTGCGAGCCGTGAATTATTTTTTTCTTTACTGAAAATACTCGACTGGTTAGGGGCTACAATGTTTGGCTTGTGCTGATGAAAAAATGCCTTTTTTAATGTCCATTTTCTGAAAAGACTCTTGGAGATTTATTTGTTCTGAAATATAGAATAGGTATGTCTTTTTAACGTCATAAGTGGCATTAAAAAACGTCAACCAATAGCATGGTGTGGACACACAAAACGTCATGACGTGACCTCCACATTAACTCCTGTCATTATTGGAGATGTAAATTATTACATTTGCAAGGATCAAAGAGGCAGTTGTCACAAACATATGTATATCCATATGCAAACCGCAATCCGCAATGTACGCTGGTGACGTATGAGGCATTCACAAATCCACAGACGTTTTACAAAACATTCGTATTGATGCGTTTCAAACGTATGAATTATTATCATGGATTTCTATAATCCTTTACATACAAATTGACTACGGTCATTTTTAATTGGGGTTTATGATAGCGTGTCAATAACGTTAGGTAGCAGTGAGCAGGCAATTTTTATTTATTATTATTTATATAAATGTTCTGAAATATAATATGTCTTTTTAACGTCCGAAATTAACTGGTTATGTTGTGATTTTACGATCGAGTAAATTTGGACAAAGTTTTGGTGAAAAAAATCACTCGATCGTAAAACCATACCGCAGTTGCTAAAAAGACGACAGCGTCCTCAAAAAAGAATTTCGAAAAAAACGTAAACATATAGCAAATGTACATTCCGTCTTAGAGTGCGTCCCACCATACTCGGTAAAACTCCAGTTAAAGTCAGGTTTTACCGTGCAATAATTGGAATTTAACTGGAGTTTAACGTTAACCGAGTATGGTGGGACGCACCCTTAGACTACAGAAAAACGTAAACTTGGCTATTTGAGCTAGTATACGAGATCTGAGGACTGAAGCCCATATTGCACTTCCTCTCTGACATCTACAGGGTGCGTCCCACCATGCCCAGTTAAAATTAAACTGGAGATTTTGTCCTATGTTTACCATGTTAAATTTAACTTTCAAGTTAAATTTAACATGGTAAATCTCCAGTTTAATTTTAACTGGGCATGGTGGGACGCGCCCACAATGGTATAAAACCGAGTTATTAATTAATCAAAGTTCTACTCTACAATTATTGTATACACTCTAAAGTTTAAACTTCACCATGAGCTAAGATCACAACATAAAGACTAAATTAGCATAAACATTAGATGTTTGTGCTGACTCGGCGTAGTCATTTCATATTACTCACTGCATTTAAGTTTGAAAACTTGGTCAGCGTTTTGCATTGATATGAATGCTAAGTGATGGATAGACGCCGAGGTTTCAAGAGGTTCGGAAAATCTGTAGGTAGGACAAGCAACATCATTAGTGCCTTATTTATCCAAGTACTTAAGTTCTAATGTAGTTTCTTCCGAACTCCGTTGACTGTTGACTTTCGATCTCATCATTCTTTTATCCTGCTAGGTTGAGTTGACTTTTCCAATCAATGTAGTTGCTGACAAGTTGGGGGTGATGTCAGGTCTGAGAATTACTGAGGCTTTCTTTTTTGAGTTTGTATCCAACAGGGACTCCAAATGACGTCAGAGCAGTAGCAGAGGGGGAGGGGCGACTACCCCAGCGATTACACCATTTGAAGAATTTTCCACCGTGCTCAGCTGGTGGCACTACCAAATACCGGGTACCTACTGTGTTAGATGGGTTCTGAACCACCCTAGCCTCGATTTACAGCATTTCTCTTGAGATGCTGAGCATATCAGAGGTGAATTCCGATCAAAAAGTTTTGATAAGATTGGAATCGAACCGGTGCCGGTGTGGCCCAGCACTACTGTTCCTCTGAAGAAACCCACTCGAATATCGAACTACTTTTTTATGACTTATGACAAAGTATGGATTTGGAGATTTGACGTAATTGTGAGACCTTATATCACATTCAAAAGGAACAACCTATAAAATGTATAGGCTTTGATAACAGACAGGGTGCTGGGGAATAGAGCGGCGTGGAAAATGTGGTATTGAAGGGGCAAGGCAAAAAAGACAAATTTGGGACCCATTGTTTTCTATTCATCGGAAATTGTCTCTGAAAGAGCTCCTTCTGAAAACTGTTTTTGGTTTGTTTTGTTTGAAATATTATAAATTTAGTTTTTAATGAGGGTGTACACAAAGGGGTTTGTCTCCGAAAGTGAGAACTTCTCCAAAGTTGTCTACTGTGACTCTATTTTGTTGCTATCTTACTGCTAGCGCAGTTCCAGCCCGTTCAACTGAAAATAGTTATAATCCTATACAGGAAATTTTCAAACTCTATTCTAATGGAGGAATATTTTCGATAGAACCCCTTTAAATACTATGAGAGCCTCCGGGGAGTTGGTCTGTGTAATTGTGACGGTATAGTGGTCAGATTAAAAAAAAAAAAAAAAAAAAAGATCCTGCAGTATCAACTGCGACAACAGCTTTGATTACTCACCATGACGTCATCAGGAGACCCTGGATTCCATTCCGATTTATCAGACCATGACCATTTTCCCTCTGTCGGCTATTTTATTTTTTACAGTTCTACCTTGATATGACTGAGGCTACGTCAAAAATTAAATAATATTTAATGGATATTATCCATTAGCGCCAACGTGCGAGATCACGAGACCACTGAGAGCGAGGGGTTAACCAGTCGTTGGGAATCTCGTTGGGAATCATTGGAAATCTTTATGAAATCTCAGGGAATCTTGGAGCTTTTTGGAGTGGTTCCCCCTTCGGGGTTCATCTTTCTATGAATATCGTTGGGCATCTTTGGAAATCTTTATGGAATCTCAGGGAATCTCAAGGAATCTCTGGAATGGTTACCCCCTCGACTGAGAGCTGGATATTTACGA
Source organism: Mesopsocus fuscifrons (assembly GCA_950004255.1). Lineage (NCBI taxonomy): Eukaryota > Metazoa > Arthropoda > Insecta > Psocodea > Mesopsocidae > Mesopsocus > Mesopsocus fuscifrons. The sequence continues at coordinate 5,672,793 of OX465377.1, forward strand.
ATCGCGGCAGCCTGTTGGTGGAAAAGATTTGTCTTGCAATTTCGCTACCTGGTGAAATGGATCCCTTCTCCCCCCTAAATCCCCGAAGGCCCATGTATTTTAGGAAGGACTCGGCTTTGGGAGTTCTGGCAGAAGATTGTCTCCTGGTAATCTGCTGTTTCACCGAGTCACGAAATTGTTCTTGAATTTGTGACGAGAAATGTCGAGGGAAGTCAAGGCACAGGGAAAATCTCGGAAAATTGCTTTTTAGCCCAGTTTGGCTCTTTAGCTGAGATTTGTTTTTTGGAAGCTTGACAGTAGTTTATGGTCCCTTGGCTAAAAATGCCATAGTGGTTTTCGGCCATTTGGGCATTGGGATTGGTTTCGGGGTATGAATATTTATTCTTTTCCCTAGTGTATTTATTATATTGTGTAAGCTGTATTTTTTCGGAAGACAAAATGATCTCCCAAGAATATGCCATGTACCTGTGGAAACCATCGGTTCTAAAGTATTTGGCAATGATTTTTGGGAAACGTTTCTGTTGTACACTATTTCAGAGTGCCTGAAAAAATGATGATTATGTAATCATAGTGTACAAGTTGAGGGTACACGTGTACACGTTCTGCTGAGGTGATTATGTAATCATAGTGTACAAGTTGAGGGTACACGTGTACACGTTCTGCTGAGGTGATTATGTAATCATAGTGTACAAGTTGAGGGTACACGTGTACACGTTCTGCTGAGGTGATTATTTAATCTGCAACCTAGTGTACACGTATTTCAACCCGCCTGCAAAACTATGATTTTGCAATATGTAGGTACCTATGTTAATGAGCGTCAATCGAGGGGATCGAGGGTTGCCTGGTTGGCTGTCGTCTTCTTCTGGTTTAGATACCTGGGAGACCAAGACAGGTATTCTTCCGGCAAAGTTTTCATTTTGGAGAACAATCACGTGTGGTTGAATAGATGATAATGCATAGAGAAGTGCAAGCTCAGCTGAAGTGATCCTCCATGCCCCTTAGCGTCATTAAATATCCCATCGTGAGACGTATTTGCTGGATTATCTCTTGTGGGAGAAGCGTTCTTGCAAAATTAAAGCAAACCCATTAAGGAAATGCTTACATTAGTGCCTGAACGAACCAAAATCTGATGGCATAATTGGATAGCGTCAGATACCTGGTTTGTAGGTTTGAAGGCCGAAGCTACTTTCATTTGTCAAAAAATTAAGGGAACTGATTCTAAATAAGACGATGTCTGAGATTCTAGAAACTCAAATACGCTGGCTGAATATACCTATACATTCGCTATTTTTTTACGTTTGGACTTCAAACTTTGTGAGAAAAATATTAGATATTTAAATATTCTGAAATATAATATATGTCTTTTTAACGTCATTACTCATGAGGCTATGTTGTGATTTCACGATCGGTTAATTTTGGACAATTTTTTTGGTGACAAAAATCACTCGATCGTGAAATGACAACATAGCCTCATGAGTAATGTCGTTAAAAAGACATAATATATTTCAGAATATTTAAATATCCAATAGTTTTCTCACAAAATTTGAAGTCCAAACATAAAAAATAGCGAATGTATGGTGGGCCTTAAGACTGAATACACCCTAGTTTGTAACCCCTTGTTATAAGGCCCTTAGCGGTAACCTGAAAAGTAAACATCAATAATTATGGAGTGAGGTCCGGCTATTGTGGGCGGCCAAATGATGGCAAATCTGACTCGTTACGTCCATGTGTTGACCTGTTCGTCACGTAAACAAAACTAATGTGACAAATTTGTTTCGTTTGAAATGCGATTTATTAAATTACAGTAATTATTTTGGTTAGCGTCTCCTGCATAATCATAGCATTGTTTGGAATATTCATTTGTACGTACCATTGGCTCATTCAGCAGTATGTGGTCTGGTGTTTTAGTACCACCATAATAGGATTTCCCTATGGAATATTTTATTATATTTTGAGTTCGCTCAGGTGTCCCAATCGTGTAGGCTTCATTTTGAACTTGATGCTATTACCTTTATCGAATTTTTGAGTATGTGGGTTAAGTACCGACAGAAAATGAAGTTTAGAAGTGCTTCTCCAACTTTTTTGTGAGTGCCTCTCACGGCCAAGCAGTGTTTTCCCGTTTTTTGTTTGGATGATATTTGTATTGCAGCTTTGCCGTTCAGAAGTATATACAGTTTTATTATAGTAGCTCCCCAGCCGTCGTGTTAGTACACGATGGGGACCTACAGTTTTAGGTGGGTTCCGAACCACCACAGCCTTGATATACATTTCACTTCAATTGCAGAACATTTGTAGGTGAACGCCGTTCAGAAAATCTTTTTGGCAGGATTGGGATCGAACTGGTGCGCCCCTGCTCTCTGTGTTCCTATAAAGTTGACGAAGTAGACCACTGGGCTATCGTGTCTGTTAAGCAGTATACTGAATCACAATCTATTCTACAGCGGATTCGTCCAAACAAGCCGCTAAATTACCCTGCTGTTTTCCGTCGTATCCGCCATGTTGTGCTGTCGAATAAAAAAAGCTGTAGCGGGTTCGCTTTCTGACGGAAGCAGGACAGGATGGATGAGGTAGTAGAAGGTGGAGAGCAATTTTCCATGCTCCACGTGAGTTTCCCCTCAGTTTTTCCAGCGAGCGTCATTAATCTTCTCTCCATTACCCAATTTATGGAGGAGTTTCCGAAAAATGTCGTACGTTTGGAGGCTGTCGTGCAAGTCGCTTAGTGTCCCTACATACTGTGCTGTTCATATCAACAGTTCGAAAACATCTTTATTTTCTTATACCCCTAAGATCGTTGAGTATCAATAAAATAGTCTGTAAATAGATATTCTTTCTTCGCAGTTTGGGTCGCTGCTGAAAAAAAAATGGTGACTAGTTTTCAGTTCTTTTTACTTTACCTGTATACGGAGTATACGTAAGGTAAAGTATTGTATTCGTGCGGGCCAATTTGCGGCAAACCTCAACTTTGAACCGTCATTGCTCCCAGACCTCAAAAGCGATTGAAACTTGCATATACATTTTGGAAACGTCCATTCCTTCGGAATATGAAAACCATCTCACTTTTTTCCTCCGACGAAAAGTTTGCCGACAGGAATTTTTAGAAGAGGTTAGGTACTCCGTGTCAGTACGTATGTATGTATGTATGTATGTATGTATGTATGTATGTAGCTAGCTATGTATGTGGCATTGACCTGGACGGCGCACTTTTCAACCGATTTTCTTCAAAATCGGTAGTGACCTTTCTAAAATTGGAAGAAATCAGAATCCAGAATTTCAGTTTCCCCCCTTTAAAATTAAGGGGGGTTACCCCCCCAAAACTCCCCCAAAAGGTAGAAAAAAAATATTTGCTCAAAATCGGCTCTAACGATTTTGATTAAATTTTGGACTATTATAGAACAAATAATTACGAATCCAATGATACCACCCACTACCCCCGCATAACTCCCTGGAAGGGGGGAAGTCCCCCCTGAACCTGTAAAAGGGTGAAATCAGTGTATTCAGTTGTTTGTGGTATATGAGTAGTTCTGGATATGACACGTGACAACGGCCATACTCGTCACAAATGGTATATGGCTTATTTCGAGCCTCCCGCTCCCCCCCCCCCCCCAGGGAGGGGGGCAATTTTGAGTGGCTTTTAAAGTGCGGCTTATGGGGTCTCAAACTGTTCGGGGGAACGTTGTGAAGCAATTTTATGTATCAAAAAGTTTTTCTGAACGTATCCAAGCACCCCACCCCCTAAGGGGGGTAGATTTGAGTGGTTTGTGAAATATGGGTTGTGTGGGCTTAAAATGATCGGGAGATCGTTCTGAGGCAATATATTTGGTCAAAATGTTTTTTCACCACCCCCCCCCCCCCTTATGGGGGGAGTTTTGGTTACTTTCCAAAGTACGTTGTATGGGGTATCAAAATGCTCGGGGAAACGTTCTGAGGCAATTTATTTTGTCAAAAAGTTTTTCCGAGCTTCCCCAACCACCTCACCTCGTTTTAGGGGGTAGTTTTGGGTGGTTGCCATAGTACGTCGTGTGTAAGTACTCGGGGGAACATTCTGGGGCCATTCCTTTCGTCAAAAAGTTTTTCCGTCTCCAATCATTTAACCAAGGGTTTTTTCTAGGAATCGCGCAAGTAATCAGGTAAAGTTTTGTCCGACCGTGTCGTACCGCTTGTTTACTTTACCTGTATACGGAGTATACGTAAGGTAAAGTATTGTATTCGTGCGGGCCAATTTTCGGCAAACCTCAACTTTGAACCGTCATTGCTCCCAAACCACAAAAGCGACTGAAACTTTCATAAACCTTTTGGAAACGTCCATTCCTTCGGAATATGAAAACCATCTCACTTTTTTCCTCCAACGAAAAGTTTGCCCACAGGAATTTTTAGAAGAGGTCAGGTACTCCGTGTCAGTACGTATGTATGTATGTGTGTGTGTATGTATGTATGTGTGTAGCTAGCTAGCTAGCTAGCTAGCTCTGTATGTGGCATTGACCTGGACGGCACACTTTTCAACCGATTTTCTTCAAAATCGGTAGTGACCTTTCTAAAATTGGAAGAAATCAGAATCCGGAAGCCCAGTTTCCCCCCTTTAAAATTAAGGGGGGTTACCCCCCTAAAACACCCCCAAAAAGTAGAAAAAAAATATTTGCTCAAAATCGGCTCTAACGATTTTGATCAAATTTTGGGCAATTATAGAACAAATAATTACGAATCCAATGATACCACCCACTACCCCCGCATAACTCCCTGGAAGGGGGGAAGTCCCCCCTGGACCTAAAAAAGGGTGAAATCAGTGGATTCAGTGGTTTGTGGTATACGAGTAGTTCTGGATAGGACACATGACAACCACCATACCCGTCACGAATGGTATATGGCTTATCTCGAGCCCCCCCCCCCCCGGGGGGGGCAATTTTGAGTGACTTTTAAAGTGCGGCTTATGGGGTCTCAAACTGATCGGGGGAACGCTGTGAACTAATTTTTTGTGTCAAAAAGTTTTTCTGAACGTATCCAAGCACCCCACCCCCTAAGGGAGGTAGATTTGGGTGGTTTGCGAAATATGGGTTGTGTGGGCTCAAAATGATCGGGAGATCGTTCTGAGGCAATATATTTGGTGAAAATGTTTTTTCGCCACCCCCCCCCCCCCTTATGGGGGGAGTTTTGGTTACTTTCCAAAGTACGTTGTGTGGGGTATCAAAATGCTCGGGGAAAAGTTCTGAGACAATTTATTTTTAAAAAAAGTTTTTCCGAGCTTCCCCAACCACCCCACCTCCTTTTAGGGGGTAGTTTTGGGTGGTTGCCGAAGTACGTCGTGTTTGGTCTCTAAGTACTCGGGGCAACATTCTGGGGCCATTCCTTTCGTCAAAAAGTTTTTCTGTCTCCAATCATTTAACCAAGGGTTTATTTTTAGGAATCACACAAATAAGCAGGTAAAGTTTTGTCCGACCGTGTCGTACCGCTTGTTGCAGTTTGGGTCGCTGTTGACCTTAAACTGACTTTGTCAAAATGTAAAAATGTGTACGTATAATGACGTAGGTGTACATTTTGTTGAACAGGGGGCTCCGGAAGTTTATGTACACTCACTTTCGAATTACATAATCAAGGTTTCCGCAGGCGTAAGCGCCCGGCTTCGGTCCAACGGTTTGCTATGGCGTCAGAATATTAAGTAAGCCACTCTGGTGCCACTTCGGTTTTCATCTTAAAATACATTCAATATAAGAACATTGAATGAAGGTCCGTTCATACATTCGAGGAGTGGCATCACCTCATAGGATAACAGTGTGCGGGGGCCCTTAGTGTTTGAGTTAACTGTCGGAGCCGCCATGCTATTATCGTACCGTAGTAATTTAATTTTAGCTTTAATAACCCGTCCAATCTTGAATAATTCAGTTTATTTAAAAATTGTGCTCATCCAGCAAAAGCGCTCAACTGAATGAGCTCTCCTTCATTCACCAACTTAATGAAAAATTTCCAGGGCTTAAAATAATGGAGCATAGTCAATAAGAAGTAAGAAGAAAACTTGAACATTTTATAGCTACTTTTTATTTGTTCAGAAAACTCCCAAAAAGCCTGTGTGTGGTATGCCTCACATAGTTTGGAAAGAAGCCTAAAGGCCAGTTAGGGCTAAAAAATATTTCTCTTGGGAACAAACCTGAAACATTGAATTCTTGTAAAAGCTACCTTTCGAATTGAGTAAATTAAAAAGTCCAGCATGTTCCAGGAGCGAAGCCAAAAAGCCTGATAATAGCTGCCCTTATCGTGGGTGTGCTTTAATCAGCCCAAGGGACCAAGTCAGCAAGTCAGCAGTCACACAGTCCCGCGGCCACAGGTCGAGATAAACAATCCGTTCTCCTTATCTCTGAAAAAGGCTAATTAACAATTCCCTCAGTGTTTTCGTAAATAACCCAAACACTCCTGCCCTTCCAGTTGACTGAAGACTCACAGGTGGACGGGCAGAAGGAAATTTTCAGTCTTTAAGGCGGAAATGGAGGTAGCAACTGTTCCTATTTCCGGAAAACACAAGAAGCATATTCGATATCCGGTTATTTGGGCACAGCTGCACGGTGGAAGTTGGAGGAGTTTTGACCGTGACTTCGGAAAGTGCCTTTGGCGTCGCGAAAATCGAAAATCGAGGGGATGCTTTGGAAAACTTGGAAGTAAAGCCAATCCCTATGTAATAACAAAGCCAAGTTCTCGGGGAGGAGCACAGCTTGCTTATCTGGCTCACTGGCTCCCATTCATCTAAGAGAGCTTGTTCTGTATGTGAATTCTCCTTAACACATACCTGCGTCTTCGTGTAATTGCTGAGTGTGTAGAGACATTCACACTTTGGTAATTTCATGAGGGTATGGAAATAACAGTGTAAAAGGCATTAGCATAACCGTATAAGGCGGAAAGACGCGGAAGTTGACGGAGTTAAGGAATTGCTGGTTTAAGTTGGCTCGAAACTCGTAATGAGTCCTCAATGGGACCCTCACAACCCCCAAAACAAAAATTGAGGGAGTTTTTGCCAGCATGTCGGCAAGAGTTGCTTTTTCCGACATTCTTCCAAGGAAACCAATACTTTTTTTTTGCTCTGTAATATAATATTCCTTCTTAAAAGTACAGAAAAGGCGGCACCCTAACGAATCGTGATATTATTCAGTTACGTGGTCAGTTATCATCCTACTCAAAAATCCTACTCAATTTTTTTTCTTCGATACTGAGACAATAGTAAAAGAGGGGGTACATGGATTCAGAAAAGATTAAGTGAATTTCGCCCCACCTTAAGGAAGTAGTGGTAAGGAAATGTGAGGGAGCCGCAGCCACTGCCGCAGCAAGGTGGTTCTGGAAGTGAGCACTATATATGTATACAGGGTGTGTCAGAGTAAGTGAACGGCTGTGCCACTGACCGCAAGTCGGGTGGCTAATTATTGTGTCCCTTTATGAGTGTCACGTGGTAAACCGCGGCCCGCTCCCTAACTAAATACTTACAACACTGCTGTCTCTTGGGACAGATAGAAACTAAACATAACTTTTTTGTCGTTCAGGTACGTGGACCTCATGTTGAGGGGGAGTGTAAATTTTTATAGGATTCCTTATTGGAGATAATTTATTTCGTCTTTATTGAACTTATTTATTTATATTTACAGTTGCCACGCTCTATAACGGCACTCTCTATAACGAGCAACGTTACAGTCCCCTGACAAACCCTGACAAATTTTTGAGACCGAACTTTTGAATAAAGCTCTACTTTTGCGACTTCGGTGATGGAGAGTTTGTATCCCATTAAAAAGGTGCAGGGCATATTTTCATAGAATTATCAAAAGCCAGTCACCCTCACAGAGAGATGAATCGACTATATGAGACCTTCATAAACTGCATTTCAATATGATATTGCTGAAGATAGTTTGCTGACCACAAGCTCTGGAATCTTCCTCTCAGACTCCTCAGAGCCTTTATTGCTGACTGTTCTGGCCTCCTTCCTCCTCTGTAAATCTGAAACCAGCAGTACCTACCCTTCCAAGCATATTGCATTCCTTTCAAATACAGGCTGGATACTCAAGGACGATGAATTCCAGAAGTTAACTCGTTCAAGCCTATTTTAAGGTCTCTAGACGACGTCAGGTAACTCACCACCAACAGGGTATCAAATGCTCTGATTGGTCAATGTGATATGACGTCATATTTAGGCCCTACTTACATTAAAATGAGAGAACCTCTTCAGTTTACAAATTTTGCTGATTATAGTATAATGCACAGGAAAATGTATTTTCAATGAGGTCAAGTACTTATTAAACCTAGCTGAACTGATTACGTTCCTACTCCAACTAAAAGTTAGGAATTATGTTTTCGTCGGTCGGTTCATAACAATATGGGATTGTGAGTCGTTAATTAGTCAGATTATAAAACATTTCACGAGTTTTTTGTGAAAAAAAAAACGACTATTATGTTCAAGAGTTAAAAAAATTGCAGACACGCGTTGGCGACAGTTTTGTAGCTAATTTATTTTGATTTTAATTTTTTTCCTTTTATTTCAATTTTTCCCTGCCCTTTTGAAAAATCCATTTTTGGATTGGAGTTGTCGTATTGTAGTAGAACGTCTGTAAATATGATTGCCAATGGTTTTTCACTGCAATGGGGTAACATTTCCCGTAATACCCACCATTATGCAACAGGAAGCTGAACCCTAATCTTGTAAGGTAAGGGAGCGTAAGCACCTCCTAATCCAGGGACATATTTCCTGGTTTTTTACAACAAACTCTGAACTGGACGGAGACCCAACTGCCCATTTCCTTCCCCTTCCTTTCAGCTGTTTCTGCCCCTATTTACCCTTTTCTCTGCTCTCCCTGTTGTACGGGAGTAGTGGGGGGATAAGCCCACTAGATCATTTCAAGAATTGTCCATCGTGCTCAGGTGGCAGCACTACGAATTACCAGCTTCCGGTTAGTAGACGATTGAAACCTACAGTTTTAGACCACTCCAGGAATCTCATTGGGAATCTCAGGAAATTTTTGTAAAATCTCAGGGAATATTGAAAATTTCTGGAGTGGTTAACCCTTCCGGTGCATCTTTCAACGAATCTCGTTGAGAATCTAAGGAAATCTTCGGAAATCTTTATGCAATCTCAAGCAATCTCTAGTGTGGTTACCCCCTCTTAAATGCCGGTAGGATCAGAATCAAACTGGTGTGACCAAGCTCTCAATGGCTCTTCAAAAGACTTCACTCAACTGTTTGTTTCTTCTCCTACATGTTTACCCGTTCTCCTCCTCTCCCTGTTGTATCCGACCGGACTGTTTGTACATAGCGACCGCAACCTGCAACAGTTTGGAAAGGTTGCGAGCCTCCGGCCCTAGAGACCTATAAGAGGATACCTCCAACTTCTCCCTTTTTGCTCCCTTCAACAAGTAGTTTATGTTTGTCTTGACTTGGCGCTTTGTTTGAGGTTCAAGCTTATTGCGAAAATATTGTGTTGAAAAGTTTTCATGCAACATTTATTCGTTCGTAAAGATATGGAGTTCATGGTACTTACTGTGCCTGTTGGATGGGAGATTAAAAATGTTGGGCAGTTTTTAAAGCGTTAGTTACGTTGGTGGTAAGCCATCATCTAGCGAAATATTTGTGCCTTGGAAATAATTATAAACCTGTAGTACCTATAGTCCTTAACCCTTACTGATGAAAGGACTACTTAAGTACTTACTATAGCTGTAAGTTCTGGCATAAATTGTTTGTAGACTCTCCAACTATAGGGTAACCACGCTAACATCACAATTATTAAGATCTCATTGTATTATCCAAGAAGACAGACACTTTGTTTGAGAAAGGAGCAATCGTCGGGTCTTCTTAGAACTCTGAAAATAAATAGGCTAGAATTTTCAGAAGGCTAGAACATTATTTCCTTCTCAAACAAAGAGTCTGTCTTCTTAGAGTCTTATAGACAATAGGATGATATTTTAATAATTATGTTAACGTGGTCAGACCATAGTACGAAAAGCTCCAACCCCGAAATTGGCTAAGTATATATTACACTTATTTCTTTTTGTCAACAATACTACTTCTAACGGCTTTTCCAAGTTTATTGTCACTAGTAGACGACTTCACACCCACCCTAGTCAAATAATAATTTCTCTGACTGGTACTAAATATACCCCTCAAACATTTGCAGTCTCATTATTCCACGCGAATGATATTACTTCCATGTTAAATAAATAATGGAGTTGGTAATTACTATTGCACTCATAGATGGTCGTATAGATTGCAATAGGACGCAGGACCCATAACATATCCGTCATTTATAGGAGAGATCCGACGTATTCCAATATCATTTCAATGTTCCCTGCACTCAGATGAATATGTACCTATAGGTATACCCTTTTATGTGATTATAATACTTAACGGAATTACAAGTAGTAAATTCAGTAATATAACCCCTCTTCGTTTTATTATTATATAATATGTGATATAGGTATTTTGACTTCACTTCTATAGTTCACTTCTATAGTTGCTTTGCTGTTGGCTTAATTTACAATTTCTACAAATTTGGAGGTAGATATGAAGGAGTCTTTGAGTAACTATATTATTGTAGACATTGGATTTTTGAGTTCACTGCAGATGCATGAAAAAATAAATAAGCTCAGCTGAATCAGCGAAATCCTTGGTTGCAGTGAACAATTTTGGGCGCTGGCCAACCAAAGCGATATAGCCGCAGTTACGGTGCTCTGATATTTTTCATTTTTAGGTTCTTGACATTTCTGTACAATACTTTACATGACCTGTGATAGGTTACGAATTTCCTCCTCCGGCTCTGGCTTTTTTGTCTCTTAGGCTACGTAGGTTGTACTTACATATTTTATGGCCCCAAATAGTTTAGTAATTTAAATTTATATATAGGTTAAGTATATCTTGTAATGAAGTAGAAACAAAAATCTTCATCTTCATCTAATTCAGAAAAATAGCGAAGTACTTGGCCCGAGAGGAACTAGAACACAAGAACACTAGCCAAAAGTACGAGATCTAAGAGAGGTTAACCACTGTAGGAATCTCGTTGGAAATCTCAGGCAATCATTGGAAATCTTTATGAAATCTCAGGGAATCTTGGAAAGTTCTGTAGTATTTAATCCTTCGGGGTGCATCTTTCCATGAATCTCGTTGAGAATCTCAGGAAATCTTCATGCAATCTCTGGAGTGGTTAACCCCTCGGAGATCTATATGGCCACAGAGTACTCAGAGTTAAAGCTAAGTATCTGAAAATTTAATTAGATTTCTTCAAATATAACAGTCAGTATATACCATGTAAAGAGAAGGGCTGAATGATTTCCTTCTGGCTTTAGGTATATAATTTATTTTGCAGTATAGAAACAATAAAACAATAAAATAATAAATATTATTCCGTACTTCTTTGCGAATTTCATACGTGCTGATAATAACCGCGTTGTATTTGTTCACTTCGCGTACGGCGCTAATTTTGTTTATGGGCCGGACTTTATGGTCAAATTTTTTTTTAGGTTAACTGCAGGTTAACTCACCCTTAACTGGACATCTCCGTATCGACCCTAATTCCTCCAAAGGTCCGACAAAAAGTAAGAAGCAATTTCGTAACTAATTTTCGGTTCCCATATGAACACCCAGCAGGGCAAAAACTCTTAATTGATATTTTGCATGTGAAGTGGATGGGAAATTTAAAAAATGTAAACAAAGTTGCCGTATAAAGTGACTGGAGAGATGGAGGATATGGTAAATAAAGATGTTGGGCTTACGAATTGTGGAAATGTGGTGCCCCGAGGTTACATTAGCGCCTTTATGGGGAGATCGTATTTAGGTCGTTCAAAGCTGACCGCCTCCGGCTCATTGGGTTCATGCATGGATGTATTTTCTTTATGGAATGTTGAGTAAGCACTCAAAAGCCGTTAAAGGGTGTTTTCTGAGCGGAAATTCGGGAAAGCCTTCACTGTCGAGGAGGCTAGTTTTGGGTGATGAGGCAGGCTTTCTAAGTGAGATAACTCACTGGTAAATTTTAGCTACTTCTCACATTTTTACGCCTTACTTCTCTCGCTACCAAAAATTAAAAGAAAAGTGAAAAGACGGTATTTCTCCACTTCAGACTGATGGAAGTTGTACACTTTTTTCAGTTCTATATCAGCCTTTATATTTGTATTATTTTATTTATTTTTATTTCGGTAGTGACTTCCCAATCCCCTGTAGTAACTTTCCGGAATCTGAAAGTTTTACTTTTCTTGCTCTATTTATATTTAGTCTATCTCACCATTCAGTGACTTTGAAAACTTTAGGACGCAGTCTCAGCTTGTTAATTTACTATTAGTCAGAGTGAATTATCTCACTGCCGATTTTACACTTAAAACACTGTTATGACGTTGTAATTGACTTACAGTAAAAGCATTCTCACTTACTTAAATTTACAAGGAAGATTTTCTCTTGTCCGTCTGAATTTACCGTGGTACAAGGAATCATCCTGAGGAAACACGGCAGACTTCCCTGGGTTCTTTTGCATTATTGATAAACCTGCTTGTCTTTTGTGTTTTTTGTATTCTTGTATTTTTTATTTTCTTGAATCCTTGCTAGATTCTTCTACTAGTAAACCTAGGGAACGAGAGTGCAAGAATTTTAAACCACAACTAAAATATTTTTCGCCTTAGATTGTGGGGAAGTATACCTACATTGACATGGTTTTCTACTACAAAAAATAAATTTGGAACATTTATAAGAATAATTCAGGTTTTTCAAGGAAAATCAATCAAGATAGGTAAGTAGATTAGGGGATTAAGATTAGGGTACGGGGTTGGAACGATAAAGAGTTCGTTTTAGAAAAGTTGTATACTTGGTCTGTATTGCAATGTTTTCTTTGGAATTTGACATGAGTAACTTGGGATTATATGTCAATGTCCTTGTATTTCAACTAGTATCAAAAATCGACTCAACATGTTCAAAGTTTTGGAAAGTTTTTTTTTCTTACTGATGAAGAGAATGCGATATGGGGAAGGCGGGTTTGTCCTTTTCATCTCACAGCACCGCAGTGAAGGTGGCGGTTGTCAAACCCTATGATTTATTTATGTGTTTTTTTCGACAGATTTTTCTCAGATGGATACCTTTCTTCTTTCAATGAACCTTTTGTACTTCCGCTCTCATAAAAGTGAAACGCGACCAACCTTGAGATTGAGTAGAAGGTGTTTTTTTCCAATTTTGGCTTGATAAATTCTAAAATGAATTTTTCAGTACACAAAGAAGTGAAGGTACCGTATTAGAAAAAAATGGGCGGTGTGCGGTCCACAAGGTTAATTCAGAGTTGGAGATTTTTTTCAGCAATATTATTCGTAATTCCTAAATAATAATCCTGAAATGGAAGGTTTTAGACTGGTACTGCGTTAGGACTCAGAGGGAGCGCTCTCCTGAGCTGAACCCTGTCAATAACCAGCCGAGGTCCTATATTCTTTATGAGTTTTCCAGTTCTATTAGGTATGCAGAATTGGTATTTTTTGTTGCGCTTCGGTGCATTATAAATACTCTCTTGCCTTATTGGCACGTAGACACATAGGCACAGTTCTTTTATTCTCCAACCCAAAATAGGTACAAGGTTTCAAACTCGGGACTTACCTCCGCCCCAAGACCTCATTCCTCTGACCACTGAACAACAGAAGGTGGTCAAAGATTTTATGAAGCCATACAGAACAATATCTAAAAGGAAGAGGTGTGGAGCAGAATACAAAACGCGGTAATATTGCTTAAACCACGTAAGTTCCAGCGGTCGTAGCCTATGGGCAAAGGAGTATAACGCCGTTAAATTCCATTTAAAGCTTTCCCGCACACCATTGAATTTTACGCGCACGGCTGGTGATAAGGGGAAGGGGGAACTTACCGTTCGTCTGGTTTTGTACTGCAGGACGACCGCACGCGACGGAGGCTGCTGACAGACTGAACCAAACCCTCCTGCTCGCCTTCCGCCCTTCAGTCTTTCACTCTTTCACCTTCTTCAGCGATGCCACTCTTTTGAAATTTGGGTAATAGGCCGTGGTTGTTCACGCACTGGAGGCTGCTGAGTTACTGAAACACACGCTTTTCTTCTGCTTACACCTTTCAGTCATGCATTGTTCTGACGACGGACCTTCATTTACGCCACTCTTCTCGTACATGAGAAATTTTGGGGAGTTTGTAGTGGTTAGGAGGCTCCTGACTGAAAAAACCCTTCTGCTCTCTTTATGTCTCTCTTTTGATAGGCAGCAGTGGCTGTTCAGACTTCTCTACTTCGGTGACCTTCTTAAAAATGCGTATGTTTTCCGTCTCCTGTCCACATTTTGGTTCATCTATTCTTTTCTTGTTACCCTGTATACCTACACTTTCCCTTACCTCAACCCCATCGTAGACATGCAAAATATTCTATCTCGCCCAAATTTTCGAATTTTTTGTTGGGGGGAATCCACCAGTATGATGAAGCGATTAACGAGCCTCACCCGTGATGTGTGAAAAAAAATGATCCTAAAAATGTGGCGTAAAATGTAATGGGAAGCTGTAAAAATTTAGTGTCTGACACTATCACTGCGCAATGGGAGGATCTCTGACCTGTTATTGCCAATAACAGATATCGTTTCAATCTTCATTGTATTCTTTCACAAAAGATTTATCCGTGTTGCCAAAATCTTAGTTCTCAAATGGCGGGGTTCCCTGCTTTTCCCTACTATTCACGTACGACTTTTTTGACCGTGTCTGGGTTGTGCTAGAATTTTTCCTAGTAATTGTTTAGACGCTAGGACATCAGTTAGTTAGTTAGCAGAGGGTTGGGGGGGACAAGCCCAGCAACTAGACCGTTTTTCAAGAACTATCCATTGTGCTCAGCTGGCAGCACTACCAAATACCAGCTCCCCAGCCATCGAGTAAACGATGGGGACCTACAATTTTAGGTGGGTTCCGAACCACCACAGCCTCGATATACATTTCACTTGACATGCTGAACATATCAGAGGTGAATGCCGAGCAGAAAAACTTTTTGGTAGGGTTGGAATCGAACCGGTGTGACCCGGCTCTCTCTGCTCCTCAAAAGTCGACCATTTAGTCCACTCGGCTATCGAGGCCGTGGTTGTTCACGCACTGGAGGCTGCTGAGTTACTGAAACACACGCTTTTCTTCTGCTTACACCTTTCAGTCATGCATTGTTCTGACGACGGACCTTCATTTACGCCACTCTTCTCGTACATGAGAAATTTTGGGGAGTTTGTAGTGGTTAGGAGGCTCCTGACTGAACCAACCCTCCTGCTCTCTTTATGTCTCTCTTTTGATAGGCAGCAGTGGCTGTTCAGACTTCTCTACTTCGGTGACCTTCTTAAAAATGCGTATGTTTTCCGTCTCCTGTCCACATTTTGGTTCGTCTATTCTTTTCTTGTTACCCTGTATACCTACGCTTTCCCTTACCTCAACCCCATCGTAGACATGCAAAATATTCTATCTCGCCCAAATTTTCGAATTTTTTGTCGGGGGGAATCCACCAGTATGATGAAGCGATTAACGAGCCTCACCCGTGATGTGTGAAAAAAAATGATCCTAAAAATGTGGCGTAAAATGTAATGGGAAGCTGTAAAAATTTAGTGTCTGACACTATCACTGCGCAATGGGAGGATCTCTGACCTGTTATTGCCAATAACAGATATCGTTTCAATCTTCATTGTATTCTCTCACAAAAGATTTATCCGTGTTGCCAAAATCTTAGTTCTCAAATGGCGGGGTTCCCTGCTTTTCTCTACTATTCACGTACGACTTTTTTGACCGTGTCTGGGTTGAGCTAGAATTTTACCTAGTAATTGTTTAGACACTAGGACATCAGTTAGTTAGTTAGCAGAGGGTTGGGGGGGACAAGCCCAGCAACTAGACCGTTTTTCAAGAACTATCCATTGTGCTCAGCTGGCAGCTCTACCAAATACCAGCTCCCCAGCCATCGAGTAAACGATGGGGACCTACAGTTTTAGGTGGGTTCCGAACCACCACAGCCTCGATATACATTTCACTTGACATGCTGAACATATCAGAGGTGAATGCCGAGCAGAAAAACTTTTTGGTAGGGTTGGAATCGAACCGGTGTGACCCGGCTCTCTCTGCTCCTCAAAAGTCGACCATTTAGTCCACTCGGCTATCGAGGCCGTACACTAGAACATCACTCTATCTCTGAAATTTTTGCCGAAAAAGTGCAGGAAAGTCTGGACAACCTTTTTACTTCAAGAAGATTGCCGTAGACGGGATTCCGCTCTACCTAAAGTCGTACTAAAAGTTATGCATATTTTTCTCGTAGAGAAACCGAAAACTGGAAAGTCCGGTTATTGGAGTGAGACCGAATATTTTATTATTTGAGTACGATATGGGTCGGCTTTGATTATGACTAAATTGGGGCTTATAATGTGCTAGCTACCTTAAGCCTCCCTCTCTCTATTCTGTATTTATCCGTTTATAAATCCCTAGCATTCTCAAATTTCTGTTTGTCCTCAGGATATTCCTTTTTTATGTTTTATGGATTGTTATTTCCGCTAGAAGTGGCTCTCGAAAACACTGTTTTTTATTTTCTGGTATATACGATCGTGCAGTAAATAAATTTTGAGTTTTTCATTGCAAATCGCCGATCAGAGGTCCCAGACTCCAAACAAGCGGTACGACACGGTCGGACAAAACTTTACCTGCTTATTTGCGTGATTCCTAGAAATAAACCCTTGGTTAAATGATTAAAGACGGAAAAACTTTTTGACGAAAGGAATGGTCCCAGAATGTTCTCCCGAGTACTTAGAGACCCCACACGACATACTTCAGCAACCACACAAAACTACCCCCTAAAAGAAGGTGGGGTGGATGGGGAAGCTCGGAAAAACGTTTCGACAAAATAAATTGTCTCAGAACGTTTCCCTGAGCATTTTGATACCCCATACAATGTACTTTGGAAAGTATCCAAAACTCCCCCCATAGGGGGGGGGGGTGCGGCGAAAAATCATTTTGACCATATAAATTGCCTCAGAACGATCTCCCGATCATTTTGAGCCCCCACAACCCATATTTCGCAAACCACTCAAATCTACCCCCCTTAGGGGGTGGGGTGCTTGGATACGTTCAGAAAAACTTTTTGATACAAAAACTTGCTTCACAACGTTCGCCCGAACAGTTTGAGACCCCATAAGCCGCACTTTAAAAGTCACTCAAAATTCCCCCCCCCCTGGGGGGGGGGGGGAGGCTCGAAATAAGCCATATACCATTTGTGACGAGTATGGCCGTTGTCACGTGTCATATCCAGAACTACTCATATACCACAAAAAACTGAATCCACTGATTTCGCCCTTTTACAGGTCCAGGGGGGACTTCCCCCCCTTTTTTAGCGGCCAGGGAGTTATGCGGGGGTAGTGGGTGGTATCATTGGATTCGTAATTATTTGTTCTATAATTGTCTAAAATTTGATCGAAATCGTTAGAGCCGATTTTGAGCAAATATTTTTTTTCTACTTTTTGGGGGTGTTTTAGGGGGGTAACCCCCCTTAATTTTAAAGGGGGGAAACTGGGCTTCTGGATTTTTATTTCTTCCAATTTTAGAAAGGTCACTACCGATTTTGAAGAAAATCGGTTGAAAAGTGTGCCGTCCAGGTCAATGCCACATACAGAGCTAGCTAGCTAGCTAGCTAGCTACACACATACATACATACACACATACATACACACACACATACATACATACGTACTGACACGGAGTACCTGACCTCTTCTAAAAATTCCTGTGGGCAAACTTTTCGTTGGAGGAAAAAAGTGAGATGGTTTTCATATTCCGAAGGAATGGACGTTTCCAAAAGGTTTATGAAAGTTTCAGTCGCTTTTGTGGTTTGGGAGCAATGACGGTTCAAAGTTGAGGTTTGCCGAAAATTGGCCCGCACGAATACAATACTTTACCTTACGTATACTCCGTATACAGGTAAAGTAAAAAGCGTTTGTTATGTGTAGGTGTGTGTGTGTATATATGCGGAGAGCCAGGGCCCAAACCGTCCAGCCGATTTTGTTCAAATTTGATACACGGGTGTAAAAAAATAATGCGTAGACTCGTGTTTTTCCGGTTTTCCATTATTGAAAATTTGAGGGAGCGGCCCCCCAAAAACCTCAAAAAATCATGTTTTTAATTTATTTCTCAAAATTGGCGCGTACGATTCTGTTCATTTTCTCAGGGGTAATAGTGCATATTATGTGTAAAAATACCCCATTAGCGGTATAACTGGGAAAACTCAAATTTGGGAGATACGGCCCCTCAAGGGGTCAGTTTTTTGATGTTCACAAAATTATGCCATGTGAGTATTCAGCATACTCGGGGAGACTTCGTCAAGTGAGTTATGTGGTCAAAATAATTCTCAAAGCATTTCCGACCCCCCCCCCCCCCCCCCCCCCTCGGTTGAGTTTTTGAAGGTTTGCAAAATATGTCACGTGGGTACTCAAAATACTCGGAGAGACTTCCTCATGCCAGTTATCTCGTCTAAACGTTTCTCCGAGGACCCAGAAACATATAGGATGGGAAAGTTTGTGTGACCATTGTCGTACCCCTTGTTTTACAATGAAAACACAACACTTATTTGCTGTAGAAGTCACTCCTTCTCCACTTTTAATTTGATTTCTTTATTCCTGCTCTGTGTTGAAATGACGTTTAAAGTTTAAAATCTCAATCTTAAAGGAATCAATACGCTTTCCGTAAGAGGCTAAGTAACAAAGAGAGTTGTCTGACTGAGTATTGTAAGTTCTGTCTAGCCCTGATTACGTGAGAAGCTTAATGAGCAGAAGGAGTTGAAAGAAAGGAAGAGGTAATCTTTCTTTATAAACAGTTCAATAATAGGATTCATGGCTCAAAGTTTTAAGTCGGAACTCTAGACGCCGCGCCGCCAAGTTATTCGACTTCCGCAGACATCTCATTTGTTACACTTTAATGTCCGGGTACAAGTACTTAAAGAGGAACACCGTTCGATCCCGATCCTATCAGAACTTTTTTCTCATCGGCATTCACCTCTGATGTGTTCTGTATGTACATCGAGGCTGTAGTGGTTCGGAACCCACCTCAAATCGTAAGTCATCTTCTACTAACCTGACGGGTACTCGAAAGGAAAAAGGAAATTTTCGTTCATTTTGACTCCAGAGGGTCTATTCGAGTGATCAGAATCAATTACTTAATCCGATCTATCACGGGACAAAAGGTGAAGAGAGAATTAAACAGAGAAGGGAAAAAATGTGAAGTACATGTTCGCTCGCCTTGTGAATTAAGCTATATTCGATTTCTCTACTGTTACATTGTTTCCGTAGAATTACTTGTTCCTGAATTCAAGTATGCAGATCGACTTAGTTCTCTTTTATATGGTTCTGTTTCCAGGTTCTACCTACGTCAGAGGATAGGGATTTGATCCTGGTTTTTTGGAGGAAATTTGATTATGCTATAGTAAAGGTTTCAGGTACCATTATGGTCAACGTAGGTGGAATTAAATATTTGACTTGATTTCATCCCTGCCCTGGACCTAACCAGCTGGGGGAAAACTCTACATGGCGTGATTATGACTCTGGACCTGGATTATGGCTCTGGACCTTCTAGGACTATTGCACCACGGAGCCATGACAACTTATTTCTTTTTACAGTTACAAATGTTTTCACTCAGTTCCAGTTCCATCAATACTTCATAACTAGGCCTCTCAATCATGCTGACTTTTTCAAAATCCAAACAGGCTTTCAGCAAGCCCCAGAGAATGGGAAATAAATGGAGCGTTGGATAGAATGGGCCACATGGAGGGAATCGGGGATGTCAATCAGCCCTGCCGGCCAGTCCACTTGATATATCATGCCTGTCTCTGGTAGAGCTCGCCCTCTACTCTATGTCAGCTCAAGCCGGGCTAAAGTCACTCTCCCTGTTATACCCGAAATTCCCTACAAATACCACTTGACCCTTAATCTGTTTAATGCCCTTTAATTTCATTGAAAGACCAAAGTACAAAGGGTCCGTTTGTTTGCAGTCAATATGCTATAGTAGTCCTAACTTTGTGATTGGAAATTTACCTGTTTCATGCCTTAGTATGGAGACTATTGAGAGAATTATTGTACCTCGTCCATAGTTGGTCAACACGTCCTAGTTAGCCCGAATATTAGTGATTATAATACAGTCCAGAGTTGGTTAAGACGTCCCATGCTTCATGATTATGTAGTTCCGGAGTCTTGCCACGTTCCATACTTCGCCTGAAGATTCGTGATTATGTAGTTCCAGAGTCGGCTAACACGTCCCATACTTCGCCTGAAGATTCGTGATTATGTAGCTCCGGAGTAGGTTGACACGTCCCATACTTCGCCTGAAGATTCATGATTATATAGTTTCTGAGTCGGTTGACAAGTCCCATACTTGAAAGATTCACAAATTGTAACAGTGGTATAGCTGTATCCACGGGGGGGTTAGGGGGTAACCCCCCCCCCCCCCATGAACGGAAAATCAACATGGTAATGCCAACGTGAAACATAAAAATATAGGCTAACCTCCCCCCCCCCCCCCCCCCCCATGACCGCTTTCTGGATACGGGCCTGGGCAGTGGTATAGATGAAGAAGCTCAGACCGTCTTTCTTGAGATGTAAACTGAAAGATGTAAATGACTTCGGGTGTAGGACGAACAAGTTGAAAATTCAGTGAAAGAGGGTTAGATTAGGAAATGCCTTACTGGCCAGGTTCCAAATATTCATAGCCGTTTTTCATGAAGGACGAATAGCATGAGAGAGGCTGCCCTTTCCACGCCCCTCAGCGGTGCCTGAGGATACTAATTTATGCTTGGATTCTAATATAAAAACTTGCTGTCTTTCGAAATCAATTAGTTAATTAGTATTTTCTTTGAAGCAACGGTTTAAAGTTCTATTAAAAAATAAATGGGTCCCCTGAATAGTACGAAGATCTCATAGAGAAATATTGTCAAACTTCTGCAATTAATTTTCGAAAAATGTAATAATATAAATAGAAATTAAATAAAGGGTCCGACAACAGTCGCACTTAACTTTCTCGCCCCGTATAATTTTTTTTTTTTTGGGGGGGGGGGGATTTTTGATATTTTTTTGCGGGCGTAATTTTTAAGCAATCCAAAATCGGTTGAAAATGACCCAAGAGCATCTATCTGAGATCACTCCTACCAAGTTTCATGGCTGTCATTCTATTACTGTAGTCCCAAATGCGTTCCGACCATTCAAAAACGTGGTTTCTCATTCTCAACTCATTTTCGACACTTTTTTGACAAAAACGGCCGTAATTTTGAAGATAACAAAATTCTGTTCGACAAATGTGTAAGTTACTTACTTTTAAACAAATGTACCGAATTTCATGACAATCGGTCAATATATGTGAATGGCGCCGAAAGGATCGAACTTTGGTCCAGAACGGCCGTAATTTTCAACCAATTCAATTTTAGTTGCAAATGACCTCGAAGCATCTACTTGTCAACACACTTACCAATTTTCAGTGTTATAGATTGAAAAGTGTACCGTGGGCGCTTGTCCGACTAACCAAAAACACGATTTTTCAATTATTTTGGCGGTTTTTTGACAATAGCGGCCGCAATTTTTGACCAATCAAAAAATCCTTAAAAATGTGTCTCGGCGGTGATTTTAGACAGGTCCATACCAAATTTCATCAAAATCGGATGAACGGTATAGGCGCTAGAGCACTGCACGGACTGACGGACGGACTGACGGACGGACTGACGGACGGACAGACTTTTTCCAGAAACCACTTTTTTGGACTCAGGGGACCCCCAGGATCATGGGAAACCCAAAATCTCAATTTCGAAATTTTGCACGAAAACAATACTTTCTCGCCATATATGGCTAGCGAGAAAGTAAAAACGGTCTTCGTAAAACAGCCGCAGGGAGTCGCTAATTAGTATAAGGAAACATTCTTCGTTCTTAAAGTTGCATTATTAACGGAAAGTTACCCGTCTTATTAAGTTCCTTATTGATCGCTTTATCGGCAAGTTAAGAAATAAGTTGTCACCTTTCATCTTTCCCCCTATGATGCATTAATAAATAGTTAACTACGAGGGGTTAACCGCTCGTTGGGAATCTCGTTGGGAATCATTGGAAATCTTTATGAAATCTCAGGGAATCTTAGAATTTTTTGGAGTGGTTACCCCTTTGGGGTTCATCTTTCTATGAATATCGTTTGTAATCTGTGGAAATCTTTATGGAATCTCAGTGGAATCTCAAGGAATTATCAAGTTAACTCGGGGCTGGATAATTTATAGGTAGATAAATAGATATTAGTAATGTAATAAGTTTCTTGTACTCTACATAAGAGCCATCCGGTAGTAGGTGTAGATTCTATGTCTATCTGACTCTACCGAAGAATGTTTTCGACAAATTTTTATACGCGAAAATATCAAAAAGTTCCTTCAAATATGGGAAGAAAAAAATCGTCAACAAAAAGGACTGTATGGATAGGTTTAAGGTTTTAAAGCTCGGTTTAAGTTTAACAGGGAGAGGACTGAAATGGTAATTGCGAGGGGACGGCTGTTTCATAGAGGAGGCTTGTATTCCTGCACTGAATGTTTGATAGACACGAGGTTTATGATGGCCCTGGTGTTCCAAAGCCCTCAGCGGCCCATAAACCCCTCGAGGATTCTTCCCCCATCCTGGTTCACGTAATGCATCTGCTTGATTTACGCCTCCTCAATTCTCCCTTCTACAACTTTCCAGATATTTATCCTAGTGAATGGCCCAGACCTGCTTGAGATATGTAATTTTTCTGGATCAAAATCTTGAAACGTTTTTTTACCTAAAATAAAATAAAAAAGAACGAATTCGATATCTACCCAAATAAGTGAGTTACCACGTTTTAGAAATTCATCCCTACTACACACGTTATGAATTTTTTTCCCCCAACCCCTGTTTTTTACCCCATGCACCCGTAAAGGGTGCGATAAAAAAACGTGACTAAGAAAAGTTGTAGGTAGTACTGTTAGATGACTCAAGAAAGAATAAGAAAAAGTTTTCAAACCAACTTATCAGTGTATCTGTGCCTGAACAATTGCACTTGCTGATTTGAGA
Organism: Mesopsocus fuscifrons; assembly: GCA_950004255.1. Classification (NCBI taxonomy): domain Eukaryota; kingdom Metazoa; phylum Arthropoda; class Insecta; order Psocodea; family Mesopsocidae; genus Mesopsocus; species Mesopsocus fuscifrons. The sequence goes on from OX465377.1 coordinate 5,695,815, forward strand.
TCCCTGTGATCTTTTCTTTTTACTATTTTTAAACCCAACCAACCACTTATTGCTGATTTCAGGTGCCGAATATTTTTCGACCCGCCCCTCAAAAATTGTAATGTCTGCTATGAGAGTGGCGCGGAGTGACATTGCATTATACAGCGACTTGTTCGGCAAGCATTCGTTAGTGTCAGCAGGACAGGTTTTGTAGTGAGCAGAGTTGCATCCACAGGGATGTGATTTGCATCCCAAATGATGCACAGCCGTGGATCCGGAGTCCACCCTTGTGTTCTCGTACCTGTTCGTCATTACGTAGTTAAAGCGTCGTTTTGATTATGCCTATATGCATACCCGAGGGGTTAACCACTCGTTGGGAATCTCGTTGGGAATCATTGGAAATCTTTATGGAATCTCAGGGAATCTTGGATTTCTTTTTGGAGTGGATACCCCATCGGGGTTGATCTTTCTATGAATATCGTTGGGAATCTTTGGAAATCTTATGGAATCTCAGGGAATCTCAAGGAATCCCTGGAGTTGGTACCCCCTCGTGCATACCTGTAACGGCTGTAAACAAGGTTTGATTTTTTTGTTGATCTTGGATCAGGCTTCTTATTTGACAGGTACTGATGAACAAATTGATGGGAATTTTTTCATTTTTGCTTTAAAATATCTTCAAGAAACAGCTAGAAAATTTCTATCAGCAACGTCTGAACTGGAGCGGAAGGCGACCTTTTGAGATTTCACTCTTGAGTTGACGTCCATTTATTTCCTGATGATAAAGCTTCCTCGCGGTTACAATACTGTTGATGACTGATATTAATTATTCCTATAGAATATCTTTTTTTCAACTCCAACCTTTAGTAAGCAGTTATTTAGCTGAGGCGACTTGTTTTTCATCTTCTGCATTTTCAAAATTTCAAACATGCGGTACTGTCATTGCCAGCGGATAAGTCATGTATTCCAAAACTGAATCTCTCTTCAATAACCACACTTCTTCTTCCTTCTCAACTGTTTTTCGAGGGTAAAAATTCCCTTGACAACTACCGCTTGGGCGCCTGCGGCAACGCAACTATAGCGTCTTGCGTCTTGCAATAGCGACTCCATTATAGATACAAATTCTTTCTCTCCATCTCCGTATTAAGAGGACGCTATACCTGACGATGCATTTTTTGCCGCCCATAAGAATAACATTGCGAGCGGCGATTCATTTTCAAGGTTTACCCTTGGTTGGAAAGACACAAAATTTTGCCTGTACCTAGCCCTAACAATGTTCTAGGGAGTGTTCGAAGCAGATTTCCCAATTTCGCACTGGTTTCTTTTATTGCAACTGTTTTGCAAATGCTAGCATCGCATACCTCAAGAAAATTGCTGTATCTCAAAAACCAGTAAAAAAAATGGGAAATCTGCTTCGAACACTCCCTAGAACATTGTTAGGGCTAGGTACAGCCAAATTTTTGTGTCTTTCCAACCAAGGGTAAACCTAGAAAATGAATCGCCGCTCGCAATGTTAATCTTATGGGCGGCAAAAAATGCACCGTCAGGTATAGCGGACCCTTAAGTCTCTCTGATGATATCTCTGAGAAACTACCACTCAGGTTTTCTCGAGCTGTTCTACCTCAAATATCAGTTGGAGAACTGACAAGCACCTCAAAAAAAATTTCATATGCGCAACAGATTTATTTTCCCTTCCTCTGAGAGTTGCCTTTATGAGAAATACAGCATATTGGAAAATCCAATGCGATATTATTTATGGGGAAAAGTTTGAGAAGTGAATCGCGATTGATGTGCAGTCGTCTTCTGCGTTACACCTGTACATAGAGAATCCTAGACATGAAAAGCTTAGTGAGGAGGTTTCAGATTTTCCTTCTGGTTGCACATGCGACGTTGCCTAGCAACACATCGCATGTTTTCACCAGATTTCCGGATAAAATTATTTTTCTTGTCCCACGTAAGGAAGGGAGAAAAAATTGGAAATATTCGATAGAGATGTTATACCTAGGTCTTAGCACGAGGATGCTTTTTATTGACGCTGTGACGGTTCGGACCCCACTTAAAACTGTAGGTCCCCATCGATGGCTGGAGAGCTTGTATCCGGTAATTCCGAGGGGGTAACCACTCCAGAGATTGCTTGAGATTGCATGAAGATTTCCAAAGATTTCCTGAGATTCTCAACGAGATTCGTGGGAAGATGCACCCCGAAGGGTTAACTACTCCAGAAATTTCCAAGATTCCCTGACATTTCATAAAGATTTCCAATGATTGCCTGAGATTCCCAACGAGATTCCTGGAGTGGTTAACCCCTAGGATAGTTTTGAGCACGATGCATAGTTTGCTGAAATGGACATGCATGGGGGAAAGTTTTTTCGGCAACCGGGATTCGAACCTGGCTTCAGCAGTTTTCCCGGCCTGACTACGGTGCCTCCTTCACTGGATGCTCAAAGCACCCTAGTGCTTCTAACCTACACGAGCCTTATAGGTTCGTTCGTATACATCACTATAATTTATCATTGTCAAGGGAGATCTTGAGGGTGACAACTACCCCTTTTGAAGACGCAGGGGCCCCGAAATCTCTTTGAGATGGGCAGTGTGCTGGAAGGGAAAGGGGTATCGACGGTAGGCAGCCTTGTGATAAGACGTCTCTTCAGGGCCCAAACTTTCAAACTTAGAAAACTCATCAGGGGGCGGGCAACTTAGCAACTTGAAATCGCCGGCCTGTCTCCGGGTTGCTAATCTATCATCTTAAGCTCAGCACATTCTTTCGTACGTGAGCATTTCTTATTTTATGTGGAAATAGAATTTTCAGAAAAAGTCTCGGAATAATTTTTCAACTTATGAAAATTTATGGAGATTGGTAAAGTACAAAATAAATCTCTGGAAATGTATGAACGTTGATGAGTGATGACCGCTGATAAACACGGCTGAACATTGACGAACACTAATCAGTGCTGGATTAACCATTAAGCTAAATAAGCTATAGCTTAGGGCCTATTCTCTGAAAGGGCCCCAACGTAAAAACAATTAGAAAATTTTGAGATTTTACGGAGATTAGTGAAATTTTCGGCTCGCTCGCTTCGCTCGCTCGAAAACAGGATCCTTTTTTGCCGTTTCCCCCAAAATTTGCTTCGCTTGGCACTAAATGACAAAAATAATAAAATAAAAGGACGAATTGAGTCTAGCTTGGGGCCTCATTGAAGGTTAATCCGGCTCTGACACTAATGAATACTGATCAACGATGATGAAACTGATGAATAGTGATGAACAATGATGAACATCTATGGACACTACTAAACTGAACTGAACTGAATACTCTGAATATTTGTTGACGCATAGGTAAATGTCAAAAACTCCATATAATAGAACCTGTAAGTATGCTTAATATTTTGAACTTTCTTACTTTCGGTTAGGTTAGGTGCTTACAATAATCAGTACTTAATGCATCGAGTTGTTCTTTAAATAGGCACTCTCCTAAGATACGAAGGAAAATTCCTAGGCGTTAACCACTCTAGGAATCTCGTTGGGAATCTCGTTGGAAATCTCAGGCAATCATTGGAGATCTTTTTGAAATCTCAGGGAATCTTGGAAATTTCTGGAGTAGTTAACCCTTCGGGTTGCATCATTCCACGAATCTCGTTGAGAATCTCAGGAAATCTTCATGCAATCTCAAGCAATCTCTGGAGTGGTTACCCCCTCGGATAATTCGTAACTGACATCAGAGTTCACTGGCACTCACACAAAAATATTATGATTGATGACGTATTAAGAAGGTGTGGCTCTAGAACTACAATGAAATGAAATGTTCATAGCTAAACGTCTTTTATCTAAATCTATTTCATTTCCTGCTGCTGAGGGTTGAGTGAAGAAATAAATAATGGAATAATCCTCCTTTTGTGGCGGAATGGCCATCTGTGATGGGGCTACAGAACTTTCATGTTGAGGGGGAACTTTTAGAGGGAGCTTATTTTCCTAGTCAGCAGAGTTCATGGTAGGTGGTGCTTGCTTTCACTAAAGCTTCGTTCACCAACCTCGAACAGCGTTGGTAGCATACTTTAGACTAGACTTGAGGAACGAATCACAGCAGTTCGATCCCGATCATACCAAAAAAGCTTTCACCTCCTATAATAATATGTTGTGCATGTCATGTGAAATGTATATCGAGGCTGTGATGGTTCATTCCGAGCCTATAGCTTTTAAAGTGTACCTCCAGGACGCATCCTTCAGGCAGCCTTAACGGTTTAGACCCTGGTAAAACTGTCGGTCCCTATTTTTAGGCGTTTCTTCTGCCTATTTTTTGATAAAACTGTTACAAGTTGCAAGGCTGTTTTTGGGTGTTCTAGGTGCCTAAGTATTGGCAAAAAGTTCAAGGTTTATTGTGTTCATTGTTGCAAAACTAACTATATTATAGCGTGCCATATAACTTTTCCATAAAATTGGTTCGATTCTGGGACATTTGGGAGCCGCCGTCTGAGAACAGACATCAGTTCCACTGCAGTTTATTTGATGATAGTCAGAAAGGTTATGGCTGGTCGTAAGAAGGCTTAACTGGACAGTTTGGACTCGTTTTACTAATAAACATAATGGTGATAAAATCCCTTGTCGTTTTATAGGAAAACGAATAAAGGGTCCGACAATGGTCGCACTTGACTTCCTCACATTTTTTGCGCTACTGAAAAACGAAAAATTTGAATTTGTTGTTATTAATTTTTTTGCCACAATTATTATTTCATTACAAAGATATTTTGCACAGCCCCGGAAAATAATTTTAGGCACACGCATACCGAATTTCAAGCATATCCATTAAACGGTGAAGTTTCGGCTGGCCCTCAAACCACTTGTTAATTGTTTTCTTTATAGCGGCCGTAATTTTTGGAAATTCAATATTCTGTTGAAATGAGTCTGAAGCAATCTGAGATCATTTTCACCATTTTTAAAGATTATCGGTCCAATAGTGTTGTGTCAAATCCGTCTTGACCAATCAAAAACGTGATTCTATTTTTTTCCGATTTTTGACTTTATTTTGCCTATATTGGCCGCAATTTTAAATCGATTGAATATTTCTTCAACCAATCTTTAAGTTATGTTATTTAGCACATGGATTTTTGGGAAATTCCGGCGAATACTGTTCCCGGGCCCAAGGTTTTCACGTATGGGCCAATTTGGGCCAACATTTTCGGCCCATCTCAAAAAAAATGAAAAAAATCCTGAAACATCTATCTGGGAACACAACTGCGAAATTTAAAGGTTCTAACTTGATAACCGTACCGTAAAAAGCGTCTTGAGTAGACAAAAACACGATTTTTAATTTTTTTTTTGACACTTTTTTGACAATTGTGGGCATAATTTTTGAGTTATGAAAATTATATTAAAACCTTGTCTCGGAACTGATTTTAGACACATATATTTCAAATTTGAGCCAAATCGGTTGACTGGTGTGACCTCTAGCCACGCTATAGACGAAATTATGGACGCACGTACGTACGTCGGACGGACATGACCTAAAAACCATTTTTTTGGTATCTAGGACCTCTGAAACGCCTTTTGCAATGAAAATCTCAAAATCTAAATTAAAGTAAATAGGTTGCATCGTGGGCTATCAAAAGCCTGGGTGGTACCTTTTTGTAAGACCGTTTAACTATTGGACCATTTCCCATTTGTTTACAGTAAAGACTTGTCACTCCTATATCTGTCCCTGATGAGACTCAAGGCCGTTCGATTGAGGTGAATTGGCTGCGCAGTTATCTTATTTCACGTATACTTTATTGATCTGCTCATCTGTGATTTTCCGTAATCGATATGAGCCATTAGTTTTATCAACAGCTTTTTGCAACCGACGATATCACTCAAAATTTATCTTCAGCGTAATGGATCACCCACTGCCGACAAAGGAATTTGCTAAAATGGATTTTACATTTATTGTATATGGAACCTTCATTTCCGTCAAAGTCCTGGACTCCTCAAGTGACCGAGTAGACAGTACTGTGCGTTTTTTGGGGCTCCTATAGTTTTAGCCAGACGTGTTTTTTTTTAGAAACAATTTTGTATTCACTGTAAATTTTCTTTCGGGCTTCTTCGAGTGAACCATCCGACATCATCTCCAGAGCTTCGTTAATTAACGGCTGAATGTTTGATTCAGTATTGGGAGTCATTATTAATATATTTTATTTTTTTAATTTCCGAAATGGCGGTAGTGACAAAAAAGGAAGAGAAGAAAGAAATAGCAAAAGAATACATCCCTCCTGACGGTGGCTGGGCATGGATGATTGTGGTTGGCTGCATCATTTCTGCTGTAAGGAGGTGTTTATTTACTTGAGTCTATGGCTAGATTTGAACGAAACCTGACTCTAACAATTCTCTGTTGATGGTAGTTGGTAGCACGAACCTGCCAGTAACTACCCCTAGTGACGCTTAATTTCTGTTATGAATTATAACTGAAAGTTAACTGACTATAAGCACAGAACTTGGTTTCAGGATAACTTCATTACCAGGGTGACCATGCAGCAACTTTTTGTGTTTTTAGGTCACTAATATTCCGATAGTCCAAAATTTTGCACTAATCTACAAAGAAAGACTCCAGGACTTGAAACTGACGTCGACTGATATCACTACCATTGTTTCTATGAACACAGCTGTTGGACAAATTCTGGGTAAGTAGATAGGAAAAATATAAGACCTGTAAAGTGGCCGAGTGGTCAAGGGGTCCGCTTTGTGTCCTGAGAGGTCCGGGTTCGAATCCCGGCGGAACAGAAAAATTTTCCGTTTCCGACATGGATGTATTGGCTTCGACCCACTCCTAAACTGGCTTCGGTCCTTTCATATTCGGCTTCGGCCACTTCGGCTTCGGCCAAAACATCTAATAAACCAACTCATCGGCGCATATGTTCTCTGAACGTCACGTGTAAAAAAAAAAAAACCTTTAAATGTAGATTTCCAGATTTCCCTTTTCACAATTTTCAGGTATAATTTATTAACCTTATTATTTTTCAGGCGTCTTCCAGGGCCCACTTCTTAAAAGATTTGGCTTCAGAAAAGTGGCCGTATTTGGAGTGGCTGCGTTTACTCTCGGCACTTTCCTCACTGGTATCTCCCAAAGTTTCCTCCATTTCGCTCTCACTCACGGAATTATAACTTGTAAGTTATGAAAGTTATTTTGAGTGATTAGAAACAGTGTCGAATCTAGGTATATACCAAATTCACTTTTCATTTATTTTATTTTGCTTTTCAGCAATCGGATTCACCTACTCTCTGACTTCATTTTCGTTCGCCTTAAATTCATATTTCCGGGTAAAAAGAAGTCGTGCTTCAGGGCTTACCATGGGCTTTGCCGGACTGGGGCCGGTTATCATGCCACTGTTCGTCACATTTTCCCTTTCCAAGTGAGTGCACCTATTTTAAAATTCATTCCTAGTTGATTTATCTTCCGAATTAAATTATATATTTTTTCAGGTACGGTGTGATGGGCACAGGCTTCCTTTTGGCAGCCCTCAATGCAAACGGCTTCGTCGGAGCGTGCCTTCTGCGTCCTCTTAAGTGGTATCGTAAGGAAAAAGTACCCGAGGAGGAAAAAGTGTCAGATGGAATGGAGGAGGACTTCTCGGACCCCCTTGTAAGACTGTGGTGCAAATTGGGTGAACTCTCTTTACTCTAGGAATCTAGTAAACCTATAGATAGTGTAATAACACTTTTCATTAGTGATGCACAAAAATTTATTGTCTTGCTTTTGTTCTTGCATTTCTTGCATGCAAGAACAAGAACAAGAGTTGATTTTGGCTGCAAGAACAAGAGCAAGAAATGATTTCTATTGCAAGAACAAGAACAATATATGGATTTTTACTGCAAGAACAAGAACAAGAGTCGCTTTGCAAGAACAAAAACAAGAAATGCCGTTTCTTGTTCTTGTTCTTGCTTCGTGTTTCACTACTTTTCATACCACCAGACACAAGGGGATTAGGTCAGACAAAAGAACCAAGAAAAATAAATAAACTTCGATTAATTGCTTTTCCTTACAGCCACATGTCGATGCAGAATCTATGTTTGGGGTGGAGCCTGGTAACAGTTATCACCTCGCAAGGAGACGATCGTCGTCGGGTAGCTCACATAACAGGGTGCGCAGTATTTCGGGGGGTGATGGCAGTGAAGGAAGCCCCCACTCACATCGACTGCATCCGCGGAGACCTACACTGTCTTATGGCTCCTCGTTAAAAGTGCTCAATGAGGTTTGTTCATTTCAATGTGGATTTCATAACATAAGAAGGCACAATAGTTCAGAGAACACATGCGCCGATGAGTTGGTTTGTTATAGATTTTGTGGCCGAAACCGAAGATGAAGTGGCCGAAGCCGAATATGAGTGGGCCGAAGGGGAAAATTTTAACCGTTCCGCCGGGATTCGAACCCGGACCTCTCAGGACACAAAGCGGACCCCTTGACCACTCGGCCACTGAGAGGCACATAACATAAGAAGGCACAATAGTTATTGACTGATGTGCGATTTAGACTAGTCTCTATTCTCTGAGGAATCCTATTTGTCATTGATCTGCGGACCCTAAGAATATTTTTACTATGGCCAGGAAGAACACCCTCTCCAGCCGCAGGCTTCAAACAACACGATATTCCAAAGCCAAGATGACGTGACTCGAGCTATGAAGAGCACCCTGGACTTTATGGAAAGGACACCCCCAAGAATGGCTAGCGTTGAAACTCTAGAACCCGGCAGCCACAACAGTCTCTTCACTGATTCAAAAGGAGTCGTCCCACCAAGAATCAGAGAAAAAAGAAAGGCCGCACCTAGCTATAAGTAATGCGGTATCTATTTTATTGATATGTATCTCTCCATACTCTTTATTAGACGTAAAACAGTTTCCTACTACTTTTTTCAACCTCCGAACAGGGTGAATGACAAAGACGACGTGGACGACGTAGAATCAGACCACTGCCAAGATCTTGTCCTCCCCTGCGAAGAAAAACCAAAAAGCGTCTTCAACCGCGCGGGAAAGTTTATTAGCAAGCAGTTCGACTTAGACCTCCTCCATGACCCAGTCTACGTCGTTATTACGCTGGGGCTGTCCATCGCCGTTATTGGCGAACTTATATTTTCCATCCTGACACCTTTCATTCTGCATGAAGTTGGTCTGGACTTACAGGAGTCGGCTTACTTCATGTCGGTCACGGCTATCACAGACATTATTTCCAGGTAGTGATGCACGAAAATTTCTTGTCTTGCTTTTGTTCGTGCATTTTTTGCATGCAAGAACAAGAACAAGAGTTGATTTTGGCTGCAAGAATAAGAAGTGACTTGCAAGAACAAGAACTCTTGCTAGAGTCCTCGCAAGAGTCTTGCATAAACCAGGCAGTTTTTTTTCCAAAACTTCATTCATGGATTGCAGTCCATATTTTGTACGAAAAGCTCTGCAGACTATGCGACGATAGATTCCACTTGAAATGGCCGCTCGGTAGGCAAAAACCACATTTTAACAGCAGAAAGTTCCATGTGTATGCAAGAAATTGCAAGAGTCTCGCAGCAAGAACAAGAACAAGAGCAAGAAATGATATCTACTGCGAGAACAAGAACAATATAGGATTTTTACTGCAAGAACAAGAGCAAGAGTCGCTTTGCGAGAACAAGAGCAAAAAATTCCGTTTCTTGTTCTTGTTCTTGCATCGTGCATCACCATTTCCAGGTAGTACCTAATAATTAAATTACGTCAAGTAATAATTAAAATTAAAACCTAGTTTATCTCTTCTAGGTGTACAATTTTGTAGTGAACTGTTGGCTTCATTTGTTGCAGATTTGTCAGCCCTTACATTGGAGAATGGATAAAATTTAATTCTCGTGTAATGTACATCCTGGCGCTTTTCCTTCTTCTCATCTCTCGGGCGAGTGAGTAAAAGCTTTCCATCTGCCTCCAAAATAATTTAATTATTTTTCGCATTTCTTCACTCGCTCATGTATTTATTTATTTTAGGTTTGCTTTTTGTGTCCGGCACCGTTGGACTTATCTTCGTGGCTGTGATAGTGGGTTTTGCAAAAGGCGTGCGAATAGTGTTCTTGGCACAGGTGATTCCAGACTACGTGCATCCGGATAAGCTAGGTTCCGCCATGTCCATACAAAATCTTATCAACGGTATTCTCATAATCATTGCTGGCCCCCTCTCTGGTAAGCAGTTGTCTACAATAAAATGGTTATACTGTTACTTGTCTGTACATTTTTGCATAACAGGAAAATTCCCTGATATGTCTCCGAATTTATTACCTTGTTTTATACCTGTTTTCTTTTTTTCTTTTCAGGACTGATTGTTGAAATAAACAACAGTTACCTGAATATTATCTACGTATCGAACGTCTTGACAGGAATGACAATTTTGCTTTGGGCCGGCGAGCTCTTTGTCTCCAGACTAAAAAAGAGAAACAAAAGAACAGTGCCATAATGCCAAATAGTGTTCTCTTTTCCATTGCTCCTAACGGTTTTTTAAATTCATTCGTACCATATAAATTATATAAGCATATCAAATTTTTTTCCTCCTTGAGCGTTCTGTTTTTTTTACAGTTTTTTTTAGAAATGATTTATAGGTACTTCTGATATATACTTAATATGACTTTTTCAGAATCTAAAAGTCTATAAGTAGGTAAGTACCTATGTTAATAAAATATATTGGTAAATGAAAATGAATTGAAAATGCCCCTCGGCAGTAATTTTAGACAGGTCCATACCAAAGTTCATCAAAATCGGATGAACGGTATATAGGCTCTAGAGCAGGGAGCGGACGGACGGACGGACAGACTTTTTCCAGAAACCACTTTTTTGGACTCAGGGGACCCCCAGGATCATGGGAAACCTAAAATCTCAATTTCGAAATTTTGCACGAAAACAATACTTTCTCGCCATATACCTATATGGCTAGCGAGAAAGTAAAAATAATTATGGAACCTACAGGGTTCCTATCAATAAAAATATATGAAAAGTATCTGTATAGGTTGTGGAACGATTATAACAAAAAGAAAGTTATTGGAGATCTCATTAAAGAACTGAATCTTTATCAGCAGTTTTTGAAGGACTGATGACGTTTTTTCATAAGAGTTGAGTTGAATTGTGAACAGAATACATAAAACCTATAGGTATAGTCAGCAACGAGGCTTCGGCTCACTCCTGTCGGCTTCACCCAACTCCTCTTCGGCTTCAGCCAAATTATTCCTGTGGTGTTATGGTTATGGTTGTACCTTAAAAAACAAATAAAAAATAAGTCAGCAATCAGACTGCAATATTCGAAGACCTCCGGCATTGCCAGAATGAAGACATTTCTTGCTCTCCCAATATTCCGGTCAGTTTTTTGCCGAATTGGCTTAATTGGGCGGCAAGAGTGGCGAGATTTGATAACCATGTGAAGCTCAAGGAGGGTGGCGATAAAAAACAGCAACGGTAAATCAAGCACCGACGACAGCTGACTGTCGTAAATTACGGCGGCAAGTCGATAGCGTCGCATGCGGGCTGGAGGGCTGCTATCAGCCCAGCCCAACACAAAGCATTTGCCGTCCAAGTCAGCAAAGTCTGGAGTAGACGTATCTTCTACCCCAGTGGAAATTAGGTTCACCCCTGTCGATAATAGTGGTTTTTTGGTGAGAGTGTTGGTTGGAGGGCAGCACAGGGGGTCTCACCGAAGCCAGAAACCCAGGGCATGAGTCAGGTTTTTTTTGACAGGTTGGACAATGCAGTTGGGGTGCTATTTTGAGTTGGGTTAACGTTCGGTACCTACTTATCCTTCTTTTACTCTCTCATGTTGGATTTCCGGAAAATTTCTTCACGATTCAGTTCATAATCTCTAGACCCCAAAACCATGGTCAGTTCAAAAATAATTTAAACTAGGCTATACAATATAAAATTCTATAAAATTATTCAATGCTGTAAACACACGTCAGATTTGAATTCGATTGGTGTAGCATTACACACAAGATTGCCTAAAACAGGAGAACTGTACGCGTATGTCAGCGAAGGGAAGTTGCATATTTCCGTTTTAGTGGAAGTTTGGTAGTAAGAAGTTTTCCCTCTGACACAGGTTCTGTGTACCTGCTGGATTCCAGCAAGTTTCCTGTTTTTCCTCCGTCCCGGTTTTATTAAACGTACTTCCAAGTCTGTTCTGGAACGTCGTGGCCTTAGTTCAGCTCTCACTTTAATAACTTTCGCTCCAGTGTGGAATGTGCGGTTCCAGATATTACTAAATATTTTATTCATCTCGTCTCCGCACTTGCCGAATCTGGGTGAGACGTTGCTGCGGTGGGTTATGCGCTTCTTCCTCAGTTTTAGCAATAATACAAACCTTTCCTCACTTTGTCTCTGAAGGCACTTGGTGAAAACGTTGTTTCTAGCATCAGGTTTTCTTTAGGAATTTATTTTCCATCTTGTAAGGTTGTGTAGGGTATAATAGGAGTCAAGGCTGCTTTCCCGAATCCGCAGGGGTAACTTGAGATTAAGAAGCTTCCTCCACTGTGAAACCCCTCAATCATCCCTCTGGAATTCAATCATAATATGAGTCTAGGCGCTTCTATACGTTTAGCTTATTATAAAGAAATCAATCCCGTACCTGACTGTTCCTCGTATGTATAATACAAATAATAAGGCATCGGAATGTAAATGTAGGTGCTCCTATGTCTAGCTAATGATCCGAGGTGGGGTGGTTTCTGCATCAAGTACTTCTTCACCCCATGTTTCTGTTTCAATGAACCTCAAGTGTAGGGGTTGCACGATGCCGCTAGGCTCGGAAAGGAACCTTGAAACCTACCGTACTACAATCGTGCTGCAACATACATGACGGAAGACAACCTCGGTAGCTGAGCTGTCCAGGTGGTTGTCTTTAGGGTAACACCGGTTCGATCCCGATCCTATAAAAACTTTTTTCCTATCACCTTTGATATATTCTGCATGTCAAGTTGAGTGTATATTATTGAGGCTATGGTGACCATAATGGGGACGCGCCCTCGGTGTGAACTATACAGAACGGAAAGCGCAATTGTCTCGTGCGATTGGGGTCATGTGATTTCCGTTTGAAGCGAGGAAGGCGTGGTTATAAAGCGGGAAGGAAGTGGCTGTGAGATGCACTTTGCCTCTACGCTGTCGCTGCTCGCTGCACCACTCCCGTATTTGCCGAATTTGATTACGGCCGCTGTTTGCCTATGCATATGAGCTCCATCGGGAGATTCCTGTCTAGCGTGCTTCCTGATCTGTTCGATACTCTGCCACTGCTTCCGAACCTGGTTGCTGATATGTCCGTCTCCGTAGGTAAATTTATGGGATTTTTTTATGGCATACAATGCAGTTGCTTTTGAAGTACCTTATAGTATTGTCGAAGGAACGGCCTCGATAGTCGAGTGGACTAAATGGTCGACTTTTGAGGAGCAGTGAGAGCCGGGTCACACCGGTTCGATCCCGATCCTACCAAAAAGTTTTTCTGCTCGGCATTCACCTCTGATATGTTCAACATGTCAAGTGAAATGTATATCGAGGCTGTGGTGGTTCGGAACCCACCTAAAACTGTTGGTCCCCATCGTTTACTCGATGGCTGGGGAGCTGGTATTTAGTAGTGCTGCCAGCTGAGCACAATGGATAGTTCTTGAAAACGGTCTAGTTGCTGGGCTTGTCCCCCCCAACCCTCAGCTATTGTCGAAGGAACGAATGGCCGCAGTGGCCCCTGGGTGGTTACCACCACGAGGGAACTGGTCCCTGAAAATGGGAACTTTTCTCGGAATATGCCTCGCTTCAAAGTAGCTATTAATAATTGCTTTCCTTCGACAGTATATGTATATATAGCCTCATATGGTAAAATACCATCTTTTCTCAGTTGTTATTCTTTCTTCTAGATTCTTAGTGGCCCCTGAAAGCTTTACCATCCATTATGAAAAACAGGAAAAGATTAATGCCTTGTCTCAGTTACTTTCATTTTGAGCCCGTGAATTAACTAGTTAGTTAATTAGGATGAAAGAGAAAGTGGTGAGATGTCTTAGCCAGCAAATATGAAAGCACATTAAGCACAGGGACTGGCAAGGAATGACTAATTACCTTCTGTTTCCATTTCTTCATCATCCTCTCCCTTCTAATTCTCACCCACAAGGTGCTTCTTCAAATTGCCATTTGAGGGTCCTGTACAACACTGAAATATTGCTGCGACATTTTTGCAATGTCTCAAAAAGCATTCTAAACCACCGTTGGAAACCTCTACCGCATGCAACGCTCTATAAAGTTGCAAGACGGGATTTCCACAAGGTTCGAACGCAAAATTGCAAGGAACGATTATTTGTTGGATTTTGGAATATTTAAAACATTACATAAGGTTTTCATAAGATTGCAACATTGTGGCGATATTCAAGGTTTTCGTGTTGTATAGGAATAGCGACTACTTACCTGAATTTAACCTTTACCTGAGAAAGTTTCCCGCAACTTTCAAGATACATACATAACAATCTCTTTCAACGTAAAACCAGAATAAAAGTACCGTTTCATCCTTTAGTTGTTTTCGAACAACACGGAAAATTCCAGGGGGAAATCAATTGAAAACAATGTGATCGAGACTGAAATAATATTCGCAATCGGGTTGAGTGGGTTCTTATCTCATAAAAATAACGTAACATTGTCTCTGCAACCCTTTGCAGGGTTGGATTACTCGGATTACAAACCTTCGGAATTTCGGAAGAACGGAATTTATTTTTCGTAACTGAACACCAATCGATCTTTGTAACTTATGATGTACACGTACGTCTATATACCGGGATTTTACTGAAGATCTGGTAGATTCTTGAAACTTCAGTAAGCATCGCCTTTAGTGTGGTTTTATCAGTTCCTATAGTCTACTTTAGTGTCCCCTAAAAGTTCACTATAACTTCGTCCTCCTGAAAAGAAAAGTTGGTACCTTTCTCCGTCCTGCTGATAGCGCCCTTGCACTTTTAAAGTTTTATGCTATTTTTTGGGGAAGATAAATTTTCTCTCTTTATCTGCACGTTAAGAAACCGGTGAAAGCTACCCTATGTCGTCATGTCGTTTCTTCCTTCGCTTAAGAGGACGCTATATCTGACGATGCATTTTTTGCCGCCCATAAGATTAACATTGCGAGCGGCGATTCATTTTCAAGGTTTACCCTTGGTTGGAAAGACACAAAATTTTGCCTGTATCTAGCCCTAACAATGTTCTAGGGAGTGTTCGAAGCAGATTTCCCATTTTTTTACTGGTTTTCGAGATACAGCACTTTTCTTGAGGTATGCGATGCTAGCATTTGCAAAATAGTTGCAATAAAAGAAACCAGTGAAATTTTGTGTCTTTCCAACCAAGGGTAAACCTTGAAAATGAATCGCCGCTCGCAATGTTAATCTTATGGGTGGCAAAAAATGCACCGTCGGGTATAGCGGACCCTTAATTTCATTCGGAAGTTATTTGGGAAGAGCAATGAAGCGTCCACTTCCATGCCTGCTTTTTCCATTTTTTGCTGCCTCCTTTGTCATTAAAAAAAGGTATTTGTGAAAGAAAAAAGAAATGGTTTATTGTGAGGATGCGATGAGTGATAGACGCTGCTTGAATAGAAGCTGTGACATTTTTCGAAAGAAGTAATTTGTCCGCTCTGGAATGAAGCATCTCCGGGAGTGGGAAGAATAGGAGGTACTTACTTTCCTCACAAAAAAAAATCATTTTCCGGAGCAGAGAGAGCTTTGTTGCACTCATCAAAAATTAAAATACGATGCTTCTGAATCTTCTTATCGCTCTGTCACATTCGCCTTACTTCCGACGAAACTAAGATGATTTTCACTTTTGTTCCTGTTCTTTGATCTTTTACTCTTTCCTTTATTTCTTTTTTTTATATTTAAAGGCATTATTTGCTGCCTTTTCGCTTGTTCTGGTCCCTATTATAGTTACTGGTTGAAGTGGTCTGCGCTACTAGTCATGTATCGCTAAGAAGAATCGGTAAATTTGTTATTTTCTTGAGTCGTGAAAGGACAAATGCTGTTTTTTCCATTGTGACACTTCTTTCTCTTTTTGAAACTAATAAAATAAATATAAACGGCCCGGTCTGTTTCAGTCATTCTTTCCCGTAACTTTCGGCCTATAACCGTTGACTTTATTGTTGTGTTTAAATTGTAGATACAACTGCTCTCGCAACTGCGGCACATTGAACTGTAAACTATCGGAAGGTAGCTGCAGGGAATGGTTAGTAAGATAAAAATAAGTATTGTCGACCAGAAGACGTTGAGCCTGCCACCCGCCTAGTGAGATGCAATCTCAGATTTTTGAAAAATGCAAGTACAAAATTCAGAGAAACACACGTGCACATTTTAGAAAAATGCACGTGCTAATTCTGAAAAGTGCACATGCAAATTAAAAAACTGCACGTGCAAATTTTAGGAAAACATGCACGTGCAAATTTTAGGAAAACATGCACGTGCAAATTTTAGGAAAAAATGCACGTGCAAATTTTAGAGAAAAAAAATGCACGTGCAAATTTTTAGAAAAATTGGTATATTTTGTCATTCAAAATCTTACCAATATTCCCGCTTGAAATACTCCGCACCGCTCAGGGTAGTTGAGCGTAATATGAGTGGGAGTTTGATTGCATTGTGAGCATTGACTGAATAGTAATTTTGCTGAGACGAAGGTGGCAGTCATCAACGCGCCGCCATCTTCCATCCAAATCGCAGCCCCGTGCGACATGGGGGGTTCATTTATTTCCCGGTTATTGACTCGCTCACAGCCCGTGCCTTTTATTCCAACTGATCCCCCCACCGATCCAATTGAGATAGATTGGTTTGAGTTTCAGTTTCCCTTGATGCGGGCCTTCTGCTTTTTGCGACTTGCCAAAGGGGAGCGCATCGCAAAAAATGCCAAGTTAAAAACCTCTTGGAATGAGGTTGCGTTGTGGTTTTCCCTTTTCGGTCTAGGGCTGCGTCCCACCGTGCTCCGTTAAAAGAAAATCGTCGATTTTGTTCCGTGTTTACCGGGTTAAATTTCCAAGAAAACGGACGGTTTCCTGTTAACTGCGTATGGCGGGAGGTAGAATGAGATGGCGTTTGTATGGTCTCAACTCAAAATGGTCCCTATACTTTGCAAGAGAATGAGAGCTTGGCCAAGGTTCTATCTCCTCCTACCTATAGAATGTCCCAGGTTCCATAAGAAATATTCCTTACCCTGTATGTAAAACATTATGATTGCAGTCAATACTGGAAATCGCATTCAGACTTCATTTCATATTCAATCTTCTTCTATTTCCTTATGCAGTTTTCAACTCCATATTTGAAATATTTACATATGAGACCTGGGATTTTGAGAAAGCGCTGTGGACTGACAGCGGTCAGCAGAAACGTAAAGAGCCTTCGTTGAGTGAGGCTGTGGGGTAGCAGGTCCCCCGCAATGACGCTGAGAAGTGAGCAAGGCACAGCCACCAACGAGAGTGCATTCCAGAAGCCGTCATGGAATTTGTGGCGTGGGTCGGCATGCCGGTATTGGATCTGTCCACTTCATCAATACATTCTCATTCACTCGACATTCTACCTCCGACTCCCAATTCACTCACCTCACTCTGTCCCAATTCTTTACACACTCTTTAAGGGTCCGCTTAACCTGACGATGCATTTTTTGCCGCCCATAAGATTAACATTGCGAGCGGCGATTCATTATCAAGGTTTACCCTTAGTTGGAAAGACACAAAATTTACCCCCTCGCTTTGAACCTTTTATGTGTTTTGATAATGTTAGAAAACTAGCTCCATTATACCTATGTGTTGACCAAAATTCATGTAGTTGGTACTGGCCTTGATATTTTGAAAATATGTGAATAAAATATTGCCCATTAATATCGAAGGAATCTGATGCACTTGCTGGTTACAAGAAGGACTTCCCGAGCTCCACCCACGTGACCTACATTATGAAAAGAGGTCAAAAACAGGCACAAGAGTTGCCCCAGATCGCGACCCCTCGACAGTGATGCCATCCGTTCAGTGAAATAACGCAGTCCGTGAAATATTCCCGCGATAAAGCAGCCGCTCGCCGGGATGGATGCCATCATTTCCGGGGGACTCTGCGGCCAGCCGTCGCTGTTTTGGCTGCAGTGAGGCGAGGAAAAAGCATACGCGACAGCGCGGAAATTCGTTATATACTATGAAAAATGCTTCTCACAATGATGCGGCGCTCTAGTGGTCTCTTCGATGTAATTAATTGGGTTCCAGACATGTTCAGTGTAATTTAAAAATCAATGTTGGTTAAATCCTTTTTCCGATTTTATCCCTGTTTGACGCAATTTTTATACTCGGAATATGAGAGACGCTAATATGTGACCTAATTTTTTGATTAAGTCATGTATGGCTTTGTATAGATGGGGACTGTAGATATATACGAGTACCTATATTTGTTACAGATTCTCGCTTTCACCAAAATTTACATAATTTGCACTGTCGTCGTCGATAATATGAATTTTTTGCATTTTGGTTTTACCTGTATACGAAATATCCAAAAAGTGAGCTGATTTTCAGCCAACCTCAAGTTTGAACGGTGTTCACTTCAACACCCCCTAAGCACGCTTCGCCGCACCGCACTTTCCCAGCGGTCAGGCTCTAATCTGCTTATTGATGCTCCCCTTTCTCAGGTGTACCAATTTTTTGGAGTGGGCTTTTTGTGTTGGAACTATCCCATGATTCAAGTACACGGAACAGTGGCACGTTTTGGCTACTAGTCCTTCTATATCAACCTGATTCTTGAACTCGGTTGAAATCAACTCTGGAGAAAGTTTATCAATATTTAAAAAATTACTAAAATCGTATTTACTTGAAAATGTTTTTTATAGTTTAGAATCTAGTTTATAGTTTAGAATCTTTCAATTTGAAAATTTACTGGAAAACCAGGCGTTTTATACTTTAATCCCAACTTTTTTGGGCGGGACAAGGTCAACAAAACGTACAAAAAAATAAAAAAAAAAAAAATACTCGTACATCACAGGACACATGTTTGATGAATGTGTAGGTACACACAGGTAGGAGAGGTACGTAAGCCATCGACAGCAAGGCGGAAAAGAAGGAAGACGTATGCCCTGGTTGGAGCGGCAGGGCGCGACCCTCAGCCCTCTGGTGAAGGGTAGCGAGAGCACCCGCTCACCGCTCAGCTACTCAGTCGCTTGTTCGCCCTCGTCGCGCGCGGTCACGGGTCTATAACACTCTGGCACTGATTCTCCGCTCGACGTGCGTGTTTATTCTGATTAATTGTGGACTTTTTCGTGCTACCTAGGAGTATTTACGGATATTTCATTCTTCAGGTAAGAAGTAAAATTTTTGTGTGGGTGGCTAGATTCTCAACAATGGGTTAAACCGGTCCTGTATTACTTAATTTTTTTTATTGATTAATTTTAATCTCTCGAGTCAAATTATTAACGTATCTTTGAGGTAAAAAGATATCGTGTTATATAGCAATTGTATTGATTTGTTTCTTCCCCACCCTTCCCTCCCACAGACGTTTACTTGCCTAAATAGGTAGATACCTACTTAATTAAGATTTATTTATTAAGTTACACATATATCCTTATAGGCTTTCAGTATATGCGTTTCTCTAGGAAGTACTCTAGGCCTGACGCTATTTTTATTTACATACACGATGTAATAAATTGTGAACTAACGGGAACCATATGAAAATCTTTATGGCTGTCGCGATGGTTTTTTTTGGCGCCTGTCACGATGACATTCTCCGCCTACTGGAGGCTTGCATTTAAATTTTTAACGAATGAAACGGAGTGTGACTACTTTACTTTTCTCGTGAACTGTGCCCTCCAGCATCAGGCCTTTTATAGACAGAGTGGATGCAGTCCTCCTCCACCCTATCGTACAGCCCTCATGATGATCATGTACGACCGTAAGCTGTTTTCCTTTTTATCATCAGCCAAGACATTTAAAAGCTGCTTTATTTCCGTCTAGGTTTTGAATACTGTAATAAAATAAGTAAGACGAAAAGTTGGGGCTGTAGAGCCCTGCAGGCTGCGCATCTGTCGCAGCAGCAGCAGCTAGGCGAATCGCTGACTTTTTCGAGTCTGGCTGCCGGGATGAGATAGTGTTCCCCACCCCCAACCCAACTCTATTCCTTTTTCCAAAATCATTTATCTCAGGAACACATGCCCATTTTTCTTTCTGTCGTTCCGCCTCCCTCCCAGACAAGCTGATGGCGTTGCTCATTAGCAGTTTGCCAGTCACTATTGAATACTGTGACCTGCCTTACAAGAAGACGATTAAACTTGTGTAATCGAAGAGATAGAGATATCACAGATCGATACCTCTAAGTACCTACGTAATCTCTAAAAATATAAATTGTGAAAATCGAGTTATTCATCCCCCACCACCTCCCATCCACTGTCCTGAAAGAAAATTCGCAATGCGGTCCGACGTCCGTATCAAATCTGAAAAACTTCGGTCCATCCTATCTAGTGTAGATATAGGGCCATCCCTCATACAATATCCCGAACCAGAGTATTTTTATCCACTGCAGTACAATAAAACTATCAAAATCTTTTTTCCGGTATAGAAGAAAAACCCTGATTTGTTTTTAGCCCCATAGAGACACCGATAGTGGCTTGGCTCTACCTTTGTACCATATATGAACAAAACCGGTTTCAAGCCTCGAAATACGTTCCAATTGAGATGCTGAACATTTCAGAGGTGAGGCTACCCATCAATAAAATTTGGATAAGAACCACCCGGCCATGCCAAAATAAAAATCACTGAGCAAGTGATTTTTTTTTTTTAATCAATAACTGACCCGCAGTAGGTATAGAGTGAATTAGTAATTCCATTCAATTTGGGTCTCCCCCGGTGATCATTTTGAAGGATTAGGGAGGTTTGTCAGTTTTGCGGCCGGATGGAGCCCTCCCCTCGACTCTGGTCCGTTTTTACCCCCTACCAATCGTCCGTGCGTCTGTCAGCTTTATCTCTGTCATTTTCGCTAATTTTTTGTTCAGACGCGACTAGGCGTGGCCAGTGGTTTGAACGCTTTGACAGTCTGTGACACTGAATGACGGGCAGTGTTTGTGCTTTCCGAACTCTGAGTTGCATGCATGAGCTTACGTCAGTTTTAATTCCTTTGTTCGTACGTGAATTTTTCGAATTTACAGCGAGAGAGAGAAATTTTTCGAACCGTGAATTGAATCGAATTATTTTGATTTCTAGCGGGAAAACTTTTCACTGACCTGATCTATAGGTATTATTTTGTGGTACTTATTTGAACTGTAAGCACAGAGCTAAAAGTATGGAGCCTCGTATAACGGGATGCGTCATCATTCTCTCGTTCGTTTCGGTTTGGAGTTTGTCTATAATAAAAAGTGTCTAAGTCGTTTACATTTTTTTTTTCACCAGAAGCATTTTACCCCCAAATGTTAGCCTTCATTCGTGACTATGTGAAATACACTCGTGTCGTTGTTAGTGCCCCTTGTTAAAATTAACAAGCAGTTGATTTGACTCGACACAAGATTGAAGGGGTTGTGGAGAAGCCCTTGAAGTGGAGGGCCTTGTACCTTCACTCATCCCTTGTTTGTTCTCATGCTAAGAACACGCTTGGTCTCTCATATTATGGTGTTATGGTGATCCGGGAAAAAGAGATATCGTCTCTTGTTCTCAAGAGGTATAGTCCTGTTCTTTAATTGCAGTTGGTCTTTCATATGGTGATCCAAGGTGCAATCTTGTTCTTTAGCTGTAGTTTTTGCCTAATGTTGTTCTTGTTCTTGAGGCGAGATTCTATGGATACCCTGCCTGACTTTTTCGGTCGCTAGTAGTCTCCTAGCAAGCTGACTCTTTATTCTATTCGATATACATGACCGCCTGCATGACATCCGATCGAAGCCTCTGAGGAGTTGATCTCCTCTTCAGGAAGTTTGCATGAGGAACAAGATATTTTGATGCGTGAGCACCTGCACGCGCGCGGCATCCAAGAGAAGCCCATGCGGAGTTTACCCCCTATTTCAGAAGGCAGATCATGTAATTTCAAGTTTAGAACTTTGAAGTTCGCGGGGACTTGGAGGTATTGGACCGGCCTATCTCAGACTTCGAACAAAGTCGGGCGACTTAAAGTGAGGCTGCGCCAGTGGCGGCTTGGTGTGTTTGTCAGTCTCTGCGGTGACTCTTGGAGTCTGGGCTCCTCCTTTGATCAATTCACGTTACGAACTGCTTCGCTGCCTGTTTCCTCTTCAACGCCCCGATTTAGCAAGTTAGTGAACTTCATTGATATGCTAAAGTAATTATTAACGGTATTCATTGGTTGGCTGCATTCACAAGGCTCTCGTAGCTCGTGTATTGGTGTAGCAAACAGTACCTATTTGGGGTTGGGCAAGGGGGTAACCACTCCAGAGATTCCCTGAGATTTCATAAAGATTTCCTAAGATTCCCAACGATATTCATAAAAAGATGAAGCCCGAAGGGGTAACCACTCCAAAAAAAATTCCAAGATTCCCTGAGATTTCATAAAGATTTCCAATGATTCCCAACGAGATTCCTGGAGTGGTTAACCCCTCGGGGTTAGGCTTAGGTACCGGAAACTGGCGCTGATCGAAGAAGTGTCTCTCTGTCTGTAGGGGAGTGAAGTAATAAGTAATAATCAGCAATAAATTAGCACTTAAACGGTTAAACTGAGTTTCCACGGATAGGATGCGAACCGTGACAGGGACATGGGCGTACAAAGTCATTCGTAGAAGACGTAAAATGGAGCATTAAAGTTAATTCTCCTATATGCGCACTGGGGTAGTTCAGTGGAGGGGGCTAAACGAAAGAAAAAATACAGAGATTATGTTTTTGAATTTAGACTTTTCTCTGTAGAATCTTGGCCAGTTGTACAATAGTGGGTAACAACCTTCGCTAAGAGGATGTAAAAATTATTGGTCAAGTATACTTCCTCCGAAATGGACTATTCGATATCAGTTGTCTCCGGCAGTGAACCCTGAAGTCCTGTAGGTTTACTGGAGAAATTTTTGACTCTTTCCTCCCAAGGCATACAGGTAAAAAAAACTTCTTTGTTCTACAGTGTTCCTATCCAAAATGACGTAAAAAGTGCATGAGGGCGAAAGGTCGTAAATATTTTCTGACTATTTTTGTAGGCCGCGGGAAACTTTTCGTTTTTTTCTCACTCGACAGTTGGAAGTTGAACCCGAATGCCGCTTTCCGTCAGAGTGGAGCCCATATATAACACTATAAAACACTTTTCCTTTCTTTTAGCTGAATTCGAAAATGTTGGGGAAACATTTCCGTATTCAAATAGAATGCCTTGAGTCACAAGTTGACGTTAACGGGGATATCCTCCGTATCAAAGTTTAATATCCGGAGTTTAACATATTTATGTTTAACTCTAACTAGCCCCGTCGGTTTTGTCAGCAGTATGCGCCAATCTATGTGAATAAATACAGGTTCGTCAGTGCGTTCTTTTCGTACTGTCCTGTGAACGTTTTTTATTTCATTCCTGCTGATAAAAAAATTGGAATCACAAAAAAGTGGATACTTGGTTGGTTTTTTTTTCAACCTATGAATGGCCATGAATACACATTTGTGTAAATTGCAAACAGGGGCTGGCATATGTCGCTTTTTCCTCCTCACAGTCTAGTGGTTTCAGTTGTTTGCATTGTTTACATGCAGGAGTGAAAATATGGTTTGCGCAATTCTCTCTAAAGGCTATTTCCATTAATTTAATTTTAGTTGTGTACCATATCGCAACATTCTCACATAATATTTATATCTAAGTTTACTTAAGGGTCCGCTACCTGAAGGTGCATTTTTTGCCGCCCATAAGATTAACATTGCGAGCGGCGATTCATTTTCAAGGTTTACCCTTGGTTGGAAAGACACAAAATTTTGCCTTTACCTAGCCCTAACAATGTTTTAGGGAGTGTTTGAAGCAGATTTCCTATTTTTTTTACTGGTTTTCGAGATACAGCACTTTTCTTGAGGTATGCGATGCTAGCATTTGCAAAACAGTTGCAATAAAAGAAACCAGTGAGGAATTGGGAAATCTGCTTCGAACACTCCCTAGAACATTGTTAGGGCTAGGTACAGGCAAAATTTTGTGTCTTTCCAACCAAGGGTAAACCTTGAAAATGAATCGCCGCTCGCAATGTTAATCTTATAGGCGGCAAAAAATGCCTCGTCAGGTATAGCGTCCTCTTAAGAAGCTGTTGGTATAGAATCGAGTTAGTACACGACAGGACCTACAGTTTTAGGTTGGTTCCAAACCACCAATGCTTTCGATACACATTTCACTTTAAGTGCTGTATATACCAGACGTATACCGATTAGGAAAACTTTAAAAGGAGCGGGATTGACCCTTGTTCCTCTGAAACTTATTTTTTTACACTATGTTTCATTTGTAATTTATGTTTTTTTACATCAGTCGAAGCAACTGTTTTAAAGCAGGTAAGGTGTAAAACAAAGTTTACTTTGCTAACAAAAACTTGGGATACACTTTCATTTGCAACTGAGGGGGTAAAAACTCACTCCATTGCCCCATTCTTCATTCCCCTGCGAAGCTTTTTACACCCCTTGTCTATAAAGAAGTATCTTGCTACCAGAGTAAAAGGAGATAGAGATTTTTTATGGGGGGAATAAGTAGCATGTTTGAAACAAAATATGCTGTAGGAATGTGTTGTCGTTTTTTTACATTTGATACATTTTTGTTTTTTAAGGCTGTTAAGACGGTACCTTTTCTGAGGAAACGGTTGGGTATTTTGCAGCGTTAAAAATTCTCATAATATTTTACTACTAATCAATATCCAAAAGCCTCCACAGAAAAGCACGCCCTGAAGTCCGGTCTCCCGTAGGACGTGGAAGATCGAGGGGAAGTCCATCGTGACAACCATGCAACCAACAAAAAATTACTGGTAACGGGATTCGAACCCAGGACCTCACTCATTCGAGTCTTGTGTTTTCCCACTTGGCCGCGGTGAGGTGAGCCTAAGCTGACGTAAAATGAGCGCTTTGAGAGCTGGAAATATACCCATCGGTATGATTAGGTGAGGGACATTGTTTCGCAGACAGGGCTGATGTAAACAACGGCGGTCAACAAGGGACCCATCCTTTTCTCCCTTGCCGCTAATTAACTAGCCTGACTCATTAACGCAGGCTCAGGTACGTTGCTATCTGAGGCAATATAGAGTTGGGTCCACTTCCAAGCGAGAGAAAGATTTTATTTTCGTACCTGAGGGTCATTTCCATAGACCTCAATCAACTCGCAAATGAGCGGGAATGCGAGTTCAGAAGGAAAATTCACTTTAAAACTTTTTTTGTGACTTTTTTGGGTTTTACGAAGTATTTTCAAAAAAGCAATTCTGCAAACCAATCGGACCCCTATTGGTCCTTGCAAATATAGGCAGGTACCTATTTCATTCACATGACAGATTCGTACGGCTGGGTCTATGAAAACGGCCCCCTAAGTGGCATAAGAAATTTAAGTAAAGAAATTAAGGTGACAGGTTTCTAGACGTTTTTAGCATATTGCTTACAAACTGTCAGTGGGGAACGTGATGGGGACCTACTGTTTTGGGTGGGATCAGAAAACCAAATCCTCTGACAGGTGGAACCTGTGTTAGCCAGCTGATTTTAAATTTGAATAAAATAAATAAATAAAAAGCTGCCTCATAGTTTCGTTGGCAGAAATAGTACCTTAGGTACATATACGTGGCAGCGCTCCCTAGCGTGTCGAATGCTTTATCAGTGAAAATCCGACCCAAATGCCTGTTATATCGTACGAGAAACCTACCTCATTTTCGGCTGCCCTTTCACATGCAAGCTACTTTACTTTATTACTATTCCTGATAAGATTTTATTGGTAAAAATACGAACTTACTTGAGCCGTGTTTATTATTTATTTATTTTCTTTTTCGGTACTTCCGCCTTCCGCCATAAAACACTGTGGGGATCATAGGGGAGCCTATGTTAAATCAACTCCCTGCAGGTGAGTGAGTGAGGTGGTTTGTACGATCGAGAAAGTAATGTGCAAGTTTCCAAACTTCTTGAAGGGGCTGATGTGAATCGCCACTTGTGTTTCACTCAGTATCTGTCAGTTTGTTTCTAAGGAAAAACAAGTGACAAGTATACCTGAACGAGACTTAGTGTAATTATGCTTAGTTGATAATGCAACATCAGAACTAGTTGGGACAGAATTCTTAAGTAGGATAGAAGTGTCAGAACACAACAAGGGAGTTTAATTAACATCTATAATTCAGAGCGGGGAAAAGTTTCTGTTTGCTAAAAGAGGCTTGTCACTGTTCTACTGAATCCATCTTGTACGCTTCACGATTTCATCAGCAAAGCGTCAAAGTATCCCTCGACGCTCCCGTGCTTACCAGGCTGAGAAAATCGGGGTTTTTCTCTTAACGGTGGGACGCAGCCGTAGGGGGTTTCCAAAGTGTACGGATCAATCTCTGACGTCATAAGCTTCATGGTAAACACACGAAAAATATTTTAGAAGATGCAAGTTGGAAAAAACGAGGGGGTAACCACTCCAGAGATTCCTTGAGATTCCCTGAGATTCCATAAAGATTTCCAACGTCCCAACGAGATTCCCAACGAGTGGTTAACCCCTCGGAAAAAAAGTATCCCAATGAAATAATCGGTGAAGTTCATGGATTGGAATGCGGTGAAAGACATTTCTGGAATATTTAGGGTCTCTTTTTGGGACGAAGAGGAGGGAGACTAACCACAAATGATGTTCCCAGTAGCCCAAGGGGAAAGTAAGGATAGGGAGAGATAACGAGTTAAAAATGAAGCTAGTGTCCCTAATGAGGAAACCCTTAAGGCCGTACTGCAGTAATAAGCTGCAGACTTATTAGAACAATCCACCGGATTAAGGATGATATTACATCATAGTGATAAGTGAACGTTTCTTATCTGGTTTATTCTTCTTCGCACTTAAGGTCGACTACACGTACTTGGTTCGCAATGCTACGTACTTCAAGCCCTACTCCGAAGTTACAGGGCGAGTCAAAGGTGTTTGTAGGGAGATGTAAACCTGAGACTCTTTGTCGTGAGGTAGTGTTGTATTTTTGCATGAAATGGAGTTATAAGCCCACAGGAGAGATTTTAAACAGGCAACTACCACTCAACATTTTTTTTTTTTTTTGAAGGTTTATCGTTCGAGGTGCTGCAAAAAAAACAGTTTATTGCAGGCAAAGTCATACTCAACCCGAACCTCATTGTTTTTCATAATTAAAAGCAACCTCTCTATTTTGAATAATTTGGCCGGCATGTTGGCTGCGACATGAGCCTGAATAGAGTTGGGATCCTCACTACTAAATCCTATTAAAGACGATAATTGCATTTCTATTGTTTGCGATTAAATTGAGTTATTATTATAGTCGTAGCTGTGTTGGGTGCCCTGGACAGGAACGGTTTATTTTTGATGAAACGTTTACAGGATTTTCATTTGCTGGGTTTGTTTTGACTGGTTTCGATGATCCTCAGTTGTATTTATCTGTAGGTTATTGCAATGGTAATGGACTGAATCTTCTGGTTAAACTAATCGTCACATATTTATTTTACTCAGCTGGTAGCACAACCCAAGCACGTGCACTGAAATACCCAACCGGTATTGTTTTGGGCGATGGGTTAAGGTCGACTACACGTACTTGGTTCGCAATGCTAAGTACTTCAAGCCCTACTCCGAAGTTACAGGGCGAGTGGAAAGTGTGTATAGGGGGATGTAAACCTGAGACTCTTTGTCGTGAGGTAGTGTTGTATTTTTGCATAAAATGGAGTAATAAGCCCACAGCAGCGATTTTAAACAGTCAACTACCAGTCCACATGTTTTTTTGACAGATCGCGAAAACACAACACTACCTCATGCGGAATATTTTTTTGAAAATTTTCGGACTAAAAAATGTATGATTTTATCGTCACATTTAGTAGAAAAGCTTGATAAATGTTTGTAGTATTTACCGTAGCCATGTTGCATTTTGGCAATTTTTATTTCACTTACGGAAGTAGGTATTCTCAACAGAATTTCTCTACTTTTTCTCCTGTAAAAGCTAAACATAGTGTCCTACTTTTACTCGTTCGTTTCGCGTTCAAATAGCACATTATGTTTAGCTTTTAGAGTAGACACAACCAATACGATACTGCAATTACCAGTCTCCGGTTGGACTAATATGTAAACATTAGTTTTGTCGAATATTTACTTTCGCACAGTGGTTTTGGTGGAGTTCGTCGAGAATGTATATACAGCCTTAACTCCTCGGAAATACCTGTACATGTACACCCACTTTCGAATTACATAAACATAGTTTTTGCAGGCGTACTGTCTATCGCCTATTGATGTGTAAATTTATTGTTGAATAATATTTTTTTTTTTTGCAGATAACATCGTAGTACTGGTTCTTAAGAGATGATCTTAGCCGGTGGCTGAGATTTAGTCTCCAATCAGCAGTCAGTGGTAAGTCTTCTTTTCTTTAGCAATTTCCATCCTTTTTCCGAAGAAAAAGCGTTGATGCTGAGGGGGGGGGGGGACAATTAGGGAAGCGCTAGTCTCAATTAACGGAGAGCGGAAAACATTGCTTACGCCTAGATTCGATCCTGTCAACACACAAGTTGACCGCTGAGAGGTACTTTTGTTTTATTCTTCACTGGACACCACATGAAAAACGTAATTCACTTTCACGTGATTGAAATGAAAAATTGGATTTAGATGACGCAAAGCAAATGTTCAACTTAGTTATGGGCAGTGATTTGCCCCGTCAGCCGTGTTTGGAATTAAAAGCGTGTAGAGCGTCAGATCACGCTATGGCGCTACGTGCCCTCCCTATCAAGCTGAGCTTTTTGTTGCGTGCAATAAGCTATACGCTTACATCGCTTATATCGTTATGTTGCTAATGTTGGTAAAACTGATTCCAAAGTTGAAGGCGGTCCAGTTTAATGGGTCTACTTACTACTTGTTCTTCATTCTTTGGGTCCTACGTGGAAGTGGTTGTTTAGTTGGTACTCCTGCAGTGGTATTCCCTTTCTTGAATGCCAGCAAACCCACCCAACTAACACCTTCAAAATTTATTGTAAGAAGAACTGTTCTCCATATATTACATCATGGCGTGCCTTATCTTCTTACAATAAATGTTGAAGGTGTTACTTGGGTGGGTATTCTGGCGTACGAGAAAGGGAATACACCTCCTGTTTGGTAAGCCTTAATAGTCAGGTTTGAATCCCAGCCGCTGAAACTTTTCCCAATAAATACTGATGTAATGTACCGTGGTTTAAATACACAACAATGCTGACCATAGTGACCATAGAAAACTGCCGAGGGGGTAACCACTCCAGAGATTCCTTGAGATTCCATAAAGATTTCCAAAGATTCCCAACGATATTCCTAGAAAGATGACCCCCGAAGGGGTAACCACTCCAAAAAATTCCAAGATTCCCTGAGATTTCATAAAGATTTCCAATGATTCCCAACGTTTAACCCCTCGGTTGAAGAGGAAGTCCTCAAATTATAACCGGAAATTTCACGGCGGAAGGGCGGGGGGTTGTTAAGGATTATACTGATTGAATTATTCGGGAAATGCTGCGTTTGAGGAGCAGAGGGCACAGAGGGGGGAACACACATGAAAGCAGACAGCTCAAGCAAGGCGCTCCCCCTGCTTCGCCTCTACATGAGTCAAGAGAGCCTGCCGACCTTGCGAGAGCTATGTAGAGAAATTGGATCAAACCCCACCCGTATGTTTGCTTAAGTTATTGCTGAACAAGCACAGACAGCTTCTCTCACGATTGCATCGACCCTTCTTCGCTATCTATGCACACACTTCTTCATTCCCTGATGGAAAAGAACGATAGATAATGGAACGAAAATAAAATTAAAAAATTGAATTGTGACAAATTTGAAAGATAACCAAAGAAAGTTGTTGGGATGGAAAGCACTGAATTGCTCTTTCCGATTATTGTTTGCAGAGAAGCATAATTCCTATTGGAGACGAAATAATTGTTCATTCTGCCTTTCCAAACGATAAGGCTATTTCTTCCCAGAAGACAATTCGCTTTTCTGCGTGTAACGAAATTTAAGAGACCGAGACCTTTATGAGTTTTCTGAAAGTTGCTGTAGTCACAAGACTATTTGTTAAGGCTGAATATACATTCGCTATTTTTTTACGTTCCGATTTAAAACTTTGTGAGAAAACTATTGGATATTTAAATATTCTGAAGTATAATATGTCTTCTTAACGTCATTACTCATAAGGCTATGTTGTGATTTCACAATCGGTTAATTTTTTTTTTTTTTTTTTTTTTTTGACAAAAATCACTCGATTGTAAAATCACAACATAGCCTCATGAGTAATGATGTTACAAAGACATATTATATTTCAGAATATTTAAATATCCAATAGTTTTCTCACAAAAAAATAGCGAATGTATGGTGGCCCTTAATGACACTTTCCTGACGAAACGTTATTTATTTCAAATACAGCTTTTCCAGAAACAGTCAATATGTGGTGATTTTTGCAAACTGCAATTTGTCAGAAATTACTTGATCGTAAAATCTACTACAGACAGGCGCGTAATCTCATTTTTTTTCAGGGGGGGCAAGGTTCAAGCAAGCCAATAGTCGGTAGGGTTCATCCGATTTTGCTCAAATTCGGTATATAGGTACCTAATCCTAATGTAGACATGTTTTTAGATAAATTTTGATAACTCAAAAATTGCGCCTGCTATTGTCAAAAAAAGGCAAAAAAATCGTGTTTTTTGACAGTTAGGAAGGGCTGGAGGCTATGTATATCAAGTTGGAACTTTGAAAACTTGTAAAAGTGTTTTTGAATAGATGTTTTTAGGTCAGTTACAACCATTTGGAGGTGGGCTAATAACTTGGCACGGTTTTGGCCAAAACGTGTTGGTCATCACTCCGGTGGCACTGTTCAACCGATTTCAATAGAAATTGGTAGGGAGGTATACTTTAACCTTGTTTGAAGTTTTAACGGACCAAATTTATCTAACGTAATAATTATGGCCAATATTGACATTATCGTAGGAAAATTTTCCAAAAATGGAAGTCACGTTTGTGATTGGTTAGGTCACATTTGCAACAACGCTAATCGACGGATTTTCTTGAAAATTGGTGAAAGTGGTCTCAGATAGATGCTTCGAGGTGATTTTCAATAAATTTTCAATTACGTGAAAATTAAGACCGTGACATGCAAAATAGGAAACATGTACTTCGCGCGTCGAATGACACATCCCTGTTTGACGGATATTTTGTTTGAAATTCGGTACACAGGTGTCTAGAATTGTTGTCCAGCGTGTTGCAAAATGTTTTTCAGAAGAAGGTAATATTCTGGCCAAAAAAAATAATTGACTTAAAAAAAATCAATATTTTTGATGTCGCTGGCGTAAAAATTGCGAGAAAGTCATGTGCGACCATTGTTGGACCCTTTATTTCAAATTCACTTCATCCGAGGAGACAGATTTCAGGGGGGGCAGCGCCCCCCCTGAAACATTTCAGGGGGGGGCGCGTGCCCCCTTGCCCCCCCCCAGATTACGTCCATGACTACAGATATCCATCTAAACAACGAGCGAGCGCTATGGTCCGTTCACAGTGTCACTCTCTCTATAGCGAATTCTCCTTATAGCGAACGAATTGACATGGTATTACGACGGTCGTTGAAGAGAGACTACTGCAGTTTCTAACATAATCGTATACGGCCTCGATAGCCGAGTGGACTAAATGGTCGACTTTTGAGGAGCAGTGAGAGCCGGGTCACACCGGTTCGATCCCGATCCTACCAAAAAGTTTTTCTGCTCGGCATTCACCTCTGATATGTTCAGCATGTCAAGTGAAATGTATATCGAGGCTGTGGTGGTTCGGAACCCACCTAAAACTGTAGGTCCCCATCGTTTACTCGATGGCTGGGGAGCTGGTATTTGGTAGTGCTGCCAGCTGAGCACAATGGATAGTTCTTGAAAACGGTCTAGTTGCTGCATGGGCTTGTCCCCCCAACCCTCTGCTATTATTATATTATTTATCCAACAGTCGGTAAATCTTTCCCGGCTGGGTATCTAGCCTCCACTGGCTAGGGAAAAAATCGACTGCCGGGAGTGTCATTCTGACACTTGTGCCCTTCTATGGCCCGGCTTAGTTTAGTTGATACTTGTCAAAATCTCACTCTAATGTCTAAGAAGACAGACACTATGCTTGAGAGGGAAGCAGTGTTCAGGCCTTTTAAAAACTCTAGCCTATTTATTTATAGAATTCTAAGAAGACCCAGCAGTTGTTTTTTTCTCAAACAAAGTGTCTGTCTTCTCAGACATTAGAGTGAGACTTTGAAAAGTATCAACTAAACTAAGCCGGACCCTAGGGCTGTACCTTCAAGGAGTTTTTGTTTTCAGTCCCTCAGAAGATTATAAAAGAAACGCAAATAAACAGCTCGCCTCGCCTAAAATTATGAATCCCACGCCATGGTCCAAAAGCTTTCTAGGTGAACACCCACCTCTTTTATGCTTCCGTATTAATTTGAGTTCAAGTTAAATTGAGTTTTTGACACATTTTCCCATTTTATGGTGATCACTCAATGCCACCAAATTTAATTGAGTGTTTCAAGCGGTTGAAACATCTATATTATAGAGTTATGGAGAAACGAAAAACCATTCCCGTCGCTGACGTGTTGAGAAAGTTTAAAATGAAAGAGAGGACTCGTAAAGAACCATAATTACCGAAGGTTCGTTTCCACTGTAGTTGGGTCTCAGCGTGACGTCACAATAAATAATGAGAATGTAGAATTACTGTCCGAAAATAAAAGTACCCTACCAGAACAGCGCGATTCGATTTCGCTGGCTTAGCTAACTTCACACTAAAGAGAGAACCTCTGTAATGTAGAGACCTTGAGAAAGATTAGTATCATATAGCCAGCACTTTTCACCCGCTGAGTCGAATCCATTTGTTTTCTGAGGCAACGAGAAACAACTTTAATTAATCCTGAAAACCACGCTGTTTGCAATAACGGTGCTACAAATTATTGTTTGCCCTGTCTTATAAACAGCTGTCTATTCAATGTTTTCCTGGAAAACGTGATACGGTTAAGTATTTCATTATGAAAATCGTAGGTTTGGTTTTGTCTGAAGGTTGTTTCAGGCCCACCCGAGGTTAGTTCTAAACTATTTGTTTTTACAGTCATTAAGGAACTTTGTGAGGAAACTATTGGATATATAAATATTCTGAAGTATAATAAGTCTTTTTAACGTCATTACTCATGAGGCTATGTTGTGATTTTACGATCGAGTGATTTTTGTCACCAAAAAAATTGACCAAAATTAACCGATCGGGAAATCACAAGCCTCATGAGTAATGACGTTAAAAAGACATATTATATTTCAGAATATTTAAATATATAATAGTTTCCTCACAAATTTTGAAGTCCAAACGTAAAAAAATAGCGAATGTATATTCAGCACTGATATCCTGCTGTTGAAAAACTTGATAGGAAGGTACTTCCGCAATGATGATGTTCATAAGTCAAAATTATGGCTCGGAATTGCACACTATAAATATATTTAGCTTTTATGGCATGTTTTCAACATATTTGGTTTCCTTACCCCGCTATAAACAGATTCTATTGTCCCACAGAACCCCCGCAACTCCTTATTTATATTACTGGCAATAAACGATGAAACAATAATAATAAATTTAAACTAAATAAACTAATAAAATAAACCTTGAATTGATTTATTCAGGCTCTACAAAAGTACAGTTTATTTACAACGTTTCTTTTATATTGGTTTGTACTTACTTGGGCAGAATTTAGTGTTCAAAAAAATTTTGTGCTATGAAAATGCGCAGAAAAAGTTAAAAAGTTATTCCTAAATAAAATACACAACAGCCTAAAAAATGAGAGCAGTCGCCTCTAGTGCAAATAGAAAAGCAATACGTGCGTATAGTGGAAAGGAAGGGCAGCTTCATGGTACATGGGACGGAGTAATTTATGTTCAGGTCGGGGCTAAAAAACGTTTCGGGTCAGCGACGGTCCCCTAACCCATTCATATAACCATTATTTGCAAAAGCACACACGTACCAACCTTATTCAACCTTCTCTGCGTGTTTTCCAAATTCCCGCAGGTCCTGGGCTTTGCCGCGTTTTTTTTTGTAATCAGTGGCGCCAAATTCACTTAGTTTAAACGAGAGCTTCAATTGGCATATTTAAGAGCATGCTTACAGGGACTTACAATTTGCATAACATCCTACAACTTTCCTTTCTCCGGGAAATAAGCGGTATTTTTGCTAATTGCTGTGCTGCTGAAACTTTTCAGGAGTTTCCTTTTTAATTCTTTTTGGCACGACCTTTTCCCTCTCTTTTTGAATTCGTAACGGTGAACGACATACCATCAGTGCGAGAATCTCTGCTTTTATTGCCCCTCGTTTTCATCGATTTTCAGTTTTTTAGGATGAAAGCACTGTAAGTGAAATGTGTTATGGCTTTGAATATTTTAAGAATATTTTTTAACTCACTGAGTACCACTGCAGAACTCAATATGATCACTTGAGGTTTCGGTGCCGCAGTTTTTCTTCCTGGCGCCTTCAGATTAGATTGAATTTTTGGGATGTGTGCGAGGGGTTAAGCACTCGTTGGGAATCTCGTTGGAAATCATTGGAAATCTTTATGGAATCTCAGTGGAATCTCAAGGAATCTCTGGAATGGTTACCCCGTCGGTGCTAAGGCTGCTAACTGTCACCATGCCCCAGAACGTTTGGTTTTACTGCAGTGCAAAATGCATGGAACCAACCAGGGGTATATGAGGCCCCGACTCCAATTTGAGGGAAAATAGGTTGGTACCTAGATCGACTTTTAAGTGTAAAAGGTTTTTGGAGTAGTCAAAGGGAAAACAAAGAAGAGATGAAATGAGAGAGGATATTTCGCTTGGAATAGATATTGAAATTGAAAAAGGAATATCCACTTTATTCTGGATACGAATTTTCAGTTTTTAATACTCGTACGAATATAGTGTCCGATTCACAAAACCGCTATAAAAAGAACCCTTTTTTATCTTTGGTATTGCCCGGAATCCTGGAAAGCAATTGAGGGGAGACTTTTGCCCAGCTGATGTCACTCCTGTCCACCCGACATCTGGTTTTTATGGAAAATGTCATCAGTGTCAAATGAACCTGAGTCTTGCGTCATTCGTGAAAGTCCCAATTACACGCAACCAAAAGAAAATCTTATACTCACTCTTTCTCTTTTGAAGATTTGTCGAGCCGTTTTTCTTAAGATTATACCATCCTAGTGATAGAAAGTGTCAAGTGACACTTTTGAGTTTTCGTCAACTACAGAGGCTTCAGAATTGGCCATATTTGCTGAACAATTTAACTGGTTGGAGTGGCCATGTGTTGGCACTCCAGGGCACTTTTCAACCAATTACTATATAACAGGGATCATTAGTGACGATTTTCCGCCCACCAGTAGGCTTCAAATTTGGTAAATACGTGGGTATCTAGACTATATTTTGTCCAATGATATCTGAAAACTTTCTTGGACAATTCCGAAGTCATTTTGGCTGTCACAAATAAAAATCGGAACAGAGAATGATTTCGATCGTCTTTGAGCCGTAATTAATAAAACAGTCAGTTTCTTCAATAAATGCTGTTGAAAAATGTGTAAGTTAGCCTTCTGCTTCTGAAGATAGAGCAGTTGAATTCGTCTGGGATTCTGATTCTGACTGGTAGTCGAAAATTACTGAAGTGACTTCGAGGATAGGGATGTGAGACTCCTGGGATTTGACCCTCTCAGTACAGCCCCTATACCGTCTGCTATCACAAACTATCATTTCCCTGAAGGATTATCTTTATTGATACTACTTTGCTACTTGAGACTGCTGATGTTGACTCTTACATCTGTATAGGAAGTTCGTATGTCATTAACGAGAACTTGATGCTGAAGTCGCACGTAGGTATCCTTCCCCCTTCCCTAACATAAGCTGATTGGCTAAGCCCGGTCCGACATGACGCTAGGCAAGCTTACCGTCCAACTTCGAGGCGTCTTAACTTATCTAAGCTTTACAACTTTTCTTCTCGTCACCCGTGACAAGCATAATCATTTCACCTTTTCCTGCCACTGATTTGTTTGGTCGTTTTCTACGGGTACATGAGTTAACCGCCAGTTAATTTTAACGAAATAACAAGAAGGATGTAACGGCATAAAAAGCCTGTCGTTCGGGATCTCACTCCTTGCCCGGCTACTGTGGGGGGGTTCTAAAGTTTCGGTTTATTATTGTTTATTGTTTGCTAAGTTTTAAAATTGATCGTATGGCGTAAGCTGGTTTTTTTATTTGGGGTCTGAAACTATCCAAGAGCATGTCAGGTTAAAAAGAGAAAGGCACGGGGTGAGGCCCCAAGCGGCAGAGGCGATGGATCCCACCCTGCATTTCTTTCGACTTTATTTCTAAATTTGTCTGTATCCTACCCCCATCTTCCGTCATTAAATGGGAACCCTCCATAAAAGTACAAGATCTTTCCGGACATCGAAGTAGGGGACTATAAGGAATAGAAGGCTAGAGGTTCTTGATACACAGTATAGTATAGTCCTCCTCACCCTTGGGTAAGAGGAACGATACACCTTGTTCTAAAACTCCCAGGGTTTCCACATTGTAGAATTAAGAAAAAGGGTTGTTCTGAAAGAGTTTAGCAACGACAATTCACAATTTTGTAGTCTCTCTATCCCTGGATACATAGAACTGTCGTGCTCAGCTGGCAGCACTACCAATCTGCAGATAGAATGACGTTCGCCGACGTTTCAGTGACAGCGCTAGATATTTAATTTTCCTTAAATATAAGAGTCTGGTTTCCAGTTCTTTAGAGTGAAAGGTACAATACATCCACGTAAGCATTAAAAAGCCTGTTAGGGAAGATTACAGCTTATTCAGCATAAGCTGAAAACAGAAGAAAGTGAGACATTACTATTCTGTCCGTGAATCTCAACTTCTCAAACCTTCTTTCTACGTGACAATGGGGACTATTTCTGTTCCACACTAAATTTATTTCCACAGATACCTACCCCCCAAACACCGCAAATGTGTTTGGAAATTCAAGAGAGATCTTTTGTTGAGGTGAGGTTCTGCTTCAAGTCACTTTGGGCACTGCCTGTGCTTTCAAGTCGCTGACGGGGGGAGCCACTTTTTTGCTATCCCTCTAGTTAGTTAGTAGAGGGGAAACTGGACCATTTCATGAATTATCCGTCGTGCTCAGCTGGCAGCACCACCAAATACCTGCTCACAGTTTTACGTTCCTAACCACCACAGCTTCAATTTACATTTTGTAATGATTATTAATCATTTGTAGGAAACTTAGAGCAGTTATGCTCTAAGAATAACAATGAATAAACAATATAATAAAATAAATACGGAACATAAGGTAGAGATAAAAATGAATATAGTTGTACAGTTCGCAACGGGCTGTTTGTCTGCACCCGACGCTGCTCGCCTTATCAGTCTTGTATTGGTCGTGGTCTGCACAACACCTCCGAAAAGGTATACTATTCTCATTCTTTTAACTATAACGAGTATTAACAAATAACAAATAACATTATGTAAAATAAATAAATACAATCATATCTTATTATTATTAATAGGAGGTTGCCGGAGCAGGTGTACAAACGACCAATAGCGACTGATTATGGCGAGCGAGTAGAAGGAGGCCCCAGCATGGGGTGAAGGACACGAAAACTACCCCCACCTGGGGGGAAACGTAATTGCCATCATACCTAATACCATCAGCGCAGACAAGCAGGCCGTTGGTGAGTCCGTTCCGATATCAATGATACCTACATACCTACTGCTGTAATCAAGTCAATCTATTCTCCTGTCTACCTATGCCTACCTACTGCTGCTAACAAGTCAAGCTATTCTATATACTGATCTACTGTACCTATTCTCCTAATGCTGTATACTGAAACTACCTACAAACTCTTCCAGTGGATTTAGCCGTTTTCCCAACTGTTCTGAAACGGCTTGGCGCCCTCATTATAATCTTCATAATTTAGTTATTCATGTAGAAATTTGCCTATTGTCTAATAATTAGTAATTACCTCCCTATACTATGGTCAAAGTAGTCCTGAGACAGCTGAGCAGAGAGCCGTCAGTAAAGCCGACGATCCAGAGAAAGGCACGTATTACACCCCCTGATGAGTTAGCAGGGGCACCCTCTTTAGGTAGGCCGTTTTCAGTACTACCTATTCCGAACTAATTTTTATGGTGGTTCCAAACCCACCCAGAAACATTACAATTTCTCTTGACATACTGATCATAACAGTGGTGCATGCCGACCAGAAAAACTTTGACAGGATTGAGATCGAACCGATGTTCTGCTAAAGGCAACCATAATCTTGACCAGACCCCTGGGGGTCCGCGAAGGATACTCAGGGGCTCCACTTGATTTCCAAAATTTAGTTGGTACCCTTTCCTAGTACTAATAGGTATACTGTTGCTCTTATGACATGAGGCTCCGAAAAAAAAAATTTCCTCAGAAAGAACTATGTGGGTGAAAAAGTTTGAGAACCGCTGAATTACTTGGCTATCGAGGCTGTTATGTAATAATAACCATCCCCAGTATCACACCTTGTATAACTTCTCCTATACCTGCTTATGCTGTACCGTAGTAAACAAGGAATTAGAATTTCAGAGTTGGAATAAGGTTCGAAGGATCTTCGGATTATTCAAATATTTTTCCATCCCTTGTTGGTGAAAATCGAGGAAACTGGATTTTCCACTCTTCATCTTATTTTCGTACCTTCCGGCGACACATTTTGGTCCTTACTTTGTTCAAAATGTTAATAAAACTCACTGTTTTCTTTCTTGGGCAGTGGGGGGCAGTCTCAAAAGCGGGTAGAGAATTCTCTGACCTTGTCCAAACGGGGGGGGGGGGGGGGGGGGGGGGGGGGTAAAACTTTGGTTATTTTCATAAAATTACGTATATTAAAATAGATGTTCTCTAGTAGTTCACATTGGCCCTGCCCGCAAATCCAATCTCAGCCCTTCGCTGGCGCTGCTGTGGGGAAGCACAGCTCGGAGGTAAGCACACAGCTCACCAGAATAGAGTGTTTACTGTTTGCCAGTACTTAATTTGGATAGGAGAGCTTTGAGAAGTGCAGGAACAGCAAACCGCTTCACAGATCCCGCAATCATCATTTACAACTCTTGATTCCGGTTCTTTGAATAATTCAAACACAATCTGAAAACAGAGAATTTATGCAAACAAATTATTGTGGTCGTGTTCACCTTTGCTTGATCCTGTTTTGCATGCTTTGGATCCCTTCGAAATATCTAGTGATTAAGCTTCTAATTTTCCGTTAAACTGCAGAGTGGATTGGTGTCGATACCGTCCTTGTTCCGGCAAGAAATAAAAACAATCAAAAGTCTCAACATTTTTCGCGAGTCGAATATCCTACCTACTCAAAAAAAAAAATTTGAGCTGAGTGTAAGGAATTCTAGGGGGCTTTATTTCGGTGAAAGGCGAGAAGCGGGGAACCTTACTTTTCGATACTCCTCGATAACACCTTGAAAGTATTTTGTAAAATCACTTTCTGTCGAGGCTGAGGGTTGAAATTTCAAACCTGTCTTTGTTAATGGTGGCAATGGATCGGGGTCTATACTGAAAATCTCCTTTTCAGCAAGATTTTGGACTACGTGCCGAAAGAATTTGTGTCGGCAAAAAAAGGGTAATTTTAAAAGAAAGTTAGGAAGATTCTGACAAACCTTTTTTGGAACGGAACAAAACAGATTAGTGTCGCCCATCGACGGTGCATGAAAACAATTGACGCAATTTGGTTTTGTATAGATAGTTGTGTAAGCAGTAGAGAGTGAGGGATGATAATGTTGTTTAGGAAGCGCCACAGACAGCAGCAAGCACTGTCGTGAAGCGGGGTGAGGGTAATGCAGTTCCATGAACCAAAGCAATGAATAATTGCACCCAAAGTCAGCAAACATTTGCTCTCTTCCTTTGTCCATTGTCTCAGGGAGCCCCCAAACTTTCTGAATAGTCGCGGACCGACGAACTCCAACGTAAACAGTTATAGATATACAAAGTCTGTGAAGTGCTGATTGCTGATTAGTATTTCAGTTGATCCCTCTGCTACAAAACGCTTTTGGCCAATCGTAAATTTATGAGTAATGATGGAGTAATGATCACTTTCGATGATAGGGTTAAGACAAGATATTGCTGTAGCATTTGTACCTTCGCACTAAGGCGACGAACGTCTAGGTGAAATTTCCTGTCTTTACGACAGAGGGAAAAAATTAATCCCAATATAAAATGGATGCTTCATTACACCAAACTTTAACGATCGTGACGACACATTGATTGGTATCAATACCTATAAATACCTTCATTAGTTCCGGGTATACTTATCTATAATATTCGTTCATTCCTCTTCAGTTTTAAGGATTTTGAAACAAGAGAGCGTTGGGTAGGAAAGTCAGAAAGATGCTTGAGGCAGGACGCAAGCAAAAGTTCACCTGTTCACCTTCGCGGATTTAATATTTCTAATCCAAAAGAAAGCCACAACCGATGAACGATTCCAATGCGTCTTCCAATAAAAAGTCCATTACCGTAATAACGTGAATTAGATATTGGAAAAAGAAATTCGATCAATTCTTTATTCCAGGGCAGTCACGTGGTTAAGCAATACAAGCTAAAAGCTGGCCCAGCTTGATGAGAATTGATGAAGAAAACAATGAAGTCCCTTGTTATTTTTCAAACGGTAGAGGGAAAGGACCTGACAGATCC
This sequence comes from Mesopsocus fuscifrons, assembly GCA_950004255.1. Classification (NCBI taxonomy): domain Eukaryota; kingdom Metazoa; phylum Arthropoda; class Insecta; order Psocodea; family Mesopsocidae; genus Mesopsocus; species Mesopsocus fuscifrons. The sequence continues at coordinate 5,736,494 of OX465377.1, forward strand.
ACTTATACCTTATACCTCTCTCCTTTCTTCTCCGATAGCATTGTATCACATTTCCCGTGCCCGACATGTTCCTACCCTCCATCAAAGACTGTATTGTGTCCGCAGACTGAAGGATTTTCCACCTAGTGGCCCCGACTTGTCCCAATGAAAGAACATAAAGGCCGCATAGAGATAGGGACGGAGGGTACTATGGCTTTGACCTAGTGCTGTCAGAACCTGACTCTTACAGAAGTAAGTCCGAATTGCTTTCTGCAATTGTCCGTTTGGTACAATAGAAGCTATCTTATGTGAAGGTGCGTTGAGTCTCCAATTTAGGTATACTCTCTCTCTCTCTCTCTCTCTATCGACCTTCTAGGGCCATGTAAATTTTTCTCGCTATAAGAGAGTTCGCTGTAGAGGGTTGTCAAGTGACCGTAGTGTTTGCTCGTTATAGAGAGAGACAACTGCTGTGTGTAATTTTTTACCCATATACTCGACGAGTACAATTTAAGAAAAATTGGTGTTAAAAAGTTTAGTGTTGAGTTTGATTTATTTCAAAACTCCGAGTAGCCTAAAAATTCGTTGACTGAAGATACCTGGGAAAAAGTAGTTTACTACTTTAGGAGGTGGGGGACTAATACCGCAACGTAGTATGTCCAAAATAAGGCTGAACTCTTCCTATCACTTTTCTTCGTACATTGTTGGAATGTTTACCCACGCTATCATGCGGAAAATAGTTTCCGAAATTTTCCCGTTACCCTGCTCCTAAATTCCTAGATTCTGTTATATTTATTATAAGCTATGTATTACACACCAAACACCTGTGTCAGCAACAGCCCGGTGGGCGTCCCCCCCCCCCGTACCAACAAAATAATTCTGAAAACTGTACGCAGGTACGCAGGTACGCAGGTATGAGTATGATTGTAATTGATGAATTTTAAACGACGGTTTATTCTAACACAGCCTTTTGATGTAAATATCTCGGGACCCCCAAACTTGATCTCTATTAATCACGGCCTAAATTTGATCCCGATTAAACACAGCCTGTGGCCGTGGATGACTCGATTAAAACCGTCAAACTATGGAAATGCGGATCATCTGATTTTGGCACGTTACACAGATTACTCTCCTCTGTTTCCCGGGGCAGAAAAATTCCCCTGCGTGGAACAGGTTCATTTTGTATTTACGATTTTGTTCGTAATTTTTTATTTGTTTAGTTTGTTCGATACTCGCTCATTTCATCATGAAACGGTAGTCAGCGCGTTGAAGCGTTTTTTAACTGAGATTAAAATTTTAAAGTGATCGGAGATTTACAGTGGGTCGAAGTCCAGATTAAATATGCTGAAGGTGAAGCAGGTACGTTTTAGAATTAATTGCTGGCTCTAAAGTTAATCGGAATTTGTTCAGCTCTGATATATCTATAGCATCTCAAGTGAAATGTACTTTTCAATACATGGTGGTTCTGAACCCACCTGAAACTGTAAGTCCCCGTCGTGTGCGACAGCTGACGATCTAGGTATAATTCCTGGAATGGTCTAGATGCCAACAATTTCAACAGCAACAAAGCGTTTTTTCCGAGGGAATCTCGTTGGGAATCACTGGAAATCTTTATGAAATCTCAGGGAATCTTGGAATTTTTTGGAGTGGTTACCCCTTCGGGGTTCATCTTTCGATGAATATCGTTGGGAATCTTTGGAAATCTTTATGGCATCTCAGGGAATCTCTGGAGTGGTTACCCCCTCGGTTTTTTCGGTAATATTGTATGACATTCGACCCAAGTTGGTAGAGCCATAAAACGTCATAGTTCTCACAAATCCTGTTTTCCTGAAACTGTCTGAAGTTCAAAGGTGAAAGCATAAAGAAAAATCAAGAATTCAAGTTTATACTCATAGTCTCGATACTCGAAATCGATATCGTACCTCTTTTGTCGTAAGAATTTCATTAAAAAGTACTTCCTCACTGGCATGACCTAGATATCCGCTAGTCACTACATTTCTTATCATTTGGCAGTATCCGCTATTCCTCATTCTCGTCAATTTATTCTAAATGGCAGTTGACGTTATTGGTTTTTACTATTTCTGATGGAATTTATTCGTTTTTTGATCTCGATCCTGTAATATTTAAATTCGTTTATATTATAAATAAAGTCTTATTTGACTAAATTTCTCTTTTCAGGTCAGTAATGGCCAATGAGACTTCCAATGTATTAATTGGCGTAGTAACCCTCGGTTACGAAAACTACCAACCGACTACCGACCAACATTGTGGGTCTTAAGGGCCACCTTAAATTCGCTATTTTTTTACGTTCCGATTTCAAACTTTGTGAGAAAAATATTGGATATTTAAATATTCTGAAATATAATATGTCTTTCTAACGTCATTACTCATGAGGCTTTGTTGTGATTTTAAGATCGAGTGATTTTTGTCACAAAAAATAATTGTCTAAAATTAACCGATCATGAAATCACAACATAGCCTCATGAGTAATGATGTTAAGAAGACATATTATATTTCAGAATATTTAAATATCCAATAGTTTTCTCACAAAGTTTGAAATCGGAAAAAATAGCGAATGTCTATTCAGCCTTAACAAGAAGTTGACAGAAGCGCTGACATGGAAAAATAATTCCGGCAGTAATTTGTCTTATTCTGAGTATGCACGTAAGACACTGACGTCCTTTAATTTCCCTTCCAATTATTTTTTTGGCCATGCCATGACATGACGTCGCGTGACTTGCGTTGTTAATGCAGTAGCTATGGGTCGGATAAGCTCAATGGCTGGGCCTCAGCCATGAAGAGGGAAGAAAAAGCCAGAGAAAGAAAGGAAAATTGTGTTCTTTCGCGGGGCCAACTGTACGGAAGCCTCAGGTATTGGCCCTGCTTCGGACCAATCACCCCCTTTTGTTTTTCTGTGTATCTTAAACCTGACCTCTGTGTATAGGTATAGAGGGTATCACACTTTGGGTAGTCAGTGGGAGAAGAAGTCTCTCTCTGGAAGGGGAAAAATGGAAGGTTCGAAACTTTTTGTCAGGATTATTTTTATACGCGCCTAATCAGGTTGGAAAAATTTCAGCTTTTTTATGGGTTCTTCTAATTCGAATTGACGGCTCTTTTTGGTAACAAGAGATCTATAGTAAGGCTAAGAGACCTAGGTTGTCCACCAATCAGTTTCGTTGAAGACTTATTCACCCTTAATAGTACCTAGTTTATTTGTTGTCGGGAAATTCGGCTCGTTCCTATAGGCACCTGATTTTAGAAGCAAGGCAAACACCTAACTTTATTAAACATTTCGGGATATACAAGTTTTGATATTTCCACCTCACCACACGGAAAGGAGTGCTGAGCTGCTGTGAGCTGAACAACATCCGGTCCCGCGCTCCTTCGTTAGGGCGACAAACTTTCGTCGCCCTTATCTGTCGCAACAGCTCGTTGAATATGATGTCTGCAGTGAAAGTTAGGCAGTTACAGGAGAGCTTTATGAGTGAAAATGTGAAAGGTGAGAACGTTAAAAGCGTGTTGAGACATGTCACCTGTTACCCGTTCCACCTTGACAGCCATTACTGCGTTTGTTGCGACAGCTGTTGCTCTCTCAAGCCCCATATTCGTACGGCCCATATTTTCTTATTTTGCTTTTTAAATTTCACTTTTTTCGGCAATTATTACTTTTACATATATCATCTTTTTCCTCCATCCTCTGCGATAGTACTGAAGCTGAAAAAACGTTTTTTGACGAGAAGTGAAAAATTAAGGCTGAATTTACATTCGCTATTTTTTTACGTTCCGTTTTCAAACTTTATGAGAAAACTGTTGGATATTTAAATATTCTGAAATATAATATGACTTTTTAAAGTCATTACTCATGAGGCTATGTTGTGATTTCACGATCGGTTAATTTTGAACAATGTTTTTGTGACACAAAATCACTCGATCGTTTAAAATCACAACATAGCCTCATGAGTAATGACTAATGACCTTACAGAGACATATTATATTTCAGAATATTTAAATATCCAATAGTTTTCTCACAAAGTTTGAAATCGGAACGTAAAAAAATAGCGAAGGTATGGTGGCCTTAAGTGATGACTGATGACACTGTATAGGGATCACGGGATGAAATGATATGGATGCCGATTTCTTCAGAGAGAATGAAGAAATGATACGTTTACTTATTAGCAGGCCCTTCATGGGTTTTCCTTATCTTTCTTCAGCACTGACTGCCACTGGAGAACACTCGTAGACAAAAGTTTTCCAAAAACCACTAAAAAAAAATTATAAAGTGAAAATCAATTTTTTCGAATTTTATTTATTGTTTTCGGTTGCCTCTAATAACCATATTTTAAAATGACACTCTGGGGTTCCAGCAGTGCAAAAAAAGTTTGAAAACTTTGAAAATTGTGAAATTCGGTACATGATATATACTTTAGCAATTTATTATTTTCTATGAAATATTTTCCGTGTTCTCTCATTTTGAGATCTTTCCTCAAGAACCCTCGTGAAATTGCAGGGGAACCTTGCGAAATTTGTTACTGTAAAACACTCTTATAAACAGTCAGCGAAATGTTTTTCATTTAAGAAATTGAAATATTTCACAACTTTTTATTGCGAAGCAGCTGCATTTTTTGAAATTAATAAAGTGGAAATAGAAGTGAATGGTCTGTGAATGCCGAGCATCTGAGACGTTCCAACAGTCCACGAGTCTATAGAAGGGGAGTAATATGATGAAATTCCCGGGGCTTACCGCACAATCTTCCTTGTGGCTCGCTCCCTTGTCCGTCTCAATCGAACCCATTTTGAAAAAAAAGTGGGCGGTTCGCCCACGTCTTCAAATTCCAGTCTGAGTGATTATTTTCCAAAACTCAAAATATCCCCTTCACGTACTGTATGTCTCATGGTTCGAGCCAGGGCCAGGGTCTTGTGGAATACTGACTCCTATATGTATATCTTTAGTGACCTCTGTACCTACACAGAAGAGGGTGATCTGGCCAGTTAGTGAAGGACAGATGCTTATCAAGGTTAGGTACACTCAGTATAAGGGAAGACTGACATGAAAAAGTTGCGACAAGTCGAGAATAGATGCTCGGTCCTCCTGCTTCACGGCTCAGTATTTACCCTGCCCTGCCACATTTACAGTATTATTTTACGAATATATTTAAGGGTCCGCTTAACCTGACGATACATTTTTTGCCGCCCATAAGATTAACATTGCGAGTGGCGATTCATTATCAAGGTTTACCCTTAGTTGGAAAGACACAAAATTTTGCCTATACCTAGCCCTAACAATGTTGTAGGTCGTGATCGAAGCAGATTTCCCAATTTTTTACTGGTTTTCGAGATACAGCACTTTTCCCCTTAAAAATTGTGGTATGCGATGCTAGCATTTGCAAAACAGTTGCAATAAAAGAAACCAGTGAGAAATTGGGAAATCTGCTTCGATGACGACCTACAACATTGTTAGGGCTAGGTACAGGCAAAATTTTGTGTCTTTCCAACCAAGGGTAAACCTTGAAAATGAATCGCCGCTCGTAATGTTAATCTTATGGGCGGCAAAAAATGCATCGTCAGGTTAAGCGGACCCTTAAAGTAAATCATATAAGTTAAGCTCTCAGTGCTGCTGAAGGTTTCGAATTCAAAAATCATGTCTTAATTTACAATATTTATGATCAGCACAAGTGCATGCTAGTTAAACCAAGTAGGTATTTTGAATTTTTCTCGACAAAAAATAATTATACCTAGAAATATCCATGAAGAAAAGAGATACCAGAAAGAACTTCGAATTCCCTTTTGGATTTGAAAGAGAAGAAGTAAGCGAAGTACCTAAAGTAGAAGAAAATGTGACGTCCCCAGAGGTTCATCAACCGCTTCTGTTTGTAAACTTGCCGGTACCTAAAACGGAGTCTTTGTCTATTACTTTTTGAATTCAGGTTTGAATCAGACGTTGATGAAAAACTGAAATTCAAAGCAAGGTATACAAGGCGCGAAACAATCGCTTGTTCAGCAGGAAAATCACTTTTCTCAACAAAGGTGCCGCACTGATTGCATTCGCTTATTAGTTTTTCATAGCTGAATAAATCTCGTCACTTCTTTACTTACCTCCTTTTTTGTTTTATTTTATGGCTGAGATTTCTTGCCTGGCTTGATGCTGAGAGCTTGTTCCTTTCATATTTTCTCAAAATCTCTTAAATAAAGATGGCCGCTGTAAATTACGTACATTCAATTTAAAATTTATCTGCATATGTTTCGTTCGATTGAATTTTGAGTTTTCTCGTTTCGAGGCTTTTGAAAAGCCCCTAGTTTACTTTCGGGGCGTCCGCGCGTTTATAATAATTATTTTGTAGACGTTTTCAAACATTTTAAAAGCCAGTAACGTAACAAAAACTGCATTAAAACATTCGTAAACGAAAATCACAAAAAACAAAGGGTCAATTCAGTCGTAGCGTGAACGGGATTAGGTGATTCGAGAACACTAAAGTTTTTACTTTCGCGTTAAAAAACTCTTTTGAAATTCAAAATGGTTTCTGAAGTGATCGAAGGACTGTAGAAGCACGTTTTTGAAATCCAAGCTGAGCAAAATTCAAGGGCTTTTCATGCATCAATGGTAACAAAGGAGATCTAGAGCTAAAGAAATACGAACCATTGTCCAGGGTCAGTGAATCCAGAGGTTGTCTTGTTTGAGTATGACTGACAGTGACGTCAGACCATATACTGACCAATCAGAGCCAAGTTTTTATTCAGTTTTAATGGTATAGTGACCTCTGAGATACATAGGTCTTCCATTGTCAGTATTCTGATCCATTCATGAAGAGAACTGATCGCGTTCAAAGGATGAGGTACTCTAGAATGAAAATCCGGACGAGATGCAACTCTGCAGCGATTGAGAGCAGCAGAGCATGGAGGACAAATGCATGGGACAATGGCACAAAGTCCCTGGACTCTGGACAACATCCCTCCCTGGAGACCATCGACTGCTGACCGTAATTGTGGCAGAACCAATAGGCGAATGGGGTCGTTTCGAATGAATCCGTGCCTTTTATTTTTACTTTCCCGGTCCCAAACAAATGGAAGGGTTGATTTCGTGCCTGCCTTTCGGGTGCCTCTATTGCCTTTCTACGAACTTCACAATGACGGCCCTTCGGTTAATACTCCCGATATTGGTTCACCACTCAATCGGAACAACATACATTTTTTTTCATAGCTGGTTCCGACATTTATTTTCTGATTTTGGTGGGTTTTATTGGTCTGCCCCTGGGGGACCAGTGCCAGTGCTGGGAGTCGTCTCATCTTTTTTCAAAAGTTACGAGCTTTTATTGCGTTGGACAGTCATTGCTGTTGGAATAAAAGATGGGGACAGCGCTGGATTCGGACAGGAGAGTTGCACAATTACAAAAGCTTGTTTCCTTTTAGCTGTAGGGATTTCTGGCGTTTGTTTTTTGTGGCAAGATAATGACAATGTGAAAATTTTTGTATCATTCAGTGTTTATTTTTTTTTGTTTTCCCTGTCCGTGCATTTTTTTAAAAAAAACTTCGGTTTATTCCATACAGGTATGTCATGCTTTTGTTTATAAATACCTTAAGGCTGTAGGTAAAATTCCATTTGTTTACGTTTCCCAGAAAACCTAAAACATACACTGAGAAAAATTGTTTGAGCACTGTTAGGTACAACCTGAGTTTCGTTTATTTCCAAAAAGTAAAATGATTAAAACGAAAAAAGAACGATGTTTCATTGGTGTCAGCACTTTTTTTTTTTGGCAAGGTACCTTTATCATCAGCCAAGAGCTCCGACGCGACCTCGGTGGATGACATATAGCCTAGTGAGGCAGGGGTGGGTTGGGGTTGGCAATTAAAATGGCATCGACCGGGAAACCGATCTCATTACCAAACTTTCTCGTAGTCAGAGGTCATATAGGGGGTCAACGGTGTGACAGACTGGCAGGGTCGATACCAATCACCCACAGCTTGTCCTGGGGGGCGGATTTATCATAATTTGGCGAAAAATTCTCCAGACTAACCAAAAAATGATTAAAGTTTAAAGTCAGCGTTTTTTTCCACATTTTCTTATATCAGGTTTTTGACGGATTTTACTTTCCTAGATACATAAGGTACACTTTTCCTTCTCGGTTGCAGACGATACCGCATGCAGGAGTTTGGCCGAAGCCAAGGGTGTAACCACTCCAGAGATTCCTTGAGATTCCATAAAGATTTCCAATGATTCCCAACGATATTCATAGAAAGCTGAACCCCGAAGGGGTAACGCATCCAAAAAAATTCCAAGATTCCCTGAGATTTCATAAAGATTTCCAATGATTCTCAACGAGATTCCCAACGAGTGGTTAACCCCTCGGCCGAAGCCAAACAGGAAAAAATTTCTTCTTACCCCGGTATTGGAACCCAGTCCTGAACTTGTACAAGTGGTTGTTCGTCTAATAAGGGTGTAACGATTTTCCATGTTATTTTGTTAATAGGCGACGGGAGGGGGGGGGGGGGGGGGGGGGGGGACGCAAATAGCCTAATAGCTATATAGAGGTGGGCCGTTTTAGTGCATGTATATGGGCATACATATGCATAATGTACAATATTGACAACGCGTGTTTGCGTGTTGAATTTGAAAGTGTAACCCAATTAGGAGGTTGAGCTTGTCTGATAGTAATTACCGTACCTGATATTGATTTCACTTTATAACTTAACAGTATTAGTATGCATAATTGACAAGACTTGAGCTTCGTTTACTCATGATAAGTTACCACAGGGCGAGCAGCACTTTGCAGTGTAGTGGTTACTAAGTTAGGTCAGACCCTCACAACGTATCTTCCGTGCAATATTGATTTTAGACATGTTCCTATTTTCGCATCTCTAAAGTTACCTTCATAGCTTCAAACTTTGTAAGAAAACTATTGGATATTTAAATATTCTGAAATATAATATGTCTTTTTAACGTCATTACTCATGAGGCTATGTTGTGATTTCACGATCGGTTAATTTTGGACAATTTTTTTGGTGACAAAAATCACTCGATCGTAAAATCACAACATAGCCTCATGAGTAATGACGTTAAAAAGACATATTATATTTCAGAATATTTAAATATCCAATAGTTTTCTCACAAAGTTTGAAGTCCAAACGGAAAAAAATAGCGAATGTATATTCAGCCTTAAGGGAAAATCGCAACAAAAATGAATACTTAAATAAAGGAGGCTGACGTTTTGAACCAACCGAATTTGATTGTGCACGGGTACAAGTGTATATGCAGTTCTCAGAAATTTCTGTGGGAACGTGACATAATATGCGCGCGTTAATTCAGCATAGCGTGAGACCGCTCCTCTGAGAGGTGAAAAATCCTGTGGAAGTTTGAACGGCATAGTTTTGAAAGTTTGTCTCGTTGACCGGTAAACTTTGCGTAACCACACGAAATTAGCGACTTCCCCTTTAGGTCTGTTACACAAAATTGGACAATGGGCCTGGCGGCAATACCTTTACGCTCATAAATATTACAAAGTAATTATCCTCCAACAATAGAATTTCCTATTCTGTGGGGGAATCTAAAAACAGGCAAAGAAAAGTTGAAATGAAAATTTAATCGCGGCCGCAAAGACGCTGGCCTAGTTAAGAGTTTCTGTTCCTCGCATAAAATATTTCTAATCTTTAGACGTAAAATTATGTTAGCGGATTGAGAGATTTGTGCAAGGAAGAGACTGATTTTACGGAACCGTGAAGCGGAACTTTTAGGTTGACAAGGTGGCTTGAGACTTTTTTGTTTCACTGAAATTTTAATAACCCAAGGCAATGAAAACGCTTTCAAGGGCTTTTCATTTTCATTTTCCTGCTGCGACGTTGTAAATGATTCATTAGCGGGCCCGCTGTGATGGGGCCCTTGAGACCCTACGCCTCTAGTATAGCCCCTCTGCGCCTACTTTCCCGCACTCTGCGGGCCCCACTTACCGCGCCCAAAACACTTCTGCACCCAACATTCTTCAGGAAATGCTCCAGCCATCTTTTTTTTTTCAAGATGTTTTAATTTGGAAAAATGTTGTTTCCTTCCTTGAGCCAAATTAGCTCAAAAGCGGAGTAAGTATTTTTTTAATTAATAAAATGGCGGAATGAGAAACTGAAGTGTCAGGTGTGATTCTGGCGAAACCTGCCAAGTAATAAAACTGTAGGCGAGGGGGTAACGATATTCATAGAAAGATGAACCCCGAAGGGGTAACCACTCCAAAAAATGCCAAGATTCCCTGAGATTTCATAAAGATTTCCAATGATTCACAACGAGTGGTTAACCCCTTGCTGTAGGTTTAGTACATTTTAGGTACCTTCGAAGATTTATCAGGGTGGGGTTGACACGCTTTTGGTTCTGTCCTCATGTCCGCAACTGTACCTAAATAAACGGTTCATCGTATCCTCGAAGCCCATTGACAATCAACCGGTAGAGCGGTCTGCGGGTGTAAACAAATGTGAGCTGTCCTGGGGGGATGAATGGACCTTGATGGGGAAATCGATCTCCCTGTGATTGGTGCTGCTGGAGTAGTGGAGGTTGTTAGCCGACTCTGGATGTTTGTCCTGGACTTTATCCCATTCCAACTTATCCCTGATATCCCTACAAACTACCCCGATGTTGCCTTTGAACTCAGCGATCCTTTTGGTACCAGCAAGAGTACCTTCCTAGGGTTAGTGAAGGTATGCACTAATGCTGAGACGTCAAGGTACTGGTATTCCTACCCTACTAATGGGACATTTTTCAGCGAACCTGAGTTCTACGACTTTCCCTGTGCCACCCTCCTGGAGTTAATAGCTTTGCTACATGCCTGTTGCAACACAGAATAAACGTTCGTATTGTTTATTTTGAAAAGACCGTTTCCTGTTTCATAAGGAAAATAAGGGAAGGATGCCTGGCTCAGGTCCAGGATTGGTAGAGAAGGAGCCAGAGGAGCCGAGGGCTCCTGTGAGGGCCTGGCCGAGGCCCAAGGGGGTCAGCCCCCCCCCCCCCCCCCCCCCCCCGAAACCTCCCTCTGGTGCCTTTTATTGAAACCATAAAGTACCTCCCACCGCACTGCGATTACTTTTTCCCCACACCTGCATCTGGCTGACGGTTCAAAACTGTCTTGAAAATATGATATCTCTGCAGATATTTGCTTTTTTTCAAATTTTGGTGGACTTTTTCTTGGTTTTCGCTCAAATTTATGTCCTTATCGGCTGTTCCTTTGTCTTGGTACCAACATCTCCAGTTTGAATTTTGGGCTTAGCTGTCCTTTAGCGTAGAAAATGGGTCCTTTCTTACTTAATAAAAATGGGGTGATAGCAAATTGGAAACTTTACAGGTACACCAGTCACCATGTTATTATTATATTAAGATGGAAATTTTCCGGCCACCTTCAAGGACGCTGGTGGATATTGAAAAAATGTTCTGAAATATAATATGTTTTTTTTCATGTCCGAATGAACTGGCTGTGTTGTGATTTTACGATGGAGCCATTTTTGTCAGTAAAAAATTCGTAGAAAATTACTCATCCGTAAAATCACAACATAGTTCATTCGGACGTTGAAAAGACATGTTATATTTCAGAGCAATCCCTTAAAAAGAATCCCTTATTTGAATGAAAGCTTCATTCAGTAGTGTGTAACACCCATAAGTATCGGCGATCGGTTTCAAATCGATTGATATTTAATACTGATAGATATTATGTTTGACGAGCCGGAGGGGAACGGAGAGGACACCCCTTGACGTCATACCCATAACATTGAAGTTTCTGTTAAAGGCCAGTACTATCCTACATATGTATATTAAATAAAAGGGACAACTTTTTCATTTCTTCAGTTCATTGCAAAAAAATCACTTTTATGTTTTTTTTCGTTTTTTAAAGAAATGATAGTGAAGCAACCAATGGTGATATGACTTCTGGGCTTTACGTATAGGAGTATCTAATGAAAGAATTGTTCGAGAAAATATTATACCCTGTTTCCCTGGTTATTATAGAATGACGTTGTATGACGTCGAAGAGTGTGCACTCCCATTAAGGGTCAGCTATACCTGACGGTGCATTTTTTGCCGCCCATAAGATTAACATTGCGAGCGGCGATTCATTTTCAAGGTTTACCCTTGGTTGGAGAGACACAAAATTTTGCCTGTACCTAGCCCTAACAATGTTCTAGGGAGTGTTTGAAGCAGATTTTTTTACTGGTTTTCGAGATACAGCACTTTTTTTGAGGTATGCGATGCTAGCATTTGCAAAACAGTTGCAATAAAAGAAACCAGTGAGAAATTGGGAAATCTGCTTCGAACACTCCCTAGAACATTGTTAGGGCTAGGTACAGGCAAAATTTTGTGTCTTTCCAAGCAAGGGTAAACCTTGAAAATGAATCGCCGCTCGCAATGTTAATCTTATGGGCGGCAAAAAATGCATCGTCAGGTATAGCGTCCTCTTAAGGGATGTGATAAGCCAAACAGTTGTTCGCGCTGCTGACGGTGGGCTTTAAAATGAAACATTGTCAGCGAATGGCTCACGCCTGCTTAAATAGCCTTTTATGCAAACTAATTACATTCACTAACCCACTCTACTCTCCAAATTACAGTGCTATGTCATTATTACAACGTGTACCTTCCTTCCAAGGTACTTTTATTCTAGAAGTGTACTCCTGTGACGTAGGTTCGTGTACAAGTGGCGTTAACTAACAGTGAGACTACCTTGTGAGTCCAACTACCTTGGCGTTTTCCGGTCTGCGTGGCATATTGTCTTTTCGCTCAGTTCACTCCGAAGGTACTGCTCTTTGTGCATGACGTCATCTATTGTGTTCAGTGTCTCAGCGATCCTTTGTGAACGTCGAAAGCCTCTTAGGCCGTTTTATAGATGGGGTTCATCGTCAAACATTCGATCAAACTTCTGTGAGCAGTCAGCTTGACTGGTCCAGGGTTGTATTTACTTTCTGTTCCTTTTGTTGTTTTCGATTTTGTCTTGTCTTTTTTGGTCTCTGATATACCTAACTTTACTTTCAGGTGAAGGGATTTTGTGATAACAGTAGTATTGTAGTGAATTTTATTGAAATCCTTTTTTGTTATTTCGAGATTCTATACTGAAGACGCGCAGGGGATTGAATATGAGAGCCAGGGGATATATTTCAAAATTTCCTTCCCATCGCTAAAAAAAATGAGGAAGTATCAAACATTTCTGTTTCACAGAATCGGTTCCCAAGGGTTCCCAGGGCAACAGAGATTGAACAATTGCTTGTATCAGAAAAACTAAGCCTTGTTCCGCGGAACTTTTTAGGTAAATTCTCGCAGTGGTTTTACAGTAGATCGGAAAAAGAATCAGCTAATGCTACAGCAATCGACCGCCACCCCGATATTGAAAAACTGAGCTCAATTCTGCAGGGTCTACAAAGTCGTTGATCTTATTTGCAGTTTCTGCTGGTGAAGAACGTTGATTTTCCGATTCTTGCTTACAAATAAAAATGCGCTCAGGTGTACCTCGAAAAAGGGATGTGTGACGATCTCTGGCTCCTCCCTTACTATTTGTATTGCACTGGTGGCTGCTGACAGTCAGCGCTGTTGTGATTGTTCCATTCCGAAATGTTATCACCCTAGCAACGTTACGTTGCTTTCCTTTTGTATACGGAACGTAGCAAGTTGAAATTACCCAGGTACCGGAATACCTGGGTGTAAGTTATTTATTACTATGTATACAGTGAAAAACGGTGTCATTACTTGGGACAGGAATTCGTGTGAATGTGAGGTGAACATCACATTACGTTTTTTGGTCCATTTCTGGAATGAGGGTGGTGCTGACAAGGGTCCGCTACTGGCCCCGTGATTAATTTCGATGTCACCCTCCCCCTCCCTGGTTGTCATCCTGCTCCCCTTATACTGTATTCACCAGCTCTGTACACCGTGGTCTTGATGAGGTGGCTCGAATGCATGTTTTACAGGGGCGTTGGTGCATCCTCACCGAATGGTCCTATATAACGCTGGTTATGGGCGATACTCAGCCTATCTAATAGCTGAGGGTTCGGGGGGACAAGCCCAGCAACTAGACCGTTTTCAAGAACTATCCATTGTGCTCAGCTAGCAGCACTACCAAATACCAGCTCCCCAGCCATCGAGTAAACGATGGGGACCTACAGTTTTAGGTGGGTTCCGAACCACCACAGCCTCGATACACATTTCACTTGACATGCTGAACATATCAGAGGTGAATGCCGAGCAGAAAAACTTTTTGGTAGGATCGGGATCGAACCGGTGTGACCCGGCTCTCACTGCTCCTCAAAAGTCGACCATTTAGTCCACTCGGCTATCGAGGCCGTTCAGTCTATCTAAGCCATCGTCATTAGTAGACCCAGCAGGGTCCTATAATATGGTCCACTCTGGCCGTGTATGCGGTAATGCTGTAGAGTGGGCCTGTTTGGTACATATACTGGCCAATCTTTGTAGTGGCCTGCGAAACGGAACTCTGCGTTTTCATCAGTGGGAAGTGGCAGTGTTTAGCTGATGTAACTGACAGTGCTAATACAGCTACTTACCTAATATATCTTCACTTAGAATGTGGGCAAAAGTCCGCTTGAGAAAGTGCAACAAGCCTGCATGTGCTTCCGTATGAATGCTCGAGAATCCGTCCTTACCGGGTGAGCGTCCGCAGCGAATGCGTCTTTGCTCGCACCGAAGTTCCAGTACTATCCCAGCCAACGAAAAAGTCCGTCAGCAGTGCCTGAGATACACTCGTGGGTGTGGCGTTACGTGCTAAACATTTTTACTGTCGGAAAAGTCGGAAGCATGGGGTTTTAGTAATATCAGCCACCGCTGAGCGGGTTTGGTGCCAGCTTGGGACGCTCCCACTCTTATTTGCATCTGACGCATTTGCATAGTCAAATAAAGTGTCCAGTTTCGATTGGGGGGGGGGGGGGCAATAGGGGTAAATGGGGTCTTCCTGACCCCTGCGACAGCTGTGATTTCCTCTTGGCTAGGCTCTCTAAAAACGGCTCGTTTCACTCTCATCGTGCGTAATGAAAACCAGTTTCCCTGAGAGAGGAAGGTAACTTTATTCAACCCTATTGATCCTGTTTTCAATTGTCGGTGAAAGGTTGCGTTAGATTTTCAAACAGCCGATATTCTGTGATAATTTTGGGTCTGGCTTCCGACTTCTTGGGTTGCCTTTGAGTCCTACCGCATACACGAGAAGGTATCAGCCGCATCTGCCGAACTGTCTGTATTATCTCCTTGTTTCAGTAAGCTATATCCCTCCCTTATTTCTAGGCTGGAGAAGAAGCCGATGAAGTACTAAAAGTTTCAAAGTTTGTTGCAAACTAAAGGTGACATCGTGGCTTTCTTGTTATTTTCTGTGATGCTATGTTTTGACCTCAAGGCTTGTGGTTAAGTTTCGAGTCGTTGCGGTATTCTTAGATGCTTAAAGGAAATTTAAGGCATATTTGTGTGGTGGGGACGGTATAGCTGAATATTACAATATACGAGCTTTTAACATTTCTGTGTACCTATACCTGCGTAGTGAGGTATTCTATGTATGTGTATAACAGCCACTGAATGTGCCTCTGGCCGAGTGGTCAAGGGGTCCGCTTTGTGTCCTGAGAGGTCCGGGTTCGAATTCCGGCGGAACGGAAAATTTTCCGCTTCCGACATATGGATGTATTGGTTTCGGCCCACTCCTAACTTGGCTTCGGAACACTCATATTCGGCTTCGGCCAAAAACATCTAACAAACCAACACATTGGGGCATATGTTCTCTGAACGTCGCGCGTTAAAAAAATAACCAATCATTGGAACGTGGTTTGTTTATTGAACTCTTTATGGGCTAAACACGCTGTTGTTGACAAAAAGTGTGCAGCATAAAACTCAGTACACAATTTTGACAATCTTAATTTGGCTTGTGTAGTAAAAAATCTGTTAAAAGAAGGTACAGACTATTCAAAAGTATATGTACCTTGTTCCTGACCAGCAGGAATTGGTAAATTAAATTTTGGAAAGGGCAACGAGCACCAATATCAAAGGAAATACATAGTTTCCCGTCCACTTTGGAGATTGGAAATCGACAGAAGGTCCAATATTGCATAGTTCCTTCTCAGATCTTGTCAACTTTCTCAAAATTCCCATAATATCAGGTCTTGGAGGATAAGGTTCGAAGGTCCTTTGTCTCTGATAAAGACCTTTGCCAGCGATCTAGAATTGATCTGTTCCGGGTGCCTTGCTTTCTGTGGGGTAATAACTCCTCCAGAAATACACAGTTCATCTTTAACACCTTCCGCCTTAACAGCCTCTTGGTGCTAACAGCTGTATATAAGCCTTAAGGCCGTTCTTGTACTTTGCTTTGTTCGAGGGGTTAACCACTCCAGTGATTGCTTGAGATTGCGTGAAGATTTCCGAAGATTTCTTGAGATTCTCAACGAGATTTGTGGAAAGATGCAGCCCGAAGGGTTAACTACTCCAGAAATTTCCAAGATTCCCTGAGATTTCACAAAGATTTCCAATGATTGCCTGAGATTCCCAACAAGATTCCTGGAGTGGTTAACCCCTCATCTTTGTTGTTTATTTCTGACACACACATTTGTGAAACTGCTTTTTCTTCTTAAGAAGAAAGTTACTGCTTTCCTGGAAGTGCTTATTTTCCTTCTTTTTGAAGTTGAACGTATCTTTCTACAAAAATCTGAGAAAGTCCCTTGCAAAATAGATTGTCTGAATCCTTGTCGTAGATCAGCATCATTTGTCTATTCTTTTCCCTAATTTTGACGTAAGTTTGACAGATTTAAGGGGCTTCCGTCATTAAGAGGACGCTATACCTGACGATGCATTTTTTGCCGCCCATAAGATTAACATTGCGAGCGGCGATTCATTTTCAAGGTTTACCCTTGGTTAGAAAGACACAAAATTTTGCCTGTACCTAGCCCTAACAATGTTCTAGGGAGTCTTTGAAGCAGATTTCCCAATTTCTCACTGGTTTCTTTTATTGCTACTGTTTTGCAACTGCTAGCATCGCATACCTCAAGAAAAGTGCTGTATCTCGAAAACCAGTAAAAAAAAAATGGGAAATCTGCTTCGAACACTCCCTAGAACATTGTTAGGGCTAGGTACAGGCAAAATTTTGTGTCTTTCCAACCAAGGGTAAACCTTGAAAATGAATCGCCGCTCGCAATGTTAATCTTATGGGCGGCAAAAAATGCATCGTCAGGTATAGCGGACCCTTAAACAGAAACTAGATCATTCGAACAGATTACAGTCAATAAAATGCAGATGCGTTAGTAGGATATAACGGGTAAAGTACTGTACTCCCTTAGCTTGGAACACTATATACATGCAGTGAAAGGACCCTGTATTTTTTACGGCCTCAAGAGTACCTACTGGTTACTTAATATAACGTATGCATAGAAAATACCTCAGTGAGACTTCATTTTAACTTTGGCTACCTTTTTTATTTCACGCTGAATGCACAATTTCATCGAGAAAGGCTACATTCCTCTTCTTTAAAACAGGGAAAGTGGAAATTGGAAATGTTGGATTGGAAGCAATCTTTCATTCTCCGTTAAATCTTCCCATGCAAATTAACGAAGTTCCACCATCTGTGCCTGACAACTCACAATTGAGACTTATTTTGGGTCAAACTTTTAATGATTTTTCGAAAATTTTATGTGGGAATTTATCTTTTCCCAACTGTCAAGTCGACTTCTACAAAAAATATCGATTCTTTGGTAGGAAGTGGGGAGCAGATTTTGTCGCACTAACGCGGAAGCAGTATCTCCACACTTTTGGGGGGACAAATCCAAAAAAACAGAAAAAAGAAAAAAAATAGAAACTATCAGATATAAAAAAATGAAACAATTTCTACTTTATTCCAACTCATAATATTTATTTTACGAGAAGAAATGTCCTTTTGTTATGATAAAGGCGCACTGTTTTTTTGAGACCCTTGAGCCGCGGCCTAAAGTCAGGCGAATCTATGATATCCCACTCTTTCATTCCAACCGCCCGACGTAAGCACTCGAGTGGAAGGGCTCTCATCCTACGAACCTTAAAAAAAGAAACAAAGGCAAGAAATCAATGGATCCAAAACGGAAGAACAACATATCACCGCAAGATCTATGAATTCTGGAAGTTGTCCCGTTTTGGGTGTGAAGCAGCATCACACAATAATGTCAAGGGGTATCACTTGTGTCCAGGGAGGCATGGGATTGAACCATAGGGTAAGCAATATATTCCGCTTACAGATGTAATGGTTTCGATACAGTTTCCTTGAGAAGCTTTCTCAGATTCGCAACCTGTTGAATGTGTGAACCTTGACATCGCACTACTAATGGAAGAATAAGCCCCCAGCCATGGGATTCTGATTCATGAATTAACTTTGTAATTAGATTCTGAAATTGTGTTGGCTTAGTGTTATCAGGGAATATGGAAGATGGGAGAGTAATGTGAACGTGGCTTTGCTCCTTACACACCCCCTCAAGTGATGTTTATCCAGGGTGGCACATAATGCTAATAGTATAAGTCACCCGGGGTGAACGAAACCCATACGAAGTTCATCACAGCGAATCAAAGCTGAAGATGACTTTAACTTCATTAGCAGTATAGGGGTGTATCTGCATCGTATAGTCGCCGGCCGAAAAGGAGACCAAAATGGCAGATGGCAGCGGAGGGGTGGGTACCCCCTCTACGTGGCACCAGTACCTATGAGGCTGAGCTGCGAGCCACAATATAGGCTAAGCTAAGGATCGGCTATAATTTTGCATGTATATCGCGTGACATAGCCAATAGTGTGGGTCGCAGCTTAGCCTCATAGGTACTGGTGCCACGTAGAGGGGGTACCCACCCCTCCGCTGCCATCTGCCATTTTGGTCTCCTTTTCGGCCGGCGACTATACCTAAAAGTACTTTTTTCGGCAGGTCCATCAGGTAGGGTCGACGAAGTACCAACAAAGATAAGTTTTGTTTGCTATAGAGAAAGAACAAGAGCACCACGAAGTGACATTACATTAAGAGGACGCTATACCTGACGGTGCATTTTTTTGCCGCCCATAAGATTAACATTGCGAGCGGCGATTCATTTTTAAGGTTTACCCTTGGTTGGAAAGACACGAAATTTTGCCTGTACCTAGCCCTAACAATGTTCTAGGGAGCGTTCGAAGCAGATTTCCCAATTTCTCACTGGTTTCTGTTATTGCAACTGTTTTGCAAATGCTAGCATCGCATACCTCAAGAAAAGTGCTGTATCTCGAAAACTAGTAAAAAAATGGGAAATCTGCTTCAAACACTCCCTAGAACATTGTTAGGGCTAGGTACAGGCAAAATTTTGTGTCTTTCCAACCAAGGGTAAACCTTGAAAATGAATCGCCGCTCGCAATGTTAATCTTATGGGCGGCAAAAAATGCATCGTCAGGTATAGCGTCCTCTTAACTGAATGAATGATCTTCTACCACTCCGGGAAACGCTATGTTAAGTACTCCGCCCATGTAGTCGCGCCGCGCCGTTTAGATAACATTGAATAGGATAAAGAGCTTGGTCTGTCCCGTGTTTCTTGAAGATGAACGTCAGAGGGGGTACAAACGTCCGTTATTACCCCATGGAGTCTAAGGTAGATGTTGTAACGATTCGTCACCAATCGATTCGCCCCTTACTGCGGTAGTAGACAGGTAAGCCCTGGCGATTAATTTCTCCCCCTTCCAGTGCTCCCCACCTGTTGCCCCGTGCTGTGTTTTCCCCCTTCCCTCTCCCAATTTTATAAAATCACTCACCCATGAAACACTCGTTTGGCTAAATCCATAAGTAATTCATTTGGGATTATGTATCTAAACTGTGTCCGACGGTAAATTTCACAAGTATTGAGTTATATTCACTAAAAAAAATTGTTTAGCTCCTTATAGAGGGAGTTTGCTATAGAGAATGTGCCATTGTGGAGATGGGTTTCCTCGTTGGAAAGAAGTTTTCGTTTTAGAAAGTGACCACTGTAAAATATTATCTTTGACCTTACCTTCATGTTCAAAACTAAACGTGGTTGGTAAGTGTCGACGAAAGGTAATGTGAGGAACAGTTTAGTAAGTACTAAATGCAATAAAGTGTAGAATCAGGTGCAGGTGCAGGTGCAGGAAGCGCCTAATGCTCTTATTAGGGGACTTAACACGTGATTACGAGACTTAACTGCTCTAACCTATACAAGTTTATACAGTGTTGTTAATCTTAATCCAAACAAGGGCTAGCTCAGTAATTATTACACTTTTTCTTTCCTATAATGCTGCAACGGTTAAGCCAGAAGTAAAAAAAAAAAAAAAAAAAAAAAAAATCCGGTTCCAGTGCAGCGCGAAGTATTTCGGAATGGTAGCGCTGGAAGCTGGTGATTTTTTAGTGTTAAGTAAGGTGTTAAGAGAAGGAGAATAGCCCAGCTGGTGAGAAAGAGTTGTCTACGAAAACCGTTCTGGTTCCACTTGTGTTTTAAGTTAATTTATTAGGTACAGTACTACAGGAAAGGTTTCAGGAGCTCCAAAACAGAAACAGTACCGCTAATGTAAAAGATACCTGGAAAGACGACATATCATGGAGAGTCTCTCCACTTTGAGTGAACATAAAATGACCAGCAGCTTCCGACCATACCGGCTGCTCATTTAAACTTTGAGCACCGGAGATATGGGGGAACTGATGCTTTCCAACCTCTCAACCCTCAAATAGTGATTTATTCCCCCGTTTGGTAACTTTCGTCTTTGAATGACCCACCTTTTCGAACCGTCGCCATTTTGATTTAGCGGTCAGGCTGGCGCCTAACGAAACCGCCCCCGCCTGCCCATTGAGGTCTACTTAACGATATTAGTTCTGTCGTTGGTTGAAAACACAGCTTAGGTATGGGACAGCTTGGCTCTAACGGAAGCCTCAGTTAGCTAATCTGCTACTATATTTTATAATGAGGTATGTTTTATATAGGTATTTCTGCCGCACTGCTGAACGCCAAGAAATATTTCAGAAAATTTTGCTTTTTTGCTATTTTTCTGACGCAAAATTGTAGGTACCACTGTAGGTATCCTGTACCTTGTATTCCACCCTTGTGAGAACATATTTTTCTTTTAAGGTTTTCTGCCCGTCAAAACCTATTTATTCCTCTCTCCGCATGGCATCAACTAACTGCCTCGGATGTATTTTCGAGGCTTTCAATGTTAACTTGCTTTTCGGCGGCAAAGAGAGTTTGACTTTTTCATTTCATTGGAACCGAATGACTCTCAACCCTACGAGTACTTGACTTTCCAATTCCAACCAAGCCTCCTTTTATATAACAGAAATTGGACTGGAAACTGAATTACCGTTTCCGAGGAGACTTCTCTTCTAAGTGGGCTTTGCAGTGTAAGGTTCCAATCTGTGGGATACCCCATTTGCCCGATCTGGCGAAACTTAGGCAAATTTAATTAACCTTCCTAAACCCAATGTAATTGGAGTATCCTAAATAGGTTTATAAGGTTTTCCATTCATTTCTAAGCAAATGTGGAATGCATACCGTGGCTGGTGAAGGTTCAGAACGTGCCTTAAATAGGCCCTCAGCGTGAACCGCACTATGACTAGCGCGAGTTCTAGCTGAACGAACGCCACCTATATCGTGCTTACAAATAAATTCTCTTGATTCTCCTCCGAGGGGTAACCACTCCAGAGATTCCTTGAAATTCCCTGCGATTCAATAAAGATTTCCAAAGATTCCCAACGATATTCATAGAAAGATGAACCCTGAAGGGGTAACCACTCCAAAAAAATTCCAAGATTCCCTGAGATTTCATACAGATTTCCGATGATTTCCAACGAGATTCCCAAAGAGTGGTTAACCCCTCATTCCCCTCTTATTAGGAGAGCAGAATATCTAAAACGATTTAGAGTAAACGGAGGAAAAGCTCTGAGTGTTTAGGGGCAACTAGCTGGGGCAATCCCATTCACTTAACACCTTACTTACACCAAGATAACATTGCAATGTAATAGTTCCTATCATTCCGCGTTAATGTGGTGCTTCACTGGCGTTAACGGAAATTTTCCTTAATTGCCTCCAATAGCAGTGTTTTTAAAATCTAAAAATTCCTAGGGATAGAATATGAATCCTAGTTGACAAATTCTGCGCAGAACAAAATCTACGAAAGGTCCCAGCACCCATTGGGCACTTACCGCTTAGTCTCCCAGGAATGGTGGACATCGAGCATTATTTAATTATATCTCTACCGGAGATAGCATCCCATTCCTGCAATTTGAGTCGGGGACGTTTTGCCCCCGAGCGCTGCGGTGCCCCATGCTCCCATGCCGCCGCCGCTCACATAATCCCCCGCTATTTTAAAATACGAGCAAAAGTCATGTGTGATTAAATGGGTTTTTATGAAATGAATAATTAAACGACCTCGTTTTATTTTTTTATTTAAATTTTTACATGATAATGTGCCGTGAATATAAACGTTGAGTTTCTCCGAATATACGTTGGGTTGTTTCTTTTATATGCTCTTTTTACATTTGAGCTACTTATTTATTTATTTTTTGTTACTCATTAGTCATTAGCATGTATCAAATTCATTTCCCGAGGTATTTACAGAGCATTAAAATTCCTCAAAACTGCCTGGTTCATCAGTCAATCATAATACAGAAGTTTGCTGGATTTTTTGGACAACTTGAACAACTCCACCTCCTTTTCATTTTATTTCTGTTGTACCTTGTGACTACTAACTTACCTACTACATGGAAACGTCGTCTATAATAGGTATAACCTAGTTTTAATTTCCATTAAGCAGGATGTCTTGTTAGAGATTCATTGAAATTCAATAAAGATTTCCAAAGATTCCCAACGATATTCATAATAGAAAGATGAACCCCGAAGGGGTAACCACTCCAAAAAATTCCAAGTTTTCCTGAGATTTCATAAAGATTTCCTACTGATTTATACTGATAGTACCGTACTAAAAATGAAGTTCGACAAAAAGAACAGTGACCCAAAAGTTTGGCTGAGTAAATTTGCGAACTCCTTGAAATGAGCTTTTAAGCCAAATTTGGTGAAGTGAGCCAGGAAAGAAAGCTGGTACAACTTCTTGCTATTCGCGAGTCACCTTGGGCAGAAAAGTTGGTGAATAGCGAGCGAATTAAGTCGGCAAGTTTTAACGAGGTTTTCACTCCATTCAGGAGCCAGAGGCGTCTTCGGTAAATATTTTACAATCAACGTTTTTTCGCCTCTCGCTGTCGTTCTTACCAAGTGATTGGACTCACTTTGTCTCTGGCTCGTTGTCCGCTCATTGTTCTCTCATCTTCCCGTAGTTCTTTAATAGGTTTCTTTTTACCTTGCCCCTCCCAAAAAATGTAGAACTTTTTTTTTTAGTGAAAATTTTCTGAACTTAAAAGAACTTCTTCGAATTGGTCTTTGACCGAGGTATTAACCACTCGTTGGGAATCTCGTTGGGAATCATTGGAAATCTTTAAGAAATCTCAGGGAATCTTGGAATTTTTTGGAGTGGTTACCCCTTCAGATTTCATTTTTCTATGAATATCGTTGGGAATCTTTGGAAATCTTTATGGAATCTCGGGGAATCTCTGGAGTTGTAACCCCCTCGTCTTTAACTGAAGATCTCTGAATTTTACCTTGGAATTTTGGTCACTAAAAATTCTCATTCTCATTACCTATATTATACCTAACTTCAGGTTTATCTGTGTTAAAAGGCACTGGGAAATTTGACGAGGGTAATAAGGAAGAAAATGATCTCGTGTAGGTAAAACGATAAAAATGGATGATAGGCTTTAAGGGCACGTTGTGGTAACGACATGATAACGTGCCCCCCGAACTCGAGCCAGCACGGCAAAAATTAAATTTCGTGGCTCCGAGAAAGGACGCTGAAATTCAGAATGTACAGATCTATCTTAAAATTTCTCTTTTACTTCTTTTTTAATGGGTATTTTAAAGAGCATTTTTTGTCTTCTTTTAGTGATATTAAGTTTGTCGACACAATGCTCTTTGTTGACGTTTTTTACTACCCTCTGAGGGAACCTTCGGATATTTATATACGTATGTCAGTTTCACGCCTGAAATTATTTGAATGTTCTGTGATTTTTCGAAAATTGTTCAATTGGGTGGCAGAAATGCATCATTAGCTGAAGTGCAAAGCATTAAATGCAACGGGAGAAACCTTCAGGCTGTAGGGGACCATAATAGAGTAGGTGAACATACAGGTTTTTCCCTGAGACCTTTTAGCGCAGCGAGGACAAAGTATAAGGTCTTTGACACCAAAAGGCTACTTATCAACTTATAACAACATGAATAATAGATTTGATATATCAGGTCAAGCTTTGAGCTGGGGGTCAGTTTACAAAGTTCTCCTCTTGCCAGTGAGTGCATGGCGACCTGCCTCAACTAACGATGCAAAAATCTAATTTACTGTGACATGTCAGCTACATAGTGCTTCCAAAGGAGGTCATCCATCTAGCCGGGCCGCGCCCCACCGCCATTTTCGAGATCAAAAGGAACGCATTGCTGCAGCGCATGGATGGACGACCTTCTTAAAAATTTACTATGGCTATCACCTCGCGTTTATCGAGCTTATATCCCTCCTGATGGAATTTACAGCTCATTCTAGTGACCAAGAAGCACAAAATTTAGTTTCGCTGAAGAAAGGTGAGCCGTCCAGGCCGAATTTTCCCGGAAAATGTGCCTGGAATAAGCCTCATAAGAGTCCAGCCGTGTTCTGACCGCTTAATCACGAAGAACAAAGGACAAAGGGATGTTGGGGAGGCAAATAAGTACTTAGGTGTTTAATACCACTTTCACTTTTATCAGTAAAGAGAGAGGGGTTTTATGTCTTTTATTGTGTCGTTTATTTTTTGTTTTATGTATAACAAAAAACCTGAAAATGTGTCATAAAAAAATTATTTTTCGTTCTTCCTAGTGTTGATTTGGATCTTACCTCTTTACCGGGTATATTTATTTTTGTATGCCTTCAACAATATCATTCAACCTGTTGAACTAGGTCGGGCTTATAGTGCGATATAAATGCGGACGTGCCATAGGAACACGATCTTTACACGTACGCTTTTTGTGAATTCTAGAAAATCTCTTTTAAGAGATGGGTAATATGAAACCGGGTGGCAGTAAAGAAATATCGTGCCTGAACTAACTAAAAGATATGAAGTGGCCCCAGGTGGCGGTAAATAGTTGTGGCAGGTGACAAAGGAGCCTCTTGCTCAGATAGCTGCACGTGGGGCTGGCTAGATACGGAGAGCAGGTTGTGACGCTCGGTGGAGGCGCAAGGGAAATAACGGCGATAGGACCTTTCGAATAGCCCCAGGGGGTGGTAATGGCTGCGACAGGTGTCAAACTACCCCCGTCTGCTCAAGCACCTCGTTTTCAACCCCTTAGGGGAAGACGCAATTGGGAAATGGGAAGGATGGGCCGTTGGCAAAGATTCCTTTTCTGCCATTGACAAGTTCCCCTTCAGGCACTGTGCCAAAGCAAATATCCGCTATTTAGCAAATAATGGAACAGTTCAACTCTGAATAGGCTGATCTGTTTTCCGTGCCCAGGGTGAGCGCGATGACGTTGGCGGAATATCGGTGAACATAGTGCTCCGAGTTGGAGGAAATTTTGAAATTCAGATGAGGGCTTTCGAACTACTGCGCGAAGGCTGTTGTTGTAACTCATTTCTGAATCCACTTCCTGTCTCTCCAATATCCGACCCGCTGGATTGTCGCAACGTCTTGCCTCACTTGCTAATTTCCCCCTGTTCCCCCCCAGTTTCCCCCAGTTCCCGTGGCTGCTAAATCTCTCATACACCGTGTTGCGATTCGCGTGCAGAACACCTGCCTCCTCTTTGATTCTATAAGCAGACGTTTGACCAGTCTGTAGACATGCTCATGCCCCATGCAGAAACTATTCACCGAGGGGGTAACCACTCCCTGAGATTCCTTAAAGATTTCCAAAAATTCCCAACGATATTCATAGAAAGTAGAAAGTTGTACCCCGAAGGCGTAAACACTACAAAAAATTGAAAGATTCTCTGAGATTTCATAAAGATTTCCAATGATTCCCAACGAGTGGTTAACCCCTCGCTAACTATCTATCTATGTATGTAAAGCTGATGACCCGGATACCCTGTAGACAACCATCTATTCTAGATCATTCACCTATCAAGGCGTAGGCTCAAAACCTACGTCATCTTCGAACCTCGTGTAGAGTGGGCAACGTTTTGAAAGAGTGGATCTTGTATCTCTTATTGTACTGTACGTGTGGTAGCCTATGAGTTTTTCAAACTTCGTCGGAAGAAGTTAAAGAATGAGGTAATAAGAAGTAGACCAATATGGGTGTAGCATCTCCTCAGCCAGCCATTCCTCTAATTGAAATTTTTTTGTCTCCTTCAAACTTCTCGAGTCTGGCAGCCGCGGGAAGAAAAACATTTATCCTATCTTCTATCTAGGGTTTTTATCTGGAGCTTCAGTTAATTTGTTGACAAAAGCCAAGGATCGGCGCCACGTCAAGGGCCTCTTAACACAGTCTAGTTGCAAACCTTAGAATCTCTGACGTAAAGATAAATCGTGGCAGCGTATTTAAATCCAGAAAGACTTAGTAGGAAAATCCTTGAAATTTTTCAAACTTCAGGGTTTTTTCTCTAAATCTTGCAAGAAAAATAAACAGAGATAAGCAGACGTAAAATAAAAAGTTATTTTGGAGCCCGCCTGCCTCGGACACCTTCTGTTTTGGGTTTTTACCAGATCGGAGAAGTTTTTTATTTCTATTCTGTCTTATCAGTTACGAGGCGTTGAAATGTTCCTCTGTTTTCCCAGATTCATTTATTTTTTCAATTCTTAAATCTTTTCCTTTTTAAAATAAAGATAATACTTGTATTTCACTTTATTCTCCTGCATGTATAAGAACAGCCTTCGCAAATGTTTGTGGGAAAATGTAATGTAGTCTAAAAAATTTGAGTGAGTCAGAATTACTTTCACATATTCTAACTGAAAGAGAATTATAAAATGGCTACATCTCAGTTGTCCGCAGAATTATCTTGATCATTCTGTCTGTGGGGTAGGTTATAATTATGGAGTGCCGTGATAAAGTCACGGGCATACGCCGCATACGCCCTCTTAAATGTTGTAGAATCGAATTTAAGGGTCCACTTTAGCTGACCATAGATACAAATAAGGGTAACATGAAGCAATTAGTACGGATGGGCCCTGCTTTCACTACCTAGCAGGTGCACCCATACTCTGATCAATGGGGTTGGAGCTTTGGGGGTCAAAGGGTACTCGTAAATTACACAAAATGGGGGTGAGGTTGAATTCCTGATAAAGGGATTGCGGTGTGTACCTAATGCTTCCAAGGCCACAATTTTGAATTCAATCATATGACCAACTGACCAGCAAAATTACCTTTCTGTTGACTTTAACATGCTATTGAAAGCATTCATACTACTAAACCCTGTAGCCAGGGGTGCCATGGTCTCGGGGCTAAATGCAGCACTTGTGACAGGTGTTCGTGAGTTCGAATTCCGGTGGGCTGAGATTTTTTCGTCTGTCTGGGCGCTTGGTAATCATAGCTTGAACACATACCATAGATAATCTATGCCTCTCGAGAGTGCCCCCATGGCTATGGGACGTAATATTATACTAATTGAATTCTTCATGGAAGCGATCGTGACACGTGGTGTACACCCACTTTTAAATTATATAATCACGTTTTCGCAGGCGTTCTGAAAATTTTTGTGAAGTAATCTTTATAGGTCAACTCCGTTGCGATAGCACCACGGGCAACCTTATTTATGTATTTTGTTTTAAAAGAAGGATATGGCATCAATTTCCTCGTAACCTTCATCAATAACAAATGTCGAAAACCATATGCAACCATAATGGTCCCCGCTCGAATGATTTATTTTAGTTTAGTATCTGCAGAATAAATCATAGGGAAATATCGATCACTGGAGGTACTGCACTTTGTAAGAACGATCCAACAGATTCCAAAAACTTTCCTGATCATTACCTATCACTCGTAAGTCAGAGTTCAAAACTAGTTTTTTTTACAAGAAATTTAGAAGAACCAGCGAAGTACTCTCTGTCCTAAAAGTTACTTTCACGATTTTGGAAATCACCTCTACTGCGTATAAGAAGGGTCTTGTGCCTTTCACTGGCCAAGCGGTCAAGGGGTCTGACTTCTGTCCAGAGAGGTATAGGTTCGAATATTTTCCACTTATAGGACATCGGCCCACTCCGAAACTGGCTTCGGCCCGCTTCTATTCTCCTTGGCCTAACCCCTGTTCGGCTTCGGCGCGGTGTTGTGCCCAAATGGGCGCTTACACCCTTAAAAAAAAAAATTAACAAAAGAGTCTTACGTACAATTAGTAACTACTTTTAGTTGAACAAATTACGATTCCCGAAGTCTATAGTCGGAGAACTGCTGGTAACTAAGTAAGTCTCCATTCGTGTTTCAGAAAGTTAGTCATTAGATTTCAATCAAAACAGATTTTCCAGAGTAGCTTTTGTGCGATCATTAATTAATTAGTTATCAGTTTTAATGGTTATTCGAAACTCCAGGAAAAATCATTTAAAAATAAAGCTTGCGAAATGCACTTGACTTTCTCCTTTTTCAAGTAAATGCTCTCTATATTTTGCTGGGAAATAGTCTTCTCCGACCTTTTCCTATATACAGTAAAATTAAGAATTTATTGTATTTAGGCGCACTTTGGGGGAAAAATATGATAAATTGCCACTACAGCCCTTAGGATGAGAAAGCGTGCCTAATAAGGAGGCCTCCCAAGCATTTCGATACCCTACACACGGTACATTTCGAAAACCTCTCAAAATACAACCCGGTGGGGAGGGGGGGGGGGGGGCCCGGAGAAACTTTTAAATACAATAGCTAGCCTGAGGAAGTCTCCCCGAGTATTTTTAATACCCGCATGGCATATTTTTTTAACCTACCAAAACTCGCCCTGTATGGGGGGTGAGGGGGTTAGAAATGGGCTTAGAATTTTTTTGACAATACAAAATTGCCTGAGGAAGTTCCCCCGAGAATATTTTGAGTACCCACATGACATATTTCGTGAACATACTAAAATTCACGTATTTGGGGGTCGTAATCTCCCAAATTCGAGTTTTCCCAGATATGCCGCTAATGGGATATTTTTACGCATACTATGCACTATTAACACTGAGAAAATGAACGAAATCATAGGCGCCAATTTTGAGAAAAAAATTAAAAACCTATTTTTTTGAAGGTTTTTGGAGAGCTGCGCCCCCAAATTTTCTTCAATGGAAAATCGGAAAAACCTGAGTCTATGCATTATTTTTTTTTTACACCCGTGTACCGAATTTGAACAAAATCGGCCAGACGGTTTGGGCCCTGGCTCTCTGTACATACACACATATATATATAGATATGCAACGCGTATAAAGTACTTTTTTGGGGTCTGGGACCTCTGATCGGGGCTATGCAATGAAAAACTCAAAACCTTCCGATGACAATACTTTCCTATATACTTTGTATATATGGGAAAGTAAAAATTAGCCACCTAACTGACAATGGGAGAATGTAAAACCTGTAATTTCAGGTGGTGACCAAATTTACGTAGGAATGGAAGGGCGTGACTGCCTCTTGATTGGCGTAAAGAGTCAAAGTTGATTAGAGGTGACCCAGTGATGAGACAAATCACCCCTGCAGTTTTCCCTTTGAGCGGCCTTGGGCAAGTCTAACTCAGTTACAGAAAGTCCATTGAAAAACAATTTAAAAACAGTGGTGGAAGCCGCTGGAGCCCCTGTGATTAAACTGGTACGAGCTTGATTGTGCTTTTGTCTTCGCACCCTTTAGTGATGTTCCAGTTGAGTTTGTTTGAAAATAAAATATGGTAATTTGGTTTTAAAAACCCATCTAAAGCGTGGGCGTTTCTTTTTACTTGGAATTTATTTTTTTTATCCCTAGTATCACCAGATTTTTTTTCACTTCGTCGCATATTTGGAGCAGTGAAGAACTCGTCTATTTGGAAGAAATTAAGTTGTGAGATTTTGGAATTCCCGTAATCCAGAGATTAAAAAAAATGTTTTTGAAAAATGTCCGTCTGTCCACTATAAAGCTGTTTTAATCTCTTCCGCATATCAAGAGCTTAATAAAACTGCAACACTGAGACAGAAAGCTATGGCTCTTGGCTACCATTTGATGCATCCACTGGATTTTCGATTTTCACCATTTATGCCCTTTTATAACTTGAAAGAATAAGAAAGAAATGGGAAGATATAAAACAGCTCCTTTTTAAAATCAAGTGTTTTATTCATCGAGATGAAAGAATGCTGAGAATGAACGCGTTTGTTAAAACAGAATCTGAAATTAGGCGCAAAAAATGGCCGATATGCCTTAATCTCAAAAACGGGGAACTGAAAGAATAATTTATAATGGTAATTAGTGTTATAATGCTCGGCTTTTCTCTCAGACTTGATATTACCTACTCAAACTTTTTTTATTTCCTGTTATTTGTAGGTTTCGTATTTAAGGGCCACTATACATTCTCGACGAACTCCACCAAAACCACTGTGCGAAAGTAAATATTCGACAAAAATAATGTTTACGTATTAGTACTGCCGGAGACTGGTAATTGCAATATCACTATTGATTGTGTCTACTCTAAAAGCTAAACATAGTGTGCTATTCGAACGCGAATCGAACAAGTGAAAGTAGGAGAAAGTAGGAGGAAAAGTGGAGAAATGATGTTGCAATTACCCACTTCCGTAAGTGAACTAAAAATTTGTCAACAGTATAATGGCGTCGTGAAATAGTACAAACATTTATCAAGCTTTTCCACTCAACGCACCACTGGAGTATCAAGCTAACACCCGAGGGGTTAACCACCGAGGGGCGAGGGGTTAGCCACTCGTTGGGAATCATTGGAAATCTTTATGAAATCTCAGGGAATCTTTGAATTTTTTTGGAGTGGTTACCCCTTCGGGGTTCATCTTTCTATGAATATCGTTGGGAATCTTTGGAAATATTTATGGAATCTCAGTGGAATCTCAAGGTATTTCTGGAGTGGTTACCCCCTCGCTAACACCACTAGTTGTGGGAAATTAAGGGGTTTTATAGGGTGTTTTTTGTGTGTAAATAAAGTGCTAACAGAGAAAGGGAAAACCCCCGAGGAAGATAAACAACCTTATACTTCAGAATAGTTTCCGTGGGTCTTGAAAAAAAAAAAAAAAAAAAAATCGACAGTAGAAAATGCATAAATTGTAAGGGTTATCCCGCAATGGCGCCCAAATATAGCGGTGAATGCAAACAGTAATTCGGGGAAGCAAGGACCCATTGTTAGGTAGAGCACCCAGTATCTGTTTCAGCTCTATTGTACCTGATATGATGCATTGCCCTTAGCGATTAATAGTCGCTGCAGTTCTGTAGCTAATACCCTACGCACCACATTATTCCCGTGTGCCTTTTATCATTTTTTGACGCCAAAACATGCGTTTGGATGCTCGTTTTGGATTTAAACGACTCAGGTTGTCATCGCATGGGGTTATTTAGTGGCAAAGTTAGGAGATTTATTATGGGACGTGAATAACACACTTCTGATTAAGCTAGAATCAGAGGCTACACGCTACACGGAAGTTGTTACTGCACAAGAGGCGAGGGGTTAATCACTCGTTGGGAATCTCGTTGGGAATATTTGGAAATCTTTATGAAATCTCAGGGAATCTTGGAATTTTTTTTAGAGTGGTTACCCCTTCGGGTTTCATCTTTCTATGAATATCGTTGGGAATCTTTGGGAATCTTTACGGAATCTCAATGGAATATCAAGGAATCTCTGGAGTGGTTACCCCGTCAACAAGAGGTTTGGCAAGAATTTTTGAAGACCTCAATTTTTATTTGTTTTTTCTTACATCCTCAACCAAGGGCAAGATATTCTTCGCACTTGTAGAAAATTAAAGAAACCATGAAAGGGTCCGTGCCAAAATATTTTCTTTCTTTGAAATCGTAAGGGGAGTTCTTCAACTTTTTTTCGGTAATTTCCCCCGACCGCTCGGGTCTACTAACTTTGCCCTGTGGACTTCCCCACGAAAAATCGGAGCTGTGTCCCAAGTTTCTGGTTTTAACGATTTTGATGTTTTTACCCCGCCTTCAACTTGGGAAAATTGGCTGGAAGAATATTCTTTGGAGGGGAATAACTATTTTCAGCCTTGGAAAAACAAGCCTGTAGATATTATTCTCTTTCGGTGTGCTGGCCTAGGCTGCATGCATACACATTTATTCGTGGAATCGATTTATAAGCTTGGTTATCCACCAAGAATGAATTATTATTATTACTGTGTTTGCGTTCTTTGTAATATTTACGTGCTCTCGTGGGCGACGTTCTCAAGAGTTGGTGATGTCAGTCCGCATGTAAGAAAAATACTGTAGCCTGTCGTTCACCTATACAGACAAAAAATTGGCTAAAATAATTATTCGACATTTAAAGTCCATCTTCCGTCCCTTACCGTGTAAATAAGGGTAGTAGAAAAAGTAGCTGAAAACTTTACCTTCCCCTAGCGCTATCGGCAGGATAAAGAAAGGCACCAACTTTTCTTTTTGGGAGGATAACACTATAGTGCACTTTAGGAACTGATGAAATCCACCCTAAAAATGATATAGAATGCTTCAAGACATGGTTCAACGTATGGAGGAGTGTATAACTTGGGAAGGGAAGTGGTGCTTCCAACTCGACACTTCACGTCCTAAATTAGCGTTTCGAGTAGTCATAATAAACAGGTTGTATTGTCGAGGAAGGTATGTGTAGTGCTCATTAGGCTGATATTCGTCAGGAGGCACGCTATCCCTCATTGTTCACCGCTTCGAGCGTTTCCCACCCCAACCTCGTCAAACCTCGCAACCGCAATACCTACCCTTCCGAGATAGGGGCTCTGTGACCGACATGCACTCGTATTTTATGGTTTCTGCATACCTAATACCTTTTATTTTATTTTGTCTCAGAAAAAATAGATACCTAGGTATGTGGGTAATGAAGGAGCAGCTGGAATTGACCACTTGGTTTTTGTTACAGGCCCATGGCGGATGAGCAGGAATGGCCGCAGGGACAACGCTAGCCATGCGTAGGCTCTCCCTGGCTTGCTTCCTGCTCCAGGTTCATTGCGCCATTTTGCCAGGTACAGTACATTTTAGTTTAGATGAATGAGCTTGCTGCATGATATCGAATTTGGAGAATCCATATAACAACCGTAATAAAGGACTTCAAAGCGGTTTTGTAGAACCCTAAATTTGTTTCAAATGTATTTTCCCTTCGTAGATATAGCGGGTTGAAAATTTTTATTTCCGGTTTCATAGTTGAAATGTCGCTGTGTCCTTGTCAGACTTTGATATATCGATATTTATAATGATATCTTTTGCTGATGGTTCGAGAAGATGCGGAGCTTAGCAGAATTAGCCACAGCTTACGTCACCAACCTAAAATATTCTTTTCTTTAGTGGTCAAAACCAGAACCTAAAATGCGATCATATAGAAACTAAGTCAGCCATCAGACTATACATAATCAGTGATTTCCTGAGGTACCTACTATTTTTTTCCATTGCTCAGTTTTCAACCATTACAGGTACAATATGCTGTTTCTTTGGACTAAGTTTGGACTAAGTTTGGACTAAGTTTCTGGAGAAACTGCTCGATTTGTTTTTGTTCTGGAGTATACCTATAGTATACGTCAGAGACGTCAAAGTCAAGTACGTAACTTTTGAATTTTTGTTCAAAATTCACTGACAGTTTTTTGTTCATTATTCTTATCGTTACTTATTCGTTCTTTTTGATCCGTACAACGTTTTGAATCCTACTGTATCTTACCATTTTGTTGAAGCAAAAGAAACTAATATCACAAAAGCATGAATAAAAGCCCCTGAAGAGAAGAAGGGAAAGTCAAATATAAGTATCGAAAAATGAAAAATCGTTTTTTAGGAAATCGTGCACAACAAGCCTTTCAAAGAAAACTTCGGCGGAACGTGATCCCAGAAAATGAAAATGAAACTTTTTAAAAAATAAATTTGGAAGCATGGAAGGAAACGTCGAAATGAATAAGTAAGTAATAACTAAGGGGGAGGGAGGGGGTTGCGGGGGAGTCTTTATCAAAACAGAACGACCTGACTGAGGGGAGGAGACAATAGGAACAGTACCCATAGTTCAGCTATACAAATATTTTCATATCTTATTTCGACTCCAAGTTTCAGAATTCAGCTTCATGCATGAGGAAAAGAAAACATCGTCGTAATAGGAGGGGAAACTTCCGTACTTACGGCGTACGTCATAGTTGTAGGTTAAAGGTTCTGAACCAACGTACGTACCTACACGTATGCACAAAATGTGTCTACTATCTGCTGTACTTGCACAGAAAATTTGACTGGAGTGGGATCAACGGTGGAGACCGAGGGGTAACCACTCCAGAGATTCCTTGAGAGTACCTGAGATTCCATAAAGATTTCCAAAGATTCCCAACGATATTCATAGAAAGATGAACTCAGAAGGAGTAATCACTCAAAAAAAATTCCAAGATTCCCTGAGATTTCATAAAGATTTCCAATGATTCCCAACGAGATTCCCAACGTGTGGTTAACCCCTCGGTGGAGACTAGAGCTTGAAAGGAAGGACGGACAGAAGGACAGACTCTCGATCTTTGAATTTATTTTGTACCTATAGTTTAGAGGAATTTTTCAATTTTTAATTTAACTGGACAACCAGGTTCCACCTAACGTAAAAAAAAAAAAAATTTGCTAAGATTTTAATTGAGGAAAAAATAATGGTCTCACCGACTCACCGTAATGTGACCAAAATATATCCATCAGTGGTGTGGCTATTGAGAAAGTCAAAATTTCCTATGTCAGCGAATGAAATTCATATTGTACCATATTACTTGACTGGAAAACATGGAAAGGAGCGCTGAGGAAGTGAAGTTAGAGACGGAATGGCTGGGGGCTGCGGGTGAGCAATTATTTCGAAATTTCCAAGATGCTGACGTTAGCAATCTGTAATGCTTACACCAAAAATACTGCAAAGACCACGTTACTGTGAGCTATTTTACGTGGTATGCTAAGCTATTTTTGGTGTTTAATTAGACACTTCAGTACGCTATTGCTGTTTACTGATACATATGACCTTCTCCTTGATCAGCGAACTTTTGGAAAATTTAAGCAGATACCCAAATATTCCGTTTGAGAGCAATCAATTCAATTTATCAGTTCAGACTGAACTCCGAACGATTCCACTGATTATTCGGGAGACAGAGGATAGTCATGCCTGACTGACTAATCAGTTCAGTTTTTGTTGTTGGGCACTTTTGTCTGTTTTCATTTAGATCGATTGCACTTGTTTAGCCCCGGCGGGTTATGGTAATATTTAAATGCTAATGATTTGCAAACGAAGAAGCTCCCTAACATTGGGCTTATCCAAAATATTATTATATTGATAAAAAATAAATTCTCCCATAGTAGAATAATTATCGATGAAATAGAACAAAAATGGAAGTACGCAATAGAAATCATTGTATGGCTGGATTTATGTAATTCTGAACAGACTAAGCCAAATTCGATATAGTTGGATTCTATCTCTCCAAAACGACCGACCAGAATCCAAGCAAATTTGTTTTCGCTATAGAGAATGTCGTAATAGAGAGTTCTCCGCTGTAGAGACTGTCGTTAGAGAGTAGCAACTGTTTACCTAGTCCCTTTTGGAGGGACGTAGGTCAAGTCACCGCGTTGACCGTTGACAGCTATTTGTCCCCTAAGAACGAAAACGCTTCAAAACTGTTGACCAACATCTGGAGTATTGTCTCATAGTGACTTTTCTACTTCTATTACTTATTTCGGTTCAAAATCTCGTTTCCCGATCCGAGCAGGGATCTCTTTGTTTTACTGCGATCTAGACAATGTAGAAAGCTCGGTAGAAAGTTTGAAAACAATGCAGGGTAATGCACTAAGCAGATGCAGATGTGGATTTAGAATCCAGGGCGTCTGAGATTGTGGATTGTAGAGTAATCCCTGAATCCCTCTGGATTGTGGAATTGATATAATCCTGATAAAACAGAATTCTCCATTTTGAAAGCTGGGTACTCGTATTTACCAACTTTATTCCGGTACTAACCTTACCAGCTACCTTTCACAACAGCGCTTTGCTCTTTTACTATTTTCTCCCAGTATGCAGTTAATTATGCCATCAGGCATCAGGTATATAGATATAGATACTTAGATAGGTATTATAGGTAGATAGGTAGGTAGGTCCAGCTATATATCCAACAGGATATTGCTGGAAAAACAGTATTGTATATATGCTATGGGTTAATACTGAAGGAAAATGTAAACGAATACAATACACGTTTATTATTATTATTATTATATTATTATTTTGGCTCATCCTCCTTAATACTAAAGGAACTATAACAATGTTGCTTGTTTACGTTTTTTAAGAAGAAACTGTTGTATATTTTAAGGAAACTATTTGACGTTGTTGTGATTAATTTTGGACGATTTATTATTGACAAAATATGGTTGAACAGTTCCGATCTTAGCGACCGCAACCCAACACCGCGACATGCGACTACGTAGGACCAGTAACCGTGACTCACTGCCTTTCATGATAAGGCGATGGAAGCGACGGTGACCGGCGATGGTGATGGTGCTAAGCAGCGATCGGAGTCGTGGTCACTAAAATCGGAAAGGTGCTTTAAATTGATCTTTTCTACGATTGATTTTGAAAGCAATATTTCTATTTCAAGTGATTCAATTTTCAGATCTATTGTTGTTGCTCTACTTCGACAGATTAATGGGGGTATCTAAGGTATTTATAGGGAAAGGTATACCTTTACTTAATTGTTAACTGTGAAAGGAATCGGTAAGGTAAGGTATAGGTGCTTACAGTAATTTATGTTGAGGTCGTGACCCGCTTATTCCTCAAACAGATGATTTCCTGTTCGGCTCCTTACAATTTATCGTTTCTCACTACCTATATCTCCGAAGGGTTAACCACTCTTTGGGAATCATTGAAAATCTTTGTGAAATCTCAGGGAATCTTGGAATTTTTTGGAGTGGTTCCCCCTTTGGGGTTTATCTTTCAATGAATACCGTTGGGAATCTTTGGAAATCTTTATGGAATCTCAGGGAATCTCTAAGAATCTCTGGAGTGGTTACCCCCTTGCCTATCTCTTTCGATCCAGATGTTGCTAACGTATATTGCCCTTCATTTATTTATTTGTTATTTCACTTTTATTTAATTTATTAATGACGTCTGTTTGTTCCCATTAAACGTATAGCAACCGTGGCTGGGTAACTTGAGGGCGGCTACGCAATCGTGTTTATTTACGTGCTTTTATGCACACTTTATGAAGAAACTATTGGATATTTAAATGTTCTGAAATATAATATGTTTTTTTTAACGTCATAAATTTTGAGATACTATGTTGTGCTTTTGGACAATTTTTTTTTCAAAGCTGAAAAGACATTTAAATATCCAATAGTTTCCTCATAAAGTGTGCATAAAAAAACGTAATCCAACACGATTGTGTGGTCGTTCTTAAAGGGATCCTGTTTCTTATAGGCGAAAGCTCAGACTTTAAGCCTAGGTATAGGCTAAAAATTATGGGAATAGCCTGTTTGGCTTATAGATCATCGAATACGATTTCTCCATGAAGTTTATCTTAGAGGTTGTCTAATAAATAACATTTTACGATCCTAATAATTTATTATTTTATTTCCCTCCGCAGATACGAAAATGATCCGTTATTATGTGGTTCTGCAGTAAAGATAAAAACTTTTCACTAGTTTTCAAACTTTTTCATATTTTTGAAGTCTATAGGAAAGTATTCGTCGTGCGAATAAGCGATGTTAAAGGCATGTTTTTTTAAGAAATGATGTACGGAGAGCTAGATACCAAACATTGGGTCCAATTCTTTCACATTTGGTTAATGTGTGTATAGTTACGCCACCCTGACCTGCCTGGCCCGAGGGCATTCTGTTAACTCATATGAACCTACCGGAGCTGTAGGTAAAGACACCTTAGCCTGGTGATACTATAACTACAACAGTTTCCTCGAAAAAACATAGACAACGGATTGTGTGGGGACCCTTAAGGCTGAATATACATTCGCAATTTTTTTACGTTTGGACTTCAAACTTTAGAGAAAACTATTGCATATTTAAATAATCTGAAATATAATATGTCTTTTTAACGTCATTACTCATGAGGCTATATTGTGATTTTACAATCGAGTGATTTTTGTCACCAAAAAAATTGTCCAAAATTAACCGATCGTGAAGTCACAACATAGCCTCATGAGTAATGACGTTAAAAAGACATATTATATTTCAGAATATTTAAATATCCAATAGTTTTCTCCGAGGTGTTAACCACTCGTTGGGAATCTCATTGGGAATCACTGGAAATCTTTATGAAATCTCAGGGAATCTTGGAATTTTTTGGAGTGGTTACCCCTTCGGGGTTCATCTTTCTATAAATATCGTTGGGAATCTTTGGAAATTTTTATGGAATCTCAGTGGAATCTCAAGGAATCTCTGGAACGGTTACCCCCTCGGTTTTCTCACAAAGTTTGGAATCGGAACGTAAAAAAATAGCGAGTGTATGTTCAGCCTTAACACACCCACATGAACAAATCTATGGAGAATGATTAGATGGAGATGGAATTTCTCTGCTTCAATATTAATTTCCATCTATTACATGGGGTTCGAAATTGTACCTCTCTGTTTTCACCAGTGATTCCAGTTAGTGGTTTCCTTTTGGAGAGCCTGGAGGCTGGGGGTGGGGATGGGGGTGAGTATAGAAATGGAACATCTGTAGGGAAGGGCTGTTCCGTTTAGCGGCTGTTTCATTAGAGGCAACCCGACGTGACTGCCAACCGTCTAATATCCGCTGCCTCCAGGTGGGGATCCAGGTTTTGGATCCAGGATGCAGGCTTTGAATCTACAGTATAAACTCCCCTTATTATATGTAAGGCCTTAAAAATTTTTAGATAATAGGTAGGTACGAGTTAAACAAATTTTAGGGAATTGCTGGAGAATGTCCCGAGACATGTTGCTTAGGTATTCGTTTCAATATGTATCGTTATATCTACAATAAACACAATGAACACTATAGGTGTAATAATAATGGCAAAAAAAGTAAGTAAGTATACTGCTGTAGTCTCTCTGGAACGACTGTCAAGGAACCATTCAACTTTGCTCGCTATAGAGAGGTTTTCTCGTTGTAGAGAGGGTTTCTCGCTATAGAGAGTTTCTCGCTATAGAGAGGGTTTCTCGCTATAGAGAGGGTTTCTCGATATAGAGAGGGTTTCTCGATATAGAGAGGGTTTCTCGCTATAGAGAGTTTCTCGCTATAGAGAGGGTTTCTCGCTATAGAGAGGGTTTCTCGCTATAGAGAGGGTTTCTCGCTATAGAGAGTTTCTCGCTATAGAGAGGGTTTCTCGATATAGAGAGGGTTTCTCGCTATAGAGAGAGTTTCTCGCTATAGAGAGAGTTTCTCGCTATAGAGAGGGTTTCTCGCTATAGAGAGGGTTTCTCGCTATAGAGAGGGTTTCTCGCTATAGAGAGGGTTTCTCGCTGTAGAGAGGGTTTCTCGATATAGAGAGGGTTTCTCGATATAGAGAGGAATTCTCGCTATAGAGAGGGATTCTCGCTATCGAGAGGGTTTCAAAATGAGTCAGGGTTTGTCACGGGACTGTTGCGTTTCCTCGTTATAGAAAGATTTTCGTAATAGAGAGTGACACATTTATTTAGCATTCTGTGCGATCTAGTGACATTCTGTCTTCCTATAGGACTTAAAACAGTTATTTAATTATTTTGAAAAGTTTGGAAAACCCCTAAAAATGTATGTCTGGATACGCCCTTGCAAACCTTTTCCATTTCATCCTAAAGATGAATTGGGACTCCCCTGGAAACAGAAAACACGTGCTTTGCCTCTAAAGTATGTAAATTGAAAAGGTTGTCTCGCATTATTTTGAAATAGGCTTTCAGTAGCCTGAAATAACTCTGGCCAATCCGGGTCGTTGTTCTTAAGGCACTGGAACACTCCAAGTGTCACACGTGATTTTAAGTCGTCGTGCAGATTCTGGTTCCCCCTAAAACCAAGTAACCTTTGCAATTAAAGCACCTTACTTTGGCTCAGTCTCCGCGCCAAACTTCATCTAGCTATTACCGCTTTATTATTATTTTTCCGTCTCTATTTACTTTTTTACTGCTATTGTGGCGGGCAAGTTGAACATAATAAGTGAGTTAATATGTTATCCTTAACGTTGTCTGACAGGGCACATCTGCGGCTAATCGACTGAAGAAAGTGAGTTGTTCTGTCTTAAGTGCATTTTGCCTTATTGCTTTTACTTTTGCTAAGTTTTTTATTATTCTTAGGACAGCGGTAGGTACTTACTGTTTCTAATATTACCTCGTTAAATTGGCCGTAATCAAGCAACTGGGTCAAGTGGTGAATCAAATTTGAAATTCTCGGAAAATAAAATTATTTTCCAGTGGTGCGCAAAATATCATAAAACTGTGGCCATGAAAAATAAATAAAATAACATTAATTGTGGGTTTCGCTGTGACAAACCTAAGCGTCCAAAATTATGTAAACGCCATACTGGCAGTTGGGGGTCACAGTGCGAGAAAGCCAAGGGCCACCATTGGCAGACTTTTATTTGGTTTCTCCCACTGTCCGTACGGCTAGAGTATTCTCCTATTCAATTTCACTTTTTTGAAAATTGAGATAAACTTCAATTATGCAAAGCATAGCCGTACTGTTGGCACAGAAACTGTATTGTGTTTTTAAACTTCCCCAGAAAACAATATTATTGCTGGCTCGCGAGTATTTCCCATGGTCCATAAATCCGAGAGGTTGTTTGCGATGAGTTTGTTGGCGATTGCCGAGCAAACTATTATAGTTAAAAAAGTAAAAAAATTCCTATTTATCCTGTAGAAACCTAGCCTGAATTCCACACCGCATTAGGACAATTTCCGTAACACAGTTACTAGGGTAAGGGAGAAGAAAATTATATTTATGTGGTGAAAATAATCGTAAGCTTGAAAGCGAATTACCCGTCAGTGCAAAAAGGAAACTGGAGTTTAAGTTATCGCGAGTTTTACCAGACGGATGTTAACGGCAGTTACTTTGTTTCGTTGTTTGTAAACTATATGTTTGCGTTCGGTAATCCATTCAACGCGACACTATTGTTTTTAGTTTGATGGTCCTTTATCACCAAAAACAAGAACGGGGCGTGTTAAATAAACTTCGCCAGACCATCATGCGGAACATAATAAAGGGAAGGCTTTCTGTTTCAGAAACCGCTGAGTTGTGACAGAAATCTCATTTGAACCGAAATGGGTGAAGGAGTGGAAGGAGGGGGGAGGGGCGTGAAGCGACCAAGCCAGGATTCTCGGACTCGGACTTGACTCTATTTTCAATTTGCTTTTTATCCAGCAAACGGTAAATCAAGCCTGGTCGTTTAAGGGCGACGATTGGAGTCTGGGGCGACAGGCTCGTTATGCTGACTTTATTTTCCCAACTCTGTGCGGTCATCTTCTAAACTTTCACTTTATAGCTCTGTCGCTTTTTCCTTCCTTGTGCTTTTTACGAAATTAACAAGGTTTTTTGAAGTTGTAATCTGCTAAAGCGAGCTGGTTTTCGTTAAAGGGGTAGAGGTACCTTTTTTACTTCTCATTTCGTAGATGTGGAATTTTTGTGATCATAGACGAAAAATTTCATTAATAAATCGGTTAACTACCTATAGCTGATAGCTGAGGGTTGGGGGGGGAGGAGCAGGCCCAGCAACTAGACCGTTTCAAGAACTATCCATTGTGCTCAGCTGGCAGCACTACCCAATACCAATACATCGTGTAAACGATGGGGACCTACAGTTTTAGGTGGGTTCCGAACCACCACAGCCTCGATATACATTT
Organism: Mesopsocus fuscifrons; assembly: GCA_950004255.1. Classification (NCBI taxonomy): domain Eukaryota; kingdom Metazoa; phylum Arthropoda; class Insecta; order Psocodea; family Mesopsocidae; genus Mesopsocus; species Mesopsocus fuscifrons. The sequence goes on from OX465377.1 coordinate 5,778,318, forward strand.
CACTTGACATGCTGAACATATCAGAGGTGAAAAACGTTTTGGTAGGATCGAGGCTGGTTTAATATCTGTGTTACCTATGTGTTAGCTCCAGGAGTTTTTTTTCTTGGCCGAAGCATCCAACAACCGCGGATACGTCTTTTACAAAGCTGTTTTAAAACCCCCACATTTTTTCATGAACCTAATTCGTTAATTTTCTTTCAGATCAATCCGGAAAAGACACATCGTACATAGAGAACATCCCTCACAACTTCTGGTACGAATTTTCGTCACCGTACACCGAAGCCTATGACGAGGTGGCTGAGGACCCTGGGCACACCCCCGAACCCCTACCCTACTTCGAGGACGCCCTCAACTCCACCAATGTCACCACGCAGCTTGGTCTTACCGTGTTTCTCCACTGCCGAGTCAGCGAACTTGGTGATAAAACGGTAAGTGCGGTTTTGTCTTTTCAAGGTCTTGGGCACCATCGCCATCGTCCTTCAGTGCTATTTGCGGTTCAGCACTCTTAATCTTGTTAGCACTTCTAATCCTGTTGTACTCCATCGTTTTCTTCGCGGACACTGATGGCTCTTTTAGCTTATTTCTGCTTCTGCGTTTTCCTTCTTCCGAACCTTCTATACTAAAGATATTGGGGTCAAAGGTGCAGGAAAGCATAAGTCCAAAACTATTGCTACACGCTGACGGTAATAGGATGCTATAGGTTAGGTTATGGCAATTATAGATGTTTACTTGTTCTGATATAATGCGCCTTTTTAACGGCAGAAACGATCAGGTAATTTTGAAAAATTATTTTCTAAACTATGACCTGTCGCTAACAGGCATAACTATTATACCTATTTCAGAATAAGTAGGTATCCACAATATTCTTCAGAAATGTGACAAGCTGAATTTCGGAGCGAACTGATCCAGTTCCGAACCAAAAATTAAAACTTCTCTGTGATATTAGCTCATTTTTATCGTCTTTAGGTTTGAAGACAATTTATATGGGAGTCTTTAAATGAGATTGTGTAAAGACGCCGCTATATGTCGAAAAATAATCGCAATTATCGTTGACTGACATAGACATTAAGGCTGTATATACATTCTCGTTAAACTCCACCAAAACCACTGTGCGAAAGTAAATATTCGACGAAACTAATGTTTACATATTAGTACAGCCGGAGACTGGTAATTGCAATATCGTATTGGTTGTGTCTACTCTATAAGCTAAACATAGTGTGCTATAAGAACGCGAAACGAACTAGTGAAAGTAGGACACTACGTTTAGCTTTTACAGGAGAAAAAGTAGAGAAGTGCTGTTGAAATTACCCACTTCCGTAAGTGAAATAAAAATTGCCAAAATGTTACATGGCTACGGTAAATAGTACAAACATTTATCAAGCTTTTCTACTAAATGTGACGATAAAATCATACATTTTTTAGTCCGAAAATTTCCAAAAAAATATTCCGCATGAGGTACCTACTGTTGTGTTTTCGCGATCTGTCAAAAAACATGTGGACTGTTTAAAATCGCTCTGTGGGCTTATTACTCCGTTTCATGCAAAAATACAACACTACCTCACGACAAAGAGTCTAAGGTTTACATACCCCTATAAACACCTTTCACTCGCCCTGTAACTTCGGAGTAGGGCTTGAAGTACGTAGCATTGCGAACCAAGTATGTGTAGTCGACCTTAAACTCAAGATTGTGTAATTTGTAACACAGTCTGAGATGGATTGAGGAAAGTTAGGCGTTTGAGTGAATTGAACATGTTGACATTGGTACTGGAAATGCTCTTTTCCTTCTATGTACTCCTCCAGTTCTATACAGATTGACTGGTTGAGGGCTGAGGGAAACTCTTAGAATTGCGGTGCTCAAGACGGGGCTGCATTGTGAAGGAGATTGGTAGCAGCACTCTACTAGAATGGGAATTCCCCCCCTCTTTAATCAATGCCGTCCTTTCTATGCATGGAAACGCTTATCAGAAGAAATAAAGGAGAAATATGGAAAAGGCTGGGAAAGCCGTAAGAACCAGATGGTAGACTCTTCCAAAATCATTATACCTTTAATCAGCTTATTTTCCGTTCGTTTAGCCCCTAAGCAGACAAAACTTGAGCTATAGTTTACCGGGAAACTGCGGTTTTCTTTAGTTCAGCCCAACAGTCGATTACGCTTTTCAATTTCCGAATCTGAAATTTCATCAGTTCGATAGAACACGCACACTGGGTTATGCCTTGCGGGACTGTTTGTTTACCGCTCCCAAGCACGGAAAAAATTTAGTTATTGTTCGCGATCTGAAACCTGCCTGGAGCTTGTACCATTTTTTGCATTAAAAATTGCATTGCCCTTATAGGAATGTCAGACATAGTGAAGGACGTTAGTCGATTGGAAACGACCGGGAGAGGAAAATATTGACATGGTATGATTTGAAAGTCACGCTATTTTCCAGCCGCTGCGCTGCCAAATACGTCAAAATTGATTCCCATCAAATGTTGCGTTGACACTCCTGCATGGGGGAAATGTGTACCTGCAATTCTGCAAATGTTTTTTTAGGGCGTTGAGTAAAAACACATAAACCTGGTTTGCTTCCACCGGAAAAGCACTAAATCTGAAGCAAGGAAATGATATTACAGTGAAGCTGAATAGAAGGCTAACGAGGCAAATAATATTATCGTGGAAATTTGAAAAACGCCACAGGCGGGCGGCGGCCGCCAGAGTCTGCTCCCCCTCCGTCACCTAGAGGTGTTTAGCTATCATTGGCTTGTACCTGTGTCTGAGCTATGTTTTTTTTGTTTTTATCAACTTTTTCTCTTATAACTACCTACGAAAAATAATTAGTTTACAGGTATATTTCTTGACGGCGATTTTCCGGGAAAGCTTTTCAATTTTTCCAGAACTTTGTTTCACTTTTTGAAGATCCTTAGGTTCTTCTCAACTACCTGGCCTAGCCCCAATCGAATTCCCCTTTTACAAAAAGAAGGTCATGAATAATTAGGCGTACGGTCTGACAGATAGTTAAATTTATTCCCGAGGGGTTAACCACTCCAGGAATCTCGTTGGGAATCTCTGAAATCTTTATGAAATCTCAGGGAATCTTGGAATTTCTTGGAGTGGTTCCCCCTTCGGGATTCATCTTTCTATTAATATCGTTGGGAATCTTTGGAAATCTTTATGGAACCTCAGGGAATCTCAAGGAATCTCTGGAGTGGTTACCCCCTCGGTGATTCCTGATTGGACCAATCGCAACGGCAGGTAGGGAAGCTAAGCCTAACGTTTGAGTTAGGTGGGTAATACAATGCAGAGCAAAGCAGGGTGCCCCGTGCCAGAACCTCTGAATTCATGCCAGGTCATGCTGCAAAGAAAGTTTTGGTTTAATTAAGCTCCGCTTTTAAGAGCTTTAAGCTAGTCTTTGACAACAACCCATTCTATTTCCGGTGTTGTTAGGCATCCGCAGCATCCCCTTTTGCAGACTTTGCAGGCGAGGCTTGCTTTGTAGAGGTTTCCGAGCTATAGCTGTACCGCGGTTGGTCTCTCGAGGTATGCTGTATTGTTTAATATGTTCACCAACTAAGTAACCGCCAGTTTTTTTTTCTGTCTGTACTGGCATACCCCTTTTACTAGAGTAATGGAGAATATCTTGTGTAGATTCTGAACGGGGTTAGAAACGCAATAATGTTTGTTTGAAATTAATGTTTCCTTTGAAATTAGTCGACGCAAACCATTTATTGAAATAGCTGATACGATGTTTCACGGATGTTTCGTTCGTTGCGTCCTTCGGAAACTTTCCTATTATATCTCGCAAAGCTACAACTTTAAGGCTGGATTTAGGTAATTTCGGAATGGAATTTACCCGAATTTTTTCTGTAAGCTAAACAAGGTTGCTATTCGTTGCTAGGTAAATAAAGTCGGAATTTTATTTCCCTAGCAACGCATGACAACCTTGTTTAACTTACAGAAAAAAATTCGGGTATATTCCAATCCAAAAATACCTAAATCCAGCCTTACAGTTTAAAAAGGGACCAATTCCAGTGGTTTATAGTACCCTAAAACCGAGGGGGTAACCACTACAGAGATTCCTTGAGATTTCATAAAGATTTCCAAAGATTCCCAATGATATTCGTAGAAAGATGAACCCCACTCCAAAAAATTCCAAGATTCCCTGAGTCTTCATAAAGATTTCCAATGATTCCCAACGAGATTCCCGACGAGTGGTTAACAATACCGGTTGCTCTCATCCAGCTGGTGACGTTGATCACAAATTATTAGATCCAGCTGGATATACCTAGCTGGGATGTAAAGGAAGCTCACCATGTGCAGTAGACGGCCGGCCGCTAATACAATTTGCGGGCGTACAAAAGCAGCGGTGATTTACTCTGTTACTGAAGTTGGCATTGAAGTTGGGAGACCTCATCATCTCGTGACCGTGTCAACAATGCACTTCAGCGTCTCCACAGACGTTATTTTGTTACGCTTTGACCCGCAGGCTCAACTTGTCATTTGTAGCTCACTGCTTCGTATAACACAATTTGTTTCGTTTGAAGATAGTTATAGAATATGACGTGGTTTCGTTGCCTGAGCTTTTGGAGGAGGAGACAAATCGCTTTGATAGTCATCCAGTTTCCAAAAAAAAGTTTATGAAAAACCTCCACTGTCTCCTTGTCAAATTTTATCTCACACTAGGATACATGGGAAGCGAAAGCAGTCTCACAACTTCCACATATCTTTGCTAAAGAAAAGGAGATGGATTTTTATTTTTTTATTTTTTGAAACTGAACCCACCGTCGTAATGCTCAACTAGCAAGATTTCCCATAGATAACACTGTTAATCGACTAGTCCTGAAATTTAATCGAAATGGTTCAGCCAGTATTTATTGTGAGAAAAACATAAATTTGCAGCTGATATTATTATGTTCCTCCCTTTTTTCAAGAAAGTGTGCTTTATATTTTAGAAGAATTTTGAGTACCTATATGGAACTACTGTAGGTACAGGGTTATCCTGGTGGTCGCGTTGTACCTGCCCGAGAGGGTAACACCTCCAGAGATTGCTTGAGATTGCATGGAGATTTCCAAAGATTTCCTGAGATTCTTAACGAGATTCATGGAATTCATAAAGATTTTCAGTGATTGCCTGAGATTTCCAACGAGATTTCTGGAGTGGTTAACCCACCGACCTTCTCAGCTACTCAAAACATTAAGAAATAGTACTAGGTATCTAACACCTACCTATAGAAAGAAAATCACTTGGCCAGAAAGAGAAATACACATTTTCCACCGCCAATATGAAAATAAAAATATACACGCAAGTGTTGGTTAGTAACGTCAAACTGAATTGAAGTAAGCCGAGAACTGGGAATATATAAAGAATCTTGGGACTCAGGTCACAATAACTTGAAGCTGACTTTTTTGTTGAAACAGATTTCTCAAAAATACGAATTGAGGTTTTGGAGAGGCTCCAACTGTACCTCCAAACCCGCAGCTTCCCGATCGCGGCTGGAACATTTTTGGGAGCCCCTTCTTGAGTTCCCATTGAAATTCATTTTTTAAACTTGAAACATACATAAAATTTGAATAATGCTCATTGCTTCGTGGCAGTGTTTTTCCGTTTTATTATGGCTTCAGTAGCTTCGAGGCTCTGGAATAGCTTCAGATATAGTATCGTCCACATGAATCGGAAAATCTGACACAGTGCTCTTTTTACCGCGTTATAGGTAAGTTTAAGTTCAAAATTGGTACGGAAGCGACATTACCATATTTTTAATTTATTATTTTTATTTATTTTTTTCTAGGGTGAGGATTAGGTATTTTGAAGGGATTAGGTAGGAATTTCTTCCTATAATTTACGTTGTAAGGTAACTCAAAGTCAACACTCATTTTATATTTAATTTTATTTTGCAACCAATTACCATACTCGGTTCACGTTAAACTCCAGTTAAATTCGGTTTTTGCCGTGCAGTAACTGGAATTTAACTGGAGTGTTAACCGTGTATGGTGGGACGCAGCCTTATAGAAGTACAAAATATAAACCTACACTTCATGAAAATAATTTTGTTTAGAACTTGTGGGATAATTCAGATGATGAGACGAAGTAAGCGTAATGAATATTTAAGGTGTTTGTATTGGTTGAAGTTTCTGCTAACGCAGACTCATTATATCCTAGGCACGTTTCAGGATCATTCCTGCCGCTATATCGACGCAGCTGCTTCGAGAAAATAGGCGACATATTTGGAATTTGAAAAAGTCTCTGGGTTCCAAATTAATAACGTACATGGCATTCGCTTTTTTATGGTTTTATGGTTAGTTTTATATTTTGAAAAATTTGAACATGAAAACTTTTGTGTCTTTTCGATGAGCTCTTTTTTACCCCTGTTCATTTTCTGAAAAACTCTTTGGATATTTATTTGTTCTAAAGTACTTATAGTGTGTCTTTTTAACGTCAAAATTTAGTTAACTAAGTGATGGTTGATCTCAGGCAAACCACTCGACCCTCTGTTTCTTATTGTTTGTGATGTTATAAAGACGCACTTTAGTTCAGAACAAATATCCTTTAGTTTTCCTAGAAAATGGAAATTAAAAATCATTCATTCTGCTGCCACTTTTGTCTTGACCGTTTACCGAAGTATTACTGAGAACTGGATTCTTCCCTATTCCTTTTTGGAATACATGGCCTGCGACTATAAGCCCCCAAATGAATGCAGTTGAAATGAATTTTCAATGTTTACTGCTGTTGAGAAAGAGGTTACTTAAAACTCGATTGGAGAGGAGAGATAGGATCACCAGGTTCAAAACGGTTTTCTGGCAAGGAGAACTTGGCTGAGAGATCTTTGCCAAGGGGTAAAAATCGGTCATAAAATGTGATTATGGAGCAATAACGCCGAGATTGGAAGCATTTCATAAAATGTTCGCCGTGGCCAACGACAATCAAAAATTACTGTTCCCGCTAAACATGCTCCGCGAATCAGGCACTCCCATCGCCTGTTAACATTTTATTGGCTCATTATTTGGTTGTCCCCCAGTACACCAATTTGTTTACTTCCGTTTTAGACGTATAAAGGAATATGAAAGCCAAGGTAAGGTTTATATATTCTGTAGGTTGTCTGGCTCGAATGTTTGGTCTCCCACACATGCAGACAAATCTACGATTCATTACGAGGGGTTAACTACTCCAGAGATTGCTTTATATTGCCTGAGATTCCATGAAGATTTCCAAAGATTTGCTGAGATTCTCACCGAGATTCGTGGAAAGATGCACCACGAAGGGTTAAATACTACAGAAATTTCTAAGATTCCCTGAGATTTCATAAAGATTTCCAATGATTGCCTGAGATTCCCAACGAGGTTCCCAACGAGATCCCTGGAGTGGTTAACCCCTTGTTTCTTTATTTCACTGAATCCCTGTAATTGATCAGCGTGGTGCAAATGACGTCATCTGGAGACCCTACGGTGTATATTCTAGAATACATGGGCCTTGTATGAAAGCTCGGTTACTGTTTCGTTGATAAACAACAGGAAAATGTTTCGCCCGCAGCGGCACTTACAAAACAAAACATCCCTAACTCGTGAGAGATTTTTTTGAATATTCAGAAAGAATTTAATGGCGGAGAGAGTTAATGAAATATTTTGAGTTAAAAGTGGAGAGAACGTTAATTTTTCTGGCGCCGTGTTATGCAGTATTATAAAAAACAGTAATTAACTCGTCTGTTTTGAAACAATTTAGTTCTTGCGTTTGAAAAGTTTTCTTGCAGACTGTTGGGCTGGTACTGTTAGCAACTCAGCATCGGCGTCGTCTGTAATGAGTACACGCCACATTAAAATGAGGGATGACTGCACAAAGGTAGTTTTTATTCCCCTATTTATGAGGAAGTAAGTGACCAAAATAAGTCAAATTTCTGACCCACTTGCTTTGAGAGCATGAACACTATTTTCTCTTGTTTCTTCTATTTGTCGTTTATATTGTATAATATTTTATTGTATCAATGCTAAAGCTGAGGTACCTACCAAACTAAATGTCAGTTACACACATCTATAGGTACTAAACGAGTAGTGTCAGTATCTTCTAAGTGTTCGCTTTAATTTTATCCTCCCGGTAAGAAAAGTTCGAGGGGTTAACCACTCGTTGGGAATCTCGTTGGGAATCATTGGAAATCTTTATGAAATCTCAGGGAATCTTGGAATTTTTTGGAGTGGTTTCCCCTTTGGGGTTCATATTTCTATGATTATCGTTGGGAATCTTTGGAAATCTTTATGGAATCTCAGGGAATCTCAAGGAATATCTGGAATGGTTACCCCCTCGAAAAAGTTGATGCTTTTCACCTCCTACCGATAACGCTCTTATCTTTAGGTTAGCTAGTGGACACTTAACGGCATAGAAAATGCTAGTAACAGAACTGACCACAGGGAGTGATCATGGCCATGGCCATACCTAGATCTTATTAGATCAGAGCACCCAACATTTACAATTATTTTTCTGTACCTGTTTTGCTTTAAAATCGCTTCCTGGGCGAATTTTTGGCAGCTTTCAGTCCTGCTTTGTTCTCGTTTAAATACTTCTAAAGGTTATAGTAAAATTTTGTGTCATAAGCCGTAGATATATCCTTTGCTTCATGCAACACCAAGCAGTGAAAATGTATGTGTGTAATGTATAATGGTCCATAAATGTTGCATAGAGTAGTTGATAGCGGTGGCTTAAGGAGTAAGGGTGACCGTAATTCTGGTTGAATGCAGACTGAGACCACCTTTTCCAGGTCATTTCCTTTAATAGACCTAGCGCAAGTTGGCAAGTCGATCCCCGGTCACAACCTAATTGCAGCTTTAAACTTTGACTCTCCTACCGTCTGAAACTTGAAGCTTACCTGGCGATACGTAACGGGGTGAAGTTCAAAAGCTTTTCAAGTACCTGGGTAGACTTCCTGCTTCACTGTTGTGATAGAGTTTTGTTGTGTTTTTTGGACAATGCTTTTAACTTTTTGGAGGGTACAAAAAAGTACGGTAATTCAACTATCGGATATTTTTTGTTCGTTCTGGTCTTTTGGTGTAAGAAACTACTACTAGTTAGTGATAGGGGGCAATGCTCTAAAGTCTAAAGCAACTCAGGATCTATAGTCCCTATTTGCCGAAATTTGCTATATGGGTACCTAACCTTTACTCGCTGGGTGAAAACTCGAATGTCGGGCGTGATTCTTACCAAATTACCCCTTGAGATCGCATATAGAACCACTCCAGAGATTCCTTGAGATTCCATAAAGATTTCCAATGATTTCCAACATATTCATAGAAAGGTGATCCCCGAAGGGGTAACCACTCCAAAAAAATTCCAAGATTCCCTGAGATTTCATAAAGATTTCCAATGATTCCCAACGAGTGGTTAACCCCTCGAATAGAACCTACCTATTCCAAGTTAAGTCAACACAAAAATACCCCACGCACTTTTCAAGACGAAAAACCGAAAAAACAAAAAACTCGTCCGGAAGAACTCTAGAACTTAAAAATGCACCATGCACTTATCTGTCACTTAGAAAAGCGTGGAGGAAAGTTAAATGAAACGCGGCAGTTCCATCTAAAAGTTAGTCAAGTTGGGAAGGTTGTTGGATGTAAAGAGAAAAGGGGAAAAGACGCAGCCGCTGCTTCCGGATTCGATCCAATGAGTTTCCTATAGCTAATCACTTCACACACTAACCATCTACTTCCGGCAACTGACTTTTATTGTCACTATCGTTTCCGGTTTGTAACTTACTCTTATTGTATCCGGTGTTGGTAACGCCACTATCACATTATAAATGGTTTTAGGGTAATATATATATATATATATTTTCTTCATGTTTTGTTGTTGTTAAGAGGACGATGCATTTTTTGCCACCCATAAGATTAACATTGCGAGCGGCGATTCATTTTCAAGGTTTACCCTTGGTTGGAAAGACACAAAATTTTGCCTGTACCTAGCCCTAACAATGTTCTAGGGAGTGTTCGAAGCAGATTTCCCAATTTCTCACGGGTTTCTTTTATTGCAACTGTTTTGCAAATGCTAGCATCGCATACCTCAAGAAAAGTGCTGTATCTCGAAAACCAGTAAAAAAAAATGGGAAATCTGCTTCGAACACTCCCTAGAACATTGTTAGGGCTAGGTACAGGCAAAATTGTGTCTTTCCAACCAAGGGTAAACCTTGAAAATGAATCGCCGCTCGCAATGTTAATCTTAAGGGCGGCAAAAAATGCATCGTCGGGTATAGCGGACCCTTAACTTCCGGCTGAAATACTAATTAGCTGATATTGTTGGGGGCACGGGATTCCGCTGAAAACCGACTACAGCAACAGTCTTAATATGCTGATAACAGTTACTTGATTTCCAAGAAAACCTTTGTACCTATTGAGGATTGAATAATAGCTTTGTGTCCTGAGAGGTCCGGGTTTGAATCCCGGTGTACCTATTGGCTTCGGCCCAATCCTAAACTGGATTCGGCCCACTTCTACTCGGCCTCGGCCTACTCTTCTTCGGCTTTGGCCAAAACAAATCTAACAATCCAATCATGCGCGCCTCTTGTTCGCAATGAACGTCACGCGTTAAAGAAAATAGGTTTGGGCACTGAGGTTTGGGCTATGCACTGCTGGAGTAATAGGTACCTACTTGCCTGTTACATAGCCCCCAATTACACCTTACAATTTCCGATCCTAATATGATCATAAAAAAATATGATCAAGAAAAATTGTAAGGTGTAAAGTGAATTGAGTCAATTATGATACAATTTGTATCGGCCGGTACAAATTGTATCATAACTGATGCGACTACCTTCCTCTAGGCTGCGATGTGTTTGTTGTTGTTGGGTTAGTTCGTTGAAAATGGCGGCTGAAGTAAAGTGGAATGGAAATGACCCGTATTTTAATAGAAAATGTGGAGGAGTACGAATTTCTTATAACGATGAATTGAAAGAATATAGCAGAAATTATTTAACCTAAAACGGTTCAAAAAAGGACCCTAAAAATCTTCAAAATTCTATTTTTACTTTCTCGCTAGCCATATATGGCGAGAAAGTATTGTTTTCGTGCAAAATTTCGAAATTGAGATTTTGGGTTTCCCATGATCCTGGGGGTCCCCTGAGTCCAAAAAAGTGGTTTCTGGAAAAAGTCTGTCCGTCCGTCAGTCCGTCCGTCAGTCAGTCAGTCCGTCCGTCAGTCAGTCCGTGCAGTGCTCTAGCGCCTATACCGTTCATCCGATTTTGATGAAATTTGGTATGAACCTGTCTAAAATTACTGCCGAGGGGCATTTTCAAGGATTTTTTGATTGGTCAAAAATTGCGGCCGCTATTGTCAAAAAACCGCCAAAATAATTCAAAAATCGTGTTTTTGGTTACTTAGACAAGCGCCGACGGTACACTTTTCAATCTATAACACTGAAAATTGGTATGTGTGTTGACAAATAGATGCTTCGAGGTCATTTTCAACTAAAATTGAATTGGTTGAAAATTACGGCCGTTCTGGACCAAAGTTCGATCGTTTCGGCGCCATTCACATTTATTGACCGATTGTCATGAAATTTGGTAAATTTGTGTAGAACCATGTAACTTAAACATCTGTCGAACAGAATTTTGTTATCTTCAAAATTACGGCCGTTTTTGTCAAAAAAGTGTCGAAAATGAGTTGAGAATGAGAAACCACGTTTTTGAATGGTTAGAACGCATTTGGGACTACAGTAATAGAATGACAGCCATGAAACTTGGTGGGAGTGATCTCAGATAGATGTTTTTGGGTCATTTTCAACCGATTTTGGATTGCTTAAAAATTACGCCCGCAAAAAAATCTCAAAGAAATCAAAAAAAAAAAAAAAAAAAAAAAAAATCACATGGGGCGAGAAAGTTTAGTGCGACTGTTGTCGAACCCTTTATTTTACCATGTCAAGTTGGCGTCACTGCTAAACATGATCCTATTTTTATTGTAAAGTGTATTGCAGTTTTCCTAAAATTTTTATGATGCTAAAAAAATAGGATCATATAAAAATAGGATCATATATTTATTGTAAGGTGTAATCGGACCCATAGTGTAAACATCGTCAGGGTATTGAAACTTGAAACCGCGATATGTTAGGTATGGTGGTGTAAGTAGGTAGCCGAAATTGTCTTGAATATTGAGAGACACTGCTTGTTAGGTTTCGTCTGATCTGGTTGTTACAATTTTGAAAGCTGCCGAAGGGGTAACTACTCCAGAGATTCCTTGAGATTCCCTGAGATTCCATAAAGCTTTCCAAAGATTCCCAACGATATTCATAGAAATATGAACCCCGAAGAGGTAACCACTCAAAAAAATTCCAAGATTCCCTGAGATTTCATAAAGACTTCCAATGATTCCCGACGAGATTCCCAACGAGATTCCTGGAGTGGTTGACCCCTCGAAAGCTGCTATCTTATTATTTTCAAGCCAATCAAAATAGATTGAGCTTATCCGTAGTAACTCTCAAGAATTTTTGTCCTTTGTATTGGTCGATTTCTTGAATGCAAAAAATGAAGAAAAAAATGGAAATACAAGAAATTTCTTCCGGAACTGCTGCTCGTCTTACAACTCTCAATCTTTTATAAAACCCGAATTATTTCTTAATTTTATAACATAAAGGAAAATCACGGGGTAAAATAATTTTGAAAAAACTTTTGCGGTAAATTCAGCGTGGGCCAGATGAATCTCAGAACCATTCCTATATCTCACCATTCCTATATCTCACCATTCCTATATCTCACCATTCCTATATCTCACCATTCCTATATCTCACCATTCCTATATCTCACCATTCCTATATCTCACCATTCCTATATCTCACCATTCCTATATCTCACCATTCCTATATCTCACCATTCCTATATCTCACCATTCCTATATCTCACCATTCCTATATCTCACCATTCCTATATCTCACCATTCCTATATCTCACCATTCCTATCTCACCATTCACTAGGGCAAATGAATTCGGGGGTGATGATCTCGAATTTCAATTTTATCCCGAATATTTCATCTCATTAACAGCTCCGTCTCCATTCTAATTTCCTCACGTCCCAGCTTTAGATCCGAATTACATTACGACAGCATCATCCGAGGCGGCGCCAAACTTTTCGTTTGAATTTAACGTAGGGAATCTTCCCAACTACCAAACTTTTTCATCTTATTTCAGACCTATTACAAACTTCCGGCTATTTTAAGACTTTACAAGTAGTGTAGGATATTTACATAGCGATAGTTGGATGTTCAGTTATTGGCATTGTGTTTAGATTTATGTTTATGCCGAAATTTGGGGAAAATCCGACGATTCTCGGTATAATTTAAATGGGATTTGACTTTCGTGGTTCTGTTACAAACTTTAACCTTAGCTGTCTTCTAACTCACTAAAGTGGGATTAGCCCGGTATAATGTACGTACTTATAACCTTAAGTTTTCGTATATATACTATATCTTGAATCCTTGACTGACTGACTTCGCTTACAGTAAGTTAACCACTCATTGGGAATCTCGTTGGGAATCATTGGAAATGTTTATGAAATCTCAGGGAATCTTGGAATTTTTTGAAGTGGTTACGCCTTCAGGGTTTATCTTTCTATGAATATCGTTGGGAATCTTTGGAAATCTTTATGGAATCTCAGGGAATCTCACGGAATCTCTGGAGTGGTTGCACTTCTTATAAAAACAAGAAAATCTGTCTGTCTTCGAGTAGTTACGCAGATAAGTGATATATCTCACAAAATAGTTGGTTAATCCAACAAAGGAATATTTTAGACGGTCACTTATAAAATCGGATTTGATTACAATTGGATTTTCATTGTCTACCTTTTTGCTGTGAAAAAAGTAGAAGTGCAGAGATACAGATAGAGAATAAGAAGAGTGCAATAATAAAATAGCTCGGGTTTTTCTTTTATATCCTCCTACAAATGTGAAATAAGGAGTGCATTTTTACATATTCAAATACACCCCGACGTTCTATGCACTTTTAAATCGCTTTCGGGACACGCTGTAGAGTCTGACATAGTTTTGAAACATACCTGCATTAGACTGGATTTCACCACTTTAACGTGAAGACTATCGTGTACACGATATCGTATCGGTAAAAAATGTTAACGGCTTTCACCATGAACCGTTACCGTTTCGTTAGCGAAAACGATAATTTTCATACCTCATTTGGTGTAGTCTAATGTAGTCTAATCAACATTTTAACTTCTTTCTCCGAAAAAATAGGGGTTTTTTAACGTTTATTTCCACTTTTAGATTGAAATTGTTGAAATAAATTTGACGTAAACAAAGCAGGCGAATTCTATTGACACAACAAAACCTAACGAGAGAGTGTCTGCTTTTTCGAATCGATAGCTATTCGAACGTTAAAAGGCACTATCGTGAGGTGGTGAAATTCAGCCTTAATGTGTAGATTCCTATGTGTATAATTTATTTTTCCTATATTCATAAAAATTTGTAGGTATATGCAGTACTCCAATAACCCCAGTTCAAACTGATGTTTGGCTGTCCTTCGATAAGTAAGTAGATATGTCTTTATTGATACATCTAACAAACGGAAATAAATTCTCTAGTTCTTCCACTAAGGCTGAATTTCACCACTTATAGTGTACTATATTGTATATGTTATCATATGTTTATCTTACGACAAGTGCGATTGCAAGGTACTTTCATAAGCTAAAACATACGTTAACATAAATCCTATCGTTATCCTATCGTTATTGTGAAGCCTCTTCCCGTAAGCTAAATATTGTAATCATTTGTTTATAAATTTAACTTATCGCTAAACTGCAGTGGTGAAATCCACCCTAGATAAGATAAGATAAGATATTTATATTTATTCCAATTTAACATGATGATGTGTGATGGTGTGTCGAGGACCCCGCAGGGTCGTGTTCGACTTACAGCAAGGAAAAAAAATGTTTTTAATTTTTTTCTCAAACACTGAAGGGTGAGAAAAACTGTTTGTTAAGAAAATAATGAAAAGGCTATAGGTCTTTGCCGGTCAGCGACAATATCAATCATATATTATGACAGGCGTAGAAATAAATAACGCGTATAGCTTTTCTAAAAAATTCATGAGTAAAATTGAAAGGTTTGGAGAGAGAAACGATCAATTTCTCTGTAAGGGGAAAGGGCAGGTAGAATGCCTTTCTCCTTCAAGAAAAAGATATTTTATCCTAAAAGGGAAGGTGGCTCTGGAAAGGGTGCAGCTTTAAGTAAAATGGGGTTTATCCTACATTCATTTGTATAACTTAAGGAAGATCTTTTTTTTTTATCAGTATGAAAAGATTTGAATCGGATTTGAATGAAGTTTAAGGAAATTGAACAATGGAAATTTGAGGGATGGTTTCCATACAATATAGTTAGTCGGGAAATATTCTTGGACTGAAATGTTTCTGACTTGTCTGACCTGTCTCCATTTGAAATATCTTATTTATTTATTTCAAATTGTTCCTTTTTTATCTGTTCCCTCTTATTGGATTACGAATTACGCCCTTCAGGGTGTCTTTTGTACTCTTCCTTTGACCTTTAGCTTAGAAGTCATCCAACAATACTTCTTGTGCACTCTCGGCCATTGAAATTTTACTTTGTGGACTCGGGCGTGGTCCATCACTTCATCTTTTCGTCGTTTGTGACATTGCCCTGTATGAACCTACATTTTTAATATGCCTACATCTTTAAGGCTGCTTTTATCTGAGGAAGCCACGGGAAACTAGGGATTTTGGCACGATAGGTACGTGCCTGCAGAACTACTAGGGTTACGGTCAGATTTTCTCCAAAAAAGCGAAAATTTACGAATTATTAACGGCTGTCATTGATCTCCCTCTGTCTATAGCCTCTCACGCACAACTGTTACGGTCCCCCTCACAAAAAACACAGGTACACATTTCTTTAGCCTATCCACTCCTGTAGATAACTATAATAATGTAAAATATTCGAAGATAATCAATCTTCTGTAACCTCGGACGTACGTTTCGCTGTCAGTGGGAGGGTACATTGTTTTGAGGCATCTGTGCTTTGCCGAAAGGTAATAGAGACGGTACACTTAAGGAAGGGACGGGAAAAAGCTTAAGAAGGAGCCGCAGCAAGCGAGGCATGAATAAGTAATCCAGATTCAGACAGTAATGGATGGCCCCTCTGTGATATAGTCAGATTATTACATTTTCTTTGCGGAGCTGTACTGCTTCACCTCGACCTGCCCAAAAGTTTTACTTTATTTTACTCATGGGGGGTTCGGCAATATTCAGTTAAATTTATCTGGAGGTTAGGGCCGTTTCAGTTTTAACCCTCAGGTTCAGTTAATTGGAACTTGCCCTAAGGGGGAAATTCGACGGGTTAACCACTCCAGAGATTGCATGAAGATTTCCAAAGATTTTCTGAGATTCGCAACGAGATTCGTGGAAAGATGCACCCCGAAGGGTTAACTACTCCAGAAATATCCAAGATTCCCTGAGATTTCAGTAAGATATCCAATGATTGCCTGAGATTCCCAACGAGATTCCCAACGAGATTCCTGGAGTGGTTGACGTGTTAACGTGGTTAACACGGGGAAATTTAATTTTTTCATTTCCTTTCCTGCCTTTTTTCTCGAAAAAGAATGTCAAACATACTTCTCATTTCCGGGTTCGTGAGTGTTATCAAAACAGAACCGTCAAATGAATCCCGAGTCCAAAAATTCCACATTGAATTTTGGTTTCGTGGGAATCAGGATCATGTGGATCAATAGATAATAATCAGTGTTAATAGGTGTGATACGATTGAACTCTTGCACTACGTCACACAGCTTGAAATCGAAGAGGGGGATCCGTATAGGAAAATGATTAAAAAGGCGGTTATAAAGAAGAGATTTGTCACAGAGGGTTTGATAAAGTGTTCTGAATTGGCAAAGCGCGGGAGGAATGGCTGCCGGAAGCGGAAATCACGCAAGGCCTGAAGTACGTTTGTGGCAAAATCTACAAGTTCTAGAGGTTGGCTCTCAGGAATTCGAGGACTGGTCTCTTGATGACGTCATTTTACGCTGACCAGTCTGGATACTTGAGTGCTTATTTAGGCAAAGAGCTCTGGCATAACCTCCTTTAGCTGATAGCAGTTTAAAACCCAACATTAATTTAAACGAGACAGCTTATAAAAATTATAGCCCTTGGACTCGCAGGGTGGCTGATGTTATCAGCCTACCTTGCACCAACCGTGTTAATACGCTGCCATTTCGTGTTGCTTGCGCTTTTTATTTCTGCCTTTAGGACTTTGAGGTGAATTTTCCAACTGGAGGTAAATTGCGACTAATGATGTCTTCGCAACGGAGACTACTGCTATTCCTATTACTCCCTTTTTTGTGCTTAAAGTCTTCATGACTCTAAATCTGTTTTTAATTGCCATTACTTTTCTGTATTTACGCATATGTTTTCCTTCCCCGAATCAAAGTAGAGCCGTACGCAGGGGGAAATTTTCCAGCGTCTCGGATTTCAACCTGGTGCCTTGTCCACTCTAAACATTTTTTACTTTTTAGGTGTCCTGATTCAGAGACGTATATACAAACAACAGAGTAAAACGATGCACATAATCTGAACGATATTATAAAAAGTTTACTCAAAACTTTGTTCGAAATAGTGACGTGGCAGAAGAATGAAACGGATTGTAACCACGTGACCATGTCACTCATTTCCGGTCGGCTGCATTCTCCGCCTTTGATCCTGCTCTTCCATTTTTCAGAAGGCTTTTCATGTCGTGACACCCTATATTATCGTGACACACTCTAATATGACGCAAAATGAAGTGCAACCATCAATAAGAGAGGCAAAAATTTTAATAAATTTTTTATGATTGATGAACCTTCTTCCCGACACTTCGTGTAGAGCATTTTGTCATATTCATGGGAATATAAAGGAAGGAATGTGCCTTTCAGTGTGTGAGGGGTCAAGGGGTTCTCACTCGTTGGGAATCTCGTTGGGAATCATTAGAAATCTTTATGAAATCTCGGAATTTTTTGGAGTGGTTACCCCTTCGGGGTTCATCTTTCTATGAATATCGTTGGGAATCTTTGGAAGTCTTTATGGAATCTCAGAGGAATCTCAAGGTATCTCTGGAGTGGTTACCCCCTCAGGTTAGACTTTTGTCCAGAGAGGTCTGGTTTCGCATCACGGCGTAAGCAATATTTTTCGCTTCGGCACGCTCTTGAAACTGGCTCAGGGCCTTCTCTCCTTCGGCTTCGGCCAACTCCTCTTCAGTTTCGCTTTATTTTGAACATTTGGTTTGTATCAAACTGACGAAACATAAAAACCATAAAATCCATTTTTTACCCTATTGTGTGTTCTTTGAGTATTTGGAGGGATAAAAGAACAGAGAGAAAAGAGGCAAGAGGAAAGAGGCAAAGAGGTAGTTGTGAGCTTTCACTGGTGAGTAGCATAAGCCTGGTAAAGAGGCGGGAAGAGGCGAAGTGCCATGTATCAACCAGCTGAGCATTTCCTCTTTAGTATCGCCAGCTTTACAACCTAAATTCTCACCCAATCCCCTCTATTTTGCCTAGCTCCATCCCGAGCCCTATGACTCAGTCATTAACTCTATGACCCACTCTATTTCCCCTCTGTATACTGCTTTTGCTGTCGGGGTTCGTCCCAAAGTGGTTTAATCTACAAGGGCCTATATGGATTTAGTCTTCTTTTTGCAAGTTTTTGACAAATGTAGAAACAGTAAAAAATGGGAATAACTAAATTCGTTGTTCCTGAATATTTAAAGTCATTTATATATATTTATATATATATATATATATATATATTCAAATATATTCAGTAATTAAAAAAAAATAAAAATAAATAAACATATAATTAAGAGGACGCTATACCTGACGATGCATTTTCTACCGCTCATAAGATTAACATTGCTAGCGTCGATTCATTTTCAAGGTTTACCCTTGGTTGGACAGACACAAATTTTGCCTATACCTAGCCCTAACAATGTTCTAGGGAGTGTTCGAAGCAGATTTCCCAATTTCTCACTGGTTTCTTTAATTGCAACTGTTTTGCAAATGCTAGCATCGCATACCTCAAGAAAAGTGCTGTATCTCGAAAACCAGTAAAAAAATGGGAAATCTGCTTCGAACACTCCCTAGAACATTGTTAGGGCTAGGTACAGGCAAAATTTTGTGTCTTTCCAACCAAGGATAAACCTTGAAAATGAATCGCCGCTCGCAATGTTAATCTTATGGGCGGCAAAAAATGCACCGTCAGGTATAGCGGACCCTTAAGGAATCAACAGTCGAGTTAATTTATGACTTTTTCAGTAAAAGAATCTAAAAATCAGGAAAGATTTTCCAAACATTCCCAAATAATTTTGGATAATGTGGCATATCTGTGCTCCTGAAAGAAGTGTACGAGTAAGGTACGATTACGACTTTTGAAACCGTAGATTGCATGCTGGAACGGTTCTGAAAGCGATGACAGTACAGGGAGCCATGATTGGGAAATCTCGAATTGAACTCCAGCTTTAGGCCAGACCTGGGCCACGGTCTCACGCACTTCCTTCCCAGAGTTTGAGGAAACCGGATTTGAATTTCCCGGGCTTACAGTTGGTGACACTTTGTCGTGGCAGGAAGTGGGTGCACGGAATACATTACCACCCTGCCGGCATCCGCCTGCTTAGTATTCCAAATATCCAGCGAGCAGCAGCACACTCAATATCTCCCTTACCCTGTCGCCTCCGCTTCCATTTTTCCATGTGGTGTCAGCTACTTTTACTATTAACGCTCCTGCGGGCTTCTGACAAGGGCAATTCTCGCTTCAATACAAAACATTTCCTTGTGTTGTTTTTTGTATAGCCGTTTTTGTCGGCGGGATTTCATCGGTGTGTAAAATGAAGGCTGTAGCACAAAGGTTTGCATGCTAAGTTGGGCTTGGAGTCAGCACTGATGCCCGGAAGGGAGTATGCCGGTTTTTTGTGGCATCATCGTCGTCTCTTTTCTTTTATCTTTGCTGTAAAGAACCTGCTTGTTTTCGTGTTTCTTTTCTTTTTTCTCCTGCTGAGGTTTTACAACATATATAATGAACTCTTGATTTTTTGTGCCGCACTCTAACATTTGTGTTTTCGCGAAGTTTCTGATATGTATAAAATTTAAGAGCCTACGTAGGATTTTCATTCTTTGCTGAGTTGTACCAAAATCAGAAAGGTTCATCACAAAGCAGTGAGAAGGTCCAATTGGTATCCCGTCTCAGAAATTGGAATTACGAATCCCGGCTTCACATCTATTGTCCTTTTCAGTCTTGTTTATTTTTTGATGGACCCAAGAAATGAAATAATAACATTTGGGATCACAGAAGTATTAATAAAGGAGTAGTACTAAGTCTCGGGAACATGAGGCTAACCTGAGGAAAGGGGAGTTAGGAGGATTTAGAAGATCCCAGAGAGAGAGGAAGTCAGTCAGGCATAATCCATTAGCACTACAGCTGCGCGATTAAATTCGAGCTTTTCTCCTTTGTCCTCAAAACCTAAACCAAAAATACCCCATGCACGCAAATTATTGTTTGCTGAATAAAATAACGTTTAGGTATATAAGTAAAGTGAGTTACATTCGGTGAGATTAGGTACTTTACTTTGAGGGTCACGACACTAGGATATACTCATTTACTGTCAGCACAATTCAGCCCCTGGCCCCCCCCCCCCCATCCAAAATTGGAAGAACAATTTACCTATGCGTTTTGTGACCTTATACATTTCACTTTTTTCGCCTAACTTACTTTCCACTTAATGGTACGCTATACCTGTCGGTGCATTTTTCGCCGCCCATAAGATTAACATTTCGAGCGGCGATTCATTTTCAAGGTTTACCCTTGGTTGGAAAGACACAAAAGTTTGCCTGTACAATGTTCTAGGGAGTGTTCGAAGCAGATTTCCCAATTTCTCACTGGTTTTCGAGATACAGCACTTTTCTTGAGGTATGCGATGCTAGCATTTGCAAAACAGTTGCAATAAAAGAAACCAGTGAGAAATTGGGAAATCTGCTTCGAACACTCCCTAGAACATTGTTAGGGCTAGATACAGGCAAAATTTTGTGTCTTTCCAACCAAGGGTAAACGTTGAAAATGAATCGCCGCTCGCAATGTTAATCTTATGGGCGGCAAAAAATGCATCGTCAGGTATAGCGGACCCTTAACTTTTGAGCAGGAAACATGAAAGATACGCATAGAGACAGGCCTGCAACTGAGAGATTCGCCCATACCTTTGGCAAGCCGTGTGAGTTATATGTCGTTATTTAAACAGAGCCTTCCTCATATAAATCAGATGCCGGGCTGTGATAGGGAATTTCATAAATTTGGCTCTGCAGCTCTCGCGCTGTTCGTGCAGAAATCTCATTGCCGTCTGCTTGCAGGGTTTTCCGGTAGGGTCGCTCGGGTCGCTTCTCCCGATATTTCATCTTGATGCCTGAGTTGTTCATTCGGAGGTTGTTTTTGTTCACTTGAGTTGATAAAATGGGTACAGCTGCATCTGCAATGACTTTAAAAGGAAGCTGACAGATTAGAATTATTGCTGAGGTCAAGTATACTCGTACCTACTTTAGAGAACGTGTACTAAATTTTCGTCGTTGTAAGTTTTTGGATGTGTTTGCTGAATAACTAATAAGGCTGACCAAAAACCTGTTTTGTATTTTCAAGGCTGCGAATATCTGAAAACTTTGTCAGTAAACGGAAAAACTGTGAATGCTATTTGAAATGTCGCACTGCGGCTTTAGCGTATTTTTACTATAGGTATTTAAATTTTTTATATAAATCGACTTCCGAAGTAAGTCCCAAGATGCACCAAAATGGTTATTAGTGGCATCTTTCCAAGAAAGCAGTGGGAAAAATTTTGTTTCTGAAATATAATTTACCGTTAGAAACTAATTAAGTAAGTTTTTTTTCAGTTTAAATACTTAGTCTAAAAATTGGTCCTTTGTTAAAAAGTTTCGAGCGTTTTGGAACAAAAAAGGTCGAACAGTTTTCTCGGAAATGTTAACAAAATTCGTGGAATAATCACTATTAAATTCGCGAAATCTCATTCCCCAAAAAGCGCCAGGGTCAGAACCTGGAAAAAAGGAGTCTAGCTCAACCGTTCCATGACCTTTAACGAGTAGCAAGTTCTGATGAAAAAAGATTCCACAGCAAGCTATCTCACTGATAGTACCGACACAAAAATTACTCTGGCAACCACGAATGTTTTCATAATCCCAGAGGTATTAAAAATGCAGGTGCTTGCTATCTATCCTCCCGCAGATTAAAATATCGAGGGGTTTTTCAATTCAGGGGATGCTTTCCGGCTTTTTTGCAATCACTCTATATGGCAGACAGAGCCCCAGGGGGTGGGTGAGGGCGTTCTTGCACGAGTCGCGCGTTCATACGTGCGACCAACCGCTAGAATAGAAACGACCCATTGTTCTCATCCAGAATACCTCTTCCTTTTCTCGTTCTGTATTTGTTCCAATTTTGTGGACGATTTTTTTATTTTACTTTCATTTACGACTGCTATTATCGCCATTCCTCCTCCTTAAACAGAAACTCAATTTTCTGCTCTATCCAGCTGGAACTGTTTATCGATAGAAGTCTTTGTCCTTCAGTGGGTAGAAAGGCAGGGGACTGATGCAACGATTTATGTCCATCTGGCTACTGAAGTTATTGTAGAGGGGTGGCGGCAACTAGACCAATTCAAGAAATATCATGCTCAGCTGGCAGCACTACCAAATACCAGCTCCCCAGCAGTCACATCACACGATAGGAACCTACAGCTTTTGGTGGGTTCCTAACTACTGACTACTACTAACGACATGAAAAAGAGAATCTCCCACCCAAGCTTTCTTTCTCATGAACCAACAAAAATACCTACACAATTTGGCTTCTCTTTCTGAGCGGAGTTCAAGGCTCACTAAGTCCGGAACGCAGTTTGACGCATTTGTCTCATTGGACAAGTCGATCGTAAAACCTCTACGAAGCGCTGGAGTGTTACAAAACAGCGCTCTGTTTACGGTTATGCAAAATGTTGGATGAGAAACTTTAATTGAACTCTTAATTTATTCTTTAAGTTCTCGCAAGCGAGAGAGAATTGACTTTTTCCCCAATAAACAACGCCTTCAGACTTGTGTACAGACAGAGCAATTTGGAAGATGTGAGTGTTTGCTATTTCGAAGACGATTTACTCGCCCCATTTTCTTTTAATGCGAAAGTGCCCCCAAGGTCCCGTCCCAGACCGCATCCATCATTTCCTTCGACAAACACGATGAGTTATGGCACTCGCTACCGTCTCCACGTTGAATGACTTTTTGAAAAGGCTAGGGCAACAATAATTCTTTCACCCCTGTTTCAATAACTTCTGGGTTCGAAGTTGGGAACCATAAATAGATGTATTCTTCCTTAGTCGTAGGGATGTCACCCTTTGAACTTTCACCCTTCACTGTGGCTGCGATAAACACCAAAATTAATGGCATAACATAAATGGTACAAGGTACAACAGAGATACATCTTGAGATGTTGTGCAGTTCTACCCTTAAACCATTTCCACTGTAGGTACTTAGGTTGCAGTAAAATACGTGTACACCCACTTTTAGATTACATATTCACGGTTTCCGCAGGCGCA
The DNA here is from genome assembly GCA_950004255.1 of Mesopsocus fuscifrons. Lineage (NCBI taxonomy): Eukaryota > Metazoa > Arthropoda > Insecta > Psocodea > Mesopsocidae > Mesopsocus > Mesopsocus fuscifrons. The sequence continues at coordinate 5,801,867 of OX465377.1, forward strand.
ATGAAACACGTGTCCACCCACTATTACATTACATAATCATGGTTTCCGCAGGCGCAATGAAACACGTGTCCACCCACTATTACATTACATAATCATGGTTTCCGCAGGCGCAATGAAACACGTGTCCACCCACTATTACATTACATAATCATGGTTTCCGCAGGCGCAATGAAACACGTGTACACCCACTTTTAGATTACATAATCACGGTTTCCGCAGGCGCAATGAAACACGTGTCCACCCACTATTACATTACATAATCATGGTTTCCGCAGGCGCAATGAAACACGTGTACACCCACTTTTAGATTACATAATCACGGTTTCCGCAGGCGCAGTGAAACACGTGTCCACCCACTATTACATTACATAATCATGGTTTCCGCAGGCGCAATGAAACACGTGTCCACCCACTATTACATTACATAATCATGGTTTCCGCAGGCGCAATGAAACACGTGTCCACCCACTATTACATTACATAATCATGGTTTCCGCAGGCGCAATGAAACACGTGTACACCCACTTTTAGATTACATAATCACGGTTTCCGCAGGCGCAATGAAACACGTGTCCACCCACTATTACATTACATAATCATGGTTTCCGCAGGCGCAATGAAACACGTGTCCACCCACTATTACATTACATAATCATGGTTTTGCAGGCACAGGCGGGGCGAAATTCAACCTACTTCTCCTACATAACAAAAATCAGCAGAGAAATTTTCTTCAAGTTAGGGCTCCGCAGTAGTTTGATAACCGCTGGCTTAGGGTATAGTCACGTCTCTGCCTCAAAATAATTTCTATCAGCTAACTATCGGTTAAATTAAATTGAGGATTATCTATACACCTTTACACCAATTTACTAGTTAAAGTGACGTGTTTGTCTTTCAGCTTATGGCATCATTGAGTTTTAGACTTTATCACGGTGAAGCGTAGAATAGTGAAGTTTAAAACCGCTATACATTTAACCCAATAACCGGTTTGTTGACATAAACCGCCGTTGAGATCAGCAGTTATGGCAAAGTTCGGCGGGTCTAAGGCTGTTTGGTTACGTTTCTTCATGGCGTGTGTTTGAGAAATTAAAAGAATTGGACACTTAAAATTTTCCTACTTATGATTAGGAATCACCAACAGCATCATACCTATACAGCCTAAAGATGAATTTCCCGAAAGTGAATTCAAAACTAGAATAAACAAAATGTTGAGAATGTCCACGAGGTGGATGTCAAGGTATACCTGAGCCTTTTAGTATTCCAAAGAAAAGGCGAACGTGTCTGGATTCCGTTCGGTAGTAAATCGCCATACGATGAACCCGCATTATCGGTCACCATTGGGATCAGTTCCAGCTCGTCATTTTCCGAAATAAAAACTTTGCGGACAATTGACATTCTGGTCTCATCCACCGTTTGATATTGAGTCGAATTATTGTCAACTTTACAGTTTTCCCTTGGGTTTATCTCAATTTTTCAAACGATTATACGGGGTTTCCAACTGAGCGTTGTAAAATAGTAATAATGGTCAGTTATAAATTAGGTATTTAGTTCGAATTTTTGCTCTGGATGTGCAATAAACATTATAGCAGTCATGTTTAAAATGAATTTTTATTTATTTAATTAAATTTAAATTTGCAATTAATTGAGGATAGTTGTTACTTGATCAGACCTGTACCTGCCGAAACCAATTAAACTAATTAATTTAAATCTTTTGTATGGGAATGTAAATTGAAAGGGGGATTAGTCGTAATCTAATTATTCACTATAATAAAGTGACATGCTATACCTTTGAATTGAGACAAAAGCTGTACTTCCGGTCTCAAGGAAATGAATAAACATTGAGCTCAGATTCATTGCGAGTATCAGTTCCATTTCATGGGACCGAATCAGCAAGTTTGATTGCCATCTTCAACAAAGAGGTTTCTTCTTCATCTCTTTGCCTTTTCGTATTTTATGCATACTATTCTAGCTTTGAAACGTATTGCGACAGGAGATTTTTTATTGGTTTATCCCGTCGTCTTTTGCGTTTGTGTCAATTTTTATCTGCTTTCTATTTTTGTATTGGTGAATATTTTTGGTCCTGAAACGGTTTTTCGGATTTACAGGCGGAGTGAAATATCTCACTGCACTGACGAAATAGTTGAACTGTCATTAGGGTTCATTTAACAGCAGTTAAGAGGACGCTATACCTAACGGTGCATTTTTTGCCGCCCATAAGATTAACATTGCGAGCGGCGATTCATTTTCAAGGTTTACCCTTGGTTGGAAAGACACAAAATTTTGCCTTTACCTAGCCCTAACAATGTTCTAGGGAGTGTTCGAAGCAGATTTCCCAATTTCTCACTGGTTTCTTTTATTGCAACTGTTTTGCAAATGCTAGCATCGCATACCTCAAGAAAAGTGCTGTATCTCGAAAACCAGTAAAAGAAAAATGGGAAATCTGCTTCGAACATTTCCTAGAACATTGTTAGGGCTAGGTACAGGCAAAATTTTGTGTCTTTCCAACCAAGGGTAAACCTTGAAAATGAATCGCCGCTCGCAATGTTAATCTTATGGGCGGAAAAAATGCACCGTCAGGTATAGCGTCCTCTTAACAGCAGTTAAGAACCTTATTAGTCTGAAAAAGTCAGTTCTTTCGTGAAAAAAAAAGTTCCCTCATTCTACTTTTAGATGCGATACAGCTGTCTTTTCTTCATTCCTAATCGAGGGGTTAACCACTCGTTGGGAATCTCGTTCGGAATCATTGGAAATCTTTATGAAATCTCAGGGAATCATGGAATTTTTTTGTGTTTTCGGGGTTCATCTGTCTATGAATATCGTTTGGAATCTGTGGAAATCTTTATGGAATCTTAGTGGAATCTCAAGGAATCTCTGGAGTGGTTACCCTTTCGTTCCTAATACCAATGATTTAAGTAACAGAAGCAGAACAGCTTTGAAAACCGAGTGGTCTGTAGAGGAGAACTGACAGCAGAGTCACACCGGTTCGATCCCGATTCTATAAGGAAGAAACATGAGGCCGATCGAGAATCTTTATGGTGAGAAGGAGCCAAGTCGGGGGTGTAAAAATTAGCGGGGCAGGCGATGACTGCCCACTCGAGTGTAGTAAACCGATAGCAATGACCCCCCGAGTCCTATTGGTGGCTCTCCAACGAGGCATAACCGGTGCCACTTGATACTGCTATTTATTTTCCTTCGATTTTTCGGAAAATCAATTTTGGGTTCCCGCAAAAAATTTATTGTTTTATTCTTCTGATTCTTCCGAATAAAACTTTTTGTTCTTCAACGGCGTCTTCCTACGTGTTAAATGTCTGGCGAATGTTTGTTATTTTTTAAGAAAACATGGATCAAGACCAATATTTTCCAAGGTGGGAAGCACCCAAGAATTAATATTCGTCACCCGAGCCAAAAATTGATAAAAATTAAAATTGATATTGCTGCCAGAATTGAATACCGTCTGAATTATTACATTATGACAAAAAAAAATGACTAATTACTTCAGCTACGGAAATAATCATGAAAAGAATAAAGAATCACTGAGAATTCTCTGAATGCAAGTGTTTTTCATCATAGAAAATTCTAGTGACTGGTGCAAGTTCCGTTGGCAACACTTTCAACAGGAAACAAAGAAAGTTGGCAGCTGAGTGCCGAAAGAGGGGAGAGACGTAAGACATGAGTCCGGATCGCAAACCAGACGTAGCCATTCATTTATTCCCCGTCTGTCGTTTGCATTTTTCTTGTTCCTAAATTCCTTTCCAATTTCCTCTCCCCTCCTCATATGATGAATCCTTCCTCCGACTTCTCTCCTCCCAGGAGATAGGGTCCTTCGGAAAATATATGGAATATACATTCACCCGACTCATCCGTTCTACGGGATAAGAAACTCAAGTCATGCATAATTTTTGAAATTTGCATCTCTAGGAAAACTGCATAACACGGTGGCGTATTATGTTTCTTCCGGGAGAGGGAGGGTTCAAATTTGAACCCGTCCGCGAACTAATTCAGTTCAAGTCCAGAACCACCGTTTCCTACTTTGAAACTTCTGGACAATGAAGGCAGGAAAAAAATTAAAAATATTTTCTAAAATAGACAAAAACCGTATCCCTTTAAGCCCCAAAACCACTCAGATATTTCCTTTATATTCGCTATTTGTTCTTCATCCCCCTCTCTTCTGCTTCTAATTTATTTTTCCCTTTATTCTCTTTGTTTACTTTTTTTTGGTTTTTTGAACTGAGATGGACAGAAACCCAAACCCCCCTCCTTGGGTACGCCACTGTCCACGGTAGCCTATTTTCCACTTATGGATGTGGACGAAAACTCTTTAAACTTGTGAGAGCTCGAGGTTCCCCCAGGCAGGTTTTAGTTGGCATTGGCCGAGAAACCAAGGACTAGAGCGAACTTCAGAACAAGCTTCGACGTTTCAAAAACTTTGATGCTGCTTACGTCACAGTTCACTGCCTTGAGCTTTGGATTATAGAAACCGAGAGAACTCGTTTTTTATAGTTTTCAATTTGATATTTCCTCAGCGCTGCATAATGGAAATTAGCTTAGGTGGCAGTTAAGGTGCAGGTGGGTTGCTTATCTTCACAACCTGTTTTTACATCATGGCTGCTGTTTCAGCAAAAACGTCCATCTCATCTTTGTATAAGTAAACGTTCCTCGTAAATTTGAAATTTACCTCATTTCAAAGCGCTTTGCGGAATTTCAGATTTCGGTTTAGAATAAAAACTTACAACACCGTTGTAAACGTGAATATCTATACCTATACTGGCAAGCAAGGAACTTGCTTATACGGCCTTCTCAGTACCCTTAAAGAATAATCTTTGGAATTTTTTCGTTTAACCACTATGAAATAAATGAATGTACTCTTAAGTGTCCGCTATACCTGACGATGCATTTTTTGCCGCCCATAAGATTAACATTGCGAGCGGCGATTCATTTTCAAGGTTTACACTTGGTTGGAAAGGCACAAAATTTTGCCTATACCTAGCCCTAACAATGTTGTAGGTCGTGATCGAAGCAGATTTCCCAATGTTTTACTGGTTTTCGAGATACGGCACTTTTCCCCTTAAAAATTGAGGTATGCGATGCTAGCATTTGCAAAACAGTTGCAATAAAAGAAACCAGTGAGAAATTGGGAAATCTGCTTCGAACACTCCCTAGAACATTGTTAGGGCTAGGTACAGGCAACATTTTGTGTCTTTCCAACCAAGGGTAAACCTTGAAAATGAATCGCCGCTCGCAATGTTAATCTTATGGGCGGCAAAAAACGCATCGCCAGGTATAGCGGCCTCTTAACGACACTTTCCTGACTAGATAAACTAGGTTAAAGCTAGCCATTGGATAACTGCAGTGACTACCGATGGGCGATTAGCAGAGTGATCGCTGTTGAGGGGTGCTGAAGTGGATTCATAGTGCAATGCACTGAGTGCAGCGAGCAGTGGGGCAGAACTCCCGATAGCCTCCCTATGATGGGAGCCGCACCAGGTGAACCCGTTGTCCCGTTGCACGCTTCAGTGCATTGCAGCCACCTTTTCAATAATTCAAACATTATTTCATGGTGGAGAAATGCTCAAGTGGCGTTTAGCATTTCAAAATGGACCGTTTACTATTTTATTCATGCTGTTGTTTTTAAAGTCAACAACCTGACCTAGCGAGTGATTTTTTTTATAAAAAAATCACTCGGTGCAAAAAAAATATCCGCAATTGTTTCTTAAGTATCGTCAGCAATGTAAACTAGGTACAATACGAGGGGGTAACCACTCCAGAGATTCCTTGAGATTTGCTGAGATTCCATAAAGATTTCCAAAGGTTCCCGACGATAATCATAGAAAGATATGAACCCCGAAGGGGCAACCACTCCAAAAAAATTCCAAGATTCCCTGAGAATTCATTAAGATTTCCTATGATTCCCAACGTGATTCCCAACGAGTGGTTAATCCCTCGCTACAATAGTTATATCTGACCTGACCTGCAAATACAAAGGTGGATCTGATTTCTGAAGTCCAGTTTCCAATTTAACAATATTTCAGAGCAAGTAGATTTCCAGCAGTTTCCTCAAAAAATGACCACTGGGGAAACGTCGGTATATTGACAGCCATAATCAGAAGAAGTGCACATAGTTCTTTTTGATAGCTACTATACTCAAGTGAATGTTAACGGAGAGTAGTAAGCTCTAATTTGGATTAAACGGAATAAATACTTTCGAGAGGAGTTGAAGCTTTCTTCTGAAGTCACATAAAGTAGGGGAGCTGGAGCTGGAGCTGGAGCCGCGGGATTCCGTTGCGGCTTTCCAGCCACGCTGGTTTACAAGTTGAGTATGACGTCACTGCAGGCGATCCCCATGTAATTAGAAGCGCAGGGTAGGCGCATCTGCAGCTGCAAGCCTCCCAGCCTAATGACAATCCCATATTTTTCAGACTTTTCCCGCGGGACATACCGAGGGGGTATCCCCTCTAGAGATTCCTTAAGATTCCCTGAAATTCCATAAAGATTTCCAAAGTTTCCCAATGATATTCATAGAAAGATGAACCCCGAAAGGGTAACCACTGCAAAAAATTCCAAGATTCCCTGAGATTTCATAAGGATTTCTAATGATTCCCAACGAGTGGTTAACCCCTCGGGACATACAAGACTTGGGTAACTTTAACTGTAGCGCTGAGTCCCATACTGAGTTTAAACGGCTGGACGGATCCAAGTAAATCCATCCCAGAACTCGATGGCAATGCCCAAACTTATATCTTGAAGATTTCCCTGGATCCATTTTTCAAACCGAAAATTCTAAAAATGTGCTGGTCCGACTGAATCATGCTTCGATCGTTGTGTTGTGGTGAAAGAGAGCCTTCAGCTCAAAGTTCAAGGTGTGATTTCGATTAACCTTATGCTTTATGCTAAAGATTATTTAACTTCGGGTCAAATTTCCCTTTTCCGAAAAGAAAATGTTCCTTTTCCTAGGTTCTCAAAGAAGGTTCTTTTACTTTGAGGAGCTTATTAACTAGTTCCTGACTTCGATTAACGTGAATAAAATATATTCTACCTTCATTTCGTGCAACATTCTTGTTGAAAACTTAAAAGTGGAGGCTAAGCCTTCGGTTTAGACACAGTGCTTTGGCAACGGCAAAAAATACCTCAGCCTTAACTGCGGTGCGTGCCAGTAGGCGCCCCCAAAATTAGCTGGTGAAATTCACAAAGGAAAAAATTCAAAAATATAACCTGTTTTTTTTACAAGTAGGTATATATGAGGTAAAAAAAAATATTCCGAAATATTTTATTTTGCGCAAAGGAAGGTAATAAACAAGAGGTTGTCGACAGAAAACGTAATCTCGTCAAGGGGGATGACGCAAAGAGAAATGAGTTATTATGAAAACTGCCTCTACATCCAGTTGAAACAAAAAGAGGAAATTAAAACGAGAAAGTGTTTTTAAATTTGTCAAGATGGCGGGTGGGCAGGAGGGAAGAAGAAACAATGTCCTTGTACTTTGCCTTGTCTTTTCATTAATATTGGGCTCTCTTTGAGTGTTCATCTTTCCCTTTTTTGAAGGTCTATGCATTCAAGAGGTTGTCACTTAGAATTTGAAGAGTACCGAGTACTGGCTCATGTTGTATCCATATGCTCACCTTCACTATACTTCTTAAAAGAAATGGTGACGGTACCACAGCAGTTCACTTAGTACGATACCTGAGTACCTACTAAATGGAGTTGACTAGTCATAACGCTAAAATCACAGTGCAACTTTTCCCAGTTCTCGAAAAAATTTCTCTCCTGAGCGACTTCGGTAACTGCATTGTGACTTTTAATTTGTCCGTAGAAACAAAATTTGCATAGCAGTCTCCGCTGGCATTCGTCTTTCGATAGAGTAGCTAATGTTTTGCAAACTTGCAAGGGATTAATTAATAACAGCAGAAATTTCATAAATTACCACTTCCGTTTTAATTGAGCACAAGGGAGGGGTGTGGAGGTGGAATGGGGGAGGCATCGATCTATGCGGCCGCCACGCCGCATTCTCCCATCCACCCCCACCCCACCACACCCACAACAATACTACTGCTAATCACAAGAACATCATATTAGCCGATACCCACGTAGGTCATGCACTTGCACTAGAAATGGCTGAAACAATTGCCTTCAAACAAAAAAAAAAGTATACGTTTTGGGAGGTCAGCTGCTATAGATTTTATGGTAGGATTCAACGTTCCTTTCCCGAATCCGCAGGGGTAAGTTGAGATTAAGAAGCTTCCCCCACTACCGCATAACCCCTCAATCATCCCCCTGCAGGTGTATTCCCTTTCTCGAACGCCAGCAAACCCACCCAACTAACACCTTCAAAATTTATTGTAAGAAGATCTGTTCTCCGTATATTGCATCATGGCGTGCCTTATCTTCTTACAATAAATTTTGAAGGTGTTAGTTGGGTGGGTTTGCTGGCGTTCAAGAAAGGGAATACACCTGCTGGAAGCCAATCGGAATATGAGTGTCGGCGCTTCTGTGTTTAGCTGATGATATAAAGATCAGAGATGGAGTGGTTTCTGCACCAAGTACTTCTTCACCACATGTTTCTGCTTGTACAATCCCGCTATAGGTTTGGAGAGGAACCTATAGAAACCTACGGATCTGTAAATGATAAATTTTGAACTACTTAATTTTGTATCTATTTTTCGGCCGGATTGTTACTATAGGTATATGTATATTAGTGCTGATCTCTCCGTTACCTGATTCCATAAGTACCAACGTGTCATCACTATCACAGTGAGTGAGTTATTAATAACTCATGTTGTCTGTTGCTAGGAATAATCATTCGTAACAATCATAATAAAAATGAGAGGCCTGGAAATTCTTAAAAAATATCAAAAATGGTTGAGTTGTCAACATGAAACTATTAAAAGCGTATTTATACTCCCGAGGGGGAAATATCCCTAAGAGAAATTAAGACTTCTTTGGAGACATCAAAACAAGACAAATACTGTGGTTATTACAACCTGCCATAATATTTGTCTTGTTGACAAGGGAGTAGGGAGGAAATCCCTCTGAGACATTTCTTCATCTTGCTCTGGAAGCTGCTCTTTGACTTTTCTGTTTTTTCTTCCTTTCTATCTGAGCTGTTCTATGTTTTTATTGAAATTACAGCACGAACGGACAATTACAGTATCAGAAACTACTGTGTCAATAAGCAAGCAAGCAAATAAACAACCTGACATTCTTTCCCAATAAAGGAGAAAAAAAAATAGGGTTGAGATCTTTTTGCTGAAAATTCGAAAAAATACCAGTTGTTGGGACTGAGTTTGCCAGAGGTTTTAACAAAAGCATGGATTTTTATCAAATTAAACCATTAGTGTATATACTCTTATGTCTTATGTGCACCCTCAAAAGAAACCGCGCAGCTACTAAATATCCAGATGGAATAAAATTAATTAAAACTAAAATATAAAGTTAGAAACAGATGTACTTTGATCACCAGCGCCTTGAGTACTAAGAATGAAACGGGATAACCCCTCATTACCAACTTTACAAGTTAAACTCAAATCCAAAGCAGAGAAGAACTTATTGTTGGGTTGGTATACTTATGATTGCTGAATCTGACACTTACGTCTCTTCTGCAAACTGAAATGCATTCTTAAGGCTCCGCATTACCTTGTGATGCATTTCGACCACCCTTATTGCTTGTGGCGAATTACTCGTATATTTAATTTTTTCTCTTGGTTGAAAAGACTTGCCTTTAGATTGTCGTAGGCAATTCCCCAACTTTCCTGTAGTTTTCGAGATCTCCAACTTTTCCCCCTTAAATTAGGTCAAACCTGACCCTGAAACGCTATCGCTACGTCTAGTGAAAATCAGATTTCCTCGAAGAAAAAAATTTAAAATAATTTTGCACAAAAGCATCGTCAGGTACCGCAGAGCCTTAGGGTCCGATTACACCTTACAATAAATATATGATCCTATTTTTATATGATGCTATTTTTTTAGCATCATAAAAATTTTAGAAAAACTGTAATACACTTTACAATAAAAATAGGATCATGTTTAGCAGTGACGCCAACTTGACATGGTAAAAAAATAGAATTTTGAAGATTTTTAGGGTCCTTTTTTGAACCGTTTTAGGTTAAATAATTTCTGCTATATTCTTTCAATTCATCGTTATAAGAAATTCGTACTCCTCCACATTTTCTATTAAAATACGGGTCATTTCCATTCCACTTACATCAGCCGCCATTATCAACGGGCTAACCCAACAACAACAAACACATCGCAGCCTACAGGAAGGTAGTCGCAGCAGTTATGATACAATTTGTACCGGCCGATACAAATAGTATCATAATTGACTCAATTCACTTTACACCTTACAATTTTTCTTGATCATATTTTTTTATGATCCTATTTGGATTGGAAATTGTAAGGTGTAATCGGGGGCTTAAACTCAACCTCAAAACAACCCAGAGAAGTTCTTGTTACGTCGGTACTTATGATTTCTAAATCTTCGTCTCTTCCTGCAGAGGAAGTGCATCCTTTCGTGTCTTGAGAGTCCTCTAAGTCGCACTCTCGACTTCAGCAGTGAGATGATGTTAAAGTTTTTGGAATCTGGCTTGGCTCAGAGGAAGATAAGTTAGTTTGCTGATGGTTCCGCTCTTGCATACAAATTCAGTGTATGCCTCCAAACACACCTGGCTTACAGTCGAGGCTTCTTCGTGAGGATTCAAATCCTGGAGTTGTTTTACCTGCTTTAGTTTCTCTATGGTTCTCTCGAGGGGTTAACAACTCGTTGGAAATATCGTTGGGAATCATTGGAAATCTTAATGAAATCTCAAGGAATCTTGGAATTTTTTGGAGTGGTTACCCCTTCGGGGTTCATCTTTCTTTGAATATCGTTGGGAATCATTGGAATCTTTATGGAATCTCAGGAAATCTCAAGGAATCTCTGGAGTGGTTACCCCCTCGGGTTCTCTGAACTTAGACACAATTTTATCCGAAAAGAATTGTATTCCCTTGTACTTCAGGTTTCGGTCTTTATCGAGCAGTGTGAACTTCTCAAAAAGGGGGAGTCCTTTGTGGTGGAAAAAATCCAGATGGGTGAATCAAAAAACGTGGAACGTGACGACAGAAAAATTCAGCAGTCGCCATAGTCAGTATTTGGGAAATTAGGAGAAAAACCATTGTAGGTATGTTAAGCTGGTCGGTCGCCCATACATAGATATGGGGAAGTATGACCCCGAAGCATTACCGATTATTTCTACACATGAGTGATTTGAACCATTTGCAGCCTTCGAATAATCGTAAATATTCTGCTCATCCTTTTTAGGAAATACTCAAATTTCGCGATTTTAATGTATGTTTCAGTTCAATGAATTTAAATTTATAATGGTTCGAGGCTTAGCGTCTATTTTCATTTAATATGTGGCTCACGTCCGTGGCCTGGTTAGTGATGAGCTCTTGGGCAGCCATTAGGGTGGAAGCAGTGCAGCCAACTGCCAGTGGCCAACAAAACCACACCAGCTGCAAGTCCGTGCATGCTCTCTTCGCTATTACCATACTTTATCTCTATTTAATGTCGTCGTGGAGGTCATAGTAGTTAATACCTCGTTTGTATTCCGTTCTTAGACTCTAGCTGATGGCGAAATCCTTATTTTTAATTTGATTCTTAAACCACTGTGTGTACTAATTGGAAAAACAGCTAGAAAGAGATGCTGTGGTACGGGACTCAGCAGCTCAAGGAAAGAGGGAATAACATGAGATTGCATTTCGTTACTTACTTGGGGGTTTTGTAAATACCTACTATCTACTTGAATTTTTTGAATACAAATTATTTTGATAGTTTCCTTTTTCTTTACGGAAGGAGGAAAAAAATAGAATGAAATTATTTGGAGGGGAGTTAGGGTGCTTCCTTACTACACTGAAGTTATACTACGTTATGTTGAGCGCCATTGAACTGTTGATTTTTTTTTTTACTTTTGACTTTTAGTCAGTCTGTAAATTTAACAACAACAAAAAAATGTAAAATATTTTCGGTTACGACGTTAGCATTCAACAACCGCATTGAACCCTTTGAGAAGTTGCACAGAATTAACCACAACTTGGTCTTCCACTAAAAAAACTTCCATCCAATTTAGAGCGAAGTTAAATTTAATTTTCATGTTTTTTTGGTGGGGATAACTGTGTCAAAAATTGGTGAAATATAACGCAAATAAATGGGGTATATTAATGGGTGTGTACAAACAGGCGCCACGCCGGAAGCTGGCGGGATGACCACTGAGCCAGAAACTGGAATGCCCCTTCTGACAAATGCGTGGAAAAAAGGCTGGAAGGGGGGGGGGGGGGGCTACATTTCTGATTAATGCCTGGTGAAGGTTTCATCCCTAAGGCATTTGTCATGCCACCTTTTTGTCTTTTAGACTGGATGGTACTATAGGCCCCCCTTCATTTCGTGCATGGTCATTAGCTTCCTCGTCTCTGATTGCTGGTAAATTTTACACTTTCCCTTACACGAAGTAGGAGTACACAGTGGGCGGCATCCGGTTTGATAAGACGTAAAAGCCAGGATAAAAACCCAGCCACTGAAAAAAATGCAACTTGAAATTGTTGGCTAGGTACATCAACCAGGGTGGAACACCCTGAGAGTGAACCTAGTTCGGAATGGGGAGATCTTCTTTCTAAAACCTCGCCGTTACTTTGCGACTTATCTATCACGTGGTTAAGATAGTATAAAGTCTAAATGGTACCCAGAAGATAGATCTAGATCGGGGGAAAACTATAGATTCAGTTGGAGCTTTTCGGTTACGGAGTTACTGGTTTTTTTGTCGTGCTAGTTTTACGTGCAATCACAGACTGTTAAAATTACTTTCAAAGGGAATTGTTGGACACTTTCTGTATTGGTATTCCCTTTCTCGAAAGCCAGAAAACCCACTCAACACCTTCAAAATTTATTGTAAGAAGATCAGGTACGCCATGATGCAATATATGGAGAACAGTTCTTCTTACAATAAATTTTGAAGGTGTTATAGTTGAGTGGGTTTTCTGGCGTTCGAGAAAGGTAATACACCTGCAGTTGTGGTATACCTACGTCTTTCCAGACACCAGAAGGTAATGGGTTTTATTTAATATTTTAACTGTCACTTTAAAATCCCAACCTATTGGGACCGTTATTTTCCCACAAAACTAGGTTAGTGTTATAAAACGGACCGAAAACGTTAAATAACGGGGTATTGAAAAGGTATCAAAGTGGCTTAATTTCTAGCTGAATAACTTTGAGGAGTGAGCTCAACTGCTTCTCAATGAGTTGATAAAAGTTGGGAAATATGAAGAGCCCTTTCAGCCTCCTCAGGATTTCCTCTAATTAAAAATATGGACTTTCCTTGTATTCAGAGAGTCGATCGATTGATAGAATTCCTATTATGTTCCAAAGTTGGAAAATAAAAGTTTCACAATATTCCTATCGTTTGCAGGTATTTTACCGATTGAATACTTTCAGAGACTCGTTCATCGTAAAAGGACCACAACTATGAGTTTTTCATTAGCGTTATTGCCGGTTTTCGGTCGATATCAAATGGGCCGTTAAAAATTTTCTGGTTCGTAAAATGTGATTTATTGGATGTTACCTAGATGTTTTAGAAAGGTAGATAGCTCTTAAAACAAATAGTCCTTTCTCTCCTCCTATCAACCGATAGTTTTTAGAAGCTTCCATCAGTTCCTCACCAAACCGATAAAGTTAATCAATTTTATTATCTCGAAAAAGTTGCCAAGAACTTCATCTTCCTGTTAAATTCACGTTCGGCAGGATGGTGCAAGGCAGACAATAGGATAATTGTAACCCACCCTGCAACGGTAGATGTTCAAAATATCTTTTACCGCTGTATATGTAATCCTTTTTTAACCTTTCTTCTTGCCCTATGGTCTTGGAAGTGAAAAATAAGACAGAATACAATCTGCTTAAAAATTTCCAGTGCTTAGTCAAAATTGAGGAAGACGCGCTTGGCAGGAAACAACTGGCTGCTAATTTGCAGTAATTAATTATTTTTCGAGTTATCAAAAATGTTCTGTAATTTTCACAGCGTCTCACGTTTTTTCCCCTGTCAGTTGGTTTGTTAACTCTCATTTACCCATCACTAGTGCTTCGCCTCAAGTCGAGGGGGTAACCACTCCAGAGATTCCTTGAGATTCCACGGAGATTCCATAAAGATTTCCAAAGATTCCCAACGATATTCATAGAAAGATGAACCTCCAAAAAATTCCAAGATTCCCTGAGATTTCATAAAGATTTCCAAAGATTCCCAACGAGATTCCCAACGAGTGGTTAACCCCCAGATCTATTTGTATCAATAGTTTTTCTGGTGCTCTCTGAAAATTTCTGAAAGGTGAGACTGAAGGAAGTGAATGAATTTTCCGTAAGTTGTCCCTGAGGGAAACGAATACATTAATTAAGTAAATAGACTCTGAAGAAAAAAAATCATTACTGAGTAACTCCCAAAACATTTTAGTTGTGCCTTAACGTCGAAAGCTCCTTTATGTGCAATTCTTGAGTTTGAAAAGGCTCTTTCAAAGGAGAAGGGGAGGATAATGGATGGTAGGGGGGATAGGAGACCCGTTAGGGCCGACGCCCGGGGCAGGCAGACAGACAAGGGGACGCTCAGGTCTATGAATGGGATATTATTATGTAAAGGATGGCAATTTATCAGGCCAGTAAAAAAGGCTGTCGACGAGTGGGGTGGGAATGGAGGGTCTGCAGCTTTGGGGGTTGGGGGTTCTGCTCCATTTGTAAGCGACCCAAAACCTGAAACGTACCTATGCGTATACTGATATACTCAGCCCCCTGAGATGGCCCTCGTGGGGAAAGGTTTTTACTAATGGAGGCGTTTTCACGGGAAAAGCTCCCGACACTCCTTTCCATGCATACTTAATCATAGTGCTGACTTTGCACCAAACGCTTTCGCTATACTCCGGTTTCACTGTTTTATGGTCCTGTGGTGAAATTTGTTGGAAAGCCTTGTTCAGAACTTGATACCGAACTACTTTTAATGTGCGTTCCTTACCTAATGGCGCTCTTACGGCATAAGCCGCAGAAGAGCGGACCGCTTTTGTATTCTTAGCTTGTAGGGCCATTATTAGGGAAATGTGTCTAACAACAAGGCGTATTTTAGTTAACTTACACAAACAACAATTCTATGACAGATCCTTTCAAAAGCTATCCATATTCTGCATAAATTGGGCGATTGGTCTAGCTTTCTAGCACAACAGCTCTTGCTCCAGTCCTCAGTGTTCCTTGGATAATTTTCAGGGTACAGTACAGAGTACAGTACAGAGTACAGTACAGGGTACAGTACAGAGTACAGTAGAGAGTACAGTACAGTACAGAGTACAGTACAGAGTACAGTAGAGAGTACAGTACAGGGTACAGTACAGAGTACAGTACAGAGTACAGTACAGAGTACAGTACAGAGTACTTAGGCCAACAGTACTTTGTGAAGATGATTGTTTCAGTTAAGACAAAACCCCATCAATACAGTCGATCGGTACAAAAGAAGATAATGGCAAAGTTACGTATAAGAAGAGGATGAAATAGATAAAAAAGACGAAGTGAACCCATATTCGGTTTTCTTTCCACTCTAACTTGGTTCGAGGGCTCAAGTCTTCTGGGTAATAAAGCACGGCAATCGCAAGGCACACAAATAACTCTCGCAGGAATAAATTGGGTGTGTATTCGGGGTGTAGTTGATAGTAAATAGTGATGGCTGAGGTGAGAAGCTTTCCCGAGAATTTCACCCTTCCTGGCACTTAAATTATGGTTAGGCACTAAATTGCTTCTCGAGGAGCCCGGCGGCGGCGAGATGGTGACGCCGTATATACCTACACTGTATCCTAGCCATGTGGAAAGAATGCAGGCTGAGATAAATGGCGTGTTGGATTTTGGAAAATCCGGTGAAGGTGAAAATGGGGGTTGTTAGCCTGTTTTAGGCTCTATTGGATCTGCGATGTCGACGAGCTCTGCTTTCTTTTTGCCGTTTGTCAACCTTTCGCTGAACCCGACGCTACTTTCTGTCCTCTGCTTATCAGATCACGTTTCGTTAAATTCGGCATCGCTGAAGAGGCTCTGAATATTCATGAATGGCTTCTCTTCTCTGAACTTTCAATCCTATTTCTTATACTTTCGTGTATACGATCCTCGTACTCAACTTATACCGAGGGGGGTAACCACTCCAGAGATTCCTCGAGGTTCCACTGAGATTCCATAAAGATTTCCAAAGATTCCCAACGATATTTATAGAAAGATGAACCCCGAAGGGTCACCACTCCAAAAAATTCCAAGACTACCTGAGATTTCATAAAGATTTCCAATGATCCCCAACGAGATTCCCAAACGAGTGGTTAACCCCTCGCAACTTACTTACAACTTACTTACAATCTATAAGTAATAAGTACTTAGCTGCTCGCTTTGAGACAAATATACTTTTACTTATATAACGTAATAAGAGCGACCATTCAGCGGTTTGGTACCATTTCGTAAATAAGAGCGACCATTCAGCGGTTTGGTACCATTTCGTAATGACTTACATCTTGCAAAGAAGCACCACATCATTATAACATCAGAAACTGTTTATTTAAGTTGGAAATTTACAACTGAATGGTTTCTTTTATAGCTTGGCTACTTTCTGAAATACACAATTTATGTTTATTCAGGACAAAAAGCGTCCAGCAGATTTATTTGAATTTTGCATATATGAAAAACGAATATAAGTAGATACTTTTCACTGATACAGCACTCCCTACAACAACCTTCCGGGGCATTGAATTTGCTCGCAATTGAGAGAGTTCGCTATGGAGAGAGTTTTCTATAGAGAGAGTTCGCTATAGAGAGAGTTCGCTATAGAAAGGCTTTCAGAATGACTGTAGTGTTTGCTCGTTATATAGAGAGGTTTCCGTCGTAGAGAGTGACAACTGTAGTTTTGATACAATAGACGGCACCTCCTACTAAGCAAATTTTGCACCCTCATTCCGAGCTTCCCAAAGCAATTGGAACCTCACTCTGGGGGACTGACAGGTCTGATACGCCTGTCACAAGCAAATGAGACCCAACCTACAAGTGTCACATCACGCATGACCGTGCTTTTTACAATACAAAACTTCAGAGGCCTGAAATTCATACAGGTAGCATTTCTGCCTGGGAGACTTTTCAGAAAACTTGATCCGACAGATGGGCTGATGGGTCCGAACACCTCCAACTTTATTTGACTTCGCATTTTCAGAATTTTTCTCAGGCTTTCGCTGAACGTGTTTTTTCTCGAGATTTTTACGAGCAGCTTTGCAATTTACCCGAGAGCCTTGTATTTATACGTGCCAAACTTTGATTTTCATATTTTGGGAGTGCCCAAATTTTTTAAATCCCCGTCAATCAGATTTAGTGTTTTCTAAGTAATGCCTGTGTGTGAGCACCTTTTGTTTTTTCAATGTACGTTTAGTTTTTCGTATCAAATTATACTTTTACCACTTTCTAGTTAGGGATAAGGATTGGTGGCAGGTACCTACTGCAGAAGAGAGAATAAGCGATTCCTCTACAGAAGGAAATCCCCATTATCTCCCGGGAATCCCCTCCTTTTTGCTCAAAGTAAAAAAATTGAGCTAGCTTATTTCCGTAGTAAGTACTTGAAGCAGTGACTGATAGTGAAGATGGGAACAATGGAGATGCAGGAAGCCCATAAAGATAACTGCGGGAGTCAGGTTGGAAGCAGCTGACTCAGCAGTACAATGCACGGCTAAATCGAAAAGGGGGGCTCGAGATAGCGGCAAGGCGTTTCAAGAGAATTTACCCAAAAGGCTTCTTTCTCCACTAACTTCTTTCACGGAAAGTTCTGTGAATCCTTAGGAAAGAAATGGTCGTCAATTGTGGAAATAATTGGTAGTATGGAGCTTGTTAATAGGGGTGTAAGTGCTCCTCAACTGCGCTAGATTGTGATGATTATGTGCTACTCAACAGGTGAAGCCTTCTCAAATATTCATGGACTCAGAAATTTCGCAACTGAAGTTGCACTTGTATGTGAGAACAGTATAGGTACACTTCGTAGCACTATATTCGCAAGGGTGCAAGTCTTTTGTAACTAGGTAAACTGTTTAATCTGAAAATAAGTGGCCCTGTGAGGAGTAAATATCAACTTAAAACTTCAGCTCCAACTTTCAAATTATACATTATAAATGATGTGAGACATGTAAGTAAAGTCTCCAATTTCCTTAAGTCTCTTAAGGGTTCGCTATACCTGACGGTGCATTTTTTGCCGCCCATAAGATTAACATTGCGAGCGGTGATTCATTTTCAAGGTTTACCCTTGGTTGGAAAGACACAAAATTTTGCCTGTACCTAGCCCTAACAATGTTCTAGGGAGTGTTCGAAGCAGATTTCCCATTTTCTTACTGATTTTCGAGATACAGCACTATTCTTGAGGTATGCGATGCTAGCATTTGCAAAACAGTTGCAATAAAAGAAACCAGTGAGAAATTGGGAAATCTGCTTCGAACACTCCCTAGAACATTGTTAGGGCTAGGTACAGGCAAAATTTTGTGTCTTTCCAACCAAGGGTAAACCTTGAAAATGAATCGCCGCTCGCAATGTTAATCTTATGGGCGGCAAAAAATGCATCGTCAGGTATAGCGTCCTCTTAATGGTTTTTGGCTCTGGAGAACGTTAGAAGCTTGTAGGCTGATTCGTTACTGACCAATCAAGGAATTTCTGTCTTTTTTTTTTTTTTTTTTTTTTTTTTTTTTTTTTTTTTTTAATAGACGATTTCAATCCTCACTTCGTCACCTAGTTTCTGACGTTAAAAAAACACATATTATATTTCAGAACAAAGTACTTTGATGTGTACTTTCATTAGCCTTCTCATGGTTGAGTTTATACGTCGGTTTATATCAGTTAAATCTTCTTGTATACTCTCAAACTGGTGCCATTTTAAAGCAGTATAGGTTATTCCATCGCCATGGCTGCCAACAGAGAATAAAGGGGTTGGCGTGGCTAATGAGTGTTTATCAAAATGAGCCATAAAAGGCACAACTCACAACTCACAAGTGAGCACGTCCGGAGACCGGGCCCTGCGGCCAGAAGCTAAGTGCTCGTAAATCCCTTTATCGTCGCTACCCCTATTTTCTCGGATACAGAGTCCCCCTAACAATGTTCCAGCCTTCTTAATGCTAAGGAGACCAATGGCTTCAACTGCAGCCCTATTACAAATCTTCCGTAACGACCTTAAATAAACCTTTGCGCCCACTATCTTGAAGGCGCCGCCACCTTAAAATTGGATCTCTGTGGTTTATTGGTTGAAATTGTCTTTATGGCTGCTCTCAGCATTCATCGCAGCTGGTCTTTACGGAATCAAATGTATGTAGTCGTAAATATATGTAAGTACCTACCGAGATTAGACAAAACTGTGTACAAGACCACTGCACTCATTTTTGGCTGATTCCAAAATCGTTCACAATACCCCTGAAACAACTGAAGCCTGAAGTATCTATGCAATAGTATAGTTATTGCTCTTGTACGTCGCGGTATCAAAATCTTGGGACATTTCGTACACAAAATCACTTTTTGTACCCCAAAAACCGCCGGGAACTCAAAATGTATAAATTAAATGCTTCTTTACCCTCTTTATTATTCATAGCCGAGAAATTGATATGCGATACTTCGATATTAATTTTTAACGAGATTCATTGAGATTACACTGAGATTCCATAAAGATTTCCAAAGATTCCCAACGATATTCTTAGAAAGGTGAACCCCGAAGGGGTAACCACTCCAAAAAAAAATCCAAGATTCCCTGAGATTTTATAAAGATTTCCAATAATTCCCAACAAGATTCCCAACGAGTGGTTAACCCCTCGATTTTTAATATACTAGACACACCACAAGACTACCGAAAGGTGTCTCCATATAGATGTTCGGCATAAAAGGAATGGGGAACGAATATATAAACAAATCCTCTAGGTATACTGTCGGTGTTGAGCCATTTCAAAAGCACGCATCTCTAATTTGTGCGGAGGAGCATGGTGAATTAAATCAAATAAAATCAACAGAATCTTCATAATAAACAATGAATGTCTTAAGCTTCACGGTTTCTGTGGCTTTCAACAGAGACCAGAGAGAGTCAGGTACTACGAATTTGCCAACCTCATCCATTTCCTACAGAAACCCAACACTAGTCTTTTCAGGCAGTGTGATACGAGAAGTGAGAACAATGGAAGCTGTTTGGTAATCACAAAATCCATAATGTAGAGGAAGGAAGTATGGATGGAGCCTTCAAGAATCAGTTGGGTAGAGTTGATTCAGTAATGGAGTTGCGGGGGTTGGTTCAGTGACGACGGAAACTAAGTTGCTATCTGAAACTGCGGAAGGCCGCCGAGGACGATAGAGGCAACTTCCCGAACTAATCCCAACTCTGCAAACTGCACTGACCAGAGTGCAGTCTTCCCAACTTACTCATTACTTAACTTTTGAGTGCACCCGGTGCAGATATTGTGACTTCTGACCATCTGTTCACCGTTGTCATCTAATTCTAATTTGTTAGTTTCCCATAATATGTATGAAGTTTCAAGTGCAACCATTGTCGTACCCTCTATTTTGAAACGCGAAGTCGAGGCAGGCACGAGCTCAGCAACTAGACCATTTCAAGAATACACTGTGCTCAGCTGGCAGTCTCGTACTACCAGCTCCCCAGCCATCGTGTCAGTACACGATGGGGGACCTACAGTTTTAGGTGAATTCCGAACAGCTAGAGATCAGAGGTGAATGCCGATCAGAAAAAATTTCTGGTAGCGTCAGGATCGACCCGGTGTGACCCGGTTCTCAGCCGACCATCCTTCTACACCACTGGGCTATCGAGGATGTTTTACTGCAGTAGCATAAGCCAAGAGAAAATAACAACAGCCCGGTATCTTTCATTGTTGAATGTGGGGAATCTTCAGGATTAGGTAACAAAGGAGGCTTGGAACGTCATTGTCCGGCAACGCGTGGCTACAGGAGAGCTTACGGTGCAAAGCCCATTGTGCTGTGTACACGACCCTGCCCCACACAGCCACAGCAAACTTAAGCTTACTGCTGGAAATACAAAAGAGCCAAATCACCCAAGACCAAATTTTCGAAACCCTCAATTGTTCTGGGTTTAATTGACAAAATGAATTGCTGTGCTATTTACAGCTGAGTCTATAGTACGCTTTTTGTTACTCTACCTTTTATTTCCTAGTGACCCAACCTCGGGGGTTGTAATGCTCGTCAATGTTGTAGCAAGTTGTAGACGTAACCTCCGGTCGAGCCTCCGGTGTAGTTTCTGAATATCGTCCCTTGAAAGGACCTTTTTTTTTGGAGCCAGTACTTCTTCACACTTGTATTTAAGCAAAGAGAAACCACTGTTTTCCGACCTGTCCAGTAGTAAGTGACCGATAAGTATATTTATGTAGTAGGAAATTTTTCAGCGGCTGATATTCGAACCTGACCTCTGTGTCCTGCCACTCGGAAAATGGAAAATTATATGAAAAGAATAAGTTTCTGAATTTTTTTGTTCGACCTTTTGCTATAAAGGTACGGAGAATAATACCTGCAATCAGCAGTCTTTTTCTGTTATAATTAGGACTTTCTGGTTTTTTAATTCTCCCCTCAAGGGAATTAACGCGTAATTCTCTTTTTATTTCAATAATAAGAGCCATCATAAGTAGGTACCTGAAAGTAAAAGCAGAGAGACAAAAATAATTCAAGTATTTTCCAAAAAAAAGAAAGCTCGGAGGTAGACTGAACCTGACGGGAATGACCTTCTCCGAGATAAACCCCCCAACTGTTTCAAAGCCCGGTAATGGAAAAACTTGGGATTACATTTTTGTATTTAAAAAGGATGACGGTGGTTGGTAGCCTTCAGACAGGAGTTAATAAACTCTCCGGGAACGGGAACAGGAACTTATTAATGGTGGACCCGCACCCTCCCCACTTTTCCTACGGCCCAGTTCAAGTTTGGCGAAGTAGTGATTCATTCCTCCCTCCGGGCTTCTTCGTCATCTGCGTACCTACCTTCTTTCAACAGCAATGAATTACGATGTGCTGCTTGCTATTTACCGAATATGGGAAATGTGTGTATCCCCCCTAAAAGTTAAAATTTAAACTACTATTCCCTAAAATTTTCTGAAGCGTTAATGTTTACTTTGGACACTACAATGTACTTTAGCAACTAGTGAAATTCACCTAAATTTTTCAAGAGAAAACCAAAAAAAATATATAATTTCACTTACAACTATTGGTACCTAAGCGCCTAAAATAGGTGAAAGGGATTATATTTTTCAAAGGCCTACAAGTGGAAAACTAAAAACTATTTCTGCTGACTACGTGCTGACGCTGCAGAAGCTGGGAAGCACCCCCTGCGCCTTTACGAAGCGGAAAACGCTTGTTGTAGCAGCCTAAAGATATTATGGACTTTTTTGTGTGAACACAGCGAAATAAGTGAGAAATTTCAGTTTCTGAACCTAAGTTGCAGGGTTTTTTTTTATGGTTGGTACTTTTTACATAATATGTTAGAAGACCAGTAAGTTATTATGTCCAGAATGCGCAGAGGGACATTATAGGGAAAACTGGACAAAAATTAAAATTAAAAATTGAAAATTATTGTTGCTGCTGTACTTACTCTTGTGTTGAAATCATGTGTGGTCATCATGACGTCATCGCGTGGCCTTCAAATGAGGCAACCACTAGAATATGTAGACCTTACAATGATGTATGTTTACATATGTCAAGAAGGTGTTGGGTGTGTGCATGTAATCTAGATTGTTGAAGTGCTGACGACATGTATGATGAAGTGTTAGCTATCGCCCCTCTCCCGTCACTCACTCTTCCCATTTATCATCCGTGTGTTCCATCCTAGAAGCTTAACCTCAAAATGCCCTGCGTCGACAAACTCAACCCCAAATCATTCGAAAGGGCACCGTCCATTCAGCGGAAGATCTGTTAAGTTTTCCAGTTATTCAAAGTCAGCTTACGTTACAGAACTGTCTTTATCTGAGCTTTTCTATGTTTGGAAAGTTCAAACAGTTTCTTTGATCACCTTATTTCCAATCGACATTCTGAAAGCCATGTTTAGTTTATTCACAAACAAAATTAATGTTTTTAACCAGCGCTTGAAAAATCACAACTCCCCCTTTAATGAGACAGCACAGACTTGCTGTAAAAAGTTGAAAGAGAAAGCTAAAGTAGTTTCAAGGAAAGATTTTAACACAGTATAAAATACCTCAGCGGAACTTTTTTGGAGACTGAATGTAGGAAATTGAAGACGAAAGCTATGCGAAAGTTTGTTTCGCAGTGGAAGCTTAAATTGCGAAAGAATTACCTCGGATATTTTTTAGGGAAAATGGGGGAAGTCGTGAATACTCGGAGGGAGGAAGATGGCCTTTTGTTGCGGGCAAGGGTTAATCTCCCATGACAATTTGTGTGCTCAGAACCACTTTCTGTGAGTCCCAACTCCGACTCTGACTCACCCCTCGTGCGTTTTCAGCGTCTTTCCTTCCCTTGCAAATTTTAAAAGCTCAGGGAATTGAATCGTTTTATCAAAAAAAAAGTGTGGGTTGAAGGATGAAACCGATTCATTAAGGGTGCGTCCCACCATGCCCAGTTAAACTTTAACTGGAGATTTACCCAGTAAATATGGTAAACATAGGACAAAATCTCCAGTTTAATTTTAACTGGGCATGGTGGGACGCACCCTAAGTAGGGCAGTAAAATAAGTATCTTCCACTTGGGCTGTTCCTCCCTTTCATTCCTAATCATCCCTTACTCCATTCCAATTAAATTACTGCCCGCACTCCTACGCGTCGACGACGACAACGTCCATTATCTCTTACGATTCAGCCTTTCTCCTTTTATTCTCAGGAATTTAATATAAGGGTGCCGTATTTCCTCGGGAAAGTCCAGCGTCTTTTGACTTTCGATTGGTACCTTGGGCAGACTAAGTGTTCAACAACATCACCGTGACTTTATCTGTTGATCCAGACCCAGGTCAACGAGGGGGTAACCACTCCAGAGATTCCCTGAGACTCCATAAAGATTTCCAAAGATTCCCAACGGTATTCATAGAAAGATGAACCCCGAAGGGGTAACCACACCAAAAAAATTCCAAGATTCCCTGAGATTTCATAAAGATTTCCACTGACTCCCAACGAGATTCCCAACGAGTGGTTAACCCCTCGCAGGTCAATTTCTTCTCAGTGATCCGGTACCTATAACAGTACCCTGACCTCACGTTGAAATGTGTTTCTTCAGGTGTCGTGGGTGCGACGTCGGGGAGACGACGTCCATTTGATCACCTTCGGTCTGCACACGTATTCCAGTGACAGCCGCTATTCGCTGAACTATCAGCACCCCAACGACTGGAAACTCCAGATCCAGTTCGCAAACGAGAGAGATGAAGGCCACTACGAGTGCAGGGTGTCTTCCCACCCTCCTTTGGTTCATTACGTCTACCTCAGCGTTGTTGGTAAGTTTATTTTTATTTATTTCATACAAGGGATTCCATAAAATGAAGTAAGTCTGTCTTTGAAGAGGTATACTGAGAGCTGATTCACGTGAGTTCGATTCCAGTCCCAGGTTCTTCTCATTGTCGCTCACCTCTGAGACATTCTAACCTGAGGCTCATTGCCAGGTTTCTGGGTTAAAAAGTAAGAAAACCCAAGATGTAGACCCAACCTTTCGAAAAATTTTCTGGTGGATCTTGCCTCGGCTTCCTGATGGGGACCTGGCCTTCAAGGTCTGGAGAGGTTATGGAAGATGGAAGGAACCCCGCGTGGGGTTAACCACTCCAGGAATCTCGTTGGGAATCTCAGGAAATCATTGGAAATCTTTATGAAATCTCAGGGAAACTTGGAAATTTCTGGAGTAGTTCAATCCTTCGGGGTCCATAATTATTTCCAAGAATCTCGTTGAGAATATCAGGAAATCTTTGGAAATCTTCATGCAATCTCAGGTATCTCAAGCAATCTCGGAACCCCGTACCTTAGCCTTTCTGGGGCTTGGCTATTGAAAATATATTGATAAAATAGTACAAGGATAGCTTTTTCTTGCTCAATATGTGTAAATACTGACGTTGAATTACCCTGTGTATTTTTTATCCTTTTCGCTCGGTATCCAATTCTCTTTGTTAATTAGGAAGTGACTCAGAAACTCACGTAAAAAGGGAATGGAGTTCGTAATTTAGCATAGAAAAGCAATACAGCTGCTAGGGGAAATCATTTGAAATTCAGAGATTTTATCGAATCTCAAGGAGATTGAAAAAAAAGGAAAATAATATATTTTTATACCGTCTGATTTCTTTTATCGGCTGGTTCTTTCCCCAATAGGACGTGGTCTGGTGGTCGCAAAGATCGTTCTTCACAGCCGACCGAATTTTATTCGAACCCGCACTTTTCACCATAAACACTAATTGCCAATTTTCGAACGATATTGTTTTGAAGCCTTTTTCGTTGGTGGGAAACTCAAGCCGATACCCCTTCTTGAAAATGTGTTGTTGTTAAATAGAAGTGTAATGAAAAATTACTTGTACCCATTTCTTCAAACAGCTCTTTAAATTGCTCTCTCCTTCCGAAGGCAGAAACATTTTTTTTTTCGGCCAAACCAACCAAATCATTTATTGCGCGATATCTATCTTTTTTCATTCAGAAAATATGAAGTACTGTATCTTTTGTAAATAAAATCTATAGTTTGCCACGAGACGTATAGTAGGTCTCACTGGTCTCAGTGGTGCCTGATGTATAATTCTATATAATGCCCACCCACCCAGCTCCAGATCTTCCATGATGAGCCTGATTAACGCCGAATACGTTACACCCGACGCTCAATCTAAATCTACTTTGATCGTGGTTTCTATACAAAGTGGGCTCCAGATTATGTACAACAGTGTCCATAGAGTGGGGGCGTCTGAAGCAGGCATTGTAAATCTCGGTTAGGTGGTCTAAGTTCGCGGAGGAACATAATGGTGAGTTATAGCGACGCTTGATGCACGACTTCCCAACTCCTCCAACCTTTCCTATAGCCCCCAGCCAAGAGAATAAACCACCTTAAAGCTACGACCTTTATTTTTCTCATATTTTTCTTGTCACCAACTCTAAAATCGAACTTCAGGCTTCGATCAACAAAGTGGCAAAATGTGCGCCTTAGTTGTCTTGTAAGTAGTCAGGAGCCAGGGCCGCATGATTCTATTAATCTTCAGACGAAGTATTGGTCGTGTCAGCCAACATCAGACTTACATACTTGAGAAGTAGGTACATAATTGTGAATTTTCAAGCGGAGTGTTCAGTGTGGGTGTGTTCAGCTCGAATTTGTTGACAAATAGTAACAGTTAATCAATGTGCAGATCTCTTTATCATTTCAGAAATAAACTCTTTAAACTTGAGCCGGAGTCTGCGGTGCACCAGATTCAGATTTATGGAAATATGAACTGTAGGAAAGTTAATGAATTTACAGTTGGTGCTTTTGTAAGAACCTAATTAGTTGGGACGTCAGAAACATGTAAGTTAAACACACTTTATATGTATTCATCTCCAGTTTTTAATTTCAACTGGAAAGTTCAAAAGGAATCGCGACAGAGTCAGCAACTGGCTCGGAGATTTAGAATCAAAAGGGGATGAAGCAGAAGAGATTGCTGTATATTTTCAGCTTAATTTATACATGAAAATCAGCTGGGGGAGAAGGTTCTGGGCCCAAGAAGAAGCAGCATTATGAAATATTTAAAATCCGTCTCGCAGCTGCGTACTGTACCCCTTGCTGCACCATATGCTGACCGAGGTGCGCTGGGAATACGTAATCACGAATAAGTTTCAAGCTTAATCGTGTGTCAGCAATGCTCTCACCTATCACGCTCTCTGAATAAGCTTAGGAGTCACGGGTTTGTTTATGTTTTTTATAACTCCACCAACCACAATTGCTGAGTTACGGCCCAGTGAATCTGCCCCTGAAATGGGCGATAAAATATAAAAAATGGTGTCGAGAAGTGCCCTCTTGTAGGCAAACTCCATTTCCACCCCATGTCTCCTCTCCATAAGTTTTGAAACAAAAAATATGTTAGACCTATTTTCTACGCCGTATGTTGTATTATGGACTGCCTTTTAAGGTGAATCGTAACTCACAATGATTCCGTTTTCGGTCCGTGTATGACCGTGCAAGAGTTGTTTTTAAATAATCCAAAATGTGCCTCTCAGTGGCCGAGTGGTCAAGGGGTCCGCTTTGTGTCCTGAGAGGTCCGGGTTCGAATCCCGGCGGAACGGAAAAATTTTCCGCTTCCGACATGGATGTATTGGCTTAAGCCCACTACTAAACTGGCTTCGGCCCACTCATATTCGGCTTCGGCCACTTCGTCTTTGGCTTCGGCCAAAAACATCTAACAAACCAACTCATCGGCGCATGTTTCCCTGAACGTCGCGCGTTAAAAAAAAAAAAAAAGTCGCAGTGTCAGTCTTTTGAACCATACTATTACTGAGAACCGCGGAATTTGAGCCTTAGAAAAGTTTCTTTCAAAGATCAAGCTCAACGAAGTTTACATTCTTGAATAGATACGTCACTTTTTAAAGTTGATAATGAAATATTAAAAAAATGTTAGAATCAGAGGGAGCCTCCTAGTTTCAAGTTATTGAAATATTGCGGTCGGGGCAATATATCGGGACATCTCTCGTACATATAGTAATAGGGATGGGTAATTTTCCCAATGTGACCCGGGGACGGTGGGGAGCTGGACTGACCAGCGAGATAGCCCTTAGCGATTTACCGCACTCGTGAACTCGCGCACCCAATTCCATAATCCGGCCAGTCTGAGGAAAATACCAAACCTTGCCCAGTCCGCACATTCGGCCACTTTCTGTAATTCATGTGACCTTCTCGCAACCGCATTCTGCTAACTATTTCGTAATCCGTATGAGGTTAAGCTGGGGAAGCTCGTTTTCTCTCCTCAAACCACTCCATCACATTCATCTAATTGGGCCAACTAGATTTTTGTCGGATTTTTTTTACAGAAGTATACGAGGGGTTAACCACTCGTTGGGAATCTCGTTGGGAATCATTGGAAATCTTTATGAAATATCAGGGAATCTTGGAATTTTTTTGCAGTGGTTACCCGTTCGGGGTTCATCATTCTATATCGTTGGGAATCTTTGGAAATCTTTATGGAATCTCAGGGAATCTCAAGGAATCTCTGGAGTGGTTACCCCCTCGGAAGTATAATTTTGAAAAATGCCAACAAACAGCACGTAAAAGTGTGAAAAAAAGAATATTCCGTCGAATGAAAATAAGGTTCCACGGGTTTGCTAAAGAGACCTGTGATAAAAATGAAGGACTGAGGTATGTCAGAGTGGAAGGACTGAGGGATGAGAGCCTTCATCAAAAGTTGTGTAGGAGTTAGGCACGCCTGGGGCCGTGCCCGCGCCCGTCTTGTCCGCATTAGCCCCGTCCCCCTACCCAGCCTGATACCGCTGCGCGCTAATTTACAACACACTAACTTCTCCATCACCAGCCAAAACCCCTGGGATTTCTATACTAGAGATAGAAGAAAATGTTCTGCTTTCTAGTTTCATTTTGTTAAGAGGGCTCTTAACCCACAAGGCTGTACCAAACCAAAATCATTAGTTTCTTTAGCGAAATGATGGGTATAGTAGGATATATTAGACAAAAAATTTTAAGAGAGTGAATAACACTGCATATTCAGTGCTTCCCACACAATCAATCATTCTGAAATTTAAAGGAAATACGAGTTCTTGAACTTCATCCAGGTACTTCAGGGATTGCAAAGGTAGTGAATTTTTTTTTCGTCTTGTCGATTTCAAGGAGGCCGCCCATGCCGCGGTTTTTGATAGTATGAAGTAGGATAAGGAATGCAGTGCAGCAGGACCCCTGCTAGATGGACGACTCTCTTAATCATCTGTTCTTTGAACGTTCACCTTTCTCTCGCGTCCTTCGGTATAGTTAAAATTGTTATTCCTCTGGCATTACTTTTCTGCTAAGCTTTACATAATAATTATTTATGAGAAAAAAAATTGGGTTTTGCAAGGAGTAATGCAAAGACTGGACGAGTAAGTCTGTAGTATTTAACACAACGGGCTGATTAGATGAAAACCATGAAATATTCAGACCGGTTGATTAAAAACGTAAAACATCCCCCCGAGTTGAAATGTTGGGCAAAACTCAGCGGAAATATTTTTTAAGCGGCTCTCTATTACTTAGGAATCATTACTGTGCCAAAAGAATAATTATTCAAGTTATTAAGAGATGGCGAGGCATTCATTATGAAGTCATCTTCTGCTGCTGCTCCAGATGGGGCATGGTCGGTACTTTTTATTCAAAATGCAGAATACTAGTGAATAAATGATTTGTCGAAAGTGTAGCCCAGAATTTTTTTAAGACGTTTATTAAATTCTGAGTGAGTTTTTATAAGGTGCGTTTAAAAGAGGGGTGTCTTAGACTAAACTGTTCTGAGATATAATGCACCTGTTGGGAATTGGTCCCAGTAAGTTGCTCTCCCCCCAGTACCTATCATAATAATAGCTGAGGGTTGAGGGGACAAGCCCAGCAACTAGACCGTTTTCAAGAACTATCCATTGTGCTCAGCTGGCAGCACTACCAAATACCAGCTCCCCAGCCATCGAGGAAACGATGGGGACCTACAGTTTTAGGTGGGTTCCGAACCACCACAGCCTCGATATACATTTCACTTGCCATGCTGAACATATCAGAGGTGAATGCCGAGCAGAAAAACTTTTTGGTAGGATCGGGATCGAATCAGTGCTCCTCAAAAGTCGCCCATTTAGTCCACTCGGCTATCGAGGACGTTTTTATAATGTACCTAACTACTTAACATAACCTAGTACCAACTAAGTAAAAATATGCAACTCCCGAATCCAAAACTAAGATTCTCAGCCATGTAACATTTCAATAAGGGATTTTCCGAAGTAACTGAAATTAATTTTGCTGCTTACCTTGGTATTTGCGTTCGTTTCTGTATGTCACTGAGACACACATCAATGTTATCGCGTATTCGGAGAAGTTCTTAACACAAAAGAGCAAGCTGAGGAGAGCTTTGAAAAGGAGACGTAGCTCTTGTCAGATATGGGCGAAGAGAATCATTGGGTTATTAATCAGTTTGCCTTGCTGGTTGTTGGAGTACGGTATTTCGTGTGGAAGTGCCATTTGCCATTCGCTCCAAACTGTGAAGGTCGTCATCCTTCATTCGTCTCCTCGGGTGTCGACTCCAACATTATTCCTTCTCGTCCGTGACTTACGAACTCTTGCTGACTCTGAGTGAGTGACTTTTTAGTTGCTGTCACCAAAGCTCTCCACTGTTGCTGCGAAATTTTGCATCACTCCCGAAAGCTCGAAGTTATTTTTAATTTGATTTTATTGCGATGTGTCTTTTTAATGGTTGCAGTGTTTCTGTTATTGCACCAGTTTTGCTGAATATTGTTATTGACTACACCAGTGGAAAGCTGCACTTAATTAATTAAAAATATAGTACCTATCGTATACTCAGTGGAGTAGGGAAGTTCCTTCTCCAAAGCAGAAGGCCATCTCCGAGGGGGAACCACTCTAGAGATTCCTTGAGATTCCACTGAGATTCCACAAAGATTTCCAAAGATTCCCAACAATATTCATATAGAAAGATGAACCCCGAAGGGGTAACCACTCCAAAAAATTCCAAGATTGCCTGAGATTTCATAAAAATTTCCAATGATTCCTAACGAGATTCCCAACGAGTGGTTAACCCCTCGGCCATCTCTTACATCAAAATATGAGGAAACACTCGAATCCATTTAACCCTCAAAATTAATGGGACTTTCAGCGAACGTACGGTACACAGATGATCTTGGCACTAAGGTGGATCATTGAAAAAAGGAGTTACAACTAATCAGCAGGTGATGTGACCTCTGGCCTTCTTAAAGGAAGAGAAAAAGAAAGAAGTAATCTCGGGCCTTCCGAACGAATCTTTTCACTGGCCGGAATGGAATGCACATGGCTAGATTATTCGGTGTGGCAACATCATTTATTTTTTATGGCTAACTCTAAAGTGAGCTTTTAGGGAACACTATAGTAGACATTAGGAATTTGTGAAATCCACCCTTAGTCTAAATAAGTCAAGAGGTGAAACTGTACATTGTATGTATAAGCAGAATGTCAAAGTTTAAGCACAGTAACTTAGTTAAATACTGATTGAGTCAAGCTGTTGACAAGAGTTGGTGGAATTGGGCCTGTTGGATCACAAATTCAGATTCTACAAGCTGAGTAGAAGGGGCCATTAAAATATGCAAATTACTAATTAAATCAAATGAATTTGTCTTCAGATGTTGAATGGACCAGGAACTGTTTATGACGGAGGAATGGAATTAAGAAATTTTAGGAATTCTGGTTACTGGAGTTTACTTTTATGAGACATCTGTCGTGGATTTGAATACTTAATTAATTATATTTAAATTCATTAATTAGTAATATAGGTTTTTTGTAATAATAAATTCATGAGTGTAGCCGAGAGAAATTATTTTTTAGCTGACTCCACCTTTCACGTAGACCGAAATACGTGTACACCCACTTTTGAGTTACATAATCATGGTTTTTGCAGGCGTAGTTTTTTTTTTTTAATTCTACGTTTTGTTGACCTTCTCCCGCCAAAAATAGGTGGAACTAAAGTATAAAACGCCTGGTTGTCCAGTTAAATTACAAATTGAGAAATTCCTCTAAACTAGAAAAAACATTTTCAAGTAAATACGATTTTAGCAATTTTTTATATATTGTTAAACTTTCTTCAGATTTGATTTCAACCGGGAGAGCGTTATATAGACGAACACCTAAAATCGGAGGACTGTTCAAATGAAGGGAGGTAGCGAATTTGCCTATTACATGTAAATTTGAACACGACCGGGTTTTGTTTGAATTAAGAGGGAAGTGTTCTGGATGTTCGCGAACAAATAATAATATCTGATAAAAAATGAAAAAGCAAGGAGCAGGGAGAATAAAAAATTTCTGAAAAAGTGACCTGCAAGAAGTACGCGGTGGCACTTTAGCTATGATTCTTATGCATCTCTTCTGAATTTTTAAAAAAATAAGGAATAAGGATCAGTTTTGGAGATAGGTTAGAGCTGGTAACTGCCTAGGTAGATACACTAAAACTTGAGAATCGGCGACCTTGAGCTTCGGCCACCTTCAGCTTCGGCCATTTGGAGCTTCGGCCTCACTGACCTGTAGGTACTTATAGAGTTCCCGTTAGATCTGATAAATAAAGAGAAAGAGAGAAAGGTAATAAGTCGTTCGTTTTGAGGAATGGGGTGTCGCAATATTGCAAGGTGACGCGGTGTCGGCAACTCACCGCGCCCATGTAAACACCGTTTTCACGGCGAAATGAAAAAAGTTTGACAGTGGATTACTCAGCTGTCGAAGACAGGGCTATGTAAGACCTGACAACATCTCCCTTTTCTTTATTCTTTTAAAAGGAAATTGCTCTTCGAGTTCCTAAACTACGGGGTTTCTAAATTAGTAACTACAACATCGAAAACCTGGGTTTAGCGTTTAAATTTTTAGCTACCTAGGTATAGGCATATTACGTTTATTTTCAGACCTACTATTGTACCTACTTTACCTACTGAATTAAAACTGACACCTATGTGTCTATGTGCGCTTTAGAAATTTTCCCAATTTCGCCTTAAATTTTGAGTTTTTCCAACCAAGACAACGAAAATAATTGACTAATGCCAATCCTACGGATGAATGCATCATCACCTGTTGCTCTGCCTTAAGGCAGGTCGAAGGGCAAGGGAAATACTACGTAATTTTTGTCTGCGCAAAGTTATAAAATACAAACGATGCTATTAACATTGTTGGGAAGTCACTCACATGGGAAAGCCACCCTTTTGAAGTTCTTTTTACTATAAAATTGAAATTAAACTGAACTCCTCTGTGGTAGGTGTTTATATTTTAGTTAAGTTACCCTTCAGAGGTTTGAAAATAAATGGCAACTGTACAACACTTGCCAGCTGGGAAAAGATAGGCTGCTGAAAGATATAGGCAGGCACTTTCTGAGTTGTTTGTTTATTCTCTGGACATAGCAGACAACAATTTTTTCATTGGCGAAGCACATCAAGAGAGGTTGCCTTATCCTGGTGACATGACGTTCCAAGGGCGTTCAAAATTTCATTTCAATATATTTTCTCAGAAAATAATTTGTGTTGATCCAATAGAGATTAAATAAATCCCCCGCGGAAATCAGAGCTTCGGTATAAATGACGGAAATTTCAGTTAAATGTTATTTATCAAAGATGGATAGATAAGTTTGCTGAATAGCTGGAGGTAGATGGATGTTTTCCAAAGCAAATGAATTTCCATAAGCTATCCTGATTCTTTGTGCCAGCAGATGAAAACGGGCAAACGTGGCAGGTATGGGGGAGAGAGGAAAGGGGATGCCTGAAGGGGCCAATCTACCTTTCCGGGTCTGAGTCTTCTCGGCTAAACCTGACTCTTATTTTTTAGGATTAGCCTGCTATGTTTCTTCCCCTCCCTTGGGTCACAACTTATCTGGTTTTGTAGTAGGTACGAGAACTTCTGCTACATTATTGGTCGACATTTTGTAAACAGTACTGTGCTACCATTTTTATTCGTCAAGAGGGTTCGAAAGAAGCTCTTGAAGTACTACCAAAGTGTGCGGATAAAATTTTAAACAACAGAGTACCTACTGAACTGATAGACTCGAGTGTTAGGTACTTCGCATACTTATACCTATTTATTTACAGGTAGAAAATCGATTTTGATTTTTTCATTGCAAAGCGCCGATCAGAGGTCCAAGACTCCAAAAAAGCGTTGTTTACGCGTTGTATGTGTAGCGGTGTGTGTGTGCTTACATAAATATGTATGTGTAGGTGTATGTACGGAGAGCTAGGGCCCAAACTGTCAGGCCGATTTTGTTCAAATTTGGTACACGGGTGTAAAAAAATAATGCACAGACTCTTGTTTTTCCGATTTTCCATTGGTGAAAATTGGGGGACACAGCCCCTCAAAAACCTCAAAAATATCATGTTTTTAATTTATTTCTCAAAATCGGCGCCTACGT
This sequence comes from Mesopsocus fuscifrons, assembly GCA_950004255.1. Taxonomy (NCBI): domain Eukaryota; kingdom Metazoa; phylum Arthropoda; class Insecta; order Psocodea; family Mesopsocidae; genus Mesopsocus; species Mesopsocus fuscifrons. The sequence continues at coordinate 5,835,920 of OX465377.1, forward strand.
TTTTGTTCATTTTCACAGGGGTAATAGTGCATATTATGTGTACAAATACCCCATAAGTGGTATATCTGGGAAAACTGAAATTTGGGAGATACGATATACGATCCCTCGAGGGGTAATTTTTTTGATGTTCACAAAGTATTCCATGTGGGTATTCTAAATACTCAGGCGTGGTAAAAAAAAAAATCTCAAAGCATTTCCAACCCCCCCCCCCCCCCCCCCCCTCCACCGAGTTGAGTTTTTTAAGGTTTGCAAAATATGTCATGTGGGTACTGAAAATACTCGGGGAGAGTTCCTCATGCTAGTTATCTCGTCTAAAAGTTTCTCCGAGGACCCAGAAACAAATAGGTTGGGAAAATTTGTGCGAGCATTGTCGTAGCCCTTGTTCGTTATTGGATTATCATTATCTTATACATCCAGCTCCAAACAGACCAGTATACCCACCGGGAAAGGTAGAACACCACTGACTCTTCATATTTACCATTTTCAAAGATGTTATTTGAACAATTAACCACGGATGATTATTGGGACCCACAACAGACATCCATGCTCGCAACAGAAATCTGCGCTACCGGAATTCGAACCTGGGACCCTCCGATTACAGGTCCTGTGTTTCCCCCACATGACCACGGATTCGATGACCACCTCGATTCGCTTTTGATGTGTTTCTTTTAGCGGTTCAGTCTTCCCCGAGTTTATTTCGTATTTTCTGGCATTTGGTATCCTTGCCTGAGGTCTGAAAATCATTCCCTGTGGTTTTTGGAAGGGATAATTTCCCAGTGTTGACTTTCCAGTGCTGGGAAAATACGCACAGGTGGAAAAGCACAGGCAGCCCGCTCATGTTCAATGTTGACATTCAAATTGAAAACCGTCCTGCCGGCAATCGCCCCGTGATTCGTTTCAATATTTGCTTGAACATCCAAAAAGTCTGTCTCTTTATTATATAAAAAATAAATGCTTTGCGCAGGATGGATTGTCTGACGTTTTTCGGTTAGGTACACGAAATGTATTTCAGGTTTGCTGGCGGGCTTATCTCAACATTCGGTTCCTTTGACGTTTCTGGGGTCTGGGAGAAATCATGCAATGCGGCATTATCGAATTCAGTTGTTTTAGACACGAAGGTTTCCTGATTGCATATTTTCATGTTACTATTTCGATTTAGGTAGTGCCATCTGCGAAAGAAAAGTCATTATTGTAATGGTATAGTTATAGTACTGGCTTATAGCTTCTATTCATTACCTAATACATAGAATGTACTTCTCCTATATCTTCATATTCTCCAGGGCCTCATAGTGCAGCGGCATGGTACTGAGCAATGTCCCGAATATAGTGGAGATCGAGGGGTTACACACTCCAGGAATCTCGTTGGGAATCTCGTTGGGAATCATTGGAAATCTTTATGAAATCTCAGGGAATCTTGGAATTTTTGGAGTGGTTACCCCTTCGGGGTTCATCTTTCTATGAGTATCTTTAGGAATCTTTGGAAATCTTTATGGAATCTCAGTGGAATCTCAAGGAATCTCCTGGAGTGGTTACCCCCTCGGTGGAGATTTTCTTGGTCCTGAGCCTACCCAACCTTGATGAGTACCTGTCCTCACTGGCCGAGGGAAAACTCGACAGTCAGGCGTGATTCTGATCAAATCAACCCCTATATACCTCCTGAAAACAGCAGTAAAACATGTCCCAATAATGGCGATTCGACATTTGCGGCAAGCCTTAAGGCTGAATATACCATTCGCTATTTTTTTACGTTTGGACTTCAAACTTTGTGAGAAAACTATTGGATATTTAAATATTCTGAAATATAATATGCCTTTTTAACGTCATTACTCTTGAGGCTATGTTGTGATTTCACGATCGGTTAATTTTGGACAATTTTTTTTTTGTGTCGAAAATCACTCGATCTTAAAATCACAACATATAGCATCATGAGTAATGTAATGACTAATGACTATAAAAAGACAATGTACATTTCAGAATATTTAAATATCCAACAGTTTTCTCACAAAGTTTGAAATCGGAACGTAAACAAATAGCGAATGTATGGTGGCCCTTAAATGAGCAACACTTCGTTATCAGCTTATATATTAAGAAAGAGGGGCATAGTGCGGGTGTCGTGAGCATCGGTGGGGGGCGAAGGGGGTGAGGGGGTGAGGGGAGGTTTTGAAGCAGGGAGAAGTTAATTGAGGAAGAATTTTGCAAAAGGCAGAAGACAAATGGGGCAAGTTGAGCCTCGTGCGCGCTCAACTTAAATCTGCATTTGCATAGTTTGTGTGTTTACATTGACTTAGCGCGAAAACGACGGGAGAGCATAATGACCGGACTTCCTGTTTGCAAAGCACTGGATTACGTGGGCCAATCCATCTTTATTTTCATCACTGCTAAAGACCCAAATGAGCCGAAACTTTGCCAAGTATAACTTCGCGAAGCCTGCAGGTAACTCTAGTTTTCATCACTTTATTTACGTGATACTCTTTTAAGCTCCCTTCTCGTTAAATTTCAACACGAATTTATGAAATTCTTTCCAATTAGCTGGTTCTTTCGTCTCCGTTTGGATATCTCACTCCGTGGAAGGCGGCCATGTGCAATAATATTTACAGCAATTTATTTTTAGTACGGCTACCCGATTTCTTCTTTGATGGTCCTTCAACCAAATTCTCTCTCAGGTTCCCAATTTCGGAATTAATCAGACGTTAAACCCAACGTCATGTTTCCGATGAAAATATTCTGAAATAAATAAATAATATGAGTTACCCTCCTTAAGACTGAATATACATTCGCTATTTTTTTACGTTCCGATTTCAAACTTTGTGAGAAAACTATTGGACATTTAAATATTCTGAAATATAATATGTCTTTTTAACGTCATTACTCATGAGGCTATGTTGTCATTTCACGATTGGTTAATTTTGGATAATTTTTTTTTTGTGACAAAAATCACTCGATCGTAAAATCACAACATAGACTCATGAGTAAAGACGTTAAAAAGACATATTATATTTCAGAATATTTAAATATCCAATAGTTTTTACACAAAGTTTGAAGTCGGAACGTAAAAAGATAGCGAATGTACCCGGGCCCTTAATTCCTTTGCCGCTTCCGTCTTTAGCCGTAATGCCCCCGTTGGCTAAACTCCTATGCAGCTTGTCAGACGCAAAGCGCACAAGTTAATGTGACGGATACTGTTGTAATTATGGACTAACATTAGTTAAGCGAGCCCGTGTCAGCAGTATAGGGTTCAGAGGTGACTGTCTTTGGCAGCCTTGTTACCCCTTTGTGACTGCAGCACAGATGGGCTGCGGGTGTGCTGATTAGCACTGCAGCTAATTGTTCCTATTGAACACAGAGAATGCTCTGCTGGTGTCACGTCTCAAGCATGTCACAAGCAATAAGACACATTCCTCCCTCCCTCCGGCTCTATGTTCCGTGATGCTCCTGCAGAACTTAGTTTTGTTTGGTTAGGTCCGTATAGGGTTATCTTGACCTTTGGTCTTCGCAAGGGGGTAACCACTCCAGAGATTCCTTGAGATTCCCTGAGATTCCATAAAGATTTCCAAAGATTCCCAACGATATTCATAGAAAGATGAACCCCGAAGGGGGAACCACTCCAAAAAATTCCAAGATTCCCTGAGATTTAATAAATATTTCCAATGATTCCCAATGAGATTCCCAACGAGTGGTTAACCCCTTGGGCCTTCGGTACTTTCTGCACGACGAGTAATTTCTTTCGAGGTCCTTAGAAGCTAAAATGTGGTTAAGTGTATCGCCATCACTTTGTCTATCTGGAACCACTTGGGCCCCTACTGCTGAATGATCGAAAAGTTCGCCAAATCATTGTCATGGTATATATTTCGAGTACTTACATGTAAAAAGGCACTTTGGCACGCTTTTCGTATAGCGCTGCGTCCCGATGGCTTGAAATCACTGCAATAGTTAAAAAGACATTTTCCAAATGGCAAACTCTGCAGTTCCGAATTGGGCCGTGTAAGCACTACTTTCTTTGGTCGAGTAATCCCTTCCTTTGTGAGCAGTAAATACCCTAAAGTGTAATTTTACTTTAGCTCCATAATTAGGTGCTCACCGAGGGGTTAACTACTCGTTGGGAATCTCGTTGGTAATCATTGGAAACCTTTATGAAATCTCAGGGAATCTTGGAATTTTTTGGTGTGGTTACCTCTTCGGGGTTCATCTTTCTATATGAATATCGTTCGGAATCTTTGGAAATCTTTACAGAATCTCAGTGTAAAATTCAAGGAATCTCTGGATTGGTTACCCCCTCGGTGCTCACTGAGGTGCACAATTCAAATTTCAAGCATTTCTTGAAGAGGACTCGTGGGTGCTTCCCAGTCCGGTGCTGTCAATTTACTCGCTTGGCAAGATTCATGAATCAAAAAGGAACAAAGTGAATGGGTATGAAATAAGTAACTGAAGGCAGGCACGTTGCCATGCTGGAATTTTTCCATCGGGTGTCTCACTTCAGACAACTTTCCATTCCTCTCATAATTTCGACTTTTTTTCTTCTTCGAATTCCAGGCATTTTATTTCACTTCTCAAAGACAGAAAGTGACGCCAACTTATTTGATATAAGAGAGTCAGCCCAATGTTTAGCCTATGGACTTTAACCTCCCGTTACGTTAACTGGCACTGAAGTGTCGATCGTCACCTTAGCATATGATTATATGAATATTTCTTTTTTATTTTATTTTTTATTTTCAGTTTTCTGTTTAATTTTTTTTTCGAAAAGTACAGCTTCCTTCATCTGCGGTTTTTTTAAAGACATATACTTCCTCGGTTTTTCGACACAACTCAAAAAGACACCACAAAAAGGGAAAAAGCGATTGTCTGGAAGACGCAAAGTAGAATGACCGAACGACTGCCGGTTTTCCTCTAAAAAAGCTGACGACGTTCGAAGCTGACTCAAGGGCACCTGTTGAGAGCAACAAAACTGCTCATATCAGTCTTCTGCGCACTTGACTGTTCAACAGCTCCGGAAATTGGGGGGGGGGGGGGGGGTGCCATAGGCCGTTAAGGCAGGTATATTCAGCGAAACGAGGGCAATGGTCGCTAGTGCTGACGTATTATCCAGCGTTTCAGCGTCTTTCTGAATATGGAGGGGGGCGCCATCAATCACTCGAAGATGATTGGATATCCCTCCCTTCCCTTCGTGCCGTCGATATATCCCCATTACGGAGATCCTAGCTCAGAGCCGAGCTGACAGTATTTAATGCCTTCGAACCCTTCTAAAAACTTTTTCCTCGTATAAAATTTTCTTTATTCCAACGTGCTCATAAGCTCTCTGAAGTGTCTCATTTGAATTTGAAGCATAATGACGTGAAATAATTCAGATTATTGTCGCCTGACGTCACGGGGAGACCATCCTTCACATTCCAAAAAGATCAGTTCTTGATTTCTTGACTCGAAGTTAGCACCTCTGTAGGTAGGTAAGTATTTCCCAGTTTTATTTCGCTGACGCTGAAATGATCCTTTAAGTAGTACCGATTTTCCTTGGAAAGTCCCTTTCTGGTTAAAAGATAGAAGTTATGGTGTTATAAAAATTTACGGATAAAAATTGCTCTATGATACTCACTATGAGAGGTCGCAGTTACTTCTGTCCAATATTTCGAGCTTCCCAACCCTGAGACCAAATCATTCGGATTGTTAACGAAAAGATAGCGAAAGTTAAAAGACAAGAAAAGGAGATACAATAGAAATGAGACCTTCTAAATAATAGGAAAGACAGAGGAAATCATCAAGACAATAAAGCAAATTGTCAGGATAAGAAAAGTCAGTGAAACTTAATCTCCGTTTGGCGACACTGTCACGGTTAACTTCAGCAGTGCGTTGGTAATAGGTACAATATGGACATCGCAACCTTGATGCAGTAATACGTTGAAAGAAAATGACTGAAACATCGAAAGCTGAAAAGTGAAAGGTAAATCTTGAAGGTGAAAAGAACTTTGTAAAGGCGCTGTAAAGCTTCCAAATCTTAAGAGGAAGAACGAAAATCAAAATGGCGAGGAAAAGGCGATGATCTCGCTGATATTGGAAGCCAGAAAGCTGATACCAGCCTGCACTGTTATTTCGCCTCCCGTCTGCTGGCTTAGTGCTATCGCTGATGCCCACTACGCACTGCTGACTGTGAATTCCTAACTGTTTGAACCCCCCCACTGTTTGTTACTTTCAAGGCTGATAACTGACAAAAGTGGCATCAGGTTTATAGGTATAATAAAACTTTTCCGAGGGGGTAACCAATCCAGAGATTCCTTGAGATTCCATAAAGATTCCCAAAGATTCCCAACGATATTCATAGAAAGATGAACCCCGAAGGGGTAACCAGTCCAAAAAAAATCCAAGATTTCCTGAGATTTCATAAAGATTTCGAAATTATTCCCAACGAGATTCCCAACGAGTGGTTAACCCCTCGAACCTGTCCATATAAACTGTTGGTATTGTTCTGAAATATTGTGATTTATTAAAAAATAGTCTTGTCAGAAATTCAACTTTGTTTCAGTTATAAAATAAATACTATATTTCAGAAGGTATAGGTAGGAAAAGCCTGGGCCTTCGAAATATGTATAATAGGTAATGGACTTTTCTGGTCAAAATAATGTACCCTAAGTGGAAGCCAAATTTTGAAACTTGTGACGTGAAACACTGAGTTCTTCCCATACTATGAAGTGCCTAATTTTGGGAGAAGGCCGTGAATGATAGAATACGGTATCGTCGAAAAACGATAATTCAGTGAAAAGCTTGAGAAGTTTTCTTCTAAATTGGTGAAGCGGAAATTCTCAATGATCTGGGGACAAAACGAGGGAAGCCATAGCTCCTATGTGGCGTTGATGAAAACAACGAGGCTGGGATATCGAAATTCATTTTGTTTTCTAATTGAATTGGGCTTTCCGCTTGGGTCTCCATGGTAATTACTTCCCTAAGAATGCCGTCGTGTTGAGTGCCGTCGCTCTGTCTTCCCTCCTACATCGTCTCCTTCGCATCAGTTGCATCCTCGGTCTTCTTCCGCTTCAAGAGTCTGCTTCCACGCTGTAACTTATCTCAAACTTCGTGATGTGTCCTAATTTACCTCGCAAAGAGAAGTCAACATTAATTTCTTCTGATGTTCGCGAAAGAGCTGTCTCGAAGCTTCAGGTTGTGGGGTCTACAAAACCAAGAGTTGTTAGTTTTGAATTTATGTTGGTACTGTATTAGACCGGGCAGACATTTTTGTGGAGCTGGTAGTGATGAAGTCGAGGGGTTAACCACTCGTTGGGAATCATTGGGAATCTTTATGAAATCTCAGGGAATCTTGGAATTTTTTGGAGTGGTTACCCCTTTGGGGTTCACCTTTCTATGAATATCGTTGGGAATCTTTGGAAATGTTTCTGGAATCTCAGTGGAATCTCAAGGCATCTCTGGAGTGTTTACCCCCTCGGCTGAAGTGGATCATCATAATCTGCTGAACTCAAAATATTCCAGTTTTAAATCAGGCACTGCGAAAATCAGCAGAAACTCGAAAGACCTGAGTTAACGGGTAACGGAATGAAATGCTAAAGGTAGGATCCCAAAGAAGGTAACTCTTTAGAAAAGACTTTATCTACCTGCATTATTTCCAAGCTTTTGTTGGAGCAAAAAATTGGCGATAAATAGGAAGAGACGCGAGAGGATTCGGACGTTCCCCTCGATAACCTCGATGCCGTGCTGGGGAAGGACGGGGCGGCTAACCGCCGATGACACCCTTTCAACTTCACTTTTCCCTCGAGCCCTCTATCTTGACTCGAAGCGATATATCGTTGGAGCGAAGCTGACCTTACTGAGAACATTTTGCTTACACAGTGAAACAAGAAACGAAACAGAAGTATAGGAGGGCGCGAGTTCTCGCTGTTGGAGCAAATGAACCTTACTATATAAATAGTCAAGAACTACCCTACCATTGTTTTACTTATTTATTTTATTGTTGACATGTTATTTCTGTGGTACATGTAAAAAGTAAAAAGTCAACAATTACTACGACATTTCTATGCGTGTGCGTGTACAAGAATGGCCTAACCAAGTTACGATATAGCGTGAAACCACGACCGCGCTATCGGGGGATTTCGTTTATAAATTAAAAAGGATCGTATTGCGTCCAGTCTGACAGGTTGAAGTTTTTTCAGACCAATTCTAGAGGACACTATTGGCTGTTTAAATGCTCGGAAATATAATAGGTACACGGTGTCAATAAAAAATCAGTCCGAAATTACTCGATACTTGAATAATAATTGCAGCCAGTTAATGACGTTACAAAGGTAAATTATATTTCACAACATATCCAACAGTATCTTCAAAAATTGTTCAAAAAAGCAAACAGCGACTGTATATTTCGGCTTATATCAAAAGAAGAAACACAGCGTACTAACTCTCTATTTCCTACAGCAATAAACTGAAATTTTCAAGTCCCTACTTCATTCATATGTGAAGGGGAAACGAACGAAGTGGCGGCAATTTCATACACGCACACCGTTGCGTTCAAAATGTCAATTATGCTCACATAGCTGAACATAAAACAATCTCAGCAGTGAGTAATAATAATTTGGTGACACGCAACGTGGATTTGAAACATTTCAGCAGTGCAAAGTGCACAATACCTGTAATTGGCGGTTTCGTAATGTACCATACCACGTTAATTAGCTTAATGTTTGCCCTTTTCATTGCTGATGTTCCCATTGCATGCGTGCCTTGAACAGTTCAATGGAAATGCAGAATTTGTCAATTAGGTACCCTTTGGGCTAATGAAATACATTAAGATCTTAATCCTTTGCCTAAAGCTACTGGACTCTAGAAAGTTGGAAATAGTTCAAGGCAACGTCCGCATAACATTCCAGAACTTAGAGAGAGGTTCCTTTAAGTAACCAGCTAAAGTGACTGATAGCTTAGAAGCCAAGTATTTTGATTGGTCACCATTACTGACGTCACTGGAATATCTAACGTCATATTCAACTGAGGCAAACACTCGGACATTGGTGTTTAGCTTCCTAGACGCATGAAACCCCCTTCCCAAGGTTGGGCGAAAACCCACTGCACATCAAGTAGCATAGCCGTGTCCACGGGGGGGGGGGGGGGGGTTAGGGGGTTAACCCCCCCTCCTCCCTCCATGAACGGAAAATTAACATGGGAATGCCAACGTGAAGCAAAAAAAAAATAGGCTAACACCCCCCCCCCCCCCTTGACACTAAAACCCCCCCATGACCGCTTTCTGGGTACGGGTCTGTCAAGTAGGTTATTACTTTATTAGTAAGGATCCAACAGTGCAGACTTATGGCAGATGTTCTGTAAGCGCTGAGGTACGAGATGTTCTCAAAAGTCCCCATACGTACCTGATGTTAGAATAGAATTTATTCCGACTGTACAAAATAGGAAGTTTTTGGTTGGGGGGGGGGGGGGACAAGCCCAGCAACTAGACCATTTAAAGCACTATCCACTGTGCTCAGCTGGCTCAGCACTGCCAAATACCAGCTCCCCAGCCATCGGGAGGTGGGTTCCGAACCACCACAGCCTCGATATACCTACATTTCACTTGACATGCTGAATATATCAAAGGTGAATGCCGATTAGAAAAACTTTTTGGTAGGATCGGGATCGAACCGGTGTGACCCGGCTCTCACTGCTCCTCAAAAGTCGACCATTTAGTCCACTCGGCTATCGAGGTTGTTCATATGGTTTTAAATAAGACAATATCCAGGACCTACCTATAATAAGAGTGATAAAGTATTGTAAGCAAAACTAAAATAAAATAGGAAGGAAATATACCAGATGTTGATCTTATGTCGATCAAACTTGTCACCTGCTGGTCGACCATCGATTTTTCTCACAATGTCTAAAATCGTACATCTCTATTATATTACCCGATAAAGGCAGAAGTACCTATCTCTTTATCGAGAAATTCTACGGTGAAGTTTCTGGCACTCCTTTTGATACTTCCCATTTCAAAGGAATCCGGGGAATCACTACCTTTGTGAGTGAACCAAACTTTTCCAAAGTTGTTTGTAACTGTTGGAATAAATCATAATTTTTTCTCAAGCCCTTTCTGTCGTAAGAATAACACATTAAGAAAAGTGCACGAGATGGGAATTGAAACTGTCTCAGAGGAGTTGATTTTTCTTTATTATGGTCTGAACTTAGTTTCAGAAATTTTGTTTGGAAATGAGTGATTTAATATTTGCAGAAATCCTTCATACCTTACCTCTACCCTTATTTACTTCGAAGGGGATTCAGCTAGATATTTTTTAAAATACGTTAGTGAAGATAGTGCCAGTGCCTGTAGGGCCGTGAAGATGTGTAGTCAGTCAGCGAGGGGGTAACCACTCCAGAGATTCCTTGAGATTCCATAAAGATTTCCAAAGATTCCCAACGATATTCATAGAAAGATGAACCCCGAAGGGGTAACCACTCCAAAAAATTCCAAGATTCCCTGAGATTTCATAAAGATTGAACCCATGATTTCAATGATTCCCAACGAGTGGCTAACCCATCGTCAGTCAGTCAGTCAGTCAGTCATAGGTATGTTTTCCAGTGGCGACCTTTACGGGGGCTTGCGGAACTAATTCAACCCATGTACACCAACTTTAAAAGTACATAATCATGATTTCTGCAGGCGTTATGAAATTGTGTCCACCGACTTTTATTTGACTCGTAGTTGTGCAGGCGTAGTGCATTCCGTATACACCAACTTTTCAATTAGAATAATTAAGTAATCATGAAGTTTCTCTAGAGCAGAAACCATTTTTTTCGGACGAGCTACTGGACCTGATTCCTGGACAAACCGATGCGATGGATCGACAGAGAGATAATAATCAAAAACATTTTTTTTGACTCGGGATAATCTCGCAATACCTTCTAACAAACTCCGTACGTGAGAAAATAAAAATGCAGCTCTAAAATCTAGTAAGCTCTCGACAGTCGCGTGATATTCCGTAAGGTACGAGTTAATAATGAGAAGGATTTGTGCGGTACGGTTTGTCAAATTGCGGTTTCGTGGCTGCGACAGGTTCTCCCATAGAGCCCACCGCATCCGATATCCGCTATTTTCATTTTAATGGCCTGAAATTTTGGGTTCGCCACACAAAACTGACAGTTTAATTGTGACCCCTTTCTCATTTTCCTCTGCACGCTAGAATAATATTAAATGAAGCGTCACTGAGTTACTGAAAAAATTGGTGGGTAATTTTTTATGTTTCTTATAGAGAAAACCTGAAAATAAACGGTACGTTTTTACCTGACATAAAAGGATTTAACTATGTCCCAACCCGGTAAAGTGATTCGGACCTTCATTATATGACATGCAGCCAAATGCCCTGACCACTGAGCAACTGAAAAGTACAAAACTAACTGTGTATTATTTATTAGTTTGAAAAATACGTAATTTATTTATATTTATTTCCTACACAAGGAATAAAATGGAAACTTTTTTTTTTTTTTTTTTTTTAATTATTTGAACTGGTAGGTACGAGGGACGAGGGTACAGCCAACCCGACCTAACGAGATATTACTGTGTCAGCAAGATAAATTAGTACCCGGTTCCTGACATTTTGGAAAATCACTATTCACTGCAACCCGCTAAAAATAATTTATTATAATAAATAACGATAGCAGACTTTCCGAGTTCTTTTGAGCGTCTATGCGTCAGGAATATGAGGGAGAAGATATTCCTCACGAATTTCCATTTCAAAGATGTGTCGAGACTCAGACTGTCGCCGGTTAACCTCACGCGAAGGCTAAAGGAAAAGCAGAGCACAGTGTCGCTAGGGATGGAAATGAAGGTTATAACGGTTAAATGACGTGTCATGCACAATGGGTCAAACGTTTTCATTCCAAAGAGAGGAAAGGAGAGATACTGCATTACTACACAAGTAGAAAACAAACAAACCACTCCAGAGATTCCTTGAAATTCCCTGAGATTCCATAAAGATTTCCAAAGATTCCCAACGATATTCATAGAAAGCTGAACCCACTCCACTCCAAAAAAAATTCCAAGATTCCCTGAGATTTCATAAAGATTTCCAACGATTCCCAGCGAGATTCCCAACGAGATTCCTGGAGTGGTTAACCCCTCGTGCAGGATGGTCAAAATTTTGATAGAATTAAACCACTGTTTAAAAATTCGTTTCCAAATCGCCGCTCAGCTATACCTATAGGAAGCTCCTTCAGAGTAGGTACTTATTTTTTTTTTTCTGAGAGGAACAGAAACATATTTATTTTATATTTTATTTTATATTTTAAAGATGTTCGTGGCTGTCAAATCCCGAGGGGTTAACCACTCGTTGGGAACCTCGTTGGGAATCACTGGAAATCTTTATGAAATCTCAGGGAATCTTGGAATTTTTTGGAGTGGTTACCCCTTCGGGGTTCATCTTTCTATGAATATCGTTGTGAATCTTTGGAAATCTTTATGGAATCTCAAGGAATCTCTGGAGTGGTTACCCCCTCGTCAAATCCTATCCATCTCCTGCATTTTAACTTCGCATGCTGGTCTCTTAAGGGCCACCATACATTCTCGACGAACTCCACCAAAACCACTGTGCGAAAGTAAATATTCGACAAAACTAATGTTTACATATTAGTGCAGCCGGAGACGGGTTATTGCAATATCATATTGGTTGTGTTTACTCTAAAAGCTAAACATAGTGTGCTATTCGAAGGCGAAACGAACGAGTGAAAGTAGGACACTATGTTTAGCTTTTACAGGAGAAAAATTAGAGAAATGGTGTTGCAATTACGAACTTCCGTAAGTGAAATAAAAATTGTCAACATGTAACATGGCGGCGGTAAATATTACAAACATTTATCAAGCTTTTCTACTAAATGTGACGATAAAAATCATACTGTTTTAGTCCGAAACGTTACAAAAAAATATTTCGCGTGAGGTAGTGTTGTGTTTTCGCGATCTGTCAAAAAAACATGTGGACTGGTAGTTGACTGTTTAAAACCGCTCCTGTGGTCTTATTACTCCATTTCATGCAAAAATACAACACTACCTCACGACAAAGAGTCTCAGGTTTACACCCCCTTATAAACACTTTTCATTCGCCCTGTAACTTCGGAGTAGGGCTTGAAGTACGTAGCATTGCGAACCAAATACGTGTATTCCACCTTAAGATGAGAAACTTCTGCAGCTCTTTATCTCAACAACTTAATCTTCCTGTTTTATATTTATCTACCTCCTCAAGCGGAATAATGAGGAAACTTGAAACAAAATTAGAGAATATTCGTACCCACTTACTGGAACGGAGCTAGGAGAAGAAAACAGTAAAGGCATAGCCAGATGTTGATCTGCCTGTCCATCTTTCAGTCTGTCGGCCGCCTGTGACAGACAGGTAGCAAAATAAGTCCAACTCCGGAAACTGTTTTCTGTTTTTCCGGCAGTTGCGTAAGCAGTCAGCAGTCTATCCTCTAAAGTTAGTCTTCCTTTTTCTGTTATTGGGCCTGAGCTTTCAGCATGTTCACTAATGTTTTTCGGTGTCCTTTAGAGCCAAGAAAAGGTCTATCTATATTAAGTCCAGCTCTGAAGTTGGAAAGTTTCCGAAAACTGTCTCAGCCTTTGCTACTTCCGTTCTTCATAAGTCCAGAATGACTACAATACTTTGTGACACAAACATTTGAAGCATGGTCATTCCTTACAGCAGATTTTACGCATTTTTTAAATCGCATTTCAAACTTTGTGAGAAAACTATTGGATATTTAAATATTCTGAAATATAATAAGTACGTCTTTTTAACGTCATTACTCATGAGGCTTTGTTGTGATTTTACGATCGAGTATTTTTGTCACCAAAAAAAAATTGTCCAAAATTAACCGATCGTGAAATCACAACATGGCTTCATAGACATATTATATTTCAGAATATTTTATTATCCAATAGTTTTCTCAGAAAGTTTGAAATAGGAACGTAAAAAAATTGCGAATGTATATTCAGCCGTAAATACGAATATTCCAATCTGCAGAAAGACTCGACTCGGGTTCTTAAGGGTCCGCTATACCTGACGGTGCATTTTTTGCCGCCCATAAGATTAACATTGCGAGCGGCGATTCATTTTCAAGGTTTACCCTTGGTTGGAAAGACACAAAATTTTGCCTGTACCTAGCCCTAACAATGTTCTAGGGAGTGTTCGAAGCAGATTTCCCATTTTTTTACTGGTTTTCGAGATACAGCACTTTTCTTGAGGTATGCGATGCTAGCATTTGCAAAACAGTTGCAATAAAAGAAACCAGTGAGAAATTGGGAAATCTGCTTCGAACACTCCCTAGAACATTGTTAGGGCTAGGTACAGGCAAAATTTTGTGTCTTTCCAACCAAGGGTAAACCTTGAAAATGAATCGCCGCTCGCAATGTTAATCTTATGGGCGGTAAAAAATGCACCGTCAGGTATAGCGGACCCTTAAGGAAAACTCAGGTGCTGTGTTATGTTATGACAGAGCGTCATTGGAAACTCGAGAAGTCAGCACACTCTTGCAGATTCGGGTTTCTTCGAGGGGAAGTTTCGAATACTCATAAAAGCAGGGTACTAACTGGAGTATAAACAATCAAATATAACTACACCCATTAAAAATTATAAACGGAAAAAGTAGAACGTAGCAATCTGTTAATTCAGCTGTTCAGTAACATGGTTCAAGAATCGTAAAAAAAAGGTGAGCAGTCCCCTGAGGGGTGTCTCCAGGCTGAGCTGTGTATTTTCGCATTTTCCTCTGCTATCCAGGTTTAGCGAATTTTAAAAGCTATCCCCCGGCATGGTTGATGTAGGTATACCTGTCTACCTTCCTGCATTTTTTGCAGCATTTTACCTTGCAGGCTTCCAGTGTTAATTAAATCATACTTACCTACCTTTGAGCTGGATACTCTCATTTTGCCATTCTCATTTTATAATGTAGTGGATAATTACTGTTCACTCTCATCGAGAGTAAAGCATGGGCGTAGCAGGACCAAAAACCTAGGGGGGGCTCAGCTCCCCCAGGCCTTCTCCGTATGCATGACTTTATGTGGCGTTATGTGTAGGTCAGAAAAATCCTGGGGGTGGCTAAACGGTTTCTGGGGGTGGCTAAGCCCCCCTCCATTCCCCCCCCTGCTACGCCTATGGTGTAAAGTAGTAGTGCCATTTTTTACTTATTAGTTTTGTTTATTTTCAGTGCCACGAGTAGAAATCGTAGATGAACGGGGGCTCTCGATTCCCGATAAGTTCTACAAAGCGGGGTCAACAATCGAACTGAAATGTGTCATCAGTCAAATCCCACACACCACCAGCTACGTCACCTGGAAGCATGGCTCCCGCATGCTCAACTACGACACTTCCCGGGGAGGCATAAGGTATGTTCTTTGTTTTACTCATCGGTGCCTAGGTTATATGGACATACAGCTTATAAGGTAGAAGTGGTCTGTAGACCAGATTAGCGGCAGGACACTGAGCTATATGAAGCTCGAGGACCCGGATCTAATCCTGACTTTTTGGGTTTTTTTTCTGTATTACATGATGATGGAAATTCACACTAAACGGTGCCCAGTATCTAAGTAAAAATTAAGAAATAAAAATTGCTCTACGACAGTTGTTCACCAGATGTAAACTATAGATTGACGAACCCGAGGGGTTAACCACTAGTTGCGAATCTCGTTGGGAATCATCGGAAATCTTTATGAAATCTCAGGGAATCTTGGAATTTTTTAGAGTGGTTACCCCTTCGGGGTTCATCTTTCTATCAATATCGTTGGGAATCTTTGAAAATCTTTATGGAATCTCAGTCGAATCTCAAGGAATCTCTGGAGTGGTTACCCCCTCGGACGAACCTGCCAAGGAGAATTAAGTCATTTAATTAATTAAGAGTAAGGGAAAGTTAATAAACGAGGCTGGTGAGAGAAGCAGGGAAAGAGTAGCTATCTAGATGAGAATGCAACCCCCTTGGACTAGCGGGCGGCCGAGTGGAGACTGGAGCCGCCTGCCGATGGGGTCGGCGCGCGTCGCCCGGCTCAGTCTCGCGGTGACTGCGGTTGCGTAAGGTGGGTTCGCGCCGCGTCGGGTCGCGCATGCCGGTGTTCGTTTCTTTTGTGTTTTCCAAAGGCCTTGACCAAGGTAAGATAATTTTAAGTAAGTCTTTCTTCTCTGGTAAACTTCTCTACTTGTCTCTACGTAACAACCCACAATAAATAATAATAACTTATCGATATCAATGGACTTTAAAAAGAAAAGAAAAAAAATCCAACGTGGGTTGAAAATAATTCTGAAACATCCGTGATAACGTTCAAGTTTGTGAGGTCTCCGTGAGTTTACTATGTACCTAGACAGGTACGAGTAATTCCTATAATCCTAGCTTGATAAATAAAAAATACTGAATCAAAAATGTAAAAAAGAATGTGATTCCCAGTAATTTTTAACACTAGGTACTTTAGTGAACATACTTTACCTATCATGCATTTTTTTTTTCTTTTGGTATAGGCCCCGAATAGTGGAGGCGGAAGAGTGGCATAACAATCAAGCCCAAAAAGTGCACGAGCAAATTTAACGAAATTTCACGTGCCAATTTTAGAAACATGCACTTTTAATTCTAAAAAATGAGCACGTGCATGGACACTTTGGACAAGCAACAATTTTCCTTAGGGTTCTACCCGAGGGGTTAACCACTCCAAAGATTCCTTGAGATTCCATAAAGATTTCCAAAGATTCCCAACGATATTCATAGAAAGATGAACCCCGAAAGGGTAACCACTCCAAAAAAAATTCCAAGATTCCCTGAGATTTCATAAAGATTTCCAATGATTACCAACGAGATTCCCAACGAGTGGTTAACCCGTCGGTCCTACCACTCAGTCGAAATTTCGGACGATGGCATTACTTTCTAGCGTACATGTGATGCATTTGAAAACAGTTTTCTTGGAAAGATATAATTAAAAATCAATAATCATTGATCAGGTACTTTATTTACTGAGCCCTCATATTCCATTATGAATCACTTCCCTTTTACTGGGATGAGTTTATTAACTTTATTTGATTCCGGTTCATGGAAATGAACATGTTCCTAACCAAATGATGCGGCCTTTCGGTAAATGTTTACAAATGCCTTGATATTCGCAAAATGAAGGAACATATTGGATATGTTTTTGCTGAGAAATAAAAAACATATTGTTGGTCCGGTAATAAATATGAACCATCATAAAAAGCAGTCATATCCAGCCTCTCTTCCGGGCAGGGAGGATTTCCGAATACCTTCAGCCCACAAGGGAGGATTTCCGAGTAGCCCACATTTTGAGAAAGCCACTGGCAGATCTCTCGTGACTTCATAAACTATTCAGCCTGTTTTAAAAACAGCGACGTTCTCATTTACGTGAATTTGAGAGACGATACCATTTATTTTAAAATCGTACCTATACCCACCTGCAGAGTAGAAAAACGGACGGCAACATATCGGATCTAGGAAGTTGCTTCCTTTCCTCCCCACTTACGTATTCGAAGGACGAACCAAATTAGAGCAGTATGTAAATCTCAAATTTGAATAAAGCTTTGAAAATTTCCCGAAAATCGGAACGACCTCGGGAAAAAGGGGTGATAGATGTGCCCTTGTCACTCTGACGTCTCTGTTAATAATAGCCCTTTCACCAATGCACCCACAGTCAAGTACCAATTCATCAACGGTCACAACTAATTACTGGTTTGAGCGCTATCACTAAAATAATGGCGAGTTTCCTTTATAAAAAGCATTTTCAACAAGCGACACCCAAAACGAGTATCGAAGAATATGCCTTCACACCTGCGGTCCCTCTAGTGATGCACGATGCAAGAACGAGAACAATAAACGGCATTTCTTGTTCTTGTTCACGCAAAGTGACTCTTGCTCTTGTTCTTGCAGTAAAAATCCTATTGTTCTTGTTCTTGTTCACGCAAAGCGACTCTTGCTCTTGTTCTTGCAGTAAAAATTCTATCTGGTTCTTGCTGCGAGACTCTTGCAATTTCTTGCATACACGTGGAAGTTTCTGCTGTTAAATTGTGGTTTTTTGCCTACCGAGCGGCCATTTCAAGTGTAATCTATCGTCGCATAGTCTGCAGAGTTTTTCGTACAAAATATGGACTACAATCCATGAATGAAGCTTTGGAAAAAAACTGCCAGGGTTTATACAAGACTCTTGCGAGAACTCTTGCAAGAGTTCTTGTTTTTGCAGCCAAAATCAACTCTTGTTCTTGCATGCAAGTACAAAAGCGAGACAAGAACTTTTGGTGCATCACTACCTGCTACCGTCAAACCCCTGGGTAGGTAACGGAGGGACAGACTCCTATCCAGGGATGAGACAGGGGATTCAAGGGGAATGCCGTTAAGACATTGTTGTCGGTCCATTACCCCGAGATAATGCTGTGACACCCCCAGTTCTCAGTTCTCAGTTGCTGACCCTGACAGCTCTAGTCCCCTAACAGGCGAGATCCGCTTTCCAGCCACCTAAACATCCTTGAGACGTGGCGCCTTAAAGGGGCGTCCGCCATCAATGGGCACCTTCATCTCCAGTTCACATAAGTGTCTAATCCCCCCCCCCCCCCCAATGAGCCGCAAGGGAAGAAAGCATCTCTATTTTTAAGAATCTGTTTACTGATGTTTTTAATCCATTTTCAGTGATTTCACAATCGATTTATGTCATTAAAAAAAATTGTTAGATACCTAGTATTGTAGTCTCCTCATAGTAAAAAGACAAATCCATTTTCGATATTCCTGAACAAATAAATATCCAATAGTTCCTCAGAAAATTGGCATTAGAAAACGTTGTATGGACGGGATAAATAACTTTGATCGAACTCTCTGACAGCCGAACGAGAAATTACACGTCAGGTCTACGTCAAAAACTTGAAAATTGTTATTACAGAATGCATGTCAATTTGAAAATGATCACACTTTTACTTTCACTTTTTTTGGGATTTTTATTTTTTTAATACCTACCCACTTCATTTTTTTTCGGGAGGTGGGAAAGTAGGATTAGGATTAAAATCCGCTCCCACTCCCGAGTATCTGCCCATGGCGTGTAGGCGAGTTGCTCGTTACGTTGAAACGCTAACAGAGATGCTGAAAAATCAATACGTCATTACGTCCCTTGTCAGCTTTGGTTTAAACAAAATTTAATATTTCTCTGTGGTGCCCTATTCCCCAGAGTACCTAGGTACTGTCTAGAAAGCGTCTGCAGACATGGCACCCCAATTATAAAACCAGAAAGATGCTTACAGACATTTTGGCACTCTAGATCTTGTTTTATAACACTTTTTTGCACTTCAAGCTGACCAAATCTCATTATAAACATCTTTTCTTGGCAAATCGTCATGAAATTCTGAAACTGCTTCCGTTGAAATGTAGGTCACCGTGACTGCTACAACTGGTCGCGACAAATTGTTCAATTCTTTCTTCATAACTGTGGAAGATTTTTAAAATAAGACATCACTTTTAAAAGAGGGTAAATATTTTTTAAGCGAAGGAGTATAAAGCATGGCGTTCGTTCAAAAGTGTAAGCGTAAAATCCCTGAGTGCTCGAACGCTTTTTTTTAAAGCGCTCTTTCACATAGTGTATCTTGTAAAATGTAAAGCCTGGCGCTGGCACAATGTCCTCGTCCTCGCTTCTCTGCCTTAAACGGCCTTTTATTGCTGTACTGCTTTGATGCTTTCTGCCAGGCTCCTATCTGATCCCAGACATTCTTTGTTGCCTTGCCAATAACTGCTCTGTTGTCACCGCCCTCTCAATCGCCTAAAACAATATCCTTTATCCCGTAGCAGAGCTTTTTTACAACGACCAGCCAATTTTTCGGTATCCATAATATATGGTGTAAAATTTTTCGCGCTAAAAAAATTCAATAAGGGTGCGTCCCACCATGCCCAGTTAAAATTAAACTGGAGATTTACCATGTTAAATTTAACTTAAAAGTTAAATTTAACATGGTAAACATAGGACAAAATCTCCAGTTTAATTTTAACTGGGCATGGTGGGACGCACCCTAAATGGTTCAAAATATTTTTATCTTGACTTTCAGAGCACTCACACTTTCCATGGATTGAAATTTCGGTATTGTGGTGTAAAAATGAGTTTTTCTTTGTCCCTTTTCATAATTTTCACAAGAAAAGCCAAATTACACTTTTCAGTGGTCAGAAAGTTCGAACCTTATTAAATTAGCGTCTCCAGTAATTGACCGTCATGTCAGCAGTTTAATTTGGCGAGTGAGGTCTTGAATAGATTCTCCAGGAGGTGTATTCCCGTTCTCGAACGCCAGAAAACCCACCTAACTAACACCTTCAAAATTTATTGTAAGAATATAAGGCACGCCATGATGCAATATATGGAGATGAGTTCTTCTTACAATAAATTTTGAAGGTGTTAGTTGGGTGGGTTTTCAGGCGTTTGAGAAAGGGAATACACATGCAGGGCGCCTAAAAATTACGATCATTATCAGTGAAAACGGAAGCACCATTACCCACCAATAATCGATCAATTTACTTCAAATTAGGTATGCAAGCACTCCCCATTGCAGCAGGCGTATTCCCTTTCTCGAACGCCAGCAAACCCACCCAAATAACACCTTCAAAATTTATTGTAAGAAGATAAGGCACGCCATGATGCAATATGCGGAGAACAGTTCTTCTTACAATAAATTTTGAAGGTGTTAGTTGGGTGGGTTTGCTGATGTACTTTTGATGTACAACTCTAAAGTTCGGTACTTATTTTCCTCAAGAAGCTGCTCGCTACTCAGCAAGTGCGTTTGCGTTATTTTTAATCATTTCTACCGCTGACTCTAAGTACGTGCATCTGTATCTACTACCAACTCGCTCAAAAAACAGTGCTATTAGGGGAATAAGTATAACTTGAATATTCTTCTTCTGTCGTTCGTTTTTACGAGAAAATTAAAAATTGTCCATGGTCTTTGCCAACTGAATTTTCATCCACACTATAGCCACCCAGCCAGACCATTGGTTTACGAATAAGAGGACGCTATACCTGACGATGCATTTTTTGCTGCCCATAACATTAACATTGCGAGCGGCGATTCATTTGCAAGGTTTACCCTTGGTTGGAAAGACACAAAATTTTGCCTGTACCTAGCCCTAACAATGTTCTAGGGAGTGTTCGAAGCAGATTTCCCAATTTCTCACTGGTTTCTTTTATTCCAACTGTTTTGCAAATGCTAGCATCGCATACCTCAAGAAAAGTGCTGTATCTCGAAAACCAGTAAAAAAAATGGGAAATCTGCTTCGAACACTCCCTAGAACATTGTTAGGGCTAGGTACAGGCAAAATTTTGTGTCTTTCCAACCAAGGGTAAACCTTGAAAATGAATCGCCGCCCTCAATGTTAATCTTATGGGCGGCAAAAAATGCACCGTCAGGTATAGCGGACTAAAACCGGTCTTCTCTTTCGATACTCGAGTCCCCGTGATGACAATTGACGGACTGAAGAAAACTTTAACACTAATTTACCCCGTTATACCTAGAATAAAATAATTTTCCGAAAATTTTCTATATGAACATCAATTACCTAGCTAGATGTGGAAAGGAATACCTACCTAACAATCACAAAAAACCCATTTGTGTTTTCCACTTGACATTGCGGTCGCCGTCCCAGATAACTAACGCTGCCAGACAGGAAAAAAATACAAAAACAAGACTAGAGGGAAGTCGAATTTGACGATGAACGGCGTAATATAGGAAATTGGGTTAGAACTTTGGAAAAGATGAAATCCGGTTTTTCAGCCGTGACTGCCCCGAATGGCGGAGTTGTCGATAGCGCGCACTGCACCCTAATTGCGAAACCATGTCCCTCTTTAAGATCTTATAAATAATATCGGAAAAACTGTAAGTTCGATAAGTGAGTCGGAAGGAGAAGAAAAGTTTCGAGTCGGATGGCGAGAGCACAAGCATGGCGCGGTGCTCTGCAAAATGTTTTTCCCATTAAGTCAATATTTTCTTGGTCCCAGTACCCATGAATGTGACAACTGCTCAAGACGTTAACATGTCATTTTATGCTCATTTTTTTTTTTCGTTCATAGCAAACTCGGCTCCATATCAAATGCAAGTGTCTAAATTTCTCTTCACACTCTCAAGGCCAGACTCAAGCAACCTTTGAAAAAAATAGACTATAAATACTCATATTGGTAGTGCCTCTCAGTGGCCGAGTGGTCAAGGGGTCCGCTTTGTGTCCTGAGAGGTCCGGGTTCGAATCCCGGCGGAATGGAAAAATTTTCCGCTTCCGACATGGATTTATTGGCTCCGGCCCACTCCTAAACTGGCTTCGGCCCACTCATATTCGGCTTCGGCCAAAAACATCTAACAAAACAACTCATCGGCGCATGTGTTCATATAACTCATATTGTTATATATGGTAGGACTTACAGCAAACCTGATGAGGGAAGAGAGAAAAAAAAAACATTTTTTATTTTTCCACGTTTATTCTGGTTTAGGTACGAGGATGAGGGGAAAAAGTGGAGGGGGAGTACAGATCCAAACGAGCCTTTATTTAAATAATACTTTTACATTTTTGCATCCTGATTAGCCTGCATGGCCTCCCATGAGGTTGGATGTCGATGACAAAACGGTCATCGCAAATTAATTGGGTGTGTTGGGTGGTAAGGACCGTGGAGCCATTTCGAATCTGGGCCGCTCCCTGTATAATTGGGTCGTATGTGTGTAATAGGGTAATAACGTGGCAGGTCTCCGTTATTGCTGTGCGAGATATAGCAATTTCCCATTATTCCAAGATGACCAGCGCACCCTTAATTGGCCCCCATCAGAGTTTCCCTTGCTACCCCAACGTCGATACCGAAATTTTAACAGAATTAATTTTCGGGATGTTTATATAAATACTTCCCGGTTAGTTAGATTTTTTGGTTGCCTCTGGATGGTTGACAGCCAGGCACACCCCAATCATATCAAAGTTTTTTTTTGAACGGCATTCACCTCTAATAGGTTCAGGAACTCAAGTGAAATGTACCTATATCGAGGCGAGGCTGTGGTGGTTCAAAACCCACCCAAAACTGTATAGGTTCCCGTCTTGTACTATGATGTCTGAGGAGCTGGTATTTGGTCGAGGGGTTAACCACTCGTTGGGAATCTCGTTAGGAATAATTGGAAATCTTTATGAAATCTCAGGGAATCTTGGAATTTTTTGGAGTGGTTACCCCTTCGTGGTTCATCTTTCTATGAATATCGTTTGGAATCTTATAAAACCTTTATGGAATCTCAGTGGAATCTCTGGAGTGGTTACCCCCTCGTATTTGGTAATGCTGCCCCCACTGCAAGTACTATTGCCTATTTGTACCATAGGGAACAACGAGCCCTTTGTGTGCTCTGTGGTACCTCCCATTAACATAATTCAGTGAATTTAGTTTTATCACGGGTGACAGATAGACAAATTAGCCTTGTGAGTGGGAAATTGGCCCAAAACTCATCGGGAGTTGTGCAGCTGGAAAAGCAGTGTTAAATTAATGGATGCTTCGTTGAAAATCCATTGCATTTCAATAATTAGTGCATGGCACTGCAATAGTCCCAACCAATCAGCCCATGACACAGTCACTAATCAATCGACCTGCTCTTTAATTACTTACTAACAGAACTAGCAACTTTGTACACACTGCCGTAACGTCGCTATAGGCGAAGCAAGGGGGCGGGGGGTAGCCCCCCCAGGACCCGTTTAGCCCCCCCCCCCCAGGATTTTTCTGACTTACTCATAACGTCACATAAAGCCATGTATGAGGAGAAGGCCTGGGGGGGCTGTGTCCCCCTAGGTTTTTGGCCCTACTTCGCCCATGAACTTTATACTCTTTGCAAATGCCTCGCTTTTACGAACGAAATATTTTGACGCCATTTTTTTCTCTCTAAGGTATTTTCTTAGATCATTCAGTATCAACCCTAAGCTATGCCACAGTTTTATCAGGTTCCCAGGTCCATGGGAAAGTAAAAATAATCATGGGGAGTGGAAACGGTGTAATGCCGCATGCAGTGCTTAAGCCCGCAGCACACGGCTGTAATTCTCACGGACAAAGCTGCTGGCACAAAGCCTCTGCCTCTGCCCGTCATAAATCTGCCCTGCTGGGACGCCATTCCTTTGTCGGCGAACTAATTACTGTTCTCTACTGCATCTCTTACCCAAGGCTATTTGAGACACAACAGAAAGGCAACTTGGAGTGGAATATTTCTATATGAATTCTATTAAAGTTGTTTTGATAGAATGATGTAATAGTTCATTTTCCCGCTTACTCTCTGTGTCCGAACGGTCTAACAACTGACTCGTGCCCTGACAACTGACTCGTGCCCTGACATTGCGTTCAAATCTAGGTATTACTTACCACTCCTTAACAGAATTCGGCCCACTCCTGACCTCCTGACTTCGGCCGGCTCCTGTTCGGCCTCGGCCAAAAAATATCCTGTGACGTTATGCCCCACTGGGGCTCACACCCTTAAAATCCCTCTCCGCAGGAGCTCAATGTTGCGTCCCTTTACTGACCAATATTATGGATCATCCCTATTGCAGCCTAACCTAACCTATTGCAGAGCTCTAGCGATGACATTTGGCACAGTACTAGTTTTACTCTCCGAAACAGTGCAGCAGAGAAGTAAAATAAGAGATGATGTGCGATTTGGCGGGGGCTGGGAGCAAGCTGCCGAAGCGAACGGCTCGAGTGGAAACGGCGTGGCGGACCTTTCCATGCATGAAACTGAACCTCTCACTGGGGAAAACCAGTCTGTTGCGCTATTTTCCACACAACAGCTTCGCTGTATACTAGAACAGACACATAAATATACAAAAGCCAACTAAACAGAGAGTGCATGAACGAGACACGAAGAAGCGTCATGGCGAAGATGGAAGTCTAGCTTTAGACGAACGTTGACAGCCTCAAAATTCTGGCCATGGCTTCTTTCTCGGTGACCTCCGAAGTAAAATACTGCTGATGGGTTTGAACGAGGGGTTAACCACTCGTTGGGAATCATTGGAAATCTTTATGAAATCTCAAGGAATCTTGGAATTTTTTTGAGTGGTTACCCCTTCGGGGTTCATCTTTCTATGAATATCGTTGGGAATCTTTAGAAATCTTTATGGAATCTCTGGAGTGGTTACCCCCTCGGGTTTGAACCACATTCCGCTCTGTCAGATTTGAGCACTGGGGATTTGAACTCTTGTGAGTAGAATGTACCCTCCAGCACCTAAAACAAATCTTCCTCAAAAAAACGAAAACCTATTTGGGGGCTGTTTAGTACTTACACTGCCACGCCCTTCCCAGTACCCCAGCTCGGGAATGCAGAATAGCACATCATGCCATACTAGTTGCTGTGCCTCTCAGTGGCCGTGTGGTCAAGGGGTCCGCTTTGTGTCCTGAGAGGTCCAGGTTCAAATCCCAGCGGAACGGAAAAATTTTCCGCTTCCGACATGAATGTATTGGCTTCGGCCCACTCATATTCGGCTTCGGCCAAAAACATCTAACAAACCAAATCATCGGCGCGTATGTTCTCTGAACGTCGCGCGTTAGTGAGTCTACTGTCCTGAACTCAACACCACGTAACATAAGTATCCCAGCATTAGTGGCAATGAAAAATGCATAATGGTTTCTTTTGTTGAGGGAGATGCAGAAAATGGGGTTTTTGCACCAAAAGAAACTTGAGGGTGGTTTACACAAAAAAGTGGGGTCTCTGGTCGCTCTGATATCTTGGATGGCTTACTCTCCCTCGTGTTTGATTCTCCCATTCAAAATTTAGGTAGGTACCTAGGTCAACCATTTCACAGGGACATATTCAGAAGAACTCCGCAAAGATAAAATGCACTTGCTTACCGCTGTGGTTGAGCAAGGATAATGAGTTTTGAAACAAGAATACTCAATACCTAATACCCAATACCTAAAAGCGAAACGTCGCGCGTTAGTGAGTCTACTGTCCTGAACTCAACACCACGTAACATAAGTATCCCAGCATTAGTGGCAATGAAAAATGCATAATGGTTTCTTTTGTTGAGGGAGATGCAGAGTTAGATAGAATGGGTAGGTTGCAGTGCCGAAGATAATGAGCTGAAAATTGAGGATTGAGTGGTTTTCACTCTTGCTGACCACAATAGCTATTCGGAAACCTCATTCTCCCATGACTAGGTATGTAGGTATTCACGTTTCTACAAAAAGGAGATATAAGCAGTAATAAAATAGAGGCCATTAATAGAGAAGCTCAAAGTAATGCTTTGTGAAAGCGAAACTGAGCTTCGGTTGGTTCATTTAAAAGCTCTCCTAAAGTGTATGTGCACATAAAAGAGATAAATGGGGTTTTTGCACCAAAAGAAACTTGAGGGTGGTTTACACAAAAAAGTGGGGTCTCTGGTCGCTCTGATATCTTGGATGGCTTACTCTCCCTCGTGTTTGATTCTCCCATTCAAAATTTAGGTAGGTACCTAGGTCAACCATTTCACAGGGACATATTCAGAAGAACTCCGCAAAGATAAAATGCACTTGCTTACCGCTGTGGTTGAGCAAGGATAATGAGTTTTGAAACAAGAATACTCAATACCTAATCCTTTCTCTAGACAAGAATTTTTCCCAGGTGGATCTTGCCAGCCCAGGGTCTGCCAGGTTCTGATCGGTACCTGAACTTTGGGGAAATTATCTATCGGCAGCTGCTTTCTAGACGTTGGCCCACCCAGGGCTTTAAATTTGGCTAAAGATTAGGGAAACGTTGTATAATTTCTGGCATGAAATAGATTTCACATACCAACCAACCTACTTTGAGCACACGAGAGATTCTAGATTGATCCTCAAGGGAGGGAGTGAGTTAACGGAAATTATGATTTCAGAGAAAACCTTCAATACAATTATAGGCTGCAAAGCCAGGCAATCTCGGTTAAACACATCAACCATAATTTGTGGTTCTCGTTAGCTTCGCCTGCAGATTCATGATTTTGTAATCCTCGAGAGGGTGTACACATCAAAATTTCTTTGTTTGCAAACTCATGGTTATGTACTTCATGAGCCCGTATACGGGAAAATTCAACGGGGTCCGCTATACCTGACGGTGCATTTTTTGCCGCCCATAAGATTAACATTGCGAGCGGCGATTCATTTTCAAGGTTTACGCTTGGTTGGAAAGACACAAAATTTTGCCTGTACCTAGCCCAAACAATGTTCTAGGGAGTGTTCGAAGCAGATTTCCCAATTTCTCACTGGTTTTCGAGATACAGCACTTTTCTTGAGGTATGCGATGCTAGCATTTGCAAAACAGTTGCAATAAAAGAAACCAGTGAGAAATTGGGAAATCTGCTTCAAACACTCCCTAGAACATTGTTAGGGATAGGTACAGGCAAAATTTTGTGTCATTCCAACCAAGGGTAAACCTTGAAAATGAATCGGCGCTCGCAATGTTAATCTTATGGGTGGCAAAAAAGCATCGTCAGGTATATAGCGTCCTCTTAAATCTCATGCAGCTATTTTCTTGGTTTTTTAACTTTTTAAATTTATAAGAACGTCACACTTTATCACAGCATGTCATTAGATGGATGTCTCTACCATAATATGTTTTCTTTTGCTCTAGCGTGAAGACAGACATGCAGCCAGGTGGAGCTCGTAGCAGACTGTACATAGCCAATGCGAACCGCTTGGATTCGGGCAACTACACGTGTGCGCTTGCTGACGTGGCGGCCACCTCAATAGCAGTCCACGTACTCAACGGTAAGCTCTCTTTGTTCACATAGTGCACTCACTTTTCTATAAGATGCATAAAAATGCTATGTGCGATGCATCATTCTTGCTACCAGCAAGGACAATAACGACAATAAAATAGTTTTCTGTTCTTTTCTTGTCCTCCAACCACGAACATGCATTTTTACTAGTGAACCTTCCCCGACAACAGCATCGACCTAACACCATCATCCGAGGTTCCAACATTCTCTTATTTCATACGGGGTTTTCCGTGACGCAGGTGTGGCTGAGACGAGGGTTGAGGTCACAACCGGCTCAGTCGGGCTGTCCTAGAAGACTTTAGAATTAGAATATCCAGGAGGATTGGGCAGATCGGTTGCAAAGAGAGAATTTGGCCGACGGTTTACCTCATCTTTATTCATGGCGTGGCCGCCCCTGCAGTTATTACGGCGCCTAATCCCGCCTATCACTGCCGCTGTGTCCGGCAGCGGCCGCGAGCGCGCCAAGCCGGGCTCATTGCTGTTTGCCCCTCAACCGCTCCCCGTCCAATTACTGACCTCCCTGTCATCGCCCTATCTCTTCCATATTATTGCCCAGAATTAATGAGAGAGTTGTTGAGAAGCAGAAGTAAAGTGGGTCAGAAGAATTTTCTCAAATGGCCCTTTAGGAGGCCGTACAGAAAACTTTTTAGAGAATTTTTGACCCCACAGATAACCCCCATCTGATGACTGACCTTGTTTGTTACTTTATTAAAATAATTTCAATCCTAATTTTGTTATTTTAATAACGAAAACTTCGTATACTATGGGAAGTCATTTGTACCACAGCCTACTGCCCATGCTGGGGCTCGTACGAGAGTAATTTGGGAGTCAGGACAGGACCCCAGGCACTGATTAGCGACACCCATATTTAATCCAAGCAACATGATCATCATTATCTTCATTTTCCATCAGAGTATAGCTTTCCCTATCGATCATCCGGTAGGTGGTGACTGGTGACCCACAAGGGTTCAAAGATAAAACCATGAGCACTATTTAGTACAGTTTTTTAAATGACAACTTTCAAAAGAAATTGAAGTGGATTTTTTTTCACATCAGACTAATCTGTTGGGATTCTACGATCCAATACTCGATTGCTAAATCCCAGCTGATTCTGGTGAAGAAAAAAATATCGAACAATTTCCTGCTTCAGACTATTCTGCTACCATTTTTGTATTTTTCGATTTCAGGGGAGAACCCAGCGGCCATGCAGCACGGAGGAAGTCCCAGCCACGGGCACTGCTGGAGCGGTCCCCTCCTAGTCTGCTACGCTCTCCTTCCGCACCTCCTCGCCGCCAGATGACGCTAGTGCTCCCCAGCTCTGCCCCGTCACCCCCACCTTATCCTGGTGCTTCATTCATGACTCGTGTGTTTTTAATAGTGAAACAACAATCAATCCGTGTCCTTGTGCTGGCTACACAAGGCTGTCGTGGGCCCAGGGGCGACCACACAATCGTGTTTGTTTACTTTTTTCTGCACCTTTTATGAGGAAATTAATATTTGACAAGGCTATATTGTGATTTTAAGATCGAATGATTTTCGTCAACAAAAAATCTCTCCAAAATGAAACCACAACATAGCTTATTAATTTATGACGTTAAAAAGACAGAACATTTAAATATCCAATAGTTTCCTCAGAAAGTGTGCAGAAAAAAACGTTAACACAACTAAGTAGACGCCCTTAGGACCTCCCCTAAATAGTTCATTTGAACTAAGTACTATACTGAACCGATTTTGGAAATTTTTTTTACAATAGCTACTACAGCAATTTATACAGAGGCCTGGCCTAGGAGAGACCCATTTATAGATTGCGCTAGCAGAGCAGTTCATCTGAAAAAGACTTCCAAAACAGGTTCATAATGTGTACAAATGAAAGCATGGCCTCATGGTAAGAAGTATCCGGCCGAACATGTAAGAATCCTATGGGGCTTCTGTAAATTTTATCGACTTCTTATTCAGCAAATTTTGATTATTTCCGATGGGAAAGCTGGAAGTTTTGTAAATTTAGATAACTAACATAATCCCTCCCGAGTTCGTTCAAAAATTTCATAGAATGGCATGAAGTTTTGGAGCGAACTGTCAACATCACTTGGATTATCGTGAGATTCATATAAGTAAGTTCGTTTTACGCCGTTTGGGTTCTTTACCTCCCATCTAACCTGAAGTACCTACAGTGAAACTGGCAAAAAGTTTCCAATGCTTTTCGTATGTGATGGTTAAGAGCTGCACCAGTGCAGGTATCCAAAAAAATCCAGGTATCCAATACTACGCGTATGATCGGAGGTATTTTGGAAATATTTGGCTGAACATTTCCACTACGCATTGGGTCAAACCTGATTGTAACAGAACCACTAAAGTAGGAACTAAAAATATCTTTACCTCTACAAGTAACTGGGCAGTTTGCAAACAGGAATTGCATAAAATTTGCTGGTATATTGCCATAATATAAATAAATGTCTATACTAGGGTGCAAGGGATAAGGAAACGCCTCAGGCGACGACCCAGCAAGTGGCAGGGTGACCAAAACAACTCCACCCCTGAGTAGGCTGGTGACGTCACCACCGGTTATTCCTATTACATTACGGTACACTTTGGTCACCCTGCCACTTGCTGGGTCGTCGCCTGAGGCGTTTCCTTATCCCTTGCACCCTAGTATAGGTAGGTACAGTTTTCACAGAAATGATTTGAACAATAAACAATCTGAATTATTACAATATTTTACAGGGTGAACATGGCCATAAACTGAGGTGCTTTTTCTGATAAACTTGGAAAGGCTCACACCAGTACTCATTATGTTCTCATGGTACCAAAAACTAACCCAAAATGTTACCCATGCCCTCTAAAGTGGTAAAGTTATGGCAAAGACACAGCTCAAGGCTGTTCCCCATTATTTGGGAGCATGTAAACCACTGACGAATACGAGTATCTCAAAGACCATGAAGTTCCGAATGAACTAGTTTTATGGCCACATTGAAATATCCCTACACCATATGGGCCTCGGCCTCACGGCGGTACGAGGTATGCAGCCCACACAAATAGCCATAACAATTCATGTTCTTTTGTACTCTCTCAGTAATATGTCGAGTGATTTCTGACGGATATGTAGATAATGGTACTTACCTACTGTCGGAAAGCAGCGCAAAGAAGATCAAGGTGGTTTTCAGAATCGTCGCCGCTGCCTTCCCTCGGCGGTTTCCCAGAAGGAAGTTCACCGTCCACGGTCGAAACTAGCACCTCAGTACTAGCACTTCCTTCGTTTGAACAGCTACTCGAGCAGGATTCAGCACTCTTTTCGACAGGGGTGCTCTCACTGCCCACTTCCGACGAATTTCCTGCCTTTGACGTACATGTAACTTCACCAATGTCAGTCACTGGATCTATCTGTCGAGAAGTTTCTTCTGATTCCTCGGGAGACTGGCTCACAGAGGGGTCTGTGGGAGGTTCGACGATATCCACGCTTCCCACAGCGCAAGGCACGGTTTCTGACGGAGTTGTATCCATGATTTCAGCAGGGCTAGGCACCGCTCCAAGCTTCCTCCCCTTCATCTCGAACTGGATCACTATTATTGTTACCATCATTATCCACTTCCATGTCTTCTCCTTGAGCTTCTCCGTTAACAGAAGGTTCAGGTTGGCCAGGCAGAGCCCCGATATCGGCAGGCATTTCTCCTGGAAGGGGGGATCTGGGGGCCACGGGGCCATCACCAGCCCGCTCCGGCACTTCCGCCTCGTTACCACCTTCAGCCTCTCGTGCCACCACTTCAGCCTCCGGTGGTGCCACGTCAGGTTGCGCTTCCTGGGCTCCCTCAGCGGAGGCAGCGCTGTCTGCTAGGCTAGGCGTGGCCCCAGACTCACCTTCTCCTGCTTCCGGCACGACACACTCCTCACGAACACTGTCCATCGCCGCACCCTGCTCGTTAAGAGACTTTGGTTCCTGATCGGGAGAAGGCCCATCGGTTGCATCCGCCGCAGAGGCTTCAGCTGCCTTTTCCGGTACTCCATCACCTTCAGACGCCTTTTCAGGTACTTCATCTCCTTCACTGGCTTTTTCAGGCACTTTTTCACTGTCAGTGTTCGTCTCAGGTACTTTATCAGCGTCACTGATTGTTCCAGGTACTTTTTCAGTTTGCAAAGAGCCGCCTTCTTCCTCTTTCGCAGTTTTCTTGGAACCGTCCTCTTCCTTTTTAACGTCAGAGGAGGGAGCCGGGGTGTCTGCGGACGTGCTGGCGCTCAGTTCGCCGTCTACGGATGGTTTGTCCTCACGCTTGAAAGTCTTATCGTCATGCAGATAGCGACGGAAGTTGGTGGTGAAGCAAACAGGCGTGTCGTCATCAGACTCACACAGCATCTCCAGATCAGCGACTACACTCGCCTCCTAAAACATAAATCAAATTATACAACTTTAATTCTGGCTGACTCAAAATCAATGTGAAAATGCCTGGTCCTTGAAATTAGGCGACTTCAATATGTGGAAAAATATGGAGAAAAGTGCACACACGATGAGCGTTGTTTATTGAAGTGTGTCCGAACTCACTTCATTCGCCAAGAAGTTTGGACTAGCGTTAAGACTATCGACACGTGCTGTCTGTTGACGATTTATTATGCCTATTCAGGCCTACTCAGAAGACATTATTTGTTCTCAAATATTATGTCTTTTTAACGTCAGAAACTAGGTAAGGAAATAAATATGTGAGAGTTTCCTCGAAATATTATGTCAGCGAACAGTACGAAGTGGCAAAGCATATTGGGCTAACTGCCACGCTGCGCATTATAGGTACAAGGTGGTTTCAAATAATGAGGGATTTGAAACCCCCATTTATAACTCACGGAAGACAAATAATAAATAGATAATGACTCCTAGGTTGACTGAAGACCATCCACACAATCTTGTTTGTTGATGTTTTCACTTCCCATTTTTGAGGAAGCTCTTCTGAAGTATAATATTATGTCATTTTAACGGCAGAAACTAATTGGCTTAGGCTGAATTTCACCACCTCACGATAGTGCCTTTTAACTTTCGAATAGCTATCGATTCGAAAAAGCAGACATCCTCTCGTTAGGTTTTGTTGTGTCAATAGAATTCGCCTGCTTTGTTTACGTCAAATTTATTTCCACAATTTCAATCTAAAAGTGGAAATAAACTTGAAAAAAACCCCTATTTTTTTCGGAGAAAGAAGTTAAAATGTTGATTAGACTACATTAGACTACACCAAATGAGTCACAGGTATGAAAATTATCGTTTTCGCTAACGCACGGAAAATCCACTCGAAAGCTAACAAAACGGTAACGGTGCATGGTGAAAGCCGTTAACATTTTTTACCGATACGATAGCGCTATCGTGTACACGATAGTCTTCACGTTAAAGTGGTGAAATCCAGCCTAAATAGTGATTTTACTATCGAGTGATTTTGGCCACTCAAGCGGGTCCTCAAAAAATGGGAAGAAAAATCACTCTGCTGCCACGTGAGAACGGACTGTGTGGACCGTCTTAAATATAGAAAAAACACAGACTCACATTTTCGTGGACAATCTCAACGCTTCGTTTGGTCCGCTTCTCAGAGCGGGTGGGGACGATCTCGTACTTGGTCTTCGTGGGGGTGACATTCTTCTTGATGGTGAGCTTGGTGGTTGGAGGGAGGGGCAGCTCGGTCTGCTTGCGGGGCCTCCCCCTCCGCTTCGGTATCTCCTCCACCACCTCCAGGTCGCTGTCTCCGTCGTTATCCCGCTTCGCTTTTGACTTTGTCGGAGAACTCGCTTCGTCTCCTTTTCTTTTTCGATGGCTCTGGAAGTCAAAGGGTTAAAGAATAATGGATAAAGGTAGGAAACAAGAAATTAACGCCTGCTCGCACAATCCTGTTAACGTCTTTTTTCTGTCCCTTTTTTTGTAGGAAACTGTCGGATACTTACAGGTTGTGAACTATAATGTCTTTCCATCGACGGAAACTATGTTTTCAGTTTACGTTCGAGAGATATTTTATCAGTAGAAACATGGCGCCTAAGGTAATGAGCTACCACCACTTCTTCCAAACGGCTGGGTCGGTAGGCCGACAGCCAGTCTCCAATCTTCGGTTTCACCCTCCGCAATTTATTGCGAGTATTTTCAGGGGAAGCC
The DNA here is from genome assembly GCA_950004255.1 of Mesopsocus fuscifrons. Lineage (NCBI taxonomy): Eukaryota > Metazoa > Arthropoda > Insecta > Psocodea > Mesopsocidae > Mesopsocus > Mesopsocus fuscifrons. The sequence goes on from OX465377.1 coordinate 5,869,695, forward strand.
CAAAGATTTTGCCATGTTTGCAGGCAATCTACCTCATTTTCACTTCCTTGTGAACACGCTAGCAGCCGTATTTTTGAAAAATAATTGGTTTTGACTATTTAATAAAATATAAGGGACTAAAATCTCGGTCGAGTTCGTTAATGGGGGAAATCGGACCAAGGGGGGGGGGGGGGGGAAATGGGGGGACTTTTTCGAAATCTGGTTTTTTGTCCATAACTCCCTTAATATTGCAAGTAATGAAACGAAAATTTGTCTGAGGGACGTCTAACAGTACTACCTACAACTTTTCTTCGTAACGTTTTTTGATCCCACCCTTAATGGTTGAATAGGGGTGGAAAGAGAGGGTTTTGCGCACAAAAAAATTCATAACTTGTGTCCTAGGGGTGTTATCGAGTTCTTTTGTTTTGTAATGTATTTGCCTCAATATTACCTACAACTTTTGTCTGAAAAAGATTTTCGTCCGACGCACCGTTTAGGCAGGGGGTGGGGGGTTGAATTTTCAAAACGTCATAACTCACTTATTTAGTGAGATATTGAGTTTTATCTTTTTGCTATGAGTTTCTATTAATAATATCTACAACTTTTGTCTGAAAAAGTTTTTTGTAAAATCACTTTCATTTTCTTGTTAAGGGGTGGGGGGGGGGTGAAATTTCAAAACTCAATTCCTCCGCTTGTTATTGTGTTATCGAGTTCTTTTGTTTTGTAATGCATTTGCCTCAATATTACCTACAACTTTTGTCTGAAAAAGTTTTTCGTCCGACGCACCGTTTAGGCAGGGGGTGGGGGGTTGAATTTTCAAAACGTTATAACTCACTTATTTGGTGAGATATTGAGTTTTATCTTTTTGCTATGAGTTTCTATTAATAATATCTACAACTTTTGTCTGAAAAAGTTTTTTGTAAAATCACTTTCATTTTCTTGTTAAGGGGGGGGGGGGGGGGGGGTGAAATTTCAAAACTCAATTCCTCCGTTTGTTATTGTAGATAATGCAATTGGATCAACTGAAAATCTTCTTATCCGTCTTTCTAAATGATTTTAGACTGCTTTTAGTTGATGGAAGTAATCTTCGAAATCTACCTACGCCTTTCGGGGCTGCCGAAAGGGATTTTTTTTAAGTAGAACATCAAACTCTCACCTTATCAGTGGCTTGGGTGAAGTTGGCCTTGACGCGGGTAATCAGCGGGACGTCGTCATCATCGATGGCTTCGAGCCGCTTCCGTGCCTCCTTGGTGCCGCACTTCGCCTCGTACACGCGGCGCATCTGAGCCGTCGCAGCATCGGAGATGGTCCACTCGAAGTAGCGGTCCGACGAGAGGGTGAGGCGCGTCGGATCGTTCTTCGGCGCGTACTTGGGGATGCGCAGGGACAGCTGCTTCATCAGCATGGCCATCACTTCGTCAGCGTAGCCGTGGATAAGGAGGTCTGCTTTCGTATCCTGAAAATTATCGGTTTTTTAGGTAACGAAACGATTGGCTAACAAAAGTGTGGAATATCACATATCCATCCTGCGAAGAACAAAAATACTCCACTCGTTCAATCATACAGTCCAGTAGCTCCTAATGCTAAAAAGATATAAAACGAATCACAAATTTAGAATTATACAACAGGGTAAGCTTTCTTCCTCTGTAGCGGAGGAAAAAAATGTTCATTGCTAAGTAGGATCTGAATCTTACGTGTTTCGTGGGCTGAAGATTGATGATGACGAGCTTTCCACCCGCCTTCTTAGTATACAGAGGTAAGCTGCCAGAGGGAACAATCTGCATTGTGGTTCCTAGAGCGATGCTCAGATCTGCCATACTGAAAACATTCCAAAAAATCAAAACTCAATACCAAAAGGGTTCCTTTTGCTGTCATATCAACTTTCATTTTTATACCTAAAAAAAATTCAGCCTACCCAGAGGCTCGAAGGGTCAGATGTAAAGTGGGCCGAAGCCATTCATCAGTAAAAGCATCCACGATCCAGATAGAAAATTTGATGCTACATGGATTCGAACCGAAGGCTGAAGTGTCATGTAAAACTGAAGTAGGAAGTTTGCAATTAGTTCATGCATGAAAAATTAACCTTTCCAAGTTAGCGAGTACAATGAATCTGAGGAGGGTTTGCTGTAGACAATGCCACTTTAACCCGATTCGATAACAGAAGTAAGCTTAACTTCATGGACTACCGTACATGCTCCCCACTATTCACGCTCCCGTTCGCTATCTAAGTCAACTCACCAGGAATGGAAGTCTGCCATCGCCAGATCGTTTTCGGGCAGGCTGTGTTCCCAGTCGAGGATGGTGTCGTGCAAGCGGCCCCGGCAAGCTCGTCCGTTCGGTTTGATCGTGGGGCACGCCTTGCCCAAGCTCTTCTGCCCTACCGTAGGGACAGCCGTGTTCCGCACAAATTGCCTTAATAATAAATGATCGTATTTATACCTACTGAAGTGTACTGCATCGAAACCGTAGGTTACTATAGTCCAAGTCCGTACCGATTACTCATAATTTCTTGCAAATTTAGGGCTGATCAAAACTTCTTCTTGAGCAGGGAAATATCTGCTCAGGGTCGGATTGGCATTTTTAGCGTATGGTTAGGATATGGAACCCAAATCCGGATTGGCGTCAACTGAAAATCTTCAAGAAATTATGAATAATCGGTACGCTCCCAGCCTGACTTGGACTATATTCACTCAGCATATAAGTACCTAGGCATATTTTCCGGTACCAATTATTATCACAGAAATAAAAATCTTTCCGGAAAATATGCAAATGCATCAATGAAAACTGTGATCTAATAGGAAATACTTACTCAAATGTAAATGTAGCACAGATATTTCCTGTGAAAAGATTAAACGGGGAGGTTGAACTACCTAAAGGAATAGGTATTGGACTAGAACTTCTACTGTTGATTTCAAGAACTAACTAACTTGCAATTGGGTCGCCACAGTAACTTAGTGTAGTAGGCAACTGAACCTACATGCCTTGGGGTTACAACGTCTACTTACCTATTGCAAATACTGCACTGCTCAATGAACATGTTCCCGTGAAGTTCGGAAAGGTATTTTCTCGGCAGCCCGGATCTCAGATGTAGCCCGTCGATGTTCTGGCTGACTACGTATTTCACTTTACTCGCTTCCACGAGTCTTGTTATCGCCATGTGTGTGTGAGTCGGAGTGGCTTCGTTAAAGTCTGTACTTATAGTAGGCTTCTGTCCCTTGGCTTCCAACGTCCAAACTCCTTTGGGCCCACTGAAAAATACGATGGACAATAGTAAAATATAATGTAGCTTCTCTTTCAAATTTCTACGAAGATAATAGAATAGTTTAACAGGATATGGAGACATAATTTCAGATAAAGGATGAAAATAATAAAATTCATGATAGCGCCCCAAAGCGAGTCGTGTGATGGTACTGATGGTATATCTTTTCAGGAGTTAGGTATACGGACTGCAAGAACCTTTTTTTTAAAGTTGAACGCGCTTTCTTTTAAATTTGCACGTGCACTTTTCTTAACATTGGCAACCGCATTTTTCCAGCACATCCCACCAGAAGAGAAATACAGTAGAAAAACACCTCACCTATCTACGTTAAAAATGTTTACAAAATAAAATATAAAATTAACCAGTCCAGGCTTTTAAGAATTGTGAGAAAACTATTGGATATTTAAATATTCTGAAATATAATATGTCTTTTAGCGTCATTATGTACTCATGAGGCTATGTTGTGATTTTACGATCAAGTAATTTTTATCACCAAAAAAATCGTCCAAAATTAAAAAAAAAATATTTTAAAAAATAAAATAATTAAAAAACCTTACAGATGAAGGAGGGAGAATAAAATTCTTCAGTATGACCCCACAGTCACCACACGGCACAGAACACACACACATGGACTGGAAAGTTAAGGACGACTATCCTGGCCGCGCGCCGGTGAGTCACTGAAGAGTGAGAAGCACCGCACCGCCCGATGCGCGGCCAGCGGTCCCGCTAAGGGTGCGCGCGCCCCGAACCGCGCCTTTTATTTTGAATTTTATTATTTCCATCCTTTATCGAAACTTTGACAATCGTCCAATTCCATTCCCCATTTTATTTAGATAACTGCTTAATTAACATTGTTGTACAGAAGATAAACAGACCACAGTTCACAGTTTCTTTCAAAATTATTGCTCACTGGGCGTGGGTATTTACCTACCTAACTGATATATAATAGTATTCCTTAGGTCTTGTCGAAACATTCTGAGTTTGGTAAAGGTCTACTCATCGCACTTCCCGGTGCACCAAGCGGCAGAGTGAGCCGCCGCTAGAGGTGAATCACAGGGGTAAAAGCAGCATCCATATATAAAAAAATATACTCCAGTCAGTGCGACCCGTAACCAGGTGCACCAAGCGGCAGAGTGAGCCGCCGCTATAGGGGAATCATTGTGGAAAATGAAAAATTCGAACCCCATCCGCCAGTCAACGAGCCAAGAAATCTGTTATTGCCTCATTGGGAACAAGTAAGAAGTACATTCCGAAGTAGTCGCAGTGTCGTGCGACAATCGGAAACAAGTATCGGCAGAAGTGCGATGAGTAGACCTTATCCCTGAGTTTTCTTACTAAATGAGAATATAGAGAAGCTGTGGTCACAGCATGGGAGGCAACGTCCAACAGTAGGTAGGTAACCGAAACAGGATAAGCCGCACGACTGTGTTCGGCAAATACGTACTTACCGAAAGTCAGGTATGCCGGCTGATGTACTAATCCCTGCTCCAGTGTGTATCACGACATGCTTAGCCTTATTTATCCATTTCGCCAACATATCCACCTTTACAGCTATCAGCGCATTGTTGTCAAATCGCTAAAACCAAAATAGCCAGATAAAGAGGAGGCACTCTACGCTTAGAACGTAACTAGGACCTACACCTACCACGTTTTCATGGTAACCGCGCTGTTTTACCAATACAAAAGGATATTTTGACGATACTGGTCAAACCACAGGCGAAATAGCTACAACTAAATTATTCTTTTGAAGAGTCATTATCATCACCATCAGTGGGGGTCGATTTGCATTTAAAAAATTCGACTTACCTCTTCCAGGCCCAGTTGACCCTTGTCGTGATAAGGAGACAATCCATCGGCGTAGTTGCAAGACATTGTTAGAATAAATAATTCGCAGCCCAAAGGAGAAAAAGTAAAAAAATACAACTGGATAAAAACTAGAAGGGACTCTCACGCATCGCGGCCATTTTGAAATATATATCGTGGCACGATGTGATGCGGCTCGTGGCATTAGAATCCATTCCAGCGGGAAAATTAAAGTTCTCAAAAATAGTTTGTACTTTCTTTTTCTCCACATGGAAACATGGCTATATTTCGTGATCTGAAGAAACTTAATACATTGAGGATGAATAAAAAATATCCTTCAAATACAGAGAAGACTGTTTATTTTAAAAATAGTTTTGAATAAATGCGGAATATTGTAAAATGCGAAAGCCCGATTACTTACCTAGCTACAGAACTCTTTTACATGACGAAAATAATGTCCACCGAATAAGCTACTCTATACAAACTCCTAGGAATGTTACAAATGAAAATAGGTAGCTAGGTAGATGATAGGAATGTTTTAGATTATTACCTACGAAGTAGTACCTATCTCTGACACACTTGGTAGCTTCCTTCGATAGGGTGGAATGGCAGAGCGATGAACACGTTTATACCTATCTACCTACCTATTTTCCACATACGATACATACCTATAGGGACCAGCCTCTTATTATAGGCACTTAGCTATTCAAATGTCACCTATCTATACCCCTAAGTTGTCACAGGGATGTTTCACTTTGCGTCAGAGGTCACATGACGGTAGTTTTAAGTAGGTACCTAGTCAACCAGCAAAGGTAAGTATTAGAGAAACCTCTAAAATAAAAGCGTGTCCATTTTTCTGTTACTAGTGCCCGGTTGAGCGTAGGCGAAGCAGCTCCCCAAAATTTAAGCGAACCCACAACCTCTCTTAATTTATCTTGAAGCCCCCATAGATGCTACGATGTTCAGCTGGTGTTGGTACGAAGAAGAACGCGCATGCTGTTAGTTGTGAAGGGGTTAGTAGCCGGCAAGGTCGGCGAAAGTCTTGTCCATGTCCGATGCCAGAACTTTGAACTTCTCCTTCTCGTGTAAAAGGTCGTCTGCAAATGTCCACAAAATGCTTCAGACCCCTTGGAACTTTGACAGGCTAGTAAGTAAGCAGATAAGTAGGCACGGTTATCAGAGCAAGTTTTGGTTTTTGGGAGAAGTCACAGAACATATAGGTAGCTGGTCACAGCATAGGTACAGAGGCAGCTGCTCTGAAAAAAACAGAGCTGAAAGATGTTAGTAAATGGTGCAGGCCAGGAGAGGGATTGGTTGCATAGGAGCGGAGTGAAAAATCAAAACCAAAGAATAAGGGAAGTGATCCAAAGAAATAACATAATTAAACCATGATTATATTGGCGTAAAAATAGTGAGACGTGTGTAGATGCATAGTAGAGTGAGGATCCGCAAGAGCTTAGTTGACAAGTTCGGTGAAAGTCTGGTCAAGGTCGTCGCAAATGTACTTGTACTTCTCCTTTTCGTGAACAAGTTCATCTGAAAAACGCAGGACAGATTATGCGGCGTCCGTCCGACGCGCTCCGGCGGCTAGTCTACCCACTACGCACCACGAGCAAAGGCTTGCAAGCGTTCGCTGCTTTTTTGCGCTTGTTGGCGAAGCAAAGCGGAGTTAAGCGGTTTAGTAGCCATAAAGCTCGACGAAGGCCAAGTCGAGCCCGTCGCCGATCTCTCTGTACTTCTCCTTCTCAACGACCAGCTCATCTGAAACAAGTTGACGAGTGAAGCGTTAGCAGCTGCTACAGGCGATATGTACTGCGCTCAGAAAAGCGAATGAACATGCTATGAGCTAGCTAAGAGTGTGCAGGGATGTACTCACCCAGATGGTCATTGGATTAATTAACTCCAGTTAACGGGATTCATTCCACAAGGAGACCACGCAGCTTTCGGGGTAGGTTATTTGAAGGGTTAGCATAAAAAATTCAACAAGGTAGAACTGCCGATCCATAACTAGACATGTTCCTACTACAGAGAAATATCCAATCTAGTATAACTGAACTGTCTTTGAGTGAGAGGATTCCCCACTGCCAGCAGATCACAAGCCGAGCCTCGTTACCCATAGAAGAAAATTCCTCATAGTATTGTAGATGTGAAATACCAGTTGAACGAGCTTCGGCTCAAACGGGAACCCATCCGTAAGTTAAAGTTGCGAATAATGAAAGATTAAAGAATCAGACTTTAATATTCGAACAGTGAGACTTGTGTATCCTTCAAAACTTAGTTGAATCACAGGAAAATTAGCCATCCAGATAGGTGGGTTGAAATCAGGTACGTATCGACTGAGTGCTGAGGCAGGTAAGTAGCGACAACGATAGCGAAACAAAAATGAAAACGCAGTAAATAAAAAATAAACATGCAAGGATGAGAATTAATAATATATAATTTTTTGATCTACAAGGTAAGTCTCGCAAAAATAACAGGAAGTTTAGCATAAAATTTGTGCTAAGGTCACGAGTTGCAATTACGAGACATATAAAGCATGCTGACCACAAACTGTCGCACCAACCGTTCATGGCAAACCGAATATTTCATATAAATCCATAAAATCAATCATTAACACAGTGGGTGCGACGATATAGTGCGGAGACTGCATCAGTCTTCGCTGCTACGCTACATTTAATTCTTTTTTACAGAAGCGAGTTTGTAGAAAACTAGGTAGGTATATTCATTAGATTACCGTGCCACTGATCATTGAAAATATAAATTACTAGAAAAAGGAATAATAATGGCCGGTTCACTGGAGATTTGCAGCGGAATCATGTAAGTGGGTGTATCAACCAACTGTTACAAGTCGAGCTGACTGCGGCATCATCATTCTCAGCAATGAGAGGAATGGTTTTAAGGGGAATGTACACGGAATGTCTATTACTTTTTTAAAAAACAGGCCCAGATTTTTTACTTGTGAACTTCAAACAGTCTTTCAAGTTCACAACCAAGAAATATGCCCTCGTTTTTAAATTTGACGACCTCTGAAGGTCCAGCACCGGAAAGACTATGACCACTCCATGAGGGTCAAAGGACAACCCCAAAACGTGTTTTGAGGCGAATCAAGTGATGCGTGATGACAGCGCAGCAACCCCTTACAAAACGCATGCGCACAACGTGGCAGTAAAATTACCCGAACAAAGCTTAAAAACAACCACCCTCGGAACTCAATTTACTCTTAAAAACTACCAGCATTAAAAATAGAAGTGATGCTAATGGCCGGACCACAGGCAAACATACGCAAGCTGATATTATTTTAAATAATAAATTAAGTAATTTTGGAGGCACGTCAGGTGTTGAGGCACTTGATCGTTACATCTAATTTAAAAATTCTAATTCGATCCAAACTGGAATCAACAAAATGCTTGTGTCTCTTTGCCTGTGGTAAGACTGCGGTATAAATAACTGCTGGTTATTTAGAATTAAATAAATACGTATAAAAGGCGAGAAAATCGCAAGTTTGTTGACGAAATACATCGCCATTTAGATTTCTTAGACGAGTATTTTCTGTAAAAAGTCATGGTCAAAACACATGAAAATGCGGCTAATGACTATTCCCGTAGACCAAATGCAAGTCATCAGAATAGCTCACAAAAAATTGGGCCGGATTCTGAAGACTGCTGACTTGGATGAATGAGAAAGGCAACGTTTTCATGTGGGCGGCCACTGCGATGGATTTTCGCGGAAACTTGCGATACGTTTAGTCAGGAGGGCGGTCTGTTTATATGGCAATGCAGGGCTCGGCTGCAGACATGGCTAGACTACATGTTTTGAATGTCATGGAGCGTGACTTCCATTTCATCTTGCAACAGCTTGTTTTTCTCCTTTTCGGCGAGCAGATCATCTGTGGATGCACACGACACACGGTTAGAAAAATCCAAATACACTTGATCATATACGTTAATACGTTAAATACGTTAAAACATTGAAAATAATAACAAAAAAAACGTTTTCTCCTGGCGGCTGCTTCCACGTTCGTACGATTATTTTCATGCGACAAATGTTTAAATTTTGTTAAGAAAAACCACACATAAAAATTTTGTAAGTTTTGAGAATCATATACACACTACCGTATATGTTATTCGCATGGGGAACAAAACTCACGACATATAGCTGCAATTCTCTCAAGTGATACTTAAAATACAAGAACGGCGGATCTTTCTCCAAATCAGGAGACAGAAAAGACCAGGGGAGTGAGAAAAATTGACACTCCTAGCTCTAGCAAGTATGGTGTATCAAAGTTTTTTATTTACTGAACTGGTGAGTGGCACAAACTTAATGTGCAGTTAAATGGTGCGATGCGTGAGTTCCACCACTCTTGCAGTTAAATAAAAAACTAGGCACTGCCGTGTTTTGCACTGGGTGCGAACTACGTTGAACGCAATCCATTATAAGCTCATCGTAACTAGCATCTTAGTTTCATACAACTGTGAAGATGTATAAACATAATGAGTGTCGGCTCGATTCGAATGTGAACAAGCTAGCTGTGTACGTACCCTCGAGCCGATCGACCTCCTTCTGGAGCTTTTGCACGGAACGCTCAGCGAACTCGGCGCGGGCCTCAGCCTGAAACATACAAATTCTTACCAAAAGCTCTCCGAACTATTTTCTTCAGAGAAAAATTCGTGACGGGAATAAGCAGTTTTACTTTAAACTTTTACAATTACAGCCATGAAGGCATAAGAAGAATAGATTAAAGACTAGAGCTCTTTGTCATTGAAATTTCAAGTACTCTGAATTCGAGAAAAATCTGTGACTGAATCGTGGCCTAATTACCCTACTAGCATTTCCATAGTACATACGGTGGAAGGAACATAACTGAAAAATAATTGAACGGATGGAACAAAACTCACAGCAAATGGGGCAACTTTTTTCTCAAAATTCATTTAAAAGCTGTGATTTCCATCCCAACGATTTATGACTTTTCGAGAAGTGAGGCTGGATTTAGCTAATTTCGGAATGGAATTTACCCGAATTTTTTTCTGTAAGTTAAACAAGGTTGTCATGCGTTGCTAGGGAAATTAAATTCCGACTTTATTAACCTTAGCAACGCATGGCAACATTGTTTAACTTACAGAAAAAAATTCGGGTAAGTTCCATTCCGAAATTAGCTAAATCCAGCCTGAGTGACTACTGTTCAAAAACTCAATGCCCCATAGTCGAAAAAGTAGTTTTTCAAAAGTCGCTCCTCGAAAATGCATGAATCACTTGAACCAACACCGTAATAATCCCATGCAAAAACGTACCAAGTCGCTGAAACCTTTTTAGTCACGTCATCATCAGTGAGACTCTTGGCAGACGAACTGAAAACCTTTTAGCTCAGTTTTTAAAAAACATGCTTAACTTACGGATGAGTGAAGTATGCAGGAACCTGGTGACCAGAGCAGAAAGCAGGTAATGTCATGGGTAAGGGTAAGAAAGGAAAATGTATCTACGAGTGATACAGAAAAGATTTTTGGAATCAGTAGGACGAGAGAGTGAAGATACGAGATGTCAAGAAAAGTGGTAGACAGCTACAAATGAGGACCTTTCCGAAGTTTCGTACCTCCCTTATGCTGGATCCTTAATTACGTCTCAAACTCGGGTAACAATGTTCTGGGATCCAGCATAAGGAATTTTTTGAGTGGAAACAATATTAGGAAAGGAGGGAAAGAACGGGAAAAGGTTGTGGTCGGAATGTTAAAGCAGCGTATTAGAAAAGTAACTGAAGTACAACTTACTTGGGTTAACTTATCATTGATTGTGTGAATCTTGTCTTCGCAAACCTCTTTCGTCGCAGTCGCCTGTAGTGACCGGTAAACAACAACAAAACTAATCACAAAAAAAGTTTCAACTATTTAAAAAGTGTCGGTCGCGTCGCTCAGGAACCATTGGCGGCTGCGGCGGTAGTAGTGGCAGCAGCGGGGCGACTTCGCTGGTGCCACGCGTCTAAGGAAGCAAAGACAAAGGGAGGAAAGTCGTGTTTACCTCTTTGAGCGATCCAGCCAGGATTTTCAATTGCTCTACCAAGGTCGCCTCTCTCTGTGTAGCCTATTTTTTCCATCAAACGGTTAAACAAAACAAAAACAAAATAAAAAGGTTAATGGGTGGTTAAAAAAACAACAATCGAGCAGGGGCACAAAGAGTACCTCCTTCAACCGGGTGGTGAGAGTCTTGATCTGCTGCTTGTACTCCTCCTCGCGCTGGTTGGCCTGTTATCAAAATTCAGACACGGTCAGATCACCGTTCTAATAATAAATTTCCTAAGGTAGTTTTTTGAAGTTTCTTAATTACAAAATTCTGAGGAAACTGGTCTATCGGAGTTTTGTTTGTTCTGAAATATATCTTTCTGACGTCGGAATCGAGTTAACTAAGGGTGTGTCCCACCTCCCACCCCACCATGCCCAGTTAAGAGAAAACTGGAGATTTTCTCCCGTGTTTACCATGTTAAATTTTGGAGAAAATCGGAGTTTTTCTCTTAACCGAGTATGGTGGGACTAAGTCAGAACAACTGAGTGGATAATGATAAAAATCAGTTGAATTCTATCTTAGTTCAGTAGTGATAACGCTTTGAGAACATTCTGGAGATGGAACATACACAATAAGACGATCTTCAGTAAAGTATTCGTTAGCTTAACCACAGAGTAAAGAAAACACTGTACTGATCTTCAGTTTAACTTAACTGAAGATAATCGAACCCATCATAACAGCTCATATCCAGCATAATATCGAGCGATCAAAAAGATTTAACGCTCTCTTTCTATTTTGACCTGTGCAGGGCTGTCGCCCTTCGACAGGGAGGCAAGAAATTATATTTCTCCGCTTTCATAGTTGATTGAAATCTTTTTGATTCGCTGATGTTGACGAGGTTTTCATGCGAGCCTCATGACGGGTTAAGAAAATATTTCGTTGCTGCTAGTTAGAAACAACTAAAAATGTACGCACCTTCTCTTCAGAGACTTCAAGACTCTTCAAGTTGTTGCCGACCACTCGGAGTTCCTCCTCCAGTTCAACGATCTTCCTGTAAAACCCCCAACAAAAGATTAGAATCGACATCGACTTAACTAGGTAACTTTTAATTTAATTATTTTTCACGAAAGCTTTCTTTTAGGTCGCTTATTTCTGTTAACTAATTTTGGACGTGACAACGGAAATGAGAGTTAAAAACAGACATATGGCAAGACTCAAACTACAGATATTATGAGACACGAAGACATTTAAGTGTGCAGTGAGAAGTCTAATGTATTGTAGTACTCTCAAAATGATTCGATAAATTCCATGTAAGTTATCTACCCACTTCTCAATGCGCATTCTAAAGTAATTTCTTCATTCTTGGCACGGTAGTTACGAATGACTAACCTTAGGTTATTATATGTATAGGTAACCTATGCCGCAATCGATTTTGTTCCATTTTTGTGTGATGTTAAAAAGATACGTTACACTCCAGAGTTTTATCAGAAAGATGCCATTAAGAAATGTGCACGAACAATATAGCATGATTAATATGTATAGCCAAGGAATGACGAAATAACTTGACAATAAATAATAGCTGAGTTAAACCAAGCTTTTCTTAACCCGTTGTGACAGTCAAGGTTCACAGTATCACATAATAATCAGAATATATGGTCAAACTACATTCTTACCTGGGAACAGGCACCACACCACACGGAGTATAAGGACAGATCTACTTTTCTATGGATTCTATAATCTACGGGGATCGGGGCCAGACAGGCGCTCGTTACCCATTTACGATGGCGTAACGGCTCTCATAGGTTCGAAAGGTATATAGGTGAAGCCTATAGTAGGAGAATTATCTAGAAGCGGGTATGAAAAGCAAAAAGCCTGCTATCAACTACGCTACTTCGTGCGGAAAAGGGGAACGCATGCAAATAAAAGAATAACTTCTTCGCCTATATTTTCTAAATCTAAATAAAAACCCACACCTCAACAGATGGCTCCAGGTAGTGGCAGTGAAATATGGTACTTGTAAATCTACCTAACGTTTAGTGGTCACTACACAATCCTGTTTGTTAGTGTTTCTTCCAGCCATTTTTTGAGGACACTGTTGGATTTTTAAATGTTCTGAAATATAACATGTCTTTCTCAACGTCAGAAATTAACGGGCAATGTAGTGCTTTTACGATCGAGCGATTTTTGTCCGTAAAAAGTTTGTCTAAAATTAATCGATCGTAAAATCACAACATACTTGGCCAGAGGCCAGTTAATTTCTGACGTTACAGAGACATATTATACTTCAGAAAATTTAAACATCCAACAGTTTCCACAAAATATGGTCGATAAAAAAACCGGCTTAAGCTTAAGAAAACGTAGTCATGGATGAAAACTCATTAGCGGCTCTATGAAGAGTCACGAGAGACTGATCTTATAGGGTTTCTACACTGCTAACGGTTTGGTTTATCAACAGGTTAACGTTTGGCCCACGATAGCTTCTATTCCCCATTCAAGTAGCTATATCTTACGAATGAGAGCTAGGGTCTCAACATGACACCAAAACACGCGGACCAATCAAAGCGATGGACCTCTGATTCGTCAGAATGATGTGACGTTCTCCTGAGACCCCACTTTCACTCGTCTACCCCAATAATACTTAATAATAGCTGAGGGTTGGGGGGACAAGCCCAGCAACTAGACCGTTTTCAAGAACTATCCATTGTGCTCAGCTGGTAGCACTACCAAATACCAGCTCCCCAGCCATCGAGTAAACGATGGGGACCTACAGTTTTAGGTGGGTTCCGAACCACCACAGCCTCGATATACATTTCACTTGACATGCTGAACATATCAGTGGTGAATGCCGAGCACGGTGACCCGGCTCTCACTGCTCCTCAAAAGTCGACCACTTAGTCCACTCGGCTATCGAGGCCTTACCTCGTCTACCCCTAATTCTGAGTCCTAGGGGTTGTCGGGAGTAAAATACTCACTTGTTGGACATGTGCGTCTGTTCTTCACTCCGGTCCAGCTCCGTCTCCACCAGGACAAGTCGCCGCGCAACCTGGACACATCCACACCCATGCCTAACATGCCATGCATTGCTATACTACGCACACCGTTACGGGTGACCAAATTCAAGGCACCTGGAGTCACTCAGACAAAGTTGAGCCAATCGCCGTCCTTATAGTTCAAGGAATTCGAACGGCCCAACTCGGTAATTTTGAAAAGGAAAAAACTGAATCGAACAGGTTCATTTCGCCAAACTACGGCCAAGAAAAATGGGTTTCTCTTGATATCACTTAATGGTACAAGAAATTCAATCTGTTGGATAAATTCTTGCAAGACATTACTTCTTATTAAAACAGTGAAACAAGGTGCCTTATTACGTCATTAATCAAAACAAGCCCACGCTCAGTGCTTCACAAAAAACGACATAAATTTCAGCAAAGGTGGAAAAACCAATTTCCTTTAAATCCGGATTGAATGTCTTAGGATTAACCTTAAACTGGTTACAGGCAAACCGGCAACATCGATGAAATGTTAGCACTGAGCGAGAGCGGGCAAGGTGAGTCAACAATAGGCGTAAGTGGCGGTAGCGGCAACAGTGTCAGGTACGATTACTACAGTACGTGTAGGTTCAGGCTCTAAAGGTATGGGATTGTTCTTACGCTTCGCCGCCTTCGGCGCGTTCCTCCGCTCGTTCCAAGTCAGCTTCCACCATGGCGAGTTTACGGGCGACCTAGACAACAAGCTGGACGCTATACAAGGGCACACACTACACACCGAGTCAATACAGGGACGAGGACGCGGACGGGGACGGAGACTCCGACTCTGAACAAACGTCACAACAAACTCGCGCACGCGCGCTATTCTAGTCCAGATAGCAGTTGCAAAGTGTGGCGTTATGTCTTTAGAAAACATGAATAAAATATGTTAGGGTTTTGAGAATGATGAGAGAAAGCTCAGCTTTCGTAAACAAGACAACAAAGAAATAAAAACGTCGGTAGGTATATCCGGAATGACACGACACAGTGCAACAGCTACTTAGCGGGCCAATTCATGGAGGTCTTATTCTACTGGAAAACAAAATTTTTATACGGAAAAAGAGAATAGAATGACGACCTCCATGACGGGACCAGCAAGGGCAAAGAGAACCAAATCATAATATTCACTAGGCATTCCCACTAAGGCTAGGTTCTAGATCTAGGCAAGGACGAGCTACAGCACGCCTTCTTACGTCTCTCCGGTGTCGGCCCGCTCCATCGCGCGCTCCAGATCAGCCTCCACCATCGCTAACTTACGAGCTACCTAATGTAACAAACACTACATTAGCACTATGACGCGAAGGAAGGGCGGGGGTTGGGGGTGGAAGGTTGATTTCTATCCACGCCACTCCTCTGAAACCATGAGGGACTACAGGAAACAAATCATCAATGGGCTGACATGCCAAATCAACTTAAGACGCCCCCACATACAAGCCGAACGGCCAGTCACATTTTGCAAAACATGGTCCAAGCTACACATCGTATGCCTTACAAACAATGAATTTCGGAGATTAACCTGAGGTTAGAGGCAACGGCGACGCCTTTAGAATTAATGGGACTTTCTTAGCAATGAGCCCACGTTTGACTGGCGATACAATTTGTATGTGGAAGCTCCTTAACACAGCGTGGGGAAGGCTCACAATCTCTCTAGCATTTCTAGAAAAATAAAACCCACTCCTGCATCTAGAAAAATGAGGCACGTCATCAATCTAGAGTCGAACACGTCAAATGCACATGTCTGTTCAATTGGAAAAAGTTGCCATGTGGTCCTAAGAAAAATGATTGATAAAAAAAGCGCAACTGGCTTGTGGTTGAGTCTTACTCGTCGCCAGTGTAAGCTCTCTCCATCGATCTCTCCAGATCAGCCTCAACCATTGCGAGTTTTCGCGCGACCTAGGGACCAAACGGAACATGTACAGGGGTGAGGGAAGTAACCGGGCAAACGGGCAAACTCGGGCAAGGGCCACGCGGGAAAAGGTTTGGGGAGTGCGGGGTCCTTACGATTCTCCAGCATCGGCGCGGTTTTTCGACCGCTCCAAATCCGCCTCAACCATAGCGAGCTTTCGGGCCACCTGGCAAATCACAGACGGTCAGTCACGGTCACACAATGGGGGGGAATTCGAAATGTGTCAGTCACAGTTGAGTGTACCGGGGTTTGCTCAGTGAGGGATACAGAAAGTAGTGACAGAAACTGGGGCACATCGAGTAAAATTTGGGTAACTAGGTACTAGATAGTCCGTCAGTCACATGAGGTAAGGTCTTCTACAGTCAGAGCCATTAAAATAGCTAGGATTATACCAATGACCACTCCCAAATATTTTTTATCGCTTTTTCACAAAACATTTTTACATAAAAAGCAGTCAGTGGTATATCCAATCACGTCTACTCTCCACAATACTCCAAAACCACTCCACCAAAGGCTCATCCGATAACATAAGTGAGAACGTCGGATTGATCTTGAGAGGGGTGTTCTGAAGAATTGCCTACAGGGTGTACAAGAATACGAGCGGTACGCCAAGAACAGGTACAGGGTGTTCCTTCTTACTCGTCGCAAGCGTCCGCACGCACCATCGAACGGTCCAGGTCAGCCTCCACCATGGCGCACTTACGAGCGACCTGGCAACAACAATAACTCAGAAACCAGAATACAGGCCTCAGCCGAAAACAAAACATTATTCTGGTCCACAATCGAAGCAAAAGGGGTTTCTAGTTTGAATGAATGAGAATATTTCTTCAGAGAACATTTTTATAAAGACAGATAAAAAGGTGACTGATGATTACTTGATAAAATATGACGGGAGCTAACTCTGCACGACTACACTGAGGTTCGAACTTTGACTTCCTAAGTACTCATACTATGAACAGAATGTTTCGTCACCTCTCTACTGTCTAAGGCGCACTTATCAGCCGTTTCATGGACCCTTCGTTATTCATTAGATAGTAGTTCGATCTAAGCTCTAAATGCGCCTACAAGCAAGAGGCTAGTCCGCAAAGCACACAAAACACGGACAATCCTCATTGCCAAACAAGATGAAAAACCAGAAAAACTTTTCTAAAACAACGAGGACATTCAGTTAGGGTTTCGGCATCGCACACTGACTACCTACAAAGTTAGTGAAAAAACATCAGTTAGGAGTTAAAAACCTGGAAAAACAATTAAAGAAAGTGGTTACGATCATCAGCAGAGGCATGCGCGTTACTTTTAAAGACCATGGATCAGAAAACATCCAGAACATAGAAAAGGAAAAAAAGTCTACATACTGGTGTGGCCTCGCGCAGAAATCGCACTTCACTCGGCAACAGTTCGGAAAGTTTCTGTCCATGGCCTTATTTACACACACATAGGGGCACTTTGTACGTGACGCGCGTTATCCCGCGGGCCGCACCTCGTCGTATTTTTTGTCCGCTTCTTCAGCGAGGAACCGGGCCTCCTTCAGCTGGTTCTCAAGAGCGTCCATACGCTCCTCATCGGTCAGCGACCTGTTTTCCAGCACCTTGCGCGCCCTGTAACATGTCTCACCCGTGTCACCATACTGACGCAACAGTACCTATCAGATAAGGGACACAACATAACGGCACAAGGAGGAACCGACGCCGGAGCTTCTGAAACAGGGAAATGTTAACACTAGGCCCACGTAAAGAGGGAGAGTAAATATACAAACGACACACTAGCGATTACCACTCGGGCTGCACCTCGAGCAAATTTTATCCAGGTCACATTCCGAACTGATTTATTTTTTTCATACTGGCGCAGTCTCGAGTGGTACCACCGGGCATCATCTGTCGCGTACTCTGCCAGTTAAAGATGACAATATTTTCTCACAAATGGTGAAAATCAAAACGGAGCAGTCAAGCGAGGTTTGTATATTCTAAGCGTAGCCAAGTCTGAGGTCTCTCGATGACAATTATCGACACCACAGAGCGTCCTTTTAGTCGGCGAGAAACCCGACAATACTCAGCGTGACAACCTAAAGAATATGCAGACTTTCGCAGACAAGTACTCAATAGCTCGTCATTTGTCAGAAAGAATTGTAATCTAAACGTAGCAGAAGACATTAGGGCAAGTTGGGGCAGCTTACCTCTTCATATTTCTTGTCGGCTTCCTCGGCAATAAGCTTGGCCTGGGTGAGCTGCGTCTCCAGTACGGCAACACGGTCATCCTCCATATTCGTCTTGTTTTCCAGTGCCTTCCGTATTCTGCAGAGTTAGCGACACACTCGGGTTAGCCACACACATTGGAAGGTTAGGTTAACAATGGGGTTTCTAGTTGCACTAGTTTTCTAAGAGCTAAATCTTTTATTGTAAACGAAATGGTCAGGGATACTATATTAGGGGAGGTAAAGAGTAAATTCTGAGAATAATTTTATCTCGGTACGTCAAGCACAGACTGAGCGAGGGTAAGCACAGACTGAGCGAGGGTAAGGGAATGAATTTCCGAATCTCCCAATGAACATAATTGAGTAAGAGGACGGTCTCTACGAAAACGAGGAGTACAAGAAGAAAGAACAAGTCTAAATTTCAGAAGTCAAAAAGAAGGGAAGGGTAGGGCGCGTTCATAATTTCCATACTGGTACTTCTGCAGATCTATTACGTTGTGTAAGGAACATTCCTTTGGGACTGTACTAAACTATTTCTCGTTTCAAAAACACAAGCAAGCACACACTCTTACCGTAAATGACCAGGAGCAACACAGTTGCTGTCAACATCACCACTGCTGACAACCGTATTAATACCAAAATAATAAAATGAAAATGCGTTACGAAAGGTACACTTGAAATCAGCAGGAGGTCTTTCTCCTCATCAATTCACTTTCAACAGATTTCTAGCTAGTGGTATGGTACTGACTTTCCGGTACCTATTACAACCCTGGCGGGTGGCGATTCGACTCGGTCGTATGGGCGACGTAAACCATAGCCTTGATCTTTGTTTCGCTGGCCTCCTAGGATGGGTTCGACAATCCTCAGTTAAATGTAACAGGGGGTTAGTGCAATGTGTAGCTCACATGACCTCTGACAGAGGTTTAACTGAGGATCGTGGAACCCACCCTTAAAAAAACAGCATCAGATAGAGCGTATACTGAAGTCAAATAAAGTACGCTCTTATTCTACGTGGTCCAAACCAAGAACTGCCTGAAACACCCATATTACTTTTTTAACGCCATGGCGTTATATTTTAGTTAACTACCGCCTTAAAAAGCATTAGTCAGCGTACCTCTCGGACTCGTCAGCGGCCTGGGAAGCCTCGGCGAGCTTGGCGGTGGCGGTGGCGAGACGCTCCTCAGAACGCTCGAGGTCCTCCTCCAACAGCTGGATACGACGGTTGAGGGCGGCGACCTCACTCTCAGCCTGGAACACATCAACCAATGCCCATGTTATCACTGCTAATTGCCTCCTATTGATTGGGCTGACAGCATAACTCTAGCTGCAATATGCAGTGCCTATGCCATCGACAAAAAAATGCATAAGATGGACCTACGCATTTGCTGTACGTTTTTTTTCTGACCATTTTCTGAGGAAAATGTTGGACTTTTCAATGTTCTTAAATATAATACATCTTTTTATTACTAAAAATTAACCGGCTATGTTGCAGAACATATAAATCTCCAACAGTTTCAATTGTGTATAATGACCAGAAACGCATCCCAGAGTAACATGAATATAGTTTCCTTTTGGTTAGTATGACAAAGCTGCAGATCTTCTCAGATTATTTCTGAAACAGCTGGTACTTTCACCACCAATAATTTTCAACGCCAGTTTTTCAAGGGTCACGGAACAAGAGAAATGGTCTCCTCTCCACACCACAGGTCCATACAACCTCGCATTGTTGATAACTGTGAGGTTTGAAGACCGAACGGTTACCTAGGTCCGTAAGTGCATGTATATGTGACTCCTGACTAACCATTATCAATTTATCTAATGATTCTAGTGGTAATAATGACATCCTAAAGTGGGCTCACATACTCTCTCTCAGTGAAATTCAATGGGGGATAATACACTCGGTCTTTTAAGGCATATTGAGCGGAGCCAATCCATCTGGAAAAATGTCTAGACTCCATCAGCATTCGAAGAACTGTGCCTTGGTCAATTGGCCTTTCCCGCTGAACAAAAACTACCCTCTTCGCTCAGATCTTGTTCCAGCAAAAATGAAGAAATAAGAACCCGAGTAAATACATTCTTATGCGTATTTCCTTCAGTCAATAAAGCAGACACATGCGAAGTCTGGCAATCCCCACCTTAACCCACTTCACGTAAGGGTCGTAACCCCCAAGGGGAAGTTGGTCAGTGCAGGTCGATTGTATGGTCTGGTGTGGGAAACTGGGTATGGGCGCGCCCTCGCCGCACGCATCAGTCCCCCCGCACAACAGAACTGGCACGGCGGCATGCAGCGCACCGCGCCCTCTATTGTGCCTGCACCTGTATCCTCAACGCACCACCTCCTGCAGGTACCCAAACACCTATGTCACTACTGGAGTACCTTCTGGTACAAGTCGTGATATATATCGACACTTCCAGCCCACGACAACGCCTATTACCCCCAGTAAATGTTCTGCTAATTGGCTGAGTGCCTCACTAACTGTTCACAAATGGTTGTGCCGTTTGAATTTGAGGAAATGTCTCACGACGTTAAATCTGACGTCATCGAGAGTCCCATGAGGTGATGTCATTATGCACACCCTTGGAACAGTAAGAATACCTAGGGTCACCTCAGTGTCGCTCCTTTCAACCAACTGCCAAGATTTATTTTGTAATGCGTCATCGGGGACACCCGACGCCACTCCCACACTGTCGAGATAAAAGATAGCTTTTTAACTTCCATCCACGATAAGGCAGAATCGGGTAAACTCTCAAATATAAACAAGGGGAATGACGGAGACCCTCACGTCGAGCCTTACGAGAATAAGCGGAACTCGCCAATGTAACCAAGACGAGGATGTAACACTAATTCTCCAGCATATGGGGAAACAGTGCAGAACCTGTAGTGCGTATGGGGTAAATGTTGCTTAGAGGTGCACGCACCCCTTCAGTTTGGTATCCACAGTGCTTCATCAGGATAGGGCCGTTCTGTCCTAAAGTTACCTCCCGCCTGAAACAATTTGCCCAAGGTTCTCTCCACTCGAGTCCGAAACTATAAATTTCCACAACTCATGAGCCAATAAGGACAATGGCCGTAATTTTCGGGCCAGAAGCAGGAATTAGCCGATCTACGGGCAAGGGCAACGTTGATTGCTCGGGTAATGATGGAATGCGGGGCTCGTGCATACTGGAGTACCCGACCACTGCATGAATGTCTGGAGAAAACTGCCGGTGAATTAAACTGGACAAAGACTCCAAGAGTCGTCACAAATGCATTCCAGAGCCATCAGGTTTTCTCCAGAAAAATTTTTAAAACAATTCCTGACGTTCTAACCTCTATAACAGAGCTAATACAAGATACAAGATACTGGCTAGGGTAGGCGTCAGTGGGTTACAATGGAACTACTGCACTCCAGAACCTCCAAAACATGACCTTGAATATGAGATTCCACGGGGATAGGCGCCTACTCGAAGTAACAAGGTGCTGGTAACTGTCTACATCCAGAAAACTGTAAGATAATGTATCGAGCCAACATACTCTTCGGTTAGTTTAACCTGAAGTTTTATTTCGAAGCTAAACACTGAACTAACCCCCTAAGGATGGCATTACCAAATAAAGAAATAGGTACTTTCTCGAGGACTAGGCTGTCAAGCAGGAAAAACTTAAGGGCCAGTTACGGACTGAATGGTTATTGGCAGCATTTGAATGAGGCAATGAGCGTCTGCCGTGCGAGATTAGTCATTTGAACAGTTCATACAAGACGGAGCAGCTGAACCATCGGAAACCGCACCAACCGCAGTCGAGATATTCAACCCTCCGCTATCATTATTCTCCAGCCATTCCAGCAAACTGTATCTACCTTAGAACCAAGTACGGGTAAAACGGCTACGACAGGAAGTCAAGTTTATCCCAAAGATTGATGTGCCGCGCAACGGTTCCCCGACCTTCCATTCACTTACCCCATCCAAGTCAGAACAGAGACCATGATAACCATGATAACTTCTTCTGTTCTCTTTCTAATGGCAGAAAGAAACAGTTTTCGGGTCTTATAAAAACTCTTAAAATTAAACATGCTAAGTAGAGATCATTCTGGAAACCCGAACACTGTTCCTCTCCCAATAAAAGTGTCTGTCTTCTACCTTGTTAGAAAGAGGTCAGAAGAAGTCTTGGGTTATTGTGCTCCGACTGTAGTCCCAGAAGACAAGTGAGAGTTTCGTTGCGAGAGCACCTAACAAAGTAAATATCTACATAATTCGCCAAATATTTTTCTAGTATATTCAATGAGCTGACTCATCGGAATCAGGCATCGCGTTCGGTCATCAATTCACACATCAGGTCTGAATGTCATTAGGAGAACCAACGGAATACTCCTCAGGACAATGGACCTCGGTGTGAATATACAAACATCAGACATGTACCTACAAGGTACAATGTCACACAACCTAACTCAACAGTTCCTTCAACTCTCAAGGGTAGTCTGACATCCTGACATTTTTAATGAGACTGCGATGCGGTTTGTTTACATTTCATCGCTCCAAGGAAACAAGACTTTTCTGCACTGAAATGTTATACCTCCCTCTATGAAACATTGACTACTTAAGGCTACATTGCTGGGACGAAGCCATTTCAAAAATTTTCACTTAATCAAACCTACAGACCTGTTTTTGGGGGCCCTGCTTTAGCATGTTTTGAAATCACATGTCAGTAGGCATAGGCATGCCTGGCCCTACAAGGTCTGTACACTGCACCAACGGTTACAGAAAGTTGTCAAGGACGGTCACGAGGACGTTAACCCTCAGTTTCGTGCCTTTTCAAAATACGTGATGGAGTAAACAAATTGATTTTTAAAACGTGATTGAAACGTATCTCTGTTATATTGTACAATCGGGCGTTAGGCACAGTATTGAGACTCGTCTCATGTGTAAACACTCGCCTCATGTTTGCCTTCACCAAGGTAACAGGCGCAGCACAATCAAGCGCCTTCAAAAATGCCAGAACAATGGATTATTCACCTCGGCTAACTAGAATAGAACAAAATGCACCTGAAATAGAGCCTCATATGGTGAAAAACTAGAAATTCGTTGATCTAGTGGAACTCTACACACTTCGATACCTGTGGAATGGGTGATAAGTAGCACCGAGTTACCGCCAATTTCCATTGGCACTGGCGCTACCAACCTGAACAGGCCCATAACAAGATTTTACTATCTTCTTATCTTATCTGATGAAGAAAAGATTGCAACATTTATCTGGTAGAAAGTATTAAGTACCGGTTTCTTTAGCAGACCCTCAAGAGAGACTACACAAAACAATTTATTTACATTTTTAAATAGTATTTCTTCTGTCTGTAATATTATATTTCAGAACAAAAGATCGAAAAAAATTTCTCGAAAGACGCTAGTCAAAACAGTTCTAGTGCCACTTGCATTTTTTACCCTTGAAGTATTGACCGGTATTGCGATAACTAAGTAAAACATGCATTATGCAAAGGTAAATCGTTACTCATGGCTAAAAAATGTGTGACTGGGCGTGGTTTTGGTGGCACAACTGTCATTCCGCCGACTGTCAAAGCTTGTCTAAACATTCGTATTGACTGAATAAAACGGGTTAGGGGTGTGAGAGACGATAAAGGCGCCAGGGGGGCTGTGGCCGAGGGGGTGTTGCCAACGAAACAAGACAGGTGGCCCGCCGGTCGCCAAGCTGTTTACATTTCCAAATTTCATCTTCCCAAGGAAACTCACAAAAAACTTAAATCATAACGTATTTAACGTTTTCAGACGTAAAAAGATACATTACATTTAGGAACAAAACAAATCCAGAAGTTTCCTTGGAAGAGGTGTCATTAAAAACCATGAGTGCCACTCGAGTTTTCACCCCCCAAAAAGGTTTAGCTCTACTCAGACTGGACATGAGGGTAGAATGACCTTAGACACACCCACATATCATACATACTTCCTCTCTCCGGTTGATTTCGGCTTGCAGCTTCTTGTGATAGTCCTCACACTCATCCTTGTATTTCTCCATTTCTTCCTTGGTTTGACGCATTTTTTTCTTGAGCACGTCAAGCAGTGTGCCCTGCTGCATGTTGGCGGTAATGCTGGACATGGTTACAATTTGTGCTAACAACTTATCACTGTTTTACCGGAAAGTGAGCCTACCACACAACCACTGCCAGCCACGATCTAAATTTCACTCAAGATGGCTGCCGATGCGACACTAGCGCGAGCTGCGTGAATTTGTGGTACTATCCTCGCGCATGCGTACTGAACCAATTTTTCCCGGGCTTTTTTCTTTTAAAAACTTTTTCAAACTTTATCCAACTTTTTTTTTAAAAAAAATAAGCATTACTTTGTAAAGAATCAGTACCAGTGGCACCAGAATTTAAAGCAAAAATATGTAAAAATATAAATTAGCTTTCAAAAAATTTTCAAATAGCTTCATTACAGTAAGTACATTTTTGGAAATTTTAGCGATAGTTGAATGGCTTTAAAAAATCGCAATGATAATCTGCGAATAGAGGACATAGCGCTGACTTGCTGGGCGTTAACTCAAATATGAATAACCGACCCACTCAACACTCTCCTATGATAGTTAGCTCATCAGACACCGGGCCTCTTTGTACTGATTCCCTACTTCCTCAAGCTTGCAGAGAATATGGGCGAAAAAGGTCCATATGGCACTACAAACAGAATGTCACAGGGTATGGAATATTTTGCCCGGTGATATAACTTACTAGCCTAGCTTCTCTAGAAGGTGATAGAACGCCAAGTCCCAGTTAGAAGCGGTGACGTCACGGGCCAGTAGATTTGACCAAATATGGAGCTGTTTCCAGGGCTGAGTGAGTGTCTACCTCCACTATCGCCTCAGCGAATACGGGACAAGCCATACGGTCAACCCAGTCGTAAACAAATTGCAGTGACGTACGGCCAAATATTTTCAGTCCTAGACCAAGCAGTGACGTATCCGAAATTTTCTTCGGAGGGCTGGGGGGCTGAAGACTTATTTTTGAAAGGTTTTGGATAGCGTTGCATCAGAGGGACCGACGTACTTGACAGGGTCGCCTTTCAAATTATGCCCTGCTTCTTGGGCAGATTGACCATTTTCTCACTGGTTTTTGAGAATACTCCTACTTTCACTTGAAAAAAGAGCTATACTATGTTAGATGTCCTACCTATAAAGACATAAAAATCGATAGGAGGCTACGTCTCAGCAAAATGTCTAATCTTCTCAGCCGAAGGAAAAATCAACACAGCGAGAGAAATAACCAACTGTTGGTGTAGAGCGAGGGGTTAACCACTCGTTGGGAATCTCGTTGGGAATCATTGGAAATTTTATGAGATCTCAGGGAATCTTGGAATTTTTTTGAGTGATTACCCCTTCGGGGTTCATCTTTCTATGAATATCGTTGGGAATCCTTGGAAACTTTATGGAATCTCAGGGAATCTCGAGGAATCTCTGGAGTGGATACCCCCTCGGTGTAGAGATATTTTTCCGTGTTGGCCACCACGAACTTGTGCGTGAATCTTTCTGAATTATTTTTAGGTTCCACATGAGCGAGCGGTACGATGCGGCGCGGGCTTACAGGCAGGAAAGAATGTGATGTGAATATGCGAACGGGGACGGGCGCGGCCCGCTATTCCCACATAGCACACAGCACAGACACATCTCCGAGCCTAATTCGTCACTGGGTCAAGGTAGCGCAGCTCATCCATAAACAACAGTGGCGAATGGCTAAAGTAAGAATTAAAATATGGATCAAGCTCTGTGATTGGTTGACTCAATTTTCAAGCCCGAATGATAGAAAAACGCACTATTTCTTTTTTAGGAGGTTTACAGCCCAGTTCGCAGCCCCATGAGTTTATTATTAAGACAGTTTTGTGTAAGTAAGCGAGCCAACAACAGGATGGAATCTCTTCGATGAATGGATATGAATGACTATCAATGAATTATGAAATTCCTTTGAATTAAAAGCTGGAAGCCCCTGATTGAAACAAACAGCCTATGAAGCTTGTAGCGTTCTAATTCCTATCCAAACTTCAATAAAATTCTCCGGAGAATACCTTCGCGACAACTGAGGAGCTTGACAAATTAGTGGACAGCCAAATAGGGCAAAGTGAGAGGAAGAGACGGGGACCAGCTCAGTTTGCGGAAGCCATAACGGCACCTACTGCAAGTCATCCGGCATCGCAGTACTTCACCTCGTAAGTTAATTCTGAAGTAGAATTTGAGAAGATTGGTTACAATGGCGAATGATCATTGCATCATGTTGTTCGTGGCAAGCAGTGACCAGACCAGTGACCCCTTCCCTCAAGGTCAAGACGTGACTGCATAGCTGAGGCCATTTCAGACTCAAACTGGCTGCGCCGTCATCTCACCGATATAGCACGTCCGTTATCATCTCAGGAAAACCACCAAAAAATTGGTTTTAAAGTCTGAGAAGTGCAAAATGCATGAGAGATGAAGAGTAGCTGAGACCTTGCCACCGGACCAATGTCAACAAATGAGATACGGGTGACATCATGTAATGGTACTGATTACGACTATGGGTACTTTCGAGAAAAGAGAAAAATATGGGCTAGCCATTCTCATGGATGGAAGAGTATCCAAGACACTGCAGGGAATTAAGTGACGTCAAAACGATAGGTACCTACTGGGTGGTGATTCAAGGAATATTTGATCTTGAAAACCACATCGCTTTTTCTACGAGAAACTTAGGATAGCCTGTTCCAAAATAAGTAAATATTTTTCTTGTTTCAAAGGTGAACGTTTCTTTGAGGGACTTAAACAGCCAAGCAAATCAGTACATCTACGAGAAAATGATAAAAAGACCCACCCGCTTCAGCTGCGTATTGATGATATTATGCAGCTCATTTTTTATCACGTTGAACTTCATCATAGTGTCGGAGCTGAAAATCGAGGAACCAAAAGCCAGCCCAGGGTAGTCAGCACATCGCTTTCGCCGCCGACTTTCCCGCTCAGATGCCACCTCAGCCCTTTCACTGCGGCATCGAAGGGTCGCGAGTTCGGCATCTTCATCCGGGACTTCACACGCGACATCTGGCGTTGTCTCCAAGGAAAGAACGCCCCCCAACCGAGAACGAATAGCGGTCAGAGCTGCTTGCGTTTCAGTGCGGAGTTTCCCCCGATCTACACGAATCACCTTGTCATCCCACTGGATGGGACGGGGATCGAGGTCGAGACTGGGGTAGTCATCCGAAGAGGCTTTCACTACTCGGGGTGGTCGTTGCGGGATGACTCCCGATTTCAGGTCTAAACCATCGTCCCACTGAATAGGTCGGGGGTCCAGGTCCAGACTAGGGTATTCGTCTTCTCCAGACACAATCACAGAGTTCAGCGAGTCTTCGTTGTGGCTCCCCGAAATTTGGAATTCAACTTTTGGAACATCATCCTGTCTGTTTTGAGAATTAACCGTATCGTTCTCACAAGGTGCGGGCAATGGGTCTATATGTGAGCTCGGCATTTCTTTTACTAAGTTCGTAGAGAGCTCTTCTACAGGCACGAGAGTTTGGTGCTGGGGACTGGACACGTTCCTAAGGCCAAGGTTGCTCTCAGGCGGTGGAGTTGCATCTTTCGTCAAGTCGATCGTTATTATTTCAGTCGTTATTGTTCTATCTGTCTTTTTATCAGGCTCGGTTGAAATAGTTGTTGAAGTCCTCGTTTCACTCAAAGCACTACTTTTTACTTTCTCGCTAGTTCCTAAAGTCTTGTCTTCTGGCTCCTCAGTCACGCGTTTCTTAGCCGCCTCTAACAACAGAAGTTCTCTCTTTTCCTGCGGCAGGAACTGAATATCAGACCCAAGGTCTTCGTCATCACCGTCAGGATCTAGGGAGGTCGATGTTCCAGTTGACTGCTTTGCCGGGAGCTTAAGGTTGTCTATCTCAGACTTAATGCGTTCCTGTAGAATGACGTAGTGTTCCTTGGGCAGGACAATGGGTTTACTGGAAGCACTGCGTTTTCTAGCACCGATCTGTGCACTGGTCTCTGCATAAGGAGGGACAGGCAGTGTCGGAGCACCCATACCCATAGATCGGGAGCTAGTGGGAGTGAGGGGTGTAGGGAAAGGTATCAGTACAGGGGCGACAGAACGGGGGAGCAGCTCTTGGCCAATGGGGCCCGTGGCAGTCGGGCCTGACGGGGGTAAATGGGCCGTACGGCCTGACGTGCCTCCCCGGCCTCTAGTCCTGCGGGCTTCTCGCTGCCCCTGGCGATCGGGCGGGGCCCCAGACCTAACATGCCCCCTCCAAGCACTCATCCCTGCGAGGTAACAGCACTGTCACCGCAGCACACTCGCGAACATTGTACACACGGCACTTTGTTTTCACTCCACACGCGCCATCTTGGCCTAATCCGATTAGGGCATACCACGTGACCGGTTCGTTCTACTGCCACGCCCGGATGTGCGCGCCAACTCCTCGGCTAGCCAGACCAACCCGGCGTTACGACTTCAGGCCAACTTATGCACAATGCACCGCGAACGCACGCGCAGGTCGCGGTGAAGTTCAAGGAAATGAGATGATGCGGAAATGCGAAATGGATACAGAACTGTTCTCGAGAGACGTTCGGGGACCATATTAGGATGGGCACACGGCCGTTCGCGATGGCCGCCGCGCAACTTCTAAAATATCCGACCAGTGGGGAGGCTATTTTTAGCCGCGGGCCATTGCGCTTAGCTCACTGCAGCGACGCAGCCATCAGCGCCGCCGTGCTCTACCCCAATGCAGAAGGTTTGCTCGGTCCACTTCTGATGGGGAACCTTTTTAGATTAGGTCCCTTCGTTGAGAGACAAATGGGAAAACTTGTACCAAAGCGATTGATCTTGACATGAAGCCAAGACACACATGCAAAGACCTCATAAGTAAAAGAGTGACATGTGTGCACAACAATGAGACAGTTCCCATGAGGGAGGTGCACCATGTGGACCCTATAATTGCCCCTCAATTTTCAGTCTCATATAGAATTAACTATAATTAGAAATTTCTCATTAGCTGGGTCCCAAGACATGACTTCCTTTAAGACTACATTTTTCTCACCCTCCAACTATTAAATACTTCTTCAATTCAGTTCAAGTCAGGTAGAACGCACTTCAGCCAAGATATGTCACGGTTGGGTGGAAGGTACCAACTAGTTTTTGTACATACTGCCATGGGACAACAGGGAAAATTTTTCAGCGCCCGAGGGATTCGAACCTGACTTCAGCGAAGACTCTCTGTACCTACAGAAACATGCTCTGAGCCCGACATAAAGCGAAAAGAATGTAGCAACAATACTTTGTAAGCAGGGTTGGTATTCGTTGTTCAAACTCACGACCACGGTGGGTGTTCTTGTTTACGTCTGCCACATGCTAACGTTCGCTTAGCTGCATAAACATTCATTGAACTGGTTAGCAGAACGCGGACTAGCTGCTATTCCTGGAGTTTGCTCAATCAGTGTACCACACCCCACACAAGAAATTACACAGCATGTGACCTGTCAGCGAGGTAATAAGCACCAACACTGTCTCACAGAGGCTAACACATTACATTCTACAGTTTATGTGTTTATAGATCACTTCGAACATTCTAGTGAAGGGAAGGGAAATTAACAACTAATGACGAGATACAGTTGGACTGGGAACTGCCCGGGAGATTATTTTCGGAAGTCATTTAACAATCAATATTTACATCCCTAGTAACTCGGAAGCTATGACTGTCATGTGGACAGCGCTTTCTCTTAGTAGAAGTCCCACAACCCTTTCAAACCATTTTTTGCTATACAAGGGGTGGGTAAGTAAAAATGAAGGTGGTGATTGCAAGGCTAATTTTTGGGGTCCAAAATGGTATGCAAAAATCGTCTAAAAAAACCTATCAAAGTCGATCCTAAGCCCACTTAAAAATGCCACAACTGACTTGCCCAGTTGAAGCAACTGTAACGTTGACTTGAACCAAAAATAAAATATACTCACGTTCTGCAGAGCCTTGTCCTTCTCTTCCAGCTTGGCGTTGACCTGCATGAGGGCTTCCTGAGTCTGGTCGAGGTCATTTTCAATAGCCTGGATCTTCTTCTGTAGGGAACGCGCCTCCTCCTCAGCCTGAACAAACGTAATGCACGTTACGACAAAAAAAAACATTGCTCTACATATTTTCCGCTACCCCCGGTAGGTATGCCAGGTTTTACTTCGCTGCTCATCTCTTATCGGAAAGGACTGAAATAATGGGAACTACACCTCAACCCTACAGCTCAAACCCTATCGTACGGTGATGAAGGGGCGGGTTTTAGAAGGTGAAAGAATGATAGAACCGACAATATACATGTTGGCTCAAGTCAAGTGAAGTTGGCCAGAGTTCAAATATCCATGCTGCTGACGGATAAATTGGCTAGAACCGGAATTCGAACTTAGGAACTCCGACACAAGAGTGTTTAAATCATCAGACGCCTTTCTCCCGAAAACTATATCGAGGGCGTCACCGTGGGCACTCAAAAACCTGTAGAACACACAGACTTTGCCTAAACTAGAGATTTTGGAGACGTTACCTTTTCTGCTCGCAGGTTGGCATCCTTGGCCTGCTGCTCACACATTTGTGCGCGATCCATCGCGTTGTCCTTCTCCAGCTTCATCGCCTGCATCTTCTTTTTGATCGCGTCCATCTTGCTGCTCTTTTTTATTCACCTAAACAAAACGTCAAGAAATTTATTAATAATTTGTCATTTACATGGGTGTGGAATTGTGTGGAAAGAAATCTGCGATGAAGAAATAATGAAGTCAAAACCAACGGTCCGATACGTTGTTACGATATGCGTCCAGGGGAGTTTTGAAAAATATAGCATTTTTGAGCTGATTGTGACAGCGACACGGCAAGTGGGAGATGTTATGTACTTAGGCTAAGAGAAGGTTGCTGCTGGGAGAAGGTAGTCAGCACAATAGGAGGAAATAGGAGGAAGTTGGTAATTAGGTAGAAAATCGCTATTCTGGTGGGCGAAAATGAGAAGGAAATAATACAACAAGTTCTTACAATTTAGAAAAAGAAAAAAAAAAGAACGTGTGGATATTTAAAAGTAAATTAAGAAGATAATACAGGCCAAAATTTCCTCAATCGAAAAAAGTAAAACAAGACAGACTTTTCTTTGTCTTGGGTCAATTGTGTAACGATGTAAAACTAGTTGAAAGGGTGGAAAGGAATATTCTGAGGGAGGGGAATTTGTGCGCCAAAAGGGGCAACTGCTACGCGGGTAGGTACGCACTTAGGCACAGGACCTGTATGACGAAAGATCACTTCCTGAACAACTAAGCATTAACCCATGCTAACAAACCGTCCGGGGTCCAGGCACAACAAATTACGGGCCATAACTGTTCACTTTGAATTAAAGTTCATGCCCCCTTTAAATCTAGCCATTCATTTACTTCACTCGAAGTTGGTGAAGGTACTTCCTGGTTATTTACCATAAAAATATCGAAAAGTTTGAAAGGTGTACCTTTGACAATAGGAACCAACAATACTCTAATGTGGCACTTATGGTAGTTAATTCTGTTTATATCAGAGACGGAAGGGGGTAAGGGGGGGTTGCCCCCACTTTCACTCTCAAAGTGGCCTTGAATGGCCTTGAGGAGAAAGCATATGTCACACGTCACATATAGATATCCAAGGCCATGGTCAATGGTCAACGATCAGTGACCACCCACACATCAATGTCAGGGAGGTGCCAGTCAGGTACGAACCTACCTGTCCATAAAATTCGACCGTTCCCTATCATTTACCAGAAGAACCTAGGGTAGACCATATCAGGCAGTGGCGGCCTAGACCGGCTTTTGGCTTAGTATGATTAGGTGGACAAGGTTACGGAATATGGTCCCAGGTATCTCGAAGAATGGTATCATTTCCCTCATTAAGGTAGGGTCACAGAAGGAAAGGAAGATAATTTGTAGACCTTGAGATAATCTATTAGTACCTCCTCAGTATGGGAACAGGAAAAGGACATTGAGGAGATAAATGGGACAAAGAGAGAAATTTCCATGGGCGTTGGGACACACCAAAGAACGAAGAACACACAAAGGTGTACTTAAAATACCGTCAAAACGAAAAGTGACAGGCCACTATACTCTTGACACCAACCATTTTTAGAAGCTCAACCGCGAAAAATCTTATACTAAAGAAGAAAGCGAAACCTTACCTGATGCACTCAAATCCCAGAATATTGTGATGCCTATACCTTCTCGGCTATAGCGTTCAACGAGTGAACGAATTTTTAGGCACTCAGTGTTGCTATCCTAGAGTCATGTAGAGGTCATGCCAATTCCAAACATACATTGATACATATAACAAATAGCTGAAACTTATTATAAATCTAATATAGTGAATGAATAAAATATCCAGCTAGAAAAACATTTTGGCGTCGGTGTCATATCTAAACTGGAAATAGACTCACAGTACCGAAGTAGGTATATACCGCTGACAGGTATATCAGTGACAGTGGCGTAATTCCACAGGCGTCAGGCACGTACCTTAGTATAGAAACACGGACACACACTCACTACAGGTTCCCCGTGAGCCTCGAGCAAAGACTGGGCGCTACGCAGGGCTGCGGCTATCAGCTTTCCAAGTCCCAAGATAGCGCAAGGAGGGGGGCTGCGGGCCCCCCGAGTGGGGAGCCCCGAAACAGAGAGGGGGGCACACTGGCCGCTGGGAGCCCGCCGCCCGCTGTCAGCAGCCACCAAAACTCTAATTTATTCTTCCTAATTTCCAGCTGCTGCTGTTTTTAAATTTCCCCGACACCGTAGCACCATTTCATAAATATGAAAATAAGCCTAAACAAAACCGTTTGTAGCACTAGTTTCTTTAACAAAGAATTTCTCAATCGTGCTCCAGTCCGAAAGCCCTGTTTTACTACTCTAATATGTATTGAACCACTCATGCCGTTTGGGGGAAAAAAATACAACATTTCGTAAGAACCTTTTTACTGACAAGAAAAATTGGAAATATCGTAAGGTAAACTGGAGATTCTACTAAAGGTCTAGAACGTAAGAAAACGAACTGATCCCTAATACCCTCAGCCAGGTGGTTATTATACGACTCCATGCATGGGTCAATTCGAAAATATAGGTAAGAGTCTAGTTCTTCCAGAGGAAAGACGAACCCAACAATCTCTAATTATATTCTCGACTGTCAAGATAACTCAGGAAGGATTTGCACCATAGCAACTGCAGCGTCTGTGGCGCCATGCGGGTGCGGGAGAGAGGTGCCATATGGCGTCTATTGGAGGAGGACCTTGCAGAGAAGGTGCCAGGTCAAGGAGGAGCTCCAAACTAACAAACACAGCTGTGCCATACGAGCCAAACAATGCCTAACGAGCCGAAAGGGCGCCCAAAGTGACTAAATCGCTCTGTTGCGTCAACTCACGCCGAAGTGGCGATGGTCCTTCACAGAGCCAAGGTTTCAGGGATCTAACTTTTCCCTCCTTTTTGGAGCTACCTCCACTAAGCTTGCTATCTACTGAGGTAAAGTAAAATGCCAACCTTAAGCTCCCAGGGGCCAGGGGCCGACAAGTTTCTCTTTTGAAAGAGCAGTACTTAATAGATCTCAGCATGGCTGTGGAAATTTTGATCATATTGGCGTTCTGGGCACTATACACTATACGCATAGGTCGGGGATGGCTAGAGGTACGTCATAGATTGGAACACTTTTTCCCGAATATAAATTATTGTACGCCTAATTGATCGCTGTTTAGAAATAAACTGATGCGATGGGGATGGATTAAAAAACTTCAAAACATACGCCGCACATGCGGAAACCACATGCTCATGGAGTTCATACAACTTGCTTTGATACCGACTCGGAGGGACTGCAGGACTGACAAACATGTTTCATTTTTTCCCCACTGAAGAGTTATCCACAAAACTGACATTTTCAGATTTTTAAAGACAAGGAACGAGCAAGAGATATCCTTATTCCCTGTAGCAAATATTATCACGATATGGTCAACAAAATTTTTCTCTCCCCTTGGGGAAAAATCCTGGAAGAAATGTTGCTTTTCAAGTCATGATGATCAAAACAAAGTCGTTAACCAACCCAGGAACCTAATCGAATCTACCATAAA
Organism: Mesopsocus fuscifrons; assembly: GCA_950004255.1. Lineage (NCBI taxonomy): Eukaryota > Metazoa > Arthropoda > Insecta > Psocodea > Mesopsocidae > Mesopsocus > Mesopsocus fuscifrons. The sequence continues at coordinate 5,903,916 of OX465377.1, forward strand.
CAGGACCAACAGGTGAACATGATGGTGACGCATCGTGCGGCAGAAGGTTGTGGAAGAAGCCATGACGGAGTTGGTGCTGTAGGTACTCAGGTACATATCCCTATAGCAGGTGATTCATCGGGACCTCCACTAGCTAGAGCGGGAGACCAAGATAGCGCCATATATGGATCCAGTCTGACACACTTACGCAAGGTCTCCGATCCCGACTGTCCGACATGTTATGCCTGCTTATTAGTGGGGGAGGTTAAAGCCAAAGGCACTGTGAGAAAAAAAACCTAGGGGCAATCCTACACAATGTCACACGGCACAAGGCCAAAAACTGTTACACGGAAACGCCAGATGGCACCAACTTTACGAATTTGATGGCGAAGAGCGAAGATACAAATCACTATCAAATACACTGATCGAAATACCGACAGTAGGAACACTGGAATCTCAAAGTCTGTAAATTATCCAGATTGAGTCGAACAGGAGGTAGTCTGGAGAAGACGTAGCTATGCCAGTGCCTAATGAATGATTTGTGAGAGCAGTGAAATTCTCTGATGAAATAACCCAGCTAACAACTACATAAATGCCAGGATAATCCATCTAAACAAAGCAGTGACATCAAGGAAAAACAAACAAATACCAAAAATTGGAGCAGCCCACCCCCATAAGTAGGCCATTGATTATGCTGAGAGGAATTTGATTGTTTGAAGAAAACCACGAGTTAAAGATAGCGCGATAAAAATAACAGAGCGTGAGTGCCAAATGTCACAGAGTTGGCTTAACGGCCATTCCTCTGCAAACTTAATTGAAACAAAGAATGCATACTTTAGGTACTCTTAGGAAAATGGCACAATTTTTATTATTCCAACTGTTTACTTCCTCCTTCACTCACAGAATTTTACTAAAACAATTTCGTGCGACTAACGACACTAATAGCCATTATAAAGCCACAGAGAAGGCAAATTGCAGTCGTACGTTTGGTTATAACGTTGCTACACTCGTACAAGTTTTTTTTAAATGTATATAAGTTGTTTCTAATCAACCCTCTTCTTCTGCAAGCCTTCTCAGCCACCATGCCGGTTCAAGCAGAAGACATTTTCGGCGAAAAGTCGGTTCACTGTTTACATAAATTCACCAATGACTCCTATATAAGATACTTTAATGTGCTCGAAGCAGTATGATCATATCTATGGTATGTATCAACTCAACAGGCCTTTTGCTAGCACGACCTGAGCTTGAAGAATAAAATTAGGGATGCGGTTAGAGACACGACGAGACATGGTCAAGGCGAGCATAGTCGTAACTCTCTCACGTTGTTTGACGTGGAAGCAGTGACTCTGGTGACACGTCACGTATCGCATCTCATTTCTGAGACTGGCCAGTCCTCGCCTCGATCTCTCATTGACTCATCATAGCAGCCAGTCCAGTACTTCCACCATGGGAGTATAGTCAAGGTAGGGCACTACCCTCCTTGGCCAAAAAATACCAATAGTATCAAACACAATCTTTGCTAAAGAGTAATAAGGAAGAGCAACATACCTTTTAAATGATGGTTATACGCCGTAACGAAGTTTTAGGTGATGCGTCCGGAAATCATTTCTTTTTTCAATAACATTTAATCAATATCAGGTTAAATAATTAAAACTTCCTTGAAAATATGAATAGCTTCATAGAGCGGTTGAAAAGGGGCTGATTGAAAACGGGAGATCTCAAACGTAATTGGCGGTTTTTTCACACGCAAGTCCAACAAACACGCAGTCTTAAATAGCACGCCGATGATACTCAGGAGTCGCTGTGCCGAAATTGGAAACGCTGAAAAATTCTTTGGCGTTGTTCGAAAGGAAATCCAGAATGTCTGCGAGATCTTTGCTGGCCGGATCCATCACGGCAGCAGGGAGGGTGCCCAACACCTTTCCTGCTTGGTCTACAAACACATACAACAAAACTTTAGAGTGGCTACTGAAACCAATTTGTTTACATTTTTAATGATATCCCAGAAATATATTTCTATAGGGGTGGATTCTTCTTAAAATATACTATAGTGCGATTGCACTCGCCATAAGCTAAACATACGATGAGATAAACCTGTTCGATAGGAGCCACTATAGTACACTTTAGGGAAGTGGTGAAATCCAGCCTGACACCACAAACTGTTTTAGTACTTGGGACTTAACGATCGAGTATTTTCTTAAATAGAAGAAATTATTCGATTAACAGTATAGTACCGCCACCCTGACCTGCCTGACCCGAGGGCATTCTGTGAACAGTGAACAGTGCAGAATGCCCTCGGGCCAGGCAGCTCAGGGTGGCGATACTAAACTGGTGTACCCTACAGACACGTTGGGAGACTCGAGATATCCGTGAGCTAGCCCTAGAGAAGGGAAAAAGAACTTGAAGCTACAATGGCCAGTTTGTAAAACATTTAACTAGGAAGATACGTACTAAAAAGGCGGAGAAAGTGGTGGGACCCGTATATCTTGGACACCCTCTCGTCAGGATGCGCGTCCAACAAGTCTGCGTACTGCGGCCGCTCCCACTTATGTAGAAGGTACGACCCAAGACAGTGACTGAACAGATCCTCGACCAACTCCACCTTCTGTCGGATCTCATCGCTGAAACAGTGGATTTACAATTTTAGTTTTCAGGGATCATGCAACATGCGTCATGACCGAATCATGAAGCTGAAATATTTGACTCTCGAGGAATAGATGCCAATTTTGATAGTGAAACAAATTTGCTGGCTGAAATATAATAATGTCTTTTTAACGTTCGAAACTCGTGATTTTTTTTGGACAAAAATTATCACATCATCAAAATTACAATTACGACGTTAAAAATACATATTATCAGAAAAATATAAATATCCAACAGCGTCCACAGAAAATGGACAATAAAAAACGTCAACAAACAGCATTGTGTAGACAGCCTTAGATGATTATCAAAGAAGTGCTTACTGCTGATCAGGCGGAGAAGTCTCCAGCTTGAAGTTCTGATAGCGGGCGAGAATATCCACGACAGTAACTTTAGCAGGGAGATTTACCAGGCGATTGAGGCGGGTTATTTGATCCCAGTCGTCAATAATCCAACGATTCAGTGAATTTGGGATCACGAGCTGAAAATCAAGATTGTAACAAAACATTTGTTAAGGCAATCACAACTGACACCAGAATGGGTTTTCTGAGAACTTTCGAAGGGAATTGTCAAATGGAGATGATTCACGTCTTTTCGACAAGTGTTCGACTTGGAAATTAACTGGAAAGTGATTCTGAATGGATCTGGCCTGGGGTAGTGCACACATCTGTCAAATTTTGAAGTATAGCAACATTTTCTTACATAAATCTGCCAAGGTCGGTACAATTCATACTGTTAGTGGTTACCAAACCAACGAACCGAACTACCAAGGCAATGTTAAGGCCTACATTTAACCTCGGGACCTACATTCCGTTTAGTGCGGAGCTAGGTTTCCTCCGCCCGTACCATGCTGAGTCCTCCAAGGTAAAAAATAGTGATCATGGTGACAGGATTTCCACAATCGACTGGTAAGGGGTGTGGCTCAAGGGGTATCCGCACATTTCAACAGGTATTTCGTCCTTGCTTACATTGTGGGTAAATTCCGCATAGTATCAGTACAGTAGTAAACACAGAGGAACGAGGTTTGGCCAAAATGGGAAGCAGTCTCATGCGAAGCGTTGTAAAACTAACCACGGTATTATCAGGGTTGCTAAGAATCGGCTCGCTTGTGAAGTTGATATCGCATGGCCGAACAACCGGAACAACTTTGGGACGCTTTTCGGGGACGACAGGTGGCTCCTCAGGCTCAACAGGGGCAGGTGGTTTGACCTGCTGGGCAGGCGGTTTGACCTGCTGAACAGGTGGCTTCACCTGCTGGACAGGTGGCTTGGCCTGCTGAGCAGGCGGCTTGGCCTGCTGAGCAGGCGGCTTGGCCTGCTGGGCAGGCGGCTTGACCTCCTGGACAGGAGCTTCACTAACCGCGGTAACAGGCGCAGCGGCGGGCGGTGCTGCCGGGGTCTGCTCCCTGAGTTCCTCGCTGTTGGCTTCTGGTTCCGGGGGAGCCTCGGCGGGGGGCGGAGAGCCCTGCTTCACCTCCTTGGCTGCTTTACTTTTTCCCCTGGTATCTTTTCGGGACCGCCCATCCACACTGGGTGTAGAAGACCTGAACTCAAAAAACATTGGCGTAATAAATAAATGAGCTTGTTGTACAATGTACATAAGCCATCTATGGCACGCAAACACGCCATGGTTTGAACATTTTACAAGTACCCTAACCTAATCTGGGAGTAATGGTGGATTTAGCTAACTGCGAACGGAACGCCCTCGGACGTTCCGTTCCCCATAAGAGAGTTGTGGACAGAAAAATCAAGAGGAATTTTTGATCCATAAATTTACCTTGGTAACGCGTTGTTTGTTTACGCGTAATGTTCGAAATTGAAACTCTGCAAAGTGTTAAATATATTTTGTTGTTTTTTGTGTAAATAATATTAAAAATGCCTTTTCGAGGAAGACGAAAAAGACTGGCATTGTGCATTGGGGCCCTAGCTCTGTTGGAAGGTAGGGTAAGGGAGGAAGGGACGTGTGACTTCCTGAAAAACAGGAACAAGTTTGGCTACTATTTCACCCTCTACCCTGAGATCGCGAGGGCCCCGGAGATGCATTTCAATTTTTTTAGAATGTCGGCCTCCACGTTGGAGGACCTCCTATTACTGATCGGTCCCCATCACCGTACAGAACTCCGACCGTGGCGTTTCTCCCTTAAAGAGCGCTTGTGCCTCACCTTGCGGTAAGTCCAGTAATTTGTAATTATGACATGAGTACCCGTAGCCTGTAGAACACCTCCTTTGAATAAAAAGCATAAGTATGCAGTTATGAGCTTTCCAGAAACTATCTGGATACGGACCACTATGTTGTATAAGCAGGTACCATGTACATATTCACCTAGGTGCGTATATTGCGTATTACAATACACGTAGATAGCATATTTGACAAGAAGTTTTTATTACAGTTACTTGGCGAGCGGGGACATGATTGTGTCGATTGGCCTCTACGGATTCCGGATGAGCTCGGCTTCAGCTGGGAATATTAAAAGGGAGGTGTCTGAGTCCATTTGGAATTCGTTGAGAGGTGAATTCCTGACTCCGAGGCAAGAGGAGTGGAAAACAGTCAGTGAGGGTTTCAATGATGTGTGGGATTTTCCTCATTGTGTCGGGGCCATCGACGGAAAACACTTTTTCATCGAGGTATGGATATTATCACGTGTAACATTGGTGATGTAGGTACATGTTCCCAAGAAATGCCACTGTGGTGGGATGGTGTGACACCATAATAGAAATAGCTGTCTCGGAAAGAATCTGGTTTCTGCTTTAGAGGGAGGCCCTCTTACGGTGCGTCCTAACATTCTTAGTTAAGTGAAAAAAGTTCATTTGTGTAAGTACAAGAACGAGGGGAAGGTATTATCGAGGCACTTGCAACCATTCCTTTTTGCAGGCTCTACCTCATCAAGGGTCCAAAAACTTCTCTTACAAGAAAAGGCACAGCCTCCTCCTTTTGGCTGTCGTGGACGCCCAGTACAGGTTTCTTATGGTGGATGTCGGAGCCCCAGGTCGTCAGTCAGATGGAGGCCTGTTCAGAGCGTCCCCAATTGGGCAAAACTTTTTGGAAAAAAATATGGACCTACCAACTTCCTCCTCCCTCCATCCAGGAGAACCCTCGATGAGAATTCCGTTTTTCTTGGTGGGAGATGAAGCGTTCCCCCTGACAGATTTTTTACAAAGGCCGTACCCCGGAAGGAACCAAATTGTTCTTCCACGCGCTAAGGCAGTTTTCAACTACAGGCAAGTCAGTGGTGATACGTAATCAAGTTTCATTTTAAATGGTAGGTACGTACCTATACCAACAGCAATTGCCATGCATACCTACTGGTAACATTTCAAACAGATTCATTGACAAGTTGCATGCCTTCAATTACTTTAACATGGTGCATCACAAAAGGGTGGGTTTCACAAACCCGAGTTAAGGCTGTATATACATTCTCGACGAACTCCACCAAAACCACTGTGCGAGAGTAAATATTCGACAAAACTAATGTTTACATATTAGTTCAACCGGAGACTGGTAATTGCAATATCGTATTGGTTGTGTCTACTCTAAAAGCTAAACATAGTGTGCTATTTGAACCTGAAACGAACGCGTGAAAGTAGGACACTATGTTTAGCTTTTACAGGAGAAAAAGTAGAGAAATGCTGTTGAAATTACTCACTTCCGTATGTGAAATAAAAATTGCCAAAATGTACGATGGCTACGGTAAATAGTACAAACATTTATCAAGCTTTTCTACTAAATGTGACGATAAAATCATACATTTTTTAATCCAAATATTTTCAAAAAAATATTCCGCATGAGGTAGTGTTATGTTTTCGCGATCTGTCAAAAAAACATGTGGACTGGTAGTTGACTGTTTAAAATCGCTCCTGTGGGCTTATTACTCCATTTCATGCAAAAATACAACACTACCTCACGACAAAGAGTCTCAGGTTTACATCCCCCAATAAACACCTTTCACTCGCCCTGTAACTTCGGAGTAGGGCTTGAAGTACGTAGCATTGCGAACCAAGTACGTGTAGTCGACCTTAAGGACAAGAAAAAGTGTAGAAATATTCAAGTATTATCGCGAGATTTACAGGGAATATTTAACAACTATTATGTTGTCGTTCTTAAGTTGCACAGGTTAGAGTCACGCTAAGACAATTGTTATAATTTTTCAGACTAAGCAGAGCTCGCCGGTGCGTAGAAAATGCTTTTGGGATTTTGGTTCAGAGGTGGCGGTTGTTCCGGAAGGACTTGTTGACCTCCCGCGAAACCTCAATCAATTGCATCCTTGCTGCTATATGCCTCCACAAATTCTTGAGAAATCGGGACTTGACGCCTTCTTCGAGCCACGTCCACTACTGCCCCCCAGTGACGACGGAGAACGAAATGGTTATCGACCCCCATGAGTTTGGACCGACACCCCAAATGGGGTCAAACAATGCCACTGTCACTGCGGTTGCGATTCGAAATACTGTAAGTCGAACACGACCCTGCGGGGTCCTCGACACACCATCACACATCATCATGTTAAATTGGAATAAATATAAATCTTATCTTATCTTATCTTATACTCTGGCCGACTACTTCCTCAACGTTGACCCCCTGCCTTGGCAGGAAGAAAGAGCCGCAAGGCAGTTTTAAGAAGTGTCTTACAATAGTCAGTGCAGTTTCTTGTCGCCATTTCTTAAGTAATTGTTTTGAAAGAAACTGGCGGCGAATGTTTCGTTTGTTCTGAATACAACTTACCTTTTTATAACGTTAGCAGAAGAAGCAAATTTTAGGATTTTGTAGTGAACTACTCCCTGAAGGCTGAATATACATTCGCTATTTTGTTACGTTTGGACTTCAAACTCTGTGAGAAAACTATTGGATATTTAAATATTCTGAAATATAATATCGTAGGTATATCTTTTTAACGTCATTACTCATGACTCATGAGACTATGCTGTGATTTCAGGATCGGTTAATTTTGTACATTTTTTTTTTGTGACAAAAAGCACTTGATCGTAAAATCACAGCATAGCCTCATGAGTCAAGACGTTAAAAGACATTTTATATTTCAGCATATTACAATATCCAATAGTTTTCTCACAAAATTTGAAGTCCAAATGTAAAAAAATAGCGAATGTATGGTGGCCCTTAAGGGCCCTTAAGGACCACACATTCGTCATTTGTTTAAGATTTTCACTTCAGAACAGGAAACAAGCAATTCCCTTACAGAGATGACGCAGAGATAAAAAGTAGTTATATGTATACACGCAGATGTTGCTTTCTTATTTCTTTTATTACGAACATATACGGTTGTCATAGGGATAGGGCATAGGAAAGAGACATTTGAGAAGTCCCCGATGTAGCTAGTAGCTATAGCTAGTATAGTGGACTAATTGTACATGGTGATTATTCAATATTGGTATACTTGTCCATCACACCAACTATTTCTTGAGTAGCCTTTAGGCGGAGGTGAATTGGTACCCTGGCCATGAAGCCTGCTACTAGGGCTCCGACACTACTAGTGCCGGGGTCCTCTTCGTCCTTCTTGCCCAATTCTCCCACCACTGCATTTGCTATGTCAAGCATAGCGCCAGAGACTGAAACAAAAAACGATGAAAGAAACATTACCACTGATGCTTCAGCGCTGACTTTGAACAGCCTTACATGGGAAGGAATAAGTAACTACAAAGTGTTTCTTAGATAATTGTTAAGAAATGACTTGCTTACATAATTATTGGTTTTTGCCTGAATTTTTGAAAGGTCAATGGTACCTTTTCTTTTCGGATTAGGGATTTCCCTAGTTACTTCTGGTGGCCTCTTCTCCCGCAGTGTTTGAGAATAATAAGTACTTACTGTCTAATTGCGCTCCGCTCTCCAGATGGGACCCCGTGCTTCTTGGCTGTAGGGAAGATACACTACAAGAAAGAAATAGATGATATGAACATGAATCACTGTGTGAAGATGTGCAGGAAGCTCACACAATTTGGGGGAGGGGGAGGGGGGCAGCGCCGAGTTCTGTATATCCTACTCTATGCGAGATAGACAGTATCCTGCGTATCTCCGTTTGAGAAGGCAAAACTCAGAATTGAATTTTTCCACAAGTTGTCGTGAATGGAACAAAAAATTGTATCCGACCAAAAACACTCCGTGTAGAAAAAACAGCCAAGTTTATAACCCTCCAAAAATTAGCCTAACTCAACAGCCCTTAAAAGAGTTTGATATCAAAAATGTTGGCCAAGTTCTCCACATTCCCGCTACCACTTGGCCCCCAAAGTCTTTAAGCAGGTTGGATGGGGGCTGCGGTCCGGGGGTATTGGAAAGCAGGTATCCTGCAGAGCAGGCATTTCCATGACAAAATATATCGCCAACATCCTTGTGATTCGCGCCAAGTAGTAGTAGTACCTACTCGTACCTGATACCTGAAAGTAGTACGTGATCGTACCTGACAGGAACAAGGAGACATATATACATTGCACAACATTGTAGGTAAGTAGGTATTTATTGTTAGGACGAGGAGCAGGAGGTAGTGTTTGTTTTGTAAATATCTGCCATAAGTTAATATGGGAACTTTGAATCGAACCTGAACCTATAATACTGAAGGTACTTCGGGTTTGCGATTTTTCTGGGTGTCCACGGGATGGTACCTTCAAGTGTGTCGATTTTCAGCTCTATCGTACTGCTGGAACATGCTAATAATTTGTATAGGTGAGTCAGTGAGTGAGTCAGTGAGTCAGTGAGTGACCCTCAAAAACAGCTAAGTTTGGGATGTCACTGCTCAGGTACGGTTGGACGTAGAAGTTTGAAATTTAATTTTGGAGGTCCCGTGGGACCCTACTACAGGAGAAGGGTACCCACTGTTCGAGCCACGCCCCCTTGCCTCCTGTAGAGAGGCACGAAAAGTGCACAACTCTGGTTCCTGTAACATGCTGGCAGTGCTCGAGGCTTTGTCGCGCTTTCTTTTTCTTTAAAACTTGGCTGCATGCACTGCCGTGCATGTTGATTCCCACAGTTCCACCCTTACATGGACCTTTACCTACCTATTTTGAAATCATTTATCAACATACCCAACCGTAAATTTGTCCTTTGCGAGGTGGGAGGTGCTGATGGCGACGGCGGGTCCACCCCCTCGTCGATCCACGACTCAAGCTCGAAACTTGCTGCGAAACCAAGAAACATGTAACGATATTGGAATTAAATTCGACATTTTTAAGATAATAATTCCACACAGTTGCTAGACGTTGGAAATCCTGCGATTTCCAACCTTGGTTTAACTTCATATTCCTAAATTAGGTACTATACTAGGTACCTAGATACCTATTAAAACTATTAATTTACCAATCGTATTTACAGTATAATGTACTCCTACTACTTTCACTTCGCTGAAATATAATAAAAATTAAATACAAAATACGAACCTGTTGATCCGGCCATTTTGTGAAAACACACAGTTTAGAAGGTAGTTGCAAACAGTTTGAAACTTTTTTGGTTTGCGCGGGGAATTTCTATTAGGTATTTTTAAATTTTTATTTTCGTATTATTTCTTTATTACACATTATTTTTGGAACCTAATTATAATTTATATGTTAATTTATAATATAAAATTAATAATCGTATAAATTTTGGACATTCCACAACGTTCTACAAAAATTAGTTGAATAATTTCAACTTCCTAATTTCAAAATTTTCGTTCCGTGTTTACAGGCAAAACAGCGCACAACAATGAAGCTGGATGTACAAGATATCACAAAAATGCACAGAAAGTAAAAATAAAAAAAATATCGGGCCGGAATGCCCGTATTTTTCAGACCAGGTTCAAAAATTCATGAGCGAAAAAATTGGAACCGGAATTCGTAGGAACGATGTGGCACCCATGTTTAACTTAACAGCTTAACACTTGGGGTCGGAACGTTCACAGTTAGCTAAATCCACCATAAGTCCACCACTTTGGCACGAACAGTGCAAAACTTTATTAAAAGGGGTGAAGCTCAGTAATATTTTTTAAATGCACGAATGTCTATCCAAGGATTATAAACTGACCTGCTGTCAGAATCATGAACGGAGCCCTCGCTTTTCGCATCACCGGCTTTGACGTCTTTAGTAATCTTCGAATTCCTCCCTCCCCTACTCGCTCGCTTCGCCTTTTTACTCTCCTGTGACGCCTTCAGCTCATTCTGCTTCGCCAGATTTGCATCGTTGTACTTCATAATGCGGCTTTCTGGCACCCATTCATCCCAGCTAAAAATTTCAAAATACTGGTTTGTTAAATTTTACCCATCTTACTCAGAAAACTACAGAATGAAGGAAGGCCTAGTTTGTTCCATGTTTTTCCAATCAGGGTTGGAAACTGCGACATTACCACCCTTGCTGCTTCCTGAGTCATGTCAAAACCTTTAGTTTGTATCTAGTTTTCGTCCCACAGCCGAGTATCAAAGGGGAGATGAGCCATAACAGGCGCCATCAACTTACTTTTTATTCCAGCCCTGATAGTGCACCATGTATTCATTGGTGTTATCTTTCTCGTTGATTTGAACTTTCAAACATTTCGCTTCGTACATCAGTGGCCCGTGGAAGCACAAAATCTTTTCCCCTGCAAGTGAATAGACAGGTTACAGCAAATTAAACTCTGGCCAGGATTAAAGAACGAACGAAGGGTGTCCATACACTCTCACAGCTACCGTAAACTAATACAATCTAAGCAGGTAGATCTAGGGGAAACTTTCAACTTTTCGAACCAAAGAAAATTCTTCCAAACCAACAGTAAACGTATGGGTATCAGAACTGCAACACCAGTCACCAACTGCTGCTTGACAAAAGTACTCTGATTCTTCAAATTATCAAACAGCAGCAGTAAAAACCACAGCATAGAAGCATCAACAGATATGGCGGCAAATGAAATCATAGCGACTACTAATTAGGAACGGATGAAGTCCGGCTAAAATGAAAATATTTCGAATAGACAGTCCTGTTTCTCATTACCTTCCGAAAATTGGCTCTCAGCAGGTGCCATAGTGAGCTCAAAAAGTATAAAACACACGAAATATTTTTGTATGTAAACAAATAATGGCACTAATGGTAATGGTAGTAGCGTTCAAAACCGGATACCAATATTCTAACCGGAAATGAAGATGTCTTGTTCCACGAAACTTTTAAGCGGGAGGTTTAAACAATCACTCCTACATCTTCTACTTTTAGGTAGATTTCGAAGAAAAATCTACCTATTGTAGTCGTACCAGTAGTCTCACTTTTGAAAAATTTCTTCACAGTTATTCTTTTTATGACCCCTGGATCCCAAAACCACCATCAGTTCAAAAGTTTATATATATATATATATCTATATATATATATATATATATATATATATATATATCATTTTCACTTCCTTGTGAACACGCTAGCAGCCGTATTTTTGAAAAATAATTGGTTTTGACTATTTAATAAAATATAAGGGGCTAAAATCTCGGTCGAGTTCGTTAATGGGGGAAATCGGACCAAGGGGGGGGGGGGGGGGGGGAAATGGGGGGACTTTTCTAAATCTGGCTTTTTGGCCATAACTCCCTTAATATTGCAACTAATGAAACGTAGTTTTCTCTGAGGGTCGTCTAACAGTACTGCCTACAACTTTTCTTAGTAACGTTTTTTGATCCCACCCTTAATGGTTGAATAGGGGTGGAAAAAGGGGGTTTTGCGCACAAAAAAATTCATAACTTGTGTCCTAGGGGTGTTATCGAGTTCTTTTGTTTTGTAATGTATTTGCCTCAATATTACCTACAACTTTTGTCTGAAAAAGTTTTTCGTCCGACGCACCGTTTAGGCAGGGGGTGGGGGGTTGAATTTTCAAAACGTCATAACTCACTTATTTGGTGAGATATTGAGTTTTATCTTTTTGCTATGAGTTTCTATTAATAATATCTACAACTTTTGTCTGAAAAAGTTTTTTGTAAAATCACTTTCATTTTCTTGTTAAGGGGGGGGGGGTGAAATTTCAAAACTCAATTCCTCCGTTTGTTATTGTGTTATCGAGTTCTTTTGTTTTGTAATGCATTTGTCTCAATATTACCTACAACTTTTGTCTGAACAAGTTTTTCGTCCGACAAACCGTTTAGGCAGGGGGTGGGGGGTTGAATTTTCAAAACGTCATAACTCATTTATTTGGTGAGATATTGAGTTTATTCTTTTTGCTATGAGTTTCTATTAATAATATCTACAACTTTTGTCGGAAAAAGTTTTTTGTAAAATCACTTTCATTTTCTTGTTAAAAGGGGGGGGGGGGGGGGTGAAATTTCAAAACTCAATTCCTCCGTTTGTTATTGTAGATAATGCAATTGGATCAACTGAAAATCTTCTTATCCGTCTTTCTAAATGATTTTAGACTGCTTTTAGTTGATGGAAGTAATCTTCGAAATCTACCTACGCCTTTCGGGGCTGCCGAAAGGGATTTTTTTGTCTTTCCCGGGGAATAGTTGTTCAAAAATATGCTTAAATGGGTGAGTACAAATAAGTAATAACTAATAAATGCACCTCGATCATGAAAGAAGTAGGTACCTATCATAAATTAGTATTACCTGCTAATAGAGTACTGTAGTATCTATAAAATGGGCGCTAGAAAAGTCAACTATTGAATTAATCTCCCAATGGAACAATGCAGTTGACCAATTTACTAATAAGACCAATAATAACAACAGAGGTCATTCAAAACTCTAACCTGACAGCAGGTAGGCCATCCTCATAACAAGGAATGAAAAGAGCAAGGACTCTAACCTAACTAACGACAGAAATGAGATCGACTAATTTTTTAAGTAACATATCGTTACTTTATATTAGACTTCTAACTACGAGGGAAACTACATGCAAGAGAAAAACTGAACATCAGTAGAGCCAGGAGGGTTTCGAACCCACGACCTTCAGATTCACGGCCAGATGCTGCTCCTCCCAGTTCCCATTCTTTCTCTTGCACAAGATGCTCTACAGCTCAAAAAGACAAGTTACAGTCCAAGTTGTATTCCACACAATTGAGGCCCAGTAGAACAAGCTGGAAGCATGAGTCGTACGCCATAGCTAAGTGTGGCACACAGAATTCCGGGCACTTTACTTACTAACAGACGAGTCCTTCCTTAAAATAGGCCTACATACATTATCTAATAAAAAATGGTAAAAATCCTTCCCACAACCGTCACTATCTCAAGAAAGACAAGAATTATTCTAAAATTTCAATAAGTTTTCACACATCTGTAGACAGTAGATAAGTGTTTCACTTACCTAACAAAAAGAAACATTACACAAAACTGCTAAAATACTCTATAGGAAAGTGATTTAGTAGCGGCCTTACAAGTTTTGCGAAAAGAAATAGCTGAGAAATTTGATTAGATCAAAAACGACCGCAATTTTGACTGAAAATATTCAAATATTGAGTTACTTTTAAAATCCTAAATAACTTAGGTAATGTACTTTTTTACCAGTTAAAAATTGTTAGTAGCGGCCTTACATGTTTTGCGAAAAGAAATAGCTGAGAAATTTGATTAGATCAAAAACGACCGCAATTTTGACTGAAAATATATTGAGTTACTTTTAAAATCCTAAATAACTTAGGTAATGTACTTTTTTACCAGTTAAAAATTGTCCAACATCCTATCCAATATAACTAGTTATAGTTATTCAAGCTAAAAAAAATAGCTGTGTTACTAGCCAGGTAACGCAGCATGTCCTGGAAAGTTGCTAACACAAGCGTCATCGTCTTTTCATTGATAGGGCTGTAGGAGAGCGCGTATCCCAGTTTAACTGTAACAGAAATAACAAGGGTAACTATTTGCACGGAAAATGGGAAAAAAACCGGAGCTGATTATACTTGGCTTCTGGAAAGAAATTGTTAATCTGTTAGGGCGTCTATTTCCGACGTCTTAACGCCAGTAGAGCACCTAAACTAACACCAAGGTGTGCGTAAAATAACACTATAACACTAACAGAACAGGAACACCACTAAATAGGTAACCAACCCAGGTCTTCAACCGCCTTGCGCTTAGACTCAAGTAATGGGCACCAGCAACAGGCAACAGCATTAAGCTATGAGTATGATTTTCTCTGCACTCGCTCACGATTATAACATCATAACTACCTAATTTAATCGAATGTGGGCATTTACCGAACAAGCGAAGCAGGTGATGAGCGCCATAAATGGCCGAAGGTAGAGTATCAGGGTTTTCAGCAACAATCTTATTATATTGCTGTCTCTCCTCTTTGTATAACAGTTTGGACCCCAACATTACGTTAAAGTATTCCTTAACACCTTTTATCACTTCTTGACATACTGTTATCCTGAAAGAAAAAATAATAAGAAATTATTCAATAAATACGTAAGTGTTAAATCCCGGACTCCATAGGAACATATTAAGTAAGTAAGATAATTTTTTCTACATTATTGCATTCGCCCTGACGTCACAGGGTTGACCTTTTTAAAGCAGAGTTTCATAAATTCAAAATCCATTTTGCATTAAAAAATTATGGGTGCGTACACTAATCGTCTTGATGCATATCGTCCTCGTATCGAAATACTTCAGCTACTTACGTGTGCTCCAGTCCCCGCGCCTTCTTGTGCTGTAAATACATTTCCAACACCTTGTCTACGGTTATTTTTGCCGGCAGCACGGTCAACTTCTTTTTCTTTACTACAGTCAAATTGTCATCCACCAACCACGGTTTGAGTTCATCCGGAATTTTTATCTGAAGCAAAAGAGACGGCCACAATGTTATCACTTACTTCAAGAAATTTCTGACCAGTTTCCACCAGATCACGTTCTAAATAAGCGTTCATCCAATAGGTCTAGTGAGTTGGCGACTACCGTGGATCCCCCACAAATGGGAACTATAAGGTCTAGCGGAGCGGAGCCAATGAAATATATATAGGTACCTTAACTTCTAACTTATTAATGAATTGAGCTTCAGTCTCCACAGCGTGATCAAGCTTTGCTCTTTTGTTTTTCCTGAGAGCGTCTGAACCGCTTTCATGTGATGGTGTTGGACTCCCACGTTTTCTATCACCCTTGATGCGCCCTCTTGGGTCCAGAATCGGCGTCGACGATCTGAAAAAATAGCACTAACTTGGTAACACATTTGCATGTTGGTTTTTCAGACCCAGCAGCCCTTAAGCCAATAGGATATATTCACAATACTTTATCAATAAAACGCGCTTACAGTACCTTTTGTTTCGTATTCCAGTATTAAACCTCACAGTTCTATTTGTTGACGTGTAAAGTCGCCTTCGTGAGGCAACTGTTGGATATTGCTAGTGCCACTTGTATATTTACCCTTAAGGGGCGGAACAAACACAGAACGGCTCTGCAATGATGTTTCTATCGTATCGCCCCAGACAAAATACCCCGGTATCGCTAACCACCAGTGGGAAAATTTGTAGGTTTTCCATGATTTTGAGAGTCATCTATCTCAGTAGACTACTGACTACGAAAACTTCTACTAAATATAAAACTGGGTAGTTACCTGCTGTCAGGGTCATTGACTGAACCTTCACTGCGAGCATCGGCAGTCTTACTTTCTCGGCCAGAACTGGGTCGTCCCGCTTTTCCGGCTTTGCCCTTCTGTTTAATTGCTACGGACTTATGTGACCGATACAAGTCCTTCTGGCGTGCAACGTTAGAATCATTATACTTCAGTACCCTTGCTTCTGGCACCCACTCGTCCCAGCTAAAACAAGAGTAGTGGATGAGTTTCATTTTTATATGAATAATTTTGATTAATTGTAGGCATATTTCGAAGAAAAATCTACCTAATGGAGCGCCCCTGAATGCTATTACACCCACGTCACATGAAGTACGGAACAATTCTAACCCCGACGACTCGGGCTTTTGACAGGTGCTGCTACAATATATTAATATAATAACACTGCACTAGGTCTTACTTCTTGTTCCATCCAGCGTAGTGCACCCAGTACTCGTTGCCACCGTCCGTGGGGTTCACCTTGAACTTGAGGCATTTCGCTTCGTAAATAAGTGGCCCGTGAAAGCACAATATTCTCTCTCCTGAAAAAAACAATTATTTGCAGTATGACTAGATGGTCTTTGCTTTATTTGTATACAAAAACGCGGCCTGAGCGGAAAGATAAAGCAGGAAGGAATGAAGAGAACACAAAAGATTACTAAAAATGAACACTATACCTTCAGAAAACTTAGGAGTAGGTGTCATTCGTCAAAATTAATTATAATATTTAGGGAAATGTCAATTTAATATAAATTTTAAGCACAATCCAGTAAGTAGCGTGAGTTTCTGTCAATTCCAACCAAATTATTTGATTTCAAACAAACATGGCCGACAGCGTTTCGTGGCAGCAGACAAAACTTCGCGCGAAAAACTTTCAATGAAATTTAAAGTTTTAATTTTTTCTTGGTTGGACAGTAAAAAAAAAATTATTGCGGGATATCGCTTATGAACTTTCTACAATCTAGATAAAATAAATAAGTAGATAACAATGTGATTCCTTAACCTATCTTGTACAAAAAAAAACAAAAATTAGTTGTCTTCGTGCAATGCGAACATGAAAGATCACTTAGAAATGGTAAGATTTATAGAAGTGCACATGGGATGGTCAGTGTAAAAGTTTGGTCGCAGGGGGCACAATTTCGGAGCCGAGTATACCCAGGGCCAGCAGCGGGGCCCCTCCTCTCTCCGCTGTGCCATTTTTGGCTCCCGTACGCCAGGCCAGCGGCTCGCCCGCAGTGCTCGGGGGACTCTTGCAACTGTCTCTTCGCCTATCTCCGGTTCGGCAGCACCCGTCGTCCGTAAGGTACGTGCAGGTTACGCCTATAGACGCTCCCGCCACACCAGAAAAAGTAAAAGAAAATAAACGATACCAGGGAGCATAAAACGGGTGTGACTTTATCTGATTGTACTACTGATCATTCCACAAGTCCAGGATTATTTATTTTAAATGGCGACAGTCAGCCTTGACAGATGGTCACGTGATGTAAACAAAACTGGAAGCTGGTCCGTTCCGTGTACATCCAACCCGTCTACTAAAATGACAATGAGGGTACAGTATCCCTACTGATAACGAATCATACCGTGAGTCATACAACTGGAAAGTCTGTGTTCAGGATATTCTTCTATCAAGTGGCATAGAGAAGTTGGTGTAGGCATTTGCAAGAAAGAATGCTGCTGGCAACTAGGTAGATCAGAACCAGAGTAGGGAGCGCTCATTTTTCAAAAAGTGCCGAAGGATCCGTGGGGGTTAAGTCAGGTTAGCGTTTCTCCGACGTAGGTACCTGTCTGTACCATGCATCTCACCTTCACATAGCACTCCCACCCGGATTTAGTGAAAATGAAATTCAAACAACCAGCACGGTGCCATCCATGCACCCGGCAATCGGATATGTGAAAAGCTACGGGCTTCCTAAGCATTTTTTCGTCAATTTGATATCGACGTTGCTGAATACTGAATAGCCCCAGGCAGTTTCATATAAATGTCGTATAAGTACCTACAGGCATTCTGTCGTTGTGTCAAACCAAGTACCCCCTCCCCCCCCCCCCCCCCTCAAATCCAGGCACGACAAAAATGAGCTTTGAAACTCACTCATGAGCTCACTGAATACGAAACGGAAAAGAGGAATCATAGGTATTACGTGTATTCGAAGGAATACAGTTAATATTCCTACGAATTTCTTCAGTTTAACCCCATTCACAGTCACTGAATTCATAATCGCTTCAGTCTTCAAGCGACCCAGTCAGCAGTCCTGCATGCCGACAGAAAAGACATGGTCGTTTCAGGATAACAAACTGAGGTCCACGATGCGAAAGTGGAGAATTTACAGCTGACGTCACCGCGTGGTCCCAATTTAGCCCCTCTTGCTGCTGTTGGCTGCCGGCCATGCTGCCACCCAATACCCATGCACCAATACACCAGCCTACACGTCAATAAAGCGTAGGAACAGAGAATATGCCATAAATTACATCAATTATGGCGCGGTGACAAGTATAGAAAACCAATAAAATATCGCGTGACCAACCATCACGGTGAACAAAAGAGAATTTGAAAAATTATCGCCCTCAAGCAAAAACTTATCATCATCACGATTCCATCTTGAACCCAGAAGCGAGGGGGTAACCACTCCAGAGATTCCTTGAGATTCCACTGAGATTCCCTAAAGATTTCCTAAGATTCCCAACGATATTCATAGAAAGATGAACCCCGAAGGGATAACCACTCCAAAAAATTCCAAGATTCCCTGAAATTTCATAAAGATTTCCAATGATTCCCAACGAGATCCCCAACGAGTGGCTAACACCTCGCCCAGAAGTCTATGAATAACTGAACGTGTAGCAATACTGTGGTAGCGACTCTGACAGGGCGTTGTGAAGGCTTTAGACTTACGGTCCTGGGTTTTAAATTTGAATATTGAAAAGGTTTTCTGTCAAACACGGATGCTCGGGGCCCACGGATAAAACATTCGGATTAAGAGAAGGTTCCATTTTTTGCTGCCAGTTGGTTATTTTTTCGTTAGCGAGGTTTGAACGTCACCACGGAAATGGTTTTCCATTCCTCCCACTAATACAGCAAAAATTTCTCCGTGATATTTGGTTCATCTTCAGCGTCCTTCAGAGATCTGAAGGTAATTTATTTATAAGAAACAACAAAAACTAAGAAAATACAGAGTTCAAGGCTACTGGAAGTTATGGGTACCGATTTTTCTCGCTTGCCATGACAGCTCTGAAGAACAGCTGAATGATGGGCAAATGCCTAACTGATGAAATATTTTCACTTCCCATATTGTCGGAAATCGTATGGAATTGACTGCTTTTTGAACGTCCATATTCCTTCGTTTAAAATTCAGAATACGTATAAGAACTGAAAGCTTGCTAGGCGCATTCAGGAACAAGAAATACGAGAAAAATAAATATTAAGTTTGGCGGAAGAAACCTACAGTCACGACTTCGCTTGGCTGGCTGACTCAAATCTCTCGAATAGCCCCATAAAAAGTTAACACACAGAATGTTTGATAATATCAGCAAGAATGTGGTCAGCAGAGGCGTGGCTAACGCCCACATTCCATTCAAACATATCACTCTTTAAACTGGCCCATGCACGAGTAAACAGAGAGCTATTTTAGTTGCTCAAGATCACGATTGCGGCAGTCTGCACGCCTCTGCCAATCAAAATATTCATTAACGACTTCAAAAAATTGCAGGTCCCATAATTTGCTGACTTGTGACATGATTCACAAAGAGCTAACGTATAACGACTCCAACTTCATTTGAATTTCCAAAATATTGAATACTATTTTGAACTTTTTCTTCCAGTTTTTCATTGACAAAAAGGAGCACCAAAAACCGCCAAAATGGACGCGATCAAGAAGAAAATGCAGGCGATGAAGATGGAGAAGGATGCGGCGATGGACAAGGCAGACACTTGTGAAGGACAGGCCAAGGATGCAAACCAGAGAGCGGACAAGGTGAAAACCAGTGAACTAGAAAACATTCAAAAAAGACAGAAAAACAGACAAAAAAGGAAGTATTTCGAAACCTTCTCATAAAAGTAACACTAGAGGTGACACTGAATCGGTCGTATATCATGGAGAACTTGTAAAATAAATTCAGAAAAGAAGGCAATTTGTCTAAAAGTTGAAAGGAAAATGTATCACTTGATCCGTATTCCAGGTGAACGAGGAGGTGCGGGAACTTGGAAAGAAGCTGAAGCAGATCGAAGCTGACCTGGTTAAGAACAAGGCGGACCTCGAGCAGGCTAACAAGAACCTAGAAGAGAAAGAAAAACTTCTAACATCAGTAAGTTTAGCTCACGTCCTTCAAGCCAACCGTGCTGACTTGTCAAAAGTTTGAGTGCTACCTGACAAGCAGGGAAGTGAGTAGGATACCAAGTGTAATTCATAAGTAACCGAATATTTATTCGTTGAACCCAATTTTAGAAAAAACAATTATTACCAACGTGAACCCATTTCAAAACATGATTATGTAAGTTAATAGTGGGTGTACACGAATTTCTTTCTGTCACTACGCCTGCGAAAACAATGATTATGTAACTGGAAAGTGGGTGTACACGTTTTTGTAGTGCACGGGTAGTGCTATGTTTATTATCAACTTCGCATTTTTGTAGTGATTTCAACTGAACTGAGTTTTAAAATATTGAGGGTGCGTTCCACCATGCCAAGTATTGCCTAGTTAAGAGGAAATTGGAAATTTTCTCCCATGTTTACCATGTTATTTCCGAGAAAATCGCTGTTTTTCTCAACGGAGTACGGTGGGACGCAGTAGTTGTGCTCTAGTTATTTAAGTTACTTTTATGGAAGAACCCAATTTATTTTTCAGTGACCTTTCGACTGTAAGTTAATGTGTTTCGTCTTGTGCAGACAGAGAGCGAGGTAGCATCTATGAACCGGAAAGTGCAGGAGATTGAAGAGAACTTGGAAAAGTCAGAGGAGCGGTCCCTAACAGCACAGACAAAGCTCGCTGAAGCGTCGCAAGCAGCTGACGAGTCTCAGCGTATGTGCAAGGTGTTGGAGAACCGCTCCCAGCAGGATGAGGAGCGTATGGACCAGCTCACCAACCAGCTCAAGGAAGCGCGTATGCTCGCTGAGGACGCTGACGGCAAATCCGACGAGGTGGGTAAAAAGCAGAAAGTTGCTGAATTCAGCACTGGGAATGAAAAAGCTGGAAGTTCCTTTAAGTTGTTCAAGGCATGATGGCGAGGGGGTAACCACTCCAGAGATTCCTTGAGATTCCATAAAGATTTCCAAAGATTCTCAACGATATTCATAGAAAGATGAACCCCAAAGGGGTAACCACTCAAAAAAAATCCCAAGATTCCCTGAGATTTCATAAAGATTTCCAATGATTCCCAACGAGATTCCCAACGAGTGGTTAACCCCTCGCGTGATGGCAACTGCTCTAGTGCAATATTTTCTTTAATATTTTCACCATCTCCCTGGAAAGTATTGTCCCTTAGAAAGCGAATGATGCAACTTCATGTTCAATATTTCCTACATACACTCTAACACCATATTTATGGTTCAAGGTGTCCCGCAAGCTGGCCTTCGTTGAAGATGAGCTTGAGGTAGCTGAGGACCGTGTCAAGTCCGGTGACTCGTAAGTATAACTTCAAAATTGCTTACTACCTATTTATTTGAAAACGCTTTGCACATATAGTTTAGAGGTGACTTTACTGTAAAGCTATAGGTTTTTGGGTGGGGAGTAGTAACTTAAATCCTATTCTGTTTTGAAGCAGCAACTATAGTTCCCGTCAGCCTCTCAAAAAATAAGGTTACTACTTCATTTTGCAGGAAAATCATGGAGCTGGAAGAAGAGTTGAAGGTTGTAGGAAACAGTCTCAAGTCTTTGGAGGTTTCGGAAGAGAAGGCCAACGAGCGGGTGGAGACCTACAAGAGGGATATCAAAAAACTTACCATCAAGCTCAAGGAGGTCAGTGGCACTGACTTTTTTTCTTGTAGTAACACCCTAACCTGAACCTAACCTAAACCTTTGACTGAGCTCAACAACGGTGAATTTTTGCCTGGACCAGCAAAAATTATTTTCATATTTCCTCCTAGTAATGTCAACAATTGGGGCGGCGGGAATGCACCACCTGCTGGTGGTGTTTTAAACACCCCTATATTACAATAGAAACACTGATTTTCATGTTAATGGTTTCAGGCTGAAGCCCGCGCCGAATTCGCGGAGAAGACGGTGAAGAAGCTCCAGAAGGAGGTTGACAGACTCGAAGGTAACGTAATCAAATTCCCGGCTGCTTATCTTCAGCAATGCTTCACCAGGGATAAAAGGAAATCTGTTGGTCTTATCATTCTACGAGATTTTTCTTTATCAAACAATATGGGGTTTGAGTTTAGGAACTTCACCGAGATTCTGAAATTCTTGCATCTCCTCATCCTTTACGGGTGATAACATCAAGTGCCTTCTTCAAGTTGAACCCCTTGACATTTCATCCTTATTACTGAGGTTGACAAAGGATTGTTTTGCAGACATATTGTACCAGGAGAAGGAGAAGTACAAATCCGTTACCGATGAGATGGATTCCACCATTGCCGAACTGGCAACTGGCTAGATCAGACTCTAAGCCCTGCAGCCCGCAAGCCAGTCCCAACATCCAGCCCGTCTACTGCATTAAGCACTAAGCCAATGGCCTTGTCCCCAAATAAGCCAGCCCTGTAGACTTAGCAGACAGTACCCAAGTGCATTAGGATCAATGCAAGCATGTCGAGTCCGCGCCCAGCCATGTCGCCTCACGCCTGTCCCAGCTGCGACAGGGGGGCAGTAGTTGTGCATGCACATAGCAGTTTGATAATTTGAAAACTTTCTCGGGGTCTGCGGGGGTTCCCACGTTATGCCCTCCGTTCTTCTTTTTCTTTCAGCGCTGTCTCTTCTCTTTTCATTTTTGTTCTAGAATAGTGCTTGCACCGCCTTTCTTGCTTATTTACAGATATCTATGAGAGTGAAAAGTCCAAATACACTGACATTTGCGACGACATGGAAAAGACAATATCAGAGTTGGCTGGAAACTAATGCCTCGCACAACGCGCCGCTTCGCCGCAGCTTGCTCGCAGTTCACCGCTCCGCGTGTCACGCAATTTTGTGTTTTCACAGCTTTCTCATCATGCCTGTGCTTTCTTCAAGCTTTTGCCTTATTACCGCTTGTTTTGTTTATATTTTGCGGTGCCCAGCTGCCGCTGCTACAGTCACTTCGATGCTGGGGGCTCTACGCATGCTCTGTCTCTTCTCTTGATCACGTGCATGCTTTAATTACTGCTTTGAGCTCACGCCTTTCAGGGACAATATGGCTTCTGAACTCTGCCTGTGGGAACACTATTTTATTTTTAATATTAAGCATAACACACTTTGAAACGCATGAACTGAAAAGAATGTTCTTGGCTTTTCATGTAATGCGCCTTCTAGTGAGCCCTAACCAGCTTCTGCCGCTTGATGCCTGCGCTGTTTGCTTCACAGTTTGCTCTGCTTTTCAGATCAACTCCGCTCTGACAAGTCTAAATACATGGCAATTTGCGACGATTTGGATAAGACATTCGCCGATCTTACTGGACTTTAAACGCACTAACTTGCATGGGGTGGCTTAAAATCCTTCTTTAAGAGGTCCATCTTTCTTAGTACTGAGACGGACCGAGACTCGCGAGCTGCAACTGAATATTTAGGAAGATCATGCAGCGAATTATCAAATGAAGGAATAAATCTGTTACGTTTTGTTGGTGAATGTGGTCGTTGTTGCACCTATAGAACCTATGCCACGCATCCTGGGAAGCCGGAAGACCGATCATTTCAAAGTGCCCCATAATGCGTGGCAACGGTTCTGCAAAACTCGCCTTATTGCATTAAATTAAATAAGTAATTTAGCAGCTTCTTGTTAGCTTCGCCTGTTTGGTCGTAACTGCTTAAATTATTGGTATAGATTCCAGAGTAATTAGGTCTAGGTATAGTACAGGTTTAAGTTCGATTACGACTGTAGAAATGATCTCAACTCCCCCAAAGCCATGCGCAGGTTTGCACGGCGCTTTAAACCAACCTGATCCTGACTTTACCGATTTACCGCTTGGTTTTCCCTTCAGCCTTTCTTCGTACCTGACACTGAACGAGTGCCTAGTCCACTCACTCAGCTCTTGGTCAGCTGAGATTTTCAACCGCTTTTGTTAATCCTGTGCTCCGTAACTGCTTGACTCCGTTTGCTTCTGCTTTTCCAGATCTTTCCAGAATGGAGAGAAGGAAATACACACAAATCATGGACGATTTGGACAAGACATTCGTCGATATGACCGGGATGTAATAGCACTAACTGCATGTCAAAATTTTATCAACCTACATTATGTAGGTATTTGACATTGAGGATCGAATCGAAAAAACTACGAGCATGGCTTTTGACTACAACGTAACTGCACAGTTACATAACTTCACTAACAAGCAAAGATTATGAGTCACCAGACATAGAAATGGCATTGTATTTTTAAGCTTTCTATTTTTAACACTTGCAACTTTGTTGGCATGCTTTGGTGAGAAATAAAATGTGATGGACACATTTTCTCAGTTGTAATTTCCCTAGTAACAAAACCCTGCTTTAGTAGGTACAGGTATAGGTAAATTTAGGTGCTTCATTACTATATGACAGTCAGGGAGTGAATACTGTAAAATAAACTCGAAAAGTTAAAAGCGAGAATGATGGCAAAAAGGGGAAATTGAGAACCATCAATTTAAAAGCAGAACGGTTCGTTAGGTATAGGCATTCGCTAACCCTATACGCTCGCTGCAAAAATCCAGTACGTATCCATTTCAACCCACAGATTCAAAGGTGAAAGAAAAACTTCCTAATATTTCTGTTGGGTTTTCACATTTTGTTTTCTGAAATCTGGGTAGAGCAAAAGTGAAAACTGAGGGAAATGTTTCAGTAGAGGTCCAGTTATAAAAATTCGTTCAAAAAAATTCAATGAGAAAAAAAAACTGCAATTTTTTCCAATTCGATCAAAACTGGACCCTCCTTAGCGCTATTGATTACTGACGTAAAATTTCATGGATAGCCGCATGAGCTGAATAAAACAAAAAATACCTAAAGCAAGGAATTGGCATGGAAACCAGGGAAGTAAAACCGTGGAAGAGTTCGAACAGGAGCCATAAATTGTAGAGATGACATATGCACGGTACGAATGTCAGAATCCGTACGTGTAACAGAGGGAAAAGGTCAGCTAGATCCGAGGGGGTAACCACTCCAGAGATTCCTTGAGATTCCCTGAGATTCCAAAAGATTTCCAAATATTCCCAACGATATTCATAGAAAGATAAGCACTTCAAAAAATTCCAAGATTCCCTGAGATTTCATAAAGATTTCCAATGATTCCCAACGAGATTCCCAACGAGTGGTTAACCCCTCGGCTAGATCATTTGACAAATCTAGAATGCTGAGCTATTTGGAGAAGCTCTTCCCCCATCGCTCAGACGCGCAGAATTAAATGCGATTATCCCAACGAATATATCTTCTATTAGTTAGAGGAAACTGAATCGACCTAGTTTGTGTTTAATAGAATTTGGCTAATTTTCAAACCAGTAGCAGAATCTTCCGCGCGGGGAAAACTTTGTCACTTATTTCTTAATTAGAATGCCTGAATTTCACTCAGCCACAAATAAACTGAAATTATGTCAAAACTGACTTTTAGGGAAGAAGCGAATTTTCTACTTTTTCAGAAATAGGTGAACAATCCTTCCGTATAGGAGCAGTTAGCTGTTAAAACTAGAAAAAGGTTAAATGGACAAAAGTTGGAGGAATTTCAGAAATGTTCATTGGCAACAGTAAACTGTAACGCTGCCATAACTCAGTCACTTCGAAAAAAAAAGCACCAGGGTAAAATGGAACTGCTATGCATCTAAGTTTTGCAGTAAACATTTGGCACTTGAGTAGTAATTGCTGCATCTCACTGCATAACGCAATAAAAAAACCAGGGTTGCAGAGAAGGGGTCCCCCAACGGATACTGGATTTTACTTTGACCGAATAAAAAGAACCCGGAAAATTTTGTTCAACAAATGGGAATCGGCATTTCCATTTTTCCTTCCTCACTAACAGTTAGCGCGGGAAACTATTTTGATCCGATTTTGAAACTCATTATCCGGTATCCGGTGGGGTACCTCCTGCAACCCTTATGTTGGGTACGAATGCTGCACCGAGTGTCTTCAAGGAGCTGACCATCGTACGCTCGGACCTGCTCGCAATGTGTCTATGTTGCTAACCAACGTGCTCTGCGTATTGCTCGCTCGCTCGCTAACTTCAATGGCCGCCTATCTGCACCTCAGGTATATCATTAATTTATTTTAACTATTGCCTAATGAGGAAACAACTGTTTCGTTTGAATGGAGAGCCAGTAAAAAAGAAAGTGAAAGAAGCCCTAATAATATTTTTTTATAGGCTGTATAATTTACTATATAAGGCTGAATTCACCACTTTCCAACAGTGTCTATAACGAGAGGATTTAACGAACGGATTTACGTTATCGTATGTTTATCTTACGACAAGTTCGATCGCAGAGTTACAAGTGCAAGCGCAAGGCATTTGTCGTAAGCTAAACATACGATAACGTAAATCCGTTCGTTAAATCCTCTCGTTAAAAGACACTATCGGAAAGTGGTGAAATTCAGCCTAAGTGATTTTGAAAAATCAAAAATGATTTCATGCAACCCATTTTCCTACTTATAAAACCTCTCCAAAGGGGTAGAATATCTGTGTGGAATGAAAAGCATAATTAGGTATTGTCAAACTTCGCAGTGAGTTCCATGAAAATTTCAAGTTTCGCTCCATCCAAAAAACCTGTTTGAGTATCGATCTATCATAAGAACTGAAAAGCATTCCCTACACCCTGAACAGCAAAGAAACCTCGTCTTGTCGGAAAAAATATAAAAGTTTTCCATGAGGAAAATGAAAGGGGTGGAGAAAGAAAGCTGTTGCTCTGACAGTCTCAAAAACATGTTCACAGAAGGCTTAGTAAACGCGAGACTGGGCATAAAGTTTTTGAACAGCCTTCGGTGCTGACGGGGCGAACTTGGGTGAGAGGGCCAAGGGGCGTTCAAGAGGCATTGTTTTAAGTGCCGTGTCGCATATCGAGAGCCACCGACCTAGTTCTCAACAGCACCCCCAATACCTACCCCCGTTCCAACCGTGATATATATCATTTACCTACTTGACCTTTAATTTTGGCGAATATACCAAATTTCGTGAGATAAATCATGAATAAATGGGGAATTGGCCAAGAATTTTCAAAATCCTGAGAGATAAATTTATTTAATAATTCACTGAAAATCCGGGCTTAGAGGAGCTTTCCAAAAATTGGCAAATCACTGCTGAAATGGTCTAAAGCTCAACTTACCCCGAGTGTGTGATAACTGTAAATCCTGACAATCCCTCTATATCTCTCTACTGTCCTTACCTGTCGAAGTAATCCAAATGAGAAAAAAAAACACCGAAAAACCACACTGAAATTTTGGGAAACCGCCCACGACAAGGTGTAGTCTTTATTACCACGTTATAAATAAATAATATTTAAATTACTCTAATTTCAGACGAGCTCGGCCTTAACAAGGACAGGTACAAGAGTTTGGCTGACGAGATGGACTCGACGTTTGCTGAGCTGGCTGGCTACTAAACCTGAGCCTGAGCACCCTCCGGACCATACCTCTATGTATGCTCTCTCTTACATACGCGCCACCACAACGCGCCTGTAAAAACTAAATTATATATGCGAAACTTGGTTACTAAATTGATTATTCTTTCTGTCATTGTTGGTAAAAATTAGGTTGATATATAGTTAAATTCTGTTTCGTAAGATTAAAATTACGAGTGGAGAAATATCCGTGGTTGGAAAGGATTGGAAGTTTTTCCTAAATGTAGCCTCAGCCATCCACTACTCAAAATATTTTTCTTTGAGTTTGAAGGCGTCATCAGCTACAAGACCAAGTGTATCGACAATCTGTAGGCGTCTATAGCGTCACAGGTGTAAAGTGAAGTCTGAAGTCTCCACCATTTCAAAAGTCCTCGACATATCGTAACTACACAAGGTAAGGGGCACTGAAGTCAAAAGCAGTGTTCCAGAGGAGGAAACTACCCTCTACCTATAAGGTAGACCGCAACAAAGGTGCAGCAGCGCTTTATCACACCTGCATGTGAATGGCACAGTTGAACCGTAAAGGACTTCGGGATTAGTCTAACGTCTAACCAATACCGCACTTTCTTCTCTCCCACCATAGGTCAATAGTTTACTTAACAAAATATCCACCTCCTTCTTATTTTCTCGCTAGCCATAACATTTCAGGGTTACCTACCTATATTGTAACGGCTCGATTGAATTTTGTTCTTCGCATGAAACAGGAGGTCTCCTGAGTCAAAAAAAAAAAAAGATTAGAGGAAAAATTTCCCACCAAAATGCAGGTCCGCTTTTAGTGAATAAAACACCACACCCGTTGTCAATCACAAAAAAAACAATACAGCACTTGCATATTTTTCTTTCAGAACCTCCTACGTATCTAAAATAGGTTCCACTGAATCTTTAAAGAACATTCTCAAAACCTTAAAGTTGCGTCACTGAAAAAAGGTACAAAACCTAACTAAACTGGCAAGCGAATGCAAGAGATTCAAGAAAGACCATTGTCGAACCCTTTATTCCAACATGAGCAAAACTAGATATGAATAATTCGTTATGTAAACCTTCCATCCCCTGAGAGGACAATTCTGGAAAACCCAAAGAGCCATGGACCACCCTCCCTCCCCAGTCACCTCAAGCACAAGGGTGCCCATTCATGTGGGGGTGTGTTACGTCACAGATCGAAGACTACAGGCGCAGGCGCGCAGGCATCGACTGGCGGCCATTACCGAGTATTGTGCATCAAGAGGGTGTTTTCTGTCGCGACTGTCGCTTTTTTGCGACTTTTCCAGACATCATGCTCGACGACCAGGACGACCCACAGGTCCAGGCTGTCGAAGAAGGTAAGAACTATGTTAAAAACCAAAAAAAGTGGATTTGCACCTGTCCAAAAGATGGGTTGTGAAGGGCCCCCAATGTCAACACTATCAGCAGCCCTTGACAGAGACACGAAATAAATAGGTACTTCGTGGTTTCATAATAACCGTCTTAAAAGATGTCAGCCTCAGTATTGTAAATGACTGCTGTCGATAATAGTCAGTGTAGGTATACAAGTATTCATTCATAAAATATCCGAGTTCCTGATTAGGTACAGCAAGGATAAAAAGTCGACGTCTTCGTATTTTCTTCCTTTTCCAAAATTCTCTCAAAACTGACACTAATCATGCGTTTATTTACCAATAATTCGTTCCTTCGAACCAGAGCGCTTAATAACATATAACATGATACTAAAAAAGATATAAATCCTGTCGAGTTTGCGGGGAAAAACTTGCGATCTTATAAGTATAGTAACAATGCCTAGTGTAAACAAAACAGAATTCCATCATAAGAAATGACTGTTGTGAAATAGGAGATGACTCATCCAGTCAGTAAGGCACCCCCTGCCCAGCTGACATTCTTTTGTAAGCAATGCGCATGACACGTCCCCTCGAAAAAATACAGACTCCTCTTTTCTCTATACTCTCCACATTTTCTAATAAAGCTCTCATCAGGTTCCTCAAGACTATATTAATTGGAAATTTCCCTTCAATTTAAGCTCATCCGGAAAAAATAATCCAATCGTGAACAATATAATTCTACGACCCTTCAGAGGAGCTTAAAAGGAAGAGTGATGAAAATAACATTTTAGAACAATCAAAAAATCCCACAAAAATTGTTTTTTCTCGCACCTACGTCACCAAAACTTTTCTTGGCCTTGGTGAACCGAGGGAAAACGAACTGTGTTTGAGGGGGTCGCCTGCTCAAAACCGTTAGGACTTTAAACCAAAAATTTAAAAATTTATAACGTAAAAGGAGACTACCTGATTAGAAACACTTCTATGGGGTCACTCAGCTATTGAGGCTGTTCAATCCATATCACGCAACAAGGTAGGCGAGATATTGAAAGGTTTTATTCCTATGAGGCTTCTTTACAAAATGAGTTTTGATGGAAGTGAATCCACGTCACGTGGCGTCAATAACAATGAAACAATAGAAGCTCAACCAACTTGCTGGAAAGCCTTTGCTTCAAAACTTTCAGCAACTTTATTTTATTTTTCATCATTACTGGTGACGGGAAATCAAAAAATAATGAGCACAAAAACAAGCCGGACAACTTTCATACTGAAGACCGAGGGGGTAACCACTCCAGGAATCTCGTTGGGAATCTCAGGCAATCATTGGAAATCTTTATGAAGTCTCAGGGAATCTTGGAAATTTCTGGAGTAGTTAATCCTTCGGGGTGCATCTTTCCACGAATCTCGTTGAGAATCCTTGTAAATCTTCATGCAATCTCAAGCAATCTCTGGAGTGGTTCACCCCTCGCTGGAGACTGAATAAGATACTAAAACTGATGAGCCCTGGTAGATTTACTAGGTACATAGCGGCTCATCTCAAAAAATTCAGACGAATAGTACCTTCTATAGTTTGGTCTGGTTCATAGCCCCCTTGCTAATAAAATGGTCCTATTGTCAAAGCCGGTGAAACGTAAACAAATTGCTGGCGTCAATGTTGTATGGGGTAACCACCGAATAAGCAGGAACCCGATATGGTGAATATAGCTGACACGGATGGGGCGTCACACCCACTTTACGGTTATTGTTATTGGCTACTGGCATTGACAGGCAAGTCAGTCAGTCGAGTAATTTACGGAAGGTATAGACGCAGACGCTTTGGAGAGGGCGGGACGAATGTGAAGAGCACACTTTGGACAGTGTGGACTTTTTACCTTACCTCTAGCCGTATTTTTGTAAAAGTGGATTGGAAATTATGAACGGTTCACAAGAAGTAAATTTAAAGGGTTACTGACCAAATTTCGAAAGTGCTAGAGAGAGAAATGATACCCGGTCGGGTAATCGGTAATGTACAAGGGTTAACCACTCGCTGGGAATCTCGTTGGGAATCATTGGAAATCTTTATGAAATCGCAGGGAATCTTGGAATTTTTTGGAGTGGTTCATTTTGTTCATTTTCTATGAGTATCATTGGGAATCTTTGAAAATCTTCATGGAATCTCAGTGCAACCTCAAGCAATCTCTGGAGTGGTAATGTCGGTGACTATCCATAACCATTTGAGCTGCAACTAAGTTAAAAAAAAATTTCACATTAGGAACTATTTGGAATCAAACTGAACTAAAACTAATTCCAAATTGAACTCAACATCGAAGCCTTCATCTAAAATCTCCAGTGAAATCGTAGACGTGAAAAGGGAAGTGAAAACCGGGGAAAATAACCTTCCGAACAAACCCATTTTCAACAACAATTCTACGTACCCAGGGGATTGGGAACGCCATCTACCTAGGTACGGTTCAGAGTTTCCGAGCTGCAGAGGCTCATTCAAATGGGTCTTTGAAATTCAAATGAGGCTCTCGGCTCTTGGATCTGCATCAAGTCAATTCAGTCAGTTATATTCCCTGATGCATCCGATGCATGCAAAGCACCCGTCAATGAAAATTTCCATCTGTGATTGGCCGTGAAATTGCTGTTTGTCCATTTTCACTGCTTCATTAGCCACTTTATGTACTGAACTGACTAATGACAGGAGCAAACTGAATAGCAGGTACATTTTCGATGTCCACTGCTTTCAGAGCTAACACGGCACAACTCAAATTTTAAAGAGGAAAATGTGGGAGATTTCGGAAAATACTGGGAGAGTGGGGAATGTGTATAACGAGGGGTTAACCACTTCAGGAATCTCGTCGGGAATCTCGTTGGGAATCTCAGGAAATCATCGGAAATCTTTATGAAATCTCAGGGAATCTTGGAATTTTCATGAGTAGATAACCCTTCGGGGTGCATCTTTCTACGAATCTCGTTGAGAATCTCAGGAAATCTTTGGAAATCTTCATGCGATCTCAGGCAATCTCTGGAGTGGTTACCCCCTCGGTGCATTACTAAGTGAAATCTAGACAGAGGAAAAAAATAAATAACTCGCCGCAGAAATGCATCAGAGCAAAATCAGAACTTCAGAATACGCATGACGAAGTAAGGAGTGCAAAAGTCATTATCATGTACAGTGTCCATACGTATAAAATATGCAGGGTAAATGATAATATTCTACACCCCAACATAAATCGTGCGGTTGCCGAGGCAGCACACACCATCCATTTAAATGATAAAATCTCACCAAATGAGTGTGCCACTTAATATGGAGCACATAAAAATGAAAATATGCAGCTCTGAAGGTGAGAAGAGCTCGCTAATCTTGGGGTGGAGTGGAGTGAGAGCTAGAAAACCTGGCTGGGAACCACCTACCCCCACAAAAGAATACAGAGAGGGTGAGAGCTGAGGGGGGGGGGGGCTTTTTTAGTGGAGGTATGCGCCACGGGGAGCGCTGCAGGCCAGGTTCGATCACAGTAGCTACCGCCAGTTAGCGAACTGAATTTCTCGCGAACGGGCGCAAACGAACCGACGAATGCTCCCCGCGAGACTTTGATCGTGTGTGCGTGGTTATTCATAGTTTTATTTTTTTAATGTGAAATCTCAATCAACTGTAAATATTTAATTGGTGTAATTTTTTAGGCTTGAATAAATTTCGTAGGCATTTAATTACTTTTTTGTTATTTATTTAATTTTTTAAATGTCCGTATTTAGGTATGTTGCCAAGTCGGGAAAATTTTCGACTATGAAGATTTGAACCGCGCTTCTACGATTTACAAACCAAATCCGCCAAAATATTTTCGCAAGAAGTTCACAATGCCACATTATTGTGGATTGGATGTGGATTTAGCCAACCTATGAAAGTTCGGTAATGGCACTTCGGTGTTTATACCCCCCGGGGAAATAAGCGAAGATAAATTAACATCATATTGACCTGAGCCGAACCCCTGTGGTCGCCAAATGTCTGTCCGAATGTCGATATACCTAGCGCCCGGAGAGAATTCCCGATCTTACTGTCACTTATCAGCACTATTGCACTTTCCACTCCACATATACGACAAGAAGCGAGTGACTATTGGAGAAAACTGTACTTTTTCGACTACGGCAATGAGTGTTATATGCTCCACTCGAATAAGTAAAAAAGTCACTCACTTCTCGAAAGAACATGGATCAACTGTACTTCTTAGAACAGAACATATTGCAGTGACCGAAAAAGAACAGCTTTACAGAAGAACACATTACTTTTCGAAGAGACAATAGAGACCTATAGGAGGGGGTAAAGGAACACAGAAGGATTTCTCTTAATTTCTCTCATAACAATAATTCGAGTTCAAAATATTTCAACGGTCAGCAGTGCTATGTCATCAGCATTATACCTGTAATGACCTCCTATTATGTCAGGGAATACACAATAGTACCGGATACAGCACTGATATGGACAATAACAATACCACTGGACCTTCTGCGGTCTAGGGTTCAGGACAGTGGCCCACCACGATCGAGTCGAACTTCGAACCCCATCCCAGTACCCGAAAACTTTCTGATGGACTCACTCAATATCTGACCTTTCGGACAGACAGGATGAGTTTCACACACAAAATAATTTTATAATTTATTGTAGTACTGGTCCCAGATTAAGACAAACACTATCAGAACAATAACGCCATAAGTTCCTCAGTGCTCCCTGAACTGAAGACAACATTTCACCCCCAAATCTTCAGTCCGCTGGAAAGAAACTAAATGTTCAGACTGAAGATACAATAATGCTGTTTTTTGAAATTTTTTAATGCCACAGTAGTGAGGAAACTTTTGTTCTGTTTTTGTGCTTTTACTATCAAATGATTTTTTATAATAAAAAAGCTAAAATACTTTCTTCCAAAAAAGACATACTTACTACTTATATTTCAGAAAAGTATTCTCACAAAACGCCAACAAATAGCACTATGTCTACAACTTTAACTGATCAAAAAGTTACGGCGTCAATAACCTGAAAATGTGACGTTTTTGGATCGGTGGCTTGTATCTAGGGTGTGCCTTAGTTAATGTCCCGAGGGCTGTGGGGTTGTAATGGTAGCGTGCCGGTCAGCAATAAATCACTCAGCGTGGCCTTCACCTCCCTGTAGGTTAAGAATACCCACTTGTACAGCGTGCGGTGCACGGGGAAAGAGAGGGATTGTTCCTTCAAGTCTGGGACCACCGCATCCATCTTATTCAACTGTCACCCAGCTCTGGAAAATTTAGTTTTAGCAAGGAGACAACTTCATTCGACGACTAGTTTTATTTACATTTTGGAAAATGATGAGAACATGCATGAGGCGAATATCAGGAATTTTTTTGAGTCACGGGATCCCTAGAATCTAGGCAGCAGACAAAATGTTTGCTTTAGTACAATATCTTTTCGTCCGGCCAGCGAAGAAGTTAAAGAAAAATCTAATAAATTGTGAAGACATAATAATAAAGATTAGAGACGCTATATTAACTACCCGAATACTAAAAATTTTCCGTTATGAAAAGAAAACATTTCATTTTCCGCGTGTTGCGAAGCAATGAATAAACAAAATGAATGGGAAAATATGCAAAGCAAATATAATAAAAAAAATTATTTTTTTCCAGAGATTTCTCTAAAAACGTTCGCTTGGTTTTATTAAGAGTTCTTAAATGAATTCCAACCAATTTCTTGAAGACGACTCTCTCGCACATTAACGCTTAATGAAGAAGCCTACCATGTTAGAAATTGAATGAAACAGTACTTGGGGGGTGCAATCGGTCAGGATTTTAGAAGCATAAAACTATTTGGTCGAAGACAAACGTCAAGGGGAGGAGTCAACCTTTTGTTCCTACCGTGAAATGTCACCAGATTTGGAACGGTGACGTCATGTATGTCAACAAATGGAAGTATCGATGAGCCAGGGACAAAAGAAAGATCCAGCAGAAAGGGGCGGGGAGGGGGGGGGGGGGGGGGGGGGTCAGCAAAACAGTGAGAAACGAAATTGCGTTTATACGAAAACAAAGGAAAATGTAATCGAACCAGGATGAAACTACAACAAAAGAGGAGACCAATACCTATGAAAATGTAAATTCTGTTTCCAGTCCAAAGCTGTCGCAACCAGGTGTGCTGAAATATTCAGGACAGGGCGGGGGCTCAGAAAGAACGTGTTTTAAGAGAAATCCCCCAAAATATTCCGTTTTTTTATCTCCTATTATTT
This sequence comes from Mesopsocus fuscifrons, assembly GCA_950004255.1. Lineage (NCBI taxonomy): Eukaryota > Metazoa > Arthropoda > Insecta > Psocodea > Mesopsocidae > Mesopsocus > Mesopsocus fuscifrons. The sequence goes on from OX465377.1 coordinate 5,939,206, forward strand.
TTTTTTCGTGAAAAAGGTGGGTCCACGTGTGGAAAAAAAATCTACCTCAGTTAGACTGTGCATGTAACCGTCACTAAGGCTGGATTTAGCTACTTCGGAATTTAATTTACCCGAATTTTTCACTCGTAAGTTAAACAAGGTTTCCATGCGTTGCTAGGGAAATACGACCTTGCTTAAGGGTCCGCTATACCTGACGGTGCATTTTTTGCCACCCATAAGATTAACACTGCGAGCGGCGATTCATTTTCAAGGTTTACCGTTGGTTGGAAAGACACAAAATTTTGCCTGTACCTAGCCCTAACAATGTTCTAGGGAGTGTTCGAAGCAGATTTCCCAATTTCTCACTGGTTTCTTTTATTGCAACTGTTTTGCAAATGCTAGCATCGCATACCTCAAGAAAAGTGCTGTATCTCGAAAACCAGTGAGAAATTGGGAAATCTGCTTCGAGCACTCACTAGAACATTGTTAGGGCTAGGTACAGGCAAAATTTTGTGTCTTTCCAACTCCAACCAAGGGTAAACCTTGAAAATGAATCGCCGCTCGCAATGTTAATCTTATGGGCGGCAAAAAATGCATCGTCAGGTATAGCGTTTTCTTAACTTACAGAAAAAAAAATCAGGTACATTAAATTCCGAAATAGCTAAATCCAGCCTAAAGGGACATAAGCCAGCCTTATACTACACAAAATTATAAACTTCCCATTTTCTAAAACCTTCTTTCCCTTGTCATTAGCGTTGTCAATAATAATTTAGTTGTGACCCAAGTTGTTCATCAAGCGGATTGAAACTTTCCCGAAGAAGCTTCAGACCCATGAAAACTTACTCGTAAGCTCGCCTATATTATTCTGAGCAGGGTCTAAAGGACTTAAGAGATTGCTGGACTTTGGGTTGCCAGGATTCAATTTATCTGAAATTTCAACTTTAATCTGGACTTTTATAAATGTAAGGCAAAGCACGGGCCACCAGACATTTCACCTAAGAGTCTACCAAAGCTACACAATTAAACATATAAACCTATGTGTATATCACAGGAGTAACAACTTCCAAGTACCTACACATTTGATAGAAATTTCTTAAGTTGAAAGAATACCACAGCCTAAAAGCCTCGGACTATAATTTGCCGATATTGTCGAAGAAAAATGACGATGGTTTAAGTGGTTAACCAAGGGGTTAACCACTCCAAGAGATTGCTTGAGATTGCCTAAGATTGCAAGAAGATTTCCTGAGGTTCTCAACGAGATTCGTGGAAAGATGCTCCCCGAAGGGTTAATTACTCCAGAAATTTCCAAGATTCCCTGAGATTATATAAAGATTTCCAATGATTGCCTGAGACTCCCAACGAGATTCCTAGAATGGTAAACCCCTCGTGGTTAACGGAAACCTGATATTTACCAGTAATTAACGAAATTCTGGCAGGAAATCGTAAAAAGGTCAAGTCACTGGAGAGCCTTTGAGATGTTTGGGAGACAAGCAACTTGCTTCCAGCTAGTTGAAGTGGTTAATTGAAATGGCTGGAGAAGGGGAGAAGGGGAAGCGAGAGGGGATGAAGTGAGAGTAGAGATAAGGGACCCCTCTGTTTGTTTGGGATGCTTGTGAAGAGAGAGCGATGTTGCCGTTAGTACAACCACAGAGGAGATAATCTGATAAATCGGCCATTGTTGGGGGTAAAGCATGCACTGGGGATAGGTCCTTTGAGTGCTGGAGAAGCGGAGAACATGTCTAATTGTTTCTACTCGAGAAATCTTATCTTAAGGACCATTCACTTAAGACTGTATTGCACCATTTCTTATAGTACACTATAGGGTCTCATATCGAACAGATTTAACGAAAGGATTTAGCCTATGACAAGTGCTATCCCACTATAATATACTTAAGGCTGAATATACATTCGCTATTTTTTTACGTTCGGACTTCAAACTTTGTGACAAAACTATTGGATATTTAAATATTCTGAAATATAATATGTATTTTTAACTTCATTACTCATGAGGCTATGTTGTGATTATACGATCCAGTGATTTTTGTCACCAAAAATATTGTCCAAAATTAACCGATCGTGAAATCACAACATAGTCTCATGAGTAATGACGTTAAAAAGACATATTATATTTCAGAATATTTAAATGTTTTTTAAGACCCCATTAGATATTTAGGTACATGATCTAAAATATAATATGTCTTTTTAACATCTTAGAAAATAGTTAACTATGTTGTGGTACAGTACATACACACTTCCACGCATACAAGGTATACATAGAATATTACAGACAATGCGAAATGAAATTAAACCCACGAGCTTTGCGAAGGTGAAGCGCTAAATTTACAACTAGTATGCACGATTTTAGAGCCACTGGATTATCCTACTTTCGCAAAATTTCATATAATAACTGTAATTTACATAATACGAAATAAGTTCGTTTAGTCTGTTTGGTAATTACAGGTCTGCAGTAAAGAGAACGCAGCTGAATGGATTTAATTAAGTGCTGAAAATGCACGAGAGGAATTTGTTTTAATGCCCGGATTCACGTAAATGTGATTTAAATATTTAAGTATTCATTAGCATGAGGCATTACTGCTGTTCTCTATTCATATCCATTTAACCGCGATTTAGGGAGGATTTGGCCAGACCAGATTAACGATTACATACATTTTATAAATATATATTTAGGGTGCGTCCCACCATACTCGGTTAACGTTCTCCAGTTAAATTTCAATTATTGCAGGGTACAAACCGAATTTAACTGGATTTTAAATTATAACCGGTAACCGAGTATGGTGGGACGCACCCATAGACTATTCAGAGGATGGTTGCCTCTTCCCATAAGCTAAATATATGTGTCATTTGCTTAAAAATTTAACTAACCGTTAAACTGGCTGATGAAAGCTAACCTTAAGCGCACACTTCGAAAAGAGTCAGTGTGAAAACTCTTTAAACATAATCACGAAATACCTGTATCATCATTGGTGACCTATAATCATTTTTCAAAACAACAAGGATAGCTGCGCGAGAATAATATCAGTTAATACAAAATACCGGGGTTTACCACTCGTTGGGAATCTCTTTGGGAATCACTGGAAATCTTAATGAAATCTAAGGGAATCTTGGAATTTTTTGTAGTGGTCATCCTCTCGGGGTTCATCTTTCTATGGATATCGTTGGGAATCATTGGAAACCTTTATTAATCAGTGGAATATCAGTGGAATCTCAAGGAATCTCTGGAGTAGTTACCCCCTCGAAAATACCTGGATGAACAGAAGTAAAACAGAGTTAAAAGCGCTGCCTTATTTACAATCGGGCTCCAGTTATATTTCACATTATAATCGCGTGATATCGCAGTAGCATGAGCACGTTCATAAGCAATATCAAGCTACAGCTGCGGCCTCCAGGCAATGCGGCTCAACTGCACCAGCTCTAATTCATGGAAGTCATAGCTGTCTCACTGTCTCAGACGCTTTCAAATATTTACACAAGTCTCATTTTCCTCAACCTTTGACTTAAATTAATTCTGGGAGCAGAAACTGCCGAATGAAAATTTCTCAATGAACGGGAATCTTGTGTAAGAAGATGTAGATTTGCCATGGGACGCAGAATCCCACCCCAATTTTTTAAGTTACAATTTGGTAGAAATAGCTATAGTAGGGTTACTGTACCACCATTTCTATCGTTCGAAGGAATTCGTTCTCCAGTGAAAGCTATAAACATAGTGTCCTAATCGCAGTCACTTCTTTTTCGTTCGAATAGCACAAGTTTAGTTTTTAAAGCAGCCACGGCCATTGGCGGTCGTGCAATTACCAGTGTTTTCCAGTTCCGTAGGAATAGCCAACGAGGGGATACCGAGTCTGTATTGTATAGCAAAGCCCGGGGAAACAAACAGAGAGAATGTTATCGAGAAAATAAAACGGATCGCGCACCTCTAACGGGGGAAATGCAAAACGTTTTCATGCCATTGCGGCACATCCATTTTCCACCTATCAATTTTTTTTTTTTTTTTTTTAATATGAAAAATGGCTTGACCTTTATAGGGCAGGTGTTTTTTCAGTTGAGTATATTAATAGACTGGACATTCATGTAGGTACTATGAGCACTCTGCACGAGGGGTTACCCACTCCAGGAATCTCGTTCGGAATCTCAGGAAATCTTTATGAAATCTCAGGGAGTCTTGGAAATTGCTGGATTAATTAACCCTTCGGGGTACATCTTTCCACGAATCTCGTTGGGAATCTCAAAAAATCTTTGGAAATCTTCATGCAATTTCAGGCAATCTCTGGAGTGGTTAACCCCTCGACTCTGCAGCATTTTTCAGTTTTTGTTCACTCACCTGTATATGAAACAGTCTTCCGACAGGTGTTGCACTACGATTCGTTCAGAGAATACAGACTCCTGAAACCAGAAATAAAGAGAATTATTAATCAGGGACAAATAAGAAGACTTTGATGGAGGGAAGGAGGAAATGTAGAAATACCCGTGGCAGAGAGAACTGTCAGCTCTGTCAGCAGATCTTTAAAAATGCATGGGGATCAGGCCGCAGACTCACATACTTCCTCAACTATAAGCTCACACTCCCACTCACATGCGACTATCATTTGTTACTTGGGACTTTTATACAACCGTCGCTGTCGCTGAAAAACCTCGAAAATTTGAAAAATCGTTTCTTACTTTCTCACTCGTTGTTTACTCTCGAAAACTGGCTCAATGATTTTGATCATATTTCAGTATTTGATAGTCCACCCCTAAATGGGAAAAAGACTTCTACAGGTCGAGACAGAAGACTCTAACGGATAAGCAGATATGTATTTTCTACATACGGGGGCCATAACTTCTGTAATTTTCCAGAAGACCAGAAGCAGGTAAAAATCACTAACCACAACTGTTACCACCTTATATATTTTTGTGACGACGGCGGCGACGTTCAAATAAAAAACTACCCCCATCCCCCATCATAATAAGTCACTGACAAGATCACTATAGTTCCTCCTTTCCGAACATAGAGAAAAATATAGGCTCCGACACCCAGGCACCAGGAAATCCGCGAGGGGTTAACCACTCGTTGGGAATCTCGTTGGGAATCTTTGGAAATCTAAATGAAATCTCAGGGAATCTTGGAATTTTTTTTGGAGTGGTTACCCCTTCGGAGTTCATCTTTCTATGAATAGTGTTGGGAATCTTTGGAAATCTTTATGGAATCTCAAGGAATCTCTGGAGTGGTTACCCCCTCGAGGAAATCAGAAATAAAGCACAACTACACTCGCTAAGAGACTAAGAGCACTAGTGCAACAGATAGAAAACGCTATTAAAAATTTATAGAGGCCTCAGACTCACCTTGGTGCTCTACATTTCTAAGCCCCCATTTCCAATTTCCGGCTAGAATAGTTTATCAGCTAGAAGAGAAACTAGAGCAACCATGCACAGGCAAGGAGAAAATCCAAGTAAAACTAACTATTTATGCGGAGCACATCTTCTATGCAACTGGCAAAGTTAGTATCAGAAATTGGATTTGGGACAAGTTTTTTGACAAGTTTAATCGTCCTATCACAAATTAAAATAGTTGACAATAGATTTACAGCCAATAGGAATAATAATATGGGTGGTGAGAACTTTTGAAACTCAGAGCCATACTAAGGTACCTATTGAATGAGACTGATAATTGCACGACAGCAAATGGCCGTGGCTGCTCCCGAGGGGTTAACCACTCGTTGGGAATCTCGTTAGGAATCATTGGAAATCTTTATGAAATCTCAGGGAATCTTTGAATTTCTTTGGAGTGGTTACCCCTTTGGGGTTCATCTTTCTATGAATATCGTTGAGAATCTTTGGAAATCCTTATGGAATCTCTGTGGAATCTCAGGGAATCTCTGGAGTGGTTACCCCCTCGGCTGCTCCTAAAGCTAAAGCTATAGACAGTGTACTGTATTCACTGTAGAACGAAAACTATCGAACAATAGAAATGGTGGTGCAATTACCAGTATCAAATACAATATCGACAAGCCATAAACTAACAGAAGAACCTAATTCTAAAACAGAAATAGAACAGTAGCCTCATTTACTTTTCTGTATATTCCCAAAAGTAAAAATAGCTGTACAATGTCAATAAACAACATAAAGGGGAGAACCACTCTCGAGGAACGGGTAACAAATTACAAATTGCAGCATGGGGAAATTGGTGTCAGCAGGCAAGTAGGGGCCATAGATAACGGTTATGACACCGCGCTGGAAGAGCAAAAAGTTGCCATTATGGGGAGGTTCATCAGATGTTCGTGTAACCCATGTTTGTCAACGAAATTTACGACTTTTATTATAGCACGTACGTCATAGTTTCTCATCATGTTTCATACTAAAAAAAAAATGAAGCAGCTTAGTTTCCATCACGCTGTTGGGACTCGGGAAATTTTCAAATTTGCAGTGTATGCCGGATGACAATAATTTTTTGAGAAGAACTTTTCGTCGTATTTGCGCTCAGTTTTCTACTTCTGACGCAAACCTTAGACTATAACTGAGGGGTTAACCACTCGTTGGGAATCTCGTTGGGAATCATTGGAAATCTTTATAAAATCTCAGGGAATCTTGGAATTTTTTTGGAGTGGTTACCCCTTCGTGGTTCATCTTTCTATGAATATCGTTGGGAATCTTTGGAAATCTTTATAGAATCTGAGGGAATATCAAGGAATCTATGGAGTGGTTACCCCCATCACTACAACCAAAATTACGCTAGTAATGGCCTATTTTGAAAACTTTTAAAGTAGGAAAGGAAAATAATGTAGATAGATTACCTCCAGGTTCAAAGTAGGTACTTAGCAGCGTCCATAAGTTACCTAAAGCCCCTATACAAACGATCCATAACTTAAGTAAAGCACTTAATTCAAGCTCCTAAAAAGTGATTCGTAACTTATGGAACCACCGTTAAGGCCGAGGGAAGACAAAAAGAAGCGGTGTGCTGATTGGCTCGCAGATGGGAGCAGCATAAATCTCGGCCCCCCCACTCAGCCCCGACCGAGCTCCCCTGCTTCAGTCTGAGCAAACGAGGTTCCACCAAAAAGCCACATTCTCTCTCCCGTCTTATATCAACCACCATTCTTCAAAATTATGTTACGCGCGGTTATCTTAAAACAGGCCCCATTTTTTCAGTTTATTTTATGGTAGTATAATCCGCATGGAAGAAAAATATTTCGGAAAGAAAATGTACGTCTTTGAAATGTAGGTTTTGGTGGGTCAAATTTTCTCATTTCAAAACAAGATTCAAGGGTTTCAAGATATGCGTCTCCGTCAAAATCCGCCAAAAAAGGGAACAAAGAAATCCAAAATCTTTGGAGCAAGACGAGGGCTTCCTCTTCCTTCGCTAGGTGGATTAATTTATACTGAGAAATATTTCATATTCTTCTAAACTTCCAGAGCAGGTATTTTATCTTATTTATTTGCTTGACGTGGTTTTGGCGTTGTGCCTCGTGTCTGGAGATGAATTTTCGGAAGCTGTGTCATCGAAATTCAATATGTCAGAGACACCTAACCAATAACTTTCATAATTACGTAAACGTCGAATATTTTGCCACGGGGCAGACGGTACTATAGTAAAGAGGTCTGGACACCGAAACCTCACGGTGAAGGAACCTGGTTCAAATCCAGGTTGCCACCATCTAGGAATTTTTCTTTCTTAAGGGTCCGCTATACCTGACGGTGCATTTTTTGCCGCCCATAAGATTAACATTGCGAGCGGCGATTCATTTTCAAGGTTTACCCTTGATTGGAAAGACACAAAATTTTGCCTGTACCTATAGCCCCAACAATGTTCTAGGGAATGTTCGAAGCAGATTTCCCATTTTTTTTACTGGTTTTCGAGGTACAGCACTTTTCTTGAGGTATGCGATGCTAGCATTTGCAAAACAGTTGCAATAAAAGAAACCAGTGAGAAATTGGGAAATCTGCTTCGAACACGACCTACAACATTGTTAGGGCTAGGTACAGGCAAAATTTTCTGTCTTTCCAACCAAGGGTAAACCTTGAAAATGAATCGCCGCTCGCAATGTTAATCTTATGGGCGGCAAAAAATACATCGTCAGGTATAGCGTCCTCTTAAGTCTGTTCTCTATTTGGTCTCGAACCGACAACAACACACCATGATAGCATGGATGTATTTACATCGTACTTCGTACACACGGACTTCATACATGTCAATCCACAAAATGTGGTTTAATACATGTAATTAACGATATTAAAGGGGCTTTATTTGATAGCAAACTTTTAATGTTGCCAACTGAGCCAACCGCGATACTGATGACGACAAACATGCGAAAGGAGCTCTCCAAGTTATTAAAACGGATGCTTGTAATTTAAAATTTAATTAAAAATACCTGATGTTGCGATAAGGGTGGCGGTTTACATGCTCAGTACAACAGAATATTGTAATATAAAATCCCCAGCTGGCATAGATCAACAAACATTTCCTACAGTTTGGCACGAGTAATTTTGTATACCTATTTTGAGCAAAGCTCGACGAAATTAACGTTCTAAATTACTTTTTTGGGCCATGACTGAAGTTGTGGTTATGAACGCTGAGTAGGTACATTAGGTATATGGAGGAGGCCCTATTTTCGCACCCTATGGGTTTCGACCCCCCACTGGGGCCACCGCTGCCCCTGAGGAAGCTCCTCGAGCATTTTGATATCCCTCATGGCACATTTCAGAAAAAATCAACCGAAATCCACGTGTATAAGCACGTGCAAATCTACGTGTAAGTGCACGTGCACATTTACGTGCAATAAGAACTCAATATCGATTTTCTACAGACCACAACACTTTCCAACATACCTCGTATAGCATAGTAAAAATAAATTAAAAATCAAACTTTGCGCATACACGCAGCCACAATAAATACTACTTTCCACATGTTAATACGTTGATGAGCCCCTATTTTTCACGGATTACATAAAATTTTTAGGTTTATTTCTACCTTGATTTTCACAGCTTTCTCGGAAAAAGCTGAAGTACGGGTGGAACTGGCAGAGATGAAAGCATCTATGAGCGCTGTGGGGTCCCCCGTACCCCCCCCCCCCCCCCCCACTCGCTTTTTGCATAGCTGGCCTCCGGGAATTGCCAATTCCCACCTTTGAGAGCCTCATGTTTTCAAACGAGAATATTTTCATTTAATTCACTACCATATTTCAAAGAATTAGGGTTTATGATTTATGAATGACCTTTTTTACATTTTAAAAGCAACCTTTCCACGGCTACAAATTTCGTACTGTACGAATATTCTTATTTGTTTGGCCATATCAGAGAAAAATAAAAAAAATTGAGACCTCAAATGGAGTACCTACCTACCTACAGACGCGCCAGCCCAAGATTTCTTCTCTGTATTTTCGACCATTAGGCAATACCGAGGGGTTAACCACTCGTTGGGAATCTCGTTGGGAATCATTGGAAATCTTTATGAAATCTCAAGGAATCTTGGAATTTTTTTTGGAGTGGATACCCCTTCGGGGTTCATCTTTCTATGAATATCGTTGGGAATCTTTGGAGATCTTTATGGAATCTCAAGGAATCTCTGGAGTGGTTACCCCCTCCGGTAATACACATTTTTTCATGTCGGTTTTCAACTGCTGCATCTCTAAAAATAGTTAACAAAAGTATTGAGCGAAGTGGTTTCCGCACATAAAGTTCCCCTTCGGGCCTGCTCAGAGACCCGTCCCACGTTTCAGAAGAAAAGAACTCTAACTTTTCGCTGATCCAATTTAGCTGAAACTCGGAACACTTATCATCAGCCACTTACAAAAGATCCAAGTCTACGTCTAAGATAATGAAGAATACGGGGAAAGATGGATAAGTTTATTCCCACATGGTATTCTACATTTTTATTTTTCAGTAATATTTTAGAGACATTATTTTTTAATATACATTATTGCAATGGACATTTGGTGGACATTTGTTTGAGCTATCTCGATAACGTTTCATAACGCGACAAATGAACGTTAGCAAGTGCCGAGTAAAGTTGTGACGAAAAGACGCAGAGAGGCTGAGGAGCACAATGCAATATGCTGGAAGTACTCGCCAGCGTATCCCGCTTCGCAGGTGAGTCCTTTGCCTAGAAATAGAGTTCTTGACAAAAAAAAATTCAACACAAACTAAAATTAGGACACGAGGATGCGAGGAGACAATGGTTATAAATTGAAAGACAACCATCTAACTCCAGAATTTCAAAATTTCGTAAACAATATGAAATTTGGAAAACACTGCTTTATTTCACTAATGATAAAAGTTGCCTCAACTAAGAATCGACTTTGTTCAGTCTCCAAAAAGAGAATATGAGGCCACGGAAGCAAACTTGAAAACAGCCTATCGTCGCAGGGCCATGAAATAAACCGTGCTGAAACTTTCCAAATATTGGGATTTTCAAAATGAAATTTATGGCATAAGTTGAAATGTTCTTTATCCCGGGGCCTATGGGCTCAGGCTTATCATCCCTTTGCAGTTTTCAGAGAAAGGGGGCAGACAGTAAGATTAGTCTCTAGACGTAATTAGCGGTAAAACACGATGGAGGTATTTAGAGAAACTCAGGTCCCATTCTACACGCCACCAAAGTTTTTCTAATTAAACCTTCGAAATGCTCAACCTTTCAATAAAATAAATTTCGAATAAAGGTTCGGAACACACAGGAAACTGTAGCTCTACCTGCCTGGGAGTTGGGAGATGGTATTGCAGTTAGCGGGAACAATGGGTAAGGAAAATGGTCTGCTGGATTGTTCCCCCACTTCCTTTTAATTACAAAAGAACAGACAGAGACATTTAGAGAAAAAAAATTCAGGAACGAACTATCAGACTTTTCCATCTGCAAGACTCTGCGACAGACGTGTCCTCGGCTCGGCTAGCTCTCGTTTGTATTCAGGCCCGCAAGAGGATCGAAAAAAGAAGGCAAGAAGCTCCAAAAGGATGGTTAAAAACAACCTGACTATCGCTAATCGGGGGCTGCCAAGCTGTCTATTGATTGGCACCGGTACCTACTGATAAGCAGACGGAGAAGGTCTTAGTATAGCTACTAAATAAGCTTTTGGCACTGGTTGTAGACAGGTACTGAACAAGCTCCTACGGATTTCTACATAAATATCATTGTTTTCTTTTGTACGCGAAGGGCGGGTAACCACTCGTTGGGAATCTCGTTGAGGATCATTGGAAATCTTAATGAAATCTCAGGGAATCTTGGAATTTTTTTTGGAGTGGTTACCCCTTCGGGGTTCATCTTTCTATGAATATCGTTTTGAATCTTTGGAAATCTTTATGGAATCTCAAGGAATCTCTGGAGTGGTTACCCCCTCGTTTGTACGTAAAACAACTCATAGGGAAATAAACAGATAAACTAGACGAGAAAGAGTAGAGCTGGTGAGGCGTACATTTGGATTGTATTGGTACTAAAGCGTTCGCGTTTGGCCTTCGTTTACGAGCGTTCAGTGTTGACTTAAGCTGTGGACCGAGACGCCAATAACAAACGCTCATTGTCACGTTCACGAACGCTTCTGCTTCGTTTATGGGTTTACTATGCTTAACGTGTTTGCTCGTCCAAACCGCCCGTTATCACGTTCTGCATGGCTTTCCTTACAAGAGGACGTTCATATAACGAGTCCTTCAACCCCTTTTCCTCCATTTTCATTTTCCAGCTTCCATTTCAAGTATCATTTCATAAAATTTCGCACTAGAGCATCGTTTCAAAGTTGAAGTTCATGTTGGCGTTTCAGCATGAAAAACCCCACAGGTAGGTTTAATAATCATACGGATTTTTACTTTACCTGTATACGGAGTATACGTAAGGTAAAGTATTGTATTCGTGCGGGCCAATTTTCGGCAAACCTCAACTTTGAACCGTCATTGCTCCCAGACCTCAAAAGCGATTGGAACTTGCATATACATTTCGGAAACGTCCATGCCTTCGGAATATGAAAACCAACTCACTTTTGTCATCCGACGAAAAGTTTGCCCCCAGGAATTTTTAGAAGAGGTCAGGTACGCCGTGTCAGTACGTATGTATGTATGTATGTATGTATGTATGTAGCTATGTATGTATGTATGTAGCTATGTATGTGGCATTGACCTGGACGGCACACTTTTCAACCGATTTTCTTCAAAATCGGTAGTGACCTTTCTAAAATTGGAAGAAATAAAAATCCAGAAGCCCAGTTTCCCCCCTTTAAAATTAAGGGGGGTTACCCCCCTAAAACACCCCCAAAAAGTAGAAAAAAAATATTTGCTCAAAATCGGCTCTAACGATTTCGATCAAATTTTAGACAATTATAGAACAAATAATTACGAATCCAATGATACCACCCACTACCCCCGCATAACTCCCTGGCCGCTAAAAAAGGGGGGGAAGTCCCCCCTGGACCTGTAAAAGGGCGAAATCAGTGGATTCAGTTTTTTGTGGTATATGAGTAGTTCTGAATATGACACGTGACAACGGCCATACTCGTCACAAATGGTATATGGCTTATTTCGAGCCTCCCCCCCCCCCCAGGGGGGGGGGCAATTTTGAGTGGCTTTTAAAGTGCGGCTTATGGGGTCTCAAACTGTTCGGGCGAACGTTGTGAAGCAAGTTTTTGTATCAAAAAGTTTTTCTGAACGTATCCAAGCACCCCACCCCCTAAGGGGGGTAGATTTGAGTGGTTTGCGAAATATGGGTTGTGGGGGCTCAAAATGATCGGGAGATCGTTTTGAGGCAATTTATATGGTCAAAATGATTTTTCGCCGCACCCCCCCCCCCCCCCCCCCTATGGGGGGAGTTTTGGATACTTTCCAAAGTACATTGTATGGGGTATCAAAATGCTCAGGGAAACGTTCTGAGGCAATTTATTTTGTCAAAACGTTTTTCCGAGCTTCCCCATCCACCCCACCTCCTTTTAGGGGGTAGTTTTGTGTGGTTGCCGAAGTATGTCGTGTGGGGTCTCTAAGTACTCGGGAGAACATTCTGGGACCATTCCTTTCGTCAAAAAGTTTTTCCGTCTTTAATCATTTAACCAAGGGTTTATTTCTAGGAATCACGCAAATAAGCAGGTAAAGTTTTGTCCGACCGTGTCGTACCGCTTGTTTACTTTACCTGTATACGGAGTATACGTAAGGTAAAGTATTGTATTCGTGCGGGCCAATTTTCGGCAAACCTCAACTTTGAACCGTCATTGCTCCCAGACCTCAAAAGCGATTGAAACTTGCATATACATTTTGGAAACGTCCATTCCTTCGGAATATGAAAACCATCTCTGTTTTTTCCTCCGACGAAAAGTTTACCGACAGGAATTTTTAGAAGAGGTTAGGTACTCCGTGTCAGTACGTATGTATGTATGCATGTATGTATGTAGCTAGCTAGCTAGCTATGTATGTGGCATTGACTTGGACGGCGCACTTTTCAACCGATTTTCTTCAAAATCGGTAGTGACCTTTCTAAAATTGGAAGAAATCAGAATCCGGAAGCCCAGTTTCCCCCCTTTAAAATAAAGGGGGTTACCCCCCCAAAACTCCCCCAAAAGGTAGAAAAAAAATATTTGCTCAAAATCGGCTCTAACGATTTTGATCAAATTTTGGACTATTATAGAACAAATAATTACGAATCCAATGATACCACCCACTACCCCCGCATAACTCCCTGGAAGGGGGGAAGTCCCCCCTGAACCTGTAAAAGGGTGAAATCAGTGGATTCAGTTGTTTGTGGTATATGAGTAGTTCTGGATATGACACGTGACAACGGCCATACTCGTCACAAATGGTATATGGCTTATTTCGAGCTCCCGCTCCCCCCCCCCCCCCAGAGAGGGGGGCAATTTTGAGTGGCTTTTAAAGTGCGGCTTATGGGGTCTCAAACTGTTCGGGGGAACGTTGTGAAGCAATTTTTTGTATCAAAAAGTTTTTCTGAACGTATCCAAGCACCCCACCCCCTAAGGGGGGTAGATTTGAGTGGTTTGTGAAATATGGGTTGTGTGGGCTCAAAATGATCGGGAGATCGTTCTGAGGCAATATATTTGGTCAAAATGTTTTTTCGCCACCCCCCCCCCCCCCCTTCTGGGGGGAGTTTTGGTTACTTTCCAAAGTACGTTGTATGGGGTATCAAAATGCTCGGGGAAACGTTCTGAGGCAATTTATTTTGTCAAAAAGTTTTTCCGAGCTTCCCCAACCACCTCACCTCGTTTTAGGGGGTAGTTTTGGGTGGTTGCCATAGTACGTCGTGTGGGGTCTCTAAGTACTCGGGGGAACATTCTGGGGCCATTCCTTTCGTCAAAAAGTTTTTCCGTCTCCAATCATTTAACCAAGGGTTTTTTCTAGGAATCGCGCAAGTAATCAGGTAAAGTTTTGTCCGACCGTGTCGTACCGCTTGTTTTTTTTTCCATTAATTTTTATTATCTGCCAGTAAAGGCGCGAATGTGTCTTTCACGCTTAACGAGAATTTCTAATTAGTAACGTACAAAATCTTCGAGAATTCCAAAAATGCGAATTTTAATAAAACAACTAGAAATTTGTTTCGAGAAATCTCTCGGGACTTGAAATTAGCCTGGACTTAACAAGAGGAAACGAAGCAGTGAAAGTTTTAAGCACGTTCAGCTAAACCCTGCTTGCTAGGACAGGTAATTAAGTAGCTGTCTCGTATTTCACCCTGTTTCAGTGTCCAAAAATAAAGTTAGAATCATTTTTACTTTCACACTAACCGTGTCTGGCAAGAAAATATCAGTTCTATAACCCTGGCCCAGGGTCCCTGGGGGTCCCTTCATCGAAACAAGTACTTTTTGGAAGAATGTCCATACGTTCCTTAAACGTCATTCGAGGGGGTAAACCACTCCTGAGATTCTCAACTAGATTAGTGGAAAGATGCAACCATACGGGTTAGCCACTCCAGAAATTCCAAGATTCCCTGCATAGGATTCCCAATGAAATTCACAAAGAGATTCCCGGAGTGGTTAACCCCTCGACGACATCCTTTGGCAGTTGTCCGAAAATGTGACTAATGGTGGATTTAGCTAACTGAGAACGTTCCGACCCCAAGTGTCTAGCTGTTAAGTTAAACATGGGTGCCACAACGTTCCTATGAATTCCGGTTCCAAATTTTTCGCTCATGAATTTTTGAACCTGGTCTGAAAAGTACGGGTATTCCGGCCCGATATTTTTTTTTATTTTTCTTTCTGTGCATTTTTGTGATATCTTATACATCCAGCTTCATTCTTGTGCGCTGGTTTTGCCAATAACACGGAACGAAAATTCTGAAATTAGGAAGTTGAAATTATTCAACTTTTTTTTGTAGAACGTTGTGGAATGTCCAAAATTTATACGATTATTAATTTTATATTATAAATTAACATATAAATTATAATTAGGTTCCAATAATAATGTGTAATAAAGAAATAATACGAAAATTAAAATTTAAAAATAATAGAAATTTGCCGCGCAAACCAAAAATGTTTCAAATTGTTTGCAACTACCTTCGAAACTGTGTGTTTTCACAAAATGGCCGGATCAACAGGTTCGTATTTTGTATTTAATTTTTATAATATTTCAGCGAAGTGAACGTTATAGGAGTACATTATACTTGTGAATACGATAAATACTATACTAATATGAAGTTAAACCCAAGTTGGAAATCACAGAATTTGGAAATCGAAGTAGAAACTGTTACCTAAGCATTTTTACCATTTCTTGATATGTTATGTTAATTGTTTTCGCAGCCTCCGCCTTTCATAATGAAGAATGGAGTGGAGCGAACAGTGGCTATGCGGATCAGTTCCAGATTTGAGTTGGGTACGTTGATACGTAATTTTTAAATGGATAGATTAGGGTGAGGGTGAGGACCGACGTTGGTCGGTATTGTACTTCCTCCCCCCCCCCCCCCCTCCACCCCCTTTCAAAGGTAGGGAGGAGTGTATACCTATAGTTGGGTGAGATGTAAGTATCTAGGAAAGGGTATTGTTAATGGATCCATTGGCTGAGTGGATAAGGCGTTTGGTTTGGTAAGCCGCACTAGCGGTTCCAGTCCCAGCACTGAAACATTTCCTACCTCCCACTTCTGGGTACTGATGCCGAGACAAAAGAAAATTACTGTATACCTCTCCTTCCCATAGCCGTATCGACGGGGTGTTAAGGTGTAACACCCTCCCCCCCTTCCCCATGAGCGGAAAATTAACATGGGACTGCCAACGTGAAGCAAAAAAAAAATATAGATATAGAGTTTGACCCCCCATGACCGCTTTCTGGATACGGACCTGCTCCTTCCAAACAAATAGGTAGGACGGAGAACTTTTTTCAACAACGTAATAACGTAAGACGTAACAGCTTGGACACTGCTACCCTCAATTATTATAGTGTGTCTCTATTGTTACAGACTCCGCACCATCGACAGGAAGGATATCGAGAGTTTCACATGACTGGCCTCCTTCACGAGAAAGAAGAAAAAAATAATTAGTTGCACCTCTTGATATTGATATTACATACCTAAAAACTGACACTGCATATCTATTCGTCGCAGTACCACTTAAATATTAAGTATAGGGATCTTTGTAATCCCATTCGTATGGTCGGTGGCCAGTGACGTCATATTTCAATGAACTGGGACCGTAACAGCATAAATTGATGCTTATCCTTTGCTTGTGAGGAATAAAAAATGTGTACCTACCTATTCCTCAATACTAGTATTAAGTACCTATATCAGCATTTGTTTTGTACCTACTTTTGTAAACTGTTACCTACATGATATATTCGGGACAAAACGAAGTGCGCTGACATGCCCTGTACAATAGCAGTGGACCACTCAGCCTTCTATAGGGGTCTCAAACAGAGAAATATGACGTCATCGGTCACGTGATCTCAGTGAGTTGCCAAGTACCTATATCACCAAAAAATATTTGGCGTATAGGTACTATAGGTAATAGGATAGGCATGCAACATTCAGGCATCCACCTAGCAACTTTATTGTTAAGTTACCGATTTTGTAGAATCCAAGAACGTTGCATTCGACAGGTTACAAAAATATTTCAGAAACTCGACCTAAGCCGGCATTAGAATTTTCTAAGCGCTCATTTATAACGTTCATTGCAAGCTTTTTGCAATATTGTTGAATGTTGCATCAATAGGTCGGTGTCGTACGAGAAGTACCCACTGATGGATTGATTTCAAAGAAAATCAGCCCTTTTCACCTCCCTAGGGTGGGACAGGCAGAAAAATAGCTTTCATCTCATCCCTCCAAAGCATTTTTAAATACTTAACTCTATTTTTGAAAGATTTCGAATCATTCCAATTTTAAATATTACGCGTAAACACAAACTGTTGCCAGGTTACCAAGGTAAGTTTGTGGATCAAAAGTTCCTCATGGTTTTTCTGTTCACATTATGTTGTTATGGGAATGGAACGTCCGCGGGGGGATCCGGACGTTTCGGCGCCGCCGGTTTGGCGCCACCGATTTGGCGCTGGCCGATTTGGCGCCGGCCGATTGGGCGCCAGGACTATTTGGCGCCGGACAACTGGGCGCCAGGACTATTTGGCGCCGGGACAATTGGGCGCCGACCAATTGGGCGCCGGGACATTTGGGCGCCACAGCTATTTATCCCCAATTTCCAGGCAATGAAACGAGGGGAAGTTAGTGTTAGGAGTGTTCCCCCCCAAAGACTGAAAGAGGGGCCTCCGACAATTGGTGAAATTAGAAATTCTTAAAAATTCCTTTAATAAAATATGGAGATTAGTTCTTTTATTCTCGCTCGCTACGCTTGCTCGAGTATTCGTATCGTTTTGGGAATTTTCTCCAAGTTCTACCTCGCTAGGCAGACCCCAATTAAGGATGAGGAGTTAAGTAAAAATAATAGGTGCCTCTATTTGCATCATGCCCCCCCCCCCCCCCCCCCCAATGGAAGAGATGCGAACTTTTCCTGCAGTAGCAACTGATTTAAATTCCCTTTGGCTACTATTAACCTGTGGCGCCGAATTGTCCCGGCGCCAAATCGGACAGCGCCCAGTTGTCCTGGCGCCAAATCGGACGGCGCCCAATTGTCTTGGCGCCGAATGGTCCTGGCGCCAAAACGGCCGGCGCCAAAACGGCCGGCGCCAAACTGGTGGCGCCAAAACGGCGGCGCCCAATTGTCCCGGACCCGTCCGCGGGCGTTCCGTTCGCAGTTAGCTAAATCCACCATAAGGGTCCGATTACACCTTACAAAAAAAATATGATCCTATTTTTTTAGTATCATAAAATTTTAGAAAAACTGTAATACACTTCACAATAAAAATATGATCATGTTTAGCAGTGATGCCAACTTGACATGGTAAAAAAATAGAATTCCGAAGATTTTTAGGGTCCTTTTTTGAACCGTTTTAGGTTAAATAATTTCAGCTATATTCTTTCAATTCATCGTTATAAGAAATTCGTACTCCTCCACATTTTCTATTAACATACGGGTCATTTCCATTCCACTTTACCTCAGCCGCCATTTTCAACGGACTAACCCAACAACAACAAACACATCGCAGCCTAGAGGAAGGTAGTCGCAACAGTTATGATACAATTTGTACCGGCCGATACAAATTGTATCATAATTGACTCAATTCACTTTACACCTTACAATTTCTCTTGATCATATTTTTTTATGATCATATTTGGATTGGAAATTGTAAGGTGTAATCGGGGGCTTAGTCCGAGAAAGGCAAGTTCGACCATTGTCGAAGCCTTTATACCTGGCTGATTGAGTGAGATTTCATTACCTGCATCAGTTGGAACGTCGGCAGCAGGGCGACTTCAAATCAATATCCAATTATAATTGGAGCTAGCACATGCATGCCCATCTCTCATTAAAACCCTATTGTTCCACAGCATGGGAAACTCTACTGTGTCCAGTTTTTAATACCTGCGCCAATCGATCATTTGATATTTTTTATTGCTTTGTATCGGAGGTTCAACAGCAAACAAAGGTTTATAACAAAACATTTTTTTTGAATAAAACTGAAACATCGAACTGGAACTAATATTTATCCCATACCTGTTTCGAACCAGAGCCTACACTCCGAGAGAGACGCACGACATTGTAATTGGTTAGGATTGTCAGGAAGCCGCCTATAATATGCTTTCCCCAGGCGACAAAGATCAAGTAGTCACTAGGGATGGGTATTTTCAGGGCCAGACAAAGTTTCACACGAAAAAATTCTCACAATGTCGAGACTCGAACGTTTGCCTACTTGCAGCGAAGCCGCTCATGCCGGTCTACCGAAAAAACCCTCCGAGAAAACTGTTGACAAGCGAAAAATGACCAATGATGCAATATAAGACTCGTATGACGAAACCAAACATCACTGCATGAAACAGGTTTCCAAACAGGTTTGGAAAACTCTGTGTGATGGAACACGAGAACAGCAACCAGTAACAAGAGGTAAAAGTATTTTTTTTTGTTTACGTCATGTTGACATTAATGAGTGTAGTGTCTCGTCCCTCACCCCCGAGCCCGCCACAAAGAGTAAGGGTGCTTGCTGTAGCGGGATGCTTTTCAACCGTAATTTCTGAAGCCCGCGGTAATTTTCACGGCTCCTGAATTATGAAAATTATTCCTTGTATTATGTTTTATCTGTATAATTATTGCGAGATGCTTTGGAGGAGTTCGAGGGAAGTCGGCGATGTTATGTTAAGAGTATATTCAAATTTCGGTAGTTTTCGATTGTTGAAAATATTAATAAAAATGTGGGCCCTCGTACGTGTATAGTTACAATCACTTCAAGTTCATTCAAGGAGGACCTTACTTCAATATAATTCCACAATATTGTTGTAGGAATTTAGTGTGCTTCGCAGCAGTGGGAAAGGCATGCATCGAAACTATCTTTACCTGTAACTAAATATCATAGTACTTATATGATTACAAAGTGCCTAGGGTTTTTCACCCCAGTCCCAAATTATACGTTGCTCTTGCAGCAACACAAAAAAGGCTGACGAACTTATTTGTTATGACTTATGACTATATAGTTTCAGGAATGACGAAAGAACTCTTTAGTATATAATAATTTGACTTTTAGCTTCTTAAGATGGATGGACCACCAAACTTGATTATATACCAGGAAACACGAAGGAATTATATATGTATATTTAAATGTTAAGGCAAGACTGCTGAGAGAGACTCCATATTGAATGAGCTCTTAAGGGTTGGCTTGGCCACAAACCTTTCGAAACCTTACGAAAGGGAAACCAAACAGACGGGGTCGCGTTGCTCCCTGGTCCGTAATTAGAAATTTCATTCCGCGTCAAAGTGATCAGATCCATTTCCGACACATGTCCCAAATTGATCCTTATGGGAACCTTTTGAGGCTAATCAAATTCTGAGTTTCTTTCTCACCAAAGGTTTTTTACTTTCTCGCTAGCCATATATGGCGAGAAAGTATTGTTTTCGTGCAAAATTTCGAAATTGAGATTTTGGGTTTCCCATGATCCTGGGGGTCCCCTGAGGCCAAAAAAGTGGTTTCTGGAAAAAGTCTGTCCGTCCGTCAGTCCGTCCGTCAGTCAGTCCGTCCGTCAGTCCGTCAGTCCGTCAGTCCGTGCAGTGCTCTAGCGCCTATACCGTTCATCCGATTTTGATGAAATTTGGTATGGACCTGTCTAAAATTACTGCCGAGGGGCATTTTCAAGGATTTTTTGATTGGTCAAAAATTGCGGCCACTATTGTCAAAAAACCGCCAAAATAATTAAAAAATCGTGTTTTTGGTTACTTAGACAAGCGCCGACGGTACACTTTTCAATCTATAACACTGAAAATTGGTATGTGTGTTGACAAATAGATGCTTCGAGGTCATTTGCAACTAAAATTGAATTGGTTGAAAATTACGGCCGTTCTGGACCAAAGTTCGATCGTTTCGGCGCCATTCACATTTATTGACCGATTGTCATGAAATTTGGTAAATCTGTGTAGAACCATGTAACTTAAACATCTGTCGAACATAATTTTGTTATCTTCAAAATTACGGCCGTTGTAGTCAAAAAAGTGTCGAAAATGAGTTGAGAATGAGAAACCACGTTTTTGAATGGTCGGAACGCATTTGGGACTACAGTAATAGAATGACAGCCATGAAACTTGGTGGGAGTGATCTCAGATAGATGCTCTTGGGTCATTTTCAACCGATTTTGGATTGCTTAAAAATTACGCCCGCAAAAAAATCTCAAAGAAATAAAAAAAAAAAAAAAAAAAAAAAATCACATGGTGCGAGAAAGTTTAGTGCGACTGTTGTCGGACCCTTTATTACATTCGTTTCTTTGACCCTCAGAAGACGGGATAATTGTCAGTGTCAGTCAAAATGTAAAAGCGTCACAAATACATTAATTTTCCTGGAAATGGGTATGAGCACCCGGTTGCCGAAGCCAAAGAGAAGTAGACCGAAGCCTAATGGAAGAGTGGGGCGAAGCCAGTTTAGGATTGTACCAAAGTCATTTCATCCATGACCCAGCCTTCTCAGGGTGCTAGTCGGACGCTCTGACCGCTCAGACAAAGAGAGGGGCCCAGTAAGAACGTAGGAACGGACACAATTTCCGTAAGTGGTAGTTGAAAGGTTCAAGGAACGGCTCTGAAGGGGTGACACCCAGAAGAAGGGCGAGGTCCATTGCCCCCGAGCACCAGAGCGCGCCCCTAATTGCTTTCCGGGGTAATTTCCGAGCCTGGAAATAGCCCCCCCCCCCCCCCCCCCATCTCCCAGCCTCTAGGGCAGAGACTTTCCAGACTGAGGCGCACTGTCTCTAGTTTGAAAGGGAAAGGACAGCGATTGGGTCTGCTAGACTCCGAACTAGAAGTTCTGCAGCCCACAGGAATAACACGAAGGTTCCGTCTCACAATACTCGGTTAATAAAAAATCGTGTTAAGATCCTCAGAAAACCAACGGTCTTCTCTTAAACCCATTAAGGTGAAACGCCCAGTATTCCAGAGAAATTCTCTAGGTTTTGTAACGCCATAAAGTGGCTGCCGTTCGGGATCTCACTCCTTGCCCGGCTTCTTAACATTCTAAATTTTAAATGATTGTTGTGACGATTTCTTGGTGACAACAAGGAGCTTTTTGCACACTTTTGTCAAATTATTTTATTTCAATCATGTTTAAAACCCCAGTTATGGGTAAGTTTCTCTTTAACAGTTTTGGCATATTTCTCTTTTTGGATTTTAATTTTCTAATAATTTGGTTACTTGTTTTTAGGGTTTTTATTCGGGGTTTGAAATCATCCATGACCATGGCGGGTTAACATAAAGAAGGGCATGGGGTGAGGCCCCGAGCGGCAGGGGCACCTGGAACTTGTATCTCTTTTGGTCTAACCTTGAAATTTCCCTGTACTCTATACCTTCGCTTCCTATATTATAAGAGAACCCTCCTCCAAATTCTACAAGATCTTTCCTGGCAATGGAGTAGGTGATTATAGTTTGCAATAACTAAAAATTACCTGCTTCGATTCGATCGAATCAATTAATTTATTGACAATTCTATTGATTAAAAAACCATTCGATTGTTATACGAGTATACATAGTAGATAGTATCTTTTCTCCTGTGAAAGCTAAACATACCTCGTAGTCAGTCAGTCATTTGTTTTGCGTTCGAATAACACACTATGTTTAGCTTTTAGAGTAGCCAAGGCCAATGGCGGTATTGTAATTACCAGCCTTATCCAGTACCGTAATCCCAACTACCTATACAACAGCTTCTTATGTTAAAAAGATTTCCTGACCTTTGCCTGCAAATTCATGATTATGTAATTTGGAAGTGGGTTAACACCAAAATAGAGCACTATACATTTTGAATTTTGAGGGCCGACTTTCGAATCGTGGGGACCGTAAGGCATTGGCAAATTTTTTTTGATGCATTTATACGCAGTGCAGATGTCCCCTGACCCTTACGCCTTCATATGGAGGAAAGTGGAAGGGGACGCACCGTTAGTGATTTGTTTGAAATATGGATCGCTTTTTACGTGAGGGAGGAGGGAGGAGGGGCTGTTCCCGAACGGAAGCAATTAATATCTGACACATCGAACTTCGGTGCCCCGATACAAAAATTCTCTCCTGTTTATGCATTGTTAATGTATTGGCGACGGCGACGGTAAGATAGGTACAGACAGGCTCGCTCGCCATGCATCACTGAAGAAGTCGAGTTTCCGCGAACACCTATGTGCTCCTCAAGATCTTCATCTCCTACAGGAGAACATGAGGGCGTGCCTTAAGCATATTAAGGGGAGACAATAGACCTAAGGTTTCTGTGTGTCCCACTAAAAAATTCAGAAAACTCCTTAATAGAAATGTCACGAGAACAACAAAGACTGTTGAAAACAGGTAATACACACAAACGGAGTGAGTTTCTTAATCCTAAGCTAAGTCTGAAACTTCCTATAAATATTAAATAAGTTACAAAAAGCAATCGTGTTTCTTACAGATCACGGACTTGTCATTGCAGATTGGGAAGGACACTGAATATTTCCTAAATGCGACAACCCATCGTAAATCTTTAAATTGCTGATGGATCCGTAACTTAGGAGGCACTACATGAAATCGGTTGAAATCGGTATTTCGAATTTCAGTAGTCAATAGTTTCATTTTGTTGTGAAATGTATTATATAGCCTTTTACAGTTTCCTAGGAAAGACGTTAGAAAAAAAGGTGAACCAACTGTTTTGAAATTTCACACTCAAATAAGGAGTGAAAGAAGAGGAAAGAACGGAGCCCTACAATACTCTGGCTCTAATTTACCTACGTCATTTCATTAGAAAATGTACAACTTTACACCTTTCTAAAAAGGATCGGTTGAAACGTAGGAGGAGCTTTCTGCGAAAATATATTGTGTTAAAACAGAACAGCTTTGAGGGCAACCTCCTAATGAGTTGCAGAGGGGACTGGGACTGCCTTTGCAATGGAAATCCGTAGTGCCTTTTGGAACAAAGGGCGGAATCGACATAGACACGTTAACATGGAGAGAAAGGACTCAGCATTCCCCAACTTCAGCTAAAGCAAAACCATGTTAAAATAATAATTGTAGTTTCAGGCAGTCATAAAGTACTCATCTATGATGAGTTTTGAAAATGTTGGAGCTGGGAGGAAACAATACGTTTTGGAGGGAAATGAAAACTGACGATGATTAGTTAGTTTCAATTTGCCGTGATAAATGAAATTTGGCAAATGATGTAGATTGCATTATGCTCATATGCGAAAACACGTAATGTTGCGGGATATAGATATGTGCTTGTAACGTTGTCGAAGAAATAAGGTGTGGTAAGGTAGGACTGGATAGTATAAGATAACTCACTATTGAGATGCAGCCATTTCTCACTTCGCCTCGCAGGGCAAAGATAAAACTATTTTATTTCAGATTCAGGTATAGAAGGACCAATGTACTATACATTCGGTCGATGGGTTGTTCGTTTTTTATTCATGCTGAGGTGCTACAATATGGTTGATCTGGTCTGACATAATATGGAGCTGAACGATGTTCGACCAGCCACCTCGAAAAAAGGAGAAAAATCTCCCGAATCAAGGACCCCCCCCCCCCCCCCCCCATATAAATTAAAGGATTGTAAGAAAATACTTCTGAATTTCAAGATCCAGGCAGGTCAAATAAAATAATGAAGGTACTTTAGAGCAGTTGCTTCGGTCAAAAATTGTATATGCTGTTATGTTATACAAAGTTGGGAAATAAATGTTTTCGGGATCATCAGGCATATGAATCAGCATTGCGGTGAGAAGAACAACGCCTGACTTGAAAATTAGATGAGCACCCTAAGGCCAGGCCCAATATTTAAATAAGGAAGCAGCACAAAGATGGCGCACAGGAAAAGTCAACATGGCGTAGAAACCTGCTTAGTGCTTTCCTGCTTAACTCCAACCAATCTCATCTCCCACGGCTCGTGTTTTCCACCCTTCACCAGGGGTAAAGTTTCCTTTTAAAAATATACTTCTCGCCCCTGGAAATAAGAGACGAAGTGAAGTTGACGGGTCCGCGAGCATCTGTCAATACTCATCGCTTCACTGTTTTAGTGCCTGCCATCTCGTGGTAACGGCAAGACGGGAAAACTTGAAATGGTGGTGCAGCAGCTGTCTCCGTTAACACGAGAGACAGGCGTCTTCACTAATGTACTTATCGCGATTAATATCAGAGTTTGGGCGAGGTCTTTCATTCCTTTTCTGGATTTTAAGACCAGTTTTCCGCTTTTCCTCTATATTATCTTTTCGCCTGGTACGAGCGGGATAATTTCACAGAGTGCCCGAGACCGTTACCACCCTGTTCCTTTGCTGTAAGGAAACTCTTACAAAGGAGCCGTCATTAGTAATTTTAGCTTAGGAAAATGAACGGAGGGGAAAGCAACTGGGGAGTAAATTGTTGTTAACAAGGAAACCCATCGGTTGAAGTCAGAAGATACTGATTCCACATGATTTAAGATCGCCTTACCGGATACCGGTAAAAAACAAGGGGTACGACAATGGTCGCACAAAATTTCCCATCGTATATGTCTCTGGGTCCTCGGAGATACTTTTAGAAGCGATAACTAGCATAAGGAAGTCTCCCCGAGTCCTTTTAAGTACCCACATGACATATTTCACAAACCTTCAATAACTTAACCCGGTAGCGGTGGGGGGTCGGAAATGCTTTGAGAATTTTTTTGACCACATAACTTGCTTAAGGAAGTCTCCCCGAGTATTTTGAATACCCACTTGACATCATATTTTATGAACATCAAAAAACTGACCACTTTGAGGGGTCATATCTCCCAAAAGCGAGTTTTCCCAGATATACCGCTTATTGAGTATTTTTACTCATAGTATGCACTATTACCCCTGAGAAAATGTAGAAAATCGTAGGCGCTGATTTTGAGAAAACAATAAAAAACATGATTTTTTGAGGTTTTTGGGGGGCTACACCCCCCAATTTTTACCAATGAAAAATAGGAAAAATGAATAATCTGCGCATTATTTTTTTTATCCGTGCACCAAATTTGAACAAAATCGGCCGAACGGTTTGGCCCCTGGCTCTCCGTACATTCACACACACATAAACACTTTTTTGGTGGACCTCTGATCGGCGCTTTGCAATAAAAACTCAAAATCGATTTTCTTCACAATCACAATAAGTACTCTTCGTATATGGGAAAGTAATAAGATTCAGAACATTATTGAGAGCAGCTCTCCAAGCGAAGCAATTTGGCCCTTCTGCCTACATGACCGGAAATCTGTCCCTAAGATGTGTCTTAAGATGGCGTCTTATGATAGACACTCCGACGGAGTCACTCTGGAATTCCCCCTAAACTACACACACTGCAAAAACGTTTATCGCAAAGCTCCTAATAGGAAATTTTGGATGTTTCAGTGTCCACACCCGCTCTCGTGGGCATCTGCCTGGCGGCTGGTGTGTTTCTGGTTGGCGTTTTGGCCGTGACTTGCTTCTGCAAACGTGGACGCCACGCAGAATATGGGGGCCATGGCTTCCTGGGAAAGAAATACAAAATGGCTGCGGAGAAACCGCTCGCCTTCCATCACAAAAAGCCGACGGCTGTCAAGAGCCCTGCAGGCAACACCCACTACTTGAAAAAGTCTCCAAGCCCCACCGAGGGCAAATCTCCACCTGGGGTAAGTGGAACCCCGCAATAAACAATTACTTCAACTCGAATTATCGTTAGGGCAGCTGATAAAATAAACTGACTTCCTCAGAATCGGAAAGCAGTCGATAAAAACCCGAAAGTAATTATCGGATGTTGACAAAAGTATACAGTCGAGTCGAAAACGGTACACTTCCGAATAAAAAACATTTAAGTAGTAGGTATATTCTGTCTTTTCCAGGGGGTAACCACTCCAGAGATTCCTTGAGATTCCACTGAGATTCCATAAAGATTTCCAAAGATTCCCAACGATATTCATAGAAAGATGAACCTCCAAAAAATTCCAAGATTCCTTGAGATTTCATAAAGATTTCCAATGATTCCCAACGAAATTCTCAACGAGTGGTTAACCCCTCGGACTTTTCAATATGCGCATGCCGACAATTCAGTTAAAAACTCAAAATAGACAGTAAAGCCCCTTCGACACCACTGAACGTTTTGGCGCAGGTGTACTCAGCAGCAACTACCCCCACTCATCCAGACCAGCGCAGCCCTGTAACGGAGATAGGTCCAGGGGAAGCAAAGCCCTCCGTGGAGACCTCTCCAGCTACGTGCGTCGTGGAGAACGAAAGACCCCTGACCCCTACCAAGGACGAGCTTGAAAGCAGCGAGAAGGATAAGGGAAAGGGACTTGGGCAGATCCTATTCAAGCTGAGGTAGGATGATTGCTTTTTATTTTGGAGAATAAGTCCTGGACCAAAGTAATTGCCTTCAGGATTTTGGGATTCTGGAACAAACTGAGCTATACTCAGATCACTTCGAAAGTTTAACTGAACGTCAGTGCTAGGTACTTGAGTAAGATGCAAGCAACGCACCCCCACACAAAAGCAGCATCGCCAGCGAGGCACCTTCAGACTGACGCCACATCATTGGTTCCTTTCAGGTACAAGGCGGACAAGAGTGCACTGGTGGTGGGTGTGGTTAAATGTAAGGACCTTCCTGCCAAAGACAGCAACACTGGCTCCAGCGACCCCTATATCAAACTGCAGTTACTGCCTGACAAGCAGCACAAAGTGAAGACGCGTGTGCTGCGGAAGACCCGCAACCCCGTCTACGATGAGGACTTCACATTCTATGGCATCAACCAGAACCAACTTCCGGTGAGTTGCACTCAGAAGAACCCCGTCCATCTAGCCGAGACGCGCCTTGTCGCGCCGCCGTTCCTGATTGCACGGAGTAGGATAGAGAACTTGGTCAGCTGCTGCGACCGCGTTCCCCAACCTACTCCTTGCTATCAAAGACGGCGGCGCGATGCGGCGTGGCAATGCCTAGATGGACGGGGTCCTAAAATGGGATTAAAAAATGATTTCTTGAAGGAATGAGGAGGGTAACTGCTGGCTACATTAACTGGTAGTTTTTACAAGAATGGGCTCGACTCAGGTATCGTTCATGAAAACGGCCTTAAGAACACTTTCTTATTATAAGACAAAAGCTGAGTAGGCACCTACAGATCCAAGCGAAAACAGAGATAGAAATCTTTTTGAATTTTCATGACGTTTTATGTCAGAATAAAGACATCTCTGTGAAAAGCGAGAGACGTTATTCGCATAGAGTCGAAGTGATCGCATCTACTCGAATTGCACGGGTATGTGCTTCAAAACAGGCCCCTTCACAAACAACGAATAAACTCGACAATCTGCTACCTCCCAAGTTGCAGAGATCATGCATGGGCTCGATTTTCTGAACATAGAGGTTCCATACTTAAATTCAACTAAATACACGATGTCGGATTTTTTCAAGCAAAGCTGCTTCCTCGAAGCCTATCCTTAGACTTATTTTTTTCGCATTAACTTGACTTTTGAATGTCACCATTGCGAAACTACCTCACTACCGAGTTTTCCTACAATATGGAAGTACTCACAAGTCACACTCTAGCTCGTTTAAAACTAAACGTAAAAGCTAATAATTTCACGAAAAAGAAAACTGAAAAAAACCTACTGGATCGGTAGGTACCTAGACCTAGGTATAAGCTAGAGGCATGATATACGAGATGAAACTGTTCCTCGGGATACAGATTTATTCCTGTAATCCTTGCTATCAGCTATCACTGTCAGCAGCATGAGCACGCTTCCAAAGTTCTGTTATTTCTCGTTATAACTCCATCGTGAATGGAGCACAAAGCAATAACTTTCGACGTCAAGACCTGGAGTTCTCATTAGAGCTGGGAGAAACCCATCATCACAGTGTGTTCAATAAAAAAGTGGAGTCGGAGACTATTTTTCCGGGATCGTTACTGGCAATGATTGGATCCCGGTTCTATTGAGAAGCTAATGGTTTTTGAAGCATGGCGGAACATGAGACGCAATTTGGGGGTTGGGGGATGATGCTCCCTACCCCTCTCTATCTCCAGCCAAAGGAGACAATGGAACAACCCGGGATGAGTCGGCCCTCGGGCCGAATCTCAATGAACTTCCCCTGTAATCGATATCGGGATGTCTCACTTTCGAGGACCCTTTTATCGGCTTTCACCTGCTCTATCACGCCTTTATCGTCTCATTCGTTTCCTGCTTCCGGCACTCCCGTGCCCGCTATATTCTCAATTCGAAATATTATACCCCTTTCAGTTGGGTTGAACTGTATTGTAAATTTTACATCACAATTCAAATACCATTATTTTATTACCTAAACGTTTTTAGGGGTCACATTGATGTTTTGGTGTTGGAATGATACCACTTATTTCGTGTTCTTATACAATAACTATGTATCTACTTATACTTATAACGCATTCACTGATTCACTAACAATTTACAGGGAATCACGCTACACTTCGTGGTGCTGAGTTTTGACCGATATTCCCGAGACGACATCATCGGCGAGGTCTTCTATTCGCTTGGGGCAGGAGAAGTGTCCCAGCTAGAAACTCAGCAGATTTCCCTCTGCAGGGACATTCAGCCCCGAAGTTTGAAGGTAAGCTTATAATATACATCATCAAAACTACGAGAGAAATTCGACCCACTAAACTAAATAGAAGAATAATTTCTCAACCTTCCACGTACACTCCGTTTCAAGATTCGGATCTATAGGTACAGACACACAAGAAAATTTCATTTTGTTGGTTTTTTGACGCAGATTCGATCACAAGGCCGCGGGGAACTCCTGGTGTCACTGTGCTGGCAACCCGCAGCCAACAGACTCACAGTAGTCGTGTTGAAAGCAAGGAACCTCCCAAAGATGGATGTTACAGGACTTGCAGGTGGGCAAACGTGTTGGAAATTCACAGTAATATTTTCACCCATAAAATAGATCCTGGAGGGCTAAACGAAGAAGGAAATAACTGAAGATACGAATATCCCTAAAATTTTAGAATTTGGCGGCTAGGGAGCCCAACAATAAATTTTTTAAAAAAAATAAATATATTTTGTCGTTGTCTTTCAGACCCCTACGTAAAAATGTACCTCCTGTACAACAACCAGAGGATTGCAAAGAAGAAGACACATGTGAAGAAGCGAACTTTGAACCCAGTGTTCAACGAATCATTCGTATTTGAGATCCCTGCCGGGGCAGAGGGACTGGACAATGTGTCGATGGAATTTTTGTTGCTAGACTGGGACCGAGTCACCAAAAACGAAGTAAGTTTTCCTGCTGCAAGAAGCTTTCACCGTAGCTCATGTCATAGCAAGAAGGATGTCGAACTTGAAGCCGAAGGCTACCACCATGAGTATTTTTAAAATAATGAATAGCTGACAGAGAGCTTGGTAATAATGGTAATTATTTTCCAGGTAATCGGACGTCTGGAGCTAGGCGCGGACAAGGACGCGGGTGGCGCCCTGCACCACTGGCACGAGGTTTCCACCTCTCCCCGCCGCCAGATCGCCGAATGGCACAAACTCCGGGAGTGAAACAAGCCGTTCCCAGCAACATCATCACTATATTTTTAGACCGTATTTTAGTACTCCCTAATTTCCGTTCCCTGACCAATTTATCTTCACACTCCTGCCTTCCATAATATCACCACAGCACCGATATACTCCCTTCAGTGTAAAGGAACGCCAAAAGGGATGTTTCATGAAATGGAAGAAATGATAGTGACCTCAAAGCTGACGGGAAAATCCCTCACCCGATATTTTTCGTTGTAATCATACGAAGTCCTAAAAACAATATACTTCCTTACTGTCACGACAGAAGATGAAGAAGAATGTGAGTGGTCTGAATGATGTGGCAGGTGCCCAAAATTTTCTCTAGCTATTTTATTACTGAAAAACATAAAGAACATTATATCTTGTAGCGAGCTGCGACCACCAAATTAATGCAGTAGTAGTATGGCAGCTTCCTACTCGAAAGAGTCTAGGCGCCTAATAGATATGTAAGAAATTATGTTAGTACATACCTTTGTAATATGATTATGAAATATCCACCTTTAGATAAGCCCTTTAGCACTAATTAGCGCTGCTCAAGTACCTCAAATCATGCATAACAATTCTGTGTAGGTAAGTATTGTAAGTTGCAAAACTCAAAACCCGCTTTGCTGCCATTAGGGCAGCTGCGTTGTCGTTTCCATTTTCCTTTCAGTAATAAATTTCATTACCAGAAATCCTGCTTTAAAGCGAATTTGTACAGAGCCAGATGATTGGAATTAAAATAACGTAGATTTACTCCCTCATGTAACCTACAGCTTGAAACAAAGTTAGGTAGGTAGGTAGGTACCTACATAGGTACCTAACATATGAAAAATTTCAACAAGCACAACTAAAACTTTCTCAGAAAACCTATCTAAATGCAAGAAGTTCCCGCATTGCATACTGTAAGCTAACCACCCCCGGGTGCATGACCATTGACACCGCTGGTTGTAACTTTGTAATAAAATTATGTAAGTATTAAGTATAAACTTGTGTTATTTACCGTTTTCATGATTCAAGCTGGCTGGTCACGATACTCTCAGGCTCAGCCCTGGTGGAACTGCAGGCTGCAGCGATAGAAGAGAAGCTGAACTTTTTGGAACGATGTGGCTTTTAGTCCACCGCTAAAAGAAAATTAACGATAGATTTGTATCAAGCCAGGTTATAGCTTATCTAATTATTTGTACTAGTAGGTAGGTAGGTACCTACATAAAGGTTGATACCTACTTGTCTGTACCTACCTAAGAACTTGGCATTATCCTCAAAGCACCCGGTTAGCACAGAGTTATCAGAAAGTGATAACTGAAAATGTCATTGTACCCAGAATATATCGGATCCTTTACCTCAAGTTCAGCGGTAAGTAAGTGCCAAAGTGCTCCTAGCAATTAATTTTTAATTAAGTTTTACCTACGTAGGTCTCGGAAATACGCACTTCTATGGCTAAAATACAATTACATACCTGCCTAAAGTTATCCAATATGTAGGTTCAAATTTACTTTAAAAATTATTAGATTCATCATACACCGGCTAAACCTCGAGTCCAATGTATGTAAACAAATTTGGCGTGAAAACGTGGCATCAGAAAATAATTCAAAATTATATAATACCTATAGTAAAATTTAATTATAAATTAAATATTAAATTAAAAAATATATTAAATAAGTACAAAATAATTTAAAAACTTATTTTTAAACATTTTAAAAAGCTTCGTGGCAGCATCTTGTGTATTTTGTTGAAGGAAGATGGAGGGTTGCTGGGCTTCTCATGCGAGCAAATTCTTTTTTGCTGCCTACTGCGGCGAGTGACTAAACGCGTACCTCACCTAAAGCATGAGGTGACACCATGAGCAAACCTTTCAACCCAATTCAGGAGGGGAAAACTGAAGGAGACCTCACAAAACGAATTCTAAGGTTAGCTTCCGCTATCGTACAGTTTCTGACCTTGCTCTCGTATTCGTTTTCAACTTGTTTTCTTGAACTGTTGTGGGGTATTTTTATGGAATTGCCTCGGATAGGGCATTTGACTGAAGGATAACAAACCTAAATATTTGGCTGGGTATATATCGGGGTTTAGGGACTAAGGGTCGTTCGCTGCGTAGGGAAGCCAGTGGTGCAATCTTGATAGCAACAGGCACTGAAAGGAATCACTGAAATTATTGTGTCAACGTGTCCCAGGCAGTAACAAACAGGCGTTGTGTGAAATCTCTGAGATAACTTTGCCAACGTGTCCTAGGTAGAACATTGGGGGGGGGGGGGGGGGGATTTTTCGCCCGAATACGGAATATATATTTTTGCCCAGCCCAGAATCTACGGGTCACAAGGTTTGACCGACTGAAAAGCAAAAAGTAAATCCCTACGGTAGGATTTTATACTAAGCCCTAACCTTTGCCGTTGGTGTCTAACTTTCTAATACCTAATTTATTACCCCCAAACCTTCTTTACTTACAGGGGAATCAGCGACGTGGTAAGATCTCTTGACGATGTGCGAGGTCGGGCACAGGACGTGACCGATCTTTTTCAACCCTCTGTTGAAGTTCACCGCACTAAGCTGCACGAACTGACGTATCGGCTTGTTTTGGTCGATCCCCAAGGATATGGTAAACGAGGCGAAGAGACCCTTTGGAAGAAAGGGTATCATGATGTTTTTATTACTGCCCGACGGCTGAGGAAGGTAATTTTCTGTCCCAAAAGCCTTTGGACCCTTTAGTCCATTCACACCTCGAAAGGAAAGTGAGCAGTACTTATATCACAGTAGACATGTTTAAAAAAAAATCGTGGCAGCACTACCAGCTAATAGCTCCACAACCATCCACTGTGTAATCCTGTATAATTCAGAATCAATAATAAGAATAAGCAAGTCTACGCATGTGGAAGTCTGGCTTTACAACAGCCAGAGCGCAAGACTTCCTTCTTGATACGTTACACCAATGTTGATGAATCAGCCTGGAACCTGACTTTTTTTGAAATTTTAGGGAGACAGCTGGAATGAAGAAGAATCAGCGTTAGTTCGTGGATTGTTGCTGTCAGGAATAGGTTACTACCAACATCTGATTTTCCGTTTGCAAGCGGAATATGCTTTGCACATTGACGGAGTTGTGGACTTTGCCATGACAGTGGTCGATCATGGTCTGGCTAAAGGTGAGAATTACTTGAAAAAACACGCCGGTAACAAGCCTTAGTCTTAGACACTATTTTTCTCTTTTTTAACAACCTGTATGACAATGGTAGGCACGAATGCCTGATTCGAAAATCACTCTGGATTTTATAAGCAATAAATCAGGTAAAACACCAAAATTTTCAGAATGGTAGCAGTGAAACGGATTCAAATAATGTATCTCCGAATAATACCCTGGCACTTCTGTAGTGCTCCGGAAAAAGCTTTAAAAAACTTCTTTGTCTGTTCCAGGTAAGAACTTGCCAGGACGGCAGGAGGAGGCAGCATGGGCGGACGAGCTGGCCGCTCGTTGTCTGGTCTACTTGGGTGACTTGGCTCGCTACATGAGGGAGTTGGAGCCTGGTTGGGACCTGGGCATGGCTGAGCGTCTCTACACCCAAGCTGCATGGCTTGACGGAACTCAAGGCCGGCCCTACAACCAGCTGGGCACACTAGCGTCTGGCCGTAACTACTCATTGGACGCAGTCTACTATTATATGCGCAGGTAACATCGTAAGAGCGTTAACTATATTAGATCCTCCTTTCTTAAACTTAAACTGATAGTTAATTATTAATTTTTTTGTTTGAATAGCTTGGGCTGTGCGGACGCATTCCAAGGTGCCGCTGGGAACCTTGCTAAGACGCTGGAGAAGAACAAGAGCGCTCTGGACTTGGAACCTTTTGGTCCTGTACCTGCACCGCCTGTCCACCGGGCCGTGGCTCGGTTTCTTGTGGTGGTGGATGCCTGCTACTGGGACAAAAATGTTAATAACTTGCCTTTTCTCTGCTCTGAGGTATGCATATATCTGGAACTTAGGTCACTCGCAAAACAGCCTGAATAGCCGAGTAGTCTAGTCTCTCGATCAGTAATACCTGCGCCGTGCGATTTTAGAACTTCTTTTTTCTTCTTTTTATTGTCCGTCTGCTTGGCCTTCAAGAAAACACTTGAACTGTTATATTGTACCTGTATTTGTGGAATGAGAAACGCTTTGTTTTGTGCTGTATCTTACTGTTGCCTTCTTCTTTAGTTTGTGGAGGGATTCCAGAAAATTTTAAGTAGCCCTCGCCCACTTGTTGATGTCAGGCACACGCCTGACTGGGAGTCGCCGTTCCCACCGAGCTCAGACCCCTCTGACCGACTGCCCCTCGAGGCTCATCTGAAAGTCTTCGGCATCTTGTTCATGTGCTGGGAAAAGCTCCGCATCTCAGGTGAGGAAAACTGCTGAATGAATTATTTTGGAAATATATTTGTTCTGAAATATAATAAATGCGAGTATGGACCTTATATTTCCCTTTAGAAAGGCATTAACTGGATCTTCTTGTTGTTTAGAATCATCGCAGCACTCGGCTGTTACAGCTACCCTGTTGGCTGTGCTGGATGCGATGCTGCAGCAGTTAGTGAAGCGGTATGAGAAATCCAAAGCTGCCAGTCGCAGGGGTAGAGTGAGGCGCCGGCGTCGGCGCCGCTGTAGCGACGGTACCAGTGGTAGTGAGGCTAGCGCAGAAGAAAGCAATGCGGAGGTAGATTCAAACGATTCCCCGGAAGTATCGAGCTCAGAAGAAGTGGAGGAAGTCATCAATGGACATGTCAATGGGCTAAACGGAAAATCTGGTAAAAATAAGAAGCACAAGCCATTGGCTAAAGAGTCATCATGGTAAAATCTGAGACTAAAAAGTTTCGCTGGAAATCTTCGTGTCGATGTAAATAGACATCTTGTTTTCAGGGAGTCCTGAGCCATCCTGGGTAGGGGACGAGCTGTTGTCCGTGGTGCATGTCGTCTGCTGCTGGTTGCGTTACCATGGTGACACTCTTGCTGGATGTCCAACCAGTGCGAAGCCTATTCTGGAAAATCTCGTCACCATCTTCAACGGTCTCTCGAGCTACGTGTCAGGTACCTTACTCGATTTCGAAAACAGTTGGTACCTTCTTAGTAGGTCATTTAACAAACTACTGCTTGAATTAACCACGGCGTAGTTATGGAGGCGAGAATTGCAAAACTAACGTAATAGAAGATGAAATTTAATTTTTATAATTTACAGCCAATGCAAAACACGCGTGGTTACGTGAACAGAAGCTGCCCACGTATGAAGATGCTCACCTGCGGGGGGTGCCGGGGTTGCAGAAAAACCACGCTGTGTTGGACTGGTCACTGAGCGGCCGCAATCTCTCCCGAGTGGAGCAAATTGCTCTTCGTGCGTACCGCGTGCTGGAGACAGGAGCTCATCTCCCCGGAATCACGGTAGATTCCTCGACCAAACGTTACCGCCTGGTGGAGGCGGTGGAAGCGAGTCCCATTGTAGAACCTCCGAGTGAGGTAAGACTTCAGATTTGTTATTTCATCTTGGTTGCTTGTTATTCTTAAGACTATAAACTGCAAGTGGCAGCTGAATTGTTTTTACCTGATTCATTTTTGGATAGCCATCCTAGCGTAGAGAGTTTGCCGCTGTCAAGGACGAAATCAAGCAACGTTGGCCATGGTTACATGTTACATCTTCGGTGGGAGACCTTCCACTCGCTCTTCCGCACTGGCACTAAGCCACTATAAAAACCCAATATTTGTGTATGCTTCAGGAGTGCAAAGGAAAACTGATGAAGAATATGGGTCAGTTGTGGCTGGAGGCTGAAGTGAAGGATTTGGAGAGTCGGGTGAGGAAAGCACCCGGTGACTTCTCCCCTTACTTGGTGGTCGACGCTGAAGCTCTTGTGGAGCACATTGCCCTCATTAAACAGCTCGTGGGCTCCCGTCAGTTCATTATCGTTATTCCTGCTGTTGGTACGTCATTTTTTATTTTCTTATTCACCCTACCTCGCACCTGGTTTAACATAATTATATAAACTGTATCATGTATTGTACACCACGTCCATCTGTTAACCTCGGAAGTGTCTGATTGCAGTTCTAGCGCAGCTGGACGAGTGCAAGAGAGAAAGTGGCCGAGCGAGAGAGACGATACGATGGCTTGAGTTGCAGTTTCAACGTGGCAACAGGCACCTGCGCTCTCAGAAGGCGCAAGAAAGGTTCTCCCTTGGTGTCATTAAGTATCCGAAGAAGAAAGACAAGGAGGCATGGTAAGAACCGATACAATAAGCATCATCTTAGGCTGAAATTCGCCCACCTAAGTTACATTGTGGAAGTAGTCGCGGAAGCATCCTTGGAACGCTTGGATGGCTTCTAGAGAGGTCATTGCGATATTTTTGTAATTTGCCGGTACTCAAGATATTATGATAACCCAATATTTCAGTTCTAGTCACAACTTTCCTGCATAAAGTGAATAATTTCCGAGTGACACACTCCATTTACCCAGTAGCAGCTCCATTTACTTACGATATTGGTGGTGTGTTTCCCCTTCGTTTCTTTCACTTCTCTGTAAAGTGTTTTCAGTTTCGGAATTTCTGTCAGCTGTATTTTCCTGTTTCAGGAACTTCTTCCAAATGATGGAGTGCTGTAACTACCTGGGGAAGCAGAACTCGCTGCGCGGCAAGGCTGCAGGCACCGTCACCTTCCTGACGGGCGCTAAAGAGCGTACCGTTGCTGACACCGCCCCCTCCTCCGATTTCAGCCCATCCGGCGTAGCCAGCACAGTCGGTGAGTCAGTTATTTATTCGAAAATGTGTTCTTTACTTTAGATAAATTTGCAGTACCATCTGCCAGTCTACATGTGGAAAGTCG
Organism: Mesopsocus fuscifrons; assembly: GCA_950004255.1. NCBI lineage: Eukaryota > Metazoa > Arthropoda > Insecta > Psocodea > Mesopsocidae > Mesopsocus > Mesopsocus fuscifrons. The sequence continues at coordinate 5,976,437 of OX465377.1, forward strand.
GGTCAACAGTAATTCCTTAACTGTCCCCATCAAGTGTTGATACCAATTTTTTCTGTTCTCTCTTTCAGGCGTTACTTTAGAGCACGTGGAAGCGTTCCATAGTAAGTGGAAGGTGACAAGCAAGAGCCACGGCTGAAACCCGATGCGCGCTGGTTGGATTTACTCAGCCCGTGTGGGCGTTACCGACGCCTTGTGCTATGAGGAGCGAAGCTACCTGTCAACCCCCGTATCGCACCGTCCTGTCCTGTTGTATGTTTACTTGGTAGGCTTACGGTTCGTCCTAGTACATCGAGGCGTAATGATTTTATTTATTTAGTCAACCGTTCTAATTTTTTTTAAATTATAACTCCTGCTTTTGAGCAGCCTGATGACCGTGGAATCTGATTACTTCTTTCCCGATAGTGAAGTTGATGGCAAGGTGTTGAAGGCGTGACGTTTGAATGGCACGTGCAGTAGGCAGACTCGTATATTCGTATATAAATCGATCCTTGTGACGCTCTATCCTCACGAGGAGAATTATTTGACAGCTGACCTTGCAAATTGTACTACCATCGGTTTATCATTTAGAATATAGCCATTGGTGGCTGCCAGAGCTGCCTGCGCCAGTTCCACAGTCTGTAGGGTCACGAACGCTTGTCCTTTCATACGGCCCTCTTGCATTAGTCGTATGTCGAACCTGGAAGGGTAAATATCGTTGTTTGCATTGGCAACTTAAAGCTTTAAGAAAGGGGAATTTGTCTTGGCTAAATACAAGAAAAGGTTTTCAGTAATTTAAGGTAATTTCAGTAAAATAAGTAAAAAGCTGCTAACATGTTCGTGGGGACTTCACTGTCTTCAGAGATAAATCGCGAGAAAATGAATCGTAAGTCTTCTTCAGTTGTCTGCTTGGCCAGGTTCTTGACGTAAAGACGGCAAGTTGGAGCACCCTCCGCGTAGTTCTTGAAAACAGGCAGCACCGCGCGATCTGGAACATTTACAGTTTTTAGACGATTTCTGCCAACCAGTCGGTATTAACTGCAGATACAATACCTACGATGATTTTTGGGCCCCTGCTGCTAACCTATACTAACATGGTTACGGATGGTACTGGGTTCCACCAATGAACTACTGATATGGATTCAGAAAATACCGCGAAGTTCTAAGTCACTTCCCGTACCTTTTTCAGGAATTCTGTTGGCAGACAGTGCTTCCAGGGTTATACACTCGATCTTCTCTTTCACTAATCTTTCTTCTTCCATTTCGTTTCTTACGTCTACAGGTTCTTTCGCTTTCTCCTGATCCTTAGGTTGCACAACAGGATGAATGAATCCAAACCCTCTGGCCTCCAAACCTTCTTTAGGAACTTTCGCTGAGGGAGGTTCTAGTAATTTGGGTTTCTTTGGTTTCGAAGAGTCCGTGACTGACTTGGGATCTTCAAACACCTCGTCAAATGTGGTCTTCCTCGTCTTTGCTACTGGTTGCAGTTTTACGGGCTTCACCACTTTTGGTCTTTTTAATACCTTTTTAGGCTTTGGTTTTATGTCTGGAATAGTCTCCTTCAATCTGTCTTCTTCGCTTGATAGCTCTGATTCAGATTCCGACGGACTTTTTGGAACGGGAGGCACAGGAACCGATGGTATTTCTGTAAACGTTGAAATTAGGGTGAAGTCAGTTCCGTAAAAAAATACCTAGTAGTTAAGGTGTCATTCGCATACTCTAGATTTTACTTAGCCTTTCAAAGATAATTTTTTTATGCACTCCCGGTTACCATTGCCGAGTGCATTTTAGTCTTAACGTGGCAGCACAGTGGCTACCATCAAGTGCATGCGCCATCAAAGTGTACGATCCCAGACAGCACTCTCCACGACTATTCTGATAAGAGCATGCAACCTTAGTGATAACTATGGAGAACTTTACCGGCCCATATTGCAGTAGGGTGGTAGAAAGACGGGGGTGCCGGGATATCAGGCGCTATCGGACACGGCAAATTCATCTTGTTCATCAGGTGAAGCACCTGTGTGTATAGTCTAGGGGAGGCAGCCAGCTGCTGAGTTATATTTCGTAGCGTTGCTGTTGTAGGAGGTGGATAATGGTAGCGAAGGTGGCTGGGGACAGGTGCACGGAACTCTACTCCTGCCGTCCAGTTATTCAGCTTGTCAAGGAATTTCTTGAGTAAAATTTCCGTGCCGGTTTCCTTCAGTAGTTGCATCCTAAAACAAGGTTATTTGTTATTCCCAGAAGAATAATTGTGAAATCTTTCCTATTTCCAATGGATCAGGAATAGGAAGTCTCCTTTTAATTTTACACTTACTTGCTCTCACAATTCCCGTCTTCAACGACAGCAAGGTTCTCTTCTTTTCCTCTCGCATACTCGGCCACAATATACGACCCCATCACTTCTTGTTGATGTAGATGGTGAAGAGCCTGCTCCGCATGATACTCAGTTGGAAACCTGTGGATAACTATTGCTTTTAGGGTGCGTCCCACCATGCCCAGTTAAAATTAAACTGGAGCTTTACCATGTTAAATTTAACTTTTACTAGAGATATTCTCCGAGAAAATCTCCAGTTGTTTTTTAACTGGGCATGGTCGGACGCACCCTTAGAATGTGAGCGCCTAGTACTAATGACACTCAGGGGCGTAGCGAAGGCTTTTTGCAGGGGGGGGGGGGGGGGGGGGGGGAGAAACCCCGATTTTGCCAAGTCACTATTTTGCTTTTTTTATGTGATTTTTCTAATTTCTTTACTGTTACGGCTGGGTTCGAATACCTACTGTTAGCGCCTGATTAAGCTTCTAAGAGACCCCTAGCTGGGCTCTGTTTCTAGGCCCTATTATTTTTTTCTAATTTAGTATAGACCATTTCTAGGGCCTCTATGATCTAGTTGGGCATAGACGCGCCTGGCGCCGGATCACGCAGTTGCAGTGTAGGTAAAGATCGGGGTGAGGGCAGCAAATATTGTCGTGTCAACACGAATTGCTTATATGGAGAAAAAAGAAAATTAGGACAAGAATAGAAAACAGGACCTTACGGCCGAGCGAGCGAAGCGAGCTCGAGGAAAATTTAAGATAAGATAAAAACTTCATCCTTAATTATTGAGAGGGGTGAAGCGAAGCAGGATGCGGGGGAAAACACAGACGGCAAGTCAGGATTCGAGCGAGCGAAGCGAGCGAGAAGAAAATTTAACTTATCTCCATAAAATCTCCGTATTGCACGGAAAGAACTTTCAATTTCATTATTATTTATTTAGGTATTTATTATTATGTATTATGATCCATCACTGCCTACCGTACATCACTGGCATTCCAACTAAAAAGTAGGAAAATAACAGAGCTCGAAGTTTAGCGTTTACTTTTTTCCTACTGAGGAGCTGAGCTAAGAAGAATTAAGGTATACACTTTTCCCACTGAGTAGTTGAGATAAAAACCCCAATTTCAAACTTGGTAAAAGGCGACTTGGCTTTTCAGATCAAGTTTGTATGGGATTGAGCGACTTGGCAGCTACACTTTTCGCTGAAGAGCTGGTAAAGATCCCTCATTTAAAGTTGGTAAAAAGCGCTTTGCCAACTTAGGAGTTGGCTAAAAACTGAATTGGGTAGGACTTGCATGGATCGAACCTGGCACTACAGTTGGTTTTATGGCTTTGCCAACTTAGGAGTTGGCCGAAAATTGAATTGGGTGGGACGTAAGACTTGGATAGAACCTGGCACTAGTTGGTTCTATGGCTTTGCCAACATAGGAGTTGGCAGAAAATTGAAGTTGACCGTAAGTTAGGACTTACAGCCATCATTACGGCTTTAGCCAATTTGCCAACTTGGTAGAAAACATTTGTATATTTTTTTAATCCATCTTCGATTTACTAACTTTCGAGAATTCATCATTTCAGGGGGGGGAGCCTCCCCCCCCCCCTGCCCCCCCTTCGCTACGCCCCTGATGACACTACACAGTGGCGACCGACAAGTTGGAAAGTAAGGAATGGGAATTCCTGAGATTCGAACCCAGATTTACCAGGCCGCTTGGACATCTCGACTGCTGAGAGATGTATGAAGTCAAGTTATACAGTTTCAGGAACCATCTCCTCATAGCTTTCCCACTTGAACGAATTCTGCCATACCTTGCGAAGGCCAGGTTGTACTTTTTGAGTCTTGAGCTAATTATTTTAACGTCAACGGCACCGTATTGCTTAAGGAACGCTACTTTATCCTCATTACTTAGCTGACTAGGTAGCCGCTTGATAATCAACGTTTTGGACGCCATCTTTATTTACAAACAAACAAGCAATACAGCAACATAAGGTACAAAAAAAATTGTGCAAAAATTTCAAATTAACTAACTAAAATAAGATTTGAATATATTTTATTAATTTAATTATATAAAAATATTATTTTAAATAGATATTGAGGAAGCAATTAAATAAAATATGGATAACAATAGTCGTAAATGCTTTCCCATATTACCTGTTTATATATTTAACGACGAAACAGCATATAAAGTGGTGATGTCGTGGGAGTTTTTGAATGACAAATTCGTTATTTTTTGTTATTAAAAAATTACAATATTATATTTTTTCGAATTCAGTAACTTTCAATCCCCCATTTTCGCACCATCACCATACTTTCCTATGTTTTGTATATATGGGAAAGTTGACATGCGCAGTGTCGGTTGGTCTGGACCTTTGCTTTTGCTTTGCTTGAGTTGGATGAGTGCTCGACTTCTCAGCCCGTTCGGTTCACAGAGCTATTCGTTTGTATTTTTAGCCAAAAGGATTATCTTTATCCCTGCGATTTCGCGTTCGTTTACAAGGTAACACCTTGAATTATTATACAGCCCGTCAATTAGTCCATTGTCCCATATTTTCTTTTATATTTTTTGTTTATTGCGCATTTTATTCAGTGTAAGTTCGGTGCGTCTTGGGAGAATTCTGAGTTTCGCCGCTGTTTCTGGTAAGTGAAGTTCTATTTTATGTTTTATAAGGGGCTGTAGATAAGATTTAACCTAGCTATTTGCTTACAACTTCATTTACGGCTTCCCAATGAAGGTTAAGGTCAGATCAATACATTTGTGGGCAGGGGTCAATTCCAGTTTTTGCATGTGTGCTACTGCCGAACGCTGTTTCTGAGGTCCTAAGCTATAACACACAAGCAGTAGGTAATCATGATTATATTGTGTATATGTAAGTTTACCTTATCGTCCCATTAGTGCTGCATATAGGTACCTACCTAAGCACAATCACCGGCTTTTAATAAAACCTAAAGCAGACTGTATGGTAGGCGCAGCCGCGGATCAAATCAAAACGTCAAGATTCCGGTTGCATGGTCCAATTTGCGGTATCAATTGATACCTAGGAACATGGTTGGCTTGTTCTGGTCATCCTCTGATTATGGAAAGTTTAATTTCCGTCAGCGTCCTTGAAGTATAGGAATACATGCATTCCTTACATAATTAGAGCAATGTTTGCCTTTAGGTAGGTACCTACATATTTAGGAGACAACCGGTGACATAGCTTTCCTACCCACGGTGAGGCTGGTCGTATAAGAAGTTACCTATACATCTATTTCATTTCTTAAGTTCTTGATCGCGGTTCTGCAAAATACGACGTCCATGGCAGGCGTAACGAAAGTGGTGCCATTCACCTGAGCATTACCGTCAACTTACCATAGTGATTAGTCTGATGGTGACCATAGAGATCAGTACTGGGGAGGCTTTGCGCGCACGTGCCGAGTCTCCTCCACGCCTCCTGCAGTACGTGCCAACCGTGATAATCTCTCCATGGAACTCCGATTGCCTCCCGTGATAGCCATACCGGACGCCTGTTGAGGCTACACACAGTTACAATGCTAGTGCGTACTTAGAAGTTTGTTATGCCTTGTAGTATAGTGTGACGTTGCTTCTTGAAGACCCCCGATCCGCTTATCAGTCTCTTCCTTCCTTCCTGTTCCTTTCATAATTCCCACTTCCGTGTCATCCATACCGTAAGCGGAAAATATTCCTTACACCGGGATTCGAACTCAGACCCCTCAGGACACAAGTTGAACCCCTTGACCACTCGGACACTGCATGATGGGAGCAGTTTACTTTTTCCTTTGTTGATACCTCATTTGTTGTCTTACCTATTTATCGACAGGCCTGGTCAGTCTTATAAAAAGCTCGAAGGGCAAACGTTACAGCGAGCAGGTAAAGGAGTCTATTGTAGGTGTATCATTTACCTATGAGGTCTATTTACAAGCCTGTCTGGCCACAATATTAAATTTCAACCGCAGTATGGCTCTTGCGCCGAGCCCAAGGGTAAAGAAGTGTTTGCCATACGGTGGGCGCTAGAAATCGTAAATCTGCAAAAATAGCTCTCATTGTTGTTAAGCCTGTCCACGCGGAGCTGTTTGTTGAAGTTTTTTCTCGCTGTTTACAGAAGAAATAATTGTTAGATATTATGTACTTATTTTAACTTCAGAAACTAGTCAAGAAGTCGTAAGAGGTCGGGTTCGAATCCCGGATGTAGTGGCTTCGGCCAAACTCCTGCTATATTCTGCCCCTATAAAAAAGTCCCTGCATTCAGGAAAAAGATTAAAGAGCGAAAGATGTCAGCAAGGAAATGTAAATTTAAAATGCACCGAAGTGAAAGCAAATTTTACGAGTTTTGGTGGTTGTTGACGCCCGGAGAGCATGCCACTTACCCAACATTATCGATAAAATAATTAGTTTCAGTTGAAGCGAAAGCCATTTGTACGTTATCGAAGAGGGTGATGAGGCTGTTGACTATACGAATGCTGAAGCGGGCACCTAAAAATACCCTGTTACTCACTCCTTTAGTCACCGCTGCATCGAATTTCCTCGTTGGATTTTTCACCTAACAACATCGGCTTGGATTTTCACCAATTCCTTACTGTGCAGATATTAAATTTATCCACCCCCAAAAAATAGCCGAAAAGTTTATCTTGCCGTTAAGAGGACGCTATACCTGACGATGCATTTTTTGCCGCCCATAAGGTTAACATTGCGAGCGGCGATTCATTTTCAAGGTTTACCCTTGGTTGGAAAGACAAAAAATTTTGCCTGTACCTAGCCCTAACAATGTTCTAGGGAGTGTTCGAAGCAGATTTCCCAATTTCTCACTGGTTTCTTTTATTACAACTGTTTTGCAAATGCTAGCATCGCATACCTCAAGAAAAGTGCTGTATCTCGAAAACCAGTAAAAAAAAATGGGAAATCTGCTTCGAACACTCCCTAGAACATTGTTAGGGCTAGGTACAGGCAAAATTTTGTGTCTTTCCAACCAAGGGTAAACCTTGAAAATGAATCGCCGCTAGCACTGTTAATCTTATGGGCGCCAAAAAATGCACCGTCAGGTATAGCGGACCCTTAAAAGTACACTAGCGAAGTAGCCAACGTTGTTATGACGGCGCTATGGGAATGATGACTTCGGGAGGATAACGTTTCTGTGGTGTGATACTGTTGTAGACTTTAAATATTTGTGAAATCTCCCCTAAAGTAAAATGTTGTTATGTTATGCCGACGCAGTGCTGTTGACGTTTCTCAATGTTCATTTTCTGAGGAAACTGTTGCGTATTTTTTTGTTCTGAAATATAATGCGTGTTCTTAACGTCAGAAGCTGGTAACTAGTATATGAAGTTAAAAGGACATGTTACCATGAGAACAAATAAAACATCTAACAATTTCCTCAGACCACTGCGCTGCAATTTTTGTGATTCGCTATTTTTTTTACGTTTGGACTTCAAACTTTGTGAGAAAACTATTGGATATTTAAATATTCTGAAATATAATATGTCTTACGTCATTACTCATGAGGCTATGTTGTGATTTCATGATCGGTTAATTTTGGACAATTTTTTTGGTGACAAAAATCACTCGATCGTAAAATCACAACATAGACTCATGAATAATGACGTTAAAAAGACATAATATTATATTTCAGAATATTTAAATATCCAATAGTTTTCTCACAAAGTTTGAAGTCCGAACGTAAAAAAATAGCGAATGTATATTCAGCCTTAAATTTCATTTTTGTTCCCCAGCCATAACTCTGATTCCATGCTTTATTATACGGCGGTGAGTTATGTCGTTCGTGATACAGTAAACTACTTAATCCAGCTTAGAGCGCGCGTTCCTCTGATGACTAACTACCCGCCTGTGTGTGTGGTCTCGTGAAGCATGAGGACGGTATGGTCCTCGGGTATGTGCGCAAAACTTCAGTTCGGGCAGTCGCATAACGACCAAATTACTCTCAGAAATTATAGAGCAAGGAATTAAGTACTTAGCCGAGAATCGAGAATGGGCCTTTCTCCAAGTTCTTGTTTGCCTCCGATATGAAGAGCGAATTTTGTTGTCTTGGCTTCTTTATTACTGGTCACGAGAGAACTCCGGATTGCTAGATTTCTTTCTGTTTATTGGATATATAAGTAGGTATTAGGAGCGGAAACCGAGGGGGTAACCACTGCAGAGATTCCACTGAGATTCCATAAGGATTTCCAAAGATATCCATAGAAAGATGAACCCCGAAGGGGTAACCACTCCAAAAAAAATTCCAAGATTCCTTGAGATTTCATGAAGATTTCCAATGATTCCCAACGAGTGGTTAACCCCTCTGCGGAAACACTACATTCTACCGTCAAAAATGTTTTCAAATTCTGATCATGAAATGAATATTCACGAAAAGGAGGAAAATAGGGTTTGGAAGACGAAGTTTGCTTTTCGTCTATTGTTCTTCTTTGAGGCAAGCGAGGAACGTGGTTTTTATGCAAGGGGTAACCACTCGTTGGGAATCATTGGAAATCTTTATGAAATCTCAGGGAATCTTGGAATTTTTTGGAGTGGTTACCCCTTCGGGGTTCATCTTTCTATGAATATCGTTGTGAATCTTTGGAAATCTTTAAGGAATCTCAGTGGAATCTCAAGGAATCTCTGGAGTGGTACCCCCTCGTTTTTATGTTATACCCACCCTACACACCTTCGGAAAGTGGGTGCTTCTTCGCATCTTATAATTTTTCAGTAATGACTTAGTGCTCGGCAACCTCAAACTCCAGGTTTTGCGAGGTGTGAGTGTCACCACATGTGTTGGTGACTGGAGCTCACTTTGGTTTTGAACCGTTGAGTTTTTTCTCGGGATGGTGTGGGTGCTGTGGGAAGTCAGTGACGCATGACGTAGACGCCATGGGCGTACAACGAGCCATGTGGTCCTTTCTCGTAAATACATCATATTTGTCATATCGGTGAGTCTTCGGTTGACTCCTTTATATTGCCTTCGCTCGCATTTCTGAACTTGTGCTTAAAAACAAAAAAAATTCTCCACATGACACATGATGCGATCTATAAAGTGGAGATAGTATTGGTACCAAAATAGTATAGTACCTATACTGCAGAACATGGACCGATGAAACGTAGTGGAGAAACTTGCATTTCCTTTTCTTCCTATTGTGCAGATCTCGCCCGCATCTCATTCGCGAGTCCTCCTCTGTCTTTCTTTGGTATTTTCTGAGATTTTCTCCTCATGCTGTGCGCATTGTCTTGAGCGTTACTCAAGCCCCTCGGTCATGGTTTCCTTGTCTACTAGCTTCCCCTACCCTTTGTGACACACCTAGTTAATCCCTGCTAGCTAGATCTGTACGACAGTGACATTGTTAGAGGCTGTCCCTCCATTCACATGACTATTGGGTCAGTGCATTATAAAAGCAAGGACCCATATTTAAAGTCCTTTTAAGCCGAACCGTTTTTACCCCACATCCCATCCAACTACACCTTCTTTCGTTCAGATAAGGTTTTAAGAAATAGGCTGTACCTGTGCTTCATCCAAGTCCTTCTAGGGGTGCAGTGTTGTTTTAACACCATTGGAGCGCCAAAGTTAACACCAAGGAGTGCAGAAAATAACATTGTAGATGACTGACGGTGCTTTCTTGGTGTATAAAATAAGTCGTGAAGAGAACGGGAATACCACTCCAGAGCTGTGGCGCCAATGGGTTGTTTTTGCTATTTAATTCTCCGCTGTTTCCCCTCGGGCTGGTTTGCTCCTCGCGGGTTGGATGTGGGGCAGGGAATGGGTGTTAAGGAGCCTCGTGCTGGGGTCCTGCCAACCGTTCAATGTTACGTCTATTTGTGGACCCGGAGGAGAGAAAAAACGCCTACGAGCATCTATTTGCTTAACTTATGCGTCCCATCGGACGCCTTGCGTGAAGTGCCGGAGACGTTTTCCCTCTGGTATCGCCCCAAGCATCGTCGGCCTTGTGTCATTCTCCATGACTGATGGAGGATCTGACACGACACATCCCAACGTTCCAGTGGCCATCTCTGCCCCTATAAAGAGGATGCCAAGGGGTTAACCACTCGTTAGGAATCTCGTTGGGAATCATTAGAAATCTTTATGAAATCTCAGGGAATCTTGGAATTTTTTTGGAGTGGTTACCCCTTCGGAGTTCATCTTTCTATGAATATCGTTGGGAAATCTTTATGGAATCTCAGGGAATCTCAAGGAATCTCTGGAGTGGTTACCCCTCAGAGGATGCTATGAAAAATAATATTATTGATTCCAGCTTGCTGTAAACTTTCTATGAAAAGCTCTAACAAACTGTCAAAAAGTACTTTAATCAAAATAAAAGCCCCCTCAGGGCCTCTGATCAGTCACTGTTTATGATCTTTGACAATTCCTGAAATATTAACTCTGTAGGGCGAATTTATGGTCACTTCAATTTGGTGATAGAACTTACATGGTAAGTAAATGTTATTTCACTTGTTGGGAATTATCGAGGGGTTAACCACGTGTTGGGAATCTCTTTGGGAATCATTGGAAATCTTTATGAAATCTAAGGGAATCTTGGAATTTTTTTCGAAGTGGTTACCCCTTTGGGGTTCATCTTTCTATGAGTATCGTTGGGAATCTTTATGGAATCTCAGGGAATCTCTGGACTCTGGAGCGGGAATTATACTTGAGCAGGAGTTTTGTAAGATCTGGCACAGGCTCTGGTCATAGCTCACCCTTCCAAACCTTCTGGTACAGCTCATGTTTCCCAAGGGTAATTCCTGAGATACCTAATTCATTGTGTGCGGTGATCTGAAAATTCCGTGCGTGATCCGAACAAGAGTTCGCGGACCCGAAGATGTGGCGGTGGTGCTGTCCCAAATGCATTGTACAACGCTTGAGCTAGCAGATAACTGGTTATTCTTCCCAGGACCTGCTCGTGACCCAGCCAGGTTCATACCTACCTACCTGCTTAGTCTCGTATACACAGGGTGTTAATTTGCAACACTTTGCAAACATTTTAAATGAAGCAGCGAGCCTATCTCAAGCAGAAAGTTGGAGACTGGGTTGTGGAGGTTGAAAAGATATCAACTGCTGGGAGACATCAACCGCAGGATGCTCATGTGGCTTTCACGAAGTCCCTGCAGTCAAAGTGGACATATGCTCAAAGAGTTATTAATAACACTGATCTCTATCATCCATTGCGTGAAGCAGTACGTACCTCATTTTTGCCTGCAATATTTGGTGGATGTGTTTCTGATGTGGAGGCTGATCTCTCAGCTCTGGGGGTGAATCGAGGAGGTTTGGCTGTAAAGGATCCGATTTTAACAGCACAAAAAGCATTTGAAAGTTCAAAGCGTGGGTGTGTGGAATTAGAGAGAGCCATTCTTGACAAATCTCGACTTGACATTGACAAACATAGGCTGAGTCTGGCTGATGCTCATGCTGCCGCTCGGAGGGAAAAAGTGTCTGACGAAAATGGAATATTGGCTCTTGTTTTGGAAAAATTAAACCCCGACACGAGAAGAGTGATTGGGCGATCAATCGAAGAGATTACTCATCAGAAGACATCGGGATGGCTTACCGTTATTCCGTTGAGGAAGCAAAATTTTGATCTTTCACCGTGCGAATTTCGGGATGCTCTGGCTCTTCGTTATCATCGACAACCTAATTCTATTCCTCGTAGCTGTGATGGTTGTGGTGATATTTACCATCTTCAGCATGCGTTATCTTGCAAGAAAGGCGGTCTTATTGTAAAAAGGCATAATGAAGTCCGTGACCTTGTTGGTGCCTTGATGGAACAGGCGTGGGGAGGTGTGGTTAAGGAGCCACTTATTTCTGAAGCTACAAGATTTTCGCCTGGTCTTCGGGGAGATTTGGCCTGCAGAGGAGTCTGGGAGAGTCAGAGGGATGCATTGTTTGACGTCCGTGTCGTAGACACTGATGCACCCTCTTATCTCTCCAAGACGGTTGCTGCTGTTCTTCAATCGGCTGAGCAAGAGAAGAAGTTGAAGTACAAAGATGCGTCGGAGGCCCGGCATGCATCATTTACCCCTTTGGTTGTATCCGCTGATGGTCTCCCTGGGGCAGAAATGAAGACTTTCCTCAAAATTCTTATAGATCAGTTGGTTAATAAATGGCGAAGACCAAGAAGTCATGTGGCTGCGTATGTCCGCGTTCGAGTGACCATGGCTGTTTTGCGTGCGGCGAGCCATTGTATTCGGGGGACCAGGCGCCCTTGGCGGGAGGAGGTGGTTGATATTGAAGATGGTGCGGGGTTTTTATAGGAGCATCTGCATGGTCAGCGATTATCAAGAGGATGATGAAGTTCAGTTAGTTTTCAATTTTATTTAAGAAAAATGAGAGCTGCCAAGAATGTAATGGATTCCTTCGTCACAGAACCTCCTGCTCCCGCTCTTTCTTCATGCAAGTTTTTGTTTTGTTTTGTTTTGTTGGATATTTATTTGTTCTGAGTTAATCGTAAAATTATTATTTTAATAAATCCGTTTTAAATGAAGCCTCCTGGCTTGTATAATGATGGAGGATCATTACTGAAGTTTGAATTCATCGTGGTGTGATAAAACAATTCTCTCGAAATTATTTATGAATAATTTCTCTTTAAGTATATAACTAATGAGGTAAATTTTCTACTCAAGTTTCAGTGGAAATTGCCATTGGCGTTGCTTGTGGGAAATGCAGATGCTTATTTAGTTAGGTTGGTATTTTTCTTTTCCTTCGCCTTCACATTGATATACTCGTACATTAGGGCTGATTTTCTCGAAATTGCTAACGTTGTTTCCTGCCCTTTCTTTAGCACCTGTAGCCTGTACTTTCGGCAGAAATGCTATAGGGGGCGCAAAATTCCAAACTTAACCAAGTCTTTTTTAATCCTCTTTGAACGAAATGGAGGCCAAAGTGAACTAAGCCCCTGTGTATTTTTACTTTCTCGCTAGCCATATATGGCGAGAAAGTATTGTTTTCGTGCAAAATTTCGAAATTGAGATTTTGGGTTTCCCATGATCCTGGGGGTCCCCTTAGTCCAAAAAAGTGGTTTCTGGAAAAAGTCTGTCCGTCCGTCAGTCCGTCCGTCAGTCCGTCAGTCCGTCCGTCAGTCCGTGCAGTGCTCTAGCGCCTATACCGTTCATCCGATTTTGATGAAATTTGGTATGGACCTGTCTAAAATTACTGCCGAGGGGCATTTTCAAGGATTTTTTGATTGGTCAAAAATTGCGGCCGCTATTGTCAAAAAACCGCCAAAATAATTCAAAAATCGTGTTTTTGGTTACTTAGACAAGCGCCGACAGTACACTTTTCAATCTATAACACTGAAAATTGGTATGTGTGTTGAAAAATAGATGCTTCGAGGTCATTTTCAACTAAAATTGAATTGGTTGAAAATTACGGCCGTTCTGGACCAAAGTTCGATCGTTTCGGCGCCATTCACATTTATTGACCGATTGTCATGAAATTTGGTAAATTTGTGTAGAACCATGTAACTTAAACATCTGTCGAACATAATTTTGTTATCTTCAAAATTACGGCCGTTTTTGTCAAAAAAGTGTCGAAAATGAGTTGAGAATGAGAAACCACGTTTTTGAATGGTCGGAACGCATTTGGGACTACAGTAATAGCATGACAGCCATGAAACTTGGTGGGAGTGATCTCAGATAGATGCTCTTGGGTCATTTTCAACCGATTTTGGATTGCTTAAAAATTACGCCTGCAAAAAAATCTCAAAGAAATCAAAAAAAAAAAAAAAAAAAAAATCACATGGGGCGAGAAAGTTTAGTGCGACTGTTGTCGGACCCTTTATTTATGATGTGCATAATATATAAACTCTCCGGTGAGGTGGAAAGGTAATCCGCTGGAAAGCAGAGAAAGGTCGTGCTTCTCACCGAAATATATGTCAAACTCAATGAATAAATCATATTATGCTGTTTGTCTCTACCTGCGGGCCCCTGGGTGACATTATTGCCCTTTTCGGAGAAGACAATAAATTTCCGATTGCAGATCTACCGGATTGTTTATTATTCTTATTTGGTGGTACGTCTGCCAGGATGAGAAAGTAAAAGATATAGGTTGTAGGTACCTATACCTGTTGGTAGGGTAGGTAGAGTATTTGCTTGTTCTTTGTATTTCTTCTCTCTCCGGCCGGTGCTTCTCCGAGTATCTACTATCTATACATGGATATTCTCTGGAGCACCTTTAATGATGTCATTGGAGATTCATACTTGCAATGATTTTTCATGTACATTTAACATTTCCCCACACTGCTGATCGAAAGATTATTTGTTTTCGTCGTCCTTGAGTCGATATAGTGCCACTGTGCTTGCCTATGCTATTTTTCATTATGCCTACCCATAGAGGAACAGAAATATATAAGAGGCTTTTCTGCCATGTTATCGTATGTTACAAACCTCACCGATAGAAGCGCTAGTATCGCGACAATGTACCAGCAGTGCGGCCATTTTGAAGGGATCACGTGACCTGTGACGTAATACCAGAATGCCCAATACTACTTTACCGATCTATTGGTACTTTATCTACTTTATCGTCCTACTGCGGCTATTTTATTTCAGGGTGGATTTTACCAGTCCAACGAAGCGATAAGGTAAATTGTATATTAAGACACATAACATGTGCTTGGAATATTTATACAATTTATCTTATTTGTAAAGCTGGACTGGTGAAAGCCACCGTAGAACATAAAAGAAGGAGAACAGGAGTAAAAAGGAAACTCAAGTAGGGAGACACTGTAGAAGTTTGTAATTTTAGATATTTCATCTAGGATCATAGGGAAAGTATAGGACTTCGGGATTATCACTGAAGGAACCAGTCTTGACACCCAACACTTCACGGAGTTTTGCGCTTCAAGAACAGAACAACTTGTCCATGGCTGATGCTGGGAATGGTGATTTTTACGTCGCCTTGGTGCAACGCCTATAAATAATAAAGAAATAATGTACATTAGACACACAGGTACATAAATCATAGGTATTTAGTAATCTACCTGTCCACCTCTCTCACAAGTAATTAATTTAAATGAAACACTAAAAAAAACATTAATCGGCGGGACAAACCACCGTTGAATTAAACTGTCTACCAAACTAAATTGTAACAAAATAAAGCAAATTATGGAACCATCTTCTGTGGAATAACAAGCTACTTCATTTGAGAATCTAATACAGCACTATTTAAAAAGAAATGATAAGGAATTCTGTATTTTTACCTGAAAAAAGTCAGTATTTCCAGCTTCTCCGCCATGTTGTCTAACACCTGACGCGTAAACAAAGAGGAACCTATCGATATCGTACTATCGATACTCGATCGAGAACCCACAGGAAACGGAAATTGAAACTCTATAATTTTTATTTATTTAATTACTTATTATTATTACTTAGGCATTGCACGAGTACCTTAAAATTAATATAAAATATTTTTTTTCTTTACATATACATACATATAAACTCATATAAATGAGTTAATAAGTCATTTAAGCGAGTGTACCCTGTGCATTTCACAGAGAACGTAGTTGTGACGTAGTAAAATAAAATCACCAAGGCCGCCATAGAAGTCGCACGGCCCTGTGCCTACCCTCCCTAATCCTACTGCTGACTCAGTTTGTTATTCTTCCGGCTGTATTGCTGACTGTGAGTTTCCTGCTGACCCTGACTTACTGACTCCCTTTGGTTGCTTGCACCCGCCGATGTGTCGCCAATAACTGGTTTCGTTGCACGGCTTCTCTCCTGCTGAGTATGTATGGCTTCCTATGTTCCAGTAGCACACTCCTGCTTATGTACCTAGTGTATTTTTGCTTGATACATCCATTTTACTGTGTACACAATTTTGAGAGATTCTTGTATTTTTCTGAAGTGAACTAGAGTGCAATTATTGTCGCTCTCTAGCGATAAGAATCGTGATATTGTCCTTGGAACGTTGACCTTTAAATTCTGTATTTCATAGACAACGAATAACCCTGCATGAGTCCAAATCTGAAGACTGTATGCTTGCGCGATGACAATTCCTTCGTCGGAAGCCTTATTAGTTTCCCCAACCTTTAAAGCTCTGGTAACTCCTCCAATTTCCGCGTAGATGTACAGGTACATTTTGAGAAGCCTCCTATTGTAAAAGTTTCACGGATGACTTATCAACGAAACTGACGTTTGTATGGTGGGCTACTTATCCTACCTTAATGGCAGGCCGGCTTCTTACTCATACGTATCGGATCATGGAGAATGAAGGTAATTGGGTGGAACATGAAGGGGGTTGCAGTTGAGATCACTCTATAGCCATCAAGTTTCGTGGTCACAACAACAGCGCGGTATGCTAAACATAGGAAATATAACGATTAAGGCGCAGAATTTTATGGGTGTTCGAACACTGCACCTGCACTTGAACGACTGCACCCTTCGCTCTCGTCAGGTTTCCAGCACACTTCACTGACTCCGTGGCTGAGGAGAGTGGGGAAGTATTATCGAAATTAGATGAACTTTAGAATCAGAAGGATCCATCTGTTTTTCAACTTAATGTAAAATGCCCCTTATTGGGGCATATTAAGGGCCACCATACATTCTCGACGAACTCCGCCAAAACCACTGTGCGAAAGTAAATATTCGACAAAAGTAATGTTTACATTTTAGTACCACCGGAGACTGGTAATTGCAATATCGTATCGGTTGTGTCTACTCTAAAAGCTAAACATAGTGTGCTATTTGAACGCGAAACGAACGAGTGAAAGTATGACACTATGTTTAGCTTTTACAGGAGAAAAAGTAGAGAAATGGTGTTGCAATTACGAACTTCCGTAAGTGAAATAAAAATTGTCAACATGTAACATGGCGGCGGTAAAAATTACAAACATTTATCAAGCTTTTCTACTAAATGTGACGATAAAATCATACTGTTTTAATCCGAAACGTTACAAAAAAATATTTCGCGTGAGGTAGTGTTGTGTTTTCGCGATCTGTCAAAAAAACATGTGGACTGGTAGTTGACTGTTTAAAATCGCTCCTGTGGGCTTATTACTCCATTTCATGCAAAAATACAACACTACCTCACGACAAAGAGTCTCAGGTTTACATCCCCCTATAAACACTTTTCACTCGCCCTGTAACTTCGGAGTAGGGCTTGAAGTACGTAGCATTGCGAACCAAATGGGTATATTTTCCCTTAAGGTACGGTATACTGGCTTGGAGAAATGCGAGGGGTTTACCACTCGTTGGGAATCTCGTTGGGAATCATTGAAAATCTTTATGAAATCTCAGGGAATCTTGGAATTTTTTGGACTGGTTACCCCTTCGGGGTTCATCTTTCTATGACTATCGTTGGGAATCTTTGGAAATCCTAATGAATCTCAGTGTAATCTCAAGGAATCTCTGGACTGGTTACCCCCTCGGAGAAATGTAATGAACGAATTTTTCAAACGTGCAAAAAAAATGCACCTGTGCACGTGTCAAAAGAAACTGTACTGCGGCTGTAAGAAAACTAAATGAACAAGTCCTAATCCACACCTTGGTGTCCAGATTCCTTGAGACCAGAAGGGAGTCACGAAGTCAGTGTGTGCAAAAGTAGTGAGACCGCACCCCCTTAGGACCTGAAGTCGTTTCGCAAGTTGAACATCCCCACCGCAGTGATGGTGGTCACTTTCTCTTATCTTGTTCACAGCCCTGAAACTCGAGGGGGAGACGACGTTTGGGTACTTTGACAACCCTCTCGGGTAATATAACTGCTGCTTCGCAACATCCAATTTTGTATTGATCTTCCTCACTTTCTCTCACAAGAGTTTCGAAGCTTGCGGCGATGTCAACCCATGTCTCCTTCCGTCTTGTGAAAACAAACTGCGCAAATGTGGTCGCGACATGTGTACAGGCGACACGTTTGCGGTTGGTCGTTGGAAAGTAATCGTACCTGGAACTAATTTCATGCATGATGAATGTTATGAACATTTTTGGAATGTATCCCTTCCATTTAGTCTTTTGGGTTTAGAGGTTGTGACAAGTGAAACCGCAGTATCTGTGAAAACCACCGGATACGTCTTTGTGGCCGTAAGGCATGTAAAAGACAGATTTTCAATTTCATCAGTAATCTTTCAGAGGCTTAATGACAAATTATGGGACTGAGGGAAGGCGGTATTTTTCGATCTGAGGTTACTGGAAAGTTACTTGGACATTCTTCAGTTGTTTTCTACAGATTAACCGAGGGGTTAACCACTCCAGGAATCTCAGGCAGTCATTGGAAATCTCTGGAGTAATTAACCCTTCGGGGTGCATCTTTCCACGAATCTCGTTGAGAATCTCAACAAATCTTCCGAAATCCTCAAGCAATATCTGGAGTGGTTAACCCCTCGAAATTAACCGTATATGCATCACTAATCAACCTAAGAATAAGTCAGTACCTGCTTTGATTGTAAGAGGAATGGCAAAGAAGTGGTTCCCTCGGTGACTCTCTCACCCCGAACGATACCAAGATGCTTCCTTGCTTGAGAATGAGAAGAACCTTTCCATTCTTGTACGTATACATATAGTAACCAAACCACTTGTCCGCTTTTTTGCCGTGCGAGTGGTAAAATAGTGGGCATTAGCCGTGGAGGTGTTGGTCCTGCACTCCTGCACCTTGCCGTAGTAATTACAATAATAAGATGAACGCTGAGCATCGGCGTTTCGTGACGTCCCGATGTGGACTTGTGGTGCTGTCTTGATGCCTCGAGGCCGGACCGGTCCTATGGTTCCTATGTAGTCCTTGTATGGCTCACGCTGGACTCCCAAGGGCGAAGTCCGCTGGACCTTCGCAAGTTCGCTTGCACTGCCTCCCACTCCGCGCGTGTACCTACTGCACTCTCATTCTCCTTGAGCTATCCTGACGTAGTGCATTTGGTGTGAGCTGCAAACCTGTGTACCTGTGTACTCCCTGAGAGTGTTTCGGTCTAGTGATATGACAGGTGGGAACATTCTTGTACCATTTATGAGGCTGTCCTTTGTTATGTTGTGATAAGCATGTAATAGTCGTTGGTCTTAGTTAGCTGATAATTTTCAGCATACCTGTACTTCGTCAATCAAAAGCTGTTTGTTAAAAGATATTGGAAAACAAAATATTTTATCTAACTAGAGTATACTGCGAGGGGGAACCACTCCAGAGATTCCACTGAGATTTCATCAAGATTTCCAATGATTCCCAACGAGATTCCCAATGAGTGGTTAAACCCTCGGTATACTGTGTTTTACCCTGGCTGCATCACAAAGTGATACTAAAAGTGCGTACGTGAACAAATAAACCTAAACCAGAGGTAAATTTTAGGCCTCGCAACACAGGAACCTATAATTTAGTTTCTGAAACCTATCAACTTCTTGTGTGTATCTTTTGTTGACCATGTCCCTCCTAGCAAACCTGAGGGTTAACAAAACGGCTGTCTTTTCAAGAAATCACCAACCGAAGCTATTAAATATACATTTTGAAATAAAATGACTTTAATAATATAACGAGCCGTTAAGAATGGAATGACCCTATCTTCTCAGGGACCTACTTCTTGCTACTCTTCCAGCTTCTTAATTATTATCGTGGCACTTAAGAAGTACCGCATAGAAAAGTCAATCAACGTTTTTGCTGAGGCAATGCAAAAAGAGGTATGCGCTACACTTTCCAAGCTTGTCACTCGGCTCCCATCAGTCACTTTTGAGGTATCTGGGGGACGCCTATCCAAATTTACTTTCATATTTGTCAGCGGATGTCCCTAATTATTAGTGACATAATGACACACTTTATTCTTTGTTTTCTCTCTACATAGTTGTCGTCACTTAGCATCTTTCCGAGAGGTTAACCGCTCGTTGGGAATCTCGTTGGGAATCATTGGAAATCTTTATGAAATCTCAGGGAATCTTGAAATTTTTTGGAGTGGTTACTCCTTTGGGGTTCATCTTTCTATAAATATCGTTGGGAATCTTTGGAAAGAATCTGGAATGGAATCTCAGTGGAATCTATGGAGTGGTTATACCCCCTCCCATCTTTCCGTATAGCTTCTGAATATCAGTTAGTCATCCATCGTCATCCTACTATATTCCATAAGGAAAACAAACATCATGGTTGCTATTGTACTGTCTACCATAATTCATGAGGCTATGTTGTGATTTCACGATCGGTTATAATTTCGGACAATTTTTTTGGTGACAAAAATCACTCGATCGTAAAATCACAACATAGACTCATGAATAATGGCGTTAAAAAGACATAATATTATATTTCAGAATATTTAAATATCCAATAGTTTTCTCACAAAGTTTGAAGTCCAAACGTAAAAATATAGCGAATGTACCTATATGGTGGTCCTACCTGGTAGGAGCGCAGCCGATGCATGTAAAAGCTATAGTTGTGTATGAGAATACCTAAATCCACGTAATTTTGAGACCTGAAGCAATCCCGGCAACTAACGTCACTGCTTGAGAACAACTTCCCTCACAGTCAAGGGGAGTCTTGAACAGCCACCCAGTCCTTGAGGGATCTCAAACATTTCCCGACTGTCACTTCAAAGGAAAGCTCTCCTTCGGTTTTCAGTTTTCAGACTAACGCACAGTGATCTAACACCGGCTTCCTTTCGTCGATGACTGAACATTCCATGCAATCTTGGCTCAGTGTTCTATCTCTTCCTGCGTTAGCCACAGTCATCTCCTGCTGTGCATGTGTGGTACGCGGTCTGGTTGCGGATAGGCGTCATTTCACGACACGTCTCTCTCGCGGTACTTAGACGGTTTCCTTCTTCCTGCATCAGTTTTGCTCCGATGAGCTCAGTTTCGTCCAGGCTCTTGTTCACGGTTGGTCACAAGTTTTGAGGATCCTGCAGGATTTTCGTCAGGTAAAGTTCGATAAGATTACGTTAAGTGCATAAGGTAAACTTTGCGAAGAAACCCTCAGTTGTGGTTCCCATAAAACTGGTTCACCTCATTCTCGGACGAGGGTAAATTCATGAAGTCATATCCAGCGGTGGAATGACTACAGAAATGCGAATTATCATTGCTAAATTCTTTTAGACTATTTTGACCCCTTTTTCAGTCTACTTCTTGTTCTAAACAAAAAATAATTTTGGGAACCCTGTTTTTTTTTTTTAAAAAAAACAGTGGCTATCGTTACCCATGTCCAAGAGTAAGGTGGACTTCGAGCTGTCGCTACCTTATCGTGGACTTTATTCACATATTCTTACAATTTGTATTGATATTCAATAAATAACTCTATGAGTTTGTCATAGGGCCTAGGTAAACGAGAGCGCAGGGTTAGAATATCCAACTTAACCTGGAACAGGTGCATTGATCCTTTCTATAAAATAGGTCTCCCGGGCTAAAGGCAAGGTGGTGACGTCACTTTCCTATGCGCAGATGACGTCACGCTTGCAGTTTGCACCTTTGCTCCTATGCTTCTGTTCAATACTGTTATCGGCTTCTACTCCCCTGATCTGAGTCACTATACATACATCTTCGGTTTACCAATATTTATTTTAGCCTTTAGGATTGATTCATATAATATTCTGCCCTTGTATGGCTCGTAGTCAAGAGACGGGTCTCTCAGAACACTAGGCCGCAGCTTCCCTTGCTTCAAATTGGGAGGGGGAATTTATTCATTTACCTTCAGTACTAGGGAGAATTATAGGACCCAAAAAACATTCCCTGGCCTCTTATTTCTGTTTAGTAGCGTATATGACCTTAGGTGCCACTTTTACTTCTGAGTAAGCCTAGAAACCAGTAAGTAACGATCAGATTAGTTGCACATTCAGAATTTAGAGCAGCAGAGTAAAACAAGTGGCAAGTACCTGCATTAGCCACGGCCAGTTTATGCTGTGTTTCGCTACCTCCGCCTTTCCTATGTAGATGGCTGTTGATAACTACCATGGAAAGTGCGGGTGCGATATACGTTCCTTCATCCCTCATTAATCTTGCCGTTATAGTCATTTACTATCTTCATGACGCTCCGAGCTACCTGGAGGCATAGAATGTGTACTGCCTATCTTTAGCCAAGGCATAGGTGAAGGAAGGTCAGATGAAGATTAGTAGGTAGGCAGTCGATAGGTTGCTTCTTGCGCTTGAAAGTAATATCAAGAAGAATCCAATCACAGAAAAATGAAGCCTGTAATCTATATATTTGTAGGTATCATGTTTGTGAGGTACATTTGCGGAAGTGGTTTTGTGATATTTTTAACTATAGGAAGCGCGGTTTTCTCGGGTTTCTGATTTTGCCTTGTCGCACCTCGTTTGCAAGATGTGGATATTTACACGTTTCGGTGGGTCCACTGTTATGTGAATGAAGATTTTCACTTTCACCTCCGAAATCGGAACTGAGAGTGAATGAGGTCTCCACAGAGTGTGATTGGCTGATGGCTGCACGCACCAAAGCGTGCAGCGTGCAGCGTGCGCTGCTTTTCTACTCCATGCTCCGGTTGTCAGCCCTAGGCCTCATGTGTTCGACCTATCAAGGCTGAATATGGCACCGTTGATTTTAGATTTGGGGTAGATTTGGTAGGAACTGACGTAATGTAAGAATTAGCCCATAGTGAATGGTTATATTTCAAAGAAGCTTCTCACCTGCTGTTCTACAAAGCAAAACCTAAAGTCAAGACCAAATTGTAAACTCAAGATGTTTGCTTTCATTTATTAATAATTGGGTTTCTTTTTTTCAGGTGTGAGACGAATTCACCATGGCTGACGTAGCGAACTCTGTAGCCGTAAGTAAAGACCTGAGTGATTTAGTGGATAATAGTGTTTCTTCCGAGTGCAGTGACACTAACACAACTAAACCCTCGACACAGCCTCTTGGTTACCAAGAGATTGACTCATTCTCTGATCTCAGCTTCAAAACTGGAGACGACATCAGTCTGCAAGACCTGATCGAGTCTGAGTTTGCAGCCAGGATCTCCAGTCTGAGCGCCGAAGCCAGTCCTAGGGAAGAGTCGAAGGACGGCTTCGACGAACTCGATGAAATCCAGGAGCTCCTCGATTTTGAACAGAAGCAGACTACTCAGAAGAGCGACGATTTTGATCTCCTTCATATCGATGATCATTCCAGAAGCATGAATTTGGATGATTTTCTTGCCGGGCCCGTAAAGAGTGAGACTGCTCCATCTCCCACAGAAGGAGGGATTGGCCCAAGTCCGGACGTGGTTAGCGACAATGGCACGCCTACCACTGAGCCTGATTTAGTGGCTTTCAAAACCACCAGACCATCGGAAATGCCGCTTATGTCGTCCTTTGACCCATTCGCGAGGATTGAGGAAGATTCGGATTGCTCCAACTCCAACCCTATGTCCGCACCCAATAACATGCTCAATTCCCCAGACGAGTTCCCATTCCCTGACTCACCGCAAGAGTGCCATGAGCCCTGTGATGAACCTATGGTTGACTTATTTGTCAAGACCATTTCAGATGAAAATTTAGATCTTTCTGATCCTGCACAAAGTGAATTTTCACGTTTTAACACAAGTAGTGTCGAATCTGTCAACAATTCTTGCCCAAATGTGTCAGATTTGACTTCACCAGACCGTGCGGACCACGATGAATTTTTCTCTGATGACCTTATCAGCTCGGAGCCTGTGGAAACCGTCGTTGATCAAGATGATGGCACTTCCAGTGTATCTCACCAAGTAGACTTAAGTACCGAAGAGACTGAAACAGGACTTGAGGACCAAAGCTTACACCAAGTGGAGCCAACAGGGGATGAGTGGATTACTGACAAAGCTGTGCGACCTCCACCTGAGGGAGAACCGCCCGAAAGAGAGCCAGTGGGCTCTGCTGAGGATCATTTGCAAGCCCTCATTTCCGGGACCATTATTCAGCCTCCTCCCACAGTAGAGATTGATCTGGTGGAGTCTCCACCTCTCAGCGGGGAGGGGTCTCCACCCCTTAGTAGGGAGGCATCGCCACCCCTCAGCGAGGAGAAATTTTTCAAACAAGAGGAAGTGAATGTTGAGTCGTCCCCCATCAGCGAGGGTCCGGAGTCACCCGAAAAAGAACCGGAAGAATTATTTTTCCAACAGGAAGAAATTGTTTCTGGCTCACCCCCTGTCAGTGAGGGGCAAGTGTCTTCTCCTAAGGAAGATACATTCCAACAGGTTGAAACCAATGACGAGTCGCCCTCAGTGAGCGAAGGTCTCACATCTCCAACTGAGGAGAAAGTTTTCCCACACTTAGATCTGAGTGGCGAGTCACCCCCCATCAGTGAGAAGCTCAAGGAGGACCCTTTCCCTCAAGAACTCAATCCTGAGTTTGCCCGAGTAATGGCTCCTATCGCGACTGAGGAAGACACGGAGGAATGGACAACAGTAGAGGCAGCGCTGGAGGGGGCAGGACCAGCCGAGGAGGAAGCAGAAATAGAGCAAAGCGTGGGTGACGTCGAGGGTGTGGATAACGTTGTGACTAACCCCGCTGTCGTGACTAACGCCCCTGACATCCTGATCGTGCCCGCGGAAGCCGCCGAGAGCGATCAAGACTCGTCTGAGGTAAGTGCGGCTTTCTTCTTCCGTCTGCCGACCGCCAAGGTCGCTGGGCTCATCCACTCGCTTCACGGTTTTCAGTGTCCGGTATTGTCAGCTATTTCTGTTCTGATCTTAGGATAGACTCAAAATCCGTTGGATTATGCAATAGATCAATGTAATGATCGTTGCAGTGTAATCGTGAAAATTATCCCGCGATTTTACCATAGACGTCAAGCGCCTGAAGTTCCTTGATTATGCCACTGAGTTGCAGTGTTCCAGTTACCACTACCGGTTTAGGCGATCGGTGGTGGTGTCTCTCATAATGAATTGATGGGTTTCATTGTTCGTGATATCTTAGACAGCAAAAAACCATTAATCCAGCCCTTCTTACTTTAGAAGCCGAAAGCTTCAAGATCTGTCACATCTGGGGTCGTCAGGTTGCTATCGTGCCGATACCAAGTCATTACCATTATCATATTAGGCTGGCAAGTGAAAAACCGTGTTGTTGTCAGGGTAATTGATTTTCTTCTGATTCCCTTTATTTCACCGATATGAAAGTGTCTGTCGAAGTTTCTGATCTTTTATACTCTGCTCATTTCAGAATATCTGACTACGTGAGTGGCGTTCAATTGAATGATTGTCTTTTTGCAAATTTATTGGTCGTTGATTATTGGCTTCTTATTTTTCTTTTTTACTTTTTCTTTGGATATTGCAGATTGATTTTATTTGATAGATAATTTTTCGGGTTCTTTTTTAAGTTTTAAATCCGATCAGGTAAATAGTATAGGTAATTGTGGAACCTTTGGTGAAGAACTTGAGAAAACGCCCAAACAAGCGGAAATCAATTGCAAATATTTTCTTACTACCTAACTCTATATAGGTAGATACTAACTTTATTTTAAACTTTTTTATCTATTTTTTTTATCAAATTTGGTGAGGTAATTATACTTAGGTAAGTAGGTGTCGTATGCCAAATTTTAGCTAAAAATCTCCACATTCGAAGACTTCAACCCATTGTTCAGTGAGCCACACCTTGATATTATTATATTTTCTCGAGCCTCTCTCCTTCTTCTGGCGTACTTTGCTGAATGTTTTCCGTGAGTGGGTAGGCAGCTGTGTCTGAGGCATTTCCTTCTTCTTGTTCCGGTCGGTGCTCCCTTCGCCGCATGTCTCTGGCGTGGGCGTTCTCAGACGCTCGCGGTGGTGGTGTGGTACACATTACGGTAATCACACAGTACATTGCTGGAGTGCGGGCGTCACCGGCCGTCGCCCCTAGGCTGGATTCTGATGACTGCCTTCTTCCTGTGCTTCTTACGATTCAGGACACTGACAGGTTTATGCCCAACGTATCCTTTCGAAATGGATATGTAGAATATAGAATTACTAATAGAAGGTATGGCAGAATTATGTATGGAGTTGCCTTCACCCAATTTCTTCTGCTGAGACTTCCGTAGACAGCTTCACGACAGCAGCTGTCAAAATTCTGCGATATTTCCGCGGTGAAAAGCGGTTAATCTTCGATCTCTGTAGTTGTTCTATACTGCATCTGCATGTTGTGTTGGTTATGTAGACATGCCAAGATGTCATCATCCATCATCTCACTCATCTCAGGCAGCTGTCGTTGCTGCTGCATGGTTCTGCTGGGGGGTAAGCTGGCCTGTTGCCCAGTAGAACATCGGGAAGGGGGACTCTCGCGCTCTGGCGGCCGTGACTGCAGACTGGTGTTCGTCCATCCGGAACATTCGTGGTGTGCGCTCGGTACTCGGTAGTTGCCGTGCCTACTGCATTGTTGTGCTCAGTACTTGGTGCGGTGCTGTTCTGACTGTTCTGTGCTCTACTGCTTCCTGCGCCGGACCGCTGCTCTACCATGGTACCTGCTTCTCATTTTTTTCCGCGATTTGAAAACCAGGCTGTTTTCATTGTTCGCCCCGCCTATTGTGTGTCTTTGTGTGCCTACTAATAGACTTTTCATTGTACTGGTCGTGATAGCTACTTCATAGTTGAGCCTGGTATTCTCTTGAAAGGGAGACCGAGGCTCCCAAGGCTAAGGTGACTTTCCTGTGTTGATAATATTGTTCCACAGAGGTTCGTCACTGGAAGTGTGAAATTGCTATTTTGCTCCCCAGGATTCATTTACTTGGCTCTCGAACCCAGGGAGCATGAATCTTCCTCAGAATAATGTCTCTTATATTAGACCTATTCAGAGATCGTCGCGGAGCTTGCTAACCAATTATGTTGGGGTCTGTTCCCTTCTCCAATGTTTCTTAAGTCACTGACCTTGCCGGTTTTGGTGTGTTCCTTAAAGATGAGGACTGACATTTCGAATTTTTTGGTCTAAGTGGAACTCGAGGGGTTAACCACTCGTTGGGAATCATTGGAAATCTTTATGAAATCTCAGGGAATCTTGGAATTTTTTGGAGTCATCTTTCTATAAATATCGTTGGGAATCTTTGGAAATCTTTATGCAATCTCCGGGAATCTCAAGAAATCTCTGAAGTGGTTACTCCCTAGGTGGTACTGGTTGAGTTAGAAAATTAGCCTTATTACCTATACCGTGAACCCTATGAAATTAGAAGCAGTTCAGATTAGATGAAGAAAGCGAACCGAGCGGTCATTTGACAATGACATTTTTTCAGGACCTCGTACGGAGGAATTAGTAGATGTAGTGTGACCGATGGGCATTTTCCGCAGGTAGTGCTAATGGTAGCAACTGGAGAAGTATTTAGAGAGCAGTTTGGCGGGACTGGTGTGGGCGGAGTATCTTCACGGCGGAATGTGCGATTGCTACGGACAACTGCACAATAACCGCTCTGCTCTACAGCCTCTCTCCTTTCTTCTTCGCGATCATTGCCATTTACGTGCCTGTGAACCCCCGTAGCCCCACTTATTTTTTCCCCTGCCGGCTCTTCTTTCCTTTCTCTCTACATTACTACAATGAATACGGTTTCGTTCATACATTTACGACAAATTACCTACTCAAGACTGCCTTCCCTCTTTCTATAGGTAGGTCATGCCGTCTTAATAGGTAGAAGGGAGCTCGGGATTGAATGTTACTAGCTACCTAGAAC
This sequence comes from Mesopsocus fuscifrons, assembly GCA_950004255.1. NCBI lineage: Eukaryota > Metazoa > Arthropoda > Insecta > Psocodea > Mesopsocidae > Mesopsocus > Mesopsocus fuscifrons. The sequence continues at coordinate 6,004,170 of OX465377.1, forward strand.
GATCGCTTTCTCTGTCGAAGAGTTCATCATCTTGTAAAAGCCGTGGGAATGTTTTTATTGCGGTGTCTGCTTCGCATAAAGCCTCTAGAAGTCGAATGGAAGTTAACAGCGGATTAAAAGTTTATGGCCATAAATTATGGAGATTGCTGACATTTATTGACCTACTTTTTAGTATAGTCGACATTGTGTCTGAAAATGGCATTTCTTTTTCGAGGAAGTCTACCGAGTCAGTGTCATTCAGTTTGTGCAACCATGATTGTGCAGTATATTTGAAACATTTTTGGATGTTACCATAAAAAGCCTCGCGATTGTGCAAAAGATAAACAGTAGTTAGGTATATCTGATGTGCATGTTGACCTGCTGCTGCTACACTGAGGGTTTTAATCATGGGCAGTTTTCCGCGTGGTTTTGTTGTTACGACTTTTTTTATTTACCACCAGTCAGTGTACACTGGGCCAGTGCGGTGGAATTCGTGTATGTTAAATCCATACCGTCTCGTAAATAAAAACACTCTGCTGGCACTAATTTAGTGAAATGTGACGTACAGTATACCGTTGCATTTCTCGTATGTGCACTAAATAGAAAGCCGTATATCTGCATGAGATAGCTGGCTTTTTATTGCTTCAAGTTCGTTCAAAGTGACCTGATGTACCGCATTCGCTCTTTCGGTGTCAAGACCAAACTTAAGGGTCCGCTATACCTGACGATGCATTTTTTGCCGCCCATAAGATTAACATTGCGAGCGGCGATTCATTTTTTAGGTTTTCCCTTGGTTGGAAAGACACAAAATTTTGCCTGTACCTAAGCCCTAACAATGTTCTAGGGAGTGTTCGAAGCAGATTTCCCATTTTTTTTTACTGGTTTTCGAGATACAGCACTTTTCTTGAGGTATGCGATGCTAGCATTTGCAAAACAGTTGCAATAAAAGAAACCAGTGAGAAATTGGGAAATCTGCTTCGATGACGACCTACAACATTGTTAGGGCTAGGTACAGGCAAAATTTGGTGTCTTTCCAATCAAGGGTAAACCTTGAAAATGAATCGCCGCTCGCAATGTTAATCTTATGGGCGGCAAAAAATGCTTCGTCAGGTATAGCGTCCTCTTAAGCGACTCTGTTGTGGGTGACATCTTGGCTGAATGACCCAGCACTGTTTTAGATTTATCGGTAGCTCTTTCCCACTCTAACAGAACTGAGCGGAAAGCTCAGATGAGATGTTGGTTCACTATGGAGCAACCAGTGCCGTCGTTTCTGCTCCGCTGACTAGCGCAGATTCTCACCGGTTCTCGTACTCTTCTCCGGTAAGCTCAGTGACCCGTGGTGCTTGGTGGAAGTGGAAACAACTCACATCCGCTGCTACCTGGCGTACCTGGTTCACACACCGCACCTGTTTTTCTGTTAACAAACCTGCACTTCATCGGGTGCCAAATAACGGCCCACGGTCGTGGGAAGGGTCTCGAACTGTGATGAACGATGCGTCGCGGTGACATATGGACTGCCAGTTTTACAACTTAACTAATCGTCATTTGGTTCGCTTTTATCTTCTTGAGAGGCCCTCGTCGAATGAGCTGATATCTCTTTTATCCGTTTATTGATTTGTTTTCGCCGTGGCTGACCTGCAAATTACCAACTCAAGTCTGGCTTTCAGGTCTCCCTCTAGCTCCTTTTCCGTTGTCAAATTTTTCGGAAATTTCAGTTAGTTTAGCTGTAAGGTGAGGGGTTAACCACTCGTTGGGAATCTCGTTGGGAATCATTGGAAATCTTTATGAAATCTCAGGGAATCTTGGAATTTCTTGGAGTGGTTCATCTTTCTATGAATATCGTTGGGAATCTTTGGAAATCTTTATGGAATCTCGAGGAATCTCAGGAGTGGTTACCCCCTCGCTGTAAGGAGTCTTATCAGTCAGGGTGGTCCATGACATTCTCCCGATTTGTGGCTTGGTATGCCATAGCCGTATCCACGGGGGGGGGGGGGGGTTTAGGGGGTTAAACCCTCCCCATGAGCGGAAAATTAACATGGTAATGCCAACGTGAAGCAAAAAAATATAGGCGAACCCCCCCCCCCCCCCCCCATGACCCAACCCCCCCCCCCCCTCCCCCATGACCGCTTTCTGGATACGGGCCTGTGTTATGCAGAGAAAATGAAATCGAAGTATCGTGAGAGATTACTGTACATGGTATGTAGAAATAGAGCGACGTCGTATATGCACTGAGTACCTATACCTACAATAATAAAGGCAGCTAGACCCTTCAGTACTGGCTGCTCATTTTGTATTTCCATTTATAAAATGTTTCTAACGTTCTGTTGAAGTTTAAAGTACGTGTACGTTTGAATGCATATGAAGGATACATGGAATATGGGGGAAAAGTTGCTTCGTAATTGGGTTGTCGTCCTCGAGAGCTTTATATCCGGTCTGCTGAGTTTATCATTTGACTATTTCCTGCTGGTTTCATGTGGGCTATCTCTTTCCACGGCTGTTGGTTACCTGATGTACAGTATACAGTCGAAAAATGATGTGGAGAAATAATTCATTACAGCAGCCTTCGCAGGGTGTGTGGCATGTGGTACCGAGGGGGTGGGTTTTGGCCGTCTATTTGCCTACCTTCCTGGGGTCGCTAGGTCATCTGTCTACCCAATTCCTTACCTCTTCCTTCCCAGGCTACAGGTCCACGCATCTGGTGGAGCGCAGAACTGAGTCCGGTGCCGCTTGTTCCGTCTCGCGCCTGGTAAACTATTACCTACTTCACTGCCGGTCGCCGCACTGCACTATTAGCACTGTATCCACGCCTATGAGAGATACCGAGAGAGAACATAACCGTACCCTAGTGAGTGTAAACAAAACATGGCTGCAGGGTTGCCAACTTAAATTATATAAAATTATATAAAATTATATAAAATATTTTATTGGCCAAACTGGATAGGAGGAAAAATTCGTTATTATTGCCATATTGAGTCAGGACTTGATTTGTTAATATTATGTCCGTAACCTTTTTTGGATGTTCTTTTGGATGATTGGAATTTTCCCCGTAAGTAATTACCTACCTAAACATGTATTGAAACTTCTCAAATTGAACTAGGGGTTAATTTCTCTCTGGTGTCTTTCATAGGCGATGGCTGAGTAAACTATCGTGGGGGGCCTGGTGGGGGCCACCAGTGCCATTTTGAGCTCCTGAATGATGTAAGCAAGACTACTGTTACCCGTTACCTACCCAGTGCTGATGGTGCCGTGCGGCGACCTGGCGGTGGTGCTTACCTACCTTTGTTGTGCTGGTGTGACCTATCTGCTTTGTTCGTGAGTGGCGTGATGCCACCCTGCTGACTCAGTTCTGCGCTTCTACCCAGGTGACTTTGTTCCTTATTACCTGTGTATACTGCTCTTTGTTGCGATACTTACAATTGGACCTCCGTCCATGGCGCCACCGCCATTTGTTTTTCCGTCGCCGCCATGTCATTTGATTTTGCGTTCCCGCAACCATTTTTCTTGGTAGCGTAAATACCTACCTGAATTTTAACTACAGTTAAATTTTAACCACCCTTTGGTTGACTATCATTGGATTTACTTATTTTGGATCTGCTTGCTGACTACCGCTCGCCTCAATTTCGTGTATTTAGGTAGGTAGGTATTTGTTATAGTTTTTTTTCCTTTTTCTCATTTCCGGTTGTGACGTTCTTACAACCCTAACGTAATACCTACTAATAATTCATTTATTCATTTATTTGCTTATTTAATTCAGGACTAAATAATGGTACTGGTCCTACCTGTGCCCTCCTTGTTAATGTTATTTCAATTGAAGAAGAAAATTAAATTTACTTAGTTACTTGTACCTATTTTTTTGTATTCCCCATCCCTTCCTTTTCCCCCTCTAGACCCAGTTTCGAACCCTCCCTACGACTCTATTTTCGCTACGCTATTTCCCGGGTGGTCTAGAGACCTCAAGAAGGGTGGGCTGGTTGGCCACCTTACGGCCTGGCGCCCGAAACTTCCCCCTCTTGCCACAATTTGGCGCCCGAACAGGGACCCTGTTTTCTACACGTTTTCATTTTTTTTGGGCCTGTTTTTACTGTTTGTTTTTTTTTCTCGTAAAGTTTTCTATTCTAACCTCCTACTATGGCTGGAAGATCTGCATACGTCCGCTCCCTGCTGAAGCCAGAGCTCTGCACCTTCCTCGACGCTCTCGGAAGCCCGTACGAGTCGTCGGACACTGTTGACAACCTCCGGAAGACGGCCATGAGCTGGATAAAGGACCAAGAGATTCAGTACCATGAGTTGCCGTTCGTCGAAGGTACCGACCCGGAAAAGTACCGCCCAAAAGCCTTAAATCCTCTAACGCCGTCCCCCAGGATTCAGCTGGAAGACCCGTTTGTCGAAATCGGTAATCCTGGGCGAACGAATAGCGAAGATAAGAAGTCTGGGGAGCCGCTGCAGAAACCTACCAGTGAACTCTCCGCCGTGGACTTGGCGCGCCTGGCTGAAATGATGATAACCCTGACGGAACATCGTGACGAGGGACGCAAGCGTGACTTTGCCCTCCTTGCCGAGTCTCTCGCGGCAAGGCTGCCATCTAACGCGCCACCGAAGCCTTCCTTCCAGGATTTTCAAAAGGAGTGTCTCCGGCGGAGCCTACGCTTCAGTGGAGAGTCAACAGAACGATTGGACGTGTTCCTGCGTGACCTAGCCTCAGTTCGTCGCCTCTTCCCCCTAGAAGACAAAGACCTGCTTGACGCCTTTCCTCTTCTGCTGACTGGGGCCGCGGCCAGTTACTTTGAGGCAAACCGTCATAGGTGGTCTTCGTGGTTGGCCTGCGAAACGCAGCTTAAAGAAGTGTACTTGCCTACGGACTACGACTACCTTATGAGACGTGACCTGTACCTCCGGACGCAGTGCGCAGAGGAGAAGGTGGACCACTTTCTTAGCATCCTGCAAAACGTGAACAGCTCCTTGAAGCGGCCACACCCAGAGGCGGACTTGGTTGGAATTGCGACGCATAATCTCCATCCCCTCTACCGGCAAGCCGTTGCTGGCCAGACGTTCCGGACGATGGATGACCTTGCCCGACACTGCCGCCTGGTTGAAAATGCCCGCAGCTTGGCGAAGCAATACGAGCCACCACCAAGTCGACTTCTCTCCGACCCTATGTTTGCACCTCAGGGCAAAGCTTCTAAGCTGACGGCCACCCAAGTTCCACCAGCGAAAGCCAAACCCTCGGTTCCGGAAACTACGGGAAAGCCGACCACTCTGACAGCGGTGCCTCCAGTATGCTTCTCATGTAGGCAGCCGGGACACATGGCCCGGGAGTGTCCGAAAGGAAGATCTTCTGCAGCCGTTGGTGATATGTCGACGGAGAACACCGACCTGTCGGACGAAGATCAGGGAAACCCCAGCGGAGAGTGAAGACGGGGTCCAACTCTCCCGAATTCAAATCCCCGAGCTTACCCTCAGAGACACGAGCGCTATTTTTGGGAGACTCCATCTTCCGTCACCTTGCCCAGAACCTGAACGTTCCGGATGCTGAGGTCGTGACTTGGTCCGGCTGTACCCTGGAACAAGCTTCGGCCCAGATCGGGGAGTTGAAGGCGTCGCCTAACTTGGTCGTCCTGCACTTCGGTACCAACAACTTGAAGCCCGGATTAGAAACAAAAGATTTGTGGAACCCGACCTATCAGTTGCTCGAGTCAACCAAGAAGGCGTTCCCTATGGCGGAGATCCACCTGGACTCTGTTCTGTACCGAGCTGACTTGGATCCCATGTTTATTGATGAAGCTAACGAGGTCATGAACGACGCATGCGCCGTTGCTGGATGTAACTTCCTACAACTCTCATCTTCCCTGGAAGCAGCACACCTACAACCGGACGGAATACACCTCAAGCCCAGAGGCGTAGAGCGCCTAGCCGACTGCTTCGCTGACGTCGCTGCCCTGGCCCCAGATGGGGAGTTCCTGCCCTGGTTGATCAGTCCGTCCGACGACGCTGTCGATGGTGTCATCACGGTTGACGCTTTCTGGGCTGACTCTACGGCGAAGAGACCCCAGTGGTCGTTTGAGGATCATTCAAGGCTATTTATCCGCCTGGTCGTGGCAAACATCGAGGTGATGGCTCTTCTCGACAGCGGGGCGTCTAATAGTCTCTTGCCTAGCTCACTGATCCCCGAAATAACCAGTTATGGAGCTACTGTCCATCCCTCGGAGCGACGCTTCCAACTAGCTGACGGTACCGTCGCGTACGTCGAAGGAACAGCCTCGATTCCTGTGAGTGTTGGGAAAGAATCCTGGATCGGTGATTTCTTCTTCCTAAACCAGATGCCCTACGAAGCGATACTTGGAGTCGACCGCATGCGTTCCATGGGTATGGTCATCGATTTTTCTTCTCCCTCCGTCACCGTTCGGAGCACCCGAGGCCGTGAGCCGTTACCACTCATCCATTTGTGCGGTAGTACGGGGAGGCCGATCAAGCGGCCGACTAAAACCGGCGGTACTGTCGCGGTCGATGCCTTCTGGTCAGATGATACAATGGAGGATCCGCAACCGAGACCAGCATCACGACCTTCGGCACGGCTGTATGTCCGCTGTACCATAGGAGGAGTCGCAATGAACGCCCTGCTAGACTGTGGAGCTACGAACAGCCTACTTCCAAGCAGCGCGATTCCACTACTTACGTCACAAAAAGTCAAGACTCATCCTGCCGAACGTCGCCTAAACCTAGCTGATGGTGCCTCCGTGACGTCACATGGACACGCTGCTATCCCTGTCAATTTGAACGGGGCTACTTGGACCGGTGAATTCCTCTTTCTGGATGGACTGCCCTATCAGGCAATACTCGGGATCGACTGTATGAAAGCCATGGGAATGGTTATCGATTTCTCCATACCAACTGTCACGGTCAGAAGTGGCCATGGCCGCGAAGAACATCCGATTCAGCTATGCAGTGTTGGGCAGTTCAACGGCGAGGAAGATGGCCCCGTCACCCGAAACCATCCTGACCTCAGTGAGAAGGACTACGCTGCATTCGAGGACTTCCTGGCGAAATGGAAGGACGCCTTCGACGGCAGCAAGGCCCTAACCCACGTCGCAGAACACCGGATATACCTCGAGCCGAACGCAGTGCCCTTGAAGCAACGACACTACCCGGTCTCGCCTGCCATGGCAGAGGTAATCAAGGACGAAGTCAAGAAGCTCCGGGACAAGGGCCACATCGAACCGTCCATCAGTCCATGGTCTAGTCCTCTGGTGGTAGTTCCTAAGAAGAATGGCGAGAAGCGGGTTTGCGTCGACTACAGGGCTTTGAACGCACGCACGATCAAGAACTCCTACCCGCTGCCGTATCTTCAAACCGTACTGGACTCCCTAAAGGACAGCAACTTCGTTTCCTCGATAGATCTCAAGAGCGGCTTCCATCAGATCCCTCTGGAATCCTCTAGTAAACCCATGACCGCGTTCACGGTGCCAGGAGGTGGTGGATTATACCAGTATACTGTCATGCCATTTGGACTATGCAACGCGCCCGCGTCATTTCAGAATTTAATGGACGTCGTATTACAGCCTCTTCTGGAACAAAACCGCGTCCGGGTATACATGGATGACCTCATCGTAGCCACGAACACTCTTGAGGAGCACATTGACGTACTCCAGGAGGTATTCCAGCTTCTGCGCCAAGCTGAGTTGGCTGTCAACTGGAAGAAGTGCCATTTCCTACAGCCAGAGTTGGAGTACCTGGGACACATCGTTGGCCGTGGCATGCTAAAAGCGTCACCGACGAAGGTTACAGCGGTCATCGAATATCCGGAGCCTCGCACCGTTCGTCAAGTGAGATCCTTTTTAGGAGCCTGCGGTTGGTTCAAGAGGTTCATCCCTGAGTTTGCCAACACGGCTGAACCACTGACTCGACTTCTGAGGAAGGATGCGGATTGGGATTGGAGCGATGAGCAACTCAAGGCGTTCTCCACCCTCAAGGCCTGTCTGACGTCCGCACCTGTCCTTCGCTGCCCGGACTTCAGTCTCCCTTTCGTCATTGAGACGGACGCCAGTAACGTTGGAATCGGAGCGGTATTACGGCAGAAAATCGATGGTGAACACTACGTCGTCGCATATGCTTCCCGCACACTCAACAAGGCGGAGCGAAATCTGTCAACCACACACAAGGAGCTGTTGGGTGTTCTGTTTGGCATCGAGAAGTTCCGGCCCTACGTTGAAGGCACCCACTTTCAGGTGGTCACGGATCACAGCGCTTTGCAGTGGCTGAAGACCCTGAAGAACCCAACGGGAAAATTTGCAAGATGGGTCTTGCGACTGAGTCAGTACGACTTCGAAGTGGTGCACCGGAAGGGGACACAAATGCCGGTCAGCGATTGCCTGTCACGGGCCCCCTACAACATCGTGCCACCTGCTTCCGAGGACGGGCATGTTGCCGCCGTCACCGTAATACCCGACATCGCTGATTCCAGGGACCCATGGTACGTGGGCCTCCGGGACAAAATCCGAAGCAATCCGGCTGCCTACCCTTCGTTCAAGATAGAGCAAGACCGGGTCTACAAAAGGATTGATGACAAGATCCTGCTACATCCAGTCTGGCTGTTGGTGGTACCTACAGAGCTGCGACCCGTCCTTATGGAGCAATACCACTGTTCGCCTACTGCTTCACACCTGGGCTTTCTGAAGACCTTGGAAAGGATTCGTCAGGAGTACTACTGGCCGAACATGTATGTGCAAATTCGAGCTTACGTCACTAAGTGTCGAACCTGCCAGCAGTTCAAGGCTCCAAACGTCCAGCCTGCCAGCAACATGTCGTCGGATCCTCCGTCGCTGAAGCCGATGTCCGTAGTCTCGATTGACTTCATTGGTCCACTCCCAAGAACAAGGAAGCAGAACCGGCATGCCCTCGTTGTGTTGGACGTCGCGACGAAGTATGTAATAGCGATCCCGATCCGGTCAACGACGAGTGCTGCTGCCATTAAAGTTCTGCTGAATGACGTGATCCTCGTTCATGGAGCACCTGAAGTCCTAATGGCAGACAACGGATCCGCCTTTGTCAGCCAGGAGTTCCGGGAGTTTTGTGAGCGCTATAACATGAAACTGCACCACGTGCCACGCTACTACGCTCGGGCCAATCCCGTGGAAAGGTCAAACCGCACGATCAAGACCTCTCTTGCGATCTACGCCCACGACGACCAGCGTTCATGGGACGACCATCTGCGATTCGCAACCTTCGCCATCAACTCAAGCGTGTCCGAAGTGACGGGTTTTACGCCAGCGCGCCTTATGTTTGGACGAGAGCTCCGTTCACCGCTATCCTTGTTGCGCCCCGTTGGAGACTCCACCGTGACTGACTTCGATGCGGCGCTGTACGATCAGACTGTCCAACATGAGATTGCACTGACCTACGAGAAGGCGCTTGAGTCTGTTAAAAAGGCTAAGCGGCAACAAGCGCAACAGTATAACTTGCGGCATCGTGGCGATGAGTTCCCGCAAGGCAGCCTCGTTTGGAGGCGCAACTTCACGCAAAGCCAGGCGGCCGACGGGATCGCAGCCAAGCTTCTCCCAAAGTTCGTCGGGCCTTTTATTGTGGAAACTGTTCTCTCTCCAACCCAGTATCAACTCACGACGCTGAACGGCAAGGACGCGGGACGATGGCCATCGATACATCTGAAGGCGGTTGTCTGACATCGCTACGCAAGCTACGCTCTTTTTAAGAGGGGGGTAATTTGTGGCATGTGGTACCGAGGGGGTGGGTTTTGGCCGTCTATTTGCCTACCTTCCTGGGGTCGCTAGGTCATCTGTCTACCCAATTCCTTACCTCTTCCTTCCCAGGCTACAGGTCCACGCATCTGGTGGAGCGCAGAACTGAGTCCGGTGCCGCTTGTTCCGTCTCGCGCCTGGTAAACTATTACCTACTTCACTGCCGGTCGCCGCACTGCACTATTAGCACTGTATCCACGCCTATGAGAGATACCGAGAGAGAACATAACCGTACCCTAGTGAGTGTAAACAAAACATGGCTGCAGGGTTGCCAACTTAAATTATATAAAATTATATAAAATTATATAAAATATTTTATTGGCCAAACTGGATAGGAGGAAAAATTCGTTATTATTGCCATATTGAGTCAGGACTTGATTTGTTAATATTATGTCCGTAACCTTTTTTGGATGTTCTTTTGGATGATTGGAATTTTCCCCGTAAGTAATTACCTACCTAAACATGTATTGAAACTTCTCAAATTGAACTAGGGGTTAATTTCTCTCTGGTGTCTTTCATAGGCGATGGCTGAGTAAACTATCGTGGGGGGCCTGGTGGGGGCCACCAGTGCCATTTTGAGCTCCTGAATGATGTAAGCAAGACTACTGTTACCCGTTACCTACCCAGTGCTGATGGTGCCGTGCGGCGACCTGGCGGTGGTGCTTACCTACCTTTGTTGTGCTGGTGTGACCTATCTGCTTTGTTCGTGAGTGGCGTGATGCCACCCTGCTGACTCAGTTCTGCGCTTCTACCCAGGTGACTTTGTTCCTTATTACCTGTGTATACTGCTCTTTGTTGCGATACTTACAATTGGACCTCCGTCCATGGCGCCACCGCCATTTGTTTTTCCGTCGCCGCCATGTCATTTGATTTTGCGTTCCCGCAACCATTTTTCTTGGTAGCGTAAATACCTACCTGAATTTTAACTACAGTTAAATTTTAACCACCCTTTGGTTGACTATCATTGGATTTACTTATTTTGGATCTGCTTGCTGACTACCGCTCGCCTCAATTTCGTGTATTTAGGTAGGTAGGTATTTGTTATAGTTTTTTTTCCTTTTTCTCATTTCCGGTTGTGACGTTCTTACAACCCTAACGTAATACCTACTAATAATTCATTTATTCATTTATTTGCTTATTTAATTCAGGACTAAATAATGGTACTGGTCCTACCTGTGCCCTCCTTGTTAATGTTATTTCAATTGAAGAAGAAAATTAAATTTACTTAGTTACTTGTACCTATTTTTTTGTATTCCCCATCCCTTCCTTTTCCCCCTCTAGACCCAGTTTCGAACCCTCCCTACGACTCTATTTTCGCTACGCTATTTCCCGGGTGGTCTAGAGACCTCAAGAAGGGTGGGCTGGTTGGCCACCTTACGGCCTGGCGCCCGAAACTTCCCCCTCTTGCCACAGGTGTGATTAGGTATTGCACAATGACTACAGTGTAATATGGTTTCTTTGTTTAGCTCTCAGATACTTAGGCTGGATTTCACCACTTTAACGTGAAGACTATCGTGTACACGATAGCGCTATCGTATCGGTAAAAAATGTTAACGGCTTTCACCATGCACCGTTACCGTTTCGTTAGCTTTCGAGTGGATTTTCCGTGCGTTAGCGATAACGATAATTTTCACATCTACGACTCATTTGGTGTAGTCTAATGTAGTCTAATCAACATTTTAACTTCTTTCTCCAAAAAAATAGGGGTTTTTTCACGTTTATTTCCACTTTTAGATTGAAATGGTTGAAATAAATTTGACGTAAACAAAGCAGGCGAATTCTATTGACACAACAAAACCTAACGAGAGGATGTCTGCTTTTTCGAATCGATAGCTATTCGAACGTCAAAGGCACTATCGTGAGGTGGTGAAATTCAGCCTAAGAAGGATTGCGAATTCTGTAAACTCTACTCTGTTTGTTGTACTCTGTAACTCAGAAAATATGATTTACAAAAAAATATATGGGAAAAATCCTGACCCATAAGGATTTACTTACAAACTATACATTTTTCTGACGAATTCTTACACTGCTAGAAAATCCAGTTCGACTAAGGCTGAATTTCACCACTTTCCGATAGTGTCTTTAACGAGAGGATTTAACGAACGGATTTACGTTATCGTATGTTCAGCAAGTGCGATAGCTGAGAAACAAGTGCAAGCGCAAGGCATTTGTCGTAAGCTAAACATACGATAACTTAAATCCGTTCGTTAAATCCTCTCGTTAAAAGACACTATCGGAAAGTGGTGAAATTCGGCCTAACTTTATTTACACCGTGGGGAGCTTGACCTCCAGCCACAGAGTAAGTAAACATTATGATTGTTGACACCGTCGTCTTGGGGATACAGGCTCGGCCAGTCCGACTATCTAAAAGCAGCTCCAGAATTACTGTAGCCGTTATTAATGGACCTGCTCCGCGTTCGGGGAAATTCGCAGAACGGTCACTGAGCAATTATAGGGTCAGTCGTCACATCTCCCCCTCGTTCTAGAGTTCATGACCTCGCACTAATTACCGTTATCTCGCGAAACGTCAACTGGAGCTTCTCCTGTTCCGTTTCCTTGTTCCTAACAAAACATGCTCTAGTAATGGTATAGTGGTTCAATGGGAAACATCTGTATGAGTTAAGAGTGCATTCATGGCGAAGTCCATTCTAATTTCCATTTGAGATTTTTCTTTTTTCACCAAAAGGTGGAGTTGGCCAACCGTCGGAGACTGACGAAGAGGTGACTGATGTAGGAGACAGACCTATTTATAGAGTAGCCAAAAGTTGGTGGTTTCCGATGTTGGGTTGTACTGTTAACTCCGGAGAGGATAATAGACTTGTGTATACATAGTTGTAATTTTAAAGAGAAACTTAAAAAATATACTATGGTAATTAATACAGCAAACTACTGATGAAATAGGCACAGCAATGAATGCACTCTTAAACTATGCGGAGCAGTCCAGGTTCCCATCGTCGGATCAATGGGTTTCGTGTGAGAGCATGCCGTTCCGTCGGATCAGGCCTGACCAATTAAAACCAGCTACATCTTCTCATGGCTGTTGGCCTTGCTCTCAGGGGCGGACGTGGGTTCCGCGGAACCCCGAGAAAATAATGCGGTTTGCTGCATAAAATTCCCCAGTGAAGCTTTTTTTATCCACTTTCGCGACTTTATTCTCCAGTTTTATTATTGCACTTTTATTTATTTTTATCGTCGCAAGCGTGGGGCCCGGGGGAGGTGCTTCTTTTGCACCGGGCACTTCACAGTGAGATGAGTTTTCCGAGACTAAGTATGCCAACTTCAGCACTGTGAAAAGGGTTAAATCAGCCTTATTTTAGTCAGAATTAGGGCCATTCTTCAATGATCAATTCGCATTCGCTCGGAGTACCCAAGTGGTGCGCATTTTCCTTTTGACGGTCGATTTGTCTTCCAGCTTTCTTTTGATTTTATGCTCCCAGTATCCTATTTTTCTGCCTTCATCCGTCACGGTCATTTTAAGATCTCTACGACACATATCGCCTTCCTCTCCTTCCAGCTGTACTTATACCTTCTGTTGCTTCTATTGTAAAACACTGAACTGGGTATCGAGTCTGCTGTCTGGCTTCGGCGAGTTCCCGGATACTCAATTGTAAGGCACTCCGATCAATAGGTATTGGAAAAGTGAGGGACCGCTGGACAATAGAGGGCGGTGGATCTCTCTTTGAGGAATGTAGTGGACAATGGACTGTCCAGTCTGTACTTTCCGGACTCTTCAGGTCCCGGTCAAGTGTTGGCTTAATCGGCAAAGCAACAAACACCCGCTTTCCCTCAGGCTTCGCCAAGTCACCAACAACCTTCCTCAAGGCTGTTGCAGCTAGTCTTCTTCCTACCCACCACCTACTCACGTAGGTCCTTAATGACCAGTAAAAGGCGGGTGTCACAAATTGGTGACAGGGACGGGGGGTAAGGAATACATTGATTTCTCCAAGGCTAAAGTCGGATGGCACCAGACTCCTTAGACTCTTTCGCCGTTCCTCTCTGAATCCAACGATCCCAATTGTATAGATTAGGTGTCGCTCGAGGGGGTAACCACTCCAGAGATTCCTTAGATTCCATAAAGATTTCCAAAGATTCCCAACGGTATTCATAGAAAGATGAACCCCGAAGGGGTAACCACTCCAAAAAAAAATTCCAAGATTTCCTGAGATTTCATAAAGATTTCCAATGATTCCCAATGAGGTTCCCAACGAGTGGTTAACCCCTCGCTGTCGCTACAAGTGTACTGCATCAAAATCATCGTTGTGTTTCGGTCTACGGTAAATCCACTATTTTAAAAGTCCAGGCGAGTGAATAGGCTGACGGATCTTTGTCGTGTTATGTCGTAAGTTGGAGTCTGACTTGACCATAATTTCCCCTAACTTATGGTTGTGGATTTCAGACCGAAACCAGAAGCGAGGTCAGCTCTTCGGAGAAAAGGACGACCAAGAAGAAGAAGACCACATCCGGGGAGGCGTCAACTACCAAGAGAACCAAGAAGACGAAGAAGTCAGAAGAGAAGGAGAATATTTCAGTGGTGAGTCCCTGTTCTACTCCAACTGCTCTACTCCTCCCAGAATTTCTCAGAAATTTTCTTAATTATTTCGCATCCACGAATTTCTCTTACCTTAAATAGTTAGTCATGTAGAAGAAACTCCAAAAGTTTTGAAAATTTGAGTTTAGATCTTACTAAACCGCTGCCTGTTGGGTTTTCCTGTAACGGGAATTAAGAGCCACCATTTACATTCGCTATTTTTTTACGTTCCGTTTTCAAACTTTGTGAGAAAACTATTGGATATTTAAATATTCTGAAATATAATATGTCTGTTTAACGTCATTACTCATGAGTCTATGTTGTGATTTTACGATCGAGTGATTTTTGTCACACACAAAAAATTGTCCAAAATTAATCGATCACAACATAGCGTCATGAGTAATGACGTTAAAAAGTCGTATTATATTTCAGAATATTTAAATATAGCGAATGCATATTCAGCCTTAAGTAAGAAGGAAAACGTAGCATCGGGTTCTCAATACCTACACTAACCTAAATTTTGAAATCACAATCCCTATGCTACTCCTCCCCACAATTGCCAACCTATTTTTTTGCAAATACCCAAGAGCGGCTCTAATGAACTCGTCCGTGAAGTGAAAAAGCCTTGGTCATGCTTGCCGTTTGAGCTAACATGTTTTTATCGTGAGTGTTTTTGCCGTGGCTAATTGCTAACCTGATTGGCGTGTGTTGTGTGCGATGCCGCAGGAACCACCGGCTGATGTGGTGGCCGAACCCAACGAGGCCCTGTCCCTTATCTCACATTCGGCCTCGGCCAGCGACGCTGATGATCTGCTCAATGTATCTGTTCGTGACATTGTAAGTACAGAACTCTGCTCATTCTCATGCAGAGTCTGGTAATTCTGCTCAGGGATGGAAATGTAATGAATAAAAAATTTCATCCATTTGGGAAAATGGGTATTGTAATTTGTACTTTCCATATTTCTTAGAAATTACGAAATGTAATTCAGTTGCGTAACCCATTTAATTGTTACTCTTGCCATCCCTGATTCTGGTCGCCAGAAGTAAGAGTAGCCTATCAACAGCGCTGCAAGGTAACAAATTCGACCAGCTCGCCGCGCCGGTCGAATGTTGGCTCAATAAGACTGTGTTAAGATTCGTTTTGACTTGGATGATATTTAACGACGGGGTAACCACTCCTGAGATTCCTTGAGATTCCGTAAAGATTTACAAAGATTCCCAACGATATTCATAGAAAGATGAACCCCGAAGGGGTAACCACTCCAAAAAATTCCAAGATTCCCTGAGATTTCATAAAGATTTCCAGTGGTTCCCAACGAGATTCCTGGAGTGGTTAACCTCTCGATATTTAATTACTGACGAGTGAACTATAAAGTCCAGCCAAACTAACGTCAGACTTGTACATATAAACAATTTAAGAAGATCGTTCTGGAATGTATGAGTCCATGGTTCTTATAGGGTCATCTTACGAAGTGAACTGTCTTCTTTTTTTTCGTAAGGTGACTATCAGATCTATCTCTTATACACTCCAGTACTATCTTCTTAGCCTGTTATTTTAGAAGACCCGAGAATTGTTTATTTCTCAAACAAAGTCTGTCTTCTTAGACATTATATTAGGTAGGTAGAGACAATAGACAAGTCTGAGATTTGTTTAGGATGGTTACCCCGTAATTCTTTTTTCTTAATTTTTTCCGTTCCTCTATATGTTGTTACTAAAAATCTCCTTTCTGCATGTGATGGGAAAAAGCTGAGAGTTCACCCGTGAATCGAGTGAGGTTTTAAATCTGAAATAACCGTAAAAGGTGGTCCTGGAAAAACCAGAATCCACGATATGCCGTTCCGTTTTTATGTCAGACCTGCTGAAAAAAATTATTGTCATGTTAACGACGTTTTCATGTAAATTCATGGTAGATTCATGTTCTCATTGACCCAAAACATTTACCAAACATTTTTCTCAGAACCGAATTTTCATGTATTTTTACCACTCTATTGTTCGTGGGTTAGACACGGCGCGGGGTGGAAATTGTAGTATGGAAAAGGGGTGTCAGGGGGAGACGCAGTTGCGCTCCATTTCATATACACACTCCATTTTCCGCTCTGCGTCGCGTCTGTGTGGACTCTCACCTTAAAACCCCTTGTATGTACTCAGCCCAGCGTAGGTGACATGAACAACAGTCGGCCTTGGCCAGCGGAGTTGTCTTTATATTGGCAGAGGTTGTATTGTATTGTGACCTTTAACTTTGTCCTTAAGGGCCACCATACATTCTCGACGAACTCCGCCAAAACCACTGTGCGAAAGTAAATATTCGACAAAAGTAATGTTTACATTTTAGTACCACCGGAGACTGGTAATTGCAATATCGTATCGGTTGTGTCTACTCTAAAAGCTAAACATAGTGTGCTATTTGAACGCGAAACGAACGAGTGAAAGTAGGACACTATGTTTAGCTTTTACAGGAGAAAAAGTAGAGAAATGGTGTTGCAATTACGAACTTCCGTAAGTGAAATAAAAATTGTCAACATGTAACATGGCGGCGGTAAAAATTACAAACATTTATCAAGCTTTTCTACTAAATGTGACGATAAAATCATACTGTTTTAATCCGAAACGTTACAAAAAAATATTTCGCGTGAGGTAGTGTTGTGTTTTCGCGATCTGTCAAAAAAACATGTGGACTGGTAGTTGACTGTTTAAAATCGCTCCTGTGGGCTTATTACTCCATTTCATGCAAAAATACAACACTACCTCACGACAAAGAGTCTCAGGTTTACATCCCCCTATAAACACTTTTCACTCGCCCTGTAACTTCGGAGTAGGGCTTGAAGTACGTAGCATTGCGAACCAAATGGGTGTATTTCCCCTTAAAGGGCTCTATACTGACAAATGAAGTAAAGCCAATGCCAGTTTTATTTAGAAAGCTTCGTTGGTCTATTTTTGCCTAAGTTGTGGTAATAAATGTTTGGGTGGTCTATGTTATTTCAACTTGAAAAGGCTCTCGAACAATCCTCGAAATAACAATTTTTGTGTTGCTTGTTGTTATTTATTTACTGCATGTTTGTTAACTTTTTTGGTTCTGAATGTTTTTAGATGCAAACGTATTGCTCTGAAGCTACAAAATCCTTTGAAAATAAATTGATGGTAGAAGAAATTATCCCATCGCCAGTCCCTATTCAAAATTTGGTAAGTACCTGAATTTCTAGATCTAGTCATTTTCCCCCCTAGGTTGCCCGAGTTGGTAATAGGAAGATTATAAATTAACTGTTGTCTTCATTAACAAATAACGTTTCCCTGGAAAGTTTGGAGAGTTTTTCCCGTACCCATGAAGTTATGAAAACGTGGGTCGCCTGAGAAAGAAACGTTGAAATAGCGTCACGTATACCGTTAATAATCAGCCACGTAATGTAATGCGACTATCGGAAACGCTGTTCCAATACTGTCCAAGAACGGATAACTCGTTGAGACGGGTAACAGGTCCCTCTTGTACCTGTATACACATTGAGCCTAGTTTTCCCTCCATATAATGTGAATGTCCCGTAAAGATGGACGCGCATACCATTTTCAGCATTTCGCTTCATTTGGCTACTTGCTTGCCTCGCCTCGTCCTTGGCCCGTCAAGGCCGTCTTCCTTATAAAGCTTTGCTTGAGGTCTTTCTTTTCTATCCCATATGAGTTGTTGTTTCTTTACTTTCCCTTGAATCTGCTTACCTCCGTTGTTTACTGCTGACGGCGATAGTCTGATTAACGCTGGAGTTAATTTCACGATGAAGTGGTTTTGCATGAAGTACTTTAACCGCCCTCTTGAACTGTATAGAAGTCTAATAAGTGCTCTTGAAATTATCAGATCTCGTGAAGTTGGCTCTTATATGAAACAATACCCTAAAACCTCGTCTGTAACTGAAGTTTAAGCATTAGTCTATGTTTAACTAGTGGGGCTGTGCCAAAGTCAGCTGTATCGGACCTTAACTATATGTTTCTGTATGTCTAACGACCTGTTGATGTCCGTAATGACCACAAGTAACCAAACGGGAACCAGCGGCGGTTGATGAGGTTCTTAAACTTTCCGGATCTTTTAAATAAAACAGTTTCTGGGTTGTAACACTCGTAGCAGAAATGCAATAACTGTTATCCTGCTTATTACTACAACCTACCAGAACCCTCTTGTGAAGAGAGTGGTAGGACTGGTAGGTATACCCTTTGAAGTACTATGACTTGGAAATTTCAACTGAAAGTGCATAATATGTATGTTGACATTGTTTTAGATCAGTAGGTATTTTTTAGTAATCCCTCTGGGGTTGTGCAGTCAATCAGACTACTAAATTTTCTTGAGTATACGCACCTTCAGTTGACATGTGAATCATGTGACGTCAAAGAGTATACTCTCCTCTTAACCTCCCTCCTCGGGAAATGCCAACCGCCGCTGGGGCTCCCGTAGTAGCTCCCCACTAACAATTCCCGGTGGTTTGTACTTTAGAAAGCGCGGTCCATGGTCGACCTGTCTTCCTCTAACCCGGCTAACAAAGTGGCGGCATTGCGTAGTAACCTTCTCCATTCGGCGCACAGCCGCAGCACTAACAACCTGGCTACCCTCGACAAGAGCCCTGTCGTCACCGGGGTGTCCGTCAGAGCTCTGGTGAGTCACCTGATACCTGAAGGTGTCTGGTCATTTCAAGGTGATAAAAAAAAATCCAGTGAAGAGTAGACCTGCAAAATTTCCACCGAAATTTTCTAGATATCTGCCAACGTGGGTTCTATCTAAGTTATCCATAGAGCCCAGACGTGGTCGTTGTCTTCTCTACAGATTGATAGATAATTACAGGTATTTAGTATCTACTATCATTATCTGAAAAATAACGGAATTATGGAAGCTACCGTCATGCTGTTCCTCCCACTACAAAAACGGAGAATTTCTTTGTTTCACTCAGTTCCTCATAGGTTTAAAGGTAATTTGTGGGAAATAACGAACAAGGGAAAAATCGGGATACCTTCCAGAAGCCTCAGATTGGAAAATGTCATAGTTTATCGTTACTGTTTTTTCCTATAAAATATTTTGAAACCTCTGATGAATGAAAATGCCATGCGGCAATTTTTGGACTGGTAGAGGTGCGGCAACAAGACTGGGCCATAACCAGAGAATACGAGAACTCCACAAATACGAATAATGACGCTACGTTCAGACAAATAAAAGAATCGTCTCTGTTTATGGCCCTTATAACATCTCTGGGATTCAACTGTAAAGTCAGCAGTACGGTGAGTGGTATTAACAGAGTCATTGAATGTAGGTTAAAACGTTTTAACTCTTCAAAACGGGGGGTAAGTTTCGCGGTGTGTGTGCCTATTTCCTTGCTCGCCTCTTTGTAGTTTCTCATTCTTGTGTTGTTTTTCTGTCTTTGTTTTGCATGATTTATCATCGATCAACATCATCATCATCATGGTCATCGTGTATTAACAGAAAGAGCGGTATTGCAGTATGGTTAACTTGGTGGAAAGTTTGGAAATGTCGACCCCGACGCCTGAACCTAGACGGCGTCTATCCGTCCCCTGGAGCGATGGCTTGGTGAGTTGGGCGAAGTCATGGAAAATCTGGGTTTCTGGGATTTAAGCTCATATTGGAGATCAACACATATGAAAGTAGAAAGGGCAATATGGAGTTTTCAAATTTCAACCCGAAAAACTTTTCCGGGAAAATTTTGTCGCTTATAAAATTTCAAATTGAAGCAGAAAATGGATTCTATAAGTGATAAAAAAATCCACCTTTAAAAAATCACATAAATACTCGAAGAAACGGGATAAATGTCTTGGCGGAAACATTATCAAAGAAAGATAGGTATACATTTATATCGTTCAGCATGTCACTTGAAAAAAATCCAGTAAATTTAGTTCAGTGAAAAATTTATTTCAGTCGAAGAACTGGTGAGGTAAATTTTATTTATTGAAATAATAATTTCCCAAAACCCATAAATAATTAGTAGTGTAATGGCTATCAAGCAGTAATGTATAGCTCGAGCTGCATTAATAATTACGTCGGTTGTCCCGTTGTGACATTCAGAATCCTCCTCTATCCTCTACATAACTCTGTAATCTGGGAACACTTGGAGTGAATGAAGTTGGACAGGCCACCCTGAGGCTGGTTACTGTCTCAACTTATTTAAAAGGATTGCAAGTTCCTTGAGAAGTTGATCTCTTGAGTTCTACTGAAACTTCTGGTTCATTAATAGTAAGTAGGTTGGAAGGTAGGTACACGAAACTCATTATTATTGCAATGGGGAGTTTTTACTTGAATATTTAAGGTTTCGTCGTCCGACTTTTCCTTCGACTACGTGAAACCAAAAGCTCAGAGAATAGCCAGTGACGATAATGGGATAGTTGGTGCATTCGGTAACTTACCCGCGAAATTTAACCTTTAAAAAATTTGACCCTTGTAGAAGGCCTTTTCAACGATTAAATTCGAGTATTACTTGATTTAACTTGGTTGGCACCTTCGGCACACTGAATCAGAGCATGGGAACAGGTGTCAAAAATTGTTTTCAAGGAAAATCCCGATGTATGTCAGCTATTTCCTGGCCCGCAAGAATCGGGTCAGGGTGAGCCAAGTCTGCGTAGTTTCCTTTCGGTTTTTGGCGGGAATCCACCAAATTGCTATGACCGCAGTCATTGTTTTCGTGTCACTAGGTAGTATCAGGACAAGGTCCTTCTTACTTCAAGCGTTATTAAGCCGCAACGTACAGCATGCTTGCTTATCCGTGGCTAGATGTGTGGATTGCCGCACATTCTCAGCATTTTGTTTACTAACTTGACCTTCGCAGGACCTAATGTAAAAGGTAAAATACGACATAGCTAAAGCGACCTTGTTCTGATAAAACCACGTTTACTTAGTCTGAGGTGTTGGCTGAACTTTAAAGCACCTAAAGTCCAGTTAAATCTATCTGAGGGTCGTCGAATTCGTAGTTAAAGGCGAGACCTTGCCAAAATAAAATAATTTTTTCCATATTTACAAAACCATGCGGGTGACTGCACTCGCAGGCCACATCAGAATTTTACATTACCGAATTAATGAACCGTATATCTGGTTCTCTGCCTCTCTCTCGTTTTCATTTGTCATCTGTGCTAATTTTACATCGGGAAAGTTTTATGGGGGATTCATTTTGGCGGGAAGCCAAAAATATTGCTCAGGCTAATCAACTCATTAACTCTGTGCTAGAAACACTACCCGTATTGTCCCATCTGTGGAAAAATAAACCATATTAATATCCGACATTTGTAAGTTTCGTGCGATGCAAAATTTGTTGCGTTTTTAAGTGGCATTTCTTTAGAAGTCATTCTTGTGATGCCGCTTAAGGGTCCGCTATACCTGACGGTGCATTTTTTGCCGCCCATAAGATTAACATTGCGAGCGGCGATTCATTTTCAAGGTTTACCCTTGGTTGGAAAGACACAAAATTTTGCCTGCACCTAGCCCTAACAATGTTCTAGGTCGTGTTCGAAGCAGATTTCCCATTTTTTTTACTCGTTTTCGAGATACAGCACTTTTCTTGAGGTATGCGATACTAGCATTTGCAAAACAGTTGCAATAAAAGAAACCACTCCAAAGATTCCCTGAGATTTCATAAAGATTTCCAATGATTCCCAACGAGTGGTTAACCCCTCGATTACACCCCTCTACAGGGCTACAAGGACATACGTACTAACAACAAACGTGGATGACGTATGACGTCAAAGGACGTACCTCCCTCTTAAGAAAGTGTAGTGCCTAGACTGTCCGGTGGGGAGAACATGAATGAATGGCCTGCTCGCATCTGGCTCGTACTTGGGCGATATCACGAATAGCCCGTCACAGCCGCACTTCGTATTTCTCTTTCTCTTGGCTGTCGCTCTCGCTGCCTACGCCCGCTACCTACGCTTTTTGCGTCTTTCTCCCCTTTGTTGACTCACTGTTCTCTGATTTCAGAAATCCAGCTTCTCAAAATTCGATCAACTGTCGAAGAAAACAGTCATCCATGTTCGCTCGGTTGATTCATCAAAGGCTCAAAAGCAGTTCACTGACGTAAGTAACATAACGAGAAATTACGTAACAGCATAATTAATTTGTTCCCGCTTTTTGTCCAATGTAAAACGGAATACCTATACATTAGCTATTTGTTTACGTTTTTTTTCGACCATTTTATGAGGACCCTGTTGGAAATTTAGATCTTCTGAAATATACTATGTAAAATCACAACATCGTCAGTTAATTTCGAACGTTAAAAAGACACATTCATATTGTATTTCAGAGCATTTAGTTTCCTCAAAAAATTGTCAAAAAAAACCTAATTGCGTGGTTGCCCAAGTATCGTCAAATTGAAGCTATAAATCTGAAAGAATATTGACCTAGATCACTTTTTAACAATCTGGAAAAGTAGTCCGATATCCACTTCAGTCCTGGAAAGGCTCGTTGGCAAGGAAACGAAGTGGCAGATAACAAAGATCTGGCACGATTGTTTTTAACGATTTTTACTCGACATTGGGGTTTCGAGTGATTACGCGGAAACTCAGTGAAGCTTTTAATACGCGTTGGGAAGGGAAGCAAGAACTGAACCTTCCTCTCTTTATCTCGGTTGAGACCTTTACTCTTCCCTCTTTCTCATTAGAAAATTTTTCCGATTTCCCTACTCTCGATTCAGAGGAAGACACGTTTTTTCTTGGTCTGGCTAATGTGTTACGTTAGCAGAGGGTTGGGGGGGACAAGCCCAGCAACTAGACCGTTTTCAAGAACTATCCATTGTGCTCAGCTGGCAGCACTACCAAATACCAGCTCCCCAGCCATCGAGTAAACGATGGGGACCTACGGTTTTAGGTGGGTTCCGAACCACCACAGCCTCGATATACATTTCACATGACATGCTGAACATATCAGAGGTGAATGCCGAGTAGAAAAACTTTTTGGTAGGATTGGGATCGAACCGGTGTGACCCGGCTCTCTCTGCTCCTCAAAAGTCCACTCGGCTATCGAGGCCGTTTGGCTAATGTGTTGTACATCACTACGTATTGATCTCTCCCGGGGTAGAGTTATTAGGAGGAAAGAATTGCGACCTCCTACCAAATGCGATTTATTGGAATTACCTCGGTTCCGCCCTCTATTCGTTCTCCCGTCGACGCTCCAGCTCTCTCATCTCTATTACTGAATTTATTGGTTAAGAAAGAGTCAGTATAACTCTCATTGTTTGCTAGAAAATTACTTTGGCAACTGAGGGTGCGTCCCACCATACTCGGTTAACGTGAAACTCCAGTTAAAATCCAATTATTGCCCGGTAAAAACTGACTTTAACTGGAGTTTAACCGTTAACCGAGTATGGTGGGACGCACCCTTAGAGATCAGGTGACACAGAGCAATTGTCCAGTTTTTATTTTGGTAGTTACAGTAACAGGAAGAGAGTTCCGACTTTCGAACTCAGTTAATGGAATTTTCTGGTTTAGGCTACCGCTGGAAATGAGGTGTCAAGTAACTGCAAAAGCTGCGGGAAGATGGTGTTCCAAATGGAGCAGGTTAAGGCAGAGCGGGCCGTCTGGCACAAGAACTGTTTCCGGTGTAAGGAGTGCAGCAAGCAGTTGACGTAAGTCACGATAACAAAACTCATTCCCCTTACTGCAATTACCCAGCTTTATCTACATTGTAATTGGTCAGATAACGGTGACATTTTTCATAACCTGTCTATACTTACAAAAACAGTGAACCAACATGGTGGGATTTGCCGATTGTGCGAGCGGATAAAATCATAGAAACCAGTAAATAGGTAGTTAGGAAAATCAGTACCTTCGCATTTTCTGGAAAATACGTACGCTTCTTTTTGATATTTATGAGGGCACCAAATTGGCCCTGTTACCATTGGGTTCCAGTGGGATCTTTTCGGTTTTGGAACGTGAAACTAGAACGTTGCGCTCGGTAATGCAGATTATTTGAATGACTTCACGGGAAGTCACAAATGTTGATGGAATATGGCATAAGAAACCGAAGTCAATAAAAACCGGTCGTGCTTGTACTGAATCCCGGGAGACTACGGGCTGAGTTACTATTTATTGTTTTTTTTCAGATTGGACACGTACAGCAGTCATGAAGGAGTTGTTTACTGCAAACCGCACTTCAAGGAACTTTTCAAGCCGAAAGCTGTTATTGAAGACGAAGAGCCAAGTGAGTAAAACCATGTTATATGTTCAGGAGAGACTTAAGGGGCCGCGTGCTAAGATTTGTCTGTGAGAAATCTTAAATAGGCACAATATTTTATTCCGAAAATGTGTCGAACGTGACCTAGTCAACCATTATACCTAGTGCAAGATAATTCACTCTCTGAGACCACTCGGCCGGTGACCCCTTAAGAATATCGTAGAAGTAGCCAAACTAGCCAAACATTTGTTCAGACATTCCTCTGCCTTGTAGTCTGTAGTTTTGACGACGGTCCAGACTGCATGTGGGGGCGGTAACTCAAAATAGCTGATAGAAAAGTGGTCGCAGGACTCTTCAAAATATTTTACCATTATTTTATACCGGCCCAGGATCATGAAATTAGAGGGATAGTAACACTTACGCATACTATCGTTCGTGTGGGTTCGTACAAGCAGAAAATTCAGAATATTTTTTACCACAATTTATTCGGGAATATTGATAAATGATAAATGGCGTTTTGGTGCCACTGGTGGGAGACGGAGGGTAATGTCCCCGGAAGCAGGAATGCCATTGCTGTCGTTAAATCCGCGTTCTTGGCCAGCAGTCGCTAAGTCCGCGTGCTTGGCCTGCAGCCACACAGCCGCCATCTTGCACCTGCCTACGGCTATTTCCTCCATCCTATCGCATTCCAGATCATAATGTTCTTTAATTTATGTTTTCACTCTATGCTCGCGATCAAAAACAAATAGTGAACTAAAATAGCACGATGAAATGGGGACCTCTGGAAAACTAAGCATTTCTTTAGAGTAGAAGAAGCCGCAAGCCGCACATGAGTACATGATCGCTAGGTTAGGTACATACAAAATCATACTTATTCAATATGAGAAATGACTTTGAAGGAACTTAATTTATCAGATCCGACAATCCTGGTCGGAAAATCATTTTTCCATAAATTTAATAGGTCTGGAAAATACTTAGCTGCAAAGGTATTTTCCTGATTTCAAAACAAATTGACGTGTTGGGCAAGGTTATGAATAGTCAGAATCAAGGTATTCGTTTTTAAACCGCCGATGGCTCCTTTTCTCCTCTTTTAATATTGAGAAACTTCCAGATTCTCAGACTATTGATAAACTTGCAAACTTTCCCATGCTCCTTCGTTTTTTTGCTGATACTTTTCTGTGTCCTTCAGTTCGGTTTCGTAGACCGGAGATGATAATCCGGGAGAACCAGCCAGTGGAGCTTCCGCCGGAAGTCTTTCGAGGTAGACGAGTGTGGCTAACTAACCCCGAGTTTTTTTTTATTCCGAAATGTTGGCACTGTTGACCGGGCTTTGGAATGCTGATTGCTGACGTTGTTCCATCACTCCATCTGTCAGCTTCCCCTTTATGCCCATCACTCATCTGCCTAAGTTGTTTTGGCTCGTGTTGTTTGTTAATAATATCCCCCTTGGCTGCACGCATTGTCGCGCTTTTGCCTGGACTGTTGATTACAGTTTGAGGTTGCAAAGGTGTTTTCATTGAGTTCTGGTGGATATTCACCTCCAGACTCAGCGTCTCATTTGCAGTTTATTGTTACTGCTAATTTATTAGGTAGGCGCTTGGCATGGTTTCAACCCAATGTAATCGGAATACCTAATTTTCCAATTTGCTGTCCTTAAGAGCTCGCATGCCGCGTGCTACAAAATGAACACTATTCGTTATCCCGCGGCACGTGGGTTCTTAAAATAATTTGAAGATCTGTTACTCGGTCATTCATCCGGTGGCCCGGCTTATGGAAGGCCTTATACGCCTTCATATTCCCCGCAACCGGATGCGATAAAAAGGTCCTAAGTGTTCCGCTGCTAAGAAACTTAGAATTAAGTTGTGTTTCACTTTAGATTATAATTTTATTTAGGCCAGTCTATGCTATACGTGTGTATTATAATACTGATCTTTTGCGGTGCTGTGCTTTCAGCGTCGGATAAGCCCGACCTGGGGCTGGAGGAGCTGGCCGCTCTGAACGTGCGCTCGCGGTTCCAAGTGTTCGAGAAAGGTGAGGAGGGGGACGGGGAGCAAGACCGGTCTCCGGGCGCCGTCAACGTCAAGCGCTCCCCCTCCATCCTCAGCAAACTGGCCAAGTATGCGAACATAGTTTACAAAGGGTCGATTCCTCAGTAGAGAGCCCGTAAGGTTACGTGTAAAGCGACCAGAGTGGTTTTCCGGAAAACTTTAATTTCTGTTATTTTTCTGAAATATAATATACCTACTTACGTTTCTTCTTAAAAATACAATGCATTAAATAGTCCATCCTATGTCCCAACATGGAGCAAGAAATACTGAATGATATACATATTTGATGTTTCAGATTCCAGAAGAAGGGGATGGATGTAGGTGTGACTGACGACTCCCTGAACGGTGCTCCGTACGAACAGAGTCCCTCAACTAGTGAAGAGGAGGAAGAGGAAGAAGAAGATGGTAATTTTCGATGCTATTTTTCTGTTGTGGTTCATTCAACCAACCTCAAAATGAAGTTTGAACTCAGTGTGCATGTGAGACAACCGATTCATTTTCGTCATTTACTTTTATAGATAGCACGAGCCGAAAGGTGGTGAAGTCTCGGAAGCTTCGGGAGCGGCCGGTCAGTTTCGGCAAGATGGAGGACGTGAAGAGTGTTTGGGAGAATGGTGTCGCCAAGACCAAGGAGGAGCTGCGCGAGGAACGCAAGCAAGAAATTCAGCAGATTCGTTCCCGTCTTTTTATGGTAAGCCGAGGATACCACAGCCGCGTGCTATAAACTGGGAAATAAATGTGATCGAAGCCAGTATTTATTTGTATAGTGCAATTATTCAACTTAAAATCCGAAACTACATTGGAACGGAACAATGTAGTTTCCGTGTCGTAGAAAGGTGACCGGGCCCCGTAAGAGTAATTATTTCAGTGAGATCCTGGCTGTAAAACGTAATTTGTTGTGTCACAGGGAAAGCAAGTGAAGATGAAGGAAGCATACGAGCAGGCGGTGCGTGAGAGTGAGACCACAGGCTCGCCGCGGAAAAGCATTGAAAGTATCCGGTCAGAGAAGGCCAGGTCTATCAAGGAGTGCTTCGAGAAGGGGGAGCCTCTCAACGTCGATGACGAGGAAGGCGAGGCGGATCCCGCCAAAGACACCAAGACGAACCTACAGGAGGATGCTGAAATCTTTGAAGCGGGTAACTGTTCTCTTTGTTTTGTCTTAGAAACGCACTTACGGCATTCTTTAAACACCAATGTCTGTGGCCGAAATGGGCGATATTCTTAACCGAGTAGGACTGGCCCGTCGAGTGTTAGAAACCGTTCCAGTTTTCACCTTTAAATGTTTTCTAGGCATTTCAAAGAAGTCACGTAGCCTCTTCTTAGAACTGGATAAGTCTGCATCCAAGAGCCAGATCCAGAATGGGCCGAAGCCTGCGACGCGAACACCGGCCACGCCTACCAAACCCCGAGAGGTGAGTCACTGTCCTATAAATTTTTCAAACGAGCTTGAGCGAAAGTAATGAATTGACAGTAAGACTTCAACCACAATGGAGTATGTTAGACGATGCTGAGGGACTATTCCTACGTATAGCTAAGCAAACAAAAAAAGTTGATCTGACTCTTCAGTCTTTTTAAACGAATATTACTTAGTAGTATGGGCATTCGTTGTGTGACTTTTCCAAATTTAAAGTTAGGACTAAAGAAGAGCGCAACTGTACCTAGGTTGTCCTGAAGCGGCAGCCTTCAGACGACGTGGTGCGGTGTTCGGACACTGTGGAGGACGTCACAATCAACTCCGCAGAAATTGGCAATAAGTTCAAGTTCTTTGAGACTTATAAGGAGCCGGAAAAAGAGAAGCGGAAGTTCAGAATAACTCCTCCTCGAGAAGGACAAGTCAAGGTCAATAGAGAGTGCTTACGATTACCAATAACAAACGTGTACGGTGTACCTACTGACCATGTTGGCTTCTCCTGGTTTGGGTTTTTTTTTAAGTGATGTTTTTGTTTATTTCTTAACCTATACTCTGGTGCCACTTGTTTTTTTACCGTTAAACAGACTGCTCTAAAAAATCGATGTCTGTGCAATATATTCAGGATCGTTTAGAAATGGTTTAGGTTGGGGCTAGCTATGGAGCTATGACCGAAGAATCCCTTGGGGATTACTTCTGCTTCGGTTCCCCACCGTCATCAGTTCTAACACCAGTACTGAAATCTTTAATAAAAGACCCATCTTGATAATTTGCTTGCTGGAAATTTCGACTAATCTGTTCACCCCATTCCTGTTGTAACTACCTCTGCTGTTGTGTTCGGTTACCTATTTGCTTCAAGGGTGGGTTAAAATCCCGGCACAGTTTTTTTTCCCAAGGCTCTGGCTGATCAGGGTGATCTAACGGTATTGATGCTGATATGAGTCTGCCTCTAATATTTGCGCACCACATTTATAGCCCAGATCTGTATTGTCGCTGGACGAAAAGAACACCAAAATTCAAAGTGGGTGCCCCCTCTACGTGTCACCAGTACCTATGAGGCTGAGCTACGAGCCACACTAGGCTACGTCACACGAAATACAGGCAAAACCTATTTATAGCCGGAGCTTAGTTTGCCCCTATTGTGGCTCGCAGCTCAGCCTCATAGGTACTGGTGACACGTAGAGGGGGCACACACCCCTCTGCTGCCATCTTAGATTTTGGTCTCCTTTTCGTCCGGCGACTATATTCTTTTATTGGTAGAATCTAGTGATATCATTAAATTAATGCATTGTTTCGGGTTTGTATAGACGGAGTCTCCTGATCGGGAAGTGTATCGTGATCCCAATGTGGTGCGCGCTGCGGACAGAGTCGAGCCAGAGATCGTAAGAACCAACACCACAGCCAAAATGCTCTCCCTCTTCCGACAGTTGGAAGAACGCACTGAAGAGGTTCCTGATGGTACGTTTTTAGCTTTTTACCTATAGTTTAACTGGCGAAGGAATGGGCCAAGGGGAGTTCGTTCCATTGGTATAACAGCCCAATTTGGCTGGCATGTTGGTACACCAGGCCATTTGGAGAGGTGCTCTCGAATTTCTACAACTGCATATTACCAGGGGCTCAGTCACGGGGGCATTTTGTAAGGTAAACGTTCCATGAATTCCTCGCCTTTTCACTTACTTTTGGAAAATCCTCAGCAGCCAAGATGCAGACTTCAATAGACATGCTAACCATGAACTCTTTGTTCGTTTTTCCCCTGTCTTACCTCTTTTTTCTCTAATCCAGGCCCAAAACCATTGAAATGCTTCACACCGCCACCAGACTACAAAGAGGGCGAGGAGTCGCAAGACAGTGAAGATGAGTCTGAAGAGGAGGAGTCCGAGGAAGAAGAAGAGGACGAGCAGGAGACGAACCCGAACCTCGTCCGAGCTTCGGACAAAGTCGAGGATGACTACCTGAAGCAGGCAGCCACCGCCGCCCGCGCCAAGCAATTGCGCGCCAAATTTGAAAAGTGGGAGGAGAAGGAAGTTCAGCGGGAGCAGGAGGAGCAGAAGGAGCGGCGTGTGAACGGGAGCACCACAGCTGAGGCCCCCGACAGCAGCGAAAGCGTCGAAGTCACGAGCATTGAGTGCACCAAAAACCTTCGTGCAAGGTGTGTTTAGATCCCTCTTAATTTTGAATTTATGGCTGTAGGTACTGTTTCTGTTAGCTTTCAAAATTTCCTGTTTTGCAAATGGAAGAAATGATACCATTTGGCGGTTAAAATTCACCAGTTTCACCAGATTTACTATATGTAGGATGATTCTGTAAATTCTCATTCATTACAAATCGTGTTTGTTCGGCAGGTTCGAGTCTATGCGTACTGAGACTGACCAGCCCAAGGACAAAGTAATCAGGCCAAAAGTCAATCGTTTTGTGGTAAGTTGTTTCTTTAGCTAGGAAGTAGTAGTTCGTCATTTATGCTAAAGTTCTTTTCAGTTATATACCTATGCTCAAGGTCGGTTGCATCTGTAGAATGATATTTTTTAAACCTCAGACGAAACGTATGCTGTACAGTTGTGCGAGAATATGATTTACGACGTCATAGTTCTTGTTTATGAAATTTTGGTTTTAAGAAACCCGTAATAACGATTTTTTTATGTTGACCAAAATTGAGTTTAATCCTGTTGTAGAATTGCGTACCCATGCGTCCCCGCATGTTGTATGAACTTGTTTGTAAGGGCGCATCCATATAAAGCAGACATATGGCGTGTGTTGTACTGACGTGTGTCGATTAATGACGAGTACTTAAGGGTATATACACACGTGGCACCAGAATGGTTTTTTGTGTAACTGTTATATGTTCTGAAAGTCAGAAACTACGTTGCAATTTTGCCGTCAATACTTGTCAAAAAACAGTTTCCGCAAAAAATGGAAGAACAAACAAGTCTGGTGCTACATTTTTGTTTTCCTTTGACTATGAATCGAATATTGAATTAGATTTGTTTATGGCTGCGCCCGTTTTGCCTACTATTCCATTGTGTTGTATAAATCAATAACATTTTTTAAGTTCGTCGTGCATCGTGTGCATGTTTGGCTAACTAAATGGCTCGTAGGTAAGTAGTTGTTTCGCTGGCGCTAACTGTCCGGTGAGTAGCATTTGCATTTTGCTTTTTGATCTAGTTTTGATACCTACCTTTTCCTATAGTTTTTCTGATGATTGATGATTTATTTTTTGACACCTGTACTGTTTTGCAAATAACATAGTTTGATGTTTCCTAATTTAAGAACGACACTCATGATGTATTGAGTTTTCGCTGATTATTTAACTTCTTTGTTGCAGTAATCGGACAAGTGGATTCTGCGTGTTCTCTCAATGTCACTCTTGCTGTTCTCCTAACTTCTGTTTTTCTTCCAACCGAACTGCACCATTTTTCTACTGGAAGACCATCTTATATTTTTCTGACAGTGACCATCTGGTCCTGAAAGCATTAACTAGCCCAATAACTGTATGGCAAAGGAATTATTATTTTTAAAGTCTCTGAAACTTTTCCGTTTCTTTGCGTGTTTCAAAAGAAAACTTGAGTGGCATGTAGAGAGATCTTCGACCACAATTTGATTTGACTAAACTAGTTGTAAGTAGGTACCTACCTAATTATTTTCAATTTTTTGATATTTCATAATTAGTACGTTGAGAATCTGTGGTAGAATAGTTTTTTGTATAGACTTTATAAAATTGTGCAAATCGCCCTTTTGCTACTGCTCTCTCTCTCCTTCATTTGGGTGCCATGAACTAACTAACTATAACCAACGAGGTAACTTGAAAAGTCTATCAAAAAATTTCCTCCGTGGAGGCAGAATATTAGAATATTAGAAAAGTATATTTTATTTATTGCTTGGATCAAGAATTTGTTTTTGTAAATCCGAAACTACCTTTTTGAGTCATTTTACTTGCAAATTTGTTTTTGTTCTCTTTTAGTTAAAACGTTGTGGCTCTACGCTTCGTTTAAATACCTAGTGATACCTGACTAAATTCGCCCTTTGCTATTTTTCTTCTAGGATTTTAGCTCTATTAATTTAGGTAAATCTGTTATTTACTATTATATTTTTAAGTATAATTTGAAAAATTACCTACTTATATGAACATAATTTAAAATTGTACGTGTGCCAAAGGAAGTTCCTGTTCCAGATTGCTTTTATTCTTCGTGGAGACAGAGATTGCTTGTTCTATGAGAAGACAGAATACTGAAAGCCTGTTTTACCCTTTTGAAATTACCAGTAATTTTGATGTCTTTAAAATTTGAATGTAATCTTCCAAGTGTGAGTTGTGTTATTGGTGACGAAAATATTGGATCGCAGAATAGGAGTATAAGCTATGTAGGTAACCTTCAGTTTGAAACAGACGTTAGAATTTCGCAGGAAGAGCAAATTCTATTGGTCCAGTCAGTCAACTCTTGGACGCCCTAACCAAGTGGACTCATTTCTCTCACCTCATCAGACCAGCCTGTGTACCTAATCTTATATTGACAGTCATGTAGGAGCGATCTTACCAAGATTTAGCTACCTAGGTACATTGCTGATATCGATGGAAGTTGCTGTATATGCTCTACGTTGGGTTTCAAGGTTACTTAACTTTTCGATTGAGTGATGAATGAGTACCTAAAAAGTCGTTCCTCAAAAAGTCCGACACTGAAGTGACCGCTGGGCATGTTTTGTCTGTTTTAAGAAATATTAATTGGCCTACTGGTACCTATCAATAAAGTCTGCTCTCAATGACAATTTTTTTATTTGCTCCTTTCCCTAACAACGCATCGTAATCATATGAACTTATGGATGTAAGTCAGTAGGTATGATCTCTCGCTTGAGGAAACTGTTCCTTCATGAGCCCTCATGTGTAGAATGGATTTCGGAAACCGTGCTTTTCACGGGTGTCCTCCACATGACAAAATCTTTCCAAAGATTCCCTGCAGAGAGCGGGGAAACCGCTGAATCCACGGTTTAACTTCAGTATTATCTACACTATACTATTCACTGGGGTTGCAGATGAGATGATATGAAAAGAACTTTTGCTATGGAAGACTTAACCCCTAAGAAGTTAGGAATGCTAGGTGACCAATTTCTGGTGTATTGCAGGAAATTCAAAACAACATGGAGGCGCTGTGTGAAGTGTGCCGAGCGCGCGTCTATCAGCTGGAGAGGGTCGAGACTTCGGGCAAAATCTTCCATAAGGCGTGTTTCCGATGCGTGCAGTGCAACTGCCTGCTTAGGTACGTAGCGTATCTTAATGCAGTAGGGAACACAAGAAGTGTCATTTTTATGAGACAACTTTACGGCTGTCGACGCCAAAAAAACTGTAGACGTTAACGGAACTACTTGCCATTGGGACGGTGTCAGGGACCAGCGGCCTGATAAGTTCCTGAAATATTGGCTATGTACTCGGGTGTGAAAGGAACAAATTAAGATAAAAGGCGTCTCCCTTAGGGTGTCTTTAGATTTTGAATTTCTGTTTTTGCATAGGTTGGAAACATTCACACTGAACTGCGGCCGTCTCTACTGCATGCCTCACTTCCGGCAACTGTTCACCGTCAAAGGGAACTACGATGAAGGGTTTGGGGTGGACCAACACAAGGCCAAATGGTCCCGCATCGCGTCCACGTGCTAACATCACGTCGCCAATACACCACCGGAATCAAATTCGACATTTATTTTCTTATTTAGTGTTGCTACTTGTTATCGTAGAATGTGGAGATGTTGTCAAGATGAGATCTATATATTCCAGAAGTTGGAACAGCATGGAATAGGTAGGTACAATAATTTACAGTGACCCATCAAAGGTCGTACCTTACTTCACATCAAATTAGACAACTCCAAATTTTCGTACCTTGAACTACTTATAAGGTCTCCACACACGCATGTGATAAATTCCGAATATTTTTTAGGTTTATTTATAGACTTTTGAATGTTAGTGAGCAATCCAACAGGTTGATTGGTACTTACACTATTTTAGGTTGCCCATGCTATTTTGTTTTAACGATTGTAAGTATCGATTTTATAGCATTGTGCCTGATTTTATAACTAGGTACCGGATAAAAAATACACCATTTATCGATTTATTTTTATCTTTTCGATGCCCCCCTGGTTGGCCCTAAGTTTGGGGTGATAGGTACACCGTTGGCTAGTTTCTATGAAGTAAACGGTTAAATTCCAATTATAGCATGGTAGGTAAAAACCTAATTTAACTCGAGATTAACCGTTAACCGAGTATGGTACTCTCACAGGCAAAAGACAAAAATGACTGACTGAAGTGACGAAAAATTCATATTCGAAGTTTGGTAAGATTATAATTATGACTTTTACGATGACAGTATTTTCGCTCTTGGGCTACATTAATCTACCTTACAGTAATTGAACCGAAAACCACAACATACATGACTACAATAATTAGTTGATCATTTCCTATAAACTACAAAATATAGTTACAGAAAATGCCGTTTAACAGCCTCAGGCTGCTGTAAATAATTTCCTGCAGCATTATTCGAATTTCAAGATCCGGTTCACTAGTCAGTCGCGTCTCTGAAAATCGCTTATGCGGATACTACATAATAATCGATAGTGAAACAAAAATTCGCAGCAGACAATCTTTGGATAACGTCTAAGATAAAACAAAGATAGTGAAACTTCAGTGATGTGATTGGAATTACCATCTGTTTTTGGGTATTCAGATCTCGCTCATTCTTTAATAATTAATAGCGCTTTCGATTTAATATGCACTCGGTGCAGTTGCATGGGTTCGGTAGCGTCACTACAGATTGAGGCTGGTGCAGTATTGAACCAAAATCGAAACCCTTGCAATTTTCCCAATACTGGTGTTCAGTTTTAACCTTATCCAAAACATATCACTTCCAGGTTCATAGCTCTTTCGATTAAGAAAGTAATCCCAATTTTAAAATCCATTTATAAAGTCAATTTTGTTATTTCTTTATATTTATTTTTTATTTTATTATTTTTTTTTTTTAACGCGCGACGTTCAGAGAACATATGCGCCGATGAGTTGGTTGTTACAATTTTTTTGGCCGAAGCCGAATATGAGTGGGCCGAAGCCAATACATCCATGTCGGAAGCGGAAAATTTTTCCGTTTCGCCGGGATTCGAACCCGGACCTCTCAGGACACAACGCGGACCCCTTGACCACTCGGCCACTGAGAGGCACTCTTTATATTTATATTTACAACTCTCTGGCAAGGATCGCAAAATTGTCACACTGATTTCCGGTTCAGTAAATTGAAAGCGCTATAAAACGAGCCGAGACCAGGGGTGGAGCTGGGTGGGCTTCACAGGAGTCTATGTACGACGATAAAATTTAGTTATTTTTCCTTTTAAGATCGTACAGGTTAATTTGGCACTTCATAGCATGCCAAAATATAAGCGTCATAAATTTTACCGCCCTTCAGGGACTCAAGTGAAATCCAGCCTTAAAATTGCTCCATGTAAAAAATATCTCGCCCACCCCACATTACTACATGATAAAAGATTTGATCAAAGATTTACAAGAAACTATTATGGATACCGCAGGACACGGAGTTACGTTCTGAACCTATTCTTTACATTTTGCACAAATAAAATTTACTTTGGACTACTGTCAACTATTGTACAATGTAGTTTTTAGAACTTTCGTACTTTGGTTTGGACAAACTGAGGAAATATTCCCCGCACTCTTATTTAAGAATGACGGAGACTTAAGTTCTTCTGTCCAGTATGACCCTAGTACCGGTCATACTTTCATAATATGAAATTACTTTCATAGAACATTCTATGAGAATTTGGCCTGACATATTATTTCATCCATTATTTGTCACTCAATCTTTGATCAAATACTGAACGTTAACAGGTGCACCCACAATGAATATAACAATTTACAGTAATTAAAAGGCTTATTGGAGGTGGCTAGTAGCGAGGGTAATTGTTGTAGTGCTTATAATTATGGTGGGTTTTATGGTGGTTTCTGCGAAAACCACCCCAGTTGTTCCCCTGGTTCGACCTAGCGAATGTAGGATTGTAGTCGTAACGTTTTTGGCGCCAAGCGTTCTGGTCGTTGGCCCGCTGTTGGAACGGGTTGAAACGTCCTCTCCTTACGCCGCGTCCGAACTCAAATGATCGTTTCTTCTTCGTCTATAAAGATAGAAAAATATTCAGTGTACTCGTGCAAGAGCTTTTGGGCTATTGCATTGCATTTCTGCCGCCCTTAAGTTTCAAGTTGCGAGCCGTTTTTTTTAAATTTCCTTTGGTTAGAAATATTCAGAATTTCACCAAGACGTCGCCTGAGTAGATAATGTGGCTTTTTGGGGCCACCTGCGTTATTTTTCAGATGAATAGTTAATTTTATTACCTTTCCCCTATCAAAATCAGCGTTGTATTCATCATCATAGGTTCTTTTTCTATTTTCTCTCCTCTCTTGTTCCACTTGCCTCTCCATATTACTTGGAAGTCCATTCCAAGTGCGAACTGAAAACACAACAATTGAAATGAGGCCAGCCCTAAAGGGAGTGAGAAAAATGACTAATAAAGGAGTAATGAAGAGAGACTTTTCTGAAATAAAAGCTACCAGAAACTCGGCGGAAACTGGGCGATTCAGAAAAGGGAAATTGCTCACAGGACGTCACATCTGAAAGCTTTCCAAAAGCCGTACATGCCAACTTGAATCAGTGCTTCGATTACCTGGCATTCTATAATAAAATAAAAGCAGTTACCCTGGTTGGAACCGTAACCACGATGTGAGTTTTGCATGAGCTCCGTGACAACGTCACGTCGTTTGCTGTCCGCTGGCCGAGCACCACTTTCGCTGAGAGTCTGCTGGGAACCGCGCACCGCACTTTCACTTTGCACTTGGTCCGTAGTCTCGCGCGCCGCACTGGGACTTCGCGCTTTGTCTCCAGCATCGCGCGCCGCTATGGGACTTCGCCCCTCGGCGCCGCTTGGGGGAGTTCCAGCTGCCGGCGTATCGGTTCGCCTGTGGGAACAGCAGTGTCATCAGATAAAAAATAAAATATTCACGTCTCAGTATTCTGTATCTTTCGGTTGAGTAATTTTTAGATTTCTCAAAAAACGGACAGAATAAATGACAACATATCCATGGTTATGACAATGAACGGAACTCAAATACAACAATAAACCACGAGCTAATACAGAATACATTACCTGGGCGAGGGCTGAGTGTCAGTGACACGCCAGGGGGTGCTGCAGGTAGCGAGTGGGGTGGCTTGGGGGCGCGTTTTGACAGGTGTCACTTTCCAACTTCCAGCAGAGTCCGCGTCTTTATTCTCTGCGTCCGAGTCCGCGTCTGACTCATAAGGTACGAGACTCGTTGTGGCTGGGGCAGGGCTAGTACGGGGCGCTGGGCTGCCTGCAGTGGGCGATCCACTAGTGGCGGGCTCTTTCGCATCACACCCACCAACACTGAAAACATTGATTTATAAGAAAATGTACCTGAAGCCTCCATCGACCGGGCTGCTCCAAAAGCTTAAAGATAGTGTGCTACTCAAATAAGGAAACTAAAGACTGCGAATAGGACACTACGTTTCCATATTTAGTTTATCGTTAGTGGTACCCACCACCGACCTCAACCCGAGTTAGTAATAAGAACCACCACCGAAAAACTGTCAGAGATTAACTTTGTCAAATCCACGAAAAATAATAACTACGTTTCATTGGAGATCGAATACTATCGAATTCCTACAAATGGCGGTGCAATAACCGAACTAAAGACAGTATGCCATACATCCGAACACCATGGTTCGATTTCTCGAGGAGAAGTCTCATTCTCACCTTGCCGACTCTGACTCCTTGTGAGCTGCACTGTCGGCAACAGATGAGGCAGTGGGGCGCGGACTGTGTGGAGGGAACGGCCGCTCCAACTCGTACAGAACGAGATACGCGCTCATGTTTAGGACTGTACTCAGAGGAATTTGTCTCACCTACAAATTTATTTTAAAATTATTAAAATAGTTTGCGTTAAGCACAAGACAGAAGAACACTCGAACAATACAAGTTTTCATATGGTTGGGAGTTTCTGAAAACTCCTGACTAGTGTACTCTGTATTTCAATGTCCTGAAAACCATTGAAGCATTGATGAAGCAGGGACAGTACTCACACTGCCGTCATCGAACTGGTAGTAGGAGCCGTTGGCAGCGAGGGCAATGGCTGTGTAGTGGCCACAGTTGGCACTCTGTCCCATGTGTGTCACCATGGAGACGAGCCTGTACCGCACAGGATGCCGGGACTGCACTGACGCGCTCATAAACCGCATCAGATCCAGCTGTTGAGGTAGCTGTACCTGCTTTGTTAGCTTTCCGTTCATCATGCTGAAACTGTAAACCTTTTTTTTATCACCCAGTGAAGCAATGTATGGAAAGGCTTAACAATAATGGTTCTAGATTATAGTGTGTTTTAAATGTCTTTTACTTTTCCGAATATGAACTACTGAAATTCTTTGGAAGTCTGCTTACACATGGATTTGAACCGAGACCTCCTCTCAGCGTGTTAGATCGTTCGGACAATGAGGTACGCTAACCGTAACAAACAGCAACAGTACCGTTTAAGCTGAACGCAGAGGACATTGGGAGGGCGTTCGATCGAGAACTTCTTGGTAGCAGCCACCTTTCTGCCACATTTTTCACACTTGTAAGCATCCTCGCCATCGGGAAGTCGCTCACGCTCGAAGTATCCAGACAGCGCGTCGTCCAATGTCGAGGCTCTTCTGATGTCCAGCGGGAGGTCTTGGAAGTGTTGAAATGTTGTTGACACCGCATGGCAGATCAGGCAAGCCACTAAAACCAGAGCATACATGATTTTAGGAGGAGTTTCCAACGCAAAATTTTAGGTAATTTATTTCATTTTTTCTCGAAAATGGTCAAGCCCAACGCGAGTACAGAACAAGGCAACAATAATTACATACCTTCGGTGCGTATGTAGCCACCAAAAATTTGGTTGACGGGTGTAGTCTCCTTGCTCCAGCTTTCAAGGCTATGTCCTTGCACCTTTGTAAGGAAAGCTTTCTCAAGGCTTTCTAACAGGTAACGCATGAATTCATGTGCATCTTCTTGAGACCCTTGAGACAGATGTTTGCAGATTGCTAAAAAAAATTAACATGACAGTTTTATTTTATGCCAATTAGGTCACTGGCTCGAAGCCGAGAATTGGTTGGCTGAAGCCGAAAGCTATCAACCGTCTTTCTGACTCTAAACTTATGAGGGAAAGTTTGGAGATGACGTATTTTTATGGCCTACACTGAACCATCAGAGCATGCCAGGGCCTGGAAGCAAAGAGCTCTGGTTGGTCAACATGACTTGCGTCACTCCCAATGAAACTACCAATATACCTAACTCAACTACCTAGACATCACGCTTACCTTTTAGTTTAGAATAAATGCACAACGGTTTCATAGTAGCTCCAGTTTTTTGCTGTGAGCACTTGAAAGTCTTAATTACAGCACAGGTAACATCATCTTGGTGGACCTGATAGTCGGAACTCTGCACGCAGTTCTTGTGGGCAGGGTCACTTAACAGCCAGTTCACAAATGCAGGGACGTGAAAAAGAGCTTGAAGGGTAGAATTTAGATAGCAGGTATTGCCCAGGTTAATCATACCTGAGCCGACGAACAAACCACCCCTAAAACCGAGTTGGACTTTTTCCGTGGGATATAACGTCGTCTTTGGAACGGGCAAGTGAGCTCCCGCCTTTTTGCTGACACCGTTTACCCCATTTAATCCATTTACTTTTCCATTAGGAGATGGAACTCTCGTGTTTAAAGCTATATACTTGGACTGTAGTTGGTTCAGGACCTTGTTTTGAAAGTTAGGAGCAGGCTCGTATTCAACACGGGCCTGTAGCACACGTTTAGCAGAAGCTTCAAGACCGTTGTCAATATTGCTGTTTACATTACCCCCGGCGGAAAAGCCGATACGCAATGCGCTGGCCACGGGGTCTCCTCCTGAGGCTGGCATAATGTATTTAAATATCACTGTAAGCTAAAATCTGGATGAACGTGAGAATGACATCGACTTGGCGGTATCATGACACACTTTTTGTCCCACGTTGTCGATTCGCAGTTACCAAGCTAGACACACTAAAAACCATCGCTTACACAATTAAACACTATTATATCACTTATAAGGATTTTCCGCGGTAATAACAGTAACTAGGGAACCCAGTTGATGAGCGTAAAATGCTGATAAATAATGTCGTCAGTCCGCCATTTGCATTTTAACAGGAAGCAAAGCCGGGCGGGAATGATTTCTTTTTGGAAATTTCTTGTCCAAAACTCTTTCAAAACAACATTTAGACTATAATAAATATAAATGGAACATATGGCTCTCTAAATTTTGGTAGGAACCAGGACATAATTAAAATTAACCTTGACTGATTTTAAAATCCTTGACAGATTTCATAGCAAAGTACATTTGCCGTAATGCACACTATTGTAATGCATATTTTTCACTAGAATCAATTTTTAATGTATTTTAAATTACTTAAAAATATTATAAATTACATTTTAAGTAATTTAAATTGATTTATAATGTCTCAATTTTAAAATATGATATGAAAACTACAAACAACTATAAAAATGTTTTTCATTATATTTGAGAAATTGAAAAATTATATAGAAATAATATTTAATTTTTAACATTTTAATTACGTTTTTAACTGCTTTTGAATATTAGAAAGTAACTTTCTTACTTAAATAAGCGATAAATAACTAATAATGTTTCAAATCTGTAGAATTGCGCCAAAAAATTAAACAGTTAAATGTTTTTCTTGTTTATTTTGTTGGTACTCCTTTTCAGTCAATGGCCGCCGTCAACGTGTAGAAAAACAAAAATAAAGGATGGTAAGATAATTTTTATCCGTTTTCATCCTCATTCCTTAAATTCCTCGAATAATTATTTTATAAAATTATTAACCGGAAAATTTTTTTATTTCAGGCAATTGACATCAACCACAAGTACGACCGGAAGGTTAGGAGGACCAAGCCGAAGTCACAGGATGTTTACCTCCGTTTGCTAGTTAAGGTAAGAAGTAATGTAGAAAATCCATAGTTATGGATAATATGTAGTGATTATTACGATTACCGGCGTATTATTTGAGTAGGTATTGGGGTATCACCCTGTCACTGCTCTTGTACTAGGACATTTAAAAAGTACCTGTGTATCGCTATCGAGGAGTGTGATAGCGACTGAGATCCAATACCTGGCACCCGGCTTTAAAATTGACGTTACCTTCTCTAATTTTAGCTGTACCGGTTCCTTGCACGCAGGACAGGGGCCAAGTTCAACAGGATTATCCTCCGCCGTCTGTTTATGTCCCGCATTCACAGGCCACCCATTTCCATTGCGAGGATCACTCGTTTCATGAAGAAGCCAGGCCGAGAAGGCAAAATTGCCGTTATTGTGGGATCTGTCACGGATGATCAGAGGATATTTGAGATTCCCAAGAAACTGACTGTAAGTTATGGTGCTTTAACTAGTGTCAGGATTATCAAAAATATTATTATGTGTGTACCTATTATTACTGTCCAGGGTAAACATAGGGAAATACCGGCTGGACGAACATGGATTTGTGATGTGGTTGACTGAGATCATTAGCCATAATTTTGTATTTTGTTTAGGTCTGCGCCCTGCGCGTGACTGAGAAAGCCCGAGCTAGGATCATCAAGAACGGTGGCGAGATCATCACATTCGATCAGCTTGCTCTGAAGGCTCCTACTGGCGCCAACACAGTCCTTATGCAAGGTATGTTAGGAAATAGATCTAGTGCGGTTTTATGGGTTCTTCCCATAATGCATTTTGTTTACGTTTACATATTCTGCTGCTGCCGGTAAACCTTACCCAAATGAATACTAACCGATTCTAGAAGAAATTGCGTAACGTTCAAGAGTCACCACGAAAAGTTATGAAATAGAAAGTATAATAAGCTGAAGGCAGCTAATGTAAGACAGCAGACACCACCCTACTAGTCTGGTAAAAGACGGGATCACTTAATTTATTTACCTTTATTTGCTTGTCCTGTAGCTGTGAATAAAATGCTTAATGATTTCTTTTAAAATTCTAGGGCGTCGTAACGCGCGCGAGGCAGTGAAACACTTCGGCCTCGCTCCTGGTGTACCACACAGCCACACCAAACCATATGTCCGCTCCAAGGGCCGTAAATTCGAGAGGGCCCGCGGCCGCAGGCGCAGCTGTGGTTACAAGAAGTAGACGTTTTATTACAGTCCAACACACTAAACCCAGTCTCGTTAATACCTCCCTATGTCGAGTGACTAGGGCCAAAACTGGGAGAACGAACCTTCGGGGCTATACATAATTATTAGTTATACATTGTATTTTAGTGCGAGAAGTATTCAATAATTTGTTGTGAGGATAAGAATATATTGTGGCTGGTGGCAGGTACCGTGCCGGACTTTCCTATGAGAAGAAGTTCATTCCCATAAAAGTTTGAAAACTCCCGCCAAATGGGGACACTACGTTTTGTAGTCTGCTGCCACGGAGAATATAGTAGAAGCTAGTAATAATTTAAAACTATCAAAATTAATTTTTCACTATTTTATTAATTGAAGTTTATAAATAATTTTTGCAATTTTTGAAGTTTTATTTTACATTTGACATCTACATCGATATCTTTTGGATTCGAGTAGTGTCTGTTAGATGGCAAGATGGCAGCGGGACGTGTCGAAATAATCCGGGAAGGTGCCGAGTAACCGCGGCCCGGGCAATATGTGCCACAATAAGTAATTTACCCGGCTTCTTTCTCATCAGCCATCATGTTAAAACTAATCTGAACTAGGAAACGACCACCTAACCTCCATCCGAGTCGCTAATGACCCACAAACAAACCTCCCCCCTGACATTTGGATAATATGGATGGTTGTCAAAAGGGCAAGTGGCTGCTTATATTCCAGGTAAGTCAATGATCTTGATGTTAATTTGAACACTCAAGTGTGAAACTGAAAATTTGTAAAATTGAGCTAGCCCTGGAATGTGGCACACAAACGCTTGGGTCAAGCCTCGTTGCCATATAAGCAATCACAGTAATCGGCTTCGGGCGTTTCTTCATAAGTAGGTTTCATTCCTAAAACGACCATTATTGATTTTTGTTTAGCTACTCCTATTTTACATGTTTCATGTGTAAATACTCCACACTCGTACGAGCTACCCAGTTGCTTCAGCTTTGTACCAAGCCAGGTGCATGGGTATGAGGCGCTAACTTGGTACTTTCATGATCTAATCTTCTTCAATCCGTTATAGTGGCGCTCTCAGTAGGGAGCAATGAATCTAAGACAATTCCGCGTTTTTTCGGAATAGCTTTTCACGATCTAGTGTACCTGCACTTCTCACCTTCCGTTATGTTCATAGCAAATCCAAATTCCGCAGACTTGAGGGTTGCTTTCATTAGATTGTATTCATTACTACTACACGATACTGTAGTTGACACATACTTATGTATGTTAGGTTGCGAGCCAGCTGAACCAGGTATGGTAGTGTTGATACCAAATGACCTTCATTACGGTTTCGCTTGATGAACTGCTAAAACCGCTGTTGTTCGTAAACAAAAGGATAAGTTGGGAACGCCCTGTTGGTGGGTCATGCATGTGCAAAAATGCCCCCCTGTCTTCATAATATCATGGAAGCACGATAGGATTTCAAAGAATAGATGGGGTATTGAAATGGAAAATTAGATTTTTTGCTCGGCCGTTCGATGAAAAAAGGGATACAAATTTTGGGTGTATTGAAGAGATTAGAGACATTCAGTCACAGTTTTATATGGGTTCCGATTGATATGAAAAACAGTAAACTCGTTTTAGTTCCTCCCTACGTTGTACGATAACGTAGTTATGTTCGGATCCACCTTAATTGGCAACGTTCTGAAAACCATTTACGGTAACATGATGTCGTTTAAATTGGGGTGAGCACGGTA
Organism: Mesopsocus fuscifrons; assembly: GCA_950004255.1. Classification (NCBI taxonomy): domain Eukaryota; kingdom Metazoa; phylum Arthropoda; class Insecta; order Psocodea; family Mesopsocidae; genus Mesopsocus; species Mesopsocus fuscifrons. The sequence continues at coordinate 6,047,961 of OX465377.1, forward strand.
GTTGGTACAACATTATGGCTTCTTATTGTCTGCATGGCTTCCTATGACTACACATATGCGAAGATGGTTCCGTATTCCGTAAGTAGGAAATAAGTGTTTGTGAGGTATAGGTACTTAACGACTGCTTTCTTCGTTTCGTTGCTGCTTCTCGTGTTACTAACATTACAAGTTGGAAATTTTCTAAAACAGGTTTCTCTAGTTTTTTCTTCTCTCTTTATTCGGCTTCGGACTTCCTGCTGTTGTGGATTGCCGAGTTTCCGCTCTCGTGCGCTCTATGCACGTGGAAGTGATTAGCGAGATGTGGCTGGGATGCAGACACACTTGACTGTGCGGAACCTTGCCTCACACATTCGCATGGATTCCATTCAACACAGCGGGCAGAGCCACTTCCGGCCTGGATGTGCTGTGAGCGCCAACTCTGGCCCGGACTTTCTTTAGCTGCTACTAGTACTTACGTCAAACTCACAAGAAGTAGAGATAGGGTTGACGCCGTTCTCCCTAAAAACTTGACAGAACGAAATTTGAGTATGCGGAGCTATGGGCACTAAATTCTCGTGTTTTTAATAAAAATTCAGGTAGGGGGTTTTTGGACGAGTAAGCAAACGCTTGGAGTGGCACTGATAGTGAAAAATGACATGGGACGTAATTTAGTGTTTTCACAAACTGCCCGGCCGAGGAGATAAGCGAACCGGAAAATTTCAACTGCGATTCCATGCACACTAATACAGGCTTTAAAAAATAAATTTACTGGACTTGTAGAGCCTTAGTGGTTAAGGCACCCCCAAAACAGCGAAATCTTATTTTTACAAGTAAAACCTGTCCTGTAGGTACAGTAGGTGCACGGGAAAGCAAAAAATGCATGTTACGTGTGCTACGGCCTTACTGTCTAAAAGCTTTTCAGTAAGAAGCCCGTTGAAAGCAGTATCTCTTGAACAGATGTGTAAATACATGCTGGTTGAGCACCCTGCTTAGAGCTTAGAACCGTGAATGTGAGGGTAAGGGTCCTCAGGAAGGTGGAAGGAGGGCGTTAGCTGAAAATGAGTGCAATTGGCATGGCTTGACGACGGAGAGGAGCGCCACCCCGCCTTCAAGAAATGGGGAAATGATGAAACATGAACATGAATCGTCCGGGGGACGCAAGGCTGGGAGTACTCGGTTGCCATGGCGACGCAACTTTCCCCGTCGCTACGCACATCGACCCACCCCCACACCCCGCCGCACCCCCTCCCTGCCGCACGCGTTTTTATAACAACAGACCGACGGACCGGGTGGCGGGCTGGCGGGTACACCTGACCTATGCGCTCTTCAGTCACCAGTGCTGACTAATCGGGAGTAGGCTTCACTGCACATTCTCAGATTTTTGTATCACGGTTCAGTTGTTGTCGAGTTCTATCGCTATAAGTCTTATTATTCCGAGTGGTTGGCCTTCTGATTATAACAATATCCAATGCATAGGTTGTGGCAAGATCATTGTACGTACCTGTATCGTTACGTCCGTACCTAGATGTCCTATGACGATGGTGCAATAGTCGTTATGTGACTGATGATCTCTAATTAAGACTGATTGGCACTTATTGTCAGGAGGATAGATAAACTGTATGAGTCATTAAAAAAATATGTACATAATATATCGATCGAGAGAGTACCTAGGTAAATTTCTCCGGGCCAAATTTTAATTTTGAGACTGTAAGTTAACCTTGATTTTGAGGAGTCCCAAAAGCGTGGTTTGTTGTGAAGTTTTTACTTAATTACCAGTGTGGGTATCTATGATTTGCTTCTTGTTACAGGTGCGGTTGGAGCCTGCCGCCCGGAGACCCCTGCTCCAGTAGTATGGCTTCTATGCGTCATTTTTGGTGAGTTAATTGTTTTTACCTTTATTCATTTTTTTGTCACAATTTTTATTCTGTCAGAAATATATTTTGTGCGCCACTTCAGAGAAAAGTCAGTAGGGGTGCTTTCTATTACTTTTCTGCGTTGGCGAGATGTCAAGATTTTTTCTCCCTAGAGCGCCTAATTGCTACCAGTATCCACTGAAGTCAGGTATAATCCATAGCGTTGTCATAGTCAGTCTAGAGTTCCCATGCACCAAGCTTTCCAGTGACCTTGTGTGAAAATAATTCTTGTGCCTTGGTAACTTCGCTTGTATAGTAACCTCGAAGTATACGTCACCAGTTTCCTTCAACTTCCTCTTGAACCAAATTGGTATCACCCTGAGTATGAGCGATAGCAAAATGTAGCCACCTATAGCCATCTTTTTTTCCAGAAATTCTCGGTTTTCCATAAAAAACAGTTGACATCTGAATCTTGACTGTTTATAATATCCATGTTGGGAATTTAGCAAATTTTTTATGCTTCCATCCTTCATAACTTCATAAATTGTTTTGTTTTCGGAAACTATATGGCTGCAACTAAGTACAATGTGGTTTCAAGTATCGAGTTGTCCATGACGTAACACTAGATCAGGGTAAACGCAGATTAAACTAAAAACTACGGGCCCCTGTGATAATATGAACATCTAATTTTGTAGCGGTGGATCTGTGCTGATTTAGATGGGTCTGCTCGCATAGGGATTGATAGTGCAATCACTCTGACCACCGGAGAGCACGCCGCACGATCTCAGCCACTTTCACCAGGTCGTCCACGGTCCACGGCCTAAGTGTAGCCATAGGTATACAGATGTACCATAGCCACTTATCCCAGGTACACAGGTTCCATGCTGGGGATTGCACGGCTAGCCTGACTTTGCTCTGCAATATTTAATTCCAGGTTCCCAGGGTAATTTTATACCTTTGGCTATTCATGCCGACTTGCTTTATTTTTCTGTGCAATAACTGACCTTTTAGCTATATTTCTAAAATATGTGGATACGATGAAGAAGATGTAGAAACGACGCACTGATATGAAATTTTACAGCTGTTTGGCATAGGCGTATAGCAAGGGGGGTCTGAGGGGGGCTATCCCTCCCCAGAAACCGTTTAGCCACCCCCAGGATTTTTCTGACCTACACATAACGTCACATAAAGCCATGCCTACCCACAGGAGAGGAGAAGGTCTGGGGGCATAGCCCCCCCCCAGGTTTTTGGTCCTGCTACGCCCATGCTATTTGGGGAGCCATGAGAACTAAAATGGGGTAGTAAGGTATCACCTGTTGTGTTTCTATTTATCATTTTATCATAGATAAATAGTGTAAGAATCGGTAATAATATATGAATGCAATTTTGAAGCGTTGCTGAAAAAGCTCCAGCCAAAATAAAACAAGTCCCGTTTTGTTGTGCAGACCAAGAAAACTGTGGGGTAAGAGGCTTCAGTTGTCCAAAACGGCTGAATTGATATATAGTTGCAGTTCACACCTCTTTAACACGGGATGTTCCACAGATATTTTAGGCACCCCTGAAACACTGGAAAGAACAATACATGGATGTCTGAAACAGAGTCGATTCGTTCTGAGATTTTGGCGTTGAGTCGCAACCCGCGGCGTTGCCGTGAGCGGGTGTCCACCCCTGGCCCCTCCCGCCGATGTTTTGCCCCTGCTCCCGCTCAGGAATCTGCCAGACCTGCTACCGTCACACAGAAAGTCGCAGACTGGCTGGCTGCTTGTCAGGTATCCGGAAATTGAATGATTCTGTGCATTTGAAATTTTGATAGGACTACATTTCCTTGATTTCTTCTGTACCGTAGCCTTTGTGACTGCCGTTGTCGATGCCTTCTGGAGATTAGTTGTGTGTGTTTTGTAATTCGTTGGCTTTCGTTGTAGTCGAATTTGGTGTTAGAACTCTGGTGCTGGGGTGTGTGGTACATTTTGTGGTATCTTCTTCTATGCTGTGATGTGGTATGCTGCACCAGCATGTGGGGAAAGATTGTCTGAGATTATGATTTAGGAGCAACTGTTGTTAAGGTTAATTTAACGAAACCGTCCCCAAGCGTTCCTTCATGATGAACACCTTTTGTCTAGCTCAAAAGAAGCCTTTGCTTGCGATCTCTCCAGAGATAGGTCACGTCATTCTGACGGTGTTATCGATTTATTTATTTTATTACTGATACCTTTTTTAATAGTGATGTTTGATATTGATAAGAAGTCATCAGGTTATCGGTTCCTTTCAGTGAAACGGTCGTCTCTGATGCGAGCGCCTCCTTATCTCTCTTAATTCACACATTTTCCCGTCCCTTTGGCAGGTGCTACTTATTCTCTGCGTCGTGGCGAAATCAGAGTGTCGTTAGCGCATGTATGTGTCGCTCTGCTACTCCCACCATGGCTCTTGGATTTAATTGCCCAACATTAGCACTGTAAATACCTATTTTGTATTGTGTTTATACATCTTCACACCTTCTCATTGTGGCTGATGACTCTTCTCTTTTGGACTCTCTTGTTGGTTTGGTATAGGTACAACTGTATTCAGTTGTACCTTGATTGACACCAGCATGTGGGTGCCACGGGGTCGGGAACCATCCATAAATGTGGCTACACCCGATGCGTCTGCGAAGGAGAGAGATGAAATTCCGGTAATCGAACACGTTGTTAGTGGGGAGGGATAGTGGTTTTGAAGGGATGCCATACAGGTTCTGGAATTCTGGCTCAGTAGAATACCACAAGACTATGCGTTAAAATGTTGAAGGTGAACCCTTTTTGCATGGAAAAAGACTTCTCTCAGAACAAAATATTATCTTTGCTCATGGATGTAGTGGAAATCCCAGCGGTTCTTGAAGTAGCGTTGTATCCAAGTTGTTCGAGTTGAACTAAAAACTTACCGAATAAATATCCCACCGACACCCTATTCCTTATAATCAGACGTAATATTTTAATTTCTTCACTATAACTTATTGTTTGACGTTGCAGAGCATGGACGAGAAGCGTAGTGGACGTATGGCCGGGTCGAAAGTGTCGCAGATCGCCAATATATTCCAAAGTATGAGCCCGGGGAAGGAGGAGGCTGGGGTGGTGTCGGTGGTCCGCACCGAGAGTCATGTGGCGCGCTTCAACACGGCGCGCGCCCTCTTCGAGAAGTTAGGGGAGGAAACCAGGGAGACACGCCCCTCGTCGCGCATCATCAACGGTCATGATCTGCTCAACGGCACCAAAGACACGAAGGAGTCAAAGGTATGGTCTCCACTGTTGGTACCTTCGAAATGAAACTATGAAATTTTTCTTTAATTTCTCAGTAGGGGAGGAAATATCAGGTCAGGAACGCCCTGAATGGAACAGCGTCCCAAAGCGAAGTATGTTCACTCTTTCAGCGCATGGTTTCCAATAATTAAACAGCATGTGCTTTTGCCTTAGGACAAATGCACTGGGAGCCATGAACGAATTCATGTTTTCAAGTCCCTGATGAAAGACAGCTTTTAAAACGCTTTCTTTTGGATTCTTTTTAATATGTCAGAAGTGTGACATCAGTATCTGGAAAAAGACTTGTTCGCTTATCATTGAAGCTGTCTCTGTCATAGACTGTAAAATAAATGCCAAAAAAAATAAATAGAAAATCGCTGACAACCAGCCATTCACTTAACTCTCTTTGACGGGTATGGTTTATCCATGGTAAGTATAGTACCTTCTTGGCAGACATAGATAACCTTATTTAGCCATCAGTGGATGAAATCTACCTTTGCAATACTGATGCTATAGATATAGATTGTTTCCATAATATTAGGTTGATGCCACAATAAATTTTTCTTCACTTTCAGGCGAGGGAGAACGAAAGGTTAGCAGAGAAAAAGGTGCAGATTGGGGTGCGGAAGCCGGAGAAGCCTGAGCGGAAACCCGAGAAACCCGAGCGGAAGTTCAACAGTCGCGAGCTTATCGAGAAGCAGAAGAACTGGTCGAGCCATTTCACTAAGCAGAGAACGTCCCCTCGCAGCTCAGGGGCTAAGTCCCCACCCATGTCTCCCTCTGCCCCCGGGGCAAGGTCCCCGTCTCTGTCGCCTCCCTTCACTGCCAGCTCTGCTGCTCCTCTTTTCGCGTCACAGGAGGAAAAGCAAGAGCGGGAGGCTCCGGAGAAGCTGATCAAACCGTCTGTGCTACTGGGTAAGTTCCGAATTTGTCTGGACTCATAGCTAGAGACTCAAAATTAATTGAGCTACTATCGTTGTTGCAAAATCATACATATAAATTAGATGGGCCCATAACTAGAGTGGCTCTTCCAGAACAGTTATTGGTTTATTTTAACCGAACGGCTACAGTTGAAAATGGTAAGAAATGTCGGATATTGTAGGGAGAAAAAACCGACGAAAAATTCTTGACGCACATGAATTTGAACCTTTTGAATCTGTGGTTTTTTTTTCTTCGCTTTTTTTCCGTTCCAGTTCCTAAAATTATTTTCCGGTGCATTTTTATTTGACAATCTGAGAAAGTCAATTGCGACTATTGTCAAACCGGCTGCTGGCACAGTGAGTGAGTTCCCTGAAGGCATTCCTTTGTACCCGGGCTTTTGCCTTCGGAAAGATAGCCAGGGCTGTTGGAAAACCCCCAACGAAAAGAATAATAGAAAAGCAGATAAATGCTGAAAAGTTGGTTCCGTCCCCTGAGCGGCTGAGCTCTCTGAATTATTAATATTCATTTGAGACCGCTCCGCTTCCTCTTTCACTTTTATGTGCGAATACCATCCCTATCTCCCGTCTTCTTCATATTAATATTTAATAATACCCGGTGTTGACTTTCCTCATTTAACATGTCTGGTCTATGTTTGACGGACTTGAGGTTCAATTGAAAATAGTTTGGGGGATTTCTTCTTCCAGTGTCTAGCTAGCAGATTGTTCTATAATACCTATAGCACTGCCTAAAGTAGATGCTTTTAGACGGCGCTGGAGGCTTCGTTTCCTGTGCTGTCGTCACGGCGCGACGCCCGTCCTCTGTCTCTTGGTGCTGAGTTGCTAGGTAACTTGTGACTAGCTTGAATAAACCTGTCATAAATAGTAGGTCGGTATAGTAGAGCTGGAAAACTTGGCCAATACTCCGCCGAAACGAAAGACGAAAAAAGCTGAAAACCTCCCAATGTAATGACTACTCAACGGTCCTCTGATCGCATACATGATCAGAACTGGCCTATCACAGAGCACGTAATCCTTAGCGGGGATCACCCTTTGCCTTCACCTACGGCCAAGGTTCCTGAGTTGATTTCAGTTTACGCGGGAGGAAAATAAAATGATCGTAGGTCCCGTCATGGGTTTCTAATAATAGTATCGTGCGTTGGAGCAGGAAATGAGGCTTTCTTTTTTTAAAGTTGTGTGGTAGTTTCGCTAAGCTTTCAATTTCGCTGTAAGTGGACGTTGTGAAGCAAGCCACAGTTTCTCTCTTTGGAATGTACACCTACCTAACTTCTTGTCAGTGTCGAAGGATTTGCACGTGAAGGATTGGAGTGATTAGTTGAGCTGCTGGTTGACAAGGCACGTTTGTGCGTTAGACTCCTGCGTCGACTGACAACACTGGTAGTCTGGCACGATGATGGAATAATTTTACCTGGAGCACTTTCTGAAGCTTCTTATATTCTTGGAGACGTTCTTTGGGTTTGCGCTAGCAGCCCTATACTTCTGTGAGGGATCAGCTCCAGCATAGTGACCGAATACTGCTGGACTGTAGGTTTCTTCATCTGGGGTTGGCAACTTAATTGTTCAGCTGCTTGTGAGAAATTTGGGTGTCGATTGCGACCATTTGTAAAAATGACAATACTGTAGATATTCCATCTGGATGGGGGGGGGGGGGGGCAAGTGTAGAGAGAACTCTTTATAACGCAACGTGCTTTTCGGACGTAATAAACAGGATGTAAAATAACGCGTGGCAGGTGTATGGGTCCACTTGTTGGTTGCGGGCGCGCGTGTGGCGCTGCGGGGGAGTACCAATTTTCTGAACAGCCTTGGGATAATGGTGGTCAAAGTTAAACTTGTTCGCAATTCGCAACATTCTGTGGGGACCACCCGTAATAATTGGGGGGGGGGGGGGGCTTAGGAGACTGGTATCGGAGTTTGTGTCTGTGGCGTGTATATCCACGATATGGCAGAATTCATATCATAATTAACAAGTTCGTTCACTGACCTTATCAGTCATTTTTGTGGTCTGTCTGGGGACACACGACTATTTCCCCAAAACGGGTCCTTCATAACCTGACCATTACTAAATATCTCTGTGATATCTTCATAGATTATGTAAACATATTGAACTTGGCCGACACACCCCGAGGTACTGCTGACTGAAGCCAGGATGAGTCACCTCGCGACACGGAAGCTGGCAAGGTGGTGCGGACTGAGCGTGGCGCCCTGTGGCCCCGGTGACACGCCATCTTTCCAAAATACTGACTGACTGACTCTGCTACTCAGTTATTGTTCGGTGGCCCCCGTGCGTCAATCGCTCATATTTCGTCCCGCAGTCGACTGTGTGGACGTCTTTAGACGTGTAATATTTTTTGCTGATTCAGTTTTGGGGGATGTGATGAACAAAATGTGTGGGGTATTCATTTGCTTCTTTTGCAGAGGTAGGTACCAGCATTTTTGGTTGGCATAGTCATAACTGAAACTTCTGTCCCTATAATTGCATGAACAGTGTAACCTTTAACGCCTGACAGCTCCCGTAGGATTCGTTATCATCATAATCAGTGTCAATTGCGAGCTTTAAGGTAGCTATGTCGCATGGTTTTTTACGTGAATCATGAACTTGAAGTAGGTAAAGGTACGGGACATTTCTTATTGTAACTTTGGCCAACTGGGGTAGAGGCTGGAATGGGGAAGTGAACCCGCTTATTATTTTTTTACTGAAAGTTATTTTCTGTCAAAGAAAGAAACCTATATCCTGTAAGGTCCAACACAAAATCCCATGCCTCGCGTAATTTCATAGGTTATTGGAGAAAACACTATTGTGGCCTATGCATAACTAAGGAGGAGTGTGAGCGGGGAGGGATAATCTACTGCTTGATCCTACAGAAAGGTTGTTTTGGCCTTGTTGAGGTTTGAGCCGGCGGCAGAGCTAACGGTACACGTGGCGCCGCGCTTGCGCTTTGGCTGCGGCGCTGACGGCAGACTGAATGACAGAAATAGCTGGTGTGTGCGGGCCGCCGTGTCCAGTTGGCGCTTAGCAAGCTTGCCTGCGAATGTAATGTCTGAAGCTTCTCGGGCGTACCGTGGCGAGCTCTGTTTTTGTGTTGTTAGACTGCGTACGTACCTATTGCTTAGATAGTAGGTCCGCTCATGATAGGAGTACAGGCTTTGGTAAGGGGACTGGTCGAGCAGTAAGCGGATGTAGTTCAATAAGGCCATAAGCTGAAATCTGGGTGAACGAAAAATCACTGTAGCTCTGCTTACTCTTCTTCTTTCTCTTGCATGTGAGCTAACTGTAGAGGAGCTTGTTTTATTTTGGCATGCGGAATGAATGAGGTGGCCTTGATTCGGGATGAAGGTCTGCAGCAGCGACTAGGAGAGCGGTTTGTCATTTTAATAGCAATTGGATATTTCTTGTTGGGAAATCTGTTGTATCATAAGAAACTCTAGTTGACTGTTTCGAGTTTCTTACAGTGTATTAATGAAATCGCTCTGTTGCTAAATCCTAACGTAGTCCACTAGTTTACAGAGTGTAATTTTTGTAACATAAATTCAACTTCAATTTTTTAGAAAGTGTGCATTTTTATTTTTTATTTTTATAAAAGTGATGTTATCCCTCCTTGATAAAGGCAGTAACAGCCAAGTGGAGCCTTCAATTGAAGCATCAATTAGTAAATGATGCGCGTGGGCCACGTCCTTGCTCTCCCGTCGTTTTCTTCTCATTCGCAGCCTAATGGTTTCTGAGGCATTGTCACCTCCTGGCAAGTTTGCCCTACAGTAGTAAGTGATCCAAAGAGCCAGATGTATCACTGTTGCCCCTATAATATACTGCCTTCCGCTTCAGCTGTATGCCACATGTTGACAACACGTTGATCTGATGGTAATTTAAGTCGCGAAAGTCACCGAGCCTACCTAACAAACGGAATTTGAACCGCCTGATCCTCTGTGCCGTCCACCCAGTTCCGATATTATCCAAGCTAGCTGAAAAAGTATGTTGGTTATAAAATTAACATTGTTTCCCCTTTGACTTGCTGACGAACTCCACACTTGTATTTCGTCTTTTCGTCTTAAGGGAAATGGGTACAGAAATTGCGTTCGTATGTTTAACTCAGTATGTGAGGAATATTATAACTTGCTGAGAATGCGGCCTTTTGTACTTTCAGGTCGGAAAGGTACGGACGCCTTAGACGGCGAGGCAGTTAGAGGACCACCCCTTGATCCTGCGCCTATGCAGAACTCGACGGGGCCGCTGTATGTGGCGTGCGAGGGAGAGCTAGGCACGCGGGGGAGGGGGCATGACCCCTCGCTACTTCTGCAGGAAGTGTCTGCCATGACACCAGCAGAAGCAGACCTGCTCCTCAGCACAAGGTATCAGAAGACAAAATTCTGCCCAGGTAGATGCATAGGTAGAGGATTCAGCGTTGATGGTAAGAATGAAAAAGTGAAACGAACACTTTTCAGTTTACTTCATGCATCTTCTTGAAGATGTAATAATCAGGTTTAATCAATAATTACGTCTTTAAAGAACAGAAAATTTCTGAACAAACAACAGGATGAATGGGTTTGTTTACGTTTGATTGGCCGAAGTTCTGAAGTAGAACTACAAGTCATTTGATTATTGTTATACCACTGCATGAAAGCACTTGTATCATATCAGAGCACTAATTATTTGTTTTCCACATTTTCATGTTCCGTCTTTGCGAAACCAGGATCGTCGAGAAGAAAAAGTAAGTATAACGCATTATAAGTGACAGTCTTACCTTATTAAAAGTTATTAGTGAACTCCCCAAGTATCGGATAGAACGTTATTTTTAATAAGTCCAATGTTGAATTTCCAGGCAAGCGTTGTTGTCCGATGAAGAAGCGAAAGAAGTGGTGCGGTTGCTGTCCCCTGCGGCAGAATCCAAGGAACCTCCGGTGTGGCCTACCTCCACACCCGCCGAGCCCAGTCCTGTCGTTATCCCACCTAGTAAAGTTGATGATCGGCCTGCTGCGCCTACCGCGGCTGCGCCTACTGCTCCCTCGCCGCGGGAGCAGAAGGAACTTGACAGTGGCCGACCGTGGCAAAAACCTCCTTCGCCCAAAGAAATAAGTGATCCTCCTGCCTGGATGCAGGCGTCGCCATTGATTAAAGATAAGGGCAGTGTCTCCACAAATGCCCCCAACCATGCTTCATGGCAGAGAGACCTCCCTACGGAGCCCCCTCAGCCGTGGCGGCAAGTCCCCTCAGTAAGGGAGCCTCCCACCGAAAAGAAAGACCCCCTTCCTGACCGCATGGCAGCCCCTCCTCACACCCCTCGCCCAGGAGCTGACACCTCCCCCAAGATTGTGGACTGTATCATGGCCAGTTCGCGTCTTTCTGACGATTCTACCAAGATGACCTCGTCGACTGATTCCCGAGAGTGGGAAGACCCGCCTTCTTACGTCCCAGACATTTTGCACCAAGTTAACGGGCATGCGACCGATTCGGCTTGGGAAGAACCCTCCTTCGACTCGAACACGGGGATGTCTGTCGACTCGAGAGAGTGGGATGTGCCTCATTCCAAGAGCGAGTGGGAGGAGCCCTCACAAGAGAGCAAAATGCGCACGTCGGCCGATTCACAAGACTGGGAAGATCCTTCTTCCAAGATTGGGGCGCTATCGATTGGTGAGGAACCTCAGCCCTCGCCACGTATCGCGCCGTCCCTTGACGACTCGTTTGTGTCCACGCTGCACTCGGAGACCGAGAGCGGGCAGTTTGGCAGCATGAGCAGCTTGGGTGAGGCTGACGCGACACCCGTGGTGACGGAGGACAGCGAGGCGAGTGAAGTGTTCCCGCCACCGCGGCCCGTCCCGCCTTGTGTACCGGATGAGAGCGAGAGCAACGAAGTGCTGTATCCACGACCACAGTCCGCTCGAGTTGTGTTGGTGGAGAACGGTGTCCACTACTTTGAAGACGGTCATTTCTGGATGGAGGTCAGCGGGTTGCCAGAGTCAGATGATGACCATGATAACACTCCTGCCGCTCACGTCAAGAAAAGCTCGAAGGTATGTTTCATTCTTGGAAGCAGCCATTAAAAATCGCTGTAAGACATAGCGGACTGACTAATAGAAAAATGACAGAAGAGGTTATTTTTCATTGCCATACATTAGTGTGGTATCAGAGTTGGGGTAGATCTCTCACCATACCTTATCCTTATAGCAAGATCCAACTGGGCTTTCCTTATAACATAATACATTTGGTAATTTGCAGGTGGTGTTCAGTACGGGTCCGATTAGGGTTTTCAGCACATTCAGCATTTCTGACTATGACCGGCGAAATGAAGACGTGGACCCGGTGGCGGCCTCAGCTGAGTACGAGCTGGAGAAACGGGTGGAGAAAATGGATGTTTTTCCCGTCGACCTCATCAAGGGGCCTGAGGGCCTCGGTCTTTCCATTATCGGCATGGGAGTTGGCGCTGACGCTGGTATGTTTTTCTCACTAAAATTTTGAAAGATATAGTTGTATTCCGAATGTTTTTCAAGGGTTTATAATTCCTGTGGTCGCGTAGGTTGTCACGTTCGATTTGGTACGAGACCAAATCGAGATCGACAACGATGGCGGACCGTCCTACTGCTCGCTCACCAAGTGGTGGAACGAGTAGTAAGAGGGTGCCGAAGCTCGTAGTCGGCAGCTTTTACGTGTCTAAGGGTCCAAGAAAAACATCGGTAGTTGAGAGAGAAAAGAGAAGTCGACCTAGAAGTTTTATAGAGAGTCAGGAGAAGTACCAACGCCATGAATTCAGTTCCAAGTACGAATAGATATAATTTAGAGTAAAATATAAGGAATGCTGTGCCATGCTATGATGCTCAAAGAAACGATGAAGTAATTATAGAACGCCAACCTGTCATTCAGGTTAAAGTCAACTGATTGATACTTCCTTAAGTAGGTAACCCAAACTAGGTACTCCTAAATATAGGTATTACCTGAGAATTCAGACATTAGATATTCAACAGATAAAGGTGCCCTGGCCAAGGACAACCACGAAAGTAGGTCACTAAGTGACACCATAATATATAACGTATAAGCTGTTCGGAGGTTCATGTAGTTCGAGCCCTCCCAATTCTTGAGTGTCAAACAAATTCCTGAACCAATGTCACAGTGATATCTCGAAGCCTAATCAGAACAAAACACATCCGATTAGATTCCAAGAAAGATCTTAATCCAAGTATAATAAATCCACCCTCCCCTTTCTTCGAGCGGATATGGACGGAAAAATGCGCCACTGCCGCGCATGCGGCGACAGCTCTAACCACTCTTCCCCACCTCACAAACTCGGTAAATAACTATCATTCACGAGATAAATGGCAAAGGTTAGAGAAGATGGAACCCCCCAATGTTTAAAATTAACCCTCTAGAGAGACCCCTCAAGAATCGAGAAGGACTCGACGTCCATGAACCTCCTCGCAGGAAACTATTGTAAGTAGGTAGGTAGATTCAAGGTAAATTCAAAGAAAAGTAAAAGTGACAGTTAAAGTACCTGTCCAAGTCAGTTAAAGTTCAATAAATTGTGAAACCCCACAACACAATGATTGAGCCGACTCTAGGTATAAAAAGGAAAAATAGGTAAGGGTGCAGGAGACATAGGTCACAACACTGCAACACCATCAAGAAAGAGTAGGTAAGGAGGCAGGAGACAAAAGGTCACAACACTGCACTACCTTCCAAAAAAGAGACAAAGTAAGGAGGCAGGAGACAAAAGTCACGACACTGCACTACCTTCAAGAAAGAAGAAGAAATAATAACTAGAGCCGGCTTAACCAAAGGGTGAAAAGTTTCCAAAAGTAAAGAAGGTATTTCAACCTTAATATTCAGAAAAGTATTTCCAGAGTTCAAGTAAATTCAAAAAGCAATTAGATAAAATGTAAATTCAATTCGGACGCCACCCTAGGTAAATCGGCTTAGGGACCGAAAAATGTCAATAGGTACATAGGTACTATCCATTTTCAGGAAATAATTATACCCGTAGGTAATCAGAAACTATTATATGGAATCATCAAAAGAAAAACCGAAAGTGGTAGGTGCTTTGAGCACCGCCAGGAAAATATTAAATGGCGTAAAAGTTCGACTTAGGTAAGGAAAAAAACAGTTAGGTAAGTACCTGTAAAGTTGGTTTACCCAACAGGAAGTAATACGTTGAGACGCGTTGACTGCACGTAGTGACACGATGGCGACAGTTGACATGAGCATAGCTGGAGTTCGTGAATCCCCTAGATCAGCATCCCTTCGGCTACAGCATCCTTTTCTTAAGCTTGACGGTGAAGACTACATCTTGATGAGGGCTTCCCTACATCGCTGAGGACTTAGCCTGAAAACGCAATGTGGCCTTAACATCGTGCTAAAAGAGTGGAATTCCCTTCAGGAGTAAAAATTGAACCAACGGCGATTCCGAGAAATAATCCAGACGAGAGAGCAACAGTAGCTTACCCATTCGGCCTAGCGACGGCACTGAGCGCAGTCCTCCGAGTTCCACCACTAGTTGAGCTTCCATAATTCCGGAAAGGTTGTCAAGATTTCAAATTATGACAGATAGTCAGGAGGTTGTTGCTGATGGCAAGGCTTACTTCCAGTACCTCGGATATAAAGTCGGAACTATTTCTGGAAAATACAAGTCAGCCCCGGTCAGTACCGGTTTGGACAAAAGGCAACAGCGCTAAGACCTGCTCACCTCACTAAGGACTTTTCGGGAAGATTCCGTGAAAACCTCCACTTTAGCATGGCCAAAAACGAGCTGGGATCAGCGAAACCTTTTTCAGACCTTAAATGAGCCGAAACTCACGCTGGGAATAAAAACTGTAGGTCCCTAATCTTTGTTGACATGGGCATACCTAGGAAAAACCAACTAAATCTGCGCATCACATACCTGGTGTTCAACGGGTAGATGGACGGAAGTCTAGTGCGATGGATTACTCATTATAAAATAAGAATTTGGGAGTACTGCCCCGAAAATAAAATTTTCAATGCGAACGTCCTTCCAAGTCCATGGCCAGCCGAGTAATAAGATGGTGGCCGCGCATCGGGTCAGCGGCACGTAGCGACGTGGCACTAGCCCGCTTCCCGCCACACAAAACTTTCTGAACTTGCCAATAGTTTTAGAAAACTTTGGATACTTATAACAGTATCCCAAGAAAAACACGCGACAAGGTCGTGCGAAAAACGTACATTACATTACACTTAACCATGATTTTTGTGTTTTTTGAACAACATACGTAACCACGGAAAGTATCTACAGATGCTTTAGAAATATTCCTAAAATAATAAAAAATGGGTTCAAATAACAAGAACCAACACGAAATTTCCAATCCACAAAATCTTTCGGTTGACATTCATTTTTCATTCAGCCCATCTGAATTACAAGCCTCTTAACTGACAATGCTGACAACTACGTTAGGTAGTTCATATTTTCACCACCTGTCTAGTAAATAAAAGAGTCTTATTTTCCGTCAGGTCTGGAGAAACTGGGAATTTTTGTGAAGACGATAACGGCAAATGGCGCGGCGGCGGCTGACGGGCGGATCCAGGTCAATGACCAAATCATCGAGGTGGACGGGAAGAGTCTGGTGGGTGTGACGCAGGCCTACGCCGCCTCCGTCCTACGCAACACCAGCGGCCTCGTCCATTTTAGTATCGGCCGCGAGCGCGACCCGGACAACAGCGAAGTAGCTCAGCTGATACAGCAGTCACTTCAGGTATATCTAGGGGGAAACTTTATCCTAGCTTTATCCAAGAACGCTTCAGAAGAGGCCTGCGGTTCAACCACAAGGGAAGGAAATTTTAGTTTAATCTTCTGTTGTTGTTACAGGCCGATAAGGAACGTGACCATAGGCGGCAGATGGAGCAGAGTCTCCGTAGTGAGGAGAGCTCAGGGGGATTTGTCACGTCTTCCACTCATAGCAGCTCCCCCGAGTCCGCCCCCAGCCCCCCAAGCACCTCCGAACCACCATCACCCGGTCAGGCCGTCAGTCAAGAAGAATCCATGCGTCTGCTTCTGCAAGAAGTCAGTCCCTCCACTTTTATTTATTGAGTGTTGTCGCCGGCAGTCAGTTCTTTGACCGAACGCTTGTCTTTATTTAAGCTCGTCAAAAATTAAGTACTGGATCGTAAAGTCGCAACATAAGTAGCTTCTTATGTTAAAAAGACTTATGTCAGGCACAGCAGTTTCCTCAGATAAAGGCAAAGGTACTTCCGGAGCTGGAGTAGACTCACTGGAGAAGTCTGCCCTATGCTACAGTGAAGATATACCCATATTAGCTACTGCATTACATGTTTCTTTTGTGATTAGCTGATGGAGGTCTCAGTACCAAGCGGGCAGAAGGAGCGTTACGTGGAAAGTCTTCGAGAGCTCGGGCTGCGGCTGCGCGACACGGGGCGGCAACTCGTCACGGCAAGACGGGAGTTGCAGACATGTCAGGACATGCTCGCTCAGTCCCAGTCCCAGTTTTCTGCCCTGGATCGCAAGTACACGAAAGCAAGGAAATGTCTCAAAGAGTACCAAGCTCGCGAGGCTGAGCTGCTGCATCAAGAAGAGTTTTACCTTTCACTTCTTCAGGAGAAGGACACTGAGTATAACGCGCTGCTGAAAACGTTAAAAGATAGGGTAAGAACGGAATATCTGGTACCGCCAGCTCCTTTCCTTCCTTTTCCCTCTGTAAAATTCCGTCTTTTCGTCTGTAAAATCATATTGGGTTTGAAAACTTAGATCTTAGAGAACAGAGACTGAAAGACTAGGTACCACTGATAAACAATTTGTTTTCAACACTTTGTTCCTTGGTCTTCACAGATAATTCAAGTTGAGCAAGAGTTGCTGAGTACGCAGCAGGCGGCCGGGCTACCCGCGTCGTTGCCGTACGACCCAACATCGCTGAGATCGCTCACCCCGCAGTTGACACGGAAACCAGCGCCTGCGACGCCCCTGCGGCTCGACGCGGAACTGTCGGACACGGATAGGTCTGATACGTCGCCGGACGCTGAGCGAACGGCTACAGTGGAGCGGAAGATGGCGAAAGAGGAGCTGGACCGAGCGGTGCCGCAGACTGACCTCCTCGACACCAGCGCCTCCAAGGCTAAAGGCGAGCTCGGTTCGTCCCTGTGCACGTGTTTATTTTTTTATCCCCCTGCCTTGGGAGCTCGAAAACTACCTACGTATTCAAGTAATAGAAAAAGTAATGATGGAATCCAACGATTTTGTAGAAACTACTTGAGAAATATGAACAAGACTAGGTTTATAATGTTCATTGTTGACGATACCAGTGCAGCACTGAAACCTGTGCATATATGGGTTGTTGCCTGTACAGAGTGTTGTTAAATAAAAAACTACAGTTTCGTGCTCCTAAGTCTGAAAATCAAAGACATATTTTGCGATACTTTTCCAAGGGAGTTTTTAAAGTTGAAAGTAAAAATGAATATGCATAAGATAACTTGAATTCAAAATATGTCTTCAAAGAACAAAAGGAGGGAGCCATCAGTGTCAGCAAAAGATATGAATGATTTTGACAATATATTGCGAAATAATGATAATTAATAGCGACAGTTTTGGCCTCCTCGCATTGCTCCCACATTAATTGATGTTTTCCCACCCGTTCTAAATCTTCTCAGAAAATTCTAAAGGACGTTTCACATTCTTTGTAGGTACGAAAGGCGGTCTGGCTGGGCGACAACTTCCTTCAGGGAAGAAAAGCGTCAGTAACAGCAGTTCCATGGATGGGGAGGAGGGGGAAGGAAGAGCCATGTACGCGCATACGCGGAGTGACACCCCTCACGCTCATGCTGCTCGCATTCAGATGGAGGACGAGGAACGTGCCATTTATACCCCCGCCACCCGCATGCACAGTGCGCCTTTGCACATCCCCCAGCCCCCACCCTCCCTTGCGGAGCAACTCAAACAGGTCAGTACCTATCCGTTGGATTATCTTTTGAGTGGTTTTTGAAAATCATAGAAAAAGTCAGTATCGCAGATTCTCCCCTGAGGGATTAGTTTTATTATTTTTTACTGAAATGTTCTTTATCAAACTTGATCAAGTCAGCAGACAGCAAACAAGTCTAGGGTGTAGAAGTGAACCGTTGTTTCGCAGTTTTGACTTAGTGCGCTAGTCGTACCATGTGCAGGTGCTCGCAGAACGTGAGCGTCGGCTATCAGCGGGTGACTCCGCCCCGCCGCACAGTCTGGCTGAAGAAATACGCGCGGCGGTCAACGAGGCCAACGCTAGGGTGCGCAAGACGGCGGTGCTGCCAGGCCCAGGAGGCGCCGCTGCGACCGGCGCGGGGGCTTTGCCCCTCCCCACCGGCGTGTGGGCCCCCGTCAGCCCTCTTCGTGACATTCCCCCCAGTCCCTCCACCATCTCCTCTGGATCTGTGAGCCCGGGTGGCGTCACCTCCGACTCGAGTGACGTTCTCAGCTCCGAGCGAAGGCTCAATTCGCACTTCTGGCACACCTCCCCCATTACCGATTGGTCCAAAGAGCAGGTAACAGCTTTGACCATAAAGCTAACGCCTTTCCCAATCCCACGACTTAACCTTTTTCTCGCCAATGCTTTTATGAAAAATTTCGGTAGGCTTCCCCAGAAAATGTTGTTTAGTGATTATTCACGTAGCAAATCTTTTTCAGGTGGCTCAGTGGCTGCTGGCGCTCAACTTGGAGCAGTACATCACCATGTTCCTGAACCAAGGTATTACAGGGGCTGCCCTCCTTGCCCTCGAGTCCAAAGACTTCAAAGCTCTTGGGGTCAGCGGCGATGACAAGACGAGGCTCAAACGAAAGCTAAAGGAGCTCAAAGCGCAGGTATTTTACAATTACAATTTTTTTAATAGTAAAAAAAACAGAAGGTGAATGTCACCCGGTAAAATACTTAAGTACTGAATAATTTATTATTTAACTTTTCTTAGGTGGAGAAGGAGAAGAAAGCTCAAGATAAAGTAAAGAAGGAGAAGGAAAGGCTACAAAAGAAAGCTGAGAAACTTGCTGAAAAGGCGAGCAAAAGGAAGTGAACTCCGTTTAGTTTTCAAGACTGGGCTGTCGTTGGCCTGGATGTTCATTTGGCAACACAAGCCTGCCCCATTTATTTCAACCATAACGTATCGAAGCGCGAAATTTCTGCTCGTTGTTAACAGGATTTATTTTTTACATCTATGAGCCACCGTTGAACTGTATAGTCATTAGAAAGCGCTTACCTACTCCTAAAACCATGAGTGTAACTTTCGCGTATATCGATCATATTTGATTCCAATAGCCTTAGGAAAACCGGCCTTGTTCATTTTTCTTGTAGGAAAAGTTGAGTGTATCAAACATTGATACGAAAATTTGTTTGGCTAAGTTGCCAGTTAGTAGTGGTCAATAGCATCTATCGAACCACATGTTTGCAAACAAAGTCATCGATTTCGATGATAAAATGCACCCCAAGGGGTTGAGAATGAACTGTACTTAACTCAATATGCCATGATAAAAAATATGTAGGCTGTTACATGTCCCATTTTAATTTTTATTGTATGTACTAGCATTTTGTTTGGGACCAAAACTGTCTTACTTTTTCCCATGTTTTTGTAGAAAATAGCAGCTGTACATTGTTTTATTTAGTGAGGTAGTTAGACCTACCTAATTTTTCTACTGTATGGTTCGATAGTTATTGGCCGTCCTTTTTGGTTCCCAACCTACAAAGGTACAAAAATGCAATACCTTCATGTAAGGTAAATAATACTGAATTGAGCTATAATTCAGTTAAATAATTTAAAGAATATTGAATATGGAAAATGCAGATGATAATGCTCACGGTAGCTCTCTAGATCTAGACTGAATGATGATACCTGAATCACGTATGAGGTAATGCGATGTGTTCTCTATCCGTGCTCTCATGCAATATTTTGAGGTTTTCACTTAAAATTCATGCAGCCTGTCGTTTGTTTTGTGTTTCAAAATAAATGTGCACACGTGCTGTTCTATTCGAGCAGATGCGGCAGCAGAATGATTTTTAATAACACTTTTTTGCTCTGAACTATAGTATACATGTTTGACATCAGAAACTAAGTTATGATTTCACGGTCGAGTTATTTTTGTGATATTTTTTGGTCAGAAAATCACTCGATTATTAAATACCAACTTAGTTAACTGGTTCCTTTGTTAAGGTTTATATGTATTTCAGGAAAAAATATTCAGCAGCTTCCTCGGTACGATGTAATTAGGAGTGGGTTCGACGTTCTCAATTAACTGTCCGTTACACAAACCCAAGGGTCAAGTCTGTGAGAAGAACATTGCACTAACTTTCTTATAAATTTAACTTGCGGATCGTCAAACCGACCCTAATAAATTCACTCAAAAATAAAGCCACTCCGAAAAGGAATACGGTATTTGGGTGTGTATTCCAAACTCTCATTTCTCTGACTTTGGAAATTGCTAAAATTAGTTTAAAAGTTCTTTGCCGACCATTTCCTTGAAAAAATTTTTTAAGAGATACTTTTTGATCACTTTTTAGCTGGCTTTGAAATTTGAAATGTTCTGGCGCAAGTCCACTTCCCCCAATTCAACATACAAATGAACTTCCGCTTCAAAGTGAACGGGCGCTGTTTTTACATTGTCAGCTTCTAAAAGCCAGAAATTCGGGAAAGGTGGAATTGTATCCTATGCCGTCTTCCTTACATAACCAGAATATAAATTTTATGTAACTGACGTTCTTGACATAGCCAGTCGATGACTTACGTATTCACTAGCATTTCTGTAAATTAGGTTGTGTTTCTATTCTGTATTTTAATGTGTCAACACTTGTTATTCTCAGTGAGTGAGCCGGTTAAAAAGCTAAGAAGGCAGCAATAAAATGCATTTATTTAATGTCCCATGCGCAACAAAAACG
Organism: Mesopsocus fuscifrons; assembly: GCA_950004255.1. NCBI lineage: Eukaryota > Metazoa > Arthropoda > Insecta > Psocodea > Mesopsocidae > Mesopsocus > Mesopsocus fuscifrons. Next base: position 6,068,832 of record OX465377.1, read on the forward strand.
GCTTTACCTACTTCCTCCAACCAACCAAACAACAATCCAAAACGGCTACAAAAACATTGGAATTTTCCATTTTTAGATGAGTGAGCCCCAGCTAGGATAGGGCGATTTTAGGTAGATTTCGAAGAAAAATCTACCTATTGTAGTCGTACCAGTAGTCTCACTTTTGAAAAATTTCTTCACAGTTATTCTTTTTATGACCCCTGGATCCCAAAACCACCATCAGTTCAAAAGTTTATATATATATATATATATATATATATATATATATATATATATCTATATATATATATATCATTTTCACTTCCTTGTGAACACGCTAGCAGCCGTATTTTTGAAAAATAATTGGTTTTGACTATTTAATAAAATATAAGGGACTAAAATCTCGGTCGAGTTCGTTAATGGGGGAAATCGGACCAAGGGGGGGGAAATGGGGGGACTTTTTCGAAATCTGGTTTTTTGTCCATAACTCCCTTAATATTGTAAGTAATGAAACGAAAATTTGTCTGAGGGACGTCTAACAGTACTACCTACAACTTTTCTTAGTAACGTTTTTTGATCCCACCCTTAATGGTTGAATAGGGGTGGAAAAAGAGGGTTTTGCGCACAAAAAAATTCATAACTTGTGTCCTAGGGGTGTTATCGAGTTCTTTTGTTTTGTAATGTATTTGCCTCAATATTACCTACAACTTTTGTCTGAAAAAGATTTTCGTCCGACGCACCGTTTAGGCAGGGGGTGGGGGGTTGAATTTTCAAAACGTCATAACTCACTTATTTAGTGAGATATTGAGTTTTATCTTTTTGCTATGAGTTTCTATTAATAATATCTACAACTTTTGTCTGAAAAAGTTTTTTGTAAAATCACTTTCATTTTCTTGTTAAGGGGGGGGGGGTGAAATTTCAAAACTCAATTCCTCCGCTTGTTATTGTGTTATCGAGTTCTTTTGTTTTGTAATGCATTTGCCTCAATATTACCTACAACTTTTGTCTGAAAAAGTTTTTCGTCCGACGCACCGTTTAGGCAGGGGGTGGGCGGTTGAATTTTCAAAACGTTATAACTCACTTATTTGGTGAGATATTGAGTTTTATCTTTTTGCTATGAGTTTCTATTAATAATATCTACAACTTTTGTCTGAAAAAGTTTTTTGTAAAATCACTTTCATTTTCTTGTTAAGGGGGGGGGGGGGTGAAATTTCAAAACTCAATTCCTCCGTTTGTTATTGTAGATAATGCAATTGGATCAACTGAAAATCTTCTTATCCGTCTTTCTAAATGATTTTAGACTGCTTTTAGTTGATGGAAGTAATCTTCGAAATCTACCTACGCCTTTCGGGGCTGCCGAAAGGGATTTTTTTTACTGTCTTTGTAATGCACCTACATTCCTTCGGCTTAAAGCTTAAAATTGGAGTCTCTAGGTGGCTGCTGAAGTCATCAGTTATAGGCCAATTGACAGCAGTTGTTTTTGTACGCATGTCGCGGGATCTGAAGTGCCGTTTTTGTTGTGCATAGTAAAAATGAAACATTCAAATAGAACTAATAATTGTATTTCTTTTCCCTCCATGTGTTGGTACTCAATTATTGGTGGGTTCCTACTGTTAACGGTTTGTCGTCATTTTTATTCACAACGAAGCCAACGAAATTTGTGTTTCCCACCACATATAGCTGCTGCGTGAGACTGATTTTATTTGTTTGCGTACTACAGAATCGTGTTTTTTTATCGATGCATCACATTTTAACTCTCCCTGTCGTAAATTGTATAAGATTCGTAGGAAACGCTTGTTTGTATCTTGATGTAAGAAAATCATTGTTGGTGTTGATAAGATTGTCATTACCTACTTTTTCTCACTCTATAAACCCATCTCTCCTGGACCAGCTGAACAGATATCTAAATTACATCACAGACAACCTCTTTCATGGCATGGTTGTAAAAAGTTTTCGATTGCCTGCAAGGTGTTTGATGTTTTAGGGTAGGTGCGTCCCACCATACTCGGTTAACGGTTAAACTCCAGTTATATTCGGTTTTTACATGCAAAATTTGGAATTTAAGGGCCACCATACATTCTCGACGAACTCCGCCAAAACCACTGTGCGAAAGTAAATATTCGACAAAAGTAATGTTTACATTTTAGTACCGCCGGAGACTGGTAATTGCAATATCGTATCGGTTGTGTCTACTCTAAAAGCTAAACATAGTGTGCTATTTGAACGCGAAACGAACGAGTGAAAGTAGGACACTATGTTTAGCTTTTACAGGAGAAAAAGTAGAGAAATGGTGTTGCAATTACGAACTTCCGTAAGTGAAATAAAAATTGTCAACATGTAACATGGCGGCGGTAAATATTACAAACATTTATCAAGCTTTTCTACTAAATGTGACGATAAAATCATACTGTTTTAATCCGAAACGTTACAAAAAAATATTTCGCGTGAGGTAGTGTTGTGTTTTCGCGATCTGTCAAAAAAACATGTGGACTGGTAGTTGACTGTTTAAAATCGCTCCTGTGGGCTTATTACTCCATTTCATGCAAAAATACAACACTACCTCACGACAAAGAGTCTCAGGTTTACATCCCCCTATAAACACTTTTCACTCGCCCTGTAACTTCGGAGTAGGGCTTGAAGTACGTAGCATTGCGAACCAAATGGGTGTATTTCCCCTTAACTGGAGTTTAACGCTAACCGAGTATGGTGGGACGCAGCCTTAGTATGTTCTCTATACCTAATCTAATTTGCGCAAGTGCGATAAATTTCGGGGTTCAAGCAGAGTTCTCAATTGACCTACCACGTAGCGAGATTCTTATTCTTGCGCTGAATTTTTCGTACTTGTACTCAAGGCAACGTTCAGAATATTTCGTGTGTGAGGTATATTTTCGAGTTACAAACGAGACGAGTTCCCTCTAGCATTCTTTTGTACATATCCTTATTATTTTAATTTAGAGTTTATTATTTGAATTGTGTTGTGATATGCCTACCCAAATGTTATTATTTATTTATTTTTTATTTTATGATTTTAATTTGTACACAATAAACAATGAACGGTTGATTTGTATGAGAAATTTGTCTATCCGTATCTCATCTCTATTCCATAGATTTGCTGAGAAAATGGTTATTTGGATTTGGCATTCGACCTCTGTGAGCAGTCAAAGTTACATTTAGGTACCAATAATAAGGTTTTTTTTGTGGAATTACTCGTACCTATTCTGACAACCACTTAAATTTTAATGTAGGTGGGTATATTACTCAAGATTGTCTTATTTAAAAGCTCTACAGGGTCTCTCGGGCACGTAAGAAATGAGAGCAGTTTTTCCAGACTGTTCAGTTACCTTGCTTCCCGTCAGCGGAAGGCGACATATTACCACTCATACCAGAGGCCATAAAGCAGAAGACTTATTTTCCGTCTGACATTGGTGTGATGGGATTCTATTGCAGCTTATTCTACCCAATATGATATACCTACCTCTTTCGTTACATGAAAGAGCCTCGCGTTGGTAAAACCCCTGAGACAGTTTTTAATTAAAACGTCCAGACTACAAATTGTTTGTAAACAGGCCAAGGGGGGTCGATGCTGATAAGCTGGAGTAGTAAAGTGACTCTCAACCATCGTCACTATATCCCTCATCTCAGTGGGGGTCAACCAAGCCTAGTGTTGTCTCGCAGCTACTTGTGTTTATCACTAGTAAACACAGGCAGGAAACTGACCACTCTGCACTATTGCCCTTGATTGGGATCAAGTACGCAATCAAGACGGCAAAGCTATTGGTCCACAAGGTTGCAATTGCCTCGGCACCTCAAGGCGTGGGGAAAAAAATGCAGGCTGTAGTTTATTACAAGACACCTTTGATTTAGCATGAGTACCTATTAGGTCCGACATATGCTTCATGACAACTTAGAAAAAAATCTAATCTGATAATTCAGTTAATGAATATGTCAGACACTCAAGCAGGTACTTCTCGTACAACTCGACGTTCCTGCCTTTACCTATCATCGTGAAATCCAACATAGCCAGATTTCTCGGCTCTGACAGCTTGGAAGGCTGTACCTGTGCCTGCATGAGCTATAATTAACCAAGGTTGGAAATTATACTACCTAATACCTAATGAAGAATGCAACCACAAACATCACCAAGAGCGGGTGATGCATCGTACTAGGCCCGGAGTGGCCTCATTGAAAACATTGCACGGACGGACGGACGGACGGACGAAGCATGAGAGGTAGGAGATTCTGCATAAATCTCAGTTTGTTGCGTAACGGCTTTCCTCAGTAGAAGAAGGGTTTTTCGTCAGTCTTCAAGCAGTTCCCATCAACCAACGACGTGTGGTGAGTGCGCACAAGTCTCCCGTACGTAGGTAATATCATCATCATACTTCTGAGTAATCATCAACACCTACTAAGGGTAGTTATGGAAAAGAGGGAGGAGGGGGCAAATCCAGTTGCTGGAGAATTCGGCGAATTTCTCAGGGGCAGCACTGGTTGATTATAAGTTCGTAAATAACAGACAGGAATGGGAGCAGTGCAAGTCCAGCAATTATCGGGTCATTTCAAGAATTTTCCATTTTCAACGGGCGATAGGTAGGTACTACTTCCCAGCTCCCCCTGGCCATAATGAAGTCCATGCAAGCTATCCAAAGTTTGACGTCACGACAGGCAGCATGCCATTGCCATGGAAAGACAATACCTACATCGGATTGGTTAGGGTCATTTTTTGTGTACCTATAGTTACGAAGTGGTAGTCGGGAATTGAGGAGGAGAGGGTAAAAATTACGGTGTTGTTCAAGGGGGTTTTTTCTTTACGACGTATAGGAAACTTATTTTCAAGCTTTAGGTAGTTCATCTGTGATCTGTGACTGTCTCATTGAGAGTATCATTATTCATCACAAACAATAGTACAGGACAGGCATGATAACGGGCAGATAAAATTCTGAACTGTTGAGGCTTTGAAAGTGGGACTCAACATAGGAGACTCCACTCCATTGTATACACGTATGTGCATGGCAGTGTGAAGTTTTTTTTTCGTGAACTGAACAAAGAAGGGATGACCCACTTCAGTACCGTTAGCTAGTGCCTTTCTATCGTTTTTTTGGATATTATCCGAGCATGCTCAGCCCAAGTTCAACCGGCGACGGTCAAGCAATTTTCACAACCTCACTCGAACGCCGGACGGAAGCTGATTTGAAATTAACTTTCGAACAAATGAAAAAATGAAAATTTACATTTCCAGACATTAAAAAGTATGGCGCCTCCAGGAACGACTTCAGTAGAGAATGGAAGCTCTGAGAACGGTCACTTGGCGATAGAGAGAACAGAAAGCAACATCAACATCGCCGTGGAGAAGTTTAAGGACAAGACTCAGTTCGGAGAGTTCGACCTCAACTTGTAAGTAGAGCTTCGAGTACCCAACAACACGCGAATAAAAACTAGTTTGGGTAGTTTTACAATGTTCCCTCGGAATCGATCTCGTGTTACGTAACTTCATTTGCAAAGTCGTTGATTTTCGAGCTCCCATTCCACAATGTGCTTCCACCACTGTCAGTGCCCACTCTGCAGGTATGTAGGGGGCAGGAGAGGAGAATTTCCCAATATTCCATTTTAAATTTATTTCCTGAGCAGTCTTTCAGTAAGTAGGTGGCACATTGTGAAAAACTGTTTTTCTTTCAATTCCTTGACCCGATTAGTGATGTGAATACCTTCAAATACTTAAGAGTAGGATATAGGTCAAAATTTTGATCAAATCGATAGGAATCAACTCTCCTTGTCATCGGCCTTACCCTCGGTTTTAAATTATCACAACCGCCCTATTAACCGATTAAAGAAATTCCCTTTTTATTGGCCATATTCCTCCATCCTTCGGTGTTTATTATTATGTTACTTTGAAACCTTGATCTTTTTTCAGCTACACATATGAGATAGTGCAATCAATCGCTGATTTTCTCTTGGCTAGAACTACGCACAGACCACGAATCGGCATCATCTGCGGGTCCGGTCTGGGTAAGCAGACAGCAGACATAATACATAACTATATAAACTGTAAATTAGTTGCTAAATCCTAACCGAATTGACAAATTCCTGATGTTTAAAAGATATACTGTACTTCAGAACAAAATATATCCACAACTTTCCTCATAAGGGAGTCACTAAAAATGTCAAAAAGTTGTTCTGAGCAGCCTTTTTACGGAAAAAAATTGAGCACAGTGTTGCCACCAGTCTACATCTTCAGCCTGTTATTGATAGTTATCGCTCACTTTCAGGTTCCCTCGCGGATGGCCTTCAAGAAGCTAAGGGGTTCCAATATGAAGACATTCCGCACTTCCCGGTGTCGACGGTGAAGGGACATGCGGGTAGGATGGCCTTCGGGCTGCTGCAGGGAGTCCCAGTCGTGTGCATGCAAGGCCGCTTCCACTGCTACGAAGGTTACCCCCTGTGGAGAGTAAGTTATCAACATGCACGGCAGTGCATGCAGCCAAGTTTTAAAGAAAAAGAAAGCGCGACAAAGCCTCGAGCACTGCCAGCATGTTATACAGGAACCAGAGTTGTGCACTTTTCGTGCCTTTCTACAGGAGGCAAGGGGGCGTGGCTCGAACAGTGGGTACCCTTCTCCTGTAGTAGGGTCCCATGGGACCTCCTAAATTAAAATTCAAACTTCTACGTCCAACCGTACCTAAGCAGTGACATCCCAAACTTAGCTGTTTTTGAGGGTCACTCACTGACTCACTGACTCACTCACTCACTCACTCACTCACTGACTCACCTATACAAATTATTAGCATGTTCCAGCGGTACGATAGAGCTGAAACTCGGCATACTTGTAGGTACCATCCCCAAAACACCCAGAAAAATCGCAAACCTGAAGTACCTTCAGTATTATAGGTTCAGGTTCGATTCAAAGTTCCCATACTAACTTATGGCAGATATTTACAAAACAAATACTGCCTCCTGCTTCTTTTCCTAACAATAAAAATAAATACCTACCTACCTACCTACCTACAATGTTGTGAAATGTGTATATGTCTCCTTGCTCCTCTCAGGTACGATTACGTACTACTTTCAGGTATCAGGTACGAGTAGGTACTATACTTTCAGGGATGGGAAGGTAATTTGTGTAGATTCGCCAGGCAACTTACTTTCAGGTACGAGTAGGTACATTTCAGGTACGGGATAATAATTTGTGTAGATTTGACAGGGAACTGGTTTTCAGGTACTGGTAGGTACTTTCCAGGTATGGCAAGGTATTTTGACTCCATTCGACAGTCAACTTGTTTTCAAGTACGATTAGGTACATTTCTGGTATGGGAAGGTAATTTGTGGAGATTCGACAGGGAACTCATTTTCAGGTACGAGTAGGTACTTTTCAGGTATTTCAGGTATGAGATTGGTAATTTGTGTATGGTTGACAGGGAACTGGTTTTCAGGTACTGGTAGGTACTTTCCAGGTATGGCAAGAAAATCTGAGTCCACTCGACAGCCAATTGATATTTTACCTACTGGTAGAAACTATTGAACCACCTCACAAAAATTATATGATATCCGACCAAAAACACTCCGTGTAAAAAAACAGCCAAGTTTATAACCCTCCAAAAATTAGCCTATTTCAACAGCCCTTAAAAGGGTTTGATATAAAAAATGTTGGCCAAGTTCTCCACATTCTCGCTATCACTCAGCCCCCAAAATTAGTGATATCACTTATTATAGGGCCAAGTCTTTGGCGCGAATCACAAGGATGTTGGCGACATAGTTTGTCATATACCTGCTTTCCAATACCCCCGGACCGCAGCCCCCATCCAACCTTAGTCTGTGTCTATGACCGGCTGTGACGCTTACGTGATTTGCGCCAAGGACTTGGCCCTATAATAAGTGATATCACTAATTTTGGGGGCTGAGTGATAGCGAGAATGTGGAGAACTTGGCCAACATTTTTTATATCAAACCCTTTTAAGGGCTGTTGAGTTAGGCTAATTTTTGGAGGGTTATAAACTTGGCTGTTTTTTTACACGGAGTGTTTTTGGTCGGATAAGTTATAAGTAAAATATAACAGGAAACAGTTACCATTTATGGAGTTATGAAGCAACTAAAAAAGAATAAATGAACTGCAATTTTCTAAACTTTTATCAACAGTGCGCCATGCCCGTAAGACTTATGAAGCTGGTGGGGGTGACGCATTTGATCGTTACAAACGCCGCTGGCGGCCTGAATCCAAACTTCAGGGTGGGAGACATTATGGTGATCAAGGACCACATCAACATGATGGGATTCGCGGGAAACAGCGCTCTTAACGGACCCAACGACGACAGGTTGGTTACCAGTCAGTGATTTTTGGGAGCTGCATGTGCCTCAGTAAGGGGAGAGGGCTCAAGAGTCTCAAGACTTACGAACTTATGAATAAAGAAGCATATTTCAAAAGAAAAAGTTTTCCTGCAGATTTGGACCCCGATTCCCGGCAATGAACAAAGCGTACGACGCGACTCTGCGCGGCGATGCAAAGGTGATTGCTGAGGAACTAGACATGGAGGACATGCTGCATGAGGGTATCTACACTTGCCTGGGTGGCCCCAACTATGAAACTATCGCTGAGCTACGCATGCTCAAACACAATGGCGTTGACGCTGTCGGTGAGTACAATTCCTTATTTTTTGTACAAAAGGAATTTACTCTCCTTCTCGCCCTATTCTACGGTTCTGGTGATCAGGGTAAAGAGAAAAGTGGTAATAGACAGGCTTTTTACGACTATTTCCTATGCAACTGTAGAATTATTTTTGTTCTCTTCTGTTGTGTTCCTCTTTAAAGACACAGCAAAGGAGTAAGAGATAATCCCCCCCCACAGGAATCATTTTTCACTCTATGTGAACGACAAGGTAGTCCAGGGAGTAATTTCATTTGGTTAGCCGGCAAGACAAAGTTAAATACAAGGTGTTTAATAAAATAAATAAATAAATTGTTTCACACAGGAATGAGTACCATCCCGGAGGTTATCACAGCCAAACATTGTGGGATGACTGTCTTTGCGTTCAGCTTGATAACAAACGCTTGCGTTTTGGACTACGACAGCGAGAAGGAGGCGAACCATGAGGAGGTGGTCGAAACGGGGCGAAGAAAAGAACCTCTCCTCAAGAAATTTGTTTCGAGGATAGTCGAGCGCATGGCAGAACTAGGCCGAGTGTGATATGAAAATAACTTGAAAGTTATCGTGCTGCGATGGGAGAAATAATAATCCCTCTCTATTTCGTTAAGTTATAATAATATTTTGTCATGTATTGTACCTATTGTTATTGAGTTTTGCAGGACATCACTTCCATTTTCAACAGTTAATTAAAGAAGTCCTTCAAGATTCATAAAGAGTACCTACCTATTCACGCTCACCCCAAAACCAGATATATATCTTGACAGCAAGAATCCGGAAATTTCGGGACCTGTAGGTCTAATAATTTGTCTAGCAACATGAGTTGGCAAATTTCGTACCCTTTTTCCATGTATCATCCCTATATCGAAAGATATGCAGTCTACATAGGTTTATTAGATCTTACAGGTCGCGAGCTGTTTTTCGCTTGCACCTCGCCAAAAATATGGTGTGCTATACCATAAGTCCACATCTGATTACAGTTTAATCAGGTTCCGTAATGTTTTCTCCCATTCACCCACATTTACGAATGTCAACTCAACGATACCAACCTCACACACCTCTGAAAACATCGTCAGCTAGTAACAAGTTCATTGAAGTATCTGTGAACAACACGAGCAGTTGTGGCACCAACGACAGGAACGAGCTCCTTCTCTGAAGCAAACGCTGTGCGCTGAACTGATCCAAACTTATCCAGCAGTTTGGTGGCTTTCACTTTTCCCAAACCAGGTATGTTGAGCAATAGTTGGAGCTGAATGTCCGGTGGAGGCCTGAGGGGGAGCCTGAAGGTGGAGCCAGGTGACTGCATCATGTCTGCGAGGTTCAACTGGTGCAGCAGGAGGGGGACTTCATTCATGTGGCCCACAGGCAGCAGGCTCAAACCGAGATCAAACATAGAATTTTGAAGCTGAAAAATTCGAACACTTAAGGAACTGTAACACCAACCACCAATCATTTCTCAACAAAGCGTGCTATCAGAAAATCGGTTGTTGTAGAGATTATTTTGATCAAAGAGTGCCTACACGTGTGACAGTCGCAACACAAGCCGACCATGGGCCGCAGGTAAGTGCCACATCCCACAGCTGAACACTGTCACTTATTCCGAGACTTATTACTGCCATAGATTTGTCAAAATTGGCCAGAGAAAACTTACCTTAGAAAAAGCATCCACAGTGACGATATTCCTGTTCGCTATTATAGTCGCTGTTCCTGCAGTTTTCAGAGTTTCCAAGTCAACACCGCTAATCAGCCTGCTTTCATTTAGATAGATGACATTCAGGCTGGGTAAGCAAAAGTCAAAGTTTCCCAGGTCCTGCACCTTCACAGTGTTGAATAAACCTAAAATAACAATAAAGCGGGAACCGGAATCAGCCGGTCTCTCTTTGTAAGTACCTACCAAACTGACTGCTCACAACACAATCCTTTCAAAAAACATGACGCTTTCGGCCAGTTCCTCCCTCCCAACTCTCAGCGCCCGAAATGTAGATAAGTACCTAAAGTACCTACCTAGAGGTTTGATTGTAATTTACCTTTCAAGTGGTCAAGTACATTAGAATTCTTCCACTTTAAACTGACAGCAATATTTCCAGGCTGAAGGTTAATTTTTAGCTTGCTAGGTGTTTTAATGGCCATAATAATGAATTATTATTTTAATTCCAAATTTCGTGCCGATTTCTATTTTGACCGTTGTAAGTTGTAAACATAAACATAGAAAGTTGATAGCAGAAGACAGAATGAAACTTCACAAAAATTAAATGTAGATACAAGAATTTCAATAAAAACGATAATAATGATAAAGTTTAATGTTATAATGGATAAAATATTTAGATTTAAATTTATTATTGAATGATACCTACTAATTTTTGAAGAAAATACATATCGTTGGCTTAGAAGGCAGTGCATCTTATTATGATGGAATCATGGCTGCCGGGGTCAATTTCTAATATTTACATTTCATTAACTTTTCAATTATTCGCGATAAAATAATATCTCTGTAGTCAATTTTGCCGTGTATTTTTTTTCGAAAGTCAGTGCTTTAGCATATAAATTGTGTCTATATTGTACGTAGGAGAAACCGGTGATTATTGTCAGTGTCGTGTGGAAAAGGATAGGGAAGTGAAGTTGACAGGTAGTTTTTTTATGGGGAATTGATATGGCCACCGTCGGCTGTGGGCGGTCAGGACTCCTTGAAACCTACGTACGGGGACAGTGGTATAAAGTCTTTGTATCTGTAGAGGAGGATTACTTATCTATCTGTTTGGACGAGAACTATGATTCCTCCACTGCGTTGAATGGGACCCTGAACAACAACAATAACAATGTGTCCGAGGGGTTGCTGGACACGGTGGACGTTCCGGATTCCGTGGCGAACCAAAAGCGAACGGTTCGAGTGATTAAGTCTGATAGCAATGGGTTGGGAATATCCATTAAAGGTGGGAAAGAGAACAAGATGCCAATTCTCATATCAAAAATATTTAAAGGAATGGCCGCGGACCAAACGGAGCAGCTCTATGTGGGAGATGCTATTCTTAGCGTAAATGGAGAAGACCTTCGTGAGGCTACGCACGACGAGGCTGTCAAGGCGCTCAAGCGTGCTGGGAAGGTGGTCGAACTAGAAGGTAAGTCTCAGTATCTGGTATCTGTATGCCTAGGGACCTCCACAGACTGCAAATTGGCTGGGATAGGGCGGATGTCCCCGTTGGGTCAAACAGGGAGCAACTGATAAATCCCTGTGGTTGCTGGATGACAGCTCCCATCGTTGGCTCACCTCCAACCTACAACAATCCTCACTTTGGGTCAACGGCAATTTCTCATACAATTCTCCAGCCATCGGCCCTTATCTGTGTAACAACACTGGCTCACTGGCTCCCGCACTATCAACCATTTCCCATCTTTGGGCTAACAAAGTGTCCTTCCTTAGTAGCGAATGGACGGTGACTTGGGAGGGGTGAATTTTTAATGTAGGTAGTTGAATTCTATATGTAGTCACAGTCACTACGAACGAAGCAGTAGATGAATGGCGGAAATCAGTGTGTAGGTAGAGACATCGATCCAGAACTTCGCTATAATTTCGTTGTAAAGTTAGGAGCCGCCGCAGAAAATGCAGCTAAACTTTTACTAAGCTTGAATCTCTATTACAGATTTTCTCAGCTTTTGAAAAACAAAATACCAGTTGTAAAAAGTATCAAACTCTGATATACGTTATCATTATCTCTGTCTGCTCCGTCGGGTTTTTGTTTTCTAGTGCTGTCTTGATCTCTTGCCAACTTTGCCAATTGTGTCTGAAAATAGCGAGAAGTTCTGCAACGCTGCGCTGTTCTGCATCCTTGCACATTTGTACAATGAGTTGGAAATTACCTATTGTTCCGAACGTTGCACATTGTAATGGTGAAACAAAAAGCTAAAGCATTCGCAAGTGCACCATGCAAGTAGGGTGTTCTTGCTGTGAATGAATCGCTGGAGAGACGCTTGATTTCCTTACGTGAAACACTGTTGGGTGTAATGGCTCTCTCTCAGTATACCGGTACCAACTCTCATTCGTATTCCTGTTCCTGTCTTGCTCAGGTGCAGTAAGATTGACACGAAGGGTTAACCACTCGTTGGAAATCTTTATTAAATCTCAGGGAATCTTGGAATTTTTTGGAGTGGTTACCCCTTCCCCTTTCCCTTCTGGGTTCATTTTTCTATGAATATTGTTGGGAACCTTTGGAAATCTTTATGGAATCTCAAAGAATCTCTGGAGTGGTTACCCCCTCGGATTGACAGTAAACCTGTCCAGTCCAGATCCAGGTCTTTGTCTTTGATAATACATACATCAGAGGGGGTAACCACTCCAGAGATTCCTTGAGATTCCATAAAGATTCCCAACGATATTCATAGAAAGATGAACCCCGAAGGGGGAACCACTTCAAAAAATTCCAAGATTCCCTGAGATTTTATAAAGATTTCCAAAGATTCCCAATGAGCTTCCCAACGAGTGGTTGACCCCTTGCATACATCATACTTGTACGTATACACACCTTTTAAACACATGGCTCATAAAGCGATACATAGGGGGCGTTTTTGGCCATTTCTCCCAGATCGCATGATTAATACTTGTTTGGCTATAGTTCTTCTTTTGCCGAACCAGATCTTTTTCAGACTATGCTATGTCTTGCTGTGAGGTATCACTGACCAAATTTTGATCAGTATCACGAATTCACAAAGCCTGTTTTATACTTTCTATTCCTTCCGATGACCCGAAGTCGGTGAAATAAATTCTAGCTGAAGACAGAACATCCATCCATGTTGCTGGAAGAAAATCCGTCAGTAACAAGATTTGAACGCTAAGAGGTCCGCCCCAACCTCTAAACCGCATGAAAGTGGAAGTGAAGTGAACCCTGAAATATACGGTTACTAGGGAACTTTTCTTCCCCCGTGCTTTAAGTACACTGTTCACGTCGTAGAATGCAAGTTTGGAGCGCGGGATAATTGAATTGAATGTGACAATAGCTTTTAATTGCAGCAACTTGAAACTCCGTTCCCTTGTCTTCAAATTATTTCATTTAGGATTTTATACCTTAGTTTAATGGGGAAAGGGAGCGATTTGCGTGTTGATATCAAGTTTTAACGGCGTCTTTCATTTCCCATTGGCGTTATCGCGTTAGTGCTTGACATAAAATAAGCAGAATGTCTCGCGGAGACACCCCGAGTTTTGGTAGAACGTGAGCAACTGATTCTGTTTGCTTTTAATTTTCCTTCGTTGCTTACACAGTAGCCTGACTTTGTTTCAAACTTTTCCGTCCGTTTTGTTAATGGCCACACCTGGCGTGACATTTGGGCCGTTGTCGAATTTAAGTACTTTGGAACCCATCGTATTCCTTGGAGTCATTGGAAACCTGAACCATCCGTGGAGAGTGAGAGTGCGAGAAAACGTCCATGGTTTTTGAATAATTGGTCTCCTACTAATTTTCTTAGGTTTCCCATCAACTACAGTTACATACAGACCGACGTGAGTGGCACTGGCAGTTCAGTTTATGGTAAAAATCGAAAACTATTTGACTACGACTAGGAATTCGAAGGCTTCTTAAGGCTGAATATACATTCGCTTCAAACTTTGTGAGAAAACTATTGGATATTTAAATATTCTGAAATATAATATGTCTTTTTAACGTCAATACTCATGAGGCTATGCTGTGATTTCACGATCGGTTTTTTGGACAATTTTTTTGGTGACAAAAATCACTCGATTACTACATAGCCTCACGAGTAATGATTAAATATTATATTTTAGAATATTTGAATATCCAATAGTTTTCTCACAGAGTTTGAAGTCCGAATGTAAAAAAATAGCGAATGTATATGTTGGCCCTTAAAGAGCTTCCAATCAGCACCCCCCCCCCCCCCCCCCTCTTGTCAGCCACCCAGAGGGCTCTAAGACCAGGGCCATTAGAAACTAAGGACCTAATCGGAACTCAAGAGTTATTACCCTCGTCCAAAACTTCTTGCTATAAATGGGAGCAAGAAAGCAAAAACATGTCCAATCAACCTATTTTGAGATGATGGTGAGAATTGGGGATTTGACAAGTAATGGAGAGGGGGCGGGGGGGGGGGGGGGGGGGGGAGGGGGGGCACTAAGTCGCGACTTGGCTGCCGGAATCAATGACGCGATGCCCCGTAGGTCACCCTGCTTTCCTTCATTCCCTCTTTTTCTGACACGAAGTTTGAGGGATGTTAAGGTGGGTGACTGTGCCGTTGGTCTGCTTCGCTGCACAATAACTTTCTTTTTACTCGCAGTTTTTTGCCACCTCGCTCTTGCCTGAGTTTTGTTTTCCCATTGTTCTGTTCTTTTGAGTAATAATGGAAATGCGGAGCAACAAGTTGTCTCTGTCCGTTTTTTTATTATTCTTCTTTGAGCTTTCCCTGTTTTCAGGGTACTCTTTATAATTTTCTTCCCCTTGTGGTGAGAAAAATCCAATAAAAACGCTTTCTTGAGTTCTCAAGAAAGCTTTCTTTTATTTCGTAGGTATAACCTTTGGAGTCTCGCTTATCTGTGGCACTGATTTCTCTCACAAGGAACAAATGTATCATGATTTAGTGAGATACTACTACGATAGGTTTATAGTTCGACTTTGGAAAAGAGTTCGTGTACTTTTCGAATAGGGGCCTTAATTGGTTGATTGTCCTATATATTCTATTGTTGATCGAAAAAATACGGCACTGTCACCTCAGGATTCGAGGTATGATTAGCCGCCTGTTAATTTGGTGTTCTAACACTGCCCTCTGCGCTTTTCGTTGTTAAACTTCCGGGGTAGTGAAGTTTGTATAGTAATTATTAGTGGTGACCCAATTAGACTTTATGGAACATTATTGGAGGTGAAACATTGTTTGGAGCAGGTAGCAGACGTAGCGGGGGAGGGGGTGACGCGCGAACAAAGCAGCTGTCAGTTACAGAACCCAACAGCCACCAGCCCCTCAACCCCCACCCTTCCTCGTTATAATATGTTCTCAATTCGAAATCTTATGCTATCGTACGTACTACCTATATGTTGTGTTCAGGGTAGTTGGGGAGGTTGTTGGTGACCGTGAGTACCGGCATTGGTGATGCTTCTTCGGACACTCGAGCGGAAGTTTCATGTTACCCTTCCCTACCGTGTGTCCACGGGAACTGGGTTCATCGCCTTGTCTTCGGGAAGGAAGGTGGTCCTTTGCCGTTCCTCTCACTACCAAAGAACAAATTACTTACCGATTTGTGGTATTCGTTTATTTTTAAGTTCCTCTACAGTCTACAATAAGGTCTGAAAGACAGTAAGAGAAATTGGTTTCCCTATCTCGGTGACTTTCCAACCACCTTAATGTACTAGGAATATTAGCGCTTTAAGATCCTGACCTAGATATAGAGCTGGCTCAGTAGCCCTATTATCGGGTGGGCATCGAGTCCCCGCGAGGTTATAAGGCGATGTAGCCAATCTTCAATATTGGAAGAACAATTGAACAAAAAGCATTGTTCCTTTTAGTTCATTCCACTGAATGGTTTTTTGGGGAGTTCGCCCGAGCTTTCTTCAGTTAAGGGTCCGCTATATCTGACGGTGCATTTTTTCCGCTCATAAGATTAACATTGCTAGCGGCGATTCATTTTCAAGGACACAAAGACACAAAATTTTGCCTGTACCTAGCCCTAACAATGTTCTAGGGAGTGTTCGAAGCAGATTTCCCATTTTTTTTACTAGTTTGCAATAAAAGAAACCAGTGAGAAATTGGGAAATCTGCTTCGAACACTCCCTAGAACATTGTTAGGGCTAGGTACAGGCAAAATTTTGTGTCTTTCCAACCAAGGGTAAACCTTGAAAATGAATCGCCGCTCGCAATGTTAATCTTATGGGCGGCAAAAAATGCACCGTCTGGTATAGCGTCCTCTTAAGTCAAACGGAAAGAGTTATCTGCGATTGATTAAAGTTTTCTTCGATCTACAAGGGTGTGAGTTATTTTTATCGAAGGTTCTCTCGCTCTCTTAATTATCCGCTCATAGTGATTCGCATCATCGAATTTTTATTGGAAAAGAGTGAAGAGTTCTTCTAAACCCTCATGAGCTGAGCGACGCCAAGCATTTTCCAACTCATGGACATCAACTAGGTATTGGTCGAGGGGTTATAACCACTCGTTGGGAATCTCGTTGGGAATCATTGGAAATCTTTATGAAATCTCAGGGAATCTTGGAATTTTTTGGAGTGTTTACCCCTTCGGGGTTCATCTTTCTATGAATATCGTTTGAAATCTCTGGAAATCTTTATGGAATCTCAGTGGAAACTCAAGGAGTCTCTGGAGTGGTTACCCCCTCGGTATTGGTAGATACAGGAGAAGTTGTGTCTTCGCTCCCTCTTCCTGTGTAATGCTAGTTAGTAGTTTCTTCAGCTGGAATAGTTACTTTGTTTGGTGTGGTGTCTTGGACTGACCTCAGGACGTGCACTTATCCAGGACGACTTGACCACTATGTTCGTCTTGACTCGTGACGGACCTTGACCGTTCGCCTACATTAGGTGAAGCCCCTTATTCTCCTCTTATTGGATTCTATTGTGCTAGTTTGATGTCGTGTAGGTTTGGAGCTCAACTTTAACATCTCGTGAAGCTCAATTGTGTTCCTGGAGACTGTTTGATACTCGACCTATGCACGGGGGAATAGGATGGAGCCCAAGTTCCAACAATGAGGGGTGGGGCTCAATACCTACTTGCGACCCATTCATGGGGAATAGTAATCTCTCCTGATAATGAGGGGACGGGTCTCGATCAATCAACCGGCCCTGTCGGACTTACTTAGAAATTCGAAAAAGACCCTTCCCTAGGAGTTACAGGTTAGTTTGGTTAGGAGATTGATTCAGAGGAAACTTTACAAACTACCTATCCAAGAACCATTCGTGCGCGACAGCAGTTCCACATGTCAATAAGTCAAAAGTTCTGGTTTTCAATTCCGTAGCTGATTGGTTGCTTCTTCTCTCAGGGACTCAAGGGACCCAAGGTAAAGCTGGACATTTTTCAATGAAAAATTTGCCAAAAATTACTCGATCGTAAACCTATACCATGGATGAAACCGAGCAGGGGTTAACCACTCGTTGGGGATCTCGTTGGGAATTATTGGAAATCTTTATGAAATCTCAGGGAATCTTGGAATTTTTTTTGGAGTGGTTACCCCTTCGAGGTTCATCTTTCTATGAATATAGTTGGGAATCTTTGGAAATCTTGATGGAATCTCAGGGGATCTTGGAATTTGTTTGGAGTGGTTACCCCTTCGAGGTTCATCTTTCTATGAATATCGTTGGGAATCTTTGGAAATCTTGATGACATCTCAGGGAATCTTGGATTTTTTTTTGGAGTGGTTACCCCTTCGGGGTTCATCTTTCTATGAATATCGTTGGGGATCTTTGGAAATCTTGATGAAATCTCAGTGGAATCTCTGGAGTGGTTACCCCACGGATGAAACTAGTTCAAGTGTCAATAAGAAACTATAGGCTCTGATGTCAAAAAGAACGTGCCCTCGGAAAGATGCAATTTTAAGAAATGCAGACGAATTTCATTGGATAGTCACTCTTCTTAGATTTGGTTTGAGGTCCCGGGAACAGGTTGAGATGCCGAAAGGGCTGAGGTGTGCGTGGGATGGGAAAGCATGAGAAGCGGGCGAAGGCGGGGGGAGTCGGCTATTACACACAATCTCATTATCATCCGTCCACAACCTAATTTCCCCATAAATCTTCCACCCCCTGTCCCCCACTTTACGAATCGCTTACCCGACCGGTCAGGTCCCTTTCGTGCTTCGTTACGTCCTCCCATAATCAGCTAAGCTTTCTTCCATTATAGACTGTATTAGGGTACAACGGATACAGATAAATAGGTGAATCACGCCCTCTGTCGGAACTACATTACAGTAGTTCCAGGTATAGCAACTTCCCTTCCAGCATTCCACAAAATCCACAAATGCCTGTTCACTACCGAGGGGGTAACCGCTCCAGAGATCTATAAAGATTTCCAAAGATTCCCAACGATATTCATAGAAAGATGAACCCCGAAGGGGTAAACACTCCAAAAAAAATTCCAAGATTCCCTGAGATTTCATAAAGATTCCCAATGAGATTCCCAACTCCCCCTCGTTCACTTACTGTTAACTGAATGTCTGAATGACCCTTTTACCATGTTGTTACCGTGGACAGAGAGCAGAGTTACCGAACTAACAGACAGACGCATAAATTTTCAAAACCATTTTTCGCGCTCGACTTTCTTCTTAGTTATTTTTACTAGAGAGAAATAACCAGTCGGTAAGTATCCAGTATCTTTCATGTATGCTGGTAGTATTACTAATTTTAGACTGGTGGACTACTTTTCCCCTTGTCAGTGGTGAAACCGCATCCCCGCAACCGCAGGCACCCTGCTTGAGTACACCCACACCCATGCTATCAGGTACGCCTAACTTAACGATCGTATGTCACAAGTTGAGAAGGTTAAAAAAAAATCCTTTTGGACTACGACCTTCATGTTATTTATTTTACCCTATTACCTCTGAATCGAAACCTTAAGGACTGTTGTCAGAATGGATGTTATGAATTAGTGGTCTATGGAAGTGGTTCTTCTTTGTGAGATGAGGTGGCCGAGGATGGAAGAAAAGACAATGTAGTGGGAAGAAGCAGCTGGGTTGTCAGCGTGAAAAAGACGATGCCGTTACACTGAGCACCAACCATTTTGTACCCCGTACCTCGCCAAGAAAATATTTATTTTATACAAGAATGTTCCAACGGTACTCACTACTTAGTTCACATCTGAAGCCGCGGATCACGAAATACGTGACACTACGTGACAGTACGTGACACTACGTGACACTAAGAAGACGTAAAGAACCGAAGTTTTCGTAAAGCGAAATATTTCAATTAATACCGCTCGGTGGTAAGCCCTTTGAACGTATTTTACGAGCTGGTTGCTCCGCTGCTGGAGTGCTGAAAGCATCAGAGGGATTTGAATGTGTACCCGGTTAGGTTGAAATGGAATGGTTGAAAAAGTCGTATAACTCGGATTGGGGGATGTTTGGGTTTGCTCTGAAATCCGCGGATGAGCTCAAGTGCCGCAACCTGGATTATGCCAGATTAGTCTTTGGACATCTGCCCGGGCATGGAAGCGGTTTCAGACCCCACTCTCGTTTAAATGCAGAATGATTCATCTTACTTGGACTTATTTATACTTTTGGAATACCCAAAAGTTTTATTATCTCTTTCGATAGGTTTCGGATCCTGTCAAAACTTAAAGGGTTCGTGGATATTGGATTTATTCCAGCCGCTGCCCTGGCTTTGATCTAGGTACTTATTGACTGGATAGTGTTTTTAGTCCCTGAGATTCGAACCTGCCTTCTACGGCTTACAAGATAGACGCCGGAACCGCTGAGGCACTGCATGTGCCATCTTGTATAGGTATATTAAATTTCAAGAACCTATAAGTGGTTATAACCACCCAGGTCGCTGTGTCCTGAACGTCCCTTAGGAACAGTAAAGGCTGGATTTAGCTATAATTTCGGAATGGAATTTACCCGAACTTTTTTCTGTAAGTTAAACAAGGTTGCCATGCGTTGCTAAGGGAAATAAAGTCGGAATTTTGTTTAACTTACAGAAAAAAATTCGGGTAAATTCTATTCCGATATTAAGGCGGAATACACGTATTTGGTTCGCAATGCTACGTACTTCAAGCCCTACTCCGAAGTTACAGGGCGAGTGAAAAGTGTTTATAGGGGGATGTAAACCTGAGACTCTTTGTCGTGAGGTGGTGTTGTATTTTTGCATGAAATGGAGTAATAAGCCCACGGGAGCGGTTTTAAACAGTCAACTACCAGTCCACATGTTTTTTTTACAGATCCCGAAAACACAACACTACCTCACGCGAAATATTTTTTTGTAACGTTTCGGATTAAAACAGTATGATTTTATCGTCACATTTAGTAGAAAAGCTTGATAAATGTTTGTAATATTTACCGCCGCCATGTTACATGTTGACAATTTTTATTTCACTTACGGAAGTTCGTAATTACAACACCATTTCTCTACTTTTTCTCCTGTAAAAGCTAAACATAGTGTCCTACTTTCACTCGTTCGTTTCGCGTTCAAATAGCACACTATGTTTAGCTTTTAGAGTAGACACAACCGATACGATATTGCAATTACCAGTCTCCGGTGGTACTAAAATGTAAACATTAGTTTTGTCGAATATTTACTTTCGCACAGTGGTTTTGGCGGAGTTCGTCGAGAATGTATGGTGGCCCTTAACTATAAATCCAGAATCCAGCCTAAAGCACTCTGTAAGTAGAATGAAAGTTACGGAAGTCGTGAGGTATATAATGTATCATTATTATTATATCATTTAAGAGGCCGCTATTTTTTGCCGCCCATAGGATTAACATTGCGAGCGGCGATTCATTTTCAAGGTTTACCCTTGGTTGGAAAGACACAAAATGTTGCCTGTACCTAGCCCTAACAATGTTGTAGGTCGTAATCGAAGCAGATTTCCCAAATTCTCACTGGTTTCTTTTATTTCAACTGTTTTGCAAATGCTAGCATCGCATACCTCAAGAAAAGTACCTATCTCGAAAACCAATAAAACATTGGGAAATCTGCTTCGATCACGACCTACAACATTGTTGGGGCTAGGTACAGGCAAAATTTTGTGTCTTTCCAACCAAGGGTAAACCTTGAAAATGAATCGCCGCTCGCAATGTTGATCTTATAGTTGGCAAAAAATGCATCGTCAGGTATAGCGGACCCTTAAACTAAATTCAGAATAGGCGAAACCCAACGAAGTTGGGCCCCCTGTTGTCAGAGTTTTAAAGAAAAGGAGCAGAAGTAAATCTGATACGGTGGTAAAAACCGTGGCATCGCTGTCATGAAAAATGACGCGAGGGCTCCATAAATTTTGGCAGTGAATCAGTGATATTGTCGGTTTTGCCGCTTTCTGCGGGCTTCCCAACTCTCTCCCTTTCTCACCTTTACTTTACTTTTGTGCACTACCTTATATTGTCCCCGGGTAGACAATCTTTTTCCAGAAACCCCTCTTTTTCCACTCAGGGGACCATGGGAAACCTAAAATCTCATGCAGTTTCCTAAATTTGCACGAAGACAGTGTCTTCTGGCTAGCGAGAAAATTAGAAAATTCATTCTCGTAATTTAGGAGTAGTTCTGAGTATGAAATTCATCTTAATTTTCACTGATTATAAAAATAAAAAAACTGTTTACGAAGAGGTAAAATGATCCTGTGTATTGTGGAGTGACATAAGCCACCAGCAGATATTCCAATCAATGCAAAAACCTAATGAACCCCACCGCGGGTGGTACGAGTCAACCGGAAATTACTTCGAAGACTAACACCACATAACACTACAGCCCGGAGTTTTCAATATAACATGTAACTCATGTCAGAGGTGAGGTGCATGAGTCATTTTTCATACCGTACCTATATACACTCCGACAGGTAGATAAGCACCCTCGAGAGTTTATATCGTGTTGGTTGCTGGTAAAATATGAATTTTTACTTAGCGTCGATAATTTGAGGTACGTCGCCGCCCTTGTTTCCATGAATAACCAGGTACCTAATGTTATGATGTTACGCCAAAGATTAAGTAGTGATCTCTGTTTATGATCGCCCGTTTGGGTGAACATTATTGTTGTACAGTATAGTCTCTCTCTATAACGACTGTCGAGGGACCATGTAAATTTGCTCGCTATAAAGAGAGTTCGTTATAGGGAGGGTTACGAAATGAGCTAGGGTTTGTCAAGGAGCCGTGTTGTTCCCTCGTTATAGAGAGTGAAAAGGTTCTAGACAGGTATAATTTCCCGACCATATGCCGGATTTCATCCCAACTTAAAAACTAGAGTGATTTCAAATGGCCACTTCTAATTCCTTGTAAATTTAAATAATAATCAGCTGAAAGTTACTCAGTATGCGCGAAGTGTCATCTGGTGACACCCGTCTTTGTTATTTAAGTAGGAACGCATGACGGAGATGAGGAAAAAGGCGGATTTTCTCATGGGTTGAATCGTGCAGGTGCTTTGGGGTCTGGGGGTGGTTGATTCCCACCGGGAGCACGTTGGGAGAGGGATGAGGATTACGGGAGACGTGTCCCGCGTGCCCTGCTTCACTAACCGCACTATATACCCACCATCCTGCCATCGCTCCATCCCATGCAACCTCCGTATTTATCATCATCTTCTAACTACCAGCCGCCCACCTGTCAGCTGGATAACCGCCGCCCTTAGACCCTGTTTTTTATGTTTTAGCTGCCAGTTTAGAGTTCATTCCTGAGCAGATTTTATGCTTTTTCACCTGTATAAAACGGCGAAAAAGTGGAAATTTAACCCAAAATTTGAATTTTTAAACTGCCAAACAAGACCAGAAGCCTTAACGAAAATATTCGGTAAATTCGGGCGTCCCGGGCACTAGAGGGTCAGCTGACCAAATTTCAGAAAAGGTGGTGAAACAGCGGTATTTGGTGAAAATCTTTATAATTTTAAAAATTACCGCCAAAATTAGGAAATGTCGGAAAGTCGGAATACCGGCAGGCAGGGTGCGATATAATTTTTCAGTCAGAAAATGAACCCTTACTGTCTTTATACTCGACGGGGTGAGTTTTGAGTGCAGTGTAGCTCCATAACAATACTGTGTAACACTCCTGCGGAAGAGACGGTAATAAATAATTGAGTGAACGCGGGCTGAGTTTGTAATTGTTTGGATGCACATCCTGTCCCTAGCAGTTCATTTCCCTGTGTGAAAAGGAGGAAGTCGTGCTTTTTCCCCTCTTCCTCTCTCTCTTATATCCTAAACAACTCTTAAAATGTGAGTTCCTTTTTTTTATAATTCCCAGTTATTTTGGGAGAAGATTAATCTGTTCATGACCACACTTTTTGTTTTTTTTGCCAACGAGGGAAATCCTGGCCAGAAAAACCTACAGTGAAATGAACACGGACGGAAAAGAGTTCATTCATAAAAAGTTTAACTTCGGGCGTATTAATGTATATATTCAAAGGAGAAAAACTACAGCACACTGGTACAATAATAGATAGCCAACGAACATGAAGTTTTTAGTTGAAAAAAAAAAAAACGTAAAAATGCGGTTAAATATTTTACAACATCCACGGTAATAATGGTTATAGACACATAATCTGGATTTTAGTATCCATTTCCAGCACTTTTTTTTTTTTTTTTTTTTTGAAACTTGGAACTGGCTACGCTCCTTATTGACGGAAGCGATTACAACGATTTTACAGCCGCTTTATGCTCTCCCCACAATGGGTCGTGAACCTCGAGCTTCCAAGCTTCGCTTTTACTGCTTTTATTTCCACTGTGACCTGCATCACATCTCGGCCTTGCGTGCAGTTCCAAGTCTAACGTCTGGGTCAACCTCCTTCCCAGCCTCGTTTTAAGGGTACACGTGGCACCAGGGCATTTTTTTCACAGGGAACTGTTGGATATTGATAATATGTTCTGAAATATAGTATGCGCTTTTAGTGTCATTTTACGATCGAGCGATTTTGTCAGTGAAAACATTTTTTAACAATTATTTGATAAAAAAAGCATATTATATTTCAGAACAGTTTCCTCAGGAGATGGGCACTGAACACCATTCTGGTGCCACTTGTATCTTGTATTATATTTAGGTCAAAATCGATATTTACATTCCAAAATATTACTAATGTCACTAAAATACCAAGTCATTTCCTAAGAAGGATTTCTGAACAAGAACAAGTTTCTGATACTGAAAAAGTGTATTAGGTACATTAAAACCCAAACGTTTCGGAAAATGTCACTGAAAATGTAAATTTTAACAGTTCTGACACCATGTTGGAGTGAAGGAGCTTGCATACACAAAATGCCAAAACATAACTAGTTGTTTGAATACTGCTCAATCGCGGTGTTAGGATGTTTCAAATTCAAATCCCGCACCGTTTCAATCAATTACACTTTTCATATAATTCGCGGAATCGCAGCATCGAAAAAAAACACCGTTTACATACATGAAGCATCTGATTGACTACAGAGCGGTAAGTAGATGATTCGACTGACCCCGCATTCACGTACTGGAGGAGCTGCCTTATGTGGCCTACCTTCTGCACTAGTTTGTGACACTTGGTGCACTCCATGCTGTTGTCGAGGAACTCCGTCAATTTTCGTGGTAGATTGTGGAGGCAGTAAGGAATTCTGAAAAATAAAAAATAAAACTATAAATTCACCAACATTTAAGACTGTCCACACTGCTGTTTTTTTATAGCTGTTGTATGGATATATTTTTATTCTGAAATAATGTGTCTTTAATCTTAGTTGACTGACTATGTTTTGTTTGGCTAACGTCTACGAGTCCACCATACTCGGAATAGGTCATTTGTGTAACTCGATGTGACGCATCGAGTTACGAAGGTCGATCGATATCTCGAACGATATATATCGAACAATACCTTACATTCGATTCCCTTATGGGGATTTTTCCATGTAAATAATTGGGATGATCCAGTCGATTTTCTAATCTGAGTACGGCCTTAATCAGTATATCGTTCATAAGTTAAAAAAATTGTTTTCGGGGTAAATTATTAGACGTGAGTATCCTAACTTCTGGCTTTAAAAATGTATATTCAACAGCAGTTTCCTCGGAAAGATCTCATTAAAAATCACCTTTATCCTTTATCTAGTATCTAGATACCTTTTTCACTTAGAGTGGCTTTCACCAGTCTAACTGAACGATGAGATAAACTGGATAAATATTCCAGCCAATGTTTAGCTTATGGAAAGAGGCAAACCATCCTCTAAACCTCGCGATTTGTAGTAAGCTAAACATATGCTTGGAATATTTATGCAAGTGTAAGCCACCTGAGTATAAGTAATAAGATTACCAACCTTCTATCGAGAACGACTTGTCCTGCAATTTCAGCGAGGGTCTCCACAGTCCTAACCGTATCTAGGACACAGTGCGGCTTTATTATAACCCGGTTGAGCAAACCTTCGCAGCCAGAAATGTTTAACTTGTTGAGTTTCAGCATTGGCGAAAATAGACATTGCAGTCTTGCATTGCCAGCCAGGTTAAGTTCTCGAATGGTGCACCATTTTTTTGGACTAAGCAGGCCAGGTGGCAAGAACTCAAAGGTGTTCCCCTCTAGGGACAGAACTTTCAAGGCCTGACAGGCGACAAGTTGAACAGGAAGCTTGCGAATCTAAAAATAAAAGATATTTCAAATTAGTACTGCCAGTAGTTCTCTCATGGGGTGGTTCTGATACTTGAACTACTGTGACAACAGTTTGGTTGCTTAGGTCCCGCCCAACTAACAACACTTTCGTTTATTGCGCTAACCATAAAAATGTTGCAAAATTCTGCAATAGACTGATGACTTGGTGAGTCATGTATTTTTGTCTGTGACAGCTACTTACATTGTTTCGGTCGAGGGATAATGTGGTGAGTGAGGTTCGGATGGGGCCGTACATCCAGACCCAGAACTGCGGGCCCTGCCCGAGCAGATTATCATCCAAGCGGAGCTCCTTCAGCAACAGGTCCCCCAACTGAACCGGCAAGCTCGTCAATTTCTGCCCTGACAGGTTCACGGAGCTCGTCCAATTGTGAGGGATCGACAGCTGCGTTTGCTGAAAAATATAAAACCTCGCCTAGAATCTTGATCTTAGGACGAATTTGTTGTTTGTTTACGTTCTTTTCGGCAATTTTTGAGACCACTACTGTTCTGAAATAGATTGTGTGACAGTTACGTAGCACCTCTGTGACAGTGTTCTAGCTTGCCCCTGCTACTTAAGTCATGAGTGCCATAGATCCGAGTGCTTAGTTTCTGGTTCCGGGTTTCAAGATTACAGCCTACACGACTGCCACCTGTGGTGTATGTTGCTCTGTAGTCTCTTGTAGGGGTTGTTGGATATGCTGAAGGCTACTTCCTCCAAATCGGGCACGTAGGTATCTTTAATACTGTTCAACGCTACTCTGCTTGTCCAACCACAATATTTACTCCTATGGTTACTTTAGGAAGAATTAGCTACTTAGTTGCTTGTTCATACATTGTCAGGTTCACACCTAGTACTTGAAACTGAATAAACATTGTACATACCCTCAAAGCCCTCCAAATGGCTGTTGCTTGATCTTTTTGGGCTTGAATGTATTGTAAAGTTTGTTTTGGTTTTCTGACTCTTACGAAATCGAGCCCATTACTGGTTTGTTTCAAATTGTGCACCAACGATTTCAATAATTGCTTGTTTTCGACAGTCGTACAGCATAGATTCAGCAAGCATTCACAAGGCGGTTGGTTAAAACAGATAGTGGCTTTCCCTTCTTTTTCCAAGAACGAATCGTGTATTGTGAGAATGTTAGAAGTTATCTAAAACAAATCAAGTAGCTGTAGGTGGGTTCCGGAAGGCACAGCCCCGTAAGCCCTCATCACGGTTAGAAGTTAATGCCAAGATGGCCACCTGCTGTTCCCTTCTGGAAACTTACGATACTTTGCAAGCGACTGTAGGCAGGGAAGAGGACAGCTTCCTTTCGTTCCACTGCCGTTAGCTGAAACCAACTATGGGTACCTACACGGCCTGCACGTCCTTAGGTTTTGCCACACTGCGCCAAGCTAGGTCCCTCGCCTCACCTTCCCTTACCTCTTGATGATGGTAAATAATGAAGTAATATAGACAAAAATTTGCAGGTGTGTTACCTCTATCTCCTCCTTTTTAGCTGTCCTCCCAATGATCAACATCCAGACATCGCTTCTTGTAATGCTCTTCTTGACTTTTAACTGGATATTTCTATACTTCGTATACGTCCACATTCCATTTGGCAGCTTCCTCTTCAGTACAATGTCCACTAGAGGGTCCATAGCTTTTCATTTAATTTTGATCGTTAGAGCCGCGAAATGTAAAATGTCATACACATAACAAAACAAGAAATCGTGAAGGCGGTGATCGCTGGGTGATCGAAAACCAGTGTTGCCAACCTAAATAGTTCCCGCGCTACGTCAAATTTTCAAATGTAAATGTGTAACTTCGGGAGTTCGGAATTTTTTTTTTTGTTACCGTAAAATTCTTTATCTGATGATGGTAGGTAGGTATGTAGTTATTCCATGCTATCAGTAATAATTCTTTCTCTTTGTCTATTTGCAGTGAAATATTTGCGGGAAGTGACACCGTACTTTCGGAAAGCCAGCATAATATCTGAAGTTGGTTGGGAACTGCAAAGAGGATTTTTGTCAAGCCAGCCGCCTGCATCAAAATCCCCGCAACGCGTCGACACTCGGTACCTCCCCCTGCAGCTGTGCTTCCTTGTTCGCAACTTCAGGCATCCCGACCCTGGTGAGGATACTGAGGATTCATTGGGCGAAACTGTGTTTAAAGCAAGTAGGCAAGAACACTAAGAATTAAGAAGAAACACGTTTTTCGTAGCAGTAGGGTTAGGTAATATGCGGATTTCGATTTGATTTTTGTTAGTAGCCGTCGGTGTTCTCTGTAGCAACTAGGCAGAATTCATATCACCCCCTAAAAGGAAAAAACAGCTGTTATATTACCTACGTGCAAACCATTTGGTATAGATAGGTACCTATTATTTTTTTTTTACAAGGATTAAAATTTCAGAAAATCGGACGTTAGAGCTACACTCACCTGACAGTGTTCACGCGTGTGTGCTTCGAGCTGCCGACGCAGCTGAGGCCACGGCCTGGTTCAACACGCTTCACTCTGCGCTAGCTAGTCTCAGTGATCAAGCTCTCCGTCATGCCGCTGCAGCGCTGTCTATGGTTCTTGGTGAACTCAAGCACATCGGCTGGCTAGCGAGGAGACCCTTCAGTGAGGTATGGTGTCGGCCAACGATTTTCATTTAAATTTCACCGAAGATTAGTGCAAAGTTCAGGTTGTGGACTAAATCCCCGGGCTATTTTCGCTCAGGATATTAAGTATTTTATGTTACACATGTAGTAAATGATATATTCAATCACTTACGAACTAACGTAGGTAGGTTTAGTACCTAGTTCTGCTACGTTCTGCTCTTCTATTAGTTATTCTGAGGTACATTCTCCAAACCCCATTTAAACCTCGATTGAATAAATTGGCTAAACTCTCAGTGATAATATATTCTTAAAACTATCCTGACTGCAAGTCACAACCAATATTGGGAAGTCATGTGCCATCTGGAGCGCGCTAATAGCAGCCTCACCAAAGTTTTGTCAAATCTGTATGTACCATACGATGAGGCAGATAAGTCGGTCCCTGGGTGATACTTCAGTCCAATTTCCCTAAAGTATATTGTAACGATTTGCAGAACGGTCGGTCGAGCAGTGAGAGCAGTGAAGACACCGACCGATGGCAGTCGCTCTTCGCCGCCGTGACGGACCGCGAGTTTCGACTTTATGAGTCAGCACCTTGGAGTGTTGAGGCCTGGGCTGCCCCTATTGAAGCCTATCCCCTTCTCTCCACCAGGTACAAACCAACCTTTATAAATGTCCATTCCAATTTCTTCAGAAGTATTCGTATGTCTTCAAAGAATGCAAACTAACAGCACTGTATTTACGGTCGTAACCTGTCATATTAATGACTATTTCTTTTTGGCAAAAATGAGTCCCAACAATTTTCACTAGTTTCTGATGTTCCAACCCCACCAAGGCGCCTCCACTTTGAAGTTTGTCTCCGGTTTCTGACACCGCAAGTGAGAGAAAAGTCAATTGCACCATTTCTTTTTTCAGGCTAGTAAGCAGTAGCCGGCAAACTGACGTAATAGTTTTCAATGTGCGGTGCGGTACTAGTGAAGGAGTGACGACGCACCATTTGCGCACTG
Organism: Mesopsocus fuscifrons; assembly: GCA_950004255.1. NCBI lineage: Eukaryota > Metazoa > Arthropoda > Insecta > Psocodea > Mesopsocidae > Mesopsocus > Mesopsocus fuscifrons. The sequence continues at coordinate 6,098,228 of OX465377.1, forward strand.
AGACGCATCGTGATTTGGCAGCTTGGGCGAGAACCCTAGTGCAAGGAGCACACCAGGCTGTGCTCAAACAGCGCGAGCTCCTCTGCCGTAAGTGCACAAAGCGTCCGCATGACCGCAGTCATAAACAAAAAAATACCTAGATCTTTGAACCCCAAAACATCCCGTTCTTCTACTCTCCCTCTCACTAGTCTACTTAGTAGTACCTATTCAGTATGCTCTGGTTATGCCTTCTACATTTTTCGCGTACAGTAACTACTTGGCATTAGAGTGCGTTCTTAGATAGATCAGTTAGCAGCTCTAGATGTCCCTAAATAATTCTTGTGTGGGTTCCAGGTTGCACGTATCAAGGGACGCCATGTCAGCTGGTCGTGCACTACGATTCGGGGTTCCGGCTGGTGGAGCGCGGTGTGCCTGGCCGAGAGCAGCGCGTACTCTTGTCTTATCCTTTCGAACGACTGCGCGGCTCAGCTGACGACGGAAGCCGCCTTCTTTGGTTAGATTTTGGTGAAGAAGATGGCGAAGTGGTTAGTAACCCCCCTGACCTTGTCAGAATTATTGTAGTAAAAGAAATACGATGTTGTGTATTACGATGGATTTCACAAGTTACTAAAATCCAATATAGTGCGGCGCCAAGTTTCTTTTTGGAAGGGTAATGCTATAGTGAAAGTCTCGACTGTCGAGGGATATAAGCTCACTCTACCGAAAACCTAAATGGTTATTGAAATTTCAGAGTTCAAAATGTATGACTCAAACCATTTGGTTTCCACCGCTAGACCTGTTTCGGTAGTTAGATTCCAGTTTAACAGAACCCAGCATGAGTTCTTGACCTGTAAACTCTCTTGTCTTTTTCTTCCAGGAATTGGATTTAGAGGCGTGTCCTAAGCCAATGGTTTTTATCTTGCACAATTTTCTCTCCGCCAAAATTCACCGCCTTGGACTTGTAGCATAACCTCCATCATCTCCATGTTCGGTGGACTCGTCTCCTCGTGGCGTACTATCATCTACCCTAGCGAGTGGGGCCTGATAAAGAAAAGTCCTCTAAGGATTCTTCTAGACCGAATTCAATAGCCAACGATTTAAAAAAGCATGATTGATGTTGATCGATGTGGATGCGTGAATAATGCTAAGACCCTTGCTCATGATATTTCCCAAATTCGCAATTTTTACTTGCCAATTATTGGATGTTTGTGAATTTACCTGCATACTGACCCTTGTACCTGTAAGTGATATTCACTGAATGAACTTCAGTTTCTGACGTTGTGTAAAGTGTAGGATTAATGACGAGACATTGTTGGATTCGTCCCGCTCGGTGACGTGACGGGACCGCACAACAAGTAGGGCTACCTCATTTAGTGACTCCTGTCGTTTGTAATTTATAATGTGCATCATAGTGTAAAAAGTTTTTGACTCTTTTTCATGTTTTTATCTATGTTACGAGTGCATGACAAAATTGTAAACAATATTTGAATGGGTCTCTCTGTAGGTATAAAAATTTCCTATTGTATTTCTGACTCGACTGGAGTACCTAGCTATAATAGGAAGGTGACCCGTTCTTCGACTTTGACTGTAATATTCGTTATCATACCAGAATACGAGGTACTGGCACAACTGTTTCAATACATTATGCTCCTTATAAAGAGGACTAATTGTGAGTGGAGCCACCCACTATTGCAGTATGTATTGTAATCGTAATTAACTTGGTATGCGGCCCTGAGCTATTGAAATTTCATGTTAATTTTCTAATTTACAAATGTTTAGAAAAAGGAATTAAACTGACGTATAGTAGAATTTTTAAGCCTTAAATAATTTCTGAGAGAGGAAAATACCTTTCTGCCTCACCTCCCGCGAAAAAATTAGGAAGGTAATATGGTAGTAGGAACTAAGTAAGACATTAATTTTTGAGATGTTTTTATTTTGACCATGAGACAAACGTTGTGATGTAGTTGAGGGTAATAAGAAAAAGGGAAATGGCTGTCCACGCATACACTGCATGGACCCAACCTTTAGCTCTGAAGGGTGAGCGGTAGGGGTTGTGCGGCGTCGCAGGGCAACGAGATCGTGCGGCCGACACAAGGAGCGCCGGGGCCAGATACTGCAAGGCTGCCCCAGCGTAAGAACCCACAAACCCCACCAGTAGCTGCAAGTCAGGTACCAGCAACGCTAGAGTGGCGGGGATCAGGCACGTCACAAATGGCAAACCCGTACTCGTCCACCGACTATTTGGCAAAAATTCGCGCAGATTATTTCGTAAAGTAATTGCTATTATAGGGAAACTTGTGCTAAGTGTAAATACAGGAAAAAGTGCCAAAAAGTAATCCAAAAATACTATAGATGCGTTACCGTCACTGCAAGTATCAGACCAAAAATTCAGAGTATACAAATCTTCAACTTTACTAAACGTCCAGACAGCAGTAAGAGCTAGGAAAATATAGAAAATTGCTATCTGGCCGTACGTAAATGGAAGCACTTTCGTGAAGCTGATTTTATTGGATATGGGCTGAACAAGCCCAGGAATCGAATGTTGACACATGAAGGAATAGACACATGTGCCAAACAAGGTCGGCAGCGCGTACATGTTGGCAAACACGTGAGTTCCAAGTGGGCCGTGAACAGCTAGCTTCTGAATGCTCCACACAATCATGACGCTGAACGCAGCCCACCGCATACACGTCGTTACCATCTGCAGCCACTTCGTCTTTTGTAAATTCATAAAAACTAGGGGACACAGCACAATGACTACGATTCCAACGTAAATGCGATACACGTCGAGGCGGGTAAGGGGTGAAGTCTCCCAGCAGAGCTCTGAGTCTGGCACGGTGGCATTGCACGAAGCATTGACTGGTCGGCTGCATGTCGTATGTGCCAAAGTCCGCGCTATCACTGCACAGTATATGGACAAGTCTCCAAACAAATAGGTGATGAGGCAAACCACGACGACCACTCGGGATGGGCGGGACAGCAAGGCTGTTGCAAGCTCCGCTATCTCAAACTTCTCCTTGATTTCAAAAAAGTCCGTTTCATTGTCAAGCAAGGGCCGATCTTCTTCCTCCTCGTATTGAACTTGTAGAGTTCTTTGTCGCCCCACAGCATTGGCCACTGCCAAGGTCTCAATGATAAACGTCACCGTAATGTAACTCACAAGACCAAGAACACATACCAAAACGGTACCAGGAAACCATCCCGCTTTCGCTACAGCACCCGGTAAAGCAAGAGCCCCTGTGCCAACTATCAAATTAAATACATAAATAACTGCAGTTACCGCTGAATAACTTGGATCTTGACCATCTGAAGGCATCACGGACTAAAAACGTACTTTAAACTCATTTAACATTCAGCCATGTTTTTGTTGACTTATTTTCTTTGTTGTTTTATAATCTTCTGCCACGTTGAGAGACGTAAGAAGTGGCACCAGAATGTGCAAAATAGACTTGACTGATTAATTTCCAAGAGAAAAGAAGGCTCTTCAATACTTATTGGTTTAAAATATAATAATTCATATTTTTTTATATTAAAAAATACGGTAAGGTATAAATGAAGTTTTCTTGAAAAAGTTCAAATTTTAATTTTTAGTTGTTTGTGATATCTTTTTGGCCAATATATTTATAAACATTAAAATTTGAAACATGGCAGAGAAGTTGGAAGCATGTACTAGCTGTGATCCACCTAGTTCCGCCAGTTCAGAAAGGTCAGTAATAGTAGTATTTATTATCTGTATGTCTCAGTCCGGACAATTGGTCATTAGCAAGGGTTAAATTGTAACTTGGTGAAAATTTCACAAAACTGTTCAGCAATTTGAGCAAGCTGCGTCGCACATGGTTGCAGTAATATCCTGCTTGTTGCCCAGTCAGCTCTTTTCGAAATTTACCACACCACGCATACTGTCTTGCTACGGTTTCTTACAAAATTACTAATGCGTTCTTCACTTTTCTGTGACACATAATGAGTTGGGAAGAATGCCGGCGTGGCTTGCACCATAAAACCTTGGTTGTACAATTGAACCGTTAGAACGGGTGGCGTTACCACTGACCTTGCTCATGACGTCGTAGGTAGTCAAGTGCATCAAACATGTTAATTATCTTCGCATTGAAGAGCGATAGGCCGAAAGGATAGGTAATAATGTATTCATCCTTTATGAGCCCCCGTCATAGCCTCGGGCGAATGATAACATCGATCCCTTTCCAAATTGACGATATCTAATCTTTACTTCATAAATCTCCTTGTAGATATGTGGCGCGTCAATTTTATGCTTGCGCCCTTGGTTGGGCCAACGCTGGGATTTCACTGCCGAGATGGTTGGCCCAGCCCAAGAGCAATAGCTAAACGGTGGGTGACACCTATATCAATTAATTCACAATAATCGTCACGTTGGGCCAATGACAGTTTTGCATACTAATGGTTCCCTGACTGTTGGCATGTTGGCGCCCAAGCATGGAACAACGTTGGCCTACTGTTGGTACCAACGATTGTGACCAGTTCCAGCAAAGGCCCAACAAGTGTGCTAATGCAATATCGGTATTTATCAGTGGGGTGGAATCAGAGGAGCCTGTCTTCCTGGCTAACGGCGACGGAGACCTTGACCTGTTCCTGGAGAGTTGTTCACCCCCAACCTCTCCCCCACCTCGACCACCGTCGGTAAATAAGTCTCCACATGGACGCAGGCAGCGCACCACCTCCACCTCACAGAGCTCCAAAAAGACGAGCAAAGAGTCGGTGCTATGCCGGAAGTTCCGCACCATCTACACAGCGGGGAGGCCTCCCTGGTACAACTGTGCTGGCCAACAGGCGGGTGAGCCGTTCGTCATCGGAATCTGTGGCGGCTCTGCGTCCGGCAAGACGACTGTTGCAGAGAAAATTATTGAGAGTCTCAGCCTTCCTTGGGTTACGCTGCTAAGCATGGATTCCTTTTATAAGGTCAGCTCCCTTTCTACCAAAACTACTGGGGGCTTTCCTGTGTCTTAGAAGGCAGACGGATTGTGATTTAAAAAATGACGTGTGCCTGCTAAAAGCTTTTCTGGGAAAGAGAGAAGTTGAAAAACGTTAGAATATAAGCAGCTGCCGTAAGTCATGACGTCACTCATGACGTCACTCATGACGACCCAAGGAAGAGCTATCATATCGAAAATCTCAGCTCTGTTCCAAACTGTAAGTAATTTCCTATTAAGGTAGTTGGATTCAACAGGTCACCCCTTTCGAACGGCGCAGGTCAAGACCATCCAGTTGCCATGACAGTTTGATTTTTAAGTCTAGGCCTAGGCCGAGACTGCGTCCTCCAATGACTGTCAGATGAAGCACCCTTTGGAATTAACTGACCTTGAAGTAGTTAACACTCAGATAATTTCAGGTACTTAACGCGGAAGAACAGATGCTGGCATCTAAAAACAAATACAATTTTGACCATCCCGACGCTTTTGACTTTGAACTGCTGGCTGAAACGATCCAGAGATTGAAGGAAGGAAAGAAAGTGGATGTGCCAATCTACAACTTCGTGACTCATTCGAGAGAAACTCGCACGAAAACTATGTATGGGGCCAATGTCATCATCTTTGAAGGCATTCTCGCATTTTACTACCCCACAGTTTTAAATGTAAGTTGCCGACCTGTCATCTCGTCCTCATTTCTTCTGGGTTCCCCACTACCTCTTCTTACCAAATCCTTCCCATTGTTTCCACGAAGAGCAACGAAGTTCTTCCCCCTTTCAAGCCGGTAGTTTGATGCTGGCTGAAGAAATGTTAACAACTAGAATAGTGTCTAACTGTAACGATGTATATTTTAGATGCTGGACATGAAAATCTTTGTGGACACGGACGCGGATGTACGGCTGGCTCGACGTCTGCGGCGTGACATCTCACTGCGAGGTCGCGAGCTAGAAGGCGTGCTCATGCAGTACAGCACAATGGTGAAGCCTGCCTTCTGCCACTACATTGCACCCCTCATGGTCCATGCTGACGTCATAGTACCGCGAGGTGGGGACAACTTGGTAGCCATTGAGCTTATCGTCAATCACATCCACTCACAGCTTCAGCAGGTACCATTCCGATTCTCCCTCACAAATGATGATGAATTCAGCCACTCGTTACCTTCGTTACTCATTTCCTGATTTTCATTTGAAAAATGTTGCACTTATGAATGTATTGATGTAGAATCCAAGGTTCCCTAAAACGTTTACAACCCACTGAAATTGAGTTTTTCCTTTAGCGGGGATTCAAGCTGCGGGAGAAGTTGGTACACTCGTACATTGGACAGCCGCTACCCGACTCCCTGCACCTGCTGCCCAGCACCCCGCAAATCTGCGGTCTCCACACATTCATCCGAAACAAGGATACACCCCGTGACGAGTTCATCTTCTACTCGAAAAGACTTATTCGCCTGGTCATTGAGTACTCCCTGTCCTTACTACCCTTCAAGAGCGTCAATGTAGAGATGCCTCAGGTAAGAGGCGTGAGAGGAGAAAAAAATACAGAAATTTTGAAGCTGGTGTGACCATAGCATTACAAACTCTATAGTCTACTTTTATGAGGGCGCTGTAGTGGAGTTTAGAAGCTTGTCCACCCTTAGTCATGCGGTATTCTAATGGACCCCTGTTTTTGCTGTTTTCTCCTCTTCTCATATTCACAATAACAAATGTAGTTTTTAAGTAGGGTCAAATCGAAGTTGTGATTGTTCAACGTGAGAAATCAAATTCAAACGAGAAAATCTTTAAGAGCGATTGCTTGCGTGTGGGCTCACCTGACAGTAGTGATGTGTTGTCCAATTGAATTACAGTATGTTCATGTGACGGAATGCATTTTACCATTAGGGTGGACTGTACAGAGGAAAGAGATGCTCCAGCACCAAGATCTGCGGCGTTTCTATACTGAGAGCAGGTGAGACCATGGAGCAAGCCGTATGTGACGTCTGCAAGGATATCCGAATCGGGAAAATCCTGATCCAGACGAATAAGCAGACCGACGAGCCCGAACTCTATTACCTGCGACTACCCAAAGACATCAAGGTCTGTATTAGTTAATCGCGAGTTTGGCTATTGCTCTCAGCCACATTTTATTTTTGCAGTTTCCCTTCAGTATGATTCAAGTACCTTTTTCTCCATAAGTTGATAGTTTCCTCTTGTACACTGGCGTCATAGCTTCTAATTCTGTTCTAAATTGGAATATACCTCATGTCTCGGTAATCCTGTGGATAATATTCGATGTTGTGTCTGTAGGATTATAAAGTGATCCTGATGGACGCGACCGTAGCGACAGGTGCGGCTGCCATCATGGCGATCCGGGTGCTGCTGGATCATGAGGTGCCAGAGAGCAGTATTCTCCTCGCGTCCCTTCTCATGGCCGAGATCGGCGTCCATTCAGTGGCCTACGCATTTCCCAAGGTACCTAACCTCTTCTATGATCAGAAATTTCAACTTATGCCCTATTTTAAGTAATTGCTATCGATAATCGATAGAGACCGGTAATTGCAACATCATTCCTCTCGTTCGATAGTATTTTTTCTCCCGTGAAAGCTAAACGTAGTGTCCTACTCTTAGTCATTTGTTTAGCGTTCGATTAGCACTCTATGTTTAGCTCTTAGAGCAGCCACGGCCAATGGCGGTATTGCAGTTACCAGTCTTATTCAGTACCGTAGTAATTGCGACGTGGAGTCGTTTGACTAGGGAACCGCAAGTGTGACCAATTCTGCAAGAACACACAGCTTCGTAGAGAATACTCAGCCATTGCACAGTGAGGAATGTAGTGGCCACATCCAGGTTTCTGCATAGTTAATAATTGTTTAATGGGGGATCCACACTGTCTTTTGGGGATACTCCTTCAATTTATTTCTTTTTACTCATCTTAATATTTCTTCTGTATTTTTCTTAACCAATCTTTGCTGCAAGAGTGTAAATTTTAATTTTTTGCAGAAATGCAGAAAGACTAAAGTTTCCTTTATTCTCCAGGTCAAGATCGTAACTTCCGCGCTCGATCCCGAAATAAATGAAAAGTTCCACGTTCTTCCTGGTATCGGGAACTTCGGAGACCGCTATTTTGGTACAGAACCCGACGCAGATAGCAGTATCTACTTGTCATGAACAGCGTAGCTTGGCCTGTGAGTTAATGCAAACTAAGTCCGTGAAACTCTGCACTGAAAAGGCCGCAGATTCATTTGTTTTGTTACAGCTCGTATGCCCTTCACATTTAGTATAGAAGTCGTGAGATATGATAAATCTTGAAAATTCCTAATTTATGTTCCATGGGTGATCTCGGGTGTACGATTTGGAAATTCTTACTATGAATTATGTATGTTCCTTGAAGCTCCTGTTATTTGCATGATTTACCTAGTCGAATAGGTACCTACCTAAGATTCTTATAATGGAGCATAATGGTCATGGGTATCGTTTCTGTTTTGTTATTCTGGACAGAAATTATTCTCGGCATAAAAGCCACCTCTGAGTCAGTGACATCACACATTGCCATCAGAATCAGTGTCATTTCCATCGGCAATCTGACTGCCCTTTATCTCATTAATATTTTCCACACTTTAAAGTTGGTACCTGTGAGGTCCGTTGTACCTACCTACTCTGGAACCTCCTTAGACCTATACCTACTAATTACCGTATGTTGTAAAGTTATTATAAAAGAGTCAAGAGTGGGAAACCTAATAATAATAAAGCGTGTTTTAGTTAATCTGTGACAATAGGTACCTATTTATTTCTCATTTGTTTAGTTAATTTGTTGTAATAGGATCGAGATGGGAAACCTAATAATATTAACTTTTTTTCTTCTTTTTTTTAGTTAATCCTTGACAACAGGTACCTATTTCTGTCTCATTTTTTCTAGTGAATTTGTTGTAAAAGATGTGAGAAACGTAACAATAATAATAACGCGTGTTTTAGTAAATCCGTGGCACTAGGTACCAACTTTTGTCTCATTTCTTTAGCACCCGTACCTACCTAGACAGGTAGCATAGAAACTAGGTTCAAGTAGTGCCGTTTTTTTACCCCCTTTGCCTTTACATAAGTAGGTTAGTAGGTTGAGAAAAGTCACCCTCCCCAAAGGAAAAACTAAGCTCTCCTATGGTCCTACTGGATAGGTGTCTACTCTTAAACATAGTCACGTAAAGAATGATAATTCCCCTTTCTCCTATCACAGAATAGTGCACTTTTATTTTTTTTAATTTGTAAAGCTATTCATGGGTAGTCAACAATTTTTAATAAATAAGTAGTTATTATAACTGTGGCACTCTTCATTGTCAATAGGAAAAAGAGTATCAGGACTTTTCTTTTCGAAGAACAGGTGAGTTGTGTGTCCCATGCAAAACAAAGCTGTCAAAAGTTCAGTTTGAAGTTTATTCCCGCGCATTTTATTAGAAGCACCTTTTTCTGCTTCCACGTTTTTTGTAATTTTTTATCTGTGGTAGTTGTTTTTTTAAACGTAAACTCAAATCGCAAATCATTATGAGAAGTTGAAATGTCAAGTCGATTGGTTTAAAAACTTTTTTATTCTCCTTGTATTGTGTGAGACCTAAGGAGGAAGTGTTTGGCTCCATCATGCTGTTCTCCTACAAAACATTAACCCACGCTATCGCCGGCTCCACGGCAAGTTTCTTATACATTTTTCATACTAGGGAAATTTCAACGGTTAGGTGGTCGGTAGGTACCTCTAGGATCCGAGCCAGCAGTCAAGATGATGTAATTATTTACTTAAGAAGTTAGATTGAAAACATTTGCATTTTATGACTGATATAATGTAATATTTGTATTGGCTTCCTGCAGGCGAGTGTGGTGGGTAGGTACCTATACCTACCTATCTACCCTCGACGGATTTAAGTTGGTATAGGTAGGTAAGTACTTACCAATTTGCAGTTAGCTTCGTACAGTTCGCCATTAGGTAATGACATGTAACAATTACCTGCCAAAATTAGCCTTAAATGACCATCATTAAACTCCGAGCCGAACCTAGGGTATAGGTAGGTACTGGTTGACTGGTTTTAAACTGGAAATTGGTGGTACCTAGGTTTCTGGTTCCTAAATCGTTGCATGTAGGTACCTAATTTTGGCGATTTGTGGTAATCAACATAAAAGGGAGCAAATCAGTCAATTTAAATTAACATAAATGTTAAATATTATATTACTTTTTGTCTGACTGATACTTTTTCATTGTTTCAGGGTAGTGTAGTGGCGATGTCTGTATTTTTCCCCCTGGAGACGGTCCGCTCTCGGATGCAACGTAAGTTTTCCTAGCAACTAAAGACGTTGGGTAGATCCTTTAGCCTACCTTTCTGAAAATAAGAACCCCGGTGATCAGTGGAGATTGAAATAGTACAGACTTCTTCGTCAGTAAGGTACTTACCTACCTGAATTGTTGAACTGATAAGTTTTATTTTTTTCTAGTTGAAGACAGTATGCACGGCACGACGTTAAAAATTCTAAAGGAGCTCATCACGAAAGAAGGATTGTAAGTAGGTACTTAACATAGCTATAAATTGTTAAGAAACAGATTTGTGACTCATCGTGAGTACACAATATATATGATAGGATAGGACAGGATAGGAATGATAGGATGTTATGACAGTCAGTGGTTTTTTTGACCAAACTCATTACACTTGTATTTGATGTTAAAAATATAATTACAGAACAAAAAGGTCCAACAGTTTCCCTGAAAAAAATATTAGCCAAGGAAGAGGTTATCGTGAAGTTGATGTAAGCAGTCCCAGCTAAGCTTATAATTTTTCGTGAAGGAAAACATTGTATCGGGGGATCGTGCCAGTGCTGCAGAGTGTCTGCGTGTCCAACTTCGTATACTTCTACACATTCCATGGATTGAAGCTGATGCGGGGTCAGGACGGTGTGCAGAGCGCGGGCAGGGACCTTCTCCTGGCGATCGTTGCGGGCACCGTCAATGTCCTCTCTACCACTCCTCTATGGGTTGTCAACACGAGGATAAAGATGCAGAGGAACGACGTAGCTCCACGCTACCTGGGTTTACTTCGTAAGTACGACGCACTATTCTCCTTACTGCTACATGGCCCTTGTTCAAGTCTCCAGTTATGAGAATGACGCCTGTATTGGCTCACAGCTGATTGGATACGTCATGACTTGACATGAGGTCCTCACAAAATAAATTCCTCCCATCTAGTGGAAAGGAAAAGCCAATAGTGCTTATTATTTGGACAGTTGGCGTGTGAGAAAGATCCTGGTTTGGAAGCTTGGTACTGTGGAATTGCACAGTCTGCCATTGTTGTTCCATTTTTCAGCCATAGAATAAGACCCTGTTAAGGTGATTCTAAATATCGCTTCACTATACTGCATTGGTAACCTGCCGTTCGGTGAACCCTAATTACTTGATAAATATGTATGAGTAGATCATCGATAAGTTTCTTATTAATCGTCATAGGTACTTATTACTTGTGCAGATTAGACTGGGAGTATGCACATTGGACCCCTGACCTTGCCTTCGCGATCGTAGTTTCTTTATCATCACTCTTGAGTTTTGACCCTTAGCCACTGAACAACTATCACAAACGATCTTCTATGATAAAAAGATAAAGATGACTATTGTCACACCTTTCTCGGTACTTACCGATTCATTTGATGATTATGCTGTACCTACTGTCAGTGCGTTTTGGGGTAGTTCTAATCCTACGTTCTCTTATACGCAATTCCTGATTTATTTAAAAGGTGTCTTTCCTAGTGACGCTAGGTAGGTAAGTAGGTAGGTAGAGGTTTTCTCCCGGTGGTTCCTTCTCATAAATAGGCATTCGTGGATTTTTCACTTGATCTGCTCAATAAATAAATAATTTAATTATGAAACTAACACGGAGCCATAAAAGTTGATGGAAAGACAATACTAGTTCTCGTACACCGTCGTACCGTTCCCATATTAATTTCTTCCACTGCTTTGAGCCTTACTGACTGCTTGTATTTTTTATTTCAGATGGGCTTCTCCGAATTGCCAAGGAAGAAGGGATCGGGAAGTTGTGGTCTGGCACCGCTCCTTCCCTCATTCTAGTATCCAACCCCGCCCTGCAGTTCATGACATACGAAGCAGTCAAGCGACAGCTGCAGGTCATGTTTCCTGATGCTGAATTGGGGCCCCTCGCTTTTTTCTTCGTCGGAGCGTTTAGCAAGGCTGTTGCTACGTTGCTTACCTACCCCCTTCAAATTATACAGACTAAGCTGAGGGTACGTAATGTATACACACGCGCATGCTTTTCTTTAGGTAGTAGTAGTAAAAATAAAAGTGGCCAGGAATTTTTATACGACTTACATGTTTTAATCTGCTTGCAGCATGGACATACGTACGAAGATTTGAAGTCCGATGCCAGTATGCTGGATTTGTCTGCGTATATTTTGAAGTAAGTTGGTTTCCCATTCACTTCCAGTGGAACCTAATATGGTGGCAGGTTCTTCTGTCGAAGTTTACTACTACTATGCATTAGAAATGGTAAGAGACCGTCTTAAGAAATATTTATTGTACAGTACAATAAAGTACAATTTGTACTTAAGAACAGAAAATATGAATCAGTTTTTGTAGGAAAGAAAATGTTACTAATGCAGTGACCCTTCATTTGGTTTAATTGCAGGAGGTACGGTGTAGCTGGCCTGTACAAGGGAATGGAATCGAAACTTCTGCAGACCATTCTGACGGCAGCTCTTATGTTCGCGACCTATGAGAAGATCGCTGCCTTCGTTCTGACTTTGCTCAATTCGTCGAAGAAGTAGTTTTATCAGTGCAATATCCAAAGGCAGGTCTGTACCTAACACAGGAACTGATACCAAAGTTTTGAATGTTCCAACAAGTGGTCAGTTAGACATAACATAACATAGCAATTTTTGTTTTGTGGTTGTGGTTTTTGAGAACTTTACAATTGACGTGATAGTAGGGAAGATAAGAGTTCCTCCAGGAACGTAGGTTACCAATCTTTTGATAAGTACCTAGTACTTAATTCTGTGGTTGCACGTTTGCAACGCTATACATTTTATCCGTCTGTCTCTATTTATAGCGCTTTATTATTTATTTACCGATGCTTCCTATGACTGACGAAATGTGGCCCTGAAACCTGAAGAATATCGCTGCATTTTACAGTTCCGAAAAGGTCGTCCTAATGCCAGGTACTCCCCACCTTGTCACCTTTTCAGCACTGTAGGATGATGGGATGCTAGGATGATGCCTCTCCCCAGGTTTCAGGGGCCCAATGTTTCTGTCTTATGACGACACTGGCACTAATTTAATAGAAAGCCTCGTATAGTGAACAGGAGAGTAAAATTCGCTAAGTATAAAACTTGAATCATTTTTATCATATTTATATATATTGTATTCTCTCATATACATGACCACGCATAATACTCTCTCTAATAGTTACTATTCAGAACTGTAGTTTACATTTTTTAATGACATTTTCCGAGGAAATTTATGAAAAATTTCTTTTGTTCTGAAATATAGGTATGTCGAATTAATCATTTGTTCAGCCTGAACATATTAAAAAAAAAGTTTCGAATGATAAAAAGAAATATTTCTCAGAATAAAAAAATCCTATAGTTTCCCTGAAAAAAATGTCAGCAAAAACTATTCTGGTGGCTCTTGTAATCAATAAGTCCCAATAATATGCATTATATACAGACACGAATTCCTATTTCTAGGATCTATAAATAAGTGGCATATTTTAAGGTATACATGTGTCATGTGTGCAGCCTCTTTCAAACCCTGGATAGGTAGGTAAAGTCTGCTGTGAGTTATGGCAGGAGCAAAGAGACCGGGCTTGTGCCTGGAATAGAGCTTACAAATATTTGTGAATTCAAATCGAAATCTAGAAGTAGTAGGAAATTAAGTGAATATTCGCATAACGCATTGTGCCAGAGATCAGTGGGTGGGTGTGACAATTAGCGGTAGCGACGACGGTCCCGACCTCTCGAGCGAGAGCGGCTGCGGCGGGGGGCACGGTGCTCACGCTCTTGGTACCGGCCGCGATCACTACGGTACGGCCGCTCACGCACACGTTCGCTAACTCGGTCAGACCGTTCGTGTTCACGACCCCGTGGTCGCTCATGACTCCTGTGCCGACTTCGGCTCCGTTCGTAACGGCGCTCAGTTGTTCTGTACAAGAATTCTTCAACAGAACGATCATAATATGAACGCTTGTCATGAGATGCGCGAATGACCGGTGGCATAAGGGGCGGCAATTCTGGAAGAGGGACCCCATCATAGTAGCGAGGTAGCGGTGGCGGCAAATCAAATCCAGGAGGTGGGTACATCCCAGGAGGACCGTACGTCAAAGGAGGAAGCCCATGCATGTAGGCAAACTCCTCTGGACGGCGGTAGCGGGGATATTCCACTCTTTGGTGGCCGTTCATTGAGGGCACACGGAATCGACTGCGGGGCAGCACAGGTCGGAATGGAGATCTACGGGGAGCAGCTCGCTTTTCTCGCTCCAAGGGTTTTTTCATACCTCTCCTACGCGAAGCCTGCTTCGACTTACGCAATATGGGGGTCATATCTACGCCATCATCTTCAGGAAATAATCTGAACAGATCTTCCGCTACCTTTGGCTCAATTTCTTGCCCATCTCGCCCAATCTTAACAGGTTTATTTTCATTCCATGGGTTGAAGAGATGCCCAGTAGCAGTAAACGGAAGGTCCTTCCGACATATCCAGTCTACATGGAAAACAGAGCTGAGTGAGCGAGCGCTCAGCCCAAATGGGAGGACCCACGGCACTGGAGACACATCGCGGCGACTTGCTCCTGCCAAGCGGGCGAAACCTTGAAACTTGCCGCTCTCCTTCACCGAGAAGATGAGCAACACATTGCGGGACTCGTTAAAGGCCTGATTGAGCTTCCCCTCATTTTGGGGAAGAGTGGACCAAACACCACGCTGTTTGCTCAGGTTTACATTTTCCTCATTATTACTTTTGATGACAAAGAAGCGGGTGTCACGAAAGAGGTAGTTGAGTTTGGTGAGGTAGTCGTACTGCCTGGTGCCGGTGACGGAGGACTGGAGTTCGCGGGCAGGCCGCTGAGGGCTGGGTGAGTGCGACTTACTCTCCAAGCTGGACCCGCTACTCGAGTTGACCTCGCTCCGGGTGTCGTAGGTGACGTCATCCAGCTTCAGGTCCTCCTCCTGGGCATCAATGTTGAGGAGGTGTTGGTCATCTGCCATGTCTCCCATCGAGTCCCTAAACAAAACACGACACGTTTCTTAGGGCTCGTATACACGGCACGCCACAAGCCCAGCCATTTCAGCACCGATGATTCCTTTTGCGGTGGTCCTTGTATGGGATCATTTCAGAAACTCCATCGGCCGAATGAGGGTGAGCTTGGGATGTCGTAATGTCGTAACTTATACCTGTAGTTGCCACATTATGGGAGTGCTACATTATTTTCCTTCATAACCTAGCTACTAGCCGTGTTTTAACTTACATATATACAGCAATATCCAAATATTTAGAAATATAAGGTGGGCACTCTAACGTCAGTCCAAATTTAGAGATCACATGCTAGGGGGGAACGTTGTCAGTTCTGTGCAGGATAACCATTTTTGGGGCACCACTACATTTCCCTTGAACTTTATAGATGAAACCATGTAAGGAAGTCCTTCCAAAAGGGACAATACACTGAATAGTCCCAGTCCATCCTAGAACAGTCCGCTTGGTTGCACCAAACCGGGGCCCACACAAATACAACATTTTATGGGGAAAGCACAAAACCATCTAAAGGATAATGAGCAAATAGAACCGCACTTTATGTCCTCAAATTTATCTTTGGATACGTCACATCACCAACAGTTCAATAATTACAAAGTCTTTTGAAGTAAACAAATAAACACACATAATTTTACTCGCCGGTAGCTTCCTTGACTACGCTGGATATTGAGAAGCTCCTGGAAATAAATCCTCCGGCTAGTCCGCCACCTTTTTCAATATCTATATAAAGATTTTTTTCTTGAAATCTACATTAATAGACAGTCCTCAACACGTCTCAAACTAAATTTTTTGATGTTCGCCATTTGCGACTTTTCACTTTGCAACACAAGTGGCACTAGAGTGGGGGATTGGGGGACTACAATCCAAAGATATTGTCAAAAAATGCCTTGATATAGAGACATTAAGTTAGCTTCTTATTTTAGAAACACTAATTATATTTCAAATTATTAAATTATCGATAAATTCCTTGAAAAAAAAAGGACTAAAAATAATATTCTAGTGCCACTTTATTGTTGTGGAAGTCAAGTTTTGTTGTATCTGTGGCATTGTGTGTTTGTGTTCCAGATTTTTAGTGTAGTGTCAATTTCTGTTTATTTCTGCAATATTCTGATGTGTAATGAAGTAAAAAAGGAGTTGTCGTGTGAGTTGAGAAGCTGGTAGCGTAATTTTGACCAGGGTGCCAAGGTTCACTGCCCCCCTTATCGTGGGGGGTCAATTCGACGAAATATGGCCTGACGTTGCGGAGGCTCCCGCAGCAAAATGTCTTTGTTGAAATGGTAAGTCAATATCTGGGCCAATTTAATGGAGTGTCTCCCTTTCTGTATGTAATTTGCATCAGAGAAGGGTTTTAGTCTGTCTATATAGTGGGTTCCCTGTTTGCCTGGAGATGGGACGTACCTAAGTAGCTGTAAAGGCTGGTTAGGGTACCAAACGTTCCCCACTCCTGGCTTTACTAAATCTACGAGTTTTATTTTTATGGATATTCCCTCGTTACTTTCCCAAATCTCGAGTGCAGTTTTTGCGGCCCTCCGCCCACGCTGTGGGGAAAGATTAATGTGGGCATACTTAGACATTTCCCAAAACTAGGCTAGCGATTGACCGTGATCTTGATGTAATGGGGATCGCCTCTACGACTGTAACAGAAAGGAGACGTCCCTAAGTCCCTAACCTGTACCGGAGCCCCTCAATTCCAGAATATGAAGTAGGTAATCTTAAAATCTTAAATGCTTGCCATCTAAATAACGGAAGCTTAATGTCCACCCCCCCCCCCCCCCCCCCATTTGTCTATCTTATATTATATCGAAGTCTGCATCTCCCGCGCTTCACTGGCGTACCAGCGTAAAGAGAGTTTTCTTAATTTTCCCTGTTATGTTACGTTTACGTAAGTACTTAGGTATCTGTTGGTTAGTTATCCAATCTTAAATTTAATTTCGCAGTGTAGTTCCTTCCCCTGAACCGTTGGACTGTGTGCAAAGTTGAGCAAAATATTCTTGAAAGCCCACGAAAGTTGCATCACAAACCCTGTCTCATCAGTAGGCATTTGTATATTTCTGGCATAGTAGTACCCCCGGAGTAAACACACCTGTTGACTTGGATGGGTGAAGATGAGAATATAATGGTGACGCGCCGTTAAAACTTTATATTCTTCTGACTGAGGATCTACGACTGACGTGGAAATGGATCTTGTTAAAAATGCATGAATGTGCACCGCGACAGGGAGTTCAAGTCTTTCCTCGGTGCTTACAGTTATCTCCGCTTCAGCTGTGTTCTGCTATGATTCTGCCCACTTTCGTTTCCTTCTCCCTTATCTAATCTTGAAGACCTCTTTACCCTGACAGAATTATTTATGGCTGGATAAAAATACCATTTGGATTTTCGCGTTCATATCTCGATGAGGATTCAGAGAATTCTACCGGAAAAGTATAAGGGGAAATTTTATTCGGGTTTTCTGGATTCTGTTACCACTTTAGCTTCAATCCTAAATATTTTATTTAAGGTATTCAATGAGAAATTTTTCAAATTCTAGGTTAGAAGCTTTTCAGGGATAACTTGTAGTTAAAAGCTCATTTAGTTAGTTTCTAAAATTGCCGTGGTGTGAACTGTTTAGTTCTATTGAGGAAATACCTCGGGTAATATAAGAATGAATGGCGTGCTGCGGCCTATTACTTGTAAGCGGAAGGGTTGGAAAAAGTTGTAGGCGCCCCGTGGCCGGCGCGAGGTGGCGCCACCCTTCCTTCGACTCCCCTCTATGTCCTGCGACACCCTAATGCCTTGTATTGTACCCTTCCCGTTCTGTGCCAACTACGAATCCGATACATCAATGCTTTCGCTTCAGTTGCGAAACTTTGTTGCCCAACTATGGCTAGCCTTTCATTCACGTATGCTGTTTCGAGCCTTTATGCAACACAACCTTGGTGATGCTTGCATCTTCGATGGGTGACCCTCGAAGTAAAGCACTGTTGTTCGGTTTTACCGATGTCCCGTAAGTGCAACATAAGTTGCACGATTCTGGAATTGAAGTACTGAGAACCAGAACTAGCCATCAAAATCAAACTAACTTACCCTCTGGTTTTCTTTTAAAGGCTTCGAGAATGTGCAGGATGGATGTCTTAAAGAAGTAGTGCTAGTAGTCAAGATGGGCGCCTGCTGCAGCAAGCGTCCAAGCGATACGAGCATGTCGTTCGGTAAGTATTTTGAAGATGAACTAGTTTCATTTCCATCTCTAGGGTGTATGAATGGTGAGAGAAGGAGTTGAGAAGAGAGAAGTAGACCTGGAGACATACTTACCGTGAAGTGGCTTATCAGCGCACTTGAGTCGCTGGAGCTGGAACAATTAACAGTGGTGTTAATTGTATGGAAAGTAAAGCTTGCAGTGACTTAGAAAGCAATGCTGAAACGCTTACTGCTTTCCGGTAAAATGTCTCGTGGACTTTGACAGTTATTGCCGAACTAATGTAGTGTATGAAGCAGGAGGGCTCTTGCTGATGCTTTGCTGTTGTTTTCAGTGTACCTGAACCCGAAGGTACCGGACGAGTTCGTGGTGCATGCTGTGAATGGGGGTGGGGACCCTCGCTACACTCCAGATCCTAATCGTCCCCAGACCATGCAGCTTAAGCGGCCAGGCGTTGACATAATACGCACCCCTACGACTCCTTGTAAGTCCGAGTTGATCTCAACTCTACGGATTTCTAATATTCTGTTTTATTCATTTAACAATCAGTTGACGTTTTCACCCTCCAGAAAATTACCAAAATCACTTTCTGTGTTGTAATTATAATTGTATTATTGGACAAAAAGAAATATCCAACGGTTTCTTGAAAATTAAAACGATTCTAGTAGCGTTTGCACGAAGGACCAGATTTTTGAATGACGGACTCATATGGTGGGTTCCCTGCCTGATGTCGTCTTTTATTTGCCTGGCTTGTTTTCAGTCCATCCAAGCTTGGTGGCGCGTCGCGTTGTTGTAGCCAAGTACCCCTACTCTGCCCGAGAGCTAGCCGACGTGTCCTTCGTAAAGGGAGACCGCATGGAGGTGCTGGACGACAGCGAGCCTGACTGGTGGCGCGTCAGGCATCTCCGCACGGGCGAGGAGGGATTCATACCCTGGAACTTCGTAGCTCCTGAGAAGTCCATCGAAAGTGAAGAGTAAGATACCCTATACGTAATTGAAGCGAGTCATCGGGGCTGTAAAGTGCTAGTTTTGTTAACTGTTAAATTTAACCCATGTAAACAAACACTACGCTTAAGAATAATTACAATAACTGCTCTGATGGGGCCAAACATTGTGTGATAGTATGTTTCAAGGCTAACCTTGTTATTTTCTTGCAGCTGGTTCTTCGGAAAAATCTCGAGGAAAGAGGCAGAGCGGCTGCTGATGGCTGAGGAGAACCCTCGGGGGACATTCCTCGTAAGAAACAGCGAGCACAATCGGAACGGGTTCTCACTGTCCGTGAAAGACTGGGAGGAAGCCCGAGGCTATCACCCCAAGCACTACATGATCAAACCCCTAGACAACGGTGGATACTACATCGCCACCAACCAGACCTTCCCGTCCTTGCCCAGCCTCGTCATGGCCTACTCCAGTACGTGTTTTTCTAAAAAGTTGGCTGCTCAAGTGTCCAGTGACTCCAGAATTATTATTTGGCCCACAGCAGTGACTATTCAGTGCAGTTCGTTCGATGTAGTAGCATCTTTTAGAGGGAATTTTCGCATAGTGTTGTATACTGAGATTGTCTTATTCACATCAGCAACTAGTAATCAAGATTGTTGATGCAGTACTCGTTGGTTGACGTTTCTTGGTGACATTTTTCGAAGGAAATGGATGGATATTTATTTGTTCTGAAAAAGCGGTCATTATTAACGGGGCTATTCTTTTTGTAGAAAACGCACTCGGATTGTGCCACGTCCTTGCCAAGCCCTGTCCAAAGCCGAGACCGCAGCTGTGGGACCTATCGGTGGCCATGCGGGACCAATGGGAGATCAGCCGCTCCGAGATACAACTTATACGTAAACTGGGGCAGGGCAACTTTGGTGAAGTCTGGTATGGAAAGTGGCGGAACGATATTGAGGTGGCGGTGAAAACTTTACGGCAGGGCACCATGTCTACCGCCGCCTTCCTCGAGGAAGCTTCCATCATGAAGAAATTCCGTCATGACCGCCTCGTTGCTCTCTATGCGGTCTGCTCCAAGGAAGAGCCCATTTACATCGTCCAGGTACAGTCAATTCGGAAGTCATGCTGTTTTGAAAAATATTCTGAAACTGGTTCAGAACTAGCTTAGATATTCTATTAAAGATGTACTCGTATGATAGCAATACATAAAATACTGATGTGATGTGTATTTTTTCTGTCTGTACTATGTATTTATTTATTTTCAGGAGTACATGAACAAGGGAAGCCTACTGGAGTTCCTACGGAACGGCGATGGCCGCGATCTGATTTTCCCTGAACTGGTGTACATTGCGGCCCAGGTAGTTTTCATAACATACAAACTAACAAATTTACCATTCTCCCTTCTCAAGGTATCAAGTGCAATGTGCAGAGGTAGATTTTCAGCTTTTTGACGCAGAATTTTTTTTCTTCAGGTTTCAAGTGGGATGGAGTACCTGGAGCAAAAGCAGCTCATCCATCGCGACTTGGCCGCTCGAAATGTTCTTATTGGGGATCAGAATATTGCCAAAATTTGCGACTTTGGGCTTGCGAGGATTATTGAAGATGACGAGTACTGTCCGAGACAAGGTACGAACATTTTTTCTTAATCCATCACACACATTTTTTTAGGCAAATAAGTGTGAACCCGTCGACTTATTTGAACCGCTGAGGTGCAAACATAAAATGCTGAATCTCAGGACTCTGCTCTTTTGCCGCGAAAATATGGTAACTGTTAACTCTGGTTAACTTAACTTCGGTAACCGAAGATGTCACAGAAACAGTAATACTTGTTGACGACGTAGTTAAAATAATCTTTGTTTCTTGTACTTGGCCTAATTTTGAGTTGGTTTAGGTTCACGGTTTCCTGTAAAATGGACAGCGCCAGAAGCGATCGTGTACGGCCGGTTCAGCATCAAGTCGGATGTGTGGTCCTACGGTATTCTCCTAATGGAACTTTTCACCTACGGGCAGATTCCGTACCCGGGTATGCACGGCCGAGAGGTGATCGAGCAGGTACGTACTGAGGCTAGCTTTCCACTCCTGACGCGCCGTCACCCAGTCATTATTTTACCCCATGAACACAGTAGGGAAATGTGGGAGAGACGTTTTTACTTTCTCGCCCGTATGTAATACATGGGCTGAGAAAGTTATGTCTTCGTGCAAAATTTCGATTTTGAGATTTTGGGTTTCCCATGATCCTGGAGGTCCCCCGAGTCCTAAAAAGTGGTTTTTAAAAAATGTCCGTCCGACGTACGTACGTACGTACGAACGTACGTACGTCAGTCTGTCGCGCAACTGGACGTCACACCGTTCGTCCGATTTTGCTCAAATTCGGTATGTAGGTACCTAATGTAAATATCTGGACATGTTTTTTGATAAATTTTGATAACTCAAAAATTGCGCCTGCTATGGTCAAAAAAAGGCAAAAAATCGTGTTTTTTGACAGTTAAGAAGGGCTGGAAGCTACGTATATCAAGTTGGAACCTTGAAAATTTGCGAAAGTGTTTTTGAATAGATGCTTTTAGGTCTTTTACAATCACTTGGAGGTGGGCCAATAACTTGGCCCAGTTTTGGCCCAAACGCGTTGGTCGTCACTCCGGTAGCACTTTTCGATCGATTTCAATAAAAATTGGTAGGGAGGTGTACTTTAACCTAGTTTCATGTTTTACCGAACGAAATTTATCCAACATAATAATTATGGCCAATATTGGCATTATCGTAGGAAAATTTTCCAAAAATGGAAATCGCGTTTTTGATTGGTTCAGAGGGATTTGCAACAACCCTAATCGACAGATTTCCTTGAAAATTGGTGAAAGTGGTCTCAGATAGATGCTTCAAGGTCATTTTCAATAGATTTTCAATTACTTGAAAATTAAGGCCGTGACATGGAAAATAGAAAACACGTACTTTGCGCGTCGAACGACACTTCACCATTTGACGGATATGTTTGAAATCCGGTGAGTAGGTGCCTAAAATTATTGTCCAGTGTATGGCAAAATATTTTTTAGAAAAAGTTAAAATTTTGGTCCAAAAAAAAATAAATTACGTAAAAAAAAAAAAAAATTCGATAAAAATTGCGAGAAAGTTAAGTGCAACCATTGTCGAACCCTTTATTTTTTTCTTTTGTGGTGTTATTAAAAAAATATGAGTGTATTGTTTTGAGATGTCCGTGTAAATTGAAAACTGGTCAGTGAAAGATCGTAGTTTTTTTTTAGTGAATGAACTTTGCTGTATGATACTGTTTGTATAGGTGGAGCGTGGTTACCGTATGCCGAAACCGTCCACGCACCCTCTGCCTGACAACATGTACCACGTGATGCTCCAGTGCTGGGACGCCGTCCCGGAGAAGCGGCCCACCTTCGAGTTCCTCAAACACTACTTCGAGGACTTTTCCATCACCTCTGAAGTCCCATACAGGGAAGTTGACGACTAGGATACTTCACCGATTCTGCCTTTCCTGTATCTATCGTGTATTTCTCAACAGAGTTTTCCAGCGAGCCACTTTCTCTCTTCAAAACACTTCAGTTGCGAATCTGTTTCTTCCAGTTATCTGGAACTTTTTTCTAACTGACTGCATTTTAATTTTTGACTGGCGATAAAACTAAAGAGAGAGATGGGTTCGTTGGGAAGCTTACGCTGGCAGCACACAAATTAAGGGAATGAGTCATAGGAAAAATTCTCATAATTCTAGGAAGATTTCCAAATGAGAATTTATGAAAACTTTCTGATGTTAAGCATTCCTGTGGATACGTCTTGGTGTTAACTCCCAAGACTCGTGGCTCGTTCGTTACTAGTATGTGATCTCACATTGCTTCTTGAACAAACCACCCCACATGGTTCGCCCACATAATAGTACAAAAATGTCACAGCATAGTTTCTGTCCGATTTAAAGACGAGCTTGCTTCTAAGCGGTTCCTGATCTGTCAGCCATGCAGCGACTAGCAGTGCCTTTTTAGGAATTGTTCGGAAGCAAAATAATGCTCGAAAATGCATGTCTTAATATCAGTCAGGAACTATACGATTTGACGTTAGAGTGTAGCTCTAGAATGTGCTTGTTGATCTGGATGCAGTAACATCTGGAACAGCCCAGCTAGTTCGGATGTCTCAAGTATTTTTGCTTTAAGAGTCGGCATGTCATTTGACTTATCTCGAGATTCTTTTAACTGGGGCCCTAAGAAGGCCGTGGGTCCATAGCCTTATGATGGGTATTTTTGTTGGGGGGGATAAAATTGCGGAAGGCTGCGTATTTTTCACTGGGGGAAGTTTGTGGAGCACTACATCTTCTTACGGTCCCATTGAATTGAATTTTGGCGATATAGATATAGATCACTTAATGAGAAATTGGAGAGTCGTATTTATTTATAAAATACTCTGCAACTGTCACACTGCCTCTGTTAATCCATGGAAACTAACCAGGATCGTCAGTTGAGTTTCGGTTAGTTTCCGTGATATCAGTAGAATTGTGCATGGTTCATCAATATCACCTTCCTGTACCAACTTAGGACAAATTCTAATGGAAGAAATAAGGTTCGCGTTCTCTTGATTATATTTTCGAAACTTCGCAAAGTCAAGGTGCAGTGAAGATGAATGTACTATAATTCCCCAAAATACTAGATAAAGTTTCTCAATGCCTGCTTGGGTTTGCAGAGAAAAAACAAGGAATTGTTTTTCTTACTCCATGATTATTTGATAATAACCCCGAGTATCACTCGTTCACACTTTGTTCTCTGTTAAACAGCATTATTTGAAGAAAAAACCTCGTCTCTTCGATCGCTGTGAACGGGCAATACTGGCCTTAGCTCATTTCATAACTTGTTCATTATCCATTATTTTGAGTTTGGTGCTGCTCTCTGGTCATTATGAAACTTGCAATGGTGTCTGGAATTCAGTAGTTTCCTTTTCTATTTATGTGCTCGAGATAGGAAGCCACTATTTTTCCTTCTTCTCAGTACCAAAGCAAAAAAAAAATATCTTTCACATTTGATTTTCTACGTTTGTCCTTTAGAAATCTGAGGATAATCAATGAGAAGTAGCAAATAACTGAGATAAGTTACCAAAAAAGTGTCAGGTTTTTAATTTTTGCTTTGGTAGTGAGAGGAATGGCAAAAGAGTGGCTGCCCTACCTTGTTAACCCTGTTAACGCTCTGTAAGGTGGCTTCACCTTTACTGTGCGGCGGTAGAGCTCCTGTGGCGTAAGGATTGTAGACTACAGTCGGCATAGCATGGCATTTACCACTGACTTCTATCTTTATCGTACTCGTAGAGAAAATAAACTGTCATCCATAATTAATTATCTACAGTGGAACAGACGTACGGTATGGCATTGCCCTATCATAAAAAACTCAGTTAACTAATTTTGTGCCACTGCGCTGAACTAATGTGGTGGGTAAATAAAAACACCATAAATTATAGTTCCTCGTTGAGAAATGACAATTCAAATATATGCTTCCATATGGTGCGGATTAGCGGCCCTCCGTGGTCCTGTGGTCAACACACTGGACTCGTAATCGGAGGGTCCCGGGTTCGAATCCCGGTACCGCAGATTTTCTGTTGGTAGCATGGATGTTTACAGTGGGTATCAATAACCTTTCACGGTTAATTGAATAAAAACGCCTTTGATAAAAGGTTAAAAACACAAACCAGTGGTGTCCAACTTCTACAGTGGGCATCCTGGGTAGAACGGAGCTGGATGTATAATAGAATCCACAAAAAAAAAAAAATGGTGCGGATTTTGTGCCTGCGATGCCGTACATTGTGTCGTATGTTGCTGCCGACTGTATACTATCGTCATTATAAAACGTGAATGGTTAGGTACGTTACTACTAATTATGTGCATGTGTTTTATTTATTTATAGTTTAGCCGATGGATTCGTTTAGGGTTTGAGTTTTCTTAGCAATCCTCGCTCTCTTCTAAAACTTGTGGGATGGAATTAATTGCAATTTGTATTACTTTTCCTATGGTTTTAAAAGGAAAAAGTTGTATGAAACCCTTCAGAAAGCAAAACATTACGAATGGAGCGGATGATTTTTTGGAGCTGGGGAAATAGAGAGTAATTGGGGAGAGTGGTATACGACCGTTGGATGAAAAAGCCAAATGTGTTATTATTTATCTACTTACGTACATATACACTACTAGTAGTTTAATTGGAATCGTGTTAGTCATTTTTGTGGTCGCTCTTACGACTTAGTAAGTCATTTTTTAAGTCATTTTGTATCAACGTTGCATTTATTTGTAATTTTGCATTTCATTTGTACATTCATTTAGTTTAATTTATCATGTTTTGTACTATTAAAAACAAACGTGCTTTTTTGTAAACAACCACTTTTATTTATTGATGGTTTTTGACTGTATGAAACTATGAAAGCTAGACGTTGGCATAGAATCCTCCAGGGGGTCTGGGTTGTACACGGGTGGACCAGTTGCTGGGCCTGGGGCTGAACACACTGCTGAATACACCACATACTGACGCTGTCAATTGTTTCAGTGTCAGCTCCTTTTTGTTTTTACCATAAATACTGAGATATATGCCGAACAGTACAAGGAGTCCGGACCAAAAGTACTGCATGGCGAATGGCTTATTGAAGAAAAGAAACGATAAAATGATGCTAAAGGCCTTCCGGCACGTTGTTACTGTCGCGGCCGCCAGGGCGCCACATGTCTTGACGAGTGTCAGAACGATTTGGATGCCAAGATATCCTGTGGCACTAAAAAGGAGTCCGTAACCATACGTCGGTCCCGGGTGCTGAAAAAATAGTAAGTACTTATTTTTAATCTTAAACAACCTACGTATATCAGGAAAAATTCCCGACAGTTCGGTGGATACTCCAAGCTACTGCTGACCTGATAATTTTAATTTCATTCTCTTGAATTTGCAACTTACACTACAATTGATTTTTGGACTACGGACCTACATGTGACTTGCCAAAAATACTTACTTGCATACAAAACGTGAATCCACTAAACAATTTCCCGCTTATTATCATGATGACCAGAAGGTACAAAAACCCGATTGAGTATGAGTAAAAGACCACCTCGGTGTTCGTGGCATTATAGTTCTTCATCGCTTTTTCTTGTACGTTTCCGATGGCGGCATCGCACAGCAATGCCAGGGATATCACAAAGACGCCGACCATGTCGAAATTGGGTGACATGTAACTGTCAGCAAGAGTGAACAAAGAGAGGCCGCAGCACATACTCCCAGCCGCGAGGAAATCCAAAATACCATACTGCTTTCGCTGGATGAGTATGCCGCCGATCAGGACTGGTATTAGCTTGCAGCATTTGAAAATAACTTGGGTGGGATAGTTGAGGTATTCTAGTGATGTGTTGGAGAAGCCCATTGTACCCAATGTCAGCAGTGCCAAAATAAGGTACGTTCTAATTGGAATTCTGGAAATGAAATTAATATTATTAAGTGATTTTTTGCCCTCTAACAGGATACTAAATACAGTACGCCAGTACAGTACAGTACAGTACAGTACAAGGTTCTTATAACTTGGGGGGTTGAGGGTGAGCCCTAAGCTAGGTGTAAATAAAAACCCTACTGTGTTGGATAGCGCCCCAAGGAAATAGGGGTGGGGGGATGCCAGGTAGCATAGTTCAATAGGTATTTTTTCCATGTTAAATTAATGGGTCAATTCCGTATTAGTACAGTAAGAGAACCCCAGTTGTGAACATATGGCTGAAAAACTGCTCAAACAATGTTGGGATTTATGACGGGGGCATAATAAGGTAGTAGCCCAAGCAGCAGTTATCGCTGAACTTTCGAAGTGACGCGACGTCCGCACAAACGCTGCTTATCTTGAGTATCAGAGCAACCTCACTTGACTTAATAATTACTATAAATCAACTTTACTTCAGGCACTTACTTTCTTCTTTCTATTCCGCAGACAAGCTTTTCAATCCATCCAAATATTGCGTAGTATCCAAACTGAATGAGTGTCAGGTACCATCCGTATGGTTTCAAACCGTCTAGTGTAAAAATCAACTCCAACATGTAACCATACATGAGATAGAAGACAAACACCCCAATGCAGCATAAGACGAACTGTGTTGTTTTACTAAAGCGGCTAATGTCATACCAAAGTAACGTTAATTTGGCGACATCTGGTGACTTGTCACCCGCTGGCCCTAGCTGCAGCCTTGTCTCCATGTTAGCACTCCCTAGTCCCTACTGACTCCACTCATATCAGACACTACGAAAATCAGCTCAAGCTGAGAGGTGGCATGTTTGTTTACTTTTTTTAAGTAGACATCTTGACATGAGCAGAAGAATAAATTCATCTTCTGCCACGACTGTTCCCAATTTTGAGTATCTGTGGTTTGCGCCTTTTTATTCCATTAAGCATACTTTCAAAAAACGCGAGAAAGGTAAAAACGTAATTTATAGAAATATAATAATAAAATTTTAGTCTTTTTTAAAAACAGGCAGCTTACAAATTAAAACATTCATCTCCTAGCACACCGATACCGATATAACAAACACCACCACCCAGTTTGATAAATTTTTGAGTTGTGACGATTCATCAGTCTGAAAAAAAAAAAAAAATGATACATAAGACAATAAGGTAATTACAAAAAAATATTGTAAAATACAGCATGCTACGTGGGCTGCAACAGGATCGCCCCCAAGGATCATTTATTTTTATATAAATCTATTATCCTTTATCTCCCTCTTCCTACCTGCCAGAGCTGCCACTTTGGATTCTTGTTAATTTTAAAATTAGGTACCTACCTTTTAACCGTCGAATGGAATTATAGTTTCGACTTCAGCTTTCCCAGAAGTTTTTCCAGTTTGGTAGCTTTCTGCAGGTTTCCCTCAATTTTCAGCTTCCCAGTCATGAACGCCATTGTCGGTTTTAGTTTCCCTTTGAAAAAAATTGTCAGATTGTCAATACTGTTTCAATCGATAATGTGCGAAAAAAATCAGGAGGATGCGTATTCCTTACCGGCAAAAAGGTCAAAGAAGTCTTTGGTGTCCATGGTGAGCGTAGCGTCAGCAGGTGATGGTGGAGACCCAGCCCCTGCGGCCCCAGAACCATTTTTCAAGTCCAGGAACCACAGTCCTTCCTCCGCTCCTAAGACACAACCAACACTTTCACCATGGCACAGAGTTTCCCCAAGCAATGGCAAATTTTTAAGATTCAGCGTTTGTTTCAAAATTGGTCAATTACAAATTATCTACAGTTGACCTCACTCTAAACAAAACACAAGGTTCCCAAAAACATTTTTCCACCATTAGCTTGGTTATTAACTGGCCCTTAACCGTGTGTCGGATCGACCTTTGTCCTTCCATCACCTAAGGTGCCTACGGCAGAAGAAGAACCAAATACCTTTGACTTTAAAAGCATAAACGGCTTGAGTGCTCTGAACAAGTTCTGGCGTCATGCTGCCCTGGATGACAGAGAACATGTTTGCAATGCGGCCTCCGTCGCCTGAATCGCCAGCCTTCTCGGGCTTATCCTTTTTATTGTACACTTTTTCCATTTTCTCGGCAAGCTTATTGCCCAGTGAAGAAGTGATCGCTCCTTGAGCCATTGCTATGTACTTCTCAGGCAAGAAGAAGTCCAGAGTCAGCTTGTCTGCATTTTCTGCAATACAAAAATTCAGGTAGAACATGCAGAAGTTACAGAAAATATTAATAACGGAATTGTGTAAAAAGTTAGAAAATGCCAAGCTACTGACGCACTGTGGTCAATTTAATATTTAAACAATAAACAGTAAACAATAACTAATAACTCTCGAGAGGTTTCTTAAGAATGTGTGGTATGGTTATAAACCAACGAAATCACTTTGACATCGTCGAGAGACCTAACTTCAACT
Organism: Mesopsocus fuscifrons; assembly: GCA_950004255.1. Classification (NCBI taxonomy): domain Eukaryota; kingdom Metazoa; phylum Arthropoda; class Insecta; order Psocodea; family Mesopsocidae; genus Mesopsocus; species Mesopsocus fuscifrons. The sequence goes on from OX465377.1 coordinate 6,127,371, forward strand.
TCAGACACCTTAGCCAGAAGCCGCAACCATTTCCAAAGAGTACATATTTAAATTATTGGCTGGTGCGTGTGTTAATTATATAACAAAAAAGGCTGTACCTGGAACGACTGCGTACTGTTTCAGGTCAGTGATACCCTCCCCACGGAGCACCTCCTCATCAACAAAGAAGTTGCCAGTGCATTGGCGTGAATCTTTAGTGAAGATGGCATACGCGGCGTCAGCCATAACGTCCGGTTTCCGAGAGAAGTGGCCGCTTTCCGGGCCCGCCAACATTTCAATAGCAGCTGTCGCGATTGCTGCAATGTTTCAAATTACATAGTCTTCTTATATTAATTCCCAGGAGGACTGTACATTGTACTGATCGGCTGCAGAACTGTGAAACACACCCTACTAAGGCAAGAGAGTATCTTCTCTATCTCGGTGACTTTCCAACCCCCTTAAGTACCTACCAGTGAGAGGCCAGAGAGCGTTGACCGCTACACCTTGTGACCGGAATTCGGCGGCCATACCAAGTACACACATCGACATCCCGTACTTGGCCATTGTGTACGCCACGTGATTTTCAAACCAAACTGGCTCCATACTCAGAGGTGGGCTGATGTTGAGAATATGAGGGTTTTTTCCCTTCAGCAGGTACGGCAGACACGCCTTTGATCTGCAATCATTTAAAAGGTATTGCTTTTAAAAGTAGGTACTTAAAGACTTTTAACTGAACACAACAAATCAGTCCAAAAGATGCTAAATTACGTACACGAGGAATGTTCCGCGGGTGTTGATGTTGTGCATGAGGTCATAGCGCTTCATGTCAGTTTTCAGAGTCCCCGTTAGAGAAATGGCACTCGCATTATTCACCAAGATATCGATCCCGCCGAATTTCTTCACGGCTGCTTCCACGGCTTGATTCACTTGAGCTTCATCTCGCACGTCGACCACGCACGGTAATGCTTTCCCGCCAGCCGCTTCGACTGTAACATATCGGTAAGTATTGAAAAATAAAGCTTCAAAGGCGGAGAGGAAGTATATTATAGTCGGGACACCTCTTACATTTGACAGGCAAGCAACGACCAATGTTTCCTTGCATTGGTTCAACTTATAGTGTCATTTTCATTCGGTTGTTTACTTACCTTCCTGCGCAGCAGTGAAGATCGTCCCCGGTAACTTCGGGTGCGGCTCAGCAGTCTTAGCCGCAATTACCACATTCGCTCCATCCCTGGCTGCCTTCAGGGCTATAGCTTTTCCAATCCCCCGGCTAGCGCCAGTAATAAAGATGGTGCTCCCAGCAAGTTTCCTAGGGAAAGAGAAACCTTTTGGCTTATATACAGCTTAGCAAGGACTATCCTATCTATCCTATCGTATACTCCCTAGGATCTAAGAGACGCCCTTTTTAGGGAGTTGCCTACTTCGGGTTTTGTTAGCAGGTATGATAGGTGGTTTGGTACCTACATGAGGATCTCTATAGGATCACCAATAGCATTAGAGGTTTGCCATTTTATGGTTAAATGAGTTTAATACGTACCCTGTGTTTATCATTTCTTATGCGTAGCCGAGAGGTACACTGAATGTGAGATGAGACAGCAAGGAGTTTGGACCCAAGTTATCGGATAGGAATCTAGAGGCAAAACATTCACAGCGCTTCGAGATGGCTTCAAGATAAGAGGTAGTTTTAACTTTTAACGGAGAAAATAATAATTTATATTACTTACACGTCTTTTATGTCTGATTATAAAACTAAATAAAATTAGATAAATCACTTGGACGCTTTTGTGATTTGATGACGGTGAGGTCACGTGATGACAACAAAAAGAATCGTGGCACTAGAGTCGTGGCATTAGAATTTCCTTTTGTTGGTTTTGTTTATTTGTTTGGAGCGTTTGGAGTTGGTTGTGGAAACCGCCTTCTTCGAAATTACTGCAGTTTTATAGTTTCGTGTGCTTTATTCAGCCAGTATTCTTCATTTAATCAAGATATAGCTGGTAACGCATCATTTTATTTAAATAAATGTGGTATTGGATTGTAGGAACACTAAAAGTCAACAATGGGATTGTTGCGTAGGTCGAGAGGAATTATCTTTTCGAAGATGACTTCAATCTCGGATCTGATGTGCAGAAGCTGGAGTTGTGTAGGGTTTCTTCTAATGGGGGTTTCTGCTTCCTAAAATCCATCTGTTATGCCTCTTGTCCTCTTGAGGATTGTTGTAGCACACACGTAGGTAGGTATTCGAGTCCTCAACGGTGTGGATTTGAAATTTGAATCTGACATAAGCAGTGAACAACGATGTAGGAGGTATTGCCTATTACTTATTCATTTGAGCCTACTGCATGGAAGGTTTAGGTAGGTAGGTATATTCTCCATTATTTAGTCTACTGTCTTCAGTTTGCAGAAGTGCGATGAGTAGACCTTATCCCTGAAATTTCCCCTGTTACCTACTCCTCCGCTCTGATACCTACAGTTCCAACCTCAGCCAGCGCACCGTCTTAATGTGCTATTTAGGTAGCTGCCGCAAGAAGGTAAAGAGAGAGGAATGATTGAAAATAATCGAACTTTAATTAGCAAACACGAATGAATAAAAACAGGTACTATCGACACCATATTCACCGCCTTCAATATATGGCGCAGTTTCACAAAGTCGACGCAACGTCAACCTCAACCGCCTTCTATATTCTTGTTTCTTGCTTGTAAACACAAACACTGGCACGACTTCAACAAGGCATTGCCCTGCTTAGTTCTAAATAAATACACTTCGCAATGAACTACTTTTGAAACACAACAGCACATCCTAACTCATTTCGAAAACCAGCCAAAAAAGGCAAAAGGAAAATGGAAAACCTTGAAAGCACTCACTTGTTTACTTTTCAATTTCAATAAACATAAACAATTTTCAATTTCAGGACGCCAACCTATTTTTTCTGTTACGGCGGTTGCGACAATAATGTTGTGGCGACAATATGGTGTTGCAATTTCCATATAAATACAGTGCTTAATAAAAACAACAGTTGGCAATAAGTAACACAGAGTTAAAACAGGGAATAGACGGTACCAGTACGCAGGGGGTACCTTACCCAGCAGGTCAGCATTGAAAACAGAAATAAATAGCTCGGCTCAGCCTGTTCGGTGGAAGTTGAAGACTGCTTTGGAAGGAAGTGGATCAGTAGATTTATATAAAGACAAAAATAATATCACAAGGTATCAAATTGGAAAACACCTATTTGTGTAAAAATTAATTTTTAAGAGACAAATTGTGCGAAATTCAACCACGCTGTGATTTTGACACAGTAGCACATTAGGTAAAACACATTTTATAGAACACACAATACTTTGGTCGACTAGATGAAGTTGTGCCGAGATGGTGAAGTGCCTGCAATCACTGATATTTGCTATTATCTACTGACATTGACACCAACATAATATCTAACTAGCGACCACACCTACACTTGCCAATTTAAACAAAGCTTATAGTAAAAATATAGATAGAGTTAAGCGAGTAACATTGGGTCGTGGAAAATAAGTTATTTATAGCTCTGTTAGACAGGCTGAAAATATTATAAAATAGGGTCTCATTTATGATCTAAGCTACTTTTTTCATGTTTCTGTGGCTGTAACGAAAGACGAGTGCCCCCCAGTCCAGGGAATGCAAAAATGGGGCTGGCAGTCCATGGCATGAACATTGTGATCAGCAGCCTTCGGGAGATCTAAACTAACATCTTGGGTTCGAAAGAATTAAGTTTCGGGCAGTTTTGTGGTTGAGGGGGCGGAACCTAGTGAGTTTTTGAGTATGAGTCTTTGTTCTGGTAGCCGGACACGTAGCCGGACTTGTCTGCGTCATCCCTCCTGCCCGCCGCACCCTTCCCCTTCCCCGCCTCGTCAAACCGCAGTTTGTGCGATCCTGTGTATTTGCTCACGTCAGTCAGCCTCTCCACAGTTGAGTCGATTTTAGCAGTGGCCTGCCAAGAAATCATTAATCATTACCTTTCTAACAGCAGGAAGTGGCAGGAGACACAGGGTCCCAAAGTAACGTGAGGTTCTCTCTTTAGTCAGAATTCCTGGGTGGCAATTGGTGACGGGCTGTTTGATCTCAGCCAGGTAAGTCGGGACTCGAGAGTGTGTCCTCATACTGTTCATAGTGCTGAGCGTGTTGTAATAATATGTCCCTTTTCAGGTCTTACCGAGGCTCCGTGGATACCGGGTGCTCCACTACCCGCCAACTTCTGCTCAATCTCCGATAGTTCCACTTTCTTCGCCTTCGCGAGATCCTCAAGAAACTTCTTATAATCTTCCAGTGTGATCTTCAGAGACCTGCAATAGAAGTAAGTACCCACACTTAGATCTAGGCAGGGGGTGTACATAATGTACGTCATTGGTAGGTACCATACCCTACAGGCTTTACGATTACATTCGTTAACCCGTACCTACGCGTAACAGTAAGTGTGTGGTTAGTAGTTCGCCTCTGGCAGGCAAATTCCAGAAAACGCCCACCCGATCAAAATCTCTTGCAATTCCTTCAGTTAGTTTCGTAAGTATTGAGGACCACTCTGTATCACCTATTTTCTTCACTTTAATGTGAAGACATAGGTCCATTTACCTATAACCATTGTGGTATGGTAAGTAGTAAAAAATATCGAATTTATTCTTTGCACTGTTTTTGAAACTGCACGGTGAGTTATTTTATTACAAACGAGATTTCTGAGTTGTATGAAATCCTTGTGAGAATTTCCACAGGCTACTTCGTGTTCTCGAGCTTACTTGAATTTTTTGAAGTGTATTGCAGTGTCCGTCGTAGTGATGGTTTTCCCGTCGATGACTTTGGCCTGTTTCATCCATTTGTCGCTCTGACTGAGGGTGATATGTTTTCCATCAGACTTAGTGTCTCCAAACTTGGAGAAGGCTTTGAACTGTTCCCTTAGGTTGATCCTTGGTGAGGTGCTCGCTCCCTCTGCGGACTTAGGCGTTACATTTTCTGGTGTTCCTTGGGGCGTGGCCTTCTCTGCAGGCGCTGCCGCTGGAGTTGAGGGTTCTGCTGCCACTTCACTGCTCGGTGCCTCCGACATCCTGCAAGAAAAAATAGTTCCGTTAAATTTGTTCGCGTGCAGAAGAGTTGGAAAAGCATCGTCATGCCTTACTTAAAAAATCCCCATGCGGTTGGGTTTATTTATTGTTTGGTTTATTGGAGAAGTGAAATCTAAATCTCAGTCTCAATAAGAGTATTTTTGCGAACCTTGAACACACCTTTCGCCTATCTACCGACTTACTTCCTAGTCTTATCTTATCTGTTTTGGAGTTGTTTGGCTGTTTGTTGTTGTTGCTTCGTTTTATTCGGCTGCCTAAACTCAAAGCCACCCTCTATTTTAGTTCTATACTTAAAAATTAATATCCTTTTTTTTTTTTTGTAAATTTGTAGCAAAGCAAGTCGTTTATGTTTTCCGACGTACCTCCGCTACTGAAATATGGACGGAAAAAATTTTCACAGTTCGGATGCAAACCTTTTGTCAAGTGATCATTTTGTCGTGCATTAGGTGGTGACCCACTGATCGCAAACAATAACTGAAGGATTTTTCCCTAACTTCCTCCCTGATTTTCGGGGTTAACCATCAATCTCTTGTCAGGATTGTTGGTTGGTAACTTGAGGCGTGCAAACAAGGTTTTACGATGGGCGGCGACCTTGTGGCGAGCGGCGAGGTCGGTGCTGGGGTGGTAGAGGTTAAGAGGGGGAAAGGGGGGAGAAGGGGTTGGGTGTGGTGCGAAAAACTGAAATAACGAAGAACTACGAGCTTTCAGTCATTCAGGCGGTAATCACCTCGGGGATTATGATTATTATTTCTCCTATATATTATCCACTTTCACTAAATAGCTGGCATTTCTACGAACAACGATAGCCGAGTGGAGTGAATGGTTGTCTTTAGCGGGATCACATGGGTTCGATCTCGATCCTGTCAGATTTTTTTCTGATCAGCATTCACCTCTGACATATTTTTTGTCATCTCAACTGGGAAGTGCCATCTTTCCCCGATTGTAGATTGCTTTCTATAAGTTATGATTTTCAGAGCTCTGTTGTTTTTTAGAAAGTGACTGTATTCACCTTTAGAGTAGGGCATAATTGTACGGCCTCGATAGCCGAGTGGACTAAATGGTCGACTTTTGAGGAGCAGTGAGAGCCGGGTTACGCCGGTTCGATCCCGATCCTACCAAAAAGTTTTTCTGCTCGGCATTCACCTCTGACATGTTCAGCATGTCAAGTGAATTGTACATCGAGGCTGTGGTGGTTCGGAACCCACCTAAAACTGTAGGTCCCCATCGTTTACTCGATGGCTGGGGAGCTGGTATTTGATAGTGCTGCCAGCTGAGCACAATAGATAGTTTTTGAAATCGGTCTAGTTGCTGGGCTTGTCCCCCCAACCCTCAGCTATTATTATGGCATAATTGTTTTGGCTACAATTTGTAAGAATGTGACCGCAATGAAAGTGAAGTTCTTAATCTAGAAATTGAGTTGGGTATGTTACTCGTGCTATCTCTAATGAGCATTAATCCATGCACAACACGAGTAGGGACGGTGACGTCAGAAGCGTAGGCTCACAGAAGAGTTGGAAGGGGGACTATGCGCAGGAATTGCCAATTTACACCTTTAGTGCCTAACAGCTATTCATATGGCCTTCACATCGTTTCAGGCTTTTACTTAAGTTTATTAAGGTATATTTAAACGTCATAGTTTAGAGTTCAGACGTACCTGTCCGTTACCTACTCAGTCTGTCGATTCGTTGATCTATTTCCTGCCTTTTACCCTTGATTGTTATGTTACGATTGGGCCTAGTCAGTATAGGTACTGATACGGTGTTGTTCGAGAAATCCAGTGTAGGAGTCGTTATGTTTTAAATATGGCAGTTACTGAGAGGATTTGATGACTGGATAATGGATTATTTATGGATTAATTATGGATATAATGGATATGGAGTCCACAAATGACTCGTATACGAGCTTCTATAAAATTTACCTTAAAATTTTGGTTCTTACATATTTTGCACTTCGCCAATTGAACTTGCCCCTTATAAGTCGTGACAAAGGGGTATACTCGTGAAATTGGTATTTTTAGGTAAGGGTGAGAGTCAGCAGTAACCCTTCGACCTTGTCCGGGGGTTGAATTGTATGGTAATTTGTTATTCAGGTCAGCACGCGACTGACCAATCACGACTTCCCGTAACAGCTGCAGGGCTGTAAATCTTACCTACCCATCCTCCTTCCGTTATTCTCTAATTGCATTTCTTATTATGTAAGTTACGATGTTCTTCCCAACAACCCTCTCGTACTTTCCTCCCTTAATTGTTTTACTGTCGAAGACAACTAAAAGACTTTCACCCTACCAAGACTATGATTGATCTTGATGTTCTTCCTGCGATATTTTTATCACCCGACCCGGGTACATTACCACAAGTGGTTCTCAAGGCGAGAGATCTCGTGTAGGTACCTATACACCAGTGAAACCTAACAATAGTTGCTGCGGTTAAGCGTGACAGTGCAGGGCGATTTACTCCATGAAACTGAGAAGCAACTTCAAACCGCACTTGAAAGGGGCTCACACTGAGAACGAAAGCTACACCTATATACCTTCTACAATTACCAGAGAGGTTACAGCCTCGATAGCCGAGTGGACTAAATGGTCGACTTTCGAGGAGCAGTGAGAGCCGGGTCACACCGGTTCGATCCCGATCCTACCAAAAAGTTTTTCCGCTCGGCATTCACCTCTGATATGTTCAGCATGTCAAGTGAAATGTATATCGAGGCTGTGGTGGTTCGGAACCCACCTAAAACTGTAGGTCCCCATCGTTTACACGATGGCTGGGGAGCTGGTATTTGGTAGTGCTGCCAGCTGAGCACAATGGATAGTTCTTGAAACGGTCTAGTTGCTGGGCTTGTCCCCCCCCCCCCCCCCCCAACCAAGTAAAGCAAGTACCAGAGAGGTTCTTAGCTATTTCTCTGCTTATCAGGCCCAGAGCATTAAAGTACGGATAGGTTCTCGTGAGAGAAAGCACTCTTTCCTTTTTCACATCAATATTCCGCTCTGTCAGACTTGCGTTCCCTATTCTACCCCATGCTAAAGAAAACAGTGGCTGGATGGACGACCTCCTTAAAATCTATGCACGCCTGCTCAGCCTGCTCTTGACTGTCTCCCTCCCATCGATTGTTTCATTTTAAGATTTATTGTTAGTAGATAGGGTAAGTACTGTTACCATCATCTATATATCTATATCATCATCATCACCATCATCTACCATCATCATCACCATCATCTATATCTATACCATCATACCATCATCTATACCATCATACCATCATCTATATCATCTACCTATGTATAGACTTGATTCCATATGCATCATTGGGAGACCCTACTTCACATTAGAACGAAGCTATCTCTAGAGAGTTTAGAGGGTAGTCCAACAGCTTGATATCTTTGCACTGGTTCTTAAGGCACCTGTTGTGATAAATATTTTGCACATCATCCTTATCTGTTTAAAACTGATAACTCGGATGCCGACTTGAGCTTGAGTACGCGGACTTCGCAGGAGCGGTCATGCCCAGAAATAGACACGGCTATTCCTAAGTCCCTCAGACCCATAAGTTCGTGCTTCCTCTCTCGACCAGTGGATTATTGACACTGACACTGACACACAAGACTATTGATACAGTGTCACACTGACACGGCCTTCAATTTCCATCTCATCAAACGCTCCACTCTCGTTTCGCTCGATGGTTTCTGCAATCAAGCTACCACGGTTTGAATTGTTACTATAATTTTTTAGGATTCCAAATTTGGTGTTAGTTATAGACGCTTGCTGTTGAAACCTCAATTGGAAAATTTCTGCAAGTTCTTCAGCAAGAATTTAAACAAAAGTACTGCGGGATTCCGTCAGTCCCGGCTAACTTCTTTGGCTTTAGTTTCCTTATGGCTTCTGTAACGTTTTCTGCCTGGTTTTTTTCTGTTTATAAACCTGTGACAGTCAGTGTGTCGTATTTTCCGACTTTTGGCCGATAAGAACTTCTTAAATACAAAATTTGGTGAATATTCTTATTTTGCCTGAAACCACTGTGGAAACCAAATGGTCCAGATTGCGTTATATACCATGCGAGATCAATGGCAGCCAAACACAGAGTATAAACAAAAGTTAGCACTCAAGTTCCCTTCAATTCCTCCTCATAAACATACACCATATGATAGTTGCGTGTCAGCGGTAAGGATTTATTGGAATTTTGGTGGTAATATTCAAGGACTCACCCCTGTTGTGCGTGTGGGACTGCTCACTCGGTCAGCAACTTGAGAGCAATGAGTCACGGGAGGCAAACGCACCCCCGCGCCCCGCACCACGCATTCATCGATCTCGCAACAGCGAATCCGCGCTCAACGTGACTCACCCCAAAAAATATTAGCTCTACTCATTACTTTCCCCCGAACAATAAAGCGGACGCTTCGAAAGGTCATGAAAAGAAAGTGGAAAGTTATCTGAAAGTCAGATACCGCATACTTTACCCTTGTACTTTACCCTCACCCTTGTGAAACCCATCATTTTTGTGACGCTTAGGTATCTCTCATTGAACCTTACGCGACTCCCAAGTCAAATTGCAGATGTACCTAGAGGTATATACCTACCCACCCCGGTACCCGCCTACTTCCTCAAATACCCCTTTCATATTATCATCATCACCACTCATAAAATACCTAATGAAGTCAAATTTCAAGTCATTATCTTCTTCCGAATGTGACTTATAGCGGATGGATCGTACAGGTCTGGAAATTTTAGAAGCTGTTCCTTTATCGTGTGAAGTGCCCTTCTCGTAAAGGTCTCTGCTGGTCTTCTCAAGCGTCAAACTACCAAGACAGAGGTGCCAGGTTTGACCCAATGTGCGCCATAGAGCCATCACTACTTGGGAGCTATCAGTTTCAAGTCCGTATAGGTCACAAGTACCAGTTAAATTTAATTGCGAATCTCAGAATTTACCCCAAGTAAGGGTGCGTCCCACCATGCCCAGTTAAAATTAAACTGGAGATTTAACTTTTAAGTTAAATTTAACATGGTAAAAATAGGTCAAAATCTCCAGTTTAATTTTAACTGGGCATGGTGGGACGCACCCTAAGTGTGACTGAATAATTTAGTGACCCATACCTGCGAGTAGATAGGTGTAGGTATTCACGTTCAGCACACGCACAACTCCCAGCAGGGACTGCGAACTCAACTCCCACTGGAAGCCGTACTGTGTTGTACTGCGGTCTATCTGTAGCGTAGTCTCTGTGTTGTGTGGGTGTTCCCGCGTCATCGGCGTATTTAATCCCAGTTTTTACTGTCTTCGAATACATCATTAGATCAGATGCCCATAGGTTACAACTGCGTACCTAGGTAAATTGTCACACTCAAATAAAGCGTTTGTGTTTACTACGTTTTTTCAAATGGGGGGGGGGGGGGGGAGGGTTGTATATTTTTTAGCTTCACTTGAGTGAAGAGCGATAGAGCCGGTATTTCCGTTGGGGTCGTAGGTTACCCAGTGATTTTTGGTCTGATTTTGGAAGCGAAAAAAATCTAGTGAACAGGATATTCAGTTATAATTTATAATGAATGAAAAATCTGAATTACATAGAATTAATAATTATTTATCATAAATAAAAAATGTGAATAAATCAGAAAGAAAAAACTTGAATAAAAGTTTTTGGAACTTCTAAAAAAGGCGGGAAACTATATTCGCTGGCAACCCTGTATCCGTATCAGGCTGCCAACTGATGACTTTGTAAACAAGAGGATTCCTGCAGTGACAATTGATTTTTTTCATGATGGTTTTATTTGATTTTGGTTCCAGATCTGCCATGAATGCTGAGGCACTAGGGCAGGAAGCATATAACAAGATATTGGCCGATAATTACAAGGACGCTGTGGTGCTTTTGAACAGAGCCATCGATATTGATCCAGAAGATGATCGTCTGTATTCCAATCGATGCTACTGCTATCTGGAACTCAATGATATCACAAGGTAATACATAACATCGGAAGAATACAGGTGATGGAATGAAATTTTCCATATTTTAACCCCCAGAAAGACCGGATACAAGTTTGTACTTCTCGTTCCAGGGCTAAACTTGATGCCGTAACGCTGAAAGAAAAATTCCCAGATGAAAAGAATGGTTACTTCCTGATGGGCGAAATTCTTCTGTGTCAGAACATGAACAAAGAGGCTGAAGATGAATTCCATAGAGCGTACACGCTGTCACCCACGGAGGATACGTCTAACAGGCTGTTTGAGGCTCAGATGAAGCAGATTCTGGCTCGTGGACATCCCCCTGACCGCGCTAGGAAAGCACTGGTGCAGGAGCGTTGCGTTCAGGTAAACTGAACACTATGTTTTTTAGGGTAAATAAATTGGTGATTCAAACTACTAGTAGGTTTTTGACTTCGTTCCTGTGGTATCCAAGTGTCTTATCCACGGGCGTGCCCACATGTATGTCCACATGATTGTGTCTACGTGTCGTGTCCTGGGGTCTATTCCGGATCTGTTAACGGTGAGAAGTGGTGTGGTGTAAGCTATGTTTTAGCGCTAAGAGCTTAACGCGTGATTATCGACCAAAGATCCGGAATAGATCTGCTGAAAGTTGTTATTAACAACCGTTTTTACCCTCAATTACTGTTTGATTTTAGGGAGCCCTGTCCCTCCTCGCTTCAAATGAGGTTCTCCTAGACAGCTGCGTGCAGGGGCCGCCAATGGTATTCTCAGCGGAAGAGGAGCAGCACTTGTTGAGTGAGCTTCGCCGCGTCGAGATGCCTCCCGTGGTTACCGCCGCAGCCGCCCCCGGCAACCCAAAACCTACCGTACTCATCCGGAAGCCGGGCGCGCCAGAGAAAAAGAAGGATCCTCTTATGGAGTGCGTATTACCTTTTAATATTTCGATTACTTCGAACCGTTTTGTCATAACTAAATCAAACTTTGGATGGGAAACTTAAAAATGAACAGTAGTTGTCAAATCAAATGTATTAATAATATTTTCACAGTATACAGTATACAGTAAGTGTGAGGCCCACTAGGTGTTCCCGTGTTGGGCCTCAACTACAGAATTAAAAAATGAAAAACAAATTCGTAGAAATAAATCGTTGAAAGTTCCTACCTATCCTACCTATCAAGATCCTACCTACCTAACAGAAAAATCAATATAAGGTGTTAAGATATTTTTTTACCTCTATATCGAATTTTTTTAGGCTGTGAGAAGTTTTAATGTGTAAAGGTATTCTATTGAATAGTTGGACAGCTCTATAGACGTGGCTCGTTTTAAAAAGGCTTCCTTTGGCGGCTGGTGGTCTGAGGTTGCAGCCTGCGCCCAGGCTCGTCATACGTCCATGCTGTACGTAGTCAGTCCGTCCGTCCTGAGATCGGTTCTTTTTATATCTATAGAGTTGTCTTGCATAGGTGTATTCAATGTGAGGGACGCTAAACAGACCAAACTTTTAATTTTTTGCTTTGTTTTTGAGGTGATGGTTTCCCTATCAGTTATCGCGTTAACTTTCCTACCTAGTATATGTAAGCAAATTGTTTTCGTATGGTGGAGTTCACCAGATTCTAAATTTTACTATAGTGTCTCCTAACGAACAGACTTCTCTTATCATTATGTTAAGCTTATGACAAGTATCCTCTAAACCTTGCAATAACACTTGTTATAAGCTAAACATACGATAAGATAAAGTTGTTCGTTAGAAGGCACTATAGCATACTTGAAGACCTGAAGAAATCCACCCTTAGGTTGGTGGTGAACAGTCATAGTGTACACTATAGCGTCATCGGAGTTATGTTATCATATCTTTAGCTTTTGATGTAAGGTAAACATACGGTAACATAAATCCTACCGTTATCGTTTTTGTGAAATCCAGCCTTAGTCACTAGTCGCTTTTAGCCTTTGACAGTTTTATTATTATTGCTGCCGATATGGTGTGATCGTATAATGGGGTTTTTCAGTCCTGCAAATCCTCTGAAGTCGCCTTCGCTTTGGGTGGGCAACTTGACCAGTCTAGCGACGGAAGCTCGGCTGAAGAAACTGTTCGGGAAAGCTGGAAAAGTGAAGGACGCGTTTGTCTTCGAGCACCATGCTTTCGTCAACTTCTGGGACGTCGAGTCCGCGGGCAAGGCGATGGGGCTGTTGCAGGGAGCTCCATTTGATAACAAGAAACTTATCATCAAATACCCCGATCGATACCTTCCTGACAAAAAGTAGCTTTGGGTTAATTGCTGTTTTTTGATATTTATCTTTTGTACATTATGGGCATGGTTCTTTCTACCCCTCACTTGCGGCAAATGTCTAATAACAAGTATTTACTCGTGTATTTTAGCAATCGTATTTTCTGAGGTGTAACATTTGGTGCAAGTGCGGTGAAGTCGGAAACTAAGCCTGAACCCAGTGCCGTTTGGAGGATATTTAGGATATTTATTTGTTCTGAAATAAAATGTGTCTTTAATGGTCAAAAATTACTCGATCGTTAAATCAAAACCTAGTTAACATTAAAAAATATTTCAGAACAACTAAGTATGCAACATTTTTCCTAGACAACGCTGTAAAAAGGCCAACAAACAGCAATGTGGGCAGGTTTTTTAATATTTCAGTTTCACTTCAATTAGAAAGTGGGGAAAAAGACCATCGGTCATGAAATCTAAAGGCATTATTAAACGGTAGCAAGTTAACCCTGTTAAGGTGATAGTCAGCCACAACCGTTGAGAAGAAGCGATTACAAGGAGAGGCTCAATTTCTTTATCACAATTGCAGTGTTTCCGTGCTTGTAGTAACAGAACATTAACGATTAAAATAAATTGTGTGAGATTTAAAAAACCAAGAATTGAAAAGAAACAGGTCCACTTTCCGCAAATTCTGTATACCATGCTGTAAAGCCTATAGATTTCATTGGAAAACCATTTTAATTTATTGTAATGTTTTGGAATAAAACAAAATAACTTCACCTAAAAAGTTTGCCATACTGCCAGGAGTGGTTATCAACCGGGAAGGTACAGGTGTCCATTCAATACTACACCATTTGGGGTGGCTTTTAACTTAACTATAAATAAATTGTATAATAATCGTTAAGTTGGACTTGTGAAAGCCACCCTCACCTTATCGCAGTGTTTAGAGGGTAAGCTAAACATGTACCTACCTGGAATATTTATTCAGTATATTCAGAATATTTAGAATATTTATTCAGTATTCGTCCTTTGATTGTTTTAGACCATTTTTTGAGGAAACTAAATATTGGATTTGTATGTTCTAAAATGTAATATGTCTTTTTAACATCCAAAATTAACTGGCTTTGTTGTGATTTTATGTTCGGGTAATTTTGGACCAATTTTTTATCGATCACACGATCGTGTAAAATTCTTCATAGATACTCATTTCTGACGTTAAAAAGGCGTATGTATTCTCAGTACATTTAATTTCCGACAGTGTTCTCAGATAATGTTGGGAAAAAGTGTCAGATAGTAAGTAGTCAGTCTTCAGTTAATCTAAGGCCTTCAAACAAAGCCTTCAAGTAAAAGAAAGACACCGAAATTTCATTTCGGAAAAGATTGAAACTGAAGATTTCTCCCCATGGGTTCCGAGTTCGCATCAGACTAGCACTTTGTCTATACTATCTGTGACTAAGCAGCTTATGTGCCCCATATAACGCTTCTTTCCATAGGTCGTCGTGTAGGCGAGTGGGCTGCGGCGTCGGCTAGCATCATCCTCGGGTCCCGAGTTCGTATTCGCCCGTCAGTAGACTTTTCTCTCCTACAATCCGCCGTCTCGGAGTTCCTGCCGCAAGTTGAGCAGGTGTATGAGGGCAGGTGAGGATGTAATGGGCGATATGGGAAGTACGCGCGCATCGTGTGACGTCAGAATGCGGCAATGAGTGATCGAGGGCTGCAGTGTAGGAAGTACGCGTGCATCGTGTGACGTCAGAATGCAGCAATGTGAAATTGAGGGCTGCCCTGTAGGAAGTACGCGTGTATCGTGTGACGTCAGAATGCAGCAATGTGAAATTGAGGGCTGCAGTGTAGGAAGTACGCGTGCATCGTGTGACGTCAGCACGCAACAATGTGAAATCGAGGGCTGCAGTGTAGAAACATCGTGTAACGTCAGAATGCAGCAAAGTACAGAGACGAATGAATAATGGGGAAAGTACGCGTGCATCGTGTGACGTCAGAATCCAGGAAAGACTCGGAATAAAAATGGCATGCGGGCCATGGCAGATGGCCAGGTGGGCCAGGTTCGAGCAACGAGTGCAAGAACTAGAGAGCATGGCAACGAGTGCGGAATTGAGAATGCGGAATTGAGAATGCGGAATTGAGAATGCGGGCGATTAGCGAAACCCCAGCATCCAGCAAGTAGCGCAAGTGAAGCGCAGAATAACGGAGTAGTACGAAATTTTCCTAAAAAAAAACAAAAAAATCGCTGTGTAAAATCGTAAAACTCCGCACTCCACTATAATAAACACTATGAAACTCCACTCCACTCCACTATGCGACACTAATGAGATGGCGAGAAGGCCAAATCCGCCATGCTGGGTCCCGCGAGATTGCTCTTGTATTTTGCGTTATTTGCGGTACCTGCTCTGCCCACACAGCATCAGCATCTCCGTGATTTTGCCTTTTTATTACGGGGATTCCGCGCGTTAATTCTCTCAAAAGACAAAAGGATCAATTCTTTTCAATTAATAAATTCATGTTTTGGTCTTATTTATTAACTTGAACGCACGCCCCGTTGAAGCTCCTTATATATTTGTAGGCCAAGCCCCATTATCTATTTTATAGACTTCATTGTCAACCCCATTTTACCCGTACCGTATTTTCTCTCTCGCAACAAGTCTTCCATTTTTGTTCCTATACTCCCCGTCGTACTACAGCCCCCAAGCACTGCATTCTGACGTCACACGATGCACGCGTACTTCCTATTTCCCCATTACAACATCCCTACCTGGCCTCATGGACCTCATCAACTTGCGGCAGGAACTCTGAGACGGCGGATAGTGAGAGCGAAAAGTCTACTGACGGGCGAATACGAACTCGGGACCCGAGTGTGATGCTAGCCGACGCCGCAGCCCACTCGCCTACACGACGACCTATGGAAAGAAGCGTTAAATGGGGCACATAAGCTGCTTGGTCACAGATAATATAAAGAAACAGTCTCGTGCTAGGCCGACGCGATCCCAGTTGCTCGCCACCTCACGACCACCTGCGGAGTAAGTGCCTACAAGGTGCAATTCGTGGGGAGTGTACCTAGGTGTGGAGCAAGCAGAAGAACTGAAAGAGGGCCACTGCGGAGAAAGGAATAATAAAAACTTCGCTGTTACGTCGATTCGATAATACACTGGGTCATCCTCCAAGGAAAGCTAACTGCCACAATAATGAAATGGAACACTTGTGAAATTTTTCCTTTCTGTACATACGAAACGTTATCAAAATATATCATTGTCAATAATGCCACAGTTTTATTTTTATATCCAGTATTTTCCTACCGTCCTGGGGCACTGCGATAAACGCTAGGTAGAAAGGAAGAGTAAAAAGAGATTTCGTGAAACTTCAACCACTTATTGGCTCAGGAAGTTCCAATTTAGGTATCCTAGGTCAAAATGATAGAGGGAGGGTTAAATTTTTATGCCAAACATCAGGCCGTAGTAGGCTATAGGTAGGTACATAGAGGAGGCAGGAGGCCTTCCAATCACTGGGAAATGTAAACAAAGTGCACTGAAGAAATCTTAATGATAAACACACGAGTGGCACCAGAGTGGTGTTTAATGGTGCACATTTTTTGAGGAAACTATCGGATATACTCATTTGTTCTGAAATATAATGTCTTTTTTCTTTAAAAAAAAGTGACTTTCCTATTGAGTAATTTTTGACTAACTTTTTCACTCGATCTTAATATAACCACTTAGGGCGGATTTCACCATCAGTCCAGTCAATGTTAACCCCCCTCCCCCATGAACGGAAAATTCACATGGTAATGCCA
Organism: Mesopsocus fuscifrons; assembly: GCA_950004255.1. Lineage (NCBI taxonomy): Eukaryota > Metazoa > Arthropoda > Insecta > Psocodea > Mesopsocidae > Mesopsocus > Mesopsocus fuscifrons. Next base: position 6,144,358 of record OX465377.1, read on the forward strand.
ATGTGCAGGGCCGGACACTCCATAATGCGGGTAATGCGCGGCGCATTGGGGCCCGCGGGCCCCCAGATTTTTTTCCGAAGTATTGTCCACTATTTCCACCCATGACTGTGGGGGAAGGGGGGGGGGGGGGGGGGGTGGAGGGGGCCCGGGAGTGGTCCGCAATTGGGGCCCGCGAACGCTGAACGCTGTGGGCGGCCCTGCCAACGTGAAGCACAAAAAATATAGGCGAAACCCCCCCCCATGACCACTTTCTGGATACGGGCCTGGGGAAGGAGGTTTAAAGGATGGTCCGAATCTTCCCGCAAGTTAAAGAAATGCGTCGTATACGTATAAATTTTCTAACTGTTAACCTGGACTGGTGAATGCCACCCCTAGTTAACTGTTAACCTGGACTGGTGAATGCCACCCCTAGTTAACTGTTAACCTGGACTGGTGAATGCCACCCCTAGTTAACTGTTAACTTGGACTGGTGAATGCCACCCCTAGTTAAGTAATTTAATTATTGCATTTAGAAACAAATATCTAACAGTACTCTTAGAAAATGGATAGTAGAAAACGTCAACAAACAACATTGCGTAGACAGGCTTAACTACCACAGCCTCGATATACATTTCACTTGACATGCTGAACATATCAGAGGTGAATGCCGAGCAGAAAAACTTTTTGGTAGGATTGGGATCGAACCGGTGTGACCCGGCTCTCACTGCTCCTCAAAAGTCGACCATTTAGTCCACTCGGCTATCGAGGCCGTTTGTTAGGTAGGTAATACGGTGGAGGTATGTCTGCTGGTGCGAGTAGGTTGTCTGGCAGGTTATGGTGAGCCCTCATCTAGGTGGAGGTATGTCTGCTGGTTGTCAGGCAGGTTATGGTGAGCCCTCATCTAGGTGGCTCTCCGGTTTGAGAACAAGCAGTGCGTCGTCCAGCCAGTAGTAGGCCTGCGCCAGGTCTCCCTCGCACAAATACGGCACTCGTGTCCACCGTACCACACTGTACCCTGCTGGTGTCAGAACGCTGTGGACTAGACTGTTGACTTGGTCCTCGAACCGCCGCCCACTCACGCACAAGCTTTGCGAGGGAATGTGGTCAGGACTCCCTGAAAAATCATGACAGAATAAAAATTGAAATTTTTTCGTCAGTTTTCAGAATGGCTAACTCACCAGGTGGTTTTTTGACACATTTCCAAGGATAGATTTGTACCATTTCTAGGTGTAAGTACCTACTAATGAGATTTTCGGCTAAAAACATAAGCGACAGCAGGATGCTTTTTAATGGAAACTAGGAATCTGTAGAATGTTTTTGCTCTGAAATATAATAAATTTTCTAACAGAAACAACTATTTAGTTAGCTGGTTAGCTCAGAATTAGTTACCTACCCAGAAGAGTCCAATTAACAAATGAATGCCTATGGCTTCGTCAGGGACAAGTAAATTATATTCAAAGAGAAAAAAAGCAGAAAGAAAACAGAAATCAGCAGAAAAACTAGGATGATTATTACAACTGAAAGAAGATAAGACATAGTGATAGGTTGCACGGAGATAACTGGTCACATTTTTCTTGATATAAATTTTCTTGAAAATATATTAGCCCCAAAGTTGAAGCGTTTAGTAGGACCTTACCCACCTGATTCTACGTATGGTTTAAATGGCAACACAAGGGCAAGGATGACGACCCCGCCAGGTTGCAGGACTCGCCGAATGTCCGTGAGCACGTCAAGAGGGCGGTCGCAGCGGTCCAGAAGGTTCAGGCACAGCACCACGTCAAACTTCAGCTCCTGCTTTGTCCACGAATCCACGTCCAGAACCCTGCAACAAAAAAGCGCATTACTGGAATGCTACAGTACACATTGTGGTACAAGAAGGTACGAACATGTGTTCGCTCCTTCGACATATTAGAGCACCTGGGTTACACGCTCTGAATAGCCCGTTAGGCGAGAACAGCACAGTATGCCGTATAAGGCTAAAGACACTTGAAGAGTCTGCAGGCCAGATTTTCGCTACATGACTTGGCAAACTCGACTTATGAATTATAGGCGCAATTATCGGCCCATTCATCAGATATAATGTGTTCCCGTGGAAATCACATTAAAATAATAAATTTTTAGAGCTAGTAATGAGAAGTTGGAAGCGGGCGAGCGACTCAAACAATAACATTCATATCGAGCAATTTGTTTCCTAATTTGGAACTAATCCTCTTCGCTCAATCTCGTCGTATTTATGTCTTTATTTCACCGAAATCAATTACGCGCGCATTGCTGCGGTCACGCTCTGCAAATTGCCTCAGGCCCGAGGCAACATGTAACGTAAAGCCACCTCTGCTTCCCATTCACTGGTGTAGGCACAGGAGGTAGATATAGGTAGAACAAATTCAGCAATCAAAAAGTGAAGTCTCAACCACGACCAAGTTTTGTGATCTGTGCTGCGACCACGTATACTCTTCATTTTACTTTGCCGGTACTTTGGTAAAATTATGCCCACACTGATTAGACTTTTCTGAGAGGTTTACAGTTTTCCTATACCTACACAATACCAAAAGACAGCAAGGGAAGCACTTTCTGCAGTCGGTTGCGAATCTGCTCGTTTTTTTGGGAAATGATCTTTGCATGAGTGAGTAAAGTTAAAGGTAACAGATATCATGTCCGATGGTACAGTAGCAGAAACGAGTTACAATAGGAAACACTCCGTCTAGGAAAAGTGGGAAAAGTTTCCTGAAAAGGAATAACAATGATTTGCATGCATCAGTAATTGCATATCTGGCACAAGTGCCAGGCTCCTTGAAAGCGTGGTCAGCCGCGGCGGGGATGCTGAAGATATGAAATATGGGGAGTCCCACCCCCCACAACATAACACCACCCTAATCACACCATGTTTACCTTATGTACAACACGGTCATTTCGAGAGTTAAGACGCAGCGGAAACGAGATGGAAAGAAAACACCCAAGTCCATCTCTGCGAAAAAAGAAAAATGTAAATGTGTATTCTTTTGAAAGGAATTCAAAGGAAGAGAAAGCAAATAAACGTACATGATAAATTACGGACAGCGCGGACAACAATGTGGCCTGCTACAGCTTCAGCTTCTCCAGCTGCCAACTGCGGACTACCGTCACCCCGAGAACTATTTTAACACTCCCGAGTCCTTCCTGTCCTACCCGCACTGCGCTCACCTTCTTTCACACAAAATACTAATGAAGATATTTAGGTTCTAGATATTTTCTCCAAAGTTCCCTGCTTCCCCATACAGTTGAGTGACCGCATACCCAGGTGAGCAGAACTAAAGTGAACAGCATTACCTACTTGTATTATTAAGGCTAGGTGTATTGGACGGTGCATTTCTGCTGCTCATTAGATCAACAGCGAGTGGAGCGAATTATTTTTCATTTTTTCCCTTGTTTAAAAGACTGAAGAAATTGGCTGCTTCTAGGACTTTAAGGGAAAAATCTTCTACTTAACTTCAATCACCCACAAAAGAGCAACATGTAGTAAAAGGCATCAAGTCGACATTGCAGCTATGTAAGTACCTACTTACCCACCCACTGTTTTACAACATCGGGGTCTCAACTATTAAGCAACTGATAAAGCAGTCAGAGCGGAAGTAACCCCAAGTTGGCACCCCGTCAAAGGAAAGTCTCTATATAATCTGTAACGATCCAGTTGCAAACTTTCCGACTTGGCGCACACTTTTATTTATGCGAGAATTATGCACTTTTATAGCAGCGCGAATTTCCAGCCCAGCTTTTAATGCGATTGACTAATTTTCATTAAATCGAGTTGCCCTCTGGAGCGTCATTACTGTCATTACAGGCCACAGGGGAGGCTGATTGCTGATTAGGTACCCATCGATTTCAATGCGACGTAAAACCTCATCAACTCACACATTAAAGAAATAGCCTACTGTGAGCTATTCGTTTACATTATTTCATACGTAAGAAAATGAAATGTGAAGTTTGTAATTCTGGTTATTATTTCTGCTTGGATACATCTTTCTGAGGGAACAGCTGAATATCTATAGTATGTCTTTTTAATGTCAGGAACTGCTAAACTAGATTTGACAATCGATATGAATTTTTTTTTAAATGCCAGGCTTTCTTCGTATATGCCACCTTATTCTCATAGTTTTCCTATTTATTCTCACCCTATAGACTCAAGAGGGAAGAATGATTAAATGAGTGGAACTTACTATTTTTTAACGTCAGGAACTCTTCATAATCGATTTGAATTGTTTAAAAAATACAACGCTTTCTTCGTATACATATACTACCTTATTCGTACACTTTTCCACTCGTTGGGAATCATTGGAAATCTTTACGAAATCTCAGGGAATCTTAGAATTTTTTTGGAGTGGTTACCCCTTCGGGGTTCATCTTTCTATGAATATCGTTGGGAATCTTTGGAAATCTTTATGGAATCTCAGGGAATCTCTGGAGTGATTACCCCCTCGACTTTTCCTATTATTTCTCCGCATCTAGAGGGCATATGGGAAGGGAAAATATGAATGAGTGGAACTTACGTGTATCCTTTTCCACTGAGAATCCACTTCATCGGGGTGGAAACCTCCGTCACGTAAACTTCGTCGAATAGCTTATCGATGACAGAAGTGACTGCGCCGTCCCCAGCACCTGTGGGTGGTATTTATGTCAGTGTTCAAGCTATATGTACCAAGTCATTTGAACTACCTAACCAACGTGGTTGTGAGCTGCAAATTAGTTTTATATTTTTCCTTTAGGTTGGAAATTTCAATTAGACTTCTGCCTTGGTGATTGAGAATGTCAGTTAAAAGGTTGGGGAGTCTTTGGGGGTCACATGCAGCGGCAAGAAAACCCACTCCTGGCTTTCGAACCTTCTGAACCTTTCAGTGGGTAGCGGTAGTATTTTTAGAAAGCAGTAAAAAAGAAGAAAGTTTAACTTTACCAATATCAAGCAGTCGTCTCGGGTGGCCTTCAGGTAGGCAGCTTACAGCTTCTGGTGGTGACGTCAGTGCAAGGAACTGATGATACGAGAATACGAACATGGAGCCTCTCCTCAACAACCTGGAAAATAAGGCAATCGCATAAGAAAGCAAACTTTAACCTCTATCCAAAGTCCCTACATTCTATAAGTTCAGAGAATGACGCAATTTTTTTGCCTACCTACAGTAACTACGAGTAGGCAAGTCAAAAATCATCTCAAAATGACAAAATCTCTAGAATTAAATGGTGATGGGACGGTAGTATTTAATTGCTCTGATACAGAAGGACACGTAATTTCTGCTTAGGTATAGACTACTATAAGTAAAGTTCCCGCAGCACGGTATTTTTAGGCTTTTACGTCGTGGCAAATGATAGACTACCGTACGTTTTTATACGCTGACTGATGATGTTTTCATAAAATATTTGAAAATGGCTGGGATGAGGCACGAGGGTGGAGCAAGCGGAACCTAGCCAGGGATAATGGATGACAGTTTGTGAAAATAGCAGGAAATTAAAGAATTGATTGAAAATGTATGCATAGGGGATGGGGCGAAGAGGAGATAGGTTTTACTCTCTTTATAAATCTGCATCGAACTACATAATATATTTTTGAAGCGGTTTGGAGGAGCAATATCCTATAAATAGTAACAGTAGTGCAGGAGAATAGAGCTGATTTTCAGCCGTTCAGGCACTGTTAAGTACAGTGGTAGGTAAAGTACAAATAGTCATCAGATACAAAAGGTGAGGTAATACCGTTACCACAGAGCCGTTAGTAAACTTCAAGAACGAAAAAAAGTCAAATTTCGATTTTTCAGCCCCTCCCTAACCTCAAATTCCACCCCTTCGTCCAAATTCCCATATTTACGAACCCGACCTAGACGTTAGACTTAGCCCCCGATTACACCTTACAATTTCCAATCCTAATATGATCATAAAGAAATATGATCAAGAAAAATTGTAAGATGTAAAGTGAATTGAGTCAGTTAAGTTATGATACAATTTGTATCGGCCGGTACAAATTGTATCATAACTGCAGCGACTACCTTCCTCTATGCTGCGATGTGTTGTTGTTGGGTCAGTCCGTTGAAAATGGCGGCTGAGGTAAAGTGGAATGGAAATGACCCGTATATTAATAGAAAATGTGGAGGAGTACGAATTTCTATATAACGATATATTGAAAGAATACAGCAGAAATTATTTAACCTAAAACGGTTCAAAAAAGGGCCCTAAAAATCTACGGAATTTTATTTTTTTACCATGTCAAGTTGGCATCACTGCTAAATATGATCATATTTTTATTGTGAAGTGTATTACAGTTTTTCTAAAATTTTATGATACTAAAAAAATAGGATCATATAATAATATGACCATATATTTTTTGTAAGGTGTAATCGGGCACTTAGACCCTTGTGTTTTATTTATCAGTCAAAAATCAGTATAGGTATAGTACGGCCAGCCTGAAATGCCTGGCCCGAGGGCATTCTGCACTGTTCACCTTACACAGAATGCCCTTGGGCCAGGCATTTCAGGCTGGCCGTACTATATACACACCCTTCTTAACCGACAGAGGTTTTGTGATCCAGGGGCCATAAAATGAAAACTATTTTCGAGATGTTTCGAAAGTCGTAAGAATGTAACCAGTAAAATTTCTTCAAAATACACCAAGAAAATAGCTAAGAAATTTCCATAAAACGGTTTGAAAATATCGTACAAAACCTCCAAATCAATTCCAATCACAATTGAGGTCTGACTCAGTTCTGCAGTACAAAGTACAAATTGTAAGGCTCCCCCTCCCCTCTCCCAATCACTTCAGCGGCACTGCTTGATCAATGCAAATTCCCTCAGTCGAAAGAAATTCAAAATGTTTGAGCCCAATTAAGTATTGAAATGCGGCTGATCAGAAGAGCCCCCCGTCCCCCTTGAAGCGTCTTGCGGGTCCCTCATGCAACATTTATGTCATCCCAACTGCTTGCTATTGATCTGAACGGCAAGGTGATCCCGGCTTGTCGTATTTCCCACGCGTTCATCAATATACCTACCCCATGCCCCCTTATGCCTCCCTATGCCTGTCTTCTTCCCATGTCACTGAGACTAGGGGATGGCTGCTACGTGGCCTCATCCACTTTACATTTCCATATTTTTAAAGAGTATTTTGACGTATTCGTAGGTATATTTCTCGCAGTGCCGGTAATTTTCAAGCTATAGATAATAATAAGACACGGTCAGATATACGGACGGAGATACAGGTCGGATATACCGAAAAGTCAAATCTCTAATGTGAGAGAAATCGAGAGACGTCTTTAGAATGCGTACCGCAGGCGCCACAACAGTGACTCCATATCATTAAGGTGACCTGAATCGGCACCCAGCTCTATTGTATTCAAAATTTGGTCCTTCGAGCCGGATATTTGCCTACACAAAATCACATGTAAGAGGGAGTTGTACTATTCGGCTCGCGATGGAAGATGATTATGAGATGACCGATGAGGTGAATCGATTTGGCTGGGTAAAAGAAACGAATTTGAATGTGTGCGAATGGAGAATAGAAGCGCCTGGCTCATATACGATCACCATGGCAACCAGGCTCCAGCGGCAAGCGCGGCAACTTATTAAAAATTACCTCATTTCCGTAGTGATGTGGAGCCAGGGGGAGGTTATGCATATGAAATTATAAAAAATTCATATTTTCTTTATTCTGCTCCGAGCGCGGCGGATTCCCTCTCCAGCCCCCGCCCTTATTTTCGAAAGCTGTATGGGGATGGGCCTTCCATTCCGCATGCAATCCCATAGGCAACTAATTCCTTTCTTTCCCTCGAGAAATCAAGAACCTCTTGAGTGGAAACGGACACCTGTGAAACTGTAAGGGTCATTCCACACCATTGTTCAACTAGCACCAAATAAGCTTAGAGATTTACACTTCAGTTTACTTGGGAGATACCTCCCGATTTATTTTTGTATAGACTATAGAGTATAATACCCATGAAACGGAACTCCTCACATCTGTAGGTACTCTTGGAAGTTCAGTCCAGAAGGGTACTTGGGACTGGGTTATCAATATTATCATGCCAGGTGCCAGGTATCAGTTGGCCAAGCCCGAGTATCAGTCCACAAGGTAAACACTGCACTATCATTCAGTAATATCTAACTGAGAACGCCAGAACGCGAGAAAAGCCAGAGCTGTTAAGTCAGAATTCGGAGTACTCAGCATCACAAGCAGAGAAGAAAAAGGTTGTATACTCGCTCAGAAATAAGCCCAAAGGCCTAACAAGGAAGCGGCGCACAAACAAATAAACAACAAAATGATGAAAAATAATGAGAACGGATTTTACTTCTTCAAAGCTATAAAAAAATTTAAAATTTACAAGGAGAAGGATGAAGGGCCCGGGCAGTAACCATGACGACGGGGAGGGGGTGGGGGAGGGATGGCTATTGGAGGTATTCACCCCCCTCCCCCCTCCCCAGACCCCCGGGCAATTTAATAAGATTTTAAGCCCCCCGCGCCCCCTCTCCCTCCCTGAGAAATGGAAAAGGTGACAAGCGGAGCGTGCATACACTAACTTCCCCCTACCCCTCCCTCCCCAACACTCCGCTCCCCTCTCCACCCCTCTACTCACGTCCCGGCCACCCAAATTACATTTATTATAAGTCCAACATCGACTCCTCTTCTAACCTGTTTTTTATAGAACGTTACTTTTTTGGAAAGAATAAAACGGGTCTCGGACATAGAATAATGAAACTGCACCACGTTGGGCAAGAAATATTCCGTCAGTCAAAAAATTCCCCATTTCGTTACTTGGTAGGTAGATACTCTGACAAGCTATGGTATATAATCATGTACTGGCAACTTAAAAACTACAAAAAGGTATACATGCGTCCTATTTTCCAAAAAAGCATGGCAATAAGAAAAGATGGTCTGAAAAATTAAATCATCATAATCTCTTCGAAATGTCAGATATCTTCGCAGTAAACGGGTCAGTTAAAAATCTTTTTAAACTTTTCCCAAGTGATTTTGGACTGCATGGTATGGGGAGAAACAAACTTCAAAATCTACCTTTCAGTCCTGCCGAAAGGAATTTTTAAGAAAAGAAATACACAACTTTCAGCGAACCCTCAGAAAAAGGTTTCCACGATTTTCTACTTTCGTAGACAGCCTTATAATAGGGCCTACAAATAGAGTCTGACAATACACACCAAAATCAATTGGGGTGGCCAAGCAGCAGTCAGCAGTCATTTCACCGTTTGCTGAAATATTAACTACAAATTCCAGGAACTCCGGAAAGGGCACACGCACGCTAATTGCATATCTGTCAAATTGTGTGTTACTGTAAGGCATCAGGGACCACTGCTTTCCTATCAAACCTTTTGTGTTCAAATCATCCACAAAAATAGATACAACTGCCAGCATGGGCCAAACAAAATGAGCTGACAAAAAGCGGAAATCCAAGTAAACAAAAATAAAAAAAATAGACCATCCTTGCTATTTTTATTCATAGTTCGTGCGATCTGTGATGTATGTCCACTCAAGGGCTAGAAAAATAAATGTCTCTCGAAAAGGCATTAGAAGAGGTATCCCGAGATGGGGTAAAGCGGTCGGGTTGGGGAGAAGCACCCCCTCACCCTCCACATCCACCCCCCCCCCCCCCCCCCCCCATTTAAATCCACGACACGAGACCCAGCGTAAATGGGTGACGTTGTCTGAAATTGAAAATACTCCAGAAAACGACGTTTCGTGCCCCAATTTGAAACTGCTCCCCGCGCGGCCCGAAACAGGGGCACCTGCGGGCACCCACCGCCCTGCACTTGGATCCTTCTTGCCCACCTGCCTAGAGGTAAGGTTGATAAAGGCACGCAACCTGCTGACATTTCTATCACTTGGCTCTTTTTTGCTGTAACGAATTCAAGACGAGATAGCTATCAGTTTTTCTGATAAGACGAAATGGTGTTTTGTAATAACGTTAGAGTAGGTATGTGTATCATCTTCCTTGAATCACGTCCTCCTCCCATACCCCCCATAAGTAATTGATGACAGACACTCAATCTCATCCAGTTTCATCACTTTACTGTTATGGAAAGAGTCCAGTCTCTGTAGCTTCATCACGTTTGGAATAAGTATTTTTCGCAAAGGCTGGGGAGTTACATTACTCTCAGCCGAGATTGGCTGAGGGGGTAATTAGTGAAGACACCCGGGCACTGGCTACATCTCACCACCCCTTATCAAGGACGCCTTTTTTTCAAGGCCGCCAATAGCAGCTCTCACTCATTTACGACTACCCTAAATTAGCACAAAGCCTCCCCTGGGGTCTGCGACCGGTCTTCAGCCATTGGCTGATTACACTGACGTCACCCAAGGTCAGAAAGCCAGGTCCCCCATTCGCTGATTACTGCCCTTAATTAGCGCCGAGCCTCCCTGGGATTTGCAGGCTCTGCTCCCATAGGCTGATTACTCGATGACGTCATTCCACTAATAACCCCCACCCTGGAGCTTTTAATTGCCCCCCACGCTCCCATTGGTTGATGAGCTTTCGCCAGCGTCCCGTTCTAGAACCTGGCAACGCCGCAAAACCACCCCCCACACAAACAAAAACTTGTATCATTCTTAGCTTATTATTTCCCCCAATTTTGGGTTGACTGTTGTGAAAGACCAGTCTAAGTGATTTTGATGCTGGGCTGGATCACGGACAAACCCCCCTCACTTAGTTCGGTTTGCTGAGGAAGCTTCACGTCCATATTGTACATCATTATAACCTGAAAAAAGCCAATTTCTGTTAAAAGGGGGTGATGCTCATTTGCTACGTGAGGTTCAGGCTGGCACGGTAGAGAGGCTCGAACGTGCATATTAAGAAGATCCTCCCCCTACGCGCTATTGGGGTGCAAATTGTCTCAATGTAGCTTGCGCAGCTCGGCGAGTTTGCGCGGAAAGCAGTGAAAATGTCGCGAAAGCGCAAAATCAACATTGTTTTTGCGGCTAAGGCCCCGCCTGGCAATCAACGGTCGATAATTAATTAGGGACAAGCAGACAGCTTCAGGGCAGCCTCCAATCGACCACCGACGTCTGACTCAGAGTCAGCACCTCAGAAATACCCCACTAAAACATTCAATCCATTCTACTGTGTTGATTTTAGTACCTATTTCAAGACTGTTATGAGTTATGACTTGGAAATGTTTGTGACACTGGAAAACTCACAGGACAGAACAAATCAAATCTCTCCCAAATGTATGATTTAAAATTTGTTTTAGCGTCTTAAAAACCCTGGCACTATACTTCACTCGCATCTTGGATGATAGTAACTTCACACATTGTTTTAAAAAAAACACAGGGTTCCCGAAATTATTTTTTGTTTAGAACCAGAAGTAGACTTGAGAAGTAGGGTCGCAATGATCTAAAAGAGTTTAACAACGACAATTCACATATCTGTAGCCTATACACCCTTCGATAAGTCTGAATTCACTATCATCCAAGATGCGCGTGGAGTATAGAATTCTCCCTCGTGCTCAGATAGCACAACGACACCGTAGAACCACCAAGTTCACTCGGCTATGGGGAAGAAAAAAAAATTCCAAGATCAATGAGAAAGATTTGGGAGGGTTCAAAAAGAAGCAGCACAAAAGAGTGGGCATAATCCGCTACCCTGCACCCTACCACTCATAACGCGAAATGACACGTGAATACAAAAAATGTCGCAATTGAAAGGCGAGGTCAGGGAAATCGATCTCTTTTAAATGCTTCTCGTCCATTCATTCTAATTTTATATAATGCTGTCAGTCGATCGATCATAGTGTTCAAAGGTATAATGGATCGTACAGGTTTCCAGTTTCCACCCTTAAGCTATTATTGCTTCCTTCTCGATATCCCCGATTCCTCCAGTTTGCTCCCAAGTGAGCAGATCTAAAACCACCCTTAGAAAAGTAACTTCTTGTTAACTGTACGTCACCTTTAACATAACAAACCACCAAAAGTAACTCAGAACCGAGGGGTGTAACCACTCCAGAGATTCCTTGAGATTCCCTGAGATTCCATAAAGATTTCCAAAGATTCCCAACGATATTCATAGAAAGATGAACCCCGAATGGGTAATAACCACTCAAAAAAATTCCAAGATTCCCTGAGATTTCACAAAGATTTCCAGTGATTCCCAACGAGATTCCCAACTAGATTCCTCGAGTGGTTAATCCCTCGCTCAGAACTTTTGTTAAGTACTTATATAGGTAGTTCCTGATATGAGGATGAGAACTTTAGCAACTGCAAAAAATAGTTTATACTATCCATTCAGAAGAAGAAATTTCTGTCTGTAAAGTCTCACAGAAATTTGAGGTTTTTTTTCTAGGATACTATGACGAATTAATGAGAACATACAACACAGTAATGTAGCATAAGGTTAGGTACCTAAACACACCTTGATGGTGAGTCTACCGTCTCAACAAGCCATAAATCGTTTGGCGAATTAGCAGCCGCAATGGGCCCTGCTATTTATGAGTAATTTCTTAAGTTATTTAATGGGGATGCTTCTAGCTCTCTTCTTATTTCGGCAGTTTGCTTTTATGATCTCCAACATTAATAACAAAAGCGTTTTATGTTTAATTCCGCGGTCGAGCAAGGCGTACCTTTTACGAGGGTCTCGCATTGCCACAAAGCACTTTATTTGCACCAGGTGTAGGTTCAACTCATACCCATCATTTTCATTATTTTATTTCTCTATGCACAAATGCCTACTTTACTCGCCAGCGTCATTGTCTAAGGCGGTAGTGAGTTATGGCCACCTCCGAGGGTACCTACAAGAATTTTAGAGAAACACACGGAACATCTACCATACACATTTCGTACCTGCCAATCTGTTTGAAGCTTTATAAACGCGGCCCTTAAATTCGGTTCGAAAACAACAAGAAGTCCTATACATGGGTTCTCTGCTCTAGCGAAACGATCTGGTCCAACATATTAAATTCTGTTTGGACGCATCAAATGTGTAGTAGTAAGTTCTGAAATTTGAATTATTGCGCCCAAAGGTGAGCACAGGTGCAAAGGCAGTGGCAGCAACCATCGTGGGAGCAGAGGCCTCACCACAGGCAGTACCATCAATCTCCGAAGCAGACCTGCCTTGTTCGTCAATTAATATAACAAGTATTCCAAATATTTTTTAATTCGTGAGCGGTCATTAAGGCGTGAGGCAAAGGTACCGCCTTCTGGCTACCGTGCGCGCTTTGTACTTGCATTGTGTTATGATGAGGACGATCTATGCCTACATTCTGCGGTTAGGCCCACAAAACAAGAGGCCAATTTTCATAATTACAGGACGCTCTACGTAGCTATTGTCGGTTTGCTACTGAGCTCTCATTTTAATAACCCAGGTCCTATGCCCCTCACCCGCGGAAAACCATCGCCATTGTTGTGGTCAAGGTCGACAGTAGCAAAAACAGTACGCCACGCATCTTGATATATTACTAAAAGGGCATTAGCTAAATGCACAAAAGAATGCACCAAAGAAGCTGAGAATAAAAACAAGGCGGATGGCGCGAAAGAAGATCGCGGAGGCGCAAAAAACGGGCAGGATGGTCGTGGTGCGAGTCCGTTAAGCTTTGCGTGGCGATCGCGAAATACCGATGGACGCTGGTGGCGATACCGGCCATACAGACCACGGTCCACGGGGTAGAAAAAAGCGGGATAGAGCGATTACATACAGCTATTACCGCGCTATTACCGCGCTTCTGCTACACAGAGTTATCCTTCCAGGAAACGCCGCGCCGGCCGCCGAGCCGCCGACCAAACATGGTGCCAATTCCTTTCATATTTTATACGTGTTTTCCTATGTTTTCCCACCTATCCATAACAGCAATCAGACCCTCGTAAGGCAGCACGTAATTTTTATAGTTATTGTTTTCTAAGATGGAAATCCTTTACTTCTCTACAAACAGGCCGAAAGCCAATGCCATTTTTAAGAAGACTTTTTTGAATATTAGGACAATGTAATGAAGATTAAAATGAACAGCGAAAATTAACTGCAGGAAATCTGGAAGTTATGACGTGGCACTAGCCTTCGCTTATCGACTTCGACTTCAAATTGAAGGTAACTATCACTTAACTGAAGATGTTAGGGTTGACTCTACACAAAAAATAGGTACATAGCCTCACCCTCACAACTCATAAAAATAAATGAAACAACTAAAACAAAAGTCTTCCATTGTTCTGACGATCCAGCGCGATTCCTTTCGTGTCAAAGAAAAATTTAAGAGAAAAAGTTATGAAGTTGACGGGCCATAAAAACTAACGGTTGAGCAGGGGAACAACGAAAATCTGAGCTCCAGATTCCAGTTAAGTACAACATAAATTCAAAAATTAAAAACCCCAGTAAAAAAATTGATGAGGATAATAAAAAGAGGGTAAAATTATCAAAACTACGACGTTATGACGATGAGTTACCAACAACTTTCCGTTCCAGTTGCATGTCTATTTTTGTTTTAGTTGATGGCCTTAGGGTACGTCCCACCATGCCCAGTTAAAATTAAACTGGAGATTTTGTCCTATGTTTACCATGTTAAATTTAACTTTTAAGTTACATTTATCATGGTAAATCTCCAGTTTAATTTTAACTGGGCATGGTGGGACGCACCCTTAGCTATGCAACATTTGTTCTGTTTTCCTTTACAATTTTTCTGACACTCCAGCGAGGCTAGATAAATAGTAGATGTACCTAGACGTCTTAAAGAACTTCAAGAACAGAACAAGGGTATACATAATATAAGGATAACATGCGATTAAAAATTAAACGCTAGAATGAATAGCTTGTTCAAAGAATAGAACGAATGTTTCGGTTGGGATGACCATAATTTCATGATAGGGAGTTTCATGTGTCGATGAGATCGGTTGGTTCGTTGACCGTCCATAATAAGGACAACGTTAGCAGGCAGCAAGACGAAATATAATGCCTTTGCTTCCATTAGTCACTTCGCAAAATTATTTAATGAAAGCATATCATTTTCGCACCCCCACATTCCATACTATTCAATGTATTTAACAAAAGAGGGTTGCATTACCATGAGACTTCGTTTTTTTGGGGGGAATTTCCAGAGAATTCCGAGGGAGTATGATTTTTCGTTATGAGAGGCGTTTCGAATTATTCTCCGTAATGGTAATGAATTAAATCACTTTCAACTCCCCTTAATTAGATGGAAAATTAACAATGGTAATATTAAAAAAAGCAAAAAAGAGTTTCTTATTCTTCCCATTCTGGTGTGGAAAAATTTTAATGCTTTAAAAACAAATCGAAGATAGACAAAAACTAAAAAATCTCTAATAAATAACATTTGAACAGTCAAATGACGGTTGAAACCGAGGGGGTAACCACTCCAGAGATTCCTTGAGATTCCACTGAGATTCCATAAAGATTTCCAAAGATTCCCAACGATATTCATAGAAAGATGAACCCTAAAGGGGTAACCACTCCAAAAAATTCCAAGATTCCCTGAGATTTCATAAAGATTTCCAATGATTCCTAACGAGATTCCCAATGAGTGGTTAACCCCTCGGCAGAAACTATCGTATCGTGTACACAAGCCCTTTTTCTTCTCATTTCAAAACTTGAAACAACACTAGCTAGACTAAACGATGTGTAGGAGAATCTGTATAAGAATCTGAGAGTTACAACACTGAAACCTATAGTTAACATGTCCCACAAAACAAAATATTGGCACGTGAAATAAAAAGTAACGTAACTCACCCGTTTATGGAGGTCTGAGTGAGAAAGAAGCCGAGCAAGGTCTTGACCAGCGAGTGCCACACCTGGGTCAGCAGCCACGAAGATTTATCTTCAGACTTTTCAATGAAAAGTTGAGTCTGTTCATCAAGAGTAAGTTGTACGAAGGATGACTGGAGGCAGCGAGGTAAGTATTCCTTTTCCACCTGGTACCACTACAAAATCAAAATATTAAGGCTGAATATACATTCGGTAATTTTTTAAGTTCCGATTTCAAACTTTGTGAGAAAACTATTGGATATTTAAATATTCTGAAATATAATATGTCTTTTTAACGTAATTACTCATGAGGTTATGTTGTGATTTCACGATCGGTTAATATTGGACGATTTTTTTTTGTGACAAAAATCACTCGTTTTCTGACAAAGTTTGAAATCGGAACGTAAAAAAATAGCGAGTGTATGGTGGCCTTTAAATACGATACAACTTCCACCAAATCAAATAAAATCCTCCTGCATGGGTTCAGTCAAGAAGTTCTTTAGCTCTGCGCAGGTATGCCGCGGAATGCAATAAAGCACGCAAATGTATCACCTATACCACAGCCTATACCTACGGTGCCCAAGGTGTCAGAAAAATTCTACATTTGGTGTCAGATTTTTGGGGGATACTTAGGTAAATTATTATTATTATTATTATTATTTTTTAATTACAAATTAAGGAAGGGAAAAGACAAAATTGGCAATTCATCAACGTCTCAACCTTTATGCTCAATTGAAGAAACGAACTACTTAGACTACGACAAAATCAGAAAAGGCCAAGTGATCCATACCTGTTCGTAAACAGTAAAGACGCAATTTGCTTTTAAACTATTCTATTCTAAACAAAAACAATAAAAGTGCATAGAAATGCAAAGCCCACCCCCGCAGACCAAGAACGTAATAAAATGACCAGTAAATGTTCAGCCAGGAGACTGTGTGGCGTCGGAGGCATCCAGAGAGTTCCAGTGCATGGACATAGGACCAACATACGTGGAACCAGCAGGCCTGAGGCTATAGGCACAATAGACGCTCTGGAGCCTGGAGGAATGTCAGGTATGTGCCTAGCAGTGCCTGGGTCCCCACTGGTCATAAGCACTCCCCCGCATCGTCTCAAACCTACTTCTGCAAGCGCAAAGGTCAATTAGGCTCTCCTTAAGTTGAGTCCTGTATTTTTACTTTACCTGTATACGGAGTATACGTATTACTTTACCTGTATACGGAGTATACGTAAGGTAAAGTATTGTATTCGTGCGGGCCAATTTTCGGCAAACCTCAACTTTGAACCGTCATTGCTCCCAGACCTCAAAAGCGATTGGAACTTGCATATACATTTCGGAAACGCCCATGCCTTCGGAATATGAAAACCAACTCACTTTTGTCATCCGACGAAAAGTTTGCCCCCAGGAATTTTTAGAAGAGGTCAGGTACGCCGTGTCAGTACGTATGTATGTAGCTATGTATGTATGTATGTATGTATGTATGTAGCTATGTATGTATGTATGTATGTATGTATGTAGCTATGTATGTGGCATTGACCTGGACGGCACACTTTTCAACCGATTTTCTTCAAAATCGGTAGCGACCTTTCTAAAATTGGAAGAAATAAAAATCCAGAAGCCCAGTTTCCCCCCTTTAAAATTAAGGGGGGTTACCCCCCTAAAACACCCCCAAAAAGTAGAAAAAAAATATTTGCTCAAAATCGGCTCTAACGATTTCGATCAAATTTTAGACAATTATAGAACAAATAATTACGAATCCAATGATACCACCCACTACCCCCGCATAACTCCCTGGCCGCTAAAAAAGGGGGGGAAGTCCCCCCTGGACCTGTAAAAGGGCGAAATCAGTGGATTCAGTTTTTTGTGGTATATGAGTAGTTCTGGATATGACACGTGACAACGGCCATACTCGTCACAAATGGTATATGGCTTATTTCGAGCCTCCCCCCCCCCAGGGGGGGGGGGGCAATTTTGAGTGACTTTTAAAGTGCGGCTTATGGGGTCTCAAACTGTTCGGGCGAACGTTGTGAAGCAAGTTTTTGTATCAAAAAGTTTTTCTGAACGTATCCAAGCACCCCACCCCCTAAGGGGGGTAGATTTGAGTGGTTTGCGAAATATGGGTTGTGGGGGCTCAAAATGATCGGGAGATCGTTCTGAGGCAATTTATATGGTCAAAATGATTTTTCGCCGCACCCCCCTCCCCCCCCTATGGGGGGAGTTTTGGATACTTTCCAAAGTACATTGTATGGGGTATCAAAATGCTCAGGGAAACGTTCTGAGACAATTTATTTTGTCGAAACGTTTTTCCGAGCTTCCCCATCCACCCCACCTCCTTTTAGGGGGTAGTTTTGTGTGGTTGCCGAAGTATGTCGTGTGGGGTCTCTAAGTACTCGGGAGAACATTCTGGGACCATTCCTTTCGTCAAAAAGTTTTTCCGTCTTTAATCATTTAACCCAGGGTTTATTTCTAGGAATCACGCAAATAAGCAGGTAAAGTTTTGTCCGACCGTGTCGTACCGCTTGTTTCATCATGTATCGAAAAGAGGACTCTGACTTAGAGCTACTGAAGACCTTTTCGTTTCAGGAAAAATCACTTTGAGGTCAACTTGAGGTCAACGGCTCTTATGCTCCATGACAGGTAAGGAAGTATCAAATTTTCCCTTTTATGAAATGAAGTAGAAGCTAAGTAGGTAGGAATGACGTATACACATCAGTCCATACTACAGGTAGTAAGAAAGCGCCGTACATTGTATTCTCAGAGAAAAGTTTAGTTTTGAGAGAAGAGAAAGTCTATAAACAATAAAATATGGACAGAAAAAGAAACACGAAATACCGAAAGCACACAACCCTGTACCAATTTTGTGTTTAATTAAATGGTTGTGGCAGAGCCAGCCACAAGAATCGCTCCCATGGAGTGACTCAGCAAAAACCTGGAAAGTCACTCGATGTCTCATGCTGGCCCAACCTGGCACTTTAGAAAAACTAAAAACACTCGGCTGCGATTTCACGCGGCAGAAATCATGTCGTTAGGGAACACAAAAAACCCCCGAAATTAATTCGAAAATTAACAATGCGAGGTGGGAACGGCCGCAAGGACAATGGACCGTGGTCTAGGTATAGCAGGCCCTCAGATTATCAGCCTGAATGCCCCATGCCTGATCCTGACATAAAAAAACCTGAGATTAACGGAGAAATGTATAGAGCGACGTGACTCCCTCATAGCCATAGTCATTCCCTATTCCCTCCTCATCTGCACAGCCACACAATGCCAGCTCTAACTAGACACATCAGATACTGTAAGGACTTTACCTATAGGCTATAGGTACTCACAGACTATTCGACCATCTATGTACATTACTCCGCTATTACCTTCTATAGTGACTAGCGCTTGTGAAAACGAACACTCTGGAAGGGATTCGCTTGCCACCAAGCAGCCAGCCCGCCATTGGGAAGTGTCGAATCACAACAATCGGAAAAACTCGGAAACGCGCGACGTTCAGAGAACATATGCGCCGATGAGTTGTTTTATTAGATAATTTTGGCCGAAACCGAAGACGAAGTGGCCGAAGCCGATTATGAGTGGGCCGAAGCCAGTTTAGGAGTGGGCCGAAGCCAATACATCCATGTCGGAAGCGGAAAATTTTTCCATTCCGCCGGGATTCGAACCCGGACCCCTCAGGACACTTATACCTATGCGTTTACTTTAGGAAGCTAGGATTCTACGCCTACAGTATAAGGATGATAGCTCCGTGAAATTTCACTTTCACAAGAAGTTCAAACCGAACGAAGGGTTCCACAACTCCAAAAGTCAAAATCCAACTAACACGCAGTCCATTTGGAGCATTGGAAGCTCACGCAGAATTCCAGATTCCATAATTTATCAAACCATAACCGAATGGAAAAAGTACAACAAGTATAAAACCCCGTTCTCAGTTAGATAGATAAACTCTAGTCTAGAAACTGACAAGTTGCTTCAATTAAACAAAACTAGACCTGACAGCCCATCATCTGTAATGCCCCACTATAGGTAGAAACTATAATATGAGTATAGGCAAAGCTGGCTGCAAGTTGAGCAATTAGCAAATACATGAAGTATGCAGCAGGCTGCTCAGCGCAGAACTCAGGTAGCCAGCGGACTCCGCAAACAGAGCAGGTCGCATAAAAGGTAATGCTAAGACGACTGGGCCAATCACAGAGAGACAGTGATCCAAGGCAACAATCAATACAAACGTATGACATAATTAAAACCAGATTTTTGTTAACAATCCAAACAAAGGAATAGTAATTAATTCAAATATTTAGCCAAGGCAAAAAACACGATTGTTTGCTGGCGGCTCGATGGCATTCATTCGCAGCGCCTGCGTTCCACGGCTCAGCCACCGCGACCTGCCATTTCGCCACCATTCCTAAACCTGGCAACGTACACTGACTACCTTTAAGATGGTATGTAGAAGCAGATGTTTTCAAGCGGTAGAATCAGAATTCACGGCTAGAGAAAGCAAAGAAATGCACCCGTCATACGTTTGCTGACCATCGTCAGTCAGTCCGGTAAGGAGCCACTGACAAGCTATCGCAAACTATCAACTTGAACACAAAACATCTGGTTAGTCGAGTGGAAGTTCAGATACTTTCAGCAAAACAGCTGCATTTTTTCTCACAAAAAGGTTTGTGTCCCACGGCTGGCCAACAAAGCTGGCGTCCACCCGCAATCTCAGCGTTCGTATAATTTTTGGATCAAGACCACTTGGTGGACCGTCAGTAATGATTTCCCCTGGAGTTAAAGAGAGTTTTAAGCCACCTGCATGCAGTAAAAATTCCAATAATATCCAAAAAGTGGAAAAAAGCCGAGAGGCAAATTCCTGCAATCGAGGAATGCCAAATGGAACCAAAAGCAGGTAACTTTCATACGCGAATTTTCATTCAAATGTGACGATAACAAGCGATCGCACTGATCGCACGGCAAATGATGTCAACCCTCCCCCTCCCCCCAAGCATTTTCAATTGAGATGCAAACGAGATGGGGGTTGCTGAGCCAATCTATCCTGGGATAGGATTGGCAGCCTAGGCATTGCTGACGTAGGGGGTATAGGTTATAGGTCCTATATAGGAAGGCCGGCAATCAGCACAAGTCCTATCGAGGGGAACCAATTCCCCGAAAGGTGCCGTACATCACTCCCGAAGCCCCATCCATATCCTTTCAAAAAATTTGAATGAGTCTATTCGAAAATCTTCTGCATTTTTTCCATCACTAGACACCTGTTCCAAGTCAAAATTCCAGGAGACATTTTATCTAACGAAACCAGGCGATCCAGTAAGCTCAACAAGGGAGTGAGGCTTCAATTTAGAAAGAATGCGGTTTGATCCGTGTGTGACGCGGTTTCTGGAGTGCCTTGCCTTTTGAATGATATTTTGATAATTTGGAAAATTTACCTGCACGTCTCCTATTTCTCTAAAGGCGACACCGATCGATTCTTCCCTCTCTCTCATGAGTGTCATGCTTGAGAGAGGGGTGCTTACTCCTTCCCACTCTAAACCTTATAACATATAGCATATCCTTAAGCTTTAACACATTCAATGGTACTGAATGGTTAGCTCAAGCTGGCAGACTATGGAAGCGTTTACAAACAACTGGCAATGTAGAAAATGCTACTGTAACCCTTAGCCTTTTTCACACGAGGGCGTTGAGAGTGGAGAGATGTTATGGGTGGCTTACAATCTGGCTGATACTAAGCAGGTTGTAGGATAAATTTGACCATCACTGCACCTAATAGGCACAACGAACAATAAAAAATACATTTCAGGCATGTTCTCTGACAGAGGCAACAACGGCGTCAAATTTCCAAACCAGGAACCTACAAATTAAATGTTGACAACTCGGTCCACGATGAAAATCGAGAGCATGAGATTTGAAAAGATAAATGAATGAAGAGGATTTTGTTTGAATGCCTTCGGCCCGCCTCCCCACGTAACGACTGCAATATCAACAAATAACGCTGACGCCTGCAAGCCGACATCTGAATGATGACCGACGTATTAAATCTGTAATTAAACCGTGAAGACCCTGATGAAGCCCAGAGGCTGCTGGTTCCTCCAGCCTTCGAGCTTCCCAGTCTTCTCACTTCTTGCGCGTTTTTTCTGAGCCTGACTCAGGATATTTCTCACCTAATGTTTCCAATTAATAAAAAAGGGTGCCGGTAATGATTTTCTTCTCATTAACTCCGCTTGCTTTGCTCTCTCTGTCTCTCGATCCCAATTTTCCATTTATCATGCGTCGTCTGTTTCAGTCACTCAGCCCTGTCCTTCACCATGATAAGGTAAAATCATCTACCACTACCAGCTCATTTCGAGCGTTACGCAAGCCTTGCTACGCGTACCTTCTCTGGAAAACAAACCAGAATCCTCTGAGCCTTGACACTATAGCTACAAAAATATGAACTACGATTCCTGTACTACTTCAGGGTACAATAAAAATCTCAAAATGAAACAACAACAACAAACAAGTAGCAGATAGTGCACTGGTTCGAGAGGGAATAGAAGGGTTTCTCAAGTCAGCAATTCGGCGGTGATTTGATTAGATCCTGCATACATACCGGTAATTAACGGTATGAGCCCTCGGGCAACTCTAGACCCAAATTGTTAATCCTATTGTTGCTTTATTGTTCCGTCAGTAATTAATCAAATAAAAATAATCATTAAAGTTGCCGGAGGCTTCGACACACATGGTCTGATGAAAACCAATAGGTAGGAATGGAGGCAACAAAGACGCTGAAATTATTGTATAGGTGCAAGAGAATTCAAGATGAAATAAATCGAACATTTATAAATTCGGAACAGTTATGCTTACTTCTTTTACATCTCGTGACCTTATCTCATCAAACTTCGGTGAGAGTATTGGGGGTCCATATTGCCTCAACGAGGATATAGTATAGCCACTCTGACCTGCCTGGCCCGAGGCCATTCGGTGTACTTACAGTGAACAATGCAGAATGCCCTCGGGCCAGGCAGGTCAGAGTGGCTATACTATACCACGGTTGGTGACCATCATCACACGAAGTCCACGTATCGATAGGTATTGGCTATTTTTCCGGTCGATTGGACAGACTGGATGCAAGACTAATGAGTGTAAAATGACATTTTCATAGCAGGTGCCCACATTAGATGTCGACGAACCCTGCCCCAGGCCGAGGAGTCGAGGACATGCATGGCAAAGTGTCGTCCTCTCGTCTTTGGACATTAATTGTCCTTTAATCAGGGCTCATGCGTTCATCATACTCTCCACAGGGCACATTCCGGACCTTTCGTCACGGGCTTGAACCGGCTCTTGCCAATATTCGCCAAGGTGTCTAAATTCAAAAGGTTGGCTCGTTTCAATGTCAAGTTGTGTCTTCCGAAGATGTCAAATCACCAAATAACCAATCGGAGAAGTTGAGCGCTTGTAGGCCAAGGGCTCTCATCGACCACAGTAATTTAGACGTCATCGGGAGCCCCTAATTCACTCAGGTGAGTAAATACTTTCACATTCACATGGGACAACGTAAATAACAAACAAACCTTGTATATTCGCTACAGTCGACCCGCGGGAGCAGTTTGCAGCTGCAACATGTTCCTATGTTTTAGAGTTAAATGACGTTGATGTTTCATATACTGAAACTCATGATGGATGCGAAGCGCTAGATTAGGTCAGGCTAGGTCAGAAGTGAAGGTTCCTTTCAAAGTAGGACGGCGGCATGACGTGGCCAGTTCAAAACATTTACAGGAATCACAAGGAATCTCCAAATAACTTTTATCAGACTTTAGAAGAAAAACTGGAGCCCTTCATACACTGGTTTAGGCATCAGTTTCCGAGCAAACCAGCAAGCGTAACCCCTGAATTTCATTAACTCAAGATCCATAATGCTTAAAAATAGTACACGCAGGCACTCTGCACAGCGCACTTTTATTTACTAAATACTGAAACAAGAAAGTCCTTTTGGGTAAAAAGTACCTACAGTCTTCAGTAACGCCAAACCAAAACATTTTTTTTAACGCGCGACGTTCAGTTGGTTTGTTAGATGTTTTTGGCCGAAGCCGAAGTGGCCGAAGCCGATATGAGTCGGCCGAAGCCAATACATCCATGTCGGAAGCGGAAAATTTTTCCTTTCCACCGGGATTCGAACCCGGACCTCTCAGGACACAAAGCGGACCCCTTGACCACTCGGCCACTGAGAGGCACAAACCAAAACATATTTCACGTTACAAAAGCCGTGAGCTTTTTCGACTTTTCATAGTGATTAACTGTATACCCTTTTCCAATTGTAGACCACTCTGTATGCCGAACCTTAAAAGAGGCACCCCTGCTGGCCAGACTGGGCAAGATGGCGGATGTCACGTCCGACACAATGCGGCCGCTATGCCGGTACCGAGTACCTTAATTACTCGCTAACGTGTTGATTGCTACATAACCGATGGAAAATTAAATGGACCACCCAATCAGGCTCAGTTCGCGGAACTCACAACAAATTGCTTTGCTTCCCTTTGACGTCGAACAAGGCTAGAGGGCTCTTTACACGTCAAAACATATTACCTTCCACCTTGAAAGAAAATATCAGGTAGCGTTGAAAGTGTGCGTTAAAGCCGAAGTTTGGTTGACCGAAGCCGTAAATAGTGTGCCTGGCAAAAAGTGGGCAAAAGCACGGGGTGATCATTTTTTGGGCTCAAACTCAAACACATAACTTTCACACTTTAAGCGCTAACCCGCAGCATACCTACAGAGTGCTCAGCCGCCACATGCATGACGTACGAATACATGGAAAGGATATCAATTTGAATGTGGTAGGGTAAGGCAGGTTTTGAGGAAGAGGGAAAAACGTCGGCGTCGGATCGGAAATGAAAGTTTTCAAGTTTCGGCGGGAAGCCGGAAGTGGATGTGGCAAGTTGTGACCGCCAGCCGAGACACGAAACCAACATAACGTCGACCGCTCACGTACTTTGGACAGACATACTTGTTGCTGAACATACCTATTTCCCAAGTCCTTAAATTGCTCAAAATGGATGTTCCAGGTTCGGATTACAGCAAACAGGCAAATTTTACTGTTGGGGTAGAACTGCAAATAAACATTATGCTCACTTAGGCATGAATCGTAGAATTCCGATCAACAGTGAGAGATTATCTGCCTAATGTCTCCGAAATTTTTATCATGAGGTAAAAGCTGCAAAATGTAGTGCTTCATTTTCGTAGCGAACAGAGAGGCACCCAGATATTGGTGAGGATGAGTGAAGCTATTTTAATTCAGCAAAACATAACACGATGCAAAGATCAATTATGTTTTTCTCTTTTATACAAGACGCCCGCGTCACGTTCTTACAGAAACTAAGCCCAACGACACCAACGTATTATAAAGAAGTTAGAGCGGGGAATCCCGAAGGTTTGCTCCCAGACTCCCACCGAGAGAGAAACAAAACGGCCGAGAAGCAAAAGAGCATGAGTCAACAGTCCGGTAGACAGGCAGTCGCCCGGACACAGATGTTGGAATGCAATTTACAATAAAACCAAAATTAATAACGATAATGATAATAACAAGTCTAGGGTGATTAGAATGCCATGTGAAGATGTCAGCTGCGAACTTTAACAATCCAGCTACCGTGCACTCCTCTGTGATTGGGTAGGGACGCACGGGGCAACTCGGCCCAGGGTTTGCATACACAACATCTCTCGCCCCCTCATCGATACCTACATTTACATCTCTATGCCAATTGTAAGATGGATGTATCATGTACCACCATTGTTGCTAACCAATTTATATTGAATTGGCACAATATTATAATTCGATTGAACGATAACCAACGATTGACATCGGTAACCGCAGTTTGGGATTGCATTTATGCAAATGTCACGTGGCACACAACAGAACCCACCCATCATCTGCTGCCCTTTCTACTTTATAAAGGCGCCTCCACGTCCAAGCATGACGCCCCAACGACGGTCAGCACGAATCGGCAAGGTAGCCAGCTTGTAAGCCTCACTGCCTGTACTCCTGCCCATGTGAGGCTGGCGGTTCAGCATATACGGAGACCGAGCATGAAAGTTCCTGGATGCCTTTCGGTGAAAACTGCTCTATTCTTATTGCGTTAAACAGTACGCAGGTTTTTCTCCAATTCACATTCCACGGTAGCCCGCCGTGCTGTGTAGAAATCAGGACACTGGGCGATTTACCTTTATACGCTTCCGGAATGACTTGCTATCAAACGGTACTGTAACCCACGAGCAGAAAAGCTAACAACCACGGGAACCCTCTGTTCAGTCTTGAAAATACCCACATGCAGGATGGAGAGTGATCCTAGTTGCCCCAGGAGGCGGTACCTGCAAACAATGGGGCGTATGTAGAAGCATAGCGCATTCACGGCTACCGGTCACAGCGCCTGAGGCAAGCCTAATCAAACTGCGGCCTTCGCTCCTCACTCCCCAGGCTTCCTCTCCAGCACTCCAGCAGTCTGACACCCATTCTCACTCACAAGCTCATTCCCTACCAATCAGAAACACATGACATTACAGCCGCAGGCTAACTCCACAGCAATCGCTAACTACGCTCTGACTCCATTCATTGTACACTCCAATTGGAAACGAACCGGAACAATCGACGAAGATCCAAAATGGGGCAGTCACTTCTGCAATTTAAATGCAGGAATGAAAATGGGAATTCACTTCCAGGGCACCAAAGAAAATAGCTTCTAGAAATGGATTAGGATGTAGAGAAGCCAATTTTTTTGCACTGTCAACGCTTAGCTTTTCGGAAATAATTGTACCTCGTATAGCAGGAAAAGTAGAAACTTTCGATAGGAAGACGGGAGTGATTGTTGGAACTAAGGCAAAAATGTCCTGCGCCTGATAATTCGCAACGCTCACGCGAGTGCCTCCCCCACATAACCTGCTGCCTGGCCACATCCGCTCATCTGGCTGTCAGTTTTATTGCGGCTAAAAAACCCTCTTCAGGCTCTACATGCCACAATCATAATTAGTTTTCCGAGTAATTACAGGGGCCTGAAACCATATTCTCCCAGTAACCAACGGACTTTTTCTCCGAACTAAAGTTTATTGCGGTGTAGCT